>CM066567.1:3613571-4898571 GCA_033816785.1 Picus viridis | reverse complement strand
AGGTCAGTCTCCAACCTATACTGGTACATGAGGTTGCCCCTTCCCAGGTGTAAGACTCTACACTCTACTTGCCTTTGTTGAACTTCATTAAATTTCTCCCTGCCCAACTCTCCAGCCTGTCCAACTCCTGCTTGGGTCCCCTGCACCGCTGATTTCCTGATACGTGCCACCACCAAAATTATATGAATGGAATTTTTGCTTTATCAGCTGGGAGGGGGTGGTTGTTTGCCTCATCCACACTTGGAGTGACTCTGCAAGCTGTACTGAAGGTGTGTAACAACGTGTTCTCATGGCAGTATGTTCACTTGGCACTTATTTGTCACTGATCTTGAGAAGAAAGGCACTTGATGCCAGCTTTTGGGAAAGGACCAAAACCCAGATGTGACCTAAGGCTTTGCAAATAATAGAGGCTAAATTCAGCAGGGAGCTGTTAGCATTGTGAGAGGACATCAGTGGCACTTGGGAAGAGCCTTGTGTTTGGGCACCAACTGCACCTTGCTCCCCTCCTCTCTTAAATCGTTTCTCCATCTCTGGCCACCAAGTATTCTCCTGAGCTGGTGCCATGATAAGCAGAAATGACCACACCAATGCTGGAGCATTAGTTTTCCAGCAGTTTGTAGCTCTCAAAATATTTCTGTTCTCTTCTCTCCAGAGACTACTCTACAGAGGAGGCAGCAGTCATCACACAACCATGTGGAGAAGTCAAACACTTTTCACTGCTGAAAATATCTCTAGCCATGAATTGCCTGTGGTTTGAGTATCTTTGTGTCTCTCAAAACGCTGTGGTGGTGCTAAAAATAGTCATGCTAGTCCGTGCATTGCCACACCTGGGGTATGCTCCCTGGTTCCTGTGGTAGCTTTAGGCTGATGCCTAGAAAATTTTCCACAGATTGAGTAGAAAGTGATAGAATGTAAATACATTACCACTGGGTGTAAAAGGGAAAATAACCATAGAATCGTAGAATCATAAAATCAATAAGGTTGGAAAAGACCTCAAAGATCAACAAGTCCAACCTGTCGACCAAGACCTCATGACTGCTAGACCATGGCGCCAAGTGCCACATCTCAAACATCTCCAGGTTTGGTGACTCCACCACCTCCCTGGGCAGCACATTCCAATGGCTAACAACTCTCTCTGTGAGGAACTTTCTCCTCACCTCGAGCCTAAACTTCCCCTGGCACAGCTTGAGACTGTCCTCTTGTGCTGGTGCTGGTTGCCTGGGAGAAGGGACCAACCCCCGCCTGGCTACAAACACCCTCGAGGTAATGATAAGGTCTAAATAATCCCATTGATCTGACAAATAACATAAAGTTAGCTGTATAAATTACCTTTTCCTCTTTTCAGCTTCTTCACTCTAGCAGGTACTAGCTGGTGCCTTTGCTTGGCTGTTGCTGAACTTGGCTGCATTCTTGTTGTGGCTAAGTACTAACAGTCTCCTCTCTGCTCTTCTTTCTCTCTTTTCCCTTGTACAGGGGTTGTGGGGAAGGGAGTCAAGAGAGGGAAGCTATGATAACCCCCTGGTTTTGTCCAGGGGTGTTCTTGTGTTGTTCATAAATTGTAAATGCATGCAAATATTGTATATTTTGTCATTGCATTTCATATTTCGAGATTGTAGTTTTGCCTGTAAATGTAGTTTCATTCACTTCCATCTGAGATGGCCTGGCAATTTTATTTTTGGGGGGTTATTTCAACCTACCACTGCTCCCCAGGTTTGATGTGGTCTCCCTTGTGTGTCCTTGACTTGAACGTGTCCAGAGAAGGGCAACAAGGCTGGGGAGAGGCCTTGAGCACAAGCCCTATGAGGAGAGGCTGAGGGAGCTGGGGTTGTTTAGCCTGGAGAAGAGGAGCCTCAGGGGTGACCTCATTGCTCTCTACAACTACCTGAAGGGTGGTTGTAGCCAGGAAGGGGTTGGCCTCTTCTCCCTAGCAACCAGCACCAGAACAAGGGGACAGTCTCAAGCTGCACCAGGGGAAGTTTAGGCTCGAGGTGAGGAGAAAGTTCTTCACCGAGAGAGTGATTCGCCATTGGAATGGGCTGCCTGGGGAGGTGCTGGAGTCACCGTCCCTGGAGGTGTTCAAGAGGGGACTGGACGTGGCACTTGGTGCCATGGTCTAGTCGTGGGGTCTGTGGTGACAGGTTGGACTCGATGGTCTTCAAGGTCTCTTCCAACCTTAGTGATACTGTGATACTGTGATACTGTCCTCTGCTTCACCTGACCTCAGGGTTGAGTTCTACCACTGGTTTCTGAATAAAGTAGAAGGGCAAACTCTGTAGTCACTGGGCAATATTTCTCAAATGAGATTTAAAATCTGGCCATTAAGTTCTTATTAAATCATCTGTGTTTATTTTTAAACTGTGAGAGGACATGACAGCTTGGCTTTGTTTATAATACTGCCTTTTACTATTTTAATGCTGTTTTCTGTAGTTTGGTGTTTTGTGTTTTTCTTTATATTCTCACTACCTTTAAAAGAAATACTCTTGTCACCTGTGGGAGATATAGATAGATAGATAGATAGATAGATAGATAGATAGATAGATAGATAGATAGATAGATATAGATATAGATATAGATATAGATATAGATATAGATATAGATATAGATATAGATATAGATATAGATATAGATATAGATATAGATATAGATATAGATATAGATATAGATATGGGCCCCTCAGTTTAGGAAAGATGTTGACATGCTGGAACGTGTCCAGAGAAGGGCAACAAAGTTGGTGAGGGGTTTGGAACACAAGCCCTATGAGGAGAGACTGAGGGAGCTGGGGTTGAGTAGCCTGGAGAAGAGGAGGCTCAGGGGAGACCTTATTGCTCTCTACATCTACCTGGAAGGAGGTTGTAGCCAGGCAGGGCCTAGTCTCTTCTCCCAGGCAATCATCACCAGAACAAGGGGACACAGTCTCAAGCTGCACCAGGGGAGGTTCAGACTGGATGTTAGGAAGAAGTTCTACACAGAGAGAGTGATTGCCCATTGGAATGTGCTGCCCAGGGAGGTGGTAGAGTCACCATCATTGGAGGTGTTTAGGAGGAGACTTGATAGGGTGCTTGGTGCCATGGTTTAGTTGATTAGGTGGTGTTGGATGATAGGTTGGACTTGATGGTCTCAAAGGTCTCTTCCAACCTGGTCTATTCTATTCTATTCTATTCTATTCTATTCTATTCTATTCTATTCTATTCTATTCTATTCTATTCTATTCTATTCTATTCTGTTCTATTCTATTCTATTCTATTCTATTCTATTCTATTCTATTCTATTCTATTCTATTCTATTCCATTCCATTCTATTCCATTCTATTCCATTCCATTTATTCTATTCTCTATATATATATCTAAGATGAAAATAACAATATATTCACTTTGGCTTGGTTTGAGAGTCTGCACTTGAAAGAGTGACATCCTATCATATAGCCATGGTGGTGTTAGGTCAGTGGTTGTACTCAGTGATCATAGAGGGGTTTTTTTCCAGCCAAAACAATTCTGTGATTCTCTATATAATATGTATCTGAAAAGGCATAGAAAGAACCTGTCTTCATTTTTAACAAAAGGCACAGCATTTAGTCAATTGTCTTCTCAGCTAGTAGGCTAAACATGAGCCAGCAGTGTGCCCAGGTGGCTAAGAAGGCATCCTGGCCTGTATCAGGAACAGTGTGGCCAGCAGGAGCAGGGAGGTCATTCTGCCCCTGTACTCAGCGCTGGTTAGGCCACACCTTGAGTCCTGTGTCCAGTTCTGGGCCCCTCAGTTTAGAAAAGATGTTGACTTGCTGGAAGGTGTCCAGAGAAGGACAACAAGGCTGGGGAGGGATTTGGAGCACAAGTCCTATGAGGAGAGGCTGAGGGAGCTGGGGTTGCTTAGCCTGGAGAAGAGGAGGCTCAGGGGAGACCTCATTGCTCTCTATAACTACTTGAAGAGAGGTTGTAGCCAGGTGGGGGTTGGGCTCTTCTCTCAGGCAACCAGCACCAGAACAAGAGGACACAGTCTCAAGCTGTGCCAGGGGAGGTTTAGGCTGGATGTTAGGAAGAAATTCTTCATAGAAAGAGAGATTGGCCATTGGAATGTGCTGCCCAAGGAGGTGGTGGAGTCACCATCACTGGAAGTGTTTAAAAAAGGGACTGGATGAGGCACTTGGTGCCATGGTTAAGTTGATTAGATAGTGTTGGGTGATAGGTTGGATTTGATGATCTTGAAGATGTTTTCCAACTTGGTTAATTCTGTAAGAAAAAGAAGAAGCTGTACTCTTTTGGAACTGAAATATGAAACCCCAGCACTGTGACACGGTTGGTCTTTTTTCCAGAGTAGAAGAGGAACAAAGATTATGGGCTTTATTTGAACAGAAATGTTCAAACAGATAACATGCTCCTTAAGCTAGGAGTAAAACACCTTTTCCATTGCATACACACACACTAAGAACCCTGCAAAATGTTCTCTGTCCAAGGGAGCATAAAAATTTATAGTTCTGGAACATGATTGATTTAAGGGTCTAGTTTGGACCAGACAACTTGCTTGTGACAACTTTTTGTTTCTAGTTTCTTCCCTCTTTTGGAGCTTTTTGCTTAAGTATATTAAAATATATCATTAAAATTAAATAAATATTAAAACAGAGAGGAAGCCTCTAAAAAGTTCTCTCACTTGTCCCGTTTTTATGATGAATTTGATATATTCATCCCAACTCTACCTCATTTTGGTTTTTATTAACCTCTCTTCACCAACACAATTTTTTGGGCAATGTTCTCTCACAGGTTTGGAGGTTTTCCCTCCCAAAGTAAGTGTGTGAACCTGTAATAGGCCAGATCAAAAGCAGTGTTGCCAGCAGATCCAGGGAGGTGATTCTGCCACTTTGTTCTGCTCCGATGAGATCTCACCTGGAGTACTGTGTGCCTGTCTGGAGCCCTCAATATAGGAAGGACATGGACCTGATGGAGCATGTCCAGAGGAGGGACACAAAAATCATCAGGGGGCTGGAGCACCTCTGCTGTGAGAACAGGCTGTGGGAGTTGAGGTTGTTCAGCCTGGAGAAGAGGCGGCTTTGGGAAGACCTAATAGCAGCCTTCCAGTACCTGAAGGGGGCTACAAGAACAATGGAGAGAGACTGTTTAAAAAGGCCTGTAGTGATAGGACAAGGGGCAATGGCGTCAAACTAGAGAAGGGCAGATTTAGATTGGATGTTAGGAACAGGTTCTTTACTATCAGGGTGGTGGAACATTGGAACAGGTTGCCCAGGGAGGAGGTTGAGGCCTCATCCCTAGAGATATCCAAGGTGAGGCTCGACAGGGCTCTGGGCAGCCTGATCTAGTTGGGGATGTCCCTGCTGACGGTGGGGAGGTTGTACTGGATGACTTTTGGAGGTCCTTTCCAGCCCTGACTGTTCTATGATTCTAATGTGCAACCCTGCCAGCCTCATTACTGTTGCAATCAAACTCTAAGACCTGTGATGACAGTAATGTTCTGCACAGACTCCAGCTTTTCATAACCTCCTTTTTGTTTTAGCTTTGTGTGACTGCTTTCATGACTTTTTAATTTCCCTTTCCGGTGCTTCTGTTGAGTGTGTGAGCTACATTTTCCTTCCAATACTAATCCTGACAGTTTCTTATTGAGAGGTCTTTTTTGCCAACAGCTGAATTACAGAAAGGTTAGCAAAACAGGGGAGTATTCCACAATTTTCAGCAGTGAAATGGCATGTCTAGGATAAGGTGCCCAAACATCTGAGGGGCTTAATCACATTTTAAGCCAGACTAAGAAAACCTCCTCATTTAGGTCATGGTATCCTCTACTATTTCCCTGATGGCTGTAGAGTCGGAGCTGAATTTGACAATAGTATCATAGTATCATAGTATCAGTCAGGGTTGGAAGGGACCACAAGGATCAGCTACTTCCAACCCCCTGCCATGGGCAGGGACACCCTACACTAGATCAGGCTGGCCAGAGCCTCATCCAGCCTGCTCTTAAACACCTCCAGGGATGGGGCCTCAACCACCTCCCTGGACAACCCATTCCAGGGCTTCACCACTCTCATGGTGAAGAACTTCTTCCTCACATCTAGCCTGAATCTCCCCACCTCCAGCTTCATTCCATTCCCCCTAGTCCTATCACTCCCTGAGATCCTGAGAAGTCCCTCCCCAGCCTTCCTGTAGGCCCCCTTCAGATACTGGAAGGCCACAATGAGGTCACCTCGGAGCCTTCCCTTCTCCAGACTGAACAGCCCCAACTCCTTCAGTCTGTCCTCACAGGAGAGGTGCTCCAGCCCTATGATCATCCTCGTGGCCCTGCTCTGGACATGTTCCAGCACATCCACATCCCTTCTGTAATAGGGGCTCCAGAACTGGAGGCAGCACTCCAGGTGGGGTCTCACCAGAGCTGAGTAGAGGGGGAGAATCACCTCCCTTGACCTGCTGGTCACACTTCTCCTGATGCAGCCCAGGATCTGATTGGCTTTCCGGGCTGCAAGCGCACATTGAGAGCTCATGTCGAGCTTCTCGTCCCCCAGCACCCCCAAGTCTCTCTCCTCAGGGCTGCTCTCCAGCCAGTCACTGCCCAGCCTGGATTTGTGCCTGGGATTGCCTCGGCCCAGATGCAGGACCCTGCACTTGGTCTTGTTAATAGCCATCACCTTAAATAAGTCTTAGGTCAAGAGCTTGAGCAGGGCCTGACTTGATTTATTCTCTCTTAAATTGACACATCTTGCCTTGCACTCATCTGCAGCTGAAGGGCAAGCTTAGTTCCCTCCTCTTTCAGCTGGAGATGATGGGAGCAGGTAAACACTTCACTGCTCTGAAGTGCTAGCAGAAAGGCTTTCCGGATGGTGGCCAACACCCTCTACAAGTACTTCTTGGATCTGTCTCAGCTTGGTTAGAGACATTTGAACAGGCATCAGATTGTGAGGGAGCGTAGCTTAACTAAAAAGCTGAAGTGGAGGAAGATCAAGCGAGCTCAACTAGGGCAGAGAGGCATCTCTTGAATGCAAATGATTTTAAATAGAAAGCTGAGGGTACCGTTTTTAATGGAGAGCAAACTGAGGTCCTGAGAAAAGCATCCATTTCTCTGGTTTAAAAGAAAGAAAAAATTGGTTTCTCTTTGTTCTCTTTGCTGGTAGGTAGCTAGAGATGGGGAGGGAATTTCAAGAATACCTTAAACCCCAAAATTGTTAGTGCTGCTGTTTTCACTCATTTCACTCATGCTGTTTTATATACACAGGCGTTGTTTGGGCAGAGGGAAAGACTACAAAAATGGTTCAAATACTTGTGGAGAGGGTATTTGACTTATTTCCACTTCAGGAAACCATCACTAAAGGGTGTATGACCCCTTATTATCTGCTTACAAACAGGCACTAAATGAAATTGAATAATGGCCCTCATATTAAAAAACAATCTGATTTGGAAAATATGTGCCAATCAAAAGTAAACATTTTCTAGACATACCACATCTGGGATACCCAGTTCAAGAGGGACAGGGATCTACTTGAGACACTCCAATGAAGTGCTACAGGGATAATTAAGGGACTGGAGCACTGCCTTATGAGGATCACAGGATCATGGGATGTTAGGGGTTGGAAGGGACCTCCGGAGATCATTGAGTCCTACCCCAAGGAAAGGCTGAGAGACCTGGGGCTTTTTGGTCTGAAAAGGAGAAGAGTGAGAGGGGATGTAATAAATGTATACAAATATCTGAGGGCTGGATGTCAAGAAAGAAGGAGGAGGATAGAAAGGAGGCTCAGGGGCGACCTCATTGCTCTCTACAACTACCTGAAAGGTGGTTGTAGCCAGGAAGGGGTTGGCCTCTTCTCTCTAGCAACCAGCACCAGAACAAGGGGACACAGTCTCAAGCTGCACCAGGGGAAGTTTAGGCTCAAGGTGAGGAGAAAGCTCTTCACTGAGAGAGTCATTCGCCATTGGAATGTGCTGCCCGGGGAGGTAGTAGAGTCACCGTCCCTGGAGGTGTTCAAGAGGGGATTGGACGTGGCACTTGGTGCCATGGTCTAGTCATGGGGTCTGTGGTGACAGGTTGGACTTGATGATCTTCGATGTCTCTTCCAACCTTAGTGGTACTGTGATACTGTGATACTGTGAAGGGAGAGCCTCTTCTCATTTGTGCCCTGTGATAGGACAAGGGGCAATGGATGTAAACTATGGCACTAGAAGTTCCATCTCAACTTGAGGAACACCTTCTTTACTGTAAGGATCGTGGAGCACTGGAACAGGCTGCCCAGAGAGGTTGTGGAGTCTCCTTCTCTGGAGACTTTCATGACCCATCTGGATGCATTCCTGTGCAACCTGTGCTAGATTCTATGGTCCTGCTCTGGCAGGGTGGTTGGATTCAAAGATCTACAGAGGTCCCTTCCAACCCCTAACATCCTGTGATACTGTGATCGTTTTCATACTAGCTTTGCAAATGCAGTCAGATCATAGAGCAGCACTAGCAGGGAATGCTTATCATAGAATCATAGAATCAATAAGGCTGGAAGAGACCTCAAAGATCATCAAGTCCAACCTGTCACCACAGACCTCAGGACTACTAAACCATGGCACCAAGTGCCATGTCCAATCCTCTCTTGAACACCTCCAGGGATGGTGACTCCACCACCTCCCTGGGAAGCACATTCCAACAGCTAACAACTCTCTCTGGGAAGAACTTTCTCCTCACCTCCAGCCTAAACTTCCCCTGACACAGCTTGAGACTGTGTTCTCTTGTTCTGGTGCTGGTTGCCTGGGAGAAGAGACCAAGCCCCTCCTGGCTACAAACTCCCTTCAGGTAGTTGTAGACAGCAATGAGGTCACCCCTGAGCCTCCTCTTCTCCAGGCTAAACAACCCCAGCTCCCTCAGCCTCTCCTCATAGGGCTTGTGCTTGAGGCCTCCCCCCAGCCTTGTTGCCCTTCTCTGGACACGTTCAAGTGTCTCAATGTCTTTCTTAAACTGAGGGGCCCAGAACTGGACACAGGACTCAAGATGTGGCGTAACCAGTGCTGAGTAGAGGGGCAGAATGACTTCCCTGCTCCTGCTGGCCACACTATTCTTGATGCAGGCCAGGATGGTTTATTGCTTCCTACTTCACATCTTTGGGATTGAAACTTGGTATTTACATATGCCTCTAAAATGAGGATACCTCTACATGAACCATTGGGAGCATTACTTACACTAATGAGTTTCTGGTTTACGAACCTGAAGACTAGAGAAGCTGAGTATGAGTAAGGTCTTTGGGATCAAGGTAATCTGGTGCTCTGACCTGATGCCTGTGATGTTTTGCAATTAACTGTAAAATTTATTTGATCATTTTATTGGATATCACAGGGGATTATTTCTGTGTCATGGAAATTTTTTTTTCAGCACAGAGTGTGAGGGATGCTGCAAAGACTTTGGAGAGGAAGAGTGCTAGGGAGAAAGATCAGTGGGGGTGAAAAATACTCCAGGATATTCTAACTTCTGTAAAAAGACCTTCAGCTAGAATAAAAGAATCTTGTTCCGAGGATTACAGCAAGAATCAAATGTGTTATTAATGCTTAGGAGTGCCTCTGTTTGACTAAGAAAACACCATTAGAACCAAGCATTTATGACTAAACACAGATGAATAGAAAACATGCAGGGAAAACTCCTGGTAGTTCATTTGTCAAAAGCTGGCTGAACTGCAGCCCTATAATAATTATGTACTGGATATCACAGGCAGAGAAGCTGGTGACCGCAAACTGACTTCCTCATTCCTTCTCCTTCCTCCAGGAGTGGTTTGGATTAGGTAGTCAGCTGAAACTTCCAAAACATGCATTTTCTTACCATGCCACTGAGAACCAGCTCCAGGTATTTCTTGCTTAGATTCCCTCTAAACACTTTCTCTTCCTCTCCTCCCGCCCACCCCCCACCCCCTTTTTTTGTCCCTGAAATGAAAATTTCATGAACACATTGACTCAGTTAAATGCTTCTCAGGTCCCCCTGCTAAACACTTTCTTTTTCTCTCCTCCCCCTCCCAGTCCCCTCCTCCCCACCTCGCCCCCCACCCCGTTTTATTGTCCATGACATGAAAATTTCATGAACCCCTTGACTCAGTTAAATGCTTCTCTCTCAGGCACCCCTGCACACATGCACCCACACACAAGTGCGCAGAGAGGAAAGCAAATGATGTACTGGAAAGACAACAACAAAACAACAGAAAAAAGATGGTTGGGCATTGCTGAATGTAGTCCAACAACTCTCTGGTTCCTCGTCCTGAACAACAGCTATTCTGTATCACCTAATATTAACAAACAAAAGGCTTTTTCCCACGCCATTATATATTTACATTAGCCTACTGTTCGAGCTTGGCATGTTGGCTTCCTGAGACCATTTGATCCCAAATGCAGCTCTGTGCCAGAATTGTTGGAACAAAATGCAGGGAGCTGGACAAACCTGTCCTGCTACATTGTTTCCAGCCTTTCAAAAACAGAAAGCATTTCTCTGACTCATTACTGTAAATGCACTAACAGAGCATACTGGTGATGATTTTCTGACTGAAAGTGCCTGCATCTGCTCAAAAGGTTAATGTGGGTGCAAAGTAAGTGCATATCATGACAGATTTGTTGATACCAGCCAGGGGCAAATATTAAGTAGCTTATCTTTTAAAGAGAGAGATAAGGAGGAAGGGTTGTGAGGTGCTTGCCAATAAATGTATATTCATCAGGGTTGACACTCCACAGCGCTGCAGAAACCACAGTGGGTAGGGCTGGCAACCAGAGCCCTGCACCAAAAACCGGGGTGTCCAAGTTGTAGCCCTAACTCTTGACTTTTGCTGGGGGTCTTTGGCAAGTAACTTAGAACTGCATTAAGTTCCTGAGTAGGTGAAGGAAAGGGTGGGGGCAAGGAGAAGAGGCTGTTCACACTTCTCCACTTTCTCCAATTGAAGAACAAAACAAAACTTTTTTTTTTTTTTAATTTTCTTTGAGACCTAAACAGTAAAAGACCAACAAATTAAAGAAAGAAATGGTACCAAGTGTTGATGACACTGGGTGCTGATGGTGCTGCTGACAGAACACAGCTGTAAGGAAATGTTGAAAACTTGTGTCGCTGTGTTTCAGTAAGAAGCCACAGAATCCACTCCCCTTGAAGAGTGAAAAATAGAGGCAGGGTAGAATCACTGAAGCATTTCAATTGGAAAAGACCTTTAAGATCACAGTATCACAGTATCACAGTATGACTAAGGTTGGAAGAGACCTCGAAGATCATCGAGTCCAACCTGTAACCACAGACCTCACGACTAGACCATGGCACCAAGTGCCACGTCCAGTCCCCTCTTGAACGCCTCCAGGGACGGTGACTCCACCACCTCCCTGGGCAGCCCATTCCAATGGCGAATCACTCTCTCGGTGAAGAACTTTCTCCTCACCTTGAGCCTAAACTTCCCCTGGCGCAGCTTGAGACTGTGTCCTCTTGTGCTGGTGCTGGTTGCCTGGGAGAAGAGACCAACCCCCTCCTGGCTACAACCACCTTTCAGGTAGTTGTAGAGAGCAATGAGGTCGCCCCTGAGCCTCCTCTTCTCCAGGCTAAACATCCTGGCCTGCATTAGGAATGGTGTGGCCAGCAGGAGCAGGGAGGTCATTGTGCCCCTGTACTCTGCATTGGTTAGGCCACACCTTGAGTCCCGTGTCCAGTTCTGAGCCCCTCAGTTTAAGAAGGACATTGAGATACTTGAACGTGTCCAGAGAAGGGCAACAAGGCTGGGGAGAGGCCTTGAGCACAAGCCCTATGAGGAGAGGCTGAGGGAGCTGGGGTTGTTTAGCCTGGAGAAGAGGAGGCTCAGGGGCGACTTCATTGCTCTCTACAACTACCTGAAGGGTGGTTGTAGCCAGGAAGGGGTTGGCCTCTTCTCTCTAGCAACCAGCACCAGAACATTGGAGGTGTTCAGGAGGAGACTTGATGGGGTACTTGGTGACATGATCTAGTTGTTTGATGGGTTGGATGCGATAATCTTGAAGGTCTCTTCCAACTTGGTTTATTGTATTATATTAACAAGGGGACACAGTCTCAAGCTGCACCAGGGGAAGTTTAGGCTGAAGGTGAGGAGAAAGTTCTTCATTGAGAGAGTGATTTGCCATTGGAATGTGCTGCCCAGGGAGGTGGTGGAGCCACTGTCCCTGGAGGTGTTCAAGAGGGGACTGGATGTGGCACTTGGTGCCATGGTCTAGTCATGGGGTCTGTGGTGACAGGTTGGACTCGATGATCTTAGAGGTCTCTTCCAACCTTGGTGATACTGTGATACTGTGACACAATGCAATTTGAGGAGTGCCTTTATTTCTCTCTCTGTGTATGCTAATTCTTTTCAGTACTCTTCTGTATATATTTATTTCTCTTTAAAGGTTATACTACTTAGCTTAGAAAGGTCTTGAGATGTGAACCATATTAGAATCGTAGAACGGTCAGGGTTGGGTCATCTAGTCCAACCTCCCCAGCAGTCAGCAGGGGCCTTCTCGACTAGATCAGGTTGTTCAAAGCCCTCACCTTTAATATTTCCAGGGATGGGGGCCTCAACTATCTCCCTGGGCAACCTGTTCCAGTGTTCCACCACCCTCATAGCAAAACACCTGTTCCTAACATCCAGTCTAAATCTGCTCTTTTCTAGTTTGAAGCCATTGCCCCTTGTCCTATTACCACAGGCATTTGTGAACAGTCTCTCTCTACCCTTCTTGTAAGCCCTCTTCAGGTACAAGAAGGCTGCTATTAGGTCTCCCCAGAGCCTCCTCTTCTCCAGGCTGAACAACCCCACCCCTCAGCCTGTCCTCATTGCAGTGGTGCTCCAGCCCCCTGATGATTTTTGTGTCCCTCCTCTGGACTTGCTCTATCAGGTCCATGTCCTTCCTATATTGAGGGCTCCAGACCTGCACACAGTACTTCAGGTGAGGCCTCACCAGAGTAAAGTGGCAGAATCGCCTCTCTGGATCTGCTGGCCACACATCTTTTGATGCAGTCCAGGTTGCCATTGGCCTTCTGGGCTGCAAGCTCACACTGTCTGCTCATGTCCAGCTTCTCATCTATGAGCAACCCCAAATCCTTCTCTACAGGGCTGCTTTCTATCACCTCATCCCCCAGCCTGTATTGATAGTGAGGAATGTTATGACTCAGGTGCAGAACCCTGCACTTCCTCTTGTTGAACCACAGGAGGTTAACCTGGGACCACCTCTCCAGCTTGTCCAGATCCCTCTGGATGACATCCTGTCCCTCTGGCTTATTGACAGAGACCACTCAGCTTGCTGTCATCTGCAAACATGCTGATATTCTGTAGTGCTATTTCAGTCGTGCTACTGTGAAAATGTGTGGCTGTTATTTCACTGCCTTTTTAACAAGCTTATCCTGTAGACTGAATGCAGCTTCAACAGCAGGATGTAATCCATGCCGGTAGTTGGAATGCAGCTGCTGCAAGAGCCTTTTGGCATAGCCTAGTGTGCTACAGCAACAGCCTGGATTCACTCTGCTAAAATATCCAGGAGAGCACTGCCATGCACATCTGCTAGAATCCTTCACAACCAGTATCAGAATTGCTGTTAAATGTTCAGCCCTCAGATTAAAGTTCTCTGCACAGTGTTAAGAGGAAGTCAAAATCATAAATAAGCTGCTTTGTAGGAAGCTGCTTCATCAAATCACAGGATAATAGTCTAGCCTTTACAATTCTCTTTGAAATCATTTCTGTGGGGAAATAATTCATGCATAAAATCAGGAGTCAGAGATTGACTGGAAGGGATGAGAACAGGGTGGTAGTGAAATGGAAATGCAAAGCCAGTTGCACACAACATATAAAATAACAGAGCTTACAGTTAGGAAAAAAAATAAAGAAAATATAATTAGTGCCCAAGAGCATCTGAGGCAAGCACCAAATGGGAGTTAATTCCCAGGACACGATTTTTGGTGCTTAATTTCAGTGGATAAATTGCTTAGCATGTCTCCCTGAGTTTTTTCTTCAGTTAAGAAGGAGGAGAGGGTCCATCAGAGCTGAATTAACACCTCCCCCAGAGCAAGGTTGCTCTCCCTATTGTAGAAGAAACCCAGAGAGGTTGTCAGCTCACTTAGCCTCTCTTTTAGTCTTTTAAGTTGAGTGGTGTGAATAGTCTTCAAAATGCCTTTGGGTTTTCCTTTACCCAAAGACTGAGAATGCTCCTTTTCATTCTCGGCCACAGGAATTAAACAATAAGATCAAAATCTTGTAATCTCCTTGGGAATTCCTTTTAGTTGTATAGGATCTAAAATGCTGGCTTTCCCCTAAATAGCTGAGCAAATGAAGGCAGAGGCTAACCATACAGCTGTCTTTTGGTGCAAACTTTTCCAATGTCTGGAGCCTATGCCACTTGTGAAACAAGTACCTTAACCATTTTTAATACCCATGCACAAGTTTAAATGGCATTAAGCAGGTTCCTTATTGATCTTGTGGTCTGTTTACAGGAAGCATAAGAGGACCTGCAACCAAGGTAGACTTTATTATTCCCATTTCTTTGGCCTTTCATATTATCAACTTTGAAAAGGACTATCCTACAAACCAGAGCTGCAGCAGGGTCTCCATAGAGGTGTATTTAGTGTATTGCCTTCAGTAAAAGCAGCATGAGTAGAGATTTTGAATTCACAGCAGTGCTGGTCCCTCTGCCTTAACACTCTGTGGAACACATTGCAAAAAACTACCATGTGTTATGTGAAAACTGCTGTCTTTATTTCTCGCCAAAGAAAACTTTTAAAGCACATGTAACTGCACCGTAGAAACATGCAGGGCAAAAAAATCCCCAAGATCTTCATTTTAAAAGTGAAATGAGCATTTTAAATTTGCAACAGCGTGTTCCCTGTCTAAAAAAGAATGACCTCCTACAGTTTCCTAGGAGAAGCTGAAACACCAACAAGAAAATACTTGACAGCCTTTGGCCCTGCTTGCTCTCTGGTGAAACTGAATGTGCAGAGACTCATAGATTCAAAGAATGGTTTGGGTTGGAAGGGACCTTGAAGATCATCTAGTACAAACCCCGCTGCCATGGGCAGGGACACCTTCCACTAGACCAAGGCTTCATCTAACCTGGCTTTCAACACCTCCAGATGGGGCATCCACAACCTCGCTGAGCAATCAGTTTCAGTGTCTCACCACCGTACTGTAAAGAATTCCTTTCTAATATCCAGTCTAAGCTTCAATCCATTCCCTCCCTTTCTAATATCCAGTCTAAGCTTCAATCCACTCCCTCCCTTTCTAATATCCAGTCTAAGCTTCAATCCATTCCCTCCCTTTCTAATATCCAGTCTAAGCTTCAATCCATTCCCTCCCTTTCTTATATCCAGTCTAAGCTTCAATCCATTCCCTCCCTTTCTTATATCCAGTCTAAGCTTCAATCCATTCCCTCCCTTTCTTATATCCAGTCTAAGCTTCAATCCATTCCCTCCCTTTCTAATATCCAGTCTAAACTTCAATCCATTCCCTCCCTTTCACATCCAGTCTAAGCTTCAATCCATTCCCTCTCATCCCATCACTACAAGCCGTTGTAGGAAGTCCCTTGTTGTCTTTCTTTTGACCCCTTTCAGGTATTGGAAGGCCAGTCTTATTTTCTCCAGGCTGAACAGCTCCAACTCTTGTTGCCTGTCCCCACAGTGGAGGTGTGCCAGCTGTCTGATCATCTTTGTGGCCCTCTGGACCTGCTCCAGCAGTTTGATGTCCTTCTTATGCTGAGGGCCCAGAAACGGACACAGTACCCCATCTGGGGTCTCAAAAGAGGGGGAGGATCTCCTCCCTCCTCCTGTTGGTCACACTTCTTCTGATGCAGCCCGGGATACATTTGGGCATCTGATGCAGACAAGGACATCAGATTCAAGGGGGAAAACATTTGTGAGTGAAGTTCAGCCAGCCAGTTAGTTTTGCACGCAGGAGGTGTTTTTCCCAGTATCAGTATCACAAACTTCTATCACTTACAACTTCCCCTGCCTTTCCAAAGTTTTTATATATATATGCATAAAATTTTTTTCTCCCTTAGATATAATTTTGATGTGCATGTTCCACATTTTGTGGCCATCATCAGCAACAAAGAAGAATGTTGGGTCTTTACTGTTGGGTCTGTCCTGCCTTCACTGTGGGAACTGTCTTTTGCAAGACAAGGGCTGAAGTGTTGGGAAGGAACCATGCAGTCATTCTGGCCAGTTATGAAAACTGCTGTGAATGCAAATTATCTCTAGCTTCATAGGAAGCATTTTCTGTTGGACACCAGTTGTTCTTTCAAGAGTGAAAGGCACATCAAGTTATTTGCATGGGAAAGCTGGCATAAGGGAAGGCCTTGGTTTGTTACATTCGCCATCACTTTGGGGGTTTTAACTTGAAGCTAAAAAAAAAAAACCCCAAAAAACCCGCCAAATTAAAAACTGAAATCCATGAAATATGTTTGAACCTTTAAGTGACCTATTCACAACATGCTTTGGATTTTTTAAAAGCTTGGCAAACCTTCTGATGAGTTTCATCTGCTTTCCCAGCAGATGTAGCATTACCGTTTGCTGGAGAAACTTTCTGCAGCTCTAGTAACGAGTTTCCAATGATGTAATTGGAAAGAAGGTGCAGTGTTTTCTTTGGCATCTGTGAGCAGAAAGCTGTGCATATTTATGCTGCTATAAACCCTGGGCAACTCAGTTCATTTTAGTGAAGTTATTTTGGCCTTAGTTCATATGAAATTTGGCTATACCTTTATCTGCAGCTGGCGATCTTCTGCAATGGGCAAACGCAACAAAGGTTGTACATTTTCTTTAGATTTCATATAGGAAGAGACTACTCTCGGCATCAGGGAAGATGCTACTGTTCTGACCAAGGTAAATGCTGTAAAATCTCTAAGGTCCAGACTAAGGTAAGGTTTTCAGGTATGTTCACACTTGCTTGAATAAGCTGGAGGATATGCAAGTGCTGAAGTCAAGGCCTTCAAGCCTCTCCTCTACATCTCTTACACCTCTCTGTTCACTAACCTGTTACATGAGGCTTGTGTTCAAGAACCATTTTAGAGTCAAATGCCGCATTTCCATTACCATTTATCTCACAGACTCACAGAACTGTCAGGGTTGGAAGGGACCTCGAAGATCATCCAGTTCCAATCCCCCCTGCCATGGGCAGGGTCACCTCACACTAGATCTGGTTGTTCGGAGCCACATCCAGCCTGGCCTTAAAAACCTCCAGGGATGGGGCTTCCACCACCTCCCTGGGCAACCTGTTCCAGCGTCTCACCACCTTCATAGTGAAGAATTTCTTCCTAACATCCAATCTGAATCTATCCACTTCTAGTTTTGTTCCATTCCCCCTAGTCCTGTCACTACCCGACATCCTAGGAAGACCCTCACCAGCTTTCTTGTAGGCCCCCTTCAGATACTGGAAGGCCACAAGAAGGTCTCCTTGGAGCCTTTCCCCTTTCCAGACTGAATAACCCCAACTCCCTCAGTCTGTCTCCACCTCCTTCTCATTTGAGCCAGGCGAAGCCTCTGGTGGTAGTGAGGTCGGTGCTTGCGATGGTTCCTCTGTGCCACTGATATAGGCGGGTGACTTTGGACCGTGATACCAAACAAAGGCACGTTCATTGCTGCTTCTCACAGAATACAAAAAAGTGCTTTGGACTTGGAATCTGTCTAACATCTCTCAAAAGGCTCAAAAGGCCTTTGCATAAAGCCTTGCTACTGCTCTTCCTCTTTTGCTAAATGAAGAAGAAACAAGAAAGAAAGGTAACTGGAAGGGGTGGGGGCAGTGGAGGGGGAAGGGGAATTAAGTTTTAATGGAAACACACTTCACCTTTCATTATTTCTGCTTGCCATAAGACATTAACGTAGTAAACAAATTGATCTCAGCTCTTAGAATCTTTAATAACATACAGCATTTTGAGTTTCGTCCTGTCCTGGTTAAACCACACTGCCTTGCTGCTGGCATTCAAGCCTCTATCGTCACAGTTCTTGAACACTGAACTACATTTAAACAAAACAAACCAAAACTACTACTAATAATAAAGTTGTGTGTAACCCACTTCTGTTCACAGACACCTTCGTTACAAGGTTGCCATTGGAGGGGAGAGATGGGGGATGTTTCAGTACATTAGTGAGAAGGGTGTTTTCAGAGCAAAATTGTTTTATCTTGGGACGTCATAGTTCAAAGTCCATGCGTTCCCATGGTCAGCCCCTGCTTTGTGCCATACAGTACCTTTCTGCACCCCTACACAAGCAAGGCTTTCAGAGGATGCTCTGAGACATTATATTCTAGACAGCTAATCCGTTCATGGGATTGTTACCACGGTGTTACAGTAGCTGACGGAGCTCTTTGACAGAGGGGCATGTGAAAAAACCCCAAACCACAAAAAATCCCCAAACAAAACAAAACAAAGCAAGAAAAAGGAAGAGAGAAAATGTCATTTTGGTCCACTTTTCAGAGTGGTTGGTGTTATAACATATAACCTTCTTTTTCTTTTTTTTTTTTTTCTTTTTTAATGCAGTGTAGTTCACAATAATTTAAAATACTCTATAGACATTTAAACGATATACAATAATATAACTTAGTTGGATTCCTCAATTGTACTTTAACATAATACTATCCTAAGATATTTACAGCATCTAGTACCATAAGACTGTGCATTACTGTGCTTGGGAGCTTTATTTGCTTCCTGTCAAGAATGTAGTGGACGTACAGTATATCACTGTTGATCCACAACAATACCCATGAGTCAGATGGACTTCAAACTATATGGGGGGGTGACTAGCATTTTGGGGGGTGGGGGGAAGGGACCCTGTTGGCTTCTGTGGAGTTGCACTCATTCACACCGAGGCTGCCAATTTAAGAAACCGATGACAACAATGACGGAAAATGAGCTCTTCAATTTTGAATCGCTCCACGGGACACTCATCAAAAGGAGCTGTTTTTCAGAAGGTAAGTGCTTGGGGTCAGAAAGGCACATCCTCATGAGTGTTCAAATGTAAGCCCCCAAGCAATTAGTAACTTTTGTTAATACAGGCCCACAAATTGGGGAGGTAACCCTGGCTCGTTCACATCTCCAGCACAAGAGCTGGTGGAGTGGTAGCTCCACCGGTCCCTTGCCCCAAGAGCACCGTGTGGTGTGTGGCGAGTGCTGCCATGTCAGGTGGGGCAGGCTCACATGTGTACAGCCCCCTCAATAAAGAAAACATGAAACAAAACCAAAGCTAGAAATGCAGATATGCAAATGGTGGGAAATTTTTTAATCCAAGTTTCCAGAAAACCAGGTGGGGACCTTTGCTACAAGCAAACATTTGTCGGGTTAGGTGTGCTGTGTAATAAAGGGGGCTCTTGAGCTTCAAACCACTAGATTTTACAGTAGTAAAAGAGCTGAGGATTTTTGGTTTTGGTGTTGTGTTTTGTTTTTTGCTTTTTTTTCCTTAAATCTCTCACAGGGAAAAAGTGTGTGTGAATTAGAAAGGAGTGCTGGTTTGAAAAGTCAGCTTCTTTCTAGACATTCATGTATTTACCAGGGCAGGTACATCGTTGCCAAACTTAGAATAACAATGACACAGACTGACTTGATTTTTAGCTTTCTTACACTCGTGGAGCCACCACAGCTCCCAGGTTGCAGCACCCTAGGGCTCAGCTACTAGGTTTTTATTAACTTCTCCATTCATACTGAGCATGGGTTATGTAAAACTATTGAGAATATCAACTGTCAACTCTCCGCGGCAAAATGCAACGCTTGGAAGGTCCTTCCGGTGAATTTGACTGCAAAGCAAAACCTTTGCTATTTGTCGAAGTGTGTCTTTGCGTCCTAAAAGCGCCCTCGGAGGACCTGAGAGCACATGCTCCACACCTCAAGCCTGAGTCTAGAAAGAGTCATTCTTATTCAGGAGGCAAGCAGGAGAAGTCTTTTTTTTTTTTTTTTGTCAAGCATTTGTAACCACAGTTTTGTGTGATCTTTTCGCTCAGTTCTGGCGATCGCTTAAGGCCTACAGTAACTGAACTCTAATAGTGGAGTGACAACAAATCAGTAGCATTGAAGAACTTAGGGAGAACCAAATACAAGAAAAAACACACAAAAAAAAATCATGAAAGTCAAAAGAGTTCCAATAAGTTTACATTTAGTACAGAATTAAGACATAGCTACCCGTTAGTGCTTAGAATTTTGTGATACTATTAAAACATAAATAATTATCTCTTTTTTTTAATGTTCATTCAAAGAGTTCCAGTGTCACTGGGAGCTGATGTGGTTTTCTCAAAGTGAGTTGTTGGTTGGTTTGTTTGTTTGTTTTTCCCCAGACTGGTAGTGGAGTATTCCCATCATAGGTTTTTGTCTCCCTGCCAGTTGTTTTCTCTCTTCCTGCTTTCTTTAAAATTTAGGTTGTTGGTTTGTTGTTTCTGGGTTTTTTTTTGCAGCAAGGCTGCTGTGTCCTAGTCAGTGAAGATTTCATTTTCTTTGAAAAAAAGAAAATTTTGGAAAAAAAGGGGAAAATGGGAAAAAGAGAAAAAAAATTAAAAAATGAGAAAAAATTTTCAAAATGAAAAATGAAAAGTGAAGAAAAGAAAAAAATAAACAACGAAAAAATGGAAAGAAATGTAAAAATGGGGGGAAATGGGGAAAAAAAAGGAAAAAATGGGGAAAAATTTAAAATGAAAAAAATGAAAAAAGGAGAAAAGAAAAAAAAAAAAAAAAAGAAAAAATGAGGAAAATTTTTAAATGAAAAAATAAAAAAAAAAAAAGAAAAATAGGAAAAACTTTTTAAGATAAACAAATTAAGAAAAAGCTCTGTGCAGGGCCTGGCAGTTTTATTGTTGTAAAATAGGTGGAAGTGTCTTTTCCTTTTAAATGTCACAGGAGCTGCATTGCAGTCAGCTTCTCTGATATGTATAACTTAAAACATTTACTAGGAGAACTCTACAACACCCAGGATTGTATTTAAAGAAAAGAAAAGGAGAAAAAAAAAAAAAAGGAAAAAAAAAGAAACAAAGTTTCATGTGGCGGTCAACATCACCTTATTCCTGTTGCCCTTGTTTCCAAAGCAGTTGCAACAGCCATCCAGCAAAAAAAAAAAAAAGCATACATTGAATGCACCATCCTTAGAAGTGTAAGTAGTGGGGAGGGAGTGGTTGCTGTGGGTCTGGTCGTTTCTTTCTTTTCCCAAAGATTAGATGTGCAAAACGATGCTGTCATCATCTGTGATACTCCATACTGCCTTCCCTGGCGGCGGCGGCGGCGATCTCGGCTCCATTCGCTCGCAGGCGACGCCGTTATTTGCAGGTGAACACCTCTGTCCGCTCGCTGCAGGTGTTGCACTTCACAAAGCAGCACCAGTGGAATTTGCAATTGCACTGCCACACCTTGGTGTACTGGTGCGTGTTGTACCCTCTCCCACAGCACATCATGTCGCACCCGTCCGCGTTGGGAGAGGTGCGGTTGCAGAGCCGTCCCTGGGTACCGACGCTCCCTGTGGAAGCGTCTTCCTCACAGTAGTTGGGTGACTTTTCGATGTACACTAAATCCGTCTCCATGGGTTTCTGGTAACTTTTGACCTGCTTGATCTTCAGGAAGGTTGGCTGTCTTAACCTGCTGGCTCGTACCACCTCCACCTGCACCGCGGCGTTGTATTTCTCCTTCAAAATGTAGCCAATCTCTCGGAATTTAGGAAGCGTGGTCCAGCAGGTCTTAGTTGTACAGGAACCTGAAACTCCATGACACTTGCATTCCAATTTCATTCTCTCTTCAAGAACCTGCGTGCACACAGACATTTGCCCATTGTTAGTGCGGGAAAACAGTATTGAAAGCTTGCCTATGTCTCAGCCTGTTTGCTTCGCTGCTGCTGGTTGAAATCTTTCAACTGCACGCTTGCAGACCTCCTCACCTCCCAGCAGAGTGCTTGTAACAGATTTTGTTTTGCTTGGGGCCCGCTCAGAAACTCAGTGTTTTGTCATTTCCTTAGAAAATGTTGCATTCATTTCCTAATACTGGAGGATATTTACTTAAATTTCAGAAGCCAGATTTGAGCTGCCCTGGGGAGAAGGACCTGGGAGTCCTGGTGGATAACAAGTTATCCATGGGTCAGCAATGTGCCCTTGTGGTCAAGAAGGCAAATAGTATCCTGGGGTGCATTTAGAAGAGTGTGTCCAGCAGATCAAGGGAGGTTCTCCTCCCCCTATGCTCTGCCCTGGTGAGACCTCACCTGGAATATTGCATCCAGTTCTGGGGTCCCCAGTTCAAGAGGGACAGGGATCTGCTGAAGAGAGTCCAACGGAGAGCTACCAGGATGATTAAGGGACTGGAGCACTGCCCTGTGAGGAGAGGCTGAGAGCCCTGGGGCTGCTTAGTCTGGAGAAGACTGAGAGGGGATTTAATAAATGTTTATAAATATCTGGGGGCTGGGCATCAAGAGGGAGGGGACAGGCTGTGCTCAGTTGCACCTTGGAATAGGACAAGGGGTAATGGATATAAACTACAGCACAGGAGGTTCCACCTCAACATGAGGAGGAACTTCTTCACTGTGAGGGTGGCAGAGCACTGGAAGAGGCTTCCCAGAGGGGTTGTGGTGTCTCCTTCTCTGGAGACTTTCAAGTCCCATCTGGATGTGTTCCTGTGTGACCTGTGCTAGATTCTATGGTCCTGCTCCGGCAAGGGGGTTGGACTCGATGGTATTCGGAGGTGCCTTTCAAATCCTAACTTCCTGTGATCCTGTGAAGTCTTTAAGAGCCAAATTATTTTAAAATGAGTTTATTTTTCAAACCATTTTCACTTTTGAAAACAAAAGGGAAAGTTAAATCAAGTGTTTCAAGACTAAGAATGCTTAATCTTTGCTGCTTTAAGCAATGCTCAAAGAAAGTTTCAAAAATACTGACCAGCCTTCATACCACAGAACAACATATTGCTATGTGGCTGAACAGACCTTCATGACTCCTGCATGTACTATCAGTGGCAGCGCCAGCAAACCTATTAACTATTCAACCCTCAGAGCAGACCATCACCTTTCAAAGCAGCACTCCTTGCAGTACCCATCCCAGCTATCAAGAACCTCCCTAAGAAGCTGGGGAAGGGCCTGGAGAGTAAATCTTATGAAGAGTGACTGAAGGAGCTGGGGCTGTTTAGTTTGAGAAAATAGGAGGCTGAGGGAAGACCTCTACAATTACCTGGAAGTACATTGTGGAGAGGCTGGTGCTGGTCTCTTCTCACAGGTAATTAGTGATAGAACAAGAGGGAATGGCCTCAAGCTATGACAGGGTAGGTTTAGGCTGGACATTAGAAAATATTTGTTCACAGCAAGAGTGGTCAGGCATTGGAATGGACTGCCCAGAGAGGTGGTTGAGTCACCAACCCTGGATGTATGTAAAGGTGGTTTGGATGTGGTGCTTGGGAATATGGTTTAGGAGTGAACCTTGTAGAGTAGGATTATCAATTGGGCTTAGTGATCCTGAGGGTCTTTTCCAACCTGAATGTTTCTGTGATTCTGGGAACATGTTCAACCACAAATACAGTGTTTGCACCAGGGCAACAACTGTGTAACGTTGGAGGAAACAAAATGCACTGAAGGGTCCTGCTCAGCTGTGAGCCAAAGACAAATGGGAGTGCTTATTATGGCTGTTGCTAGAGGAAGTTAACCTAGAGGAGGTTAGTCCAGTGTCAGATGGTCTCTAGAAAGGAAACACAGTGGTGGGTGCTTGGGCTCACCCTCTGCTCCCGACCTCCATTGCAGCTGAGCCACATCACAGCTGGCACATGCCTCCTTCCCTGGTGTATGCCCAGGGGGAAGGCAAGCCCCGCTCCATGTGCATGGTGGAGGGGAAACCAGCCTCACGGAAGCGTCTCTGTTTTTCTGCCCTCGTGCTACCACTTAAGCCTGACCACAATTACACCCACAGTCATCATTAGCTTATGAAAATCAAGGGCTAAGAACAAAGCAAACTGATCTTTCCCTTTCTCAATGGGATGCTAACAAAGAAATATGAGCTACCAAGCTTGTCTTAAAGCATTACTGATGCTGCAGACCATCTCCTGTAGTGGTTTTGTTGCAGATCCCAGAACATGACTGAAATGGGCAAAGGATAAAAGGGCCGAAATCTGAGTACAATGGCATAATGAAGCAGAAGGGAAGTAAAAATGCTTACTGCTTAAGAAAGCAGCCTTAAAATAAAAGCTGCACAGATCTGCTTATCCCTGCAAATAGAGGGCACCCTTCTGAGTTGTTTGAGTTTAACTTAAATTGTATGCTTTGGGTTTTATCCAAATTTCTGGGGTTTCAATATTAAAGAGAATATTTGGGTTTGATTCTTCCTTGGCAGTAGTGGCAAGCATGAGAGAGCTGAGCATCCTATTCAAAACCACCTTAGGCCTTCTGGAACTGCAGGGTTTTGCCAGGTTAAGGTCAAGTCAGCCTATCAGAGGCAGAAAATGTGATTTCCAGGAAGGTTTACTGGGTTAGGGAAGAAGATCCTTTAGCTGCAACTACTCTAACAGAGAAAATCAGCAAGGCTGTCATGAGCTGCTTTTCCAGTGGGCACTGTAAAGACCACTGACAGACTGTATCACCTTCCTGTCTTCCCTATGGAACAAACAAACAAACCAAACCCAAAAAAAGATAAAACTCGATGCTTTCTGTTGCATTCTGGCAGTATTTCCATGGCAGTGAGTAGAGAAATGCCTTATGAAATACTCTAGGGTCCTCCAGGGTTCTCCATGGTCTCTTCTATTTCATGCTTGTGCAGAAGGATGTGATTTTTTTTTTTTGTAAGACCCCCCAAAAAGATTCTAATCTTGTTCCACAAACCTGCTTCAAAATGATCTCTTGGTGTATGCAGATGTGTATAAAAGTGCTTGTAAGTTTTACTTGATGTTGCTGAAACACAGTTTTTTGAAACCAGCCTGTTTGTACAGCGTTCTCAGCCACTGCTCAACATACAGTTGCAGCCAAAAGAACTGCAACACAACCCACAACAAAAGCAAGCAATCTGCTCTACACCTTCACCAAAGAGCACTAAGATCTATGGACTTCCAGGAAAGTATTATCAGTGGGATGGTTCTGCCATACCTGATTCATGACCTTCTTCTCCCTAAGTAGTAAATCTTGAAGAACAGAATAGAATAGAATTAACCAAGTTGGAAGAGACCTTTGAGATCATCGAGTCCAACCTATCATCCAACACTACCTAATCAACTAAACCAGGGTACCAAGCACCCCATCAAGTCTCTTTCTAAACACTTCCAGTGATGGTGACTCCACCACCTCCCTGGGCAGCACATTCCAATGGCCAATCACTCTTTCTATGAAGAACTTCTTCCTAACATCCAGCCTAAACCTCCCCTGGCACAGCTTGAAACTGTGTCCTCTTGTTTTGATGCTGGTTGCCTGGGACAAGAGACCAACCCCCACCTGGCTACAAACTCCCTTCAGGTAGTTGTAGACAGCACACATTTTGTCATGTTCTATGTACTTCTGACATCTGGGTTTGAGTTGAAAAGGCCCAGTAGGTAACTTGCTCAGAGACTGGGAGGAGGTGAATCTGGGAAACTGCTAATTTTTAATTATGGGCACTCTGGGCACTTCCAAGGAGCTTCTGTCTCTATCATTGATGTATTTCCCTGAAACAACAGGAAGTGTCATTATTATTTTGAAGGCAAAAATATCACCCATCCTGGTGTCCTAGGTGTTATCTTTGTACGTTTATACATAGATGTGTGTGTGTACTTCTGCCTGTCTGTGTGTATTTGATGGAGCTGCTGCCATTTATCTTCAGCACTGCCCAGCACCCCCTGTAGTAGGATCTCCAGCAGCTTTATCCTAAGTCTTGATTTCTCCTTTTGCTCTTGCTTTTCTGAAGGTCCAGTTTCATGACTCATTTTCCTGTACAGAAATCTGATTTCACTGCTGTAATTTTTTTTCTTCAAAGGTTGCCATTGTTTATGATGGTGGAAGAACTTGAGGCTCAAAAAGCAGAAGGTTGAAAAACTGTTAATTCATGATCCTGAAGCCAATCTCACAGGTTTGGTTGGTGTTCTTTTTGTTTTGTTTTGTTTTTCATTTCTTATTCGTTTTAGAGGCTTTGATCATGAATCTGGAATGCTTGGGGTTACAACATTGAGCACAGGCCCAATCATCAGGTACTTAAATTCCTGAATGCTATAATTTGTTCTTCCACAGTCAGCTGTGAGTATAAAATTGTGCCCAGAAACTTGGAGCTCAGGGAACATAAGGCCCAAACTAAGCAGTTTCTAAGCAACTTTTGTTTTTGTTCTCCCCTCTTTCCACTCAGATGCTGCTGAGTGTTCCTCTTTGCTGACAAGCCAGCACATTCTCGTTTTCCCAGAGATATATCTGTCTGCATGATATCTCAAACAGCTTCCTGCTCGCCAGCAAGGTGCAACTGGACCTGGCAAAGGTGTCAGGATTTGACCCCGTTCACTCAGTGCTGCGAATGAAGAGCAGCTAACGGTTTTCTTCCTGAATGTCCCTCCAGCTCCATTTTCCTCAGCAAAATTCCCATCAAAGCTTTGACCCTGAGCCTTAAAGGTACTTATTTACTCAGATCTAATACCGTGCCAAGCTTAGGTGCCTGATTAAAGATTGAAAATCATTAGCTTGTAGGACCCACTCTCTCAGCAGTTTCATTTGTCATATGTCAGTACCTTGTATCTAATCTTGAATGGTTTACAGCAAGCTCTACCTCCCAGAGCAAATTCCCATCCTTGGACTGTGCTGCCTCAGACTAATTGTAGGAACATTCCTCAGGTCCCTTTTCCATACACACAGGCCCACTCCCACCTCGCTGCCATCTTGCCAACTAAAATTTCCTAACTGCTGCTACTTTGTTTGATGAATTGTGAAATATAAAGTTAAAGCTTTCTTATCCCACATGTTTTAATACCTATATAAATAACACGCTGAAAATGCAGTTTGAGGGTTGTCCGCTGCCAGTTAAGTAGTAATAAGACTTGTGAAGGCTGAAAGGAAACAAAACAGTAAGTAGATGAAAAGAAATCCTTTTTGTTTTGTTTTGTTTTGTTTTGACAAGTTCCATATCTAGACCCAACTGCATAACATCAGATACAGTTTCTGCACATATTAAAAAGCCTATCTGGATAAAATATGTAAAAACAACAGTAAGGTTTTGTGTGTGTTTGTTTTGGCTTGGCTCTTCTGGTTTGTGTTTTCCTTCGTGGAAATGCACATTTTTGGACCAGATGTTGAATGTAACAGAATCCATATTACTTTTTGACTGCAGCATCAAGAAGACACAGAAAACTTTAGGGGCTTTCCCCCATCAAATATGCAAGTGATCATCTGTTGTTTTGGCTAATAGCAGTACCAAAGGATACGAATCTTGGGTGCAGGATATCACCACCTCTTTGACACTCATACTGCAGCAACCGTGAGAGCCAGTGGCTTGCCAACAGTGTGTGGACACTGGTTAACAGCTGCGGCACGGATTGGGGTCCACCACTGCTGACTGTGCTTACTCCTTCTCCTGTCACATCCCTATTTTTCTTATTCTTTGGTTTAATGGGAAAAGGGATTGCAGCCACAGCATGAGATGGGTTTTTTTCCCTGGCACTGCTCAGAGCTCAGAAGGGCTGAGGATGCTCTGTGGTGTGAAGATGCATCAACTGACCTTCCGCCCTTCACCTGCCTCCCTAAGTAAGGCACCCTCTCATGCAGTTTTCCCACTGATTGTAGTACAAAACACTGAAGACCCACTGTGCTGGAACGTGTCCAGAGAAGGGCCTTGAGGATGATCAGAGGGCTGGAGCACCTCTCCTATGGAGACAGACTGAGAGAGTTGGGATTGTTCAGTCTGGAGAGGAGTAGACTCTGAGGAGACCTATTTGTGGCCTTCCCATATCTGAAGGGGGCCTACAAGAAAGGTGGGGAGGGACTTTTTAGGGTGTCAGGTAATGATAAGACTAGGGGAAATGGAAGAAAACTAGAAATGGGTAGATTCAGATTGGATGTCAGGAAGTTCTTCACCATGAGGGTGGTGAGAGACTGGAACAGGTTGCCCAGGAAGGTGGTTGAAGCCTTATCCTTGGAGGTTTTGAGAGCCAGGCTGGATGTAGTTTTGAGCAACCAGATCTAGTGTGAGGTGTCCCTGCCCATGGCAGGGGTGTTGGAACTAGATGATCTTTGAACTCCCTTCCAGCCCTGACAATTCTGTGATTGTATGCTCTCTTCACTCGAGTTCTCCCCTTGACTAGCCGGAAAATAAGCCTGGGATTTGGGGACCTGCTGCCCGTCACATTGAAGTCCTGCTATTATGAGGGTGGGCTGTAGAGATCCTGAACCACCTGCGCCTCTTCCCTAGAAGAAGAGAAAGTAGCTGTGAAGTCTGAGCAATCAACACTTGTGATGGGTTAAAGCTCTCTGAGTTTTATTTTTTACAGTGGAATTTTGCAGAAAGCAGAAATCCAGAGAAGCACTTTTCAAACCGTTCCCCAAACTGGTGTGATTTCAGTATTTCGCTCTGTTTGGTATGGAATCTGCTAGAGAGCTTGGAGGTAAAATTTTAACAATCATGAAGGGTCACAAATATTTCATTTCTAGGGTTTGGTTTGTTTGGGGGTTTTTTGTTTGTTTGTTTGTATTTTGTTTTGTTTTGTTTTGTTTTGTTTTGTTTTGTTTTGTTTTCTGCCAGGCAGTATAGAGATAGCAGGTCTGAGGGGGCAGAGTAATATTTTACTAGATAGATGATATTTTTCTTGCATGGTATGCAAGGGCATGTGCATTTCAAGAATAAAACCATCTAGCAAGTCCTAAACTATTTGGCTATTGCTCCCTCCCCTGCCTCCCCCTCGAATTTTAAAGCAAAATGTTAAAAAGGAGGATAGTACCAGATGTAGCTTCTGGCAGTCAGTGTTAAGGGTGTGTTTCTGGAAGAAAGGGGAAAAAAAAAGAGGCTAGTAAATCCAACCCAATTGGAAGCAGGAGACCTATCCTCAGGAGATTTTTGAGCCAAAACTTGCATATTCAGGACATATGGCTAAGCGTTAGCTCTCCATCTAACCCACCCAAGCTGTAACACCAAACTTTTTGAAATTGGATTTATATCTGTCTGCAAACCAATTTAAGTGGGAAAGTGGAAAGTATGCCATAAAGCACGACTATTGAAAGCTTTTCTTTCATGAATGCTCTCACAAGGGCTGCGCAGTGAAATACTTTGTCTCTTTCGGAGAAAGAAACTTTCAGCAAACGATGGACTCACGGCTGTAAAACCTGGAAAGTCACATTCTTGAAATCACTGAGATGACTTAGGAAACAAAGTCACTTTTAAAAGACTATTTTAGGCTTACAAGAGCATAAAATTAGTTGGCTTTTCGCTTTTGAAAATCGGATTCAATGTCCACTGCAACTTCAGAGCATTTCAGCTAGAGTCTGAACATTGGTTCTAATCTTTATGTTCTGTTAGGTGGCAGTGAGGGCAGTCTGCAACATATTAGGGCACACTGCACATCTTGCAGAAGTCAGCTTATTTCATTCAAATGTTTCATGTGAGGTGAAGTGAATTAACACTTCCTTGGACATTTTAGGCCCAGAGAACTATCCATCATTATACACACACGCTCTGTGTATATCTATATGTATGTGTATCTATATGTATAATGAATGGTAAGCAGCAAATCACCTCACCAGCTGCCCTACAGCCAAAGCACATCAGCAAAAAAACCCTTCCTGCAACCATAGTCCTGTGGTGCCAGGAACTTTGAGAACGACCCACAGCTCAGGTGGAAAAGTTGTCCCAAATGATTGGATAATCTCATAGGATCACAGGATGTTAAGGGTTGGAAGGGACCTCTGGAGATCAAGTCCAACCCCCCTGACAGAGCAGGATCACAGAATCTAGCACAGGTCATGCAAGAACACATCCAGCTGGGTCTTGAAAGTCTCCAGAGAAGGAGACTCCACAACCCCTCTGTGCAGCCTGTTCCAGTGCTCCACGACTCTCGCAGTGAAGAAGTTCCTCCTCCTGTTGAGGTGGAACCTCCTGTGCTGTAGTTTGTATCCATTGCCCCTTGTCCCTCTTCTGAAGAGAGTGTGATTTTTTCTTTCTGTTTTTTTTTTTTCATCCTCACACTTCTGTTGTTTCAAATGCAAAAGAATATGTTGTTGTCTTCCAGGTCTTCTCAACAGACAAGGAGAAAAGCTCACTGAGATTACAAGGTAACGAGTATTGGGATGGTACCAGGCTGAGCTGCTGGCAGGCAGCGTGATGGGTGTGTTTCTGGAAGGGAAAGAATTAGGCCAAATTTCCTGCACGTAACCACAGTCATTATCAACCATAAGAGCATAACTGGTTGGTAAACTGTTAGAAACTTTTTTTTTCCCTTCTTTTTGCTCAAAGCTGTGATCTGCTACCAATTTGTCAGCTTGTTCTTTTAACATGCCCCCCCTTACCCCTGAAAAACAAACACACACAACCCCCCCACTTTTATAATTGAGATTCCCCGTGAGGGGCCAGACATTGTTTTGAAGCTTTCAACAGCAAGCTAAGATTGATGGTGTGTGTTCCCAGATGTTACTCTTTCTAAGTTCATTTATCCCAGGGTAATGATACTTGTTTCTAAAAATACATGGTAGAAAGCTGTCTCATAAAACAGCATCAAAGCTCACTTGGGTTTGTTGGCATTTCATTTTTCATTACTCTATCAAAGTTTTTGCCCACAAGATCTCTTTGCAATCATTCAGATTTGCAGCAAGCCATTCTTCCAGAAACATTTGTGTTAGACTTAGAAGTGTTTTCCTTTGGAGGCTTGTTTTCATTTTACCACACTTGTGCTTTCTGTTCTGAATCATAGTGGCTATGGTGAAGTTAGCTGCTTCACTCTTTTAGGCAGCACAGCACTGTTTTAAATCTTGCATCAGTAGAATCTTGTGTCATCAGGAATCACAGAATGTTAGGGGCTGGAAGGGACCTCAAAAGATCATCCAGTCCGACCCCCCTGCCAGAGCAGGATCACCTAGAGTGGGTCACACAGGAACGCATCCAGGTGGGTTTTGAATGTCTCCAGAGATGGAGAGTCCTGAGCCTCTCTGAGCAGCCTGTTCCAGTGTTCTGTCACCCTCACAGTGAAAAAATTTCTCCTTATGTTCATGTGGAACCTTCTATGCTTCAGCTTGCACCTGTTGCCCCTTGTCCTATCATTGGACATCACTGAGAAGAGCCTGGCTCCATCCTCCTGACACTCACCCTTCATGTATTTATAAATATTAATGAGGTTACCTCTCAGTCTCCTCTTCCCTCTTCTCCAAACTAAAGAGACTCAGCTCCTTCATTCCATGAAGTCAGAAATGTCACAAGCTTGCCATCAAGAATAGTGTGGCCTGCAGGAGCAGGGAAGTCATTGTGCCCCTGTACTCAGCGCTGGTTAGGCCACACCTTGAGTCCTGTGTCCAGTTCTGGGCCCCTCAATTTAAGAAGGACATCGAGACACTTGAACGTGTCCAGAGAAGGGCAACAAGGCTGGTGAGAGGCCTTGAGCACAAGCCCTATGAGGAGAGGCTGAGGGAGCTGGGGTTGTTTAGCCTGGAGAAGAGGAGGCTCAGGGAGACCTTATTGCTCTCTACAACTACCTGAAAGTAGTGACAGAATGAGAGGACACAGTCTCAGGCTGTGCCTGGGGAGGTTTGGGCTGGATGTTAGGAAGAAATTCTTCACAGAAAGAGAGATTGGCCATTGGAATGTGCTGCCCAGGGAGGTGCTGGAGTCACTGTCCCTGAAAGTGTTTAAAAAGAGACTGGATGAGGCACTTAGTGCCCTGGTTTAGTTGATTAGGTGGTGTTGGGTGACAGGTTGGACTTGATGATCTCAAAGGTCTTTTCTAGCCTGGTTAATTCTGTGATTCTGTGAGCTGATCTATGCCTTATTGCTGTCTACAACTACCTGAAGGGTGGCTGTAGCCAGGAGGGAGTTGGCCTCTTCTCCCAGGCAATCAGCACCAGAGGACACAGTCTCAAGCTGCACCAGGGGAAGTTTAGGGTTCAGGTGAGGAGAAAGTTCTTCACAGAGAGAATTGTTAGCCATTGGAATGGGCTGCTCAGGGAGGTATCTGAATGGGGCTACAGGAAGGCTGGGGAGGGACTTCTCAGGATCTCAGGGAGTGATAGGACTAGGGGGAATGGAATGAAGCTGGAGACTGGATGTGAGGAAGAAGTTCTTTACCATGAGAGTGGTGAAGCCCTGGAATGGGTTATCCATGGGCATGGTTGAGGCCCCATCCCTGGAGGTGTTTAAGACCAGGCTGGATGAGGCTGTGGCCAGCCTGATCTAGTGTGAGGTGTCCCTGCCCATGGCAGGGGGTTGGAACTAGATGATCCTTGTGGTCCCTTCCAACCCTGACTGATACTATGATACTATGAGGTGGTGGAGTCACCATCCCTGGAGGTGTTCAAGAGGGGATTAGACGTGGCACTTGGTGCCATGGTTAGTAGCCATGAGGTCTTGGGTGACAGGTTGGACTTGATGATCTTTGAGGTCTCTTCCAACCTTATTGATTCCATGATTCTATGATTAGCTGAAATGAATCTTAGGGCCATTAGAGTTTGCAATGCAAGACTGTCAGGGAATTCATTCTTTTGAATGGAAATTCTCCAAAAGGCCCTAAATAACCTCCTTTCTTCCAAGGAGGAACTTGATCAGAGTGTTCTGCTGAACATGTCACCCCAGACTCAAGATAAGGAGCCCCTAGACTATTTCCACCTTCATCTGTTTTGGCAAAGTTTGTGCAATTATTTATAAAGCATGTTGATTTTTTTTATTTCCCCTCAAAGAGAAATTCCTCAAGACCCTATTTTTAGCAACAGTGAAATAGCAGCAGGCCAGCCTTTGAGAATGACCCTGTGAGAGCAAAACATTATAGTCACTGCTATAGTTACAAATGCCTCTAACTTCCAGGCATGTCTGGGATAAATGCTGGGAAAAGTTGAGGATGGGAAACATTCATGCCCCAGCACATGAACAAGTCCATGTGATGGTATAAGAGAATATCCAAGTAATTGCTCTGGGGGAAAAATGGTGGTTAGAATCCCGGATAATGACCCTAGCAATGGATCTGGCCTCCTGGTAGTGGGGTCATCAAGGGCCTTCCACTGACTTCAGAGCAAGGTGAAAATAACTGTAGGTGAAAATAACTGTAGGTGAAGTTGGGAGCTCTTTGGTCCTTTTTTCCCTCACATTTCTGTCTTAGGACACTCTGGGATTTAAAGAAACAAATAAAATGAAAATAGCAGATGTATTGGCTAAATATTGCAGTCCTTGCCCAACTCAAAAGCCAATTCACAGAATCACAGAACCGTTTCAGCTGAAAAGGAAAAAGACCTTTAAGATCATTGAATCCAGCCATTGGCCTAACCCCACTATGACCATTAAAGCATGTCCTGAAGTGAACTGGGTATGACACAGTGAGAACTGTGAGCTTTGCCACTACAGATGTCATTGTGGGGGTTTTGAAATAGTGAAAGTGCTGTGAATTCTCTGTAGGAAGCTACAAGAGCATCTCGTTTCTTTACTGTCTTGGTGTTCCCACTCTGAGGTTGAAAAGATTATGTGCAAACTTCTGAAGCAACGAAGAAGTAAAAAAAATAATAATCTCAGCTGACTGTGGCCTCCTCCTTATCTTTTATTCCTATTCATAATAAGGGACAGATATCCTTACTTTAATCCTTAATAATAGCAGTCTTGAACCAGAAGTTTGGCTCCAGACTATAAGGGCTATACATTTTAAGACAAGCTGCATGCAGACTAGCAGGACAGTCCTGACAGAGTCTTACTCAAGAGAGCTACAACTTTTCTGCACTTGAATTTTGAGATCTGTGAAATGGACAAGGAGGAAGAAGGAGGTTCAGTGTTGCTTCAGCAAGTGTCCAGACATAAATTCTGTTATTTCTGACCTGAGTGTGAAAAGAATCAGACAATGGTCCAGGCTGAAAGGGACCTCCAAAGGTCATAGGATCATAGAAATGTTAGGGTTGGAAGGCACCTCAAGGATCATTCTGTACCAACGCCACTGCCATGGGCAGGGACACCTCACACTACATCAGGCTGCTCAGAGCCACATCCAGCCTGGCTTAAAAAGCCTCCAGGGATGGGGCATCTACCACCTCCCTGGGCAACCTCTTCCAGTGTCTCACCACCCTCATCATGAAGAATTTCTTCCTAACATGCACTCTGAATCTACCCATTTCTTTTTTTTTTTCCATTCCCCTTAGTCCTATCATTGCCTGACACCCTAAAAAGTCCCTTCCCATCATCTATGTCATCTAGTCCAACTTCTTCACAGTCAGAAGGGATATCCCCAACTAGGTCAGGTTGCCCAGATCCTGGTTGAGCCTCACCTTGAATATCTCTAGGGAAGGGACCTCAACCACCTCCCTGGGCAACTTGTTCCAGTGTTCCACCACCCTCATAGTGAAGAATTTATTCCTCTTATACAATCTAAATTTGCCCTTCTCCAGTTTGATGCCATTGCCCCTTGTCCTGTCACTGCAGGCCTTTGTAAACAGTCTCTCTTCATCCTTCCTGTGGGCTGCTATTAAGTCTCCTGGAGCTTCCTCTTTTCCAGGCTGAACACCCCCAGCTCCCTCAGTCTGTCCTTGTAGCAGAGCTGCACCAACCCCCTGCCCATTTTCATGGCCCTCCTCAGGACCAGCTTTGCATCTTCATTTTGCAGGCACGTGTGTCACAGTATCACAGTATCACAGTATTAGCAAGGTTGGAAGAGACCTCGAAGATCATCGAGTCCAACCTGTCACCACAAACCTCACAACTAGACCATGGCACCAAGTGCCACATCCAGTCCCCTCTTGAACGCCTCCAGGGACGGTGACTCCACCACCTCCCCGGGCAGCACATTCCAATGGCGAATCACTCTCTCGGTGAAGAACTTTCTCCTCACCTCCAGCCTAAACTTCCCCTGGTGCAGCTTGAGACTGTGTCCCCTTGTTCTGGTGCTGGTTGCTAGGGAGAAGAGGCCAACCCCTTCCTGGCTACAACCACCCTTCAGGTAGTTGTAGAGAGCAATGAGGTCGCCCCTGAGCCTCCTCTTCTCCAGGCTAAACAGCCCCAGCTCCCTCAGCCTCTCCTCATAGGGCCTGTGCTCAAGGCCTCTCACCAGCCTTGTTGCCCTTCCCTGGACACGTTCAAGTGTCTCGATGTCCTTCTTAAACTGAGGGTCCCAGAACTGGACACAGGACTCAAGGTGAGGCCTAACCAAAGCAGAGTACAGGGGCACAATGACCTCCCTGCTCCTGCTGGCCACACTATTCCTAATGCAGGCCAGGATGCCCTTGGCCTTCTTGGCCACCTGGGCACACTGCTGGCTCATGTTCAGGCGGCTGTCAATCAGTACCCCCAGGTCCCTCTCTGTTTGGCAGCTCTCCAGCCACTCCGACCCCAGCCTGTAGCTCTGCATGGGGTTGTTGTGGCCAAAGTGCAGCACCCGGCACTTGGACTTGTTGAATTCCATCCCATTGTCATCTCAGCAACAGCATTTCTAGACATGACCCCCAAACAATCTTTGATATGAGCACACTCCTTGGGATTCAAGGGGTTGCACTTAAAAGCAAAAGCAAAAAGCTACGCCGAATCCTTTCAGACATCCTTGCTATTGAAAGTGATCTGATGCATTAATTATTGCAATGAATAAGGGCTATAAATAACTACTGAAAAAAATGCTGACAATGAAGGGGGAAAAAAGTGACTAATTGTTTTTTTAAGTATATTTGGGGGTGAAAAAGAAAACAACCCCAAACCTGCATTGTCAGTATTCACAAGCCTTTTGATTCCTGTCTTCTCAAAACAAACAAAAAAACAAACTACAAAAAAACACCCCAAAACCACAAACCATGAAATGGGTCATACACATTGGCCACAACAACCCCATGCAGTGCCACAGGCTGGGGTCAGAGTGGCTGGGGAGCGGCTGGAGAGTGGCCAGGCAGAGAGGGACCTGGGGTTGCTGGTTGATAGCAGGCTGAACATGAGCCAGCAGTCTGCCCAGGTGGCCAAGAAGGCCAATGGCATCCTGGCCTGCATCAGGAACAGTGTGCCCAGCAGGAACAGGGAGGACATTCTGCCCCTGTACTCAGCACTGGTTAGGCCACACCTTGAGTACTGTGTCCAGTTCTGGGCCCCACAGTTCAGGAAAGATGTTGGCTTGATGGCATGTGTCCAGAGAAGGGCAACAAGGCTGGGGAGGGGTTTGGAGCACAAGCCCTATGAGGAGAGGCTGAGGGAGCTGGGGTTGCTTAGCCTGGAAAAGAGGAGGCTCAGGGGAAACCTTATTGCTGTCTACAGCTACCTGAAGGGAGGTTGTAGCCAGGTGGGGCTTGGTCTCTTCTTCCGGGTGGCCAGCACCAGAACAAGAGGACACAGTCTCGAGCTGCACCAGGGGAGGTTTAGGCTGGATGTTAGGAAGAAGCTTTTCATAGAAAGAGTGATTGGCCATTGGAATGTGCTGCCCAGGGAGGTGTTGGAGTCACCATCCCTGGAGGTGTTTAGGAAGAGCCTGGATGGGGTGCCTGGTTGCATGGTTTAGTTTATTAGATGGTGTTGGGTGAGAGGTTGGACTTGATGATCTCAAAGGTCTTTTCCAACCTGGTTAATTCTATTCAATTCATTTCAATTCAATTCAATTCAATTCAATTCAATTCAATTCAATTCAATTCAATTCAATTCAATTCAATTCAACTCTATTCTATTCTATTCTATTCTATTCTATTCTATTCTATTCTATTCTATTCTATTCTATTCTATTCTATTCTATTCTATCCTATGCTATGCTATGCTATTCTATTCTATATTTTGGTTTTGCAAGGAGATTTGCAAAAAACCCCAAAACACAGTTTATCAGAATGTTGAGCAAAGCCAATCTACGTGAGCACTGCCACCAGGACTGTCTGTAACATCACACACTTCTTTGGTTTGCTTATGAAGTTCTGATGAAGATTAAAAATATAATTGCTCAATAGGAATCAGCAATGTGGTCTAGTGGTTGCTGGGCTATATTTAGAAGTGGGGGGGACCTGGGGTCTGTGTCTGGGTCAGAGACTGAGCTGCCATCTCTCCTCAGGCAGGGGACTTCACTGCTCTCCATCTGTGTGCCTGCTTTTGCTGGTTTGTCTCTCTTTCATATCTAGACTGTCATGTGTTCAAAACAGGACATGCATCAGCACCTCTGTGGAGGTGGCACAGTGCCCACTACAGAGGGTTGCCAATTTAAGCAGGGATAATAATGCATCTAGCAGTAATAAATGCTCCCTGGCAAATTTAACCTGGTGGTTTCCATCTTCTTTTGCAGCCAAACACAATGCACGACACCAAGGTGAAAAACTCAAGGAAGAAGTGATCAGACTTGCACCTGGTGTTCCAAGCTGTTGGCCTTTCAAGATCTCATACAGCAGTAGCAGCAACTTTTGGGAAAAAAAGAGATTTTGCCTCTCCAGGGGATACTCTTCTCTCTGGCTTTTCAGTCAGATGTCTCCTTCCCACCTGGAGACCTCAGTATCAACCATCATCCTAGTATTGGTCCCATCTACACACTGCCCCTAACTGATCTCTTTCACCACACTGACTTTGTATAGTGCTTTCATCCCAAAAGATATCTGCCCCACCACCACCACCTTCAGTTTCATTGCACAGCCAACCACAGCCCTCAGGAGATTCTGTTGCACAGACTGAGGTTAATAAGCAAAATAGAGGCAGTAAGGGAATTGTGCTGGTTCTGCCAGCAGTAATTCAACCATCCCTGATCACTTCAGCCGCTAGTGCTTGAACTAGTAGAAGGACAGCAGGCACATAGTGATTTAGAGGAGAAAATTTCAATCTGACTTTGGGGGCTAGGTGTAGAGGAGTGACATATTGGAGCCTCCTACAACACTGGAGGGTAGAAGCAGCGTTATTTTTACCTGCAGGGAAACCTTTTGAAGGCTAGAGTAAAATCTCTCCTGAGGTAGGTGTATTTTATGCAGATTTGTTATTCTTTTTGAAGGGCAAGCTTTGAGAGCTCTGAGGATTGTTATTCAATGGACACAAATCAGCATAACTCCATGAAGTTTATTGTTTCCATTGCAAGCAACTCAGTCATGGCTGTAGATACAAAACTATTTCTTCTTCCCAAGTGACCCTCCTGCAGCTGTTTGTAGCCCACCAGTGAGAAATGGACAGTTGTGCATTTGCTATGAAGTGTGTGTTTCATTAAAGCTGTGGTCAAAGAAGTGTTTTGGTTTTGGATGGAATAAATAGCTGCAAGGGCTGTGGGAATTCAACAATGCAGACACTCAGTCCTGTCCTGTTACAAGCCCCAACATCTCTTGCTAGAGATCTTTGCAAAGGAGATGAGATTTATCGAGATTTATCCTTACACCAAACAGCTCCAGCAAAGTCCTCTCTGTTATCAGTGGGACTGGAAAGAAGGCTTAGGAAGCAGAAATGTAACAGTAGGACTGGAAAGAAGGCTTAGAAAGCAGAAATGTTTAGAGGAGCATCTGTAATACGGGGCCAGGTCTGAATAAAAAGAAACAGCAACAAAACATGAACATTAGATGCCATCAGGTAACTCAATGTGGGGTAGCAGAAAAGAGATGGGTAAGTTCTCAGGGAATGCTTCCTGCCACCAAGCCAGCCTCCCCCTGTCCTCCAGCATATACATTTCCCCATCCCTCATCCTTTCTGGAATACCTTTCTTCCAGCCTCATTGTTGTGCAAGTTCATCAGCCTCCGTGCATTCTTTTTGATTTCTCGGGCATCAACAAACCTCCGGGAGAACTCAATGCCGTATCTGATATCCGCAGAGCAGCCTCCCCACTTCCAGCCCTCCTCCTGGTTGTAGTAGCCCTGTTTCTCTCGGTCACAGCCACAATTGCTGAGGTTGCCCTGGCTGCAGGCGGCCGTGACAGCGTGTGCAACCCCGGCAGCAGTAATGGCATAGGTGAACGCAGCTTCCCTGCTTCCTGTGGAGAGAAGCCAAAAGCTGATGTGTTGGACAGAAAGGCAGCACTTACTTATTAAAGAAAGTACACACAGTTATCTAGAGCAACAGTGTCAGGCAGCAAGGTGAGGAAGGCATTGCTACTAAGTGTGCATGTCTTGTTCTCGCAGAACTATGTTAGTATTTGGAATGCTTGGCTCGGCTGAGGCACATTCGCCCAGGTAAGCACCAGCCATGTGAGAGTCCCACCTAATCCCCTTCATCAGAGAGCAGTTTCCTAATGAGGCTGGACAGGGGGAAGGTGAGCAACGTGATTTGGCTTTCCACTCTGTAGTCAGGTTTGCAAGCTAAACTTTGTCTCCTTCAGATGAGTAATTAGTGAGCTGCTGACAGTAACACTCACTGGAAAGCAATAGTTGCCTCTAACCCTTGGCACTGCATGGAAAAAGAAAAAAACCTTGTAAAAAATATCAGACCCTTTCAGATGTGTGAGGGGGCTAAGACACAAATGAGGAAGATACTGAATCCACCTTTATAAATGCCCCAGTAGTGTCCACGAGTGATGATGAGTGTCGAACATTGCAGGAAAGGCCTACAGAGACCAGAGCCAGGTAGGATTTGCTTTCTTCAAGGCAAAGTAGAGGCTAACCCCTTTCCTTTGCTGGCTTCTCTTGCATGTAGTTTAGCTGTAACAAACTTTTTCCACTCCCACTCTGACTCAAACCTCTGCATTACCTTTGCTGTTGAGTACACAAGGGATATGGAAATGCTGTGGCAGCATCATTCCCTCCCCAAAACAAGCAGATACTGCTGTGGAAGTAAAATCTTGTTTAGGAAAAGGTCTTTCTAGAAAACTGTTGGGTTTTGGTTTTCTGTGATGCCAACTGTTGACAATGTTCCTCATTCCAACGTCCATGTTATAGCTGTTGATCCCTAGTATATGAAGAGAGGCTGATCACAGAATCATGGAATAGTAGGGGTTGGAAAGGACCTCTGGGGATCATCTAGTCCAACACCCTTGCTAGAGCAAATGTACTCAGATTAGCTTGTACAGGAACATGGTTTTTGAAAGTCTCCAGAGATGGAGAGTCCTGAGCCTCTCTGGACAGCCTGTTCCAGTGTTCTGTCACCCTCACCATAAGAACTTTCTCCTTAGTTCAAGCGAAACCACCTGTGCTCTATTTTGCACCCCTTGCCTATTATTCTGTCCTTGGCCACCACTGAAAAGAGCCCTGTCCCACCCTCTACTAGACGCTGTTGGGCTGTTTGGCTGACTTGCCCTTGTGATGCACATAAGCAAGAAGATGCAGAAGCAGAATGATCAAAAAGGATACTACAACCCATTTGTGCTCTCACACCACGCTGCACTCTGCCACTGACTTCATGGAGGGCTGGATCATGGCCTGTGGTGTTTTGCTGCTCTTATGTATGTAACCTTTCCCTACAAGTTCCCTTCTTGGTGTTATCCTCCTTTTCTTCCGTGTGATAAACAGACAACCTTTTGATACCACAGCCAAAGAATAACTGTAAATAATTTGTAGAAAGTTGCTGAAATGATTTAATGACCACACACAGAGCTTTAAAGTTATCAATGTATCTGAGAAGAAAAAAAAACAAACCAACAAATAAAACCCCACAAAACCCCACAACGAGTTTTCCAAAGGAGAGGGAAAAAGAGAAATCAGTAAACAGAACAAAACAAACAAAACCCTCAGATACCAGACATGAGAAAGATCCTACAAGAAACAACCATAACCTGGTTTTTGGCTCCATTTACTTGTTTCTCCAAAGCAATAAAAGAGAAACTTAAGGTAAGAGGGGAAAATAAAGGAGTACTGTGTTCTTCAGGTACCAAGGAGGCTAAACTGACTCACGTTTAACTCGAGTACATTGTGCAACTGAAGGACTGACTTTGCTCCCAAGCACAAAAGTGTTTTGTTGGGGTGTACTATGTGTGTAGTCTGGTTCAGTGGTTCCCAAACCATGGTCCACAGAACACTGGTGGTCCAGGAGGCCACAGTGAAGGGTTCACAGCTAATCCGCAGAGTCATATTAAACACTGTTTTTAATAGTGTTTTCAATTAAAAGTTAGATGATAATGATGCCTGGTGGGCCACAAGAAATTCTGAGGGTTGATTGCAATCCAAAAAAAGTTTGGGAACCTCTGTTCTAGCTCCTAATGCTCTCTGAAAACACCTAGCAATACTCAGTCCTCTTCCTCACTTGCCAGCTGAAGTCAAAGCCAAGCCCCATGTTTTAAAATGTGTGCTGTTGACCTGCAGGATTTGTTTCTTTATTTCCTTTCAACACCACCACCACCAACAACAGCAAAGGCGTTTCTTATTCTGTAACTTGAAGTGTTGGAAATACAAGGTACAATAGAAACTACATCTATAGATATATTTTCCTTCCTCTTCAGGATGAGAGCAAATGAGATTTCAAATTGAGACTCAGGAGATGTTTTAGTTCAGACAACTCTGAAACATGTGTAGAAATAGATATAAGCAAGGAAAAATACATTCCTGTCAGGGAATCACAGAAACATTCAGGTTGGAAAAAACCCTCAGGATCGCCAAGTCCAAACAATAACCCGACTATAAAAGGTTCACCCCTAAACCATATCCCCAAGCACCACATCCAAAACACCTTTAAATGCATCCAGGGCTGGTGACTCAACCACCTCCCTGGGCAGCATATTCCAATGCCTGACCACTCTTCCCATGAAAAAATGTTTCCTAAGGTCCAGTCTAAGCCTACCCAGTCATAGCTTGAGGCCATTGCCTCTTGTTCTGTCACTAATTACCTGTGAGAAGAGACCAGCACCAGCCTCTCCACAACATCCCTTCAGGTAGTTGTAGACAGCAATGAGGTCTCGCCTCAGCCTCCTATTTTTCAAACTAAACAGCCCCAGCTCCTGAGGTCACTCTTCATAAGATTTATTCTTCAGGCCTTTCCCCAGCTTGTTGCTCTCCTCTGCACTGTGAGCCACAGTTTTGTAGGTTGAGATTAAGCTGAGAGAGGGTGATTACATTTTTTGTTTCAGAACAGTGTGTTCCACATGTATGCAGAGCAGAAGGTGAGCCATTTCATCATGGCCAATATCTGTAACCCATCCATGAGCTTTCACATGACAATTCCCTTAATCAGTTTTGTAAAACTACCCCTGATTACCTTCAGGAACAGAGGAAAATATCTTTCCTTCACCCACTTGAGAGCTGTAGCAGTGATGGAATTGTCTCATGTAAAGGGATTATACTAAATGGAAACCATATTGACTCTCCGAAGAGATTACTCTTCTGTTTCAAGGCAGCTCTAAATTAAGAAGGGCTCAGAAATAATAAATGCCTTTAAAATCAGTTGCCCTGCTAAGAATTAAGTGGTTTTGCTTTTAGTTGTTTGTTGGTTTGTTGTCTTTTGGGTTGTTTTAACTAGAGGGTGCTTCAAAACTTCCCTTGAACTTGAGTGTAAGCATTACCTCAGCAGTTCTCTAAAGTCCTGGGATCAGTAGAGTCTATCAGAAAATGCTGATGGGGGAGGGAGGGGAACCTCTGCACTCAAATAATGTGTCTGCTGTACACAAAGCTGTCTATTAGCATGTCATTGCTTGGAATCAGTTCTAAGCAAGCCTTTGTTAGGCAGCTAAAATTAAGTAGTGATTGCTGTGATACCTGCAGAGAGAACAATAACCTCATTTTACAGAATTTTCTGAGATCTCAAAAATATTCTGGTTCTGCCATGAAACAGAGCCAAGTCTTTCCAGATATGTTCATTAAATGGATCAAGACTATAAATAGCAGAAAGTTTTGGATCTGACCCAAATTTGAAGCTAGATTTTTCTTCTTTTTTTTTTTTTTTTTTTGTCCAGCAGTCACCTAGCTACTTAGCACTAGGTATGGTCACTATCTGGGTCCAAAAAGAAAAGTTCTTGTTTATAACATTTTTATGCTTTCTGTCATGCAGACCAGAATAAGTCTGTCAAGGTTTAATCTGGCTGCAAAACACCATTTTTCTGTGTGTGTGTGACCCTTGGATTTGTCCATTTGCCTCTTAGAAATGGCTGCTTTGGTGTTAAAGAAGACAGTTTTGATTGAATCCCCCAAACAAAGAATGAACATTTTCATGAGTAACCAGAATGTTAACTAATCTATCTGATCTTATGAAGAGAGACTGAGGGAGCTGGGGCTCTTTTGCTTGGAGAAGAGGAGACTAAGGGGTGACCTCATTAGTGTTTATAAATATGTAAAGGGTGAATGCCAAGAAGAGGGAGTCAGGCTCCTCTCAGTGATTCCCAGTGACAGGACAAGGGGCAGTGGATGGAAGCTGAGGCATAGAAAGTTCCATGGAAACATGAGGAAACCGTTTTTTTCACTGTGAGGGTGACAGAACACTGGAACAAGCTGCCCAGGGGGTTGTGGAGTCTCCTTCTCTGGAGATATTCAAGACCTGCCTGGGTGCATTCCTGTGTGATCTGCTTTAAGTGAATAGAATGGAATGGAATGGAATGGAATGGAATGGAATGGAATGGAATAGAATAGAATGAATAGAATAGAATAGAATGAATAGAATAGAATAGAATAGAATAGAATAGAATAGAATGGAATGGAATGGAATGGAATGGAATGGAATGGAATGGAATGGAATAGAATGAATAGAATAGAATAGAATAGAATAGAATAGAATAGAATAGAATAGAATAGAATAGAATAGAATAGAATAGAATAGAATAGAATAGAATTAACCAGTTTGGAAAAGACCTTTGAGGTCATCAAGTTCAACCTCTCACCAGCACCATCTAATCAACTAAACCATGCAACCAAACACCCCATCAAGTCTCTTCCTAAACACCTCCAGTGATGGTGACTCCGCCACCTCCCTGGGCAGCACATTCCAATGGCCAATCACTCTTTCTATGAAGAACTTCTTCCTAACTGTGTCCTCTTGTTCTGGTGCTGGTTGCCTCAGAGAAGAGACCAACCCCTGCCTGTCTACAACCTCCCTTCAGGTAATTGTAGATAGCAATAAGGTCTCCCCTGAGCCTCCTCTTCTCCAGGCTAAGCAACCCCAGCTCCCTCAGCCTTTCCTCATAGGGCTTGTGCTCCAAACCCCTCCCCAGCTTTGTTGCCCTTCTGTGGACTCCCTCCAGCAACTCAACATCTTTCCTAAACTGAGGGGCCCAGAACTGGACACAGAACTCAAGGTGTGGCCTAACCAGTGCTGTGTACAGGGGCAGAATGACTTCCCTGCTCCTGCTGGCCACACTGTTCTTGATCCAGGCCAGGATGCCATTGGCCTTCTTGGCCACCTGGGTACACTGCTGGCTCATGTTTAGCCTACTATCAACCAGTACCTCCAGGTCCCTTTCTGCCTGGCTGCAGATCCTGCTCTGGCAGGGGGGTTGGACTGGATGATCTTCCAAAGTCCCTTCCAGCCCCTGACATTCTGTGATTCTGTGCTGTAATAACTATCTGATCTGATATCTGTCTCATCTAATAACTCCAGAAGGAGATTGCTACCAGGACTAACTGGGAAAGAAAGAATAAATCCTTTTCTCTTTGGTAAAGTTGCTGAAGGTCACTTCTTGCAATCTGCCAGGCCACGAGAGAAATCTTGTCTGTGTTCTGCTGGTCTGAGTTACTGCCATTTGCTTGAGTTCATTGTATTTTAGAAGTGCTCAAATACCCAGCAAGGCAGGCAGTTGCTGCACAGACAGACAGATATTGGATCATTGCTGAGTGATTTCTGGCAGCTAAGGTGAGAGGAGTCTATTTCTGTTGTTGAAGTTGTGGTGCTGCTGAATACTGCACCCCTAATTTAGACATCATCCCTGAGTAAATTTTCAGTTGCTAACTGAGCACTAAACTTAGTACTGTCTGCTGTACTTTAGTACATCCTAGCACTCTCATATTCACCAGCAGATTTTCAGCATGCAACCACAAACAGCTGAGAACCATATATGCCAAGTATCTATTTTGATCATTCAGCTGTAAATGCAGGGTTAAACCTTGAACTGTTTTGTAGTTGCTAGCAAGGCATCTATTTTTCTGAGTAACTAGATGAAAATGTTACTATTCCACACATCATTCTGGAATGTCTTGTGCCAACAGCTAGGTGAATAAAAGTGCCACTGAGTATCAACCATCAGAACTGTAATTTAGATATTCAGCTGCAGAATATACACTGTTTAACATCATCCTCCTGTCCATACTCATGCAAAGTGGAAACTACACCCTAAAAACCCTCACCACCACCCAAGAAACTCCTTACGTTATCTTCTCTTCCTGGCCCCTCACCATACTATGATCTATCTCCATGCTGACTGAAACAAGCCACACTCCATCTGATCGATTAGAGGGAGAAACAGAACCAGTGTCTGGCTTCAGTGTAGAATATGTCACAGGACCATTCGCCCTCGTTTTCCTAGCTAACATTGTGTTAACACACCGATTAACTGCCATCCTAGTCCTTAATCCTAGCATGTTTAGCCACTCACAAGAACTATTCCCAGTCATCCTAGGGACTAAAGTCCTCCTCCTGTCCTCAGGGTTCCTGTGAGACTGTGCCTCACGCCCATGCTTTTGCTATGACAAACTTATACACCTCCTATGAAAAAATGTCCTACCACTAACACCAGTGTGATGCCTGTGACACAAAATCATGCCCACTTCCTATGCAGGCCTACCTCCTTATTTAAGGAAACATGTCATAGAGGTACACCAACCCTCTCATTCCCTACAAATCAAATGTGAGGCCTCAGAAAATGAGGAATCTAACCTAGGCAGTAGAGATCAAAGCATTCCCTACTTCCTTTACATGATTTCCTAGCAGGGTCAGATGACAAAGCCCATAGCCCAGAAACGATGGTTCAACCCTTTCCTCTACTAATAATCCCTATGCAAAACTAAACACATCCATAAGCCTTATCTTAGGAACAGCCATCAGAATCTCAAGCAACCACTCAGCAATATCCTAAACCGGGCTAGGTAGTGATAGAGGAAAATTCTACACATTGCTGTTAAACAAAGCACATGTACTTGCACCCTCTGTAGACACCAGACTGATTGTATGACACAATACAATACAGATCAGTGGTAAGAAGAAATGACCATGGCAGAAGTTTGAGGGGCTTTGCCAAACCTATCCTTGTCAACAAGTCTCTTGCAAGTCAAAACTGAAGACACACTGAGTCATCTTTTTACAAGCAAAAGACACAGATACCAACTTACATCTGCAACATCTACCTGGGGGTACTGGTTGATTGTAGGCTGAATATGAGCCTGCAGCGTGCCCAGGCAGCCAGGAGGGCCAATGGCATCCTGGCCTGCATCAGGAACAGTGTGGCCAGCAGGGGCAGGGAGGTCATTCTGCCCCTGTACACTGCACTGGTTAGGCCACACCTTGAGCCCTGTGTCCAGTTCTGGGCTCCTCAGTTTAGGAAGGATGTTGTCTTGCTGGAGTGTGTCCAGAGAAGGACAACAAAGTTGGTGAGGGATCTGGAGCACAAGCCCTATGAGGAAAGGCTGAGGGAGCTGGGGTTGCTTAGCCTGGAGAGGAGGAGACTCAGGGGTGACATTATTGCTCTCTACAACTACCTGAAGGGAGGTTGTAGCCAGGCAGAGATTGGTCTCTTCTCCCAGGCAGCCAGTACCAGAACAAGAGGACACAGTCTCAGGCTGCGCCAGGGCAGGTTTAGGCTGGATGTTAGGAAGAAGTTCTATACAGAGAGACAGGAAGAGGCTTGATGGGGTGCTTGGTTGCATGGTTTAGTTGTTTAGGTGGGTTGGATTGGTTGATGGGTTGGATGTGATGATCTTGAAGGTCTCTTTCAACCTGGTGTATTGTATTATTGTATTATTGTATTGTATCTGCATCTGCTTCTACATCTGCATCTGTATCTGCATCTACATGTGCATCTGCATCTACATGTGCATATGCATCTGCATCTACATGTATGCATCTGCATCTACATGTGCATATGCATCTGCATCTACATGTGCATATGCATCTACATCTACATCTGCATCTACATCTGCATCTGCATCTGACATGTGCATATGCATCTACATCTACATCTACATCTACATCTGCATCTGCATCTGCATCTACATGTACATCTGCATCTGCATCTACATCTGCATCTACATGTGCATATGCATCTACATCTACATCTGCATCTGCATCTGCATCTACATGTGCATATGCATCTACATCTACATCTGCATCTGCATCTGCATCTACATGTGCATATGCATCTACATCTACATCTGCATCTGCATCTACATGTGCATATGCATCTACATCTACATCTGCATCTGCATCTGCATCTACATGTGCATATGCATCTACATCTGCATCTGCATCTGCATCTACATGTGCATATGCATCTACATCTACATCTGCATCTGCATCTGCATCTACATGTGCATATGCATCTACATCTACATCTGCATCTGCATCTACATGTGCATATGCATCTACATCTACATCTGCATCTGCATCTGCATCTACATGTGCATATGCATCTACATCTGCATCTGCATCTGCATCTACATGTGCATATGCATCTACATCAACATCTGCATCTACATCTGCATCTACATCTACATCTGCATATGCATCTACATCTACATCTGCATCTGCATCTGCATCTACATGTGCATATGCATCTACATCTGCATCTGCATCTGCATCTGCATCTACATGTGCATATGCATCTACATCTACATCTGCATCTGCATCTGCATCTGCATCTACATGTGCATATGCATATGCATCTACATCTACATCTGCATCTGCATCTGCATCTACATGTGCATATGCATCTACATCTACATCTGCTTCTGCATCTGCATCTGCATCTATGCATCTGCATCTCTGCATCTACATCTGCATATGCATCTACATCAACATCAACATCTACATCTGCTTTTACATCTGCGTGTACATCTACACATCTATGCATCTATATTTACACCTAGATACATCTAGATACAACTAAAACTCAGACAGCAAACCCTTGAGTAGGGCTGGATGAAGACTTTTACAGAAAAGTTGAGTTCCTTTGTAATTTTGTCTTTTATTCAAGAGACTCATTAGCAACTGTCGAGGGAAACAGTAGAGTGCCTTCTCTTTGGGTTTGATCCAAGGGCAACACAAGGCAGGGAGATCTTTCTCACTCTTTGGAGCAGTTCCTTTCTTTATTTGCATTTTCAGTGTAATGAATTTTGGGCTTCTTGGTTTATAGCCTAAAGGCACAATTTGGTTTAATTTCTCTATCCCTCTAATTTACTATACCTGGTGCTGCATGTCAGAACTGCAGATGACTGAAATCACTTTGTAAAAGCAGAAAAGAAAAAAACCCAAACCAAACATCATCAAAAAGCAGGGCTGGCCAGAACCTCAGGAGGGTCTCTAGTTCACCCCTTAGCACTCACATAGGTGTCCTTCACAACAGCTTTTTATTGATCCTATTCTTAAACGTCTTCAGTGGTGGGGATTTCATTGTTTCAGTGCCTCAGGGCCCATACTGGGACATGTTTTGCTAATATGAAACTGTCTTTCTGAACAAAACCCACTGCTTCTTTCTCTGCAGATGCTAAGAACTGGTTTCTCCCCTCTTCTAAAAGCAGCCTTTACATATTTAAAAACTTCCACCCCTTTCTAGACGTGTTCCATCACCAGTCCTGGCAGAGCGATTTCAGGAGCTCTAATCATTGCCTCTGCTCTCTCCAGGCTCTCCCAGCCAGAGATGGAGGTCCAGCAGAGACTCTGCCTGTTTGGGGCTAGAGCAGAAGGAGCACTTCATATGTCTTGCATGCTACACTCCTGCTTACTCACACCAGCAGGGTGTTTTCACAGCAGCAGGACGTTTTTGACTCTTGCTCAGTTTGCAGTTGTCTTCTGTGTAGCTGCTATCACAGCAGCTGTTTCCCATCTTGCATTTGTGCAGCTGATTATTCCCACATATAGGTCCCTATGTATTTGTCTGTCTTATTTGCCTCATCTTTCTTTTTCTTTTTCCTTTCTTCTTCTTTTCCAGACCATTTCTTCATTGTCATTTTCAAACTGGAGCCAAACTTCCTCCAATTTCTTTACAGTCCCTCACTGACAGCCTGATGTTTACAAATTCAATGTACTCAGCTTATTCCCTTGGCCATGTCTGGAGTGCAGTACTGACTGGTACCAGATCCAGCACAGATCACAAAGGAATGACAGTTGGTACCTCCTTCTATTTTGATAACTACCAACCAAGTGCCATTTCCAGACAGTATATGCCTGTTTGGTTAGCTTTTCCTTACTTTTCTATTGAGAATGTCATATAAAGCCATGTTAAATGCTTCACTGAAGTCCAAGTATAAACTGCTGCTTCTCTGCCTCTGAGGACCTGGGTGGCAAAAGAAGGAAATTAGATCGGTTTAACATGATCCCTTCAATAACGTCCTTGTTGACTTACTCATCTCCTTGTTCTGTGTTATGAGATTACAATTGGATTTCTATTCCCATCTTTTTTCACTTACTGAAGTTAAGATGATTGGTCCTAGAATTCCTTTCTTCCCCCTCCCCCCTCCTTTTCATTTAGAGAAAGGCAAGGCATTTGTCTTTTCTATCCTTCTTAATAAGAGTTCTCCACAGCTTTTCAGCACTAATGACTTCATTAAAAGGTCTAAGATAAGGAACAGCTAATTGAAAAGTATTCAACATGGACAAACACTTCCCTCTGTCTAATGCTGGTATTATGTCTATGACCATGATCTCACCATTGACCTTTTCAGTGAAGGCTGATACATGAAGTAATTGGCCTTCAAGACATTATTCTTGGTTTTCAGATTCGTCGGGGATCCACCTCACTGAGTATAGGCCCAGCTTTTTGTCTTCATCTTCCACTCACTAACAGTCTGTTGTCAAAAAAGCTCCAGATATAGTCATCTACAACAAGCCCAGGCAGTGCTACAAGCTGGGGTCAGAGTGGCTGGAAAGCAGCCAGGCAGAAAGGGACCTGGAGGTACTGGTTGATAGTAGGCTGAACATGAGCCTGCAGTGTGCCCAGGTGGCCAAGAAGGCCAATGGCATCCTAGCCTGGATCAGGAACAGTGTGGCCAGCAGGAGCAGGGAGGTCATTCTGCCCCTGTACACAGCACTGGTTAGGCCACACCTTGAGTTCTGTGTCCAGTTCTGGGCCCCTCAGATTAGCAAAGATGTTGAGTTGCTGGAAGGAGTCCACAGAAGGGCAACAAAGCTGGGGAGGGGTTTGGAGCACAAGTCCTATGAGGAGAGGCTGAGGGAGCTGGGGTTGCTTAGCCTGGAGAAGAGGAGACTCAGGGGTGACATTATTGCTCTCTACAACTATCTGAAGGGAGGTTGTATCCAGGCAGAGGTTGGTCTCTTCTCCCAGGCGACCAGCACCAGAACAAGAGGACACAGTCTCAAGCTGCACCAGGGGAGGTTTAGGCTGAAGGTTAGGAAGAGGTTCTTCATAGAGAGAATGATTGCCCTTTGGAATGTGCTGCCTGGGGAGGTGGTGGAGTCACCATCCCTGGAGGTGTTTAGGAGGAGACTTGATGGGGCACTTGGTGCCATGGTTTAGTTGATTAGATAGTGTTGGATGATAGCTTGGACTTGATGATCTTGAAGGTCTCTTCCAACCTGGTTAATTTCTCTTCTCTTCTCTTCTCTTCTCTTCTCTTCTCTTCTCTTCTCTTCTCTTCTCTTCTCTTCTCTTCTCTTCTCTTCTCTTCTCTTCTCTTCTCTCTTCTTCTCTTCTCTTCTCTTCTCTTCTCTTCTCTTCTCTTCTCTTCTCTTCTCTTCTCTTCTCTTCTCTCTTCTCTTCTCTCTCTCTTCTCTTCTCTCCTCTCTTCTCTTCTCTTCTCTTCTCTTCTCTTCTCTTCTCTTCTCTTCTCTTCTCTTCTCTCTCTTCTCTCCTCTTCCTCTTCTCTTCTCTTCCTCTTCTCTCTCTCTTCCTCTTCTCTTCTCTTCTCTTCTCTTCTCTTCTCTTCTCTTCTCTTCTCTTCTCTTCTCTTCTCTTCTCTTCTCTTCTCTTCTCTTCTCTTCTCTTCTCTTCTCTTCTCTTCTCTTCTCTTCTCTTCTCTTCTCTTCTCTTCTCTTCTCTTCTCTTCTCTTCTCTTCCCTTCCCTTCCCTTCCCTTCCCTTCCCTTCCTTTCCCTTCCCTTTTATCTGTGGCATGAGGATTCCATTGCAGTACCTGTGCTCAGAAATGCTCCTGAAAGATGAACCTTCTGCAGATTGAATATCTGCTGCTCCTGGTCAAATTTGATGGAGTTTTCCAGTGGTCACACACAGCAGCGTTCTTTTCACATTATTTGTGCATCTTCCATTTCCTCCCTGTAAACTCCAATTAAAATAGTCTTGCTTAATTTTGCTTTGTCCAAATAGAGCTGGAGCCGAAGTTGCACATGAATTCAGCAGCTTCTTCCTAGACTGCTCATGGTGTCTATTTCCAGTTCCACATGCTTGGGACAGAGAGCACTGCAGATTTCCGAGCTGAAAATGAGCAGCGCTGTGACATAATGGTTTATTTACGGATTCTTCTCTTATTCAGCATTTTTCATCTCCAGACTCCTGCTAAGTTTTTATGGCTGGCGGTGCCAGAGTTTTGGCCATCGGTCTAGAATCATTCTGACAAGCAAACTCCTTTCTGCTGCTTGTGCGGGCTTGTCAAATTTGCTTTTAGAATGGGCTGTACGGGAGCCAGAATTTATTTCACACTTGCCTTTTTGCAGCTTCTTGCTGTCACTATTTATATATATTTTTTGGAAGCATGTCTGTTAAGAAGAGCCATTTGCTGTGCCTTTCACAATTTTTCGAGCACTTTTCCAATTTCATGGGTATTTTCCAGAGACTTGGTGATACGTTCCACAGCGGGTTCTGTAATGAGGTTCCCAACAATTTACAGAGGTTTTTTACTTAATTTACTCCTTAAACATATTCAGTTAACTCCTGGCAACTACGAACAACAGTCAGCATTTCTCTTCCAAAGTGAGCACAAATCTGTTGTGTTTTTGCCTGCCTTTTGGCAGCATGTTCTTTGGTGGAGTTTCCTGGGGCAGCTCCTGTGAGGTTAGTAAATTGGCTGTGATCTTTGGTGGATGCTTAGAACTACCCAGAGAAATATGACTTTTTTTGGTCTCTCCCCTGTAAAACTACATTTGCTGTAGGAAATATTTCTTACTAACTCAGTACTAGCAAACAATCTGTACCTCATTCTTACAGAAAAGGAGGGAATTAAGTTTTGATCCCAAGGCACCACCGCTTGGTTTTGTCAAGGTTTAATCAGAACTTGGTGTTAAGAACCCATTTAAAGAATGCACAAGAGCATGGCTTGAGAAATACACAGCACACAAAGCATGGGGGGCTAGTTCCCAGATGCACTGTAGCATTGAGAAAAGCCTGTGCAGTGTCACAGCTGGCTGTGTTTTCACAATGCTACTGCTAATACTGTCGCAGTAGTATGTGGGAAGCAATAGCTGGAGCAGAGAGATGGTCTCCTGCCTGTGTTCTCTTCTGAACCTACTGACATCCCATTGTGGGACTTAATGATTCCCTGTTGAATGTTTGCTGCTTTTTCTATTCAGTGATGACTAGTGGTTTGACGTATTGTAATATGTGAATGCTCAGCTGGAGATATCTTCCAGCCTGCTGGGGTTTAAGAAAGTTCATTCCACCCCTTGTCAGAAAGCACTGGACTCCTGAAAGCATCTCAGATAAACTAGGTTCCAAAATATGCCAATATCCCTGAGTTAAATGGGGCTGTGAGAAACCAGGTCTTGTTTTCCAATTTATTCTGCTCTGTGCCATTCCATTCCATTCCATTCCATTCCATTCCATTCCATTCCATTCCATTCCATTCCATTCCATTCCATTCCATTCCATTCCATTGAATCTACTGCCTCGATCTATTAATAATAACAACTCTTATGTGTAGGAACACCTCTTCTATGCAGATAGACTGGGAGAGCTGGGGTTGCTCAGCCTAGAGAAGATAAGACTCTGTGGGGACCTCACAGCTGCCTTACAATACCTGAAGGAATCCAACAGTAAGGCTGGGGAGGGGCACTTCATAAAGCTGTCTTATGACAGGCCAAGAGGCAATGGTTTTAAGCTGAGGGAAAGTAGGTTTAGACTGGATCTTAGGAAGAAGTTTTTTGCTAGCAGGGTGGTGGGACTTTGAAATAGGCTTCCCAGGGAGGTTGTGGATGCCTCCTCCCTGAGGGTGTTCAAGGCCAGGCTGGATGAGGCATTGAGTAGCCAAGTCTAGTTGCGAGGTACGCCTGCCCATGGCAGAGAGGTTGGAGTAGATGATCTCTGAGGTCCCTTCCAGCATCAGCCATTCTATGACTCTATGAAGAAGGGAAGGGAATCTGTAACTGTATAGTCACATATGTTTGCTCTTTTTGTTTGTTTGTTTTTTTTAGATTTACTCTTGATTGTGTTCTTACACTACAGTATGGCCTGTCAGAGTTCTCTGAGATGCCTGTGGGGGGCTCAGCAAGGGAAACGTTGTCCACTCCAATTTAAGAAATAGGACATATGCTTGCCACATATTTAGAAACAAACAGACAAACAAACAAACAACAACCTAAGCAACAAAATCCCACAGAAAAGAAACCTCCACTCTGAACCTGTCAGGGAAATGGAGGGTATTACTACCACATTTTGAAAGTAAATTTGTTTTCAAGTCACCTTCCTGTTCATTGTAATGGGATACAACAGCAGCATAGGTTGCTCCCAAAGCATTTTAATCACTGAGATTTTTATGCACATGGATTTTATAGGCTTGAGCCTTTATTGGGTCAATCACTGTACTCAGCACCAGTCAGGTCACACCTCAAGTACTGTGTTCAGTTCTGGGCCCCTCACTACAGGAAGGACATTGAGGTACTGGAGCATGCCCAGAGAAAGGCAACAAGGCTGGTGAACAGCCTGGAGGACATGGCCTATGAGGAGCATCTAAGGGAGCTGGAGTTGTTCAGTCTGGAGAAGAGGAGGCTGAGGGGAGACCTCATTGCTCTCTACAACTACCTGAAGGGAATTTGGAGCAAGAAGGGGGCAGCTTCTTCTCCTTGGTGGCAAGTGACAGGACTAGAGGAAATGTTGTCAAGCTGTGCCAGGGGAGGTTCAGGCTGGATGTCAGGAAATATTTCTTCACTGAAAGGGTTGTCAAATGTTGGAATGAGCTGCTGAGGGCAGTGGTGGAGTCACCATCCCGGGGAGTGTTCAAGTAGTGTGTGGACCTGGCACTTAGGGACATGGTTTAGTGTTGACCTTTTAGTGTTAGGTCAAGGGTTGGACTGGATGAGTTTGAGGTCTCTTCCAACCAGGTACATTCTGTGATTCTATGAATGGGTATTCTTCTTGGCTGTTAATAGAGGAACCTTCCAACCTAAACCATTCTGTGATTACATTTGACTTTGCTATGGACCCAATTTCAAAAATATTCTGTCATCCCTATGCTACGCTCAGGAATATTAAGTAGTCGTGGCCTGGTAGAATCAGACCTTCTCAGTGGACTTTCTGCTGGGTCAGTGTTGTAATTAATTCATTTTAGTCATTTCAGTAGCCTGACATAAATACAACGTGTCTAAGAACTGCTCTTTAAAAATAAATGTGCACTGCCATTTGCATGAAGTCATCTTCCCCTCTATTATCTTATGTCACTTCTAACCTAGATCACAAGTCCCTGAGGGCAATGGTCATGTCTGTATTCCTTTGTAAATCACTGTGCACACCTGTGCTTTGCTGCAGCAACACGCTAAATAATAACACCTTTTAAAGAGTTCACTGAATTATGAGCACTTGTGAGCACTGAGCTCCTATCCCTGGGCATGCCAGAGTGTCTGTGGATGCGTGTCTCTGGGTGAGGATGTCTGTGAATGCTGCAGATGGAATTTCAGCTCTTGCTTCAGAATTTCCTCAGGCACTTATAGTGAAATCACGAAAGTTAGCACACTATATTGTGCAAAGCCTATTAGTGGGCCAGTACCACTGTGCCATAATTGTTGAATTATAGATACATAATAAGTGACACGCAGCTGAAACTGGTGTCAGACACATCTGGTTTTGCAAGATGAAAGTCTTGGGGGTGCTGGTGGACGAGAAGCTCAACAGGAGCTCTCAATGTGCACTTGCAGCCCAGAAGGCCAATCAGATCCTGGGCTGCATCAGGAGAAGTGTGGCCAGCAGGTCAAGGGAGGTGATTGTCCTCCTCTACTCAGCTCTGGTGAGACCCCACCTGGAGTACTGCCTCCAGTTCTGGAGCCCCTATTCCAAGAGGGATCTGGAGGTGGTGGAAGGTGTCCAGAGCAGGGCCACGAGGATGAGCAGAGGGCTGGAGCACCTCTCCTATGAGGACAGACTGAAGGAGTTGGGGCTGTTCAGTCTGGAGAAGAGAAGGCTCCCAGGTGACTATATGTGGCCTTTCAGTATCTGAAGGGGGCCTGCAAGAAGGCCCTGTCCCTGGAAGTGTTTAAGCCCAGGCTGGATGAGTCTCTGTCCAGCCTGATCTAGTGTGGGGTGTCCCTGCCCATGGCAGGGGGATTGGAACTAGATGATCCTTGTGGTCCCTTCCAACCCTGACTGATACTATGATACTATGAAAATGTAGTCCTTGCCTTAAGAAGCTGCATCTTTCAGCTGAAGAGGACAACAGAAGATATTATCACCTCTCTTTTACAGGGGTGTAAGGAGGTTATGGCATAGTTATGCATATGGCAGAAGGACTTGCAAGAGAACAAGCCATCCTCTTGTCATATTCCCTTTGTGGGGAGGACACAGAGGAATTCAGCTGTAGACTTTTCAACAAACAGATGAAACAAATTCAACCCTGATTTCAGGGAGGATGTCCATGCACATCATAGTGGAACAGGAGAGCTTCAAGAAAGAAGTAGCAGCTCCTGGGACTAGGATTTCTTGGCTCATCCACATGCTGTTCTAGAATAGTATTGAACTGGTCCTCTACTACCAGAGCTGTAGAGGCATTTGAACACAGCAATGTTCAGCATCACCATGTCTGCCAGAGAAATATGTGTCCTGCTTTTACTGGGACAGAATCCCAGAGCTGCAGGCCATTGGCAATTGTGAATCAGCAAGGACAGCTGGCTTGAGTTAACCCACAGGTATGTCCCAGACTATGAGCATCTCACTCAGTGTAAAGAGGGAAGTTTGGTGAGCCGATAGGAGCTTCCTGCTGGAGTCTCCTCTTTCTCCTCTTTGAAGACTGTCTTCCTGCATGTTGTGACTGCTGCACTTCTGCTGGTCTGAATATAGATTTCTACATCTTGACATGGGTATTAGTTTGGCACTTGAAATTCAATCCATTCTCAACCCATGGGTCTTATCTCTTCTTCTTAATTCCCTTTCTCTGCTGGGGAAGGGTCACTGGAGTAACTGTTAGAGTTTAGCTCCAGGTACAGGCTAAACATAGGCAACCTGGTTGTCTATGGTTGTCTAATTGGAATCCACTTCTGACAAGCTGCACTCTCACCTCTTACATGCCATATCTGAATAGCACTAGATCCCCATTCTTCTTTTACTTTCAATTGACAAAATAACTAAGTGTCTTGTAAGAAATTCTACAGAGGTTACATTTTTAAGCTTCAGAGACATGCCAGATGTTTTCATGTCCCCACTTGGAGTTGATGACATTTATAGACTATTAGTTAAGATGTGCAACTTCAAGCAGGCTCTTAAAGGTTTTCTTCTTCTATTTGTCAGTACAGACTTTTTTCTCATGCTGATTTTTTATGTTAGCCAACACAGTTGTTGGAGATTTTACACACACACACACACACACACACACACACACACACACACACACACACACACACACACACATATATATATATATATAATCATAGAATCAATAAGGTTGGGAAAGACCTCAAAGATCATAAAGTCCAACCGGTCACCCAACACCTCATGACTGCTAGACAATGGCACCAAGTGCCACGTCCAATCCCCTCTTGAACACCTCCAGGGATGGTGACTCCACCACCTCCCTGGGCAGCACATTCCAATGGCTAACAACTCTCTTTGTGAAGAACTTTCTCCTCACCTCCAGCTTAAACTTCCCCTGGTGTAGTTTGAGACTATGTCCTCTCGTTCTGGTGCTGGTTGCCTGGGAGAAGAGACCAACCCCCTCCTGGCTACAACCTCCCTTCAGGCAGTTGTAGAGAGCAAGGTCTCCCTTGAGCCTCCTCTTCTCCAGGCTGAACAATCCCACTCCTTCAGCCTCTCCTCATAGGGCTGTGCTCAAGGCCTCTCCCCAGCCTCGTTGCCCTTCTCTGGACATATTCAAGTGTCTCAATGTCCTTCTTAAACTGAGGGGCCCAGAACTGGACACAGGACTCAAGGTGTGGCCTAACCAGTGCAGAGTACAGGGGCACAATGACTTCCCTGCTCCTGCTGGCCACACTATTGTTGACACAGGCCAGGATGCCATTGGCTTTCTTGGCCACCCGGGCACACTGCTGGCTCATGTTTAGGCAGCTGTCAACCAGCACCCCCAGGTCCCTTTCTGTTTGGCAGCTCTCCATCCACTCCGACCCCAGCCTGTAGCACTGCATGGGGTTGTTGTGACCATATATATATATATATATATATATATATATATATATATATGCATTAGTCTAGAAATGCATGCAGTAGTCTAGAAACCTTGTTTTGGAAACACATAAAACCCAAGAACAATAGCAAGCAAGCTAAGCCTGAGCCATTTTCCAGGTATGAGGTACTCTTTTCAGATTAGATGCCAATGCTTACAGTATGCAAAATTAATTACATCTACAGGGAAAGAAATAGGCACTTGCAGCTAAATCTGCAAAGAGATCTTGGCCCCAAAACCTGTCTTTTAGATGGTTTTCCACCTAGTATTTTCCATGTGGCCATGATAGGAATCCAGTATTACCAAGCCCTGAGACTTAAGCACCAGAAAAGCTGCACTTCCAGAAGCTATCAAGCTGCATGGGAAAGCCCCAAAACTGAGAGCAGAAAAGGAAGGAGTCTAAACTTCTTCCATCAGAGAGTTAAGTCAGATTTCCCTGCTCAGTGAGCCTTTCCAACTCTGCTGGCAGCAGTCATCTGAGTGTAATTGCTGAGGGTATACAGTGGTTTTCGCAAAGGAGATCCCACCCTTAAAATATTCCACTGTCAGTCCATTATCCTGTTTCACATTCTGACTGGGGAAAAAAATGTTTCATTGTATTAAAAGCAAAAAATAATAATGAAAAATTATTGGTTTGACTGATTGAGATACTCTACTGAACAGAATTTGATTTCTTCTGGTGTATTTTTCTTGTTTTGTTTTGTTTTTTTCAGAGTATCTTTTAATTTGATTCAATCAAATAGAAGATTAGGATGATTTTATATGAAAGAAAATACTAATTCTGCTTTGTCATGATGCTTTTTAAAGAAGATTTGTGAAGAGCAGCAGTATCTGGATTGGATGATTGCATACAAAGGGTAGCGTTCAACAGCTCAACATCCAGATGGAGATGGGTGACAAGTGGTGCCCCTCAAGGGTCTGTATTGGGACCAATGTTGTTCAATATCTACATTAATGATATAGAGAGCAAGACTGAGTGAACCCTCAGGAAATTTGCAGATGATGCCAAGCTGAGTGGCATGGTTGAGAAGACTGAAGGACAGAATGCCATTCAGAGGGACCTGGACAGGCTGGAGAGGTGAGCTGAGGAGAATCTCATGAGGTTCCATAAAGCAAAGTGCAAGGTCCAGCACCTAGGTCAGGGCAATCCTAGATATGAATCCAGGCTGAGGGATGATGAAATTGAGAGCAGCCCTGAAGAAAAGGACATGGGGGTACTGGTGAATGAGAAGCTGGGCATGACCCAACAACGCTCACTTGCAGCCCAGAAAGTAAATGGCATCCTGGGCTGTGACAAATTGAGCACAGCCAGCAGGTCAAGCGAGGTGATTCTGCCACTCTGTTCTGCTCTGGTGAGACCTGACCCAGATCTAGGACCCCCAACACAAGAGAGAGATGGACCTGCTGGAGCCAGCCCAGAGAATGGCTGCAGAGATGATCAGAGGGCTGGAGCACCTCTCCTGTGAAGACAGGCTGAAAGAATTGGGGCTGTTAAGCCTGGAGAAGAGAAGGCTCCAGGGAGAACTTCTGGCTACATTTCAATATCTAAAGGGGATCTACAGAAAGGCTGGGGAAAACTGTTTCAAAGTGCTTGTAGTGATAGGATGCAGGCAAGGGTTTAAAACTGGAGCAGGGTAGGTTCAGGTTGGACATAAGCAGGAAGTTCTTTACAGTCAGAGTGGTCAAACACTGGAACAGGTTGCTCAGGGGAGTGGTTGAGGCTCAATTGCCGGAGACATTCAAGATCAGACTTGATGTGGCCCTGAGCAGTCTGATGTAGTTGGAGATGTCTCTGCTCACTGAAGAGGGATTGGACAAGACGACCTTTGAGGATCCCTTCCAACCCCATGCAATCTGTGAATCTTTTCTGAATCGCATCGCACGAGGCATCAAGTTGTTCCACACAGGATCTGATAAATACACATAAAAATTGCTGGACACATTTCCAATCTAAAGCCCAGAGAGCTATAATAAAATCGCATAATCACCTATCACATTGTAGCTTTCACTGCCACAGCGGTACAAGAGGAGATCAATTTCAACTAACTATGGAACAATAAACACCTTGATCTACACACTTGTGGTAATAGTAATGAATATGGAAGATGTCCTGCACAACCTCAGCCATGGGTACAGCCTGGCTGTGGAATGAAGCTGGAATGAAGCTGGAGGTGGGGAGATTCAGGCTAGATGTGAGGAAGAAGTTCTTCCCCATGAGAGTGGTGAAGCCCTGGAATGGGTTATCCAGGAGGTGGTTGAGGCCCCGTCCCTGGAGGTGTTTAAGAGCAGACTGGATGAGGCTCTGGCCAGCCTGATCTAGTGTAGGGTGTCCCTGCCCATGGCAAGGGGTTGGAACTAGATGATCCTTGTGGTCCCTTCCAACCCTGACTGATACTATGATACTATGATACTATGGCTAGGGGTTCTGAAAAACACTTCAGACTCCTGGGCTGGATAAACAGCTCCTGTGTGCCAAAGACAGCACTTTTCAGGCACAGAAACTGTTGTGTTTTCTTCTTGCCCAGTGACTCTGATCTTCAATGTGGCCTTAAGCTGCTCTTCAAAACTCTATAGACATAGACAAAATATTTATTTCCTTAACAAAAAAAAAAAAAAAAAATAGAGAAATTGTAGAATCATACAACACATTGGGTTGGAAGGGCCCTTTAGAGGTCATCTAATCCATCACTTATATCAAATAAAGTTGCCTTTACACATATCAAATAAATATATCAAATAAAGTTGCTTTTCCTGCGAGATCCTGTGCAGGAATGTAGCAAAGAGGTTCTTGTTGTGTTTTCTGGGAGTTACTGTTGGATTGCCTCCTGAAGAATAATTCTGCTTGCTTGTTAGTTAAGGTTGTCCTACAAATCCATTGCTCACAAATTCCTGGCGTGGTTTCTGATGCCAGGCAGGAATCCTTTGAGGACACTCAATGTATCAGATTTCACAAGCAAATCCATAACATAAGCACTGTCACTGGTGACTCACCACTCATTCTTTAGGTATGTGGACTTCAGTATGCTTCTCTGGTGCATTCTTGGCAAGGCAGGGTTTGACAGTCAAGAAGCAGTGAGAACTGATGTGGTTGTTTAGTGTTACCGCTCCTTTGATATCTCCAATGATAGCAGGACTGTATCTCATTTGCTGTAGCTTGCAGCCCAGTCCAAACCAGCCCTTTCTTTTGCTGGTTGCAGCAGGGAGGCTGGCTTTGCAGATCATCATTATGAGTCTGCATTCTGCTCTGCTAATTCTCCACCAGAGAGCACATCTTCCAGGCATAAGGCAAAAAGCTGGGCAGTAACCCCATAAGTCACTGGCATCTCCTGTCAGAGCTCAGATTTTGTGGAAAGCAAATGAGAAAGTTCTGGTGAAAGGGCTGGGTTGAAAGCTGCTTTCAAATGTACTTAAATATTTTCCAAATGCTCTTACACTGTTTGGCTGCATTTGCATTTCTGATACATTTACTTGCCTGACAATCCTCCTGCAAACAAAGCTAGCTTCAAGCAATGATATCTACACTCCTCGGTGTGTAAAGGATCTTTGCCTGGGAGTCAAGTTTGTACTGCAGTGAGCAGGGCATTGCACAAATCACACATGTGAAAGAGCTAAAAGAGTAAAGAGCTCAGAGAGTTTGGGATAAATACACCAAGTTTAGATTCTGGTCCAAACCTCTCTGGTTTGCAAAATGAGCCTGGAATCATCACAAGAGCAAAGTCTTATTTTTTGTCTCTGGAGTTTCTGGTCCTGACAGGAGTTGGGAAGTGACAAGGCTCACATAAACAAGAAAGAATAACGTGGATCTTCTTAGGACTCGTGAAAGGTATGGAATCAGTGTTTAATCTGGACCTCTCAGGATAGCCTTACCAGTCAGGTTACCTTATCTAGCAGAGTAGCAGTTGTTGTTTATTATAATTTGTGTTGTGTTAAGCTAGTGCTTTGCTAGGTACTGAGCAAACTCACCCTAAAATGCTGATCCACACCTGCAAGAGACTGACACATGGGCAGATGCAAGCCCTGTGAGTTAGCTGCCCCTTCAGCTGAAAAAATCTAAATGTTAGGAGGATGAAAAGATCAAATTTCTAGCCCACAAAGAGCTTCCATTGTTTTTAAGTGCAACACCCTAGAACTGAAGGATGAGTTTTAAACAAATATCAGAAGGAAAATCTGTAGGTTTTTTAAGTACTTCTAAGCTTCAGACAAGGCTCCAGGCTTTGTGACCAGGAAAGGAGAGAGGAGTCCCTTTCTGCAGTATAAGTACAAGGGTATTTAAATAGATAGGCTGTTATTAACATCAGGCTGCTGCTGCTTGCATAAAAGTACTCTTAAAAAACACTAGCAAGTGTCTCTATTGTGAATGCACCATGAAAATGAGATATGGCTCTCATTCAATCTTTTCAGCCCCCCACTTTGTAGCAGCCTGTTTCCAGAGCTGAACTTTGAAGCTGACCCCTGTCTTTGTGATGGGCCAAACCAAAAGCCAGATCTGAACACCACTGAACTCTGGGAAAGTTCAAATCTATCTTTTGTGGTTCAGGTTGAGCTTTAATTGAAACAGAGCAGTTAGCAATGCAAAACTCTTAAAACCAAAACAAAACAAATGTTTCACGTGAAAAGTCTTGGATTAGGCTGTGTGGCACCAAGAAGCGTTTTTATCCGTCACATGATGTCATGTTCCTCCGGCAAACACAAACTGACAGCACACACATGCTGCTGGATGAGACACTCCGTGCAGACACTGTGAATTTCACTTTGAGCAGGGCACAGTATTCACAGAAATACTTCATGCTGTGAGAAAACCCAAAGGCAATCTTACTGCCACTCGGAGCTGAAGGTAGTCTGACGTCTCTCAAACTTTCCATGCCCACCCGTAGTAGCACAGTAGCCCAGGGTCTCTTAAAATTCACTGTCTTGCTGCCTTTTGAGTGAAGCTTATGCCTCATTATGTCAGCAGTATGTGGAATATTGCCACTAATCCCTGAAAACATACAAAAAAAGTCGTGCTGCAGGAACTTGGGTTGTGTAAGAGGGCAGGGAATTCCCAGCTAACTCTCCTGCTAAGAGCTTCTGTTTATACTGTAGTTAATACTACAGTGACTGTATTAAAGCAACATGGGTGATCAATGGACAAGGGAAAAGCAAACAAAAGGGAAGGGAACTTAGTTTCAGCATTACTGAACTGCCCAAGTTAAAGAAAATGGGAGACAGCAAGGAGAAAAAGAAATGCAGGGAAGGGGAAATTGTTCAGGCCCTATCACTGGTGTCAGAATGTCACTGTGCACCAGTAACTAGGAAAAGGAGGTCTTGGACAGGAAGATTTACTTGAAGAATCATAGCACACATACAGTAAATACCCAGCAGTTACTCTCCCTGTGGGCTTGATTCTCTTTCTCTTATGTTATATGTCAGTACTGAACATGTAGGTCATTTTGTGAACTTTGACTGTAGGCTCTGTGTGGATAACTGCCTAAGGTTTCCAACCTTCTTCCTTATGCAAACTAAGCCAATAATCTTACCAGGCCTATTCCACTGAGATTTTTCTATATGGTTTTCTTTCAGCCCTGGACTCAATTTCTAGAAGTCCAGATCCCTCCATGACATTTCTGTCCTTTGTTTCCTGTTTGGATGAGAAATCTAAGAGCAACCATGTTTTTGAAGAACCCAGAGTACTTCACAAATGTTTAACTGAGGGTTAGTCCACGTTAATTAAGCTTTTCAATTCCCCACTGAGATTAGTCATCTTCAGACTCCAGACAGCAAAGTACAAAGAGTCACCAGACACTGGAACAGGCTTCCCAGGGTGTGGTGGGGTTACCCTCTGCAGAGGTGTTAAAAAAAAACAGGTAGATGTGGCGCTTCAAGACATGGTTTAGGGGCCATGGTGGTGTTTTGTTGATGGTTGGTCTTGATGATCTTAGAGGTCTTTTCCAACTGACATGATTCTGTGATTCTATTCTATGAAGTGACTTTGCCCAAGATCACAAGAAAAAATATATGGCACAGCTGGGAACAGAGTCCAAGTCCATTATTTCCTGCTCCATGCTTTAACCTTAAACTGACATTTCTCACTTTGAACTAGGAGCCACAGGGTATGTGAAAAAATATAGGAAGGGAATGGTAGAGTACTGCTTGTGGTGCCACCTTCCTCCCAGCTTGAACAAAGAGAATAAAAGGTTATTTTATCCATTCTGAATGAGTTCTTCTCAGGTTAAAGAATATTCAAATGTTTTCACTTTTTGCCTAGAGGAAATTTTTAGGTCAGACACTTCTTCACTGGTCAAGTTGCAATTAATTAAAAGAACAACCTTTCTAATTAATCATTCTCTAGCAATATATTGAAGTCTCTTAGAACATAGCAGAAAAACAGAGAGCAGTAAAACCTTTATATGCAAAGGAATGAGAGATTCACAATGTTTTCTTCTTCATAGATTTTGCAACATTTGTCAAAGAAGATTGCCAGGAATCTACATATTACTTTAGAACTTTTTAAAGGAAGAAATAGAGCAGAATGGGAAGAGTGAGCTGCTTGTATCCTACACATGATGGTGTATTTGCAACAGAGTTGAAGGAATCATGTGGTCTTGTGACATTGGGGCGTCTCACTACAAGAAGAACATTGAGGTGCTGGAGCATGTGCAGAGGACAACGAGACTAGTGAAGGGCCTGGAGCACATAGCCTGTGAGGAGCATCTGAGGGAGCTGGGGCTGTTCAGTCTGGAGAAGAGGAGGGTGAGGAGAGACCTCATCATTCTCTACAACTACCTGAAGAGAGGTTGAAGTGAGGAGGGAGCAGCCTCTTCTCCTTGGCCACAACAGACAGAGCAAGAGGAAATGGTTACAAGCTCTGTGAGGGGAGGTTTGGGATGGGCATTAGGAAATGGTTCTTCACTGGAAGGGTTCTTAGACAGTGGAATGGTCTGCCCAGGGCAGTGGTGGAGTCACCATCCCTGAGCAGCATGTGGACCTGGTGCTTAGGGACAGTCTAGTGTTGACCACTCAGTACTAGGTCGAGGGTTGGACTGGATGATCTTTGAAGTCTCTTTCAACCAGATCTGTTCTGTGGTTCTGTGATTGTGAGAAATACGGCAGAAAACACATGATTATTGACTTGTGCTGATCTTTGTCTGAGTATGGAGTAGCACAAGTGCTTAGAAATGTGGAGCAGTTAGAAAATAAAAACTGCCTCAATGTTAATGAAAGTTCACTGCTTTTGCTATGCAGTTAACCCAATCTCCCATGTTTTCACCTGGGGTACTGCCATTGACTGTTTTCCAAAATACTGCCTTAGACATCAAGGCTATCCTTCAGAAATGCCCTGACCTCAGCGTTCTCACAGCCGCCTTCCCCTGGTACCCAGAACTCAATGGAACAGCAATGCACAGATTTTTCTCTGCTGACCACTTCTGATCACACACAGAATCACCAAGATTGGAAGAGACCTCAAAGAGCATCAAGTCCAACCTGTCACCACAGACCTCATGACTAAACCATGGTACCAAGTGCCACTTCCATGACTAAACCATGGCACCAAGTGCCATGTCCAATCCCCTCTTGAACACCTCCAGGGATGGTGACTCCACCACCTCCCTGGGAAGCACATTCCAATGGCTAACAACTCTCTCTGTGAAGAACTTTCTCCTCACCTCAAGCCTAAACTTCCTCTGGTGCAGCTTGATACTGTGTCCCCTTGTTCTGGTGCTGGTTGCCTGGGAGAAGAGACCAACCCCCTCCTGGCTACAACCTCCCTTCAGGTAGTTGTAGACAGCAATAAGGTCTCCCCTGAGCCTCCTCTTCTCCAGGCTAAACAACCCCAGTGCCCTCAGCCTCTCCTCACAGGGCTTGTGCTCAAGGCCTCTCTGCAGCCTCATTGCCCTTCTCTGGTCTTGAAGCCTGCTCATTGCTGTTTGCTGCTACTGTTTTTTTCCTGCTCGTGGCCCATCTCTTTTTCTTTCCTTCTCCCTTTACATACATTCATAGATCTGCTGTGCTCTTTCCCAGTTCCTCATGTCCCTAGCCAAGCAGCTGAAAGGCTTCCATCACAGAGATTAAAAACATACTCCATATTAAATGTAACAGAATAGTATAACTGGCAGCTCCTTATTTCAAACACATTCAATTTATATCACAGCTGAGAATAAACAGCAGGAGAAGCAACTTGATGGGTTGCTGGAGGCTGTGGCTACCCTTTCTTGTGGAACATGTCTCTGTCACTTGCTAAATAGGTGCACCATCTGGTGGCAATTTTGGACTCCCATTTGTTCTTAAATTTCCAAATAGCAGTGGTAGAGTTATGTCTGTGGTTGAAGCATTTTTCTTTCTGTTTTTCCCCCTATATCTGTCTGAAAGTCATCAGCTAAGACAATTTTTACAGGTACGACTGGTGAATGAGTAGGAAAAACGGCTACGACTTTAAACGAAGATAGTTTCTATGTCTGCTATGTGGGGCAAGCAAGTGTGATTTTATGAGAGGACCACATTGTCCCCTGTGAAACATACAGGGAGAGGTTGAAATATTTCATAGAGAAAAACTAGATATTAACAAGCTTGATGCCTAATTAGTGAGTCTAAGCTCCAGGATAGTCAATAAGGACAGTCATGCAGCCAATTTAAGATCCAAATCACCCTCTGGAAGTTCTTCTCTCTCTTCTTTGACCATACAAGGAATACAGGCTGTAGAAGTTCCTATATTAGACATCTTATGCAAATGCCTGGAGCTGTGTGGTATGAAACTGGGCCAAAGAAAAGAAGCAAGGAAGGGGCTCTCCATTTTTCTGCCTTTGTTGTCTGAAGCTCTTCAGTTCAGCAACAGAGAGGCAGAAACCACTGCTGCTTCTTGTGCTGTTTCCCTCAGAAACTGCAAAGCCCATGTCAGATGGCGCTTTGTGTGGAGGCCTCTTCTGAGCATGATGGCTTTCCTGAGTCAAACAGAAAACCAGTTTTCATGTTGTCATGAAGAATGAGTGACTAGGTAAAAATAAATCACGAGCCAGGAATAAATTTTGTTTTGTTGTAGCAATTTCCTGGCTTAACACAGTCTGCTCTAACAAAGCAAGCCCCCCAGCTTGGTGTCATCTGCACCCCAATACAGACTAGGATGGAAAGTAATACAAGAAGCCCTGGGTTGAGAGAAGTTTAATGAGATGGTATAATGTACAATTACCTTAGCCTGTTTCACAGAAAAGCACAGCAAAAGCAGAAGCAGGAGCAGAAGCCAACTATAAAACCACAGCACCCACCCCTCAAGCCTGCAGCCAGCCCAGTGGAAAAGCCCAACTCCTCAAAACCAGAAGCAGCAAGGAGGAAACAGGATGCTTCCCATGATACAATCTGAACTACAAACCCCATGATACTTTGCTCCAGCCAGCACTTTCATTTTGAAGCTGCTTTGATGTCAGCATGGTATTGAATATTCATATGCAGATTGGATTGGCTAAACCCATGATAAGCAACTGAACAGGTCTTTCCAGTCCACAGCACTTCAGTCCTTGTCTTTTGAGACTCTGTCCAGAGACAGAAGTGTCTTCTCCCACTGCAGCAGTGAATGCTCTGGAGTGACCCAAGTCTATCTAAAGACTCCTCAGCCATCTGAGCCCCCTTTTTACATCAAGACTGGTTAAATCATAGAATTGTTTTTGATGGAAGAGACCTTTAAGATCATCCAGTCCAACTGCTAACACAGCACTGTCATTGCACCATTAAATCATGTCCCTCAGCACCACCTCTCCAAGGCATTTCATTCCTTCTAGGGATAGAGACTCCCCCATTTCCCTGGTCAACTTGTTCCAGGCCTTGATAACCCTTCCATGGAAGAAATCCTAGGAATCACCTTTTTTTACACTGTCCCAGAAATCAGAGGTTGAACCTCTGCAGCGGAAAGAGTGTTACAGATAGCAACAGACTACACTTGTGGGTAAAAACTCTCTCCTAGACCCATTTCAATCCTAAGAGCAAATGTGAACAAACAGATAGATGAGAGTTTCTGCTAGCTGAAGGGCCCATTGACAGCTCAATCTTGCATGCTGGCTTTTGCTATGACTTCTGTGCTCTGCAAACCTCTGGGACATGCATTCAGAGTTAAACACTTCCATGACATCTTTTACTTTAAAACAGGACTTAGACCAAAGTTAAGCACACGTTGGGTAAACAGTATGACTAAAGTTGTTGTCCAGTCCAAATGCTGAGAGAACATCAGCACTACCACTCCAGATTAATTTTTGTAAGCCTCCACATACTAGATGATATCAGGAACAGTGTGGCCAGCAGGAGCAGGGAGGTCATTCTGCCCCTGTACATTGCACTGGTTAGGCTGCACCTTGAGTACTGTGTCCAGTTCTGGAACCCTCAGTTTAGGAAGGATGTTGACTTGCTGGAACGTGTCCAGAGAAGGGCAACAAAGTTGGTGAGGGGTTTGGAACACAAGTCCTATGAGGAGAGGCTGAGGGAGCTGGGGTTGCTTAGCCTGGAGAAGAGGCGACTGAGGGGTGACCTTATTGCTCTCTACAACTACCTGAAGGGAGGTTGTAGGCAGGCAGAGGTTGGTCTCTTCTCCCAGGCAGCCAGTACCAGAACAAGAGGACACAGTTTCAGACCGCACCAGGGCAGGTTCAGGCTGGATGTTAGGAAGAAGTTCTATACAGAGAGAGTGATTGCCCATTGGAATGGGCTGCCTGGGGAGGTGGTGGAGTCACCTTCATTGGAGGTGTTCAGGAGGAGACTTGATGGGGTGCTTGGTGCCATGGTTTAGTTGTTTAGGTGGGTTGGATTGGTTGATGGGTTGGACGTGATGATCTTGAAGGTCTCTTTCAACCTGGTGTATTGTATTGTATTGTCTTGTACTATTGTATATAGTCCTCATTCTTGTTTGCTTTATTTTTTTAATTTTCATTTGATCCTTATATCAGTAACAATAATACTTCACAGTTGGGGACACACAATATGTCAGCACTAAATCAATGACAGTCACGGGTAATTTAATCCACTGCTAAAAAGTCATGCACAATAGGAAGGAAATTTTGTCAATTAGAAAATAAAATATTAGTCAAACATAATATTTTGGAACACCCCAGCCACTTCATTAGAAAAATAAATTGCTCCTGATGGGAGGCAAGACAGTGAGCTACATGGATTGTAAAGCTAAGCCTGAATGCTAAAACATTTGTTTGCAAACCAAAACCTACAGAACAACTGCTATGTTTTTCCTAGTGTTTGTAAATGCCTCTCCCTGCATGTCAAGCTTTTCAATTTAGAAACAGATGGTTTACCAAACATAAAGTCTCCCAAAGAACAGAGGAGGAAAGGGAGGGATGCTGCTATGCATGTAACTCTGAAGTCTAATGTTATGTTTAGCCTGTCCTGCTTGATGTAGAGGTTGGACTAAATGACCAAACCTATCATCTGTAATTCTAGGGAAGGGATTTTGACAACATAGTTAACCACAGTAGTAAAGCTCAAGGAATCTCCAAAGTCATTAGAACCCCAAGTTATTACAGGATCTCCTACCAGCAGGTTAGCTGCTATCTTGAGCTACCTATCACTTTACGTAAAGATCTATCCTTGCCGTGGCAAGATTTGGCAGCCCCTACCTGCTTGCAAAGTTGCTTTGCACTTAAAAACCCAAACGTTGTATAGTTGATTTCCATTTAACTAATCAGGTTTTATTCCAGTCCCTGCTATGAAGTTCAGCCTCAGTTTGAACTTCTGCATGCACTCAAGAGCCAGAAGCCTTTTTACTGTCTGTAAAACTGAGGCTCGAGTGAAAGAAGTGGCAAAATTTCTACTGACTGCAACAGGACCAGAATTTGGTCCCTGTCATTTTGCATTAAGCCCAACACAGCTTCACTTAAGTTTTAATGTTCCTGTTTAAAGCATGCAATATGTTGTAAGTCATTGGCCAACAGGACTGGGGCACTGCTAGTAACCAATTCAGTCAGCATGCTATGGATGATTTGTAGCCAGAAATTTCATTACAAAGTGACATGAAAATAAAATTACATTAAAGGAACTTGAATGTCCCAAGCACTTCCATTCCAAGTGAGGAAATGACAAACTAAATGTTGCTATGCAAATTTAGCCTCCTTGTGTCCAAATTATGGTACAGTATCCAATTAAATAATAGCCTAGAATTTGCATGCTATCTTTTCCACAGGATCTCTGACTCACTCATCCCAAGGCAGACCAGTAAAGCAACATGGAAAATTTTATCCTTAGTAGCTAAATACAAAGTTGAAAGCAATAGAAAATGAGGATTATTTTTTTTGTTCCAGTCAGTGTTGAGAAGGAGATGATCAGAGCTCATTATTGACCCTGCCTGTAAGGCCACATTATACATTAGGGTAACCTTTTCCACTACAGCTAATTATCTATTTATTAGGATAGCTGCAGAATGCCAAAACCCACAAGTACCCAGACCTCTAAAAAAAATTAGAAGTTTTTTTTTCCCATACCAACACTTCAATGGAGTATTTAGTTTAACAAAAAACAAGTTGTGAAGCACAAATTATTGAAGCGGATCCCCACATCTCTCTGTAGTTTCTTGAACAAGCTGAGGTTCAAGGTCACCAAAAACCAGTGCATCATTCGTCATTGGAATGGGCTGCCCGGGGAGGTGGTGGAGTCACTGTCCCTGGAGGTGTTCAAGAGGGGACTGGATTTGGCACTTGGTGCCATGGTCTAGTCGTGAGGTGTGTGGTGACAGGTTGGACTCGATGATCTTTGAGGTCTCTTCCAACCTTGGCGATGCTGTGATACTGTCATGTGCATGGTGCCTCTTACCAAGCTGTGTGGTGTATTGTGGAACCATATAGCTTGGAGTACATACAGAGGCACGTGAGAGCAGAGCTCATGAGACAGAAATACTTGGGGCTCCCTTGAGTTACATCAGCTTGCATCAAGGTACTTCACTAATTTGAAATCAAGCGCAGCAAAATGGACTTGTTCAGTGTCAGGTACATCAGTGTTGTTGAGTTTGAAAAGGTCTACATTAAAAACACCTATTCCAATAAAATCTTCAGATGAAATAGAATTTTAACAGCTAGCACTCCCCTCAGGATGGAAATTTCAAATTTCAGTCAGGTCAGCATCTTTTTTAATACACCAGGTTGAAAGAGACCTTCAAGATCATCACGTCCAACCCATCAAGCAATCCAACCCAGCTAAACAACTAAACCATGGCACTAAGCACCCCATCAAGCCTCTTCCTTCTGATCCAGATGTGTGCCACACAAAGTTCAGGGGTCAAGACTGCCTCTCCTCTGAGGACAGGCTGAGGGAGCTGAGTTGTTCAGCCTGGAAAAGAGAAAACTCCAGGGAGATCTAATACCAGCCTTCCAGTAGTACAGACCTCCCAGGGGAGGATAATAACAATAAGGATGGTGAGGGACCATTTACAAAGGCCTGTAGTGATAGGATAAAGGGTGAAGGCTTGAAACTGGAGAAGAGTAGATTTAGTTTGGACATTAAGAGGAAGTTCTTTATCATGAGGGTGGTGGAACACTGAAACAGGTTGCACACAGAGGCAGCTGAGGCCCCCATCCTTAAAGATATTCAAGGTGAGGCTTGACAGGGCTCTGGACAACCAGATCTAGTTGAAGATGTCCCTGCTCACTGCAAGGAAGTTGGACTGGATGGCCTTTGGAGGTCACTTCCAACCCAAACCATTCTGTAATTCTGTGGTTCTGTATTAGCACTACATTTAGAATAAGGATGTCTGCCTTTCAAAGACAAGCCTGTGGCCAAAGAGGTAAATATTTAAATGGCAACACGAATGTTTTCACTTCAGAGAAGTTACATTTTTCTTCATCCTCGTGACCTTAGATGTAAAACACAACACAATTTAGCTACGCTTGAACTAGACAGAAGCACCTTACGAGAAGAAGTTTAGGCTTGAGGTGAGGAGGAAGTTCATCACAGAGAGAGTTGTTAGCCATTGGAATGTGCTGCCCAGGGAGATGGTGCAGTCACCATCCCTGGTGTTGTTCAAAAAGGGATTGGATGTGGCACTTGGAGCTGTGGTTTAATAGTCATGAGGTTTTGGGTGACAGGTTGGACTTGATGATCTTTGAGGTCTTTTCCAACCTTATTGATTCTATGATTCTATGAAGAGAATATAAATTGGGAAATATAAGGATTTGTATATTCATGGTTGGAAAATTACTACAAATTATATAGGGTAGGCATTTCTTTTACAGGGAGGCAAACAAAAAGAGGTAAAGATGATAAAATTAATTGATCAAAATTACATTTTTTTTTTTTTTTAGTAAAGTCAAACAAAAGTTACTACTGTAAGCTCCTAGTTTACCAATGGTTGTTTAGTCTGAGAAAAAAAGAGGCTGAAAGGAGACCTTATGGCCCTCTGCAACTACCTGAAAGGTCTCTTCCCACAAGTCACAACTGATAAGACAAGAGAAAATGGCATCAAGTTACACCAGGGGATGTTTAGACTGAATATTGGGGAAAACTTCTGTATCAAAAGTGTTAGTAAAGACTAGGACAGGCTGCCCAGGAAAGTGGCTGAATCAACGTCCCTGGATAGAGTAGAGTAGAGTAGAGTAGAGTAGAGTAGAGTAGAGTAGAGTAGAGTAGAGTAGAGTAGAGTAGAGTAGAATAGAGTAGAGTAGAGTAGAGTAGAGTAGAGTAGAGTAGAGTAGAGTAGAGTAGAGTAGAGTAGAGTAGAGTAGGGTATCACAGTATCACAGTATCACAGTATTACCAAGGTTGGAAGAGACCTCGAAGATCATCGAGTCCAACCTGTAACCACAAACCTCACGACTAGACCATGGCACCAAGTGCCACATCCAGTCCCCTCTTGAACGCCTCCAGGGACGGTGACTCCCCCACCTCCCTGGGCAGCACATTCCAATGGCGAATCACTCTCTCGGTGAAGAACTTTCTCCTCACCTCCAGCCTAAACTTCCCCTGGTGCAGCTTGAGACTGTGTCCCCTTGTTCGGGTGCTGGCTGCTAGAGAGAAGAGGCCAACCCCTTCCTGGCTACAACCACCCTTCAGTAGAGTAGAGTAGAGTAGAGTAGAGTAGAGTAGAGTAGAGTAGAGTAGAGTAGAGCAGAATAGAATAGAATAGGAATAGAATAGAATAGAATAGAATAGAATAGAATAGAATAGAATAGAATAGAATAGAATAGAATAGAATAGAATAGAATAGACCAGACCAGGTTGAAAGAGACCTTCAAGATCATCGCATCCAACCTATCATCCAATACCATCTAATCAACTAAACCACGGCACCAAGCACCCCATCAAGTCTCCTCCTAAACACCTCCAGTCATAGTGACTCCACCACCTCCCCAGGCAGCCCATTCCAAAGGGCAATCATTCTTTCTATGAAGAATTCCTTCCTAACATCCAGTCTAAACCTCCCCTGGTACAGCTTGAGACTGTGTCCTCTTGTTCTGATGCTGGTTGCCTGGGAGAAGAGTCCAGTCCCTGCCTGGTATTTAAAAGAGATGGTGCTCAAGGGTATGGTGTAGTAGTGACCGTCATAGAGCTAGATAATGGTTGCACTTGATGATCTTAAAGGTCTTTTTCAATTACAGTGAGTCTGTGATTCACGTTTGTCTTTTGATCTGTGATTTACAGTGTGTTTTAAAACCACCACTAAAGCCTCCCTGGATCATTGTGAGGCTCTGACATCTAAAAAAATGTTTAAGTGATACAGAAATTGTCTCCCACAAGTGTTCAAACTGATTCACTAAGCTGCACATCCTCTCTCCTCTCAAAACAGGATGTCTCCTTAGTGCAGCAGTATTTCCTTAGAATAGAAAGATATTTTTATCTCTCTAAAAACCTTCAAGAGACAGAAACCTACTAAAATGAAGAAGTCTCAACCTACCACTCTCACAACAGGCATTTTGCTCAGTCAAAATAACATAAATTCTTAGCACAGTAGTTGTTTCATAACTTTTTTACCAGTTCTTCCCAAGCTCAGATACCACCAGCTGAGAGGTTTATTTTCTTGTTCTGGTGTGGGTTACTGTCATGCCTTGCTACTTGTGATAGTAAAAACCTTATCCAGACTCCTCCAGTCGGAAAGTATGAGCTGTTTGAATCAACTCCTTCATTTCCTCCAAAGATGATAATGCAAACTGAAATAGCCCTCTTGCTTGCACTACCTTTTAACTATTAGATTATCACAGCTTCCCCCCACACACACTGTTTAGCTTTCTATCAAGCTGAACTGCACTGGGAAAAAAAGCTGTCCTCATAAGGCAGTTGCTTTACTGCCTGAAGGCTAACTAATATAAACGTGTGGGTCTTTAGGTGGCATAGCCCTGCTTTGTTCCAATGTAACGTTTCTGTCTTTGTAAGGCAGGTTGTGGGATAGTCACTGATAGAACTGAATTCCTTCTGCAATACACATCTCCTTGGCCAAGAAGGCAAATGGTATCCTGGGGTGCATTAGTAAAAGTGTGTCCAGCAGGTCTAGGGAGGCTCTCCTCCCCCTCTACTCTGCCCTGGTGAGACTACACCTGAAACACTGTGTCCAGTCTGGGGCTCCTCAATTCAAGAAAGACAGATCTACTGAAGGGGTTCTACAAAGAGGATTGCAGGACTTGAACAACCCTCCTATGAAGAAAGACTGAGAGAACTGGGACTGTTTAGTCTGGAGAAGAGAAGGCTGAGGGGGAACCTTACTAAAGTCTATAAATATCTGAGGGGTGGGTGTCAAGAGGAAGGAGCCAGGCTCTTTTCAGTGGCACCTGGTAACAGGACAGGGAATAATGAATGTAAGCTAGAACACAGGAAGTTGCACCTCATCGTGAGGAGAAGCTTCTTTACTGTGAAGGTGATGGAGCACTGGAACAGGCTGCCCAGAGAGGTTGTGGAGACTACTTCTCTGGAAACATTCAAAGCCAACCTGGATGCATTTCTGTGGAGCCTGCCCTAGGTGATCCTGCTCTGGCAGGGGTGTTGGACCTGATGATCTCTGGAGGTCCCTTCCAACCCCTACTGTGCTGTGATTCTATGATTCATAAGATAGAACAAATATACTCTGTGTCCTTAAGATTAAGGATATTTTTGTTTCTCCTTCCAGCAACAACATGTTAGTTGTGAAAAGAGACGTGCTGGTTGAAGGGGAAAGGGGAGGGTGGATGTGGTGGGGGTGGTGAGTGGTGGGAGGGGCTCTGGCAGCAGGGGCAGTAAGAGAAAGCTTTGGAATGAATGTTGGAAGCATAATAGATCTTTTCTGCAAAATGAGCACACTGAGGACATCCTCAGATTCTGGACTTATTTTTTTCACCTCTATTCCCCCTGCCCCTCAGTTACCCAGCTGGTTTGGGTGGCAGTTCCCTAGGCATGTCTTGTTTTGTGTTTTAATTCAGCCTACTAGTGAGAAGACTCTCTCTAAATAACCAAGAATAATGCATCTTTTAACACACCACTGTGCTTCTAATAAAAATTACCCTTGCATGAGCCACAGCTCATTAAATTTGCCATGGTATTTATAGTATCTCCTACTTTCAGTAAAACACACTTGCAAGCGCAATGGCTCTTGTAAAGCAGAAGACAGCCGTCACTCCAAGGTAGCTATAGGAGTAATTAAGACCTGGTTTGTAGTGGTCCTGTGAGGTCCTAATACAGATATATTCTGATTGAATGCATCCTGTACACCTGTCTCACAGTATCACAGTAACACAGAGGTTGGAAGAGACCTCGAAGATCATCGAGCCCAACCTGTCACCACAGACCCCATTACTAGACCATGGCACCAAGTGCCATGTCCAGTCCCCTCTTGAACACCTCCAGGGATGGCGACTCCACCACCTCCCCGGGCAGCCCATTCCAATGGCGAATCACTCTCTCAGTGGAGAACTTTCTCCTCACCTCGAGCCTAAACTTCCCCTGGCACAGCTTGAGACTGTGTCCCCTTGTTCTGGTGCTGGTCGCTAGGGAGAAGAGACCCCCTCCTGGCTACAACCACCCTTCAGGTAGTTGTAGAGAGCAATGAGGTCGCCCCTGAGCTTCCTCTACTTCAGGCTAAATAACCCAAACTCCCTCAGCCTCTCCTCATAGGGCTTGTGCTCAAGGCCTCTCACCAGCCTCGCTGCCCTTCTCTGGACACGTTCAAGTGTCTCGATGTCCTTCTTAAACTGAGGGGCCCAGAACTGGACGCAGGACTCAAGGTGTGGCCTAACCAATGCAGAGTACAGGGGCACAATGACCTCCCTGCTCCTGCTGGCCACACCATTCCTAATGCAGGCCAGGATGCCACTGGCCTTCTTGGTCACCTGGGCACACTGCTGGCTCATGTTTAGGTGGCTGTCGATCAGCACCCCCAGGTCCCTCTCTGTCTGGCAGCTCTCCAGCCACTCTGACCCCAGCCTGTAGCTCTGCATGGGGTTGTTGTGGCCAAAGTGCAGCACCCGGCACTTGGACTTGTTGAATGCCATCCCATTGGACTCCGCCCATCTGTCCAGTCGGTCGAGGTCCCTCTGCAGGGCTCTTCCACCCTCTAACTGATCAACATCTGCTCCCAACTTGGTGTCATCTGCAAACTTGCTGATGACTGTCTCAATCCCCTCATCCAGATCGTCAATGAAGACATTGAAGAGGATGGGGCCCAGCACTGATCCCTGGGGGATGCCACTGGTGACTGGCCTCCAGCTGGAGGTGGCACCATTCACCACCACTCTCTGGGCCCGGCCCTCCAGCCAGTTCCTAATCCAACACAGAGTGTTGCTACCCAAGCCATGAGCTGACAGCTTAGCCAGCAGTTTGCTGTGGGGGACGGTGTCAAAGGCCTTGCTGAAGTCCAGGTAGACCACATCCACAGGCCTCCCCACATCCACCAGGCGGGTCACCTGATCATAAAAGGAGATCAGGTTGGAGAGGCAGGACCTGCCCTTCCTAAATCCATGTTGGCTGGACCTGAGCCCTTGGCCATCCTGCAGCTGCACAGTTATTGCCACCAAGATAATCTGCTCCATCATTTTCCCTGGCACTGAGGTCAGGCTGACTGGCCTATGGTTTCCAGGTTCCTCCATCCGACCCTTCTTGTGGATGTCTCCTGGCAACCCAGACAGCCTTCTGCACTAGGAAGCTCATGCCACCTCCTGGGAAGCCACCTCTCACGCTGGACATTCGTTTTGCCACATCCTAGCACCAAGGCAGATGTCCAGTTCAAATTACTGAAAATGACTTTTTTTCTGATCAATTGCTCAAATACTCAAAAGGACCTTGTTTTCTGGGACCAGGCTATATGACAGCAGCAGCAACAACAAAACCAAACCAACCAACCAACCAAAACCCCCACATTTTTTTCATGCTGGGTCCAAAAGGCACCATGCAACTGAGGATCACAATAACTGACAAATGCCTAAATCAATCATTGCACCTACTGCTAGCACAGAGATGATTACTGCCTTTCCTTCGGTGAAGTGTGCACCCTGCTCTGTAGTGCATTTAAAATAATCCAAATCCAACCCATTTCCCACCCCCCCCACCCCCTCCAAATGGCTTCCAGCTGTATGATCCCCTTCTTTCCCCCCCCATGTTGTTTTTATTGGCCACAACACAAGTGGGTAAAGATAGATTTTCCCAGATGTTACAATAATAAACACAGAGTTGGTGTGAAACTTAATTGAATGTTACTGAGCATTAATAAATATATAGAGGTAACAGCATACATTGATCAGAAAAAAATAAAAGGAAAGAGAAGGAAAGAGAAGAGAAGAGAAGAGAAGAGAAGAGAAGAGAAGAGAAGAGAAGAGAAGAGAAGAGAAGAGAAGAGAAGAGAAGAGAAGAGAAGAGAAGAGAAGAAAAAGAGAAGAGAAGAGAAGAGAAGAGAAGAGAAGAGAAGAGAAGAGAAGAGAAGAGAAGGGAAGGGAAGAGAAGGAAGAGAAGGGAAGGGAAGGGAAGGGAAGGGAAGGGAAGGGAAGGGAAGGGAAGGGAAGGGAAGGGAAGGGAAGGGAAGGGAAGGAAGGGAAGGGAAGGGAAGGGAAGGGAAGGGAAGGGAAGGGAAGGAAGGGAAGGGAAGGGAAGGAAGGGAAGGGAAGGGAAGGGAAGGGAAGGGGAAGGGAAGGGAAGGGAAGGGAAGGAAGGGAAGGGAAGGGAAGGGAAGGGAAGGGAAGGGAAGGGAAGGGAAGGAAGGGAAGGGAAGGGAAGGGAAGGGAAGGGAAGGGAAGGGAAGGGAAGGAAGGGAAGGGAAGGGAAGGGAAGGAAGGAAGGGAAGGGAAGGAAGGAAGGGAAGGGAAGGAAGGAAGGAAGGGAAGGGAAGGGAAGGAAGGAAGGGAAGGGAAGGAAGGGAAGGGAAGGTAAGGTTTGGGAAGGGAAGGTTTGGGAAGGGAAGGGAAGGAAGGGAAGGTTTGGGAAGGGAAGGGAAGGTTTGGGAAGGTTTGGGAAGGTTTGGGAAGGTTTGGGAAGGGAAGGTTTGGGAAGGGAAGGTTTGGGAAGGGAAGGTTTGGGAAGGGAAGGTTTGGGAAGGGAAGGGAAGGGAAGGGAAGGGAAGGTTTGGGAAGGGAAGGTTTGGGAAGGAAGGGAAGGTTTGGGAAGGGAAGGTTTGGGAAGGGAAGGTTTGGGAAGGGAAGGGAAGGTTTGGGAAGGGAAGGGAAGGTTTGGGAAGGGAAGGGAAGGTTTGGGAAGGGAAGGTTTGGGAAGGGAAGGTTTGGGAAGGGAAGGGAAGGTTTGGGAAGGGAAGGGAAGGGAAGGGAAGGGAAGGAAGGGAAGGGAAGGAAGGGAAGGGAAGGGAAGGGAAGGGAAGGGAAGGTTTGGGAAGGGAAGGTTTGGGAAGGGAAGGTTTGGGAAGGGAAGGGAAGGGAAGGTTTGGGAAGGGAAGGGAAGGTTTGGGAAGGGAAGGGAAGGTTTGGGAAGGGAAGGGAAGGGAAGGGAAGGGAAGGGAAGGGAAGGGAAGGAAGGGAAGGGAAGGGAAGGGAAGGGAAGGGAAGGGAAGGAAGGGAAGGGAAGGGAAGGGAAGGGAAGGGAAGGGAAGGAAGGGAAGGGAAGGGAAGGGAAGGGAAGGGAAGGGAAGGGAAGGGAAGGGAAGGGAAGGGAAGGGAAGGGAAGGGAAGGTTTGGGAAGGGAAGGTTTGGGAAGGTTTGGGAAGGGAAGAGAAGAGAAGAGAAGAGAAGAGAAGAGAAGAGAAGAGAAGAGAAGAGAAGAGAAGAGAAGAGAAGAGAAGAGAAGAGAAGAGAAGAGAAGAGAAGAGAAGAGAAGAGAAGAGAAGAGAAGAGAAGAGAAGAGAAGAGAAGAGAAGAGAAGAGAAGAGAAGAGAAGAGAAGAGAAGAGAAGAGAAGAGAAGAGAAGAGAAGAGAAGAGAAGAGAAGAGAAGAGAAGAGAAGAGAAGAGAAGAGAAGAGAAGAAAGAGAAGAGAAGAGAAGAGAAGAGAAGAGAAGAGAAGAGAAGAGAAGAGGAGAAGAGAAGAGGAGAAAAGAGAAGAGAAGAGAAGAGAAGAGAAGAGAAGAGAAGAGAAGAAGAAGAGAAGAGAAGAGAAGAGAAGAAAAGAGAAGAGAAGAGAAGAGAAGAGAAGAGAAGAGAAGAGAAGAGAAGAGAGGAGAAGAGAAGAGAGGAGAAGAGAGGAGAGGAGAAGAGAGGAGAGGAGAAGAGAGGAGAGGAGAAGAGAGGAGAGGAGAAGAGAGGAGAGGAGAAGAGAGGAGAGGAGAAGAGAGGAGAGGAGAAGAGAGGAGAAGAGAAGAGAAGAGAAGAGAAGAGAAGAGAAGAGAAGAGAAGAGAAGAGAAGAGAAGAGAAGAGAAGAAAGAGAAGAGAAGAGAAGAGAAGAGAAGAGAAGAGAAGAGAAGAGAAGAGAAGAGAAGAGAAGAGAAGAGAAGAGAAGAGAGGAGAAGAAAAGAGAAGAAAAGAAAAGAAAAGAAGAAAAGAAGAGAAAAGAGAAGAAAAGAGAAGAGAAGAGAAGAGAAGAAAAGAGAAGAAAAGAGAAGAAAAGAGAAGAAAGAAAAGAAAAGAAAAGAAAAGAAAAGAAAAGAAAAGAAAAGAAAAGAAAAGAAAAGAAAAGAAAAGAAAAGAAAAGAAAAGAAAAGAAAAGAAAAGAAAAGAAAAGAAAAGAAAAGAAAAGAAAAGAAAAGAAAAGAAAAGAAAAGAAAAGAAAAGAAAAGAAAAGAAAAGAAAAGAAAAGAAAAGAAAAGAAAAGAAAAGAAAAGAAAAGAAAAGAAAAGAAAAGAAAAGAAAAGAAAAGAAAAGAAAAGAAAAGAAAAGAAAAGAAAAAAGAAAATTGGAAAAGGAGAGCACCAGAAAAAGAAATGGCAGGAGGGAAGGAAAGGCAAGAAGACAGAAATGTACTTTAGGCACACAATCTGGATCCATTTATGGTTCCCTTTATTGATTTGCTGATAGCATTAGAGCACAAGTAGGGTTGTAAAGCACTCCTAAGAATGCTGCCTGTCTTCATGTGTCGCAATCTTTCTGCTCATACTGAGAGTCAACCTTCCTAAGTTGGCCAACTTGTACCATGCTAGACACTACTGTGCTGAATTCATGGATCTGCTCCTATACAAATGTCCATTTTTGGAGAATAATGAGCCCACTCTGCTCCTCCCATTTTTGGTAGGAGGTTTTTATGAACTTTTGGCATCTCGGTTAAACCACCATCACAGCCCAGAATAAAAATGACTGGATTTGTATGGGAGCCTGAATCCAAATTTCATTCAACCTATATATGGCCTGAACCAAGAATAATTCACTGACTGACATCCCCTCAGCATGTATGATGAGATGCCAACCATTTCTCCATGATGCCATCACTTACATCTCTTTCATGCTCAGGCAATCTCAGGCACAAACACAGTCTGGGCAGGGACTGGCTGGAGACTAGCCCAGAGGAGAGAGACTTGGGGATGCTGGTGGAGGAGAAGCTCAACAGGAGCTCTCAATGTGCCCTTGCAGCCCAGAAAGCCAATCAGATCCTGGGCTGCATCAGGAGAAGTGTGACCAGCAGGTCAAGGAAGGTGATTCTCCCCCTCTACTCAGCTCTGGTGAGACCCCACCTGGAGTACTGCCTCCAGTTCTGGAGCCCCTATTCCAAGAGGGATATGGACGTGCTGGAAGGTGTCCAGAGAAGGGCCACGAGGATGAGCAGAGGGCTGGAGCACCTCTCCTATGAGGACAGACTGAGGGAGTTGGGGCTGTTCAGTCTGGAGAAGAGAAGGCTCAGAGGTGACCTTATTGTGGCCTTCCAGTATCTGAAGGGGGCCTACAAGAAGGCTGGGGAGGGACTCCTTAGGATCTCAGGTAGTGATAGGACTAGGGGGAATGGAATGAAGCTGGAGGTGGGGATATTCAGACTGGACATGAGAAGGAAGTTCTTCACCATGAGAGTGGTGAAGCCCTGTAATGGGCTGTCCAGGGAGGTGGTTGAGGACCCATCCCTGGAAGTGTTTAAGAGCAGGCTGGATGGGGCTCTGGCCAGCCTGATCTAGTGTGAGGTGTCCCTGGGTTGGTTGTAGCCAGGAGGGGGTTGGTCTCTTCTCCCAGGCAACCGGCACCAGAACAAGAGGACACAGTCTCAAGCTGCGCCAGGGGAAGTTTAGGCTGGAGGTGAGGAGAAAGTTCTTCACAGAGAGAGTCATTCACCATTGGAATGTGCTGCCCAGGGAGGTGGTGGAGTCACCATCTCTGGAGGTGTTCAAGAGGGGATTGGATGTGGCACTTGGTGCCATGGTTTAGTCATGAGGTCTGTGGTGACAGGTTGGACTTGATGATCTTTGAGGTCTTTTCCAACCTTGGTGATTCTGTGATTCTATGTGAAATGCATGGTCACAGGAAGCGTCTCAAGAAGGGGGCCCACAGGAAGGATGGAGAGTGACTGTTTGCAAAGGCCTGTAGCGATAGGATGAGGGGAAATGGCTTCAAACTAGAGAAGACCAGATTTAGATTAGATGTTAGGAACAAGATCTTTACCATGAGGGTAGTGGCACACTGGAACAGATTGCATAGAGCGGTAGTTGAGGTCCCATCCATGGAGATATTCAAGGTGAGGATTGACAAGGCTCTGGGCAACCTGGTCTAGCTGATAATGCCCTTGCTTACTGCAGAGGGGGTTGGACTAAATGATCTTTAGAGGTCACTTCCAACCCTGACCATTCTGTGATTCTATGTTCATCTTCTCCTAACCCACCCAAACAGGACTTTAGCCTCTTTTCAGATGCATCCTTTCAATGTGCCAGAAATCTACAGATGAACAAAAAAGATCATAGTTTTTTCAAAAAAGCTTCAAAACTTCCTTGTTTTTTTCCTGTTTATTGATTCTTCCCTGTCAGGTGTCCAGTTCAGTGATTTGCTGGATCATTGTATCAACAATGCAGCCAAATGAGTACCACAACAACATTAGTATTTAACATGAGTCTGACAAAGGAGACACCTGCAGACTGCTTTTAGAATAGAATAGAATAGAATAGAATAGGAATAGAATAGAATAGAGTAGAATAGGAATAGAATAGAGTAGAATAGGAATAGAATAGAATAGAATAGAATAGAATAGAATAGAATAGAATAGAATAGAATAGAATAGAATAGAATAGAATAGAATAGAATAGAATAGAATAGACCAGGTTGGAAGAGACCTTTGAGATCATGGAGTCCAAGCTATCATCCAATGCTATCTAATCAACTAAACCATGGCACCAAGCACCCCATCCAGTCTCTTCCTAAACACCTCCAGTGATGGTGACTCCACTACCTCCCTGGGCAGCACATTCCATTGGCCAATCACTCTTTCTGTGAAGAACTTCTTCCTAATATCCAACCTAAACCTTCCCTGGTGCAGCTTGAGACTGTGTCCTCTTGTTCTGGTGCTGGTTGCCTGGGAGAAAAGACCAACCCCCTCCTGGCTACAACCACCCTTCAGGTACTTGCATAACGTCTGCCCTGAGCCTCCTCTTCTCCAGGCTAAACAACCCCAGCTCCCTCAGCCTCTCCTCATAGGGCTTGTGCTCAAGGCCTCTCACCAGCCTTGTTGCCCTTCTCTGGACATGTTCAAGTGTCTCGATGTCCTTCTTAAACTGAGGGGCCCAAAACTGGACACAGGACTCAAGGTCTGGCCCAACCAGTGCTGAGTACAGGGGCACAATGACCTCCCTGCTCCTGCTGGCCACACTGTTCCTGATCCAGGCCAGGATGCTATTGGCCTTCTTGGCCACCTGGGCACACTGCAGGCTCATGTTCAGCCTACTATCATCCAGCACCCCCAGGTCCCTTTTTGCCTGGCCGCCCTCCAACCACTCTGACCCCAGCCTGTAGCACTGCCTGGGCTTGCTGTGGCCAAGGTGTAGAATCCGGCACTTGGATGTGTTAAGGTGTATTTTTTGAAACACTGCATTTCTGTCCTGGTTTTAGTACTGATAAGAGCAGTCTGCTTACAAACATTTCAGTGGAAATAGTCAATGCACAAATAACCAGCCAAACCCACCCACTTCCAAAGAACAATAGCAGTTTCACTTTGGTTATTGATTCTGACTCCATACTTCAGAGGTTTGGAGTTACTTGCTTTCAACTGCTGTCATGATCTGTAAATTTCAGAGATACCTACATGATATAGCTATTCCTCTGGGGAGGGATAACCCCATGCACAGGTTGGGGTTTGACCTGCTGGAAAGCATTTCTGATGAGAAGGACCCAGCCAGCAATACGCCCTTGTGGCCAAGAAGGCAAATGGCATTCTATGGGGCATTAAGAAGAGTGTGGCCAGCAACTCAAGGGAGGTTCTCCTCCTCCTCAAGTCTGTCCTGGTGAGGCAGCACTTGAGTATTGTGTCCAGTTGTGGGCTCCAAAGTTCAAAAGGGACAGGGAATTACTGGACATAGTCCAATGGAAGGCCAAGAAGATAATTAAGGGATTGGAGCACCTCTTTTACAAGCGGAGGCTGTAAGACCTGCAGTTCTTTAGCCTGGAAAGGAGAAGACTGTGCGGGGAACTTATCAATGCTTACAAATATCCATGGGGCAAGGGTCTTTTCAGTGGTGCCCAGTGATAGGACAAGGACTTCTGAGTACAAACAGGAGGTTTCATATGAACTTAAGGAGAAACTTCTTTACTTTGAGGGTGATGGAGCCCTGCAACAGGCTGCCCAGAGGGGATTCAGAGTCTCCTTCTCGAGAGACTTTCAAAACCCACCTGGATGCATTCCTGGGCACCCTGCGCTAGGTGACCCTGCTTTAGCCGGGGGTTGGACTAGATGATCTCTGAAGGTCCCTTCCAACCTCTACAATTCTATGATTCTGTGTGATATGATAGATGGGTCCAACCATCACCTAGAGGAATAGAGAGCAGTCCTTAGTGTTGGAGCTCTCTGACATCAATAACCTGATAGGATGGGAGTCCTTGCCTTCACAAGATTAGGGGCAATCGTCTTTCATCAATGGTTATCAATAAAAACAATTGATATATCAATAATCCATTAGTTACTGAATCCATTTGTTTAAGAAGTAATCTTTAAAGAGGTATTTTGTTAAAGAGGCTTACAGCAAGGTAAGTGGAGGAAAGTGCAAAAGGTGACTTTATGTGAGAAGCTGGCATGAAAACTAGGGATGAGTGTAGGAAGGTACTCATCCTGTACCAGGAAAGGATGAATAAAATAGTAGTGACTTTTCTTTGGGGATAGCATGAGTATGGAAAAAGTCTCAGCTGTGGCTATACCAACAAAAGCTATACACAGTGCTTGGCTAATTCATCCCATGCTACACCCTTTGTCCAGTTCAAAGCCCTCTGTCACTTTTTGTCTCGGGTTGCTATAAATCTTTCACATCAGCATAAATGCCCCATGCCTAATAGTTGTTATACTGTCCTCTGAACTTTTTCAGCTGTTTTTAACACAGATTCCCAAGTATTCTATAGGTGATACAGTCCTCATCCTCTGAAGTACATCTTAGAAAAGATAGCTCAGAAACCACCTGACTTAGCTAACTTACTGGGCATTTCCCTGGCACAGTAGGATTCCCAGAGGTCACAAAGGTGGGCTTTGGCCTCTGCATCATGCCTTTTTCCTGCTGCTTGATTGTGGCTGAAAGACTAGCATACTTGAAGCATAAGAGATAGTGTTGGCAGCAAATACACAGCTGCTGGAGAGACCTCGTGGTCATAGAATCGTAGGATGGCTCAGGTTGGAAGAGACCTTTGAGATCATCTACTCCGATGTCCCCGCCGTGGGCAGGGATGCTTCATAACTAGACTCAGCTGTTCAAGGCCTCACCCAACCTGGCCTTGAACACCCCCCAAGGAAGAGGCACCCTCAACCTCCCTAGGCAGCCAGAGTCTCACCACCCATGAGGGTGAAGAACTTCTTCCTAAGATCCAATCCAAACCTACTCTCGCTTAGCTTAAAACCATTCCCCCTTGTCCTATCACTAGACAGTGTAAAGTCTTATGAAAAGTCCCTCTCCAGCCTTCTTGTAGGATGCCCTCAAGTGTACGAAGGCACCTGTTAGGTACCCTGGGAGTCTTCTCTAGGCTGAGCAACCTCAGCTCCCTCAGCCTACCCTCATAGCAGAGGTATTTCAGCCCTTGGATCATCTTTGTGTCCCTCCTCTGGACCTGCTCCAACAGCTCTGTGTTCTTCTTATGATGAGGACAACAAAACTGGACACAGTATTCAAGGTGGAGTCTCACAAGAGCAGAGTAAAGGGGCAGAATCACCACACTCCTCTTGATGCAGCCCAGGATGCAATTTGCCTTCTGGCCAAATCTGTTGGGTAAGTCTGGGTATTAGCTTTGAATTTTAAGGGGGGACTGTTGCATAAAGATTCAAATTAGAACAACCATAAATCTACACTTGTCAGTGCTAGTGGTAGAGCCTGTGTCCAGTGCTTAAAAAGTAGGTCCTCTGCTTTCCATACAGATAGAAAGCAATTGATATCATGCTATCAGAGCTTATTCTCCCTCTCCCTCTCCATCCTATGACCTGAGTAACTTGCCATGAGCAAGGTGAGTTTTCCTTTGGGGTGAAGTGGAAAACTTGCTTCTCTTGATCCTTTCTTCAGTCTGTTTGGGCAGAAACAAACTTCTGGTTTTGTGTTTCTCTGTGTCAGACACAGATGTGTTTTGCTACACATGTGGATATTTATGCTTCCAAGTATTTTGTAACTTTAAGTGTGGGGCTTTTTAAAGCTTTGTCCTTTTAAAAGCTTCCCTGCTCCCTCACTAGTGTAATAACACCACTTCCTAAACCCTATCCTTTTCCTAGATACTGACCACATCATCTCTGGGTGCTACTCCACTAATAAAACAAAGACATGTGGATTCTGGGCTCTTTTATGGACCTGCATGGAACTCATCTGGCTTAGCTGGCAGGGGTCATGTAAACCTTCTCCATCCGTTAGAGTTTGTGTGGTTTCACACCCAACAAATGTCAAAGCAGAACTCAGCTGCAACTGCCAAGTTTTGTCTGTGTTTGGGTTAAGCCATAAAAGAACCCACCAGATTCCACATCAGTCATTTCAGAGCTGCAAGAAACCACCCAGGTTAGGTGAAGAGGTCATGGATCTGGGCAACATTTTGGCAAATATGGCCTGAAAAACCTGGGTTTTTTCAAGCTTTCTATAGTCTGACAGAAGGCCCATCCTGATGCCACACACATTTTGTTCCCTGTAGCTCGTATTTTGTGTAGAAGCATTGAGAATGAAAGCATAATCCTCTTTGGACATGTGGACTGCATTTACTTGCAAGGCTTCTGAGGATGAAAGGAGTCTCTGATGAAGAGGATTGTCACTCAGGAGTACAAGGATGGAGCTGATGGGGTGCCTTAAGATTCTCAGCTTGAAGAGGAGAACAGCAGTGGTGAAAACCTTTTCACCAGGAAGCTGAAAGATGACACCAGCTCTGGTACAACCCTCTAGAGTGTGCCTCTTCAAGGACTTAAGTGACCTCTCAGAAGTTAAGAGGACTTACTTGCTTAAGAGTCAGAGCCTCTTGCATGCCTGAAAACTTTGGCAGACCAAGACAACATAGCATGAAGAAGTATCATGGTGGAATGCTTGTCAGCTGTGTATTTTCTGGCAGCAACATAATTTTGAGCATCAACTTAAGTTGGCAAGCAAGCATAGGACCAACCAAGGAGGAGCAGACCTCTGCTTCTAATAGCCCAAACAAGTGACTAGGTGATGTTCTGGTTCATTTAAAGTTGAAGGTAAGAGCTGAACATTAAATTACTTCCTGTATATGGTATCATGGTAATGTTTGATGCCTTCCACTTCCACTCTTTATAAGAAACAAAAGTTAGGCCAGAAGTAGAAACAGATTAGGACAAATGTGGGAAGAGGCACCAATGAGCAAATTCCTGACCCACCACCTTTTCAAACATCAAAGCCAAATCCTACCAACCTTTTTTTCTGAAGGTCAAAAAGTTCAGACTATTCTTTTGACGTTGATTTCATTCACTGGGTCTTAGTTTCAGCCCTCTCCATTTCTGTGATTCAATGTGGAGTAATGTTCACAGAATGTGACAGATTCTCTGCCAGCATTAAGTCAGTTGTCCTGACGCTGATGAATTTATTCAACTACAACACTTTACAACTGGGACACTGTGCCCTTAAAAAGATCAGACCTCAGCCAGACTCTCAGACTTCCATATTCTTTGGGGGAAAAAAAAAAACATTCAGTTCCATCATTGACTTGAGTGTATCTCAGCTTTTAGCATTCATTTCAAAAGGATGATGCAAAGAAAAAAGCAGCCTTGATCTCCAGTAAGAACCAAAGCACCATGTAAGTCATTTCCCCTTTGCACAGATGAGTTTATGTGCTACGATTTTTCTTCACACGTATTTAACAAGATCTCCTGTCTGAATCCCTTCAGTCATGTTGGAAGCATAAGACTCACCCAAACCATTGAATTCAAAAAAGGGATGTCACCCAAAGAAGAACTGGACACAAGACGAGCAGGCCTCAACCCCACCGAGAAGCTGGATGCTATCACCCTAAGCACCCTTGTGAGAGCCACACACTGCCAAGTGTTATCCCAACATTGAGCAGCAGAGAGTTTGAGGGATGGTAAGTGAGCAGCCCTTAGGGGAGAGAGGAAAGTTCAGGAATGGGCTAAGGATACTCATCTGGGTAATGAAGAAAACAATCACGTCAGTGCCAGAAAAGATGTGCATAATCTTCCCTATGAATTAATATCAGACAGGGAAAATGGAAAGAGAGCAATTCACCTTCTGCCAATTAACACCTAGTCAGGCCAAGGTCCTGTATCATTTCCTTTGAATGGGTTTCCTGCCTTAAATCACTTTAGTATTTCCTTTCCAGTATGACAGTAACACTAACATGGGTACAAATCACTGCCACATATTGGAAAGCCAGCATCATGTGCGCTGTATTTCCATTAGTTAATTGGGACCTTCCCACTCCTTAGCATTTGGGAAGTCTGCAGAGGGATGTTTTGGAGCAGATTTTAGCTCCCTGTTGTTAACATGCACCACAGTTATCATGGCAATCTCTAACAGCATAACAGCTGGACATATTTTTTCATGGCATGTGATGACTGTGTCCTCGGATGCCTGTGCAGGCATCTAGGTCACTGCTGGCTATGAAGTTGCACAGATACAAATGACTTCATCTAGACATTACTAGAGTTTTCATGCCTTTTGCCAGTTACTTTTCCATGACTGGAAACACACAGACCCCACTTGTTCTGGGAGCATCACTGTTGAAGTCCAGTAGGCAAATACCAGAGGGTTATAAACCTTTTGAGGACCACGGCAGGAAATCTAAATGGCAACCAGCCCAAGTGTATCACTTCAGCAGCATGTTAGAGACACCCTTACCTACTCGAAGCTCTTGTCCAAAGACTGTCTTCTCTCCCAGTGCAGAGCAGTTCCACCTCCCGTACCGAAACTGGTACTGGCACTCATTGATTCCCATTTGTGCCCCTTCCCCGATCACAATGATGGCATCTGGGCGGCTCTGGCAGATCGCTCGCTGCCGAGGGGCCAGGCCTGGGATTTTGTTGCAGATGATATTAGCTCCTAAAGCAACCACGGATGACAAAGCTCTGAAGGGGGGAAAGGGGAAAAAAAAAAGAAAAAAAGGGCAGAAAGACATATTATAACCACATTTAAGACATTGATTTCCTTTTGCCATGTGCTGCTGGCAAGGTGCTGGGCAAAAGGAGAAGGCTGGAAATTGGGTTCCTATCCTTTTGCCAACTTTTCCCAACCTTTCTGGTCTGGCAAAAGAGATTGGAAATCTTGCATTAATTCCTGATCTGATTTGTGCCAGAACCAACAGAGAAATGGAATCACAGAATGTTAGGGGTTGGAAGGGACCTCAAAAGATCAGCTAGTCCAACCCCCACTGATAGAGCAGCATTACGGTCACACAGAAGCACATCCAGGCAGGTTTTGAGTGTCTCCAGAGAAGGAGACACCACAACCCCTCTGGGCAGCCTATTCCAGTGTTCTGTCACCCTCACAGTGAAAAAGTTTTTCCTTACATTCACATGGAACTCCCTCTGCTCCAGCTTGTGCCTATTGCCCCTTGTCCTATCATTGGACATCATTGAGAAGAGCCTGGCTCCATCCTCCTGACACTCACCCATCACACATTTATAAATGTTAATGAGGGTGCCTCTCAGTCTCCTCTTCTCCAAGCTAGAGAGACACACATCTCTCAGTCTTCCTCAAAAGGGAGATGTTCCACTCCTTAATCATCTTTGTGGCTCTGCACTAGTCTCTCTCACAGTTTTCTGAGGCCTTTCTTGAACTGAGGGGCCCAGAACTGGACAAAATATGTCAGATGTGGCCTCACCAGAGCAGACTAGAGGGGTCCCTCAGCATCACAGCACTGCATCTATTAAACACATCCAGCAATGGGGATTCAACCAACTCCATGGGTGGCAGGGTTGGCCCTTCTGTAATTTTAAAGCATGTGACAGTGGAAAGATGTCTTCTACAAAGTAACCCAGAGGTGTCAGTGGTACAGGGGGCTCTGCAATCCCAGCCTAGTCCATGGTTCTTCTCCCAGAAGAAGGCTGAAAGGACCCAGGTCAGCCCCTCACTTTCTGCCAGGACACCCTGGCAGTGGGTCAGCTGAGAAAAGGAGGAATTTCTACAGCCATTCTTCATAGCAGAGCAAGAGCCAGGGCTCCCTGGCAGCAACACCTCCCCAGCTCAGCTTATGCAGTGGTTCTCATACTGACTCTCAGGCTGTGCTATCCTTACACCATCTCCTCCACCTGGCTTTGCATAGTTTTCTGGCACGTAACAGTTGCCCAAGCACCCTGCAATACTTCCCTGTCTGGTAACCCATTTCCCTTGCAGCAGGAGCTGCTTCAGGTACTGATCTTGCCCAGGTCGCCAAGAAGGCCAAAGGCATCCTGGCCTGCATCAAGAATAGTGTGGCCAGCAGGAGCAGGGAAGACATTGTGCCCCTGTACTCAGCACTGGTTAGGCCACACCTTGAGTACCGGGCCCCTCAGTTTAAGAAGGACATTGAGACTCTTGAAAGTCTCCAGAGAAGGGCAACAAGGCTGGGGAGAGGCCTTGAGCGCAAGCTGTATGAGGAGAGGCTGAGGGAGCTGGGGTTGTTTAGCCTGGAGAAGAGAAGGCTCAGGGGAGACCTTATTGCTGTCTGCAGCTACCTGAAGGGAGGTTGTAGCCAGAAAGGGGTTGGTCTCTTCTCCCAGGCAAGCAGCACCAGAACAAGAGGACACAGTCTCAAGCTGCACCAGGGGAAGTTTAGGCTGGAGGTGAGGAGAAAGTTCTTCACCGAGAGAGAGTTGTTAGCCATTGGAATGTGCTGCTCAGGGAGGTGGTGGAGTCACCATCCCTGGAGGTGTTCAAGAGGGGATTGGACGTGGCACTTGGTGCCATGGTTTAGTGGTCATGAGGTGTTGGGTGACAGGTTGGACTTGATGATCTTTGAGGTCTTTTCCAACCTTGTTGGTTCTATGATTCGATTCTATCTTTCTAGGAAAACCTAATCCTGAAGGAATCCGGAGTTGGGTTATGTAAGGGAGACATTCAGAATTTAAGCTGATACTTGACAGACACACACACAAGACACACAATTCTGGTGCCCTGGCTGTTATTGGCTTGCTTGAGTCCTCACAACCAACTTACTGATAAGTATATTTTATATTTATATATATATACACACACATATATACACACACACACATATATATGTGTATATATGTGTGTATATATATGTATATACATATAAATGTATATAAAGATAGATGCATTATATATATGTATGTATATAAAAAACCTGCATATGATACATATTTTTTAAAAATAAAAATACTCATTAAAGCCCTGAGAAAACACTTTTTAAACAATTTTTTTTTCCTCATGTGCTGAGCCCCCACAGTGTCTACTGACTTTTGCCTCAAGCTGAGCAGCAGAAACTTATGACTTTCAAAACAAAGGAAAGCATGAAAGAGTTGGCTCCAGTGTCTACCCCATGTATAATTTTCAGTTTAGTTGCTTCCTCCATACACTTCACTGCTGTCTCATGATTAGCTTAAGGAGTGTATTCCTTGGTCTCCCATTGTTTGTGGAGCAAGCCTTGGTCAAAGTATTTTCATACAGCGGGGGTGCTTATTCATCCGGGAAATAAACATTATCATATCTGACTCAGAAGGTATTGTGAGGATGCCATCATTATTTGGTGTTTGTAAAGTGCTTCAAGACATGCCTCATTAAAAGAATTAAACTGCAATTACAAGGGGTGAGGGAGTTGGGAGGGGTGTCTTAGTTTTCTTATCATTCCTTCCAGGGACTTCCCCCTTTCTGGCCTGAACTTCCCAGTATATTCCCTCAGACTCGCTTAGCCTACTTTTAAAATTGTTACTATAATTTCAGTGCCAAAAGAAATGCTGAATCATGAAACTGAGGGTTTGGAAAGCTTGATTTCTATTAAAGAAATGCACCCAACAGCATTTCAAGCTTCCTCTCCACCACTGCTTGCGGCGTCCCTCAGTTTGTGCGTCCGTCACACATTCAGGAGGGTTGCGCTGTGCTCCTGCCCCTTGGGCTGGTTGAAGGCTGCATACTGGGTTGGGTTTTTTCCACTAGATGGGGAATGTTTCCCTTTATAACTGTCAAAAAAAAGCACAGCTCCCCATGCCACATTTTGGCATCTTCTCCCATCTAATCTTTCTCTGCGGTGGAAGCTTGCTTGACTCTTATCAGAAGGAAATCCTAGGAGCGGTGTTTTGTTCAGATTTCTAGTGCAGTTTACAGTAACTGTAACCACCCTGCCCCATCACAGCCCACGCACATTTCAGAGGCCTTATGAGTGGGATATCCACATGGGTTACCCAACCAAACAGTGTCAGCGGCACAACGGCACATTTCCCATGCCGCAGCAGTGGCTGGCACATGGAGAGCCTTCACCTTTCTACATCCCTTAGTCGTTAACCCAAGGGAAACACCAAGCACCGACACTGAGCAATAGTTAGAGAATCACAGAGTGACAGCGTGGTAGGGGTTGGAAGGGAACTCCAGAGATCATCTAATACAGACCCCACTGCTAACACAGGTTTGCCTAAAGCAGGTTGCACAGGAACACATCCAGGCGGGTTTTGAAAGTCTCCAGAGAAGCAGACTCCATGACCTCTCTGGGCAGCTTTGTCACCCTCAAAGAAGTTACTCCTTAAGTTCAAGTGAAAACTGCTGTGTTCTAGTTTGTATCCATTGTGCCTTGTCCTCTCACTGGCCACCACTGACAAGACCCCAGCCCTATCCTTTTTTACCCTGCACTTTAGATACTTATATGCATTGATTAGATCCCCTCTCAGTCTTTTTTCCTGCCTAAAGACCCCCAGATCTCTCAGCCTCTCCTTGTAAGAGAGATGCTCCAGTCCCCTAACCATCTTTGTGGCCCTCCATTGGACCCTCTCCTGTAGTTCCATGTCCCTCCTGAACTAGGGCCCAGAACAAGACTCAGGTGCTGCCTCACCAGGGCAGAGTAGAGGGGGAGGAGAACCTCCTTTGACCGGACCTGCTGGCCACACTCTTCCTAATACCCCCAGAATGCCGTTGGCCTTCTTGGCCACAAGGGCACATTGCTGGCTCATGGTGAACTTGCTCATCAGCGTTCATGAGTCTTTCTCTGAAGAAGAACAGTGTTCTTCTGTGCTAACAGAGATCTTGTAGCTATAAAGGGTTACATCCAAATGAAAATGTGGCCTTGTGGACTTGGATAGCACCTGGCAGTTCAAACTTACAATGAACTAAACCTGAGAAGTGATGTTTTGGAAGACCTGCTTTCTGCATCAAAACCCTGAAACATCATTCTTTGAAAAAATAACTGTGACTGCAATCACAGAATGCAAAATTCTATGAGTGAGAGAGTGCCCCTGTACTCAGCACTGGTTAGGACACACCTTGAGTACTGTGTCCAGTGCTGGGCCCCTTATTTAAGAAGGACATTGAGACTCCTGAACATGTCCAGAGAAGGGCAACAAGGCTGGGGAGAGGCCTTGAGCACAAGCCCTACAAGGAGAGGATGAGGGAGCTGGGGTTGTTTAGCCTGGAGAAGAGGAGGCTCAGGGGAGACCTCATTGCTCTCTACAACTACTTGAAGGGAGTTTGGAGCCAGGAGGGGGTTGGTCTCTTCTCCCAGGCAACCAGCACCAGAACAAGAGGACACAGTCTCAAGCTGCACCAGGGGAGGTTTAGGCTGGAGGTGAAGAGAAAGTTCTTCACAGAGAGAGTTGTTAGCCATTGGAATGTGCTGCCCAGGGAGGTGGCGGAGTCACCGTCCCTGGAGGTGTTCAAGAGGGGATTGGACGTGGCACTTAGTGCCATGGTTTAGTGGTCATGAGGTCTGTGGTGACAGGTTGGACTTGATGATCCTTGAGGTCTTTTCCAGCCACGCTGATTCTATGATTCTATGATTCTAAGTTTCAGCACATTTTCTGAAATAACACTCAATTATGCAAAGACAGTTGACTACTGTCATAAAATATGAAAATTGTCCCTCAAAATGTACTTATTTCCTGACATGATTCTGTCTTCTCCCCAGGATCTCAACAGACAGAGCTTTTCTTTTCACAAAGTTACATGGGAAAATTACAAGATCACAACCATGGACATTATCACTTAATCAATTAGTAAAAAAAAGTAAAGGCCTTTCAAAGCGCTTCAGAAATTAAACACTAGGGCCTAAATTAATGCTAGTTTTAAGGACAGATTGAGCTGTCCTGTGTGTCCTCAGCTCTTTTGGGGATGGGGTTAGAGGGGCTACCTCCATCTGAAGCAGCTGATGTTGTATGGTGGGGATGGCAGGGTGCTGCCCCACTGCGACACACCAGTGTACTCTGAGGAATTACTCTTCTGGGTCTTGAGAGTTAGAGCTTGAGGTTTTCCCATCAAGAAATAGAAAGAATAGGAGATGACAAAAGGGAATGAAGAGAAAGAATAAGTGATAATGTAAGAGGGAAGTGAATGTAAGAGAAAATGAACTTGAACAGAAGAGTGCTTTGTTACAAAAAAAAATCAGCCAAAAAGCCCAAAACACCCTGGAGGTGCTCAAGACCAGGTTCAATGAGGCCTTGAGCAACCTGCTCCACTGGAAGGTGTCCCTGCCTGTGATAGGGGGTTGGAACTAGATGATCTTGAAGGTCCCTTCCAACACAAACCATTCTATGAATCTATGAATCTATGACAAAATTTGATGCAGTATTGCTTTTCAGAAGATAAATTTAATCCTCATTCATTATTTGCTTTCTTGAGCCTCTATTTTATATTTGCAAATGCTGGCTTTTGCTCAACCCAAGCACATTAGTTTAGTAATCAGTAATTTCTTTCAGTAATGCCATCATGTCCTTGAGCCTTCAGCTGAGTTTCACATATAGGAAGGTCACCATTTGAACTGTAGTTTATGGAGGATCTTGGGGTCTTTCCCCCGAGTGGACAACATATAAAGTAAATGTTTATAACATACTGTTGTACAACCACACACACTGCATGGGGAAAAGTTTATTTTGTAATTGTTATTAGAAGAATCTGAATTCTAATAAAATTATGGAAGAGTACTCTCTACACATAGATGTACAGCCAGAACTAGCTAGTCCTCAGACTTACCCCTAGCTCCCATACAAGCACAGAGGTATACTGAGATTTCATAGAATCACAGAATTGTCAGGGCTGGAAGGGATCTCAAGGATCATCCAGTTCCAACCCCTGCCATGGGCAGGGACACCTCACACTACATCAGGCTGCCCAGAGCCACATCCAGCCTGCCCTTAAAAACTTCCAGGGATGGGGTTTCTACCACCTCCCTGGATAACCTGTTCCAGTGTCTCACCAACCTCATGGGGAAGAACATCCAATCTGAATCTACCCACTTCTCCAAGGACCTTAAAATGCAATTACAACAAATACATACATACATACACATATATATATAAAATTATTTTTAATATACAATATAAACAATATATAAAATGGAGAGATGAAAGCAACAACACATTTCATGCAGACAAAGAGCTTCAGCAAGTTGGGTTTAACCTTTTGACTAAAATAAAATAATAATTGCTCCAAAAATTCTTCTCCAGCGATCCCTTCTCCTTGAAAAAATACTATGGTGTCAGGAGCTACACCTTCCCTTCCAACAGCCTCTCCCATTTGTATTTCTGACTGCACAGCAGCACATTTCCCACCTCAAGCCCCTGAGCCACCCTTCCTGCAAACCTTCTGAATAGGTGCCCATAGGGTCACTGTGATCTCGCCCTGCTGCTCAATATTCACCTGAAGCTGCTGTTGGGCAGGGGGGTTCATTCTCAGCAAGCAATGAAGGGATTTAGGTGGCTGAATCCCGTTAACAGCAGAGGAGCTGCACAGCTTAAACCTTACCCCCACAGCCTCTGATAAAAAATAAAAAATAACAAAACACCCCATAATGGAGTCTTTGTTAGGAAGAACCACCGAGATGTTTCGTGGTGACATTGCAACTCATCTGAAACGCGACACCGCTGCCAAACGGTTGACTTAATTAAGAATTCCTCAGTAAATATTTTGAGCGTGCATCAGTTGTATAAATTGGCAGAAGTGTCCCAGGCTCTGAATGCCATCTGCATATGTTTAGGCTTTCGGTTTTGTTTTCCACCCCTGGCTTTAGGAGATCATTGCTGGGGGCGTGTGTTATTGAAATGGAAATCGAATGAGGGTGAGCGGTATCGTCCCGCGGTGCACTCCTCTCTGCTGGGGCTCTGAGTTGAAGCTTCAGCCCTGGAGGCTGTGGGCAGCAACGTGTTCACTCACATTAAGTGAAAGGTAGAACGTTCTTTGAGGAGGTCACAGCTGCTGGATTGAGCTTGAGGTGAGGAGAAAGTTCTTCACAGAAAGAGTAATTGGCCATTGGAATGGGCTGCCCAGGGAGATGGTGGAGTCACCATCCCGGGAGGTGTTCAAAAAACGATTGGATGTGGCACTTGAAGCCTTGGTTTAGTTGTCATGAGGTGTTAGGTATTAGGTAGTAGGTTGGACTTGATGATCTCTGAGGTCTTTTCCAACCTGCTTGATTCTATGATTATACAGTGCCAATGCCAGCATGGCAGGTGTGAAAGTGGTGAGATAGGTAAGCCTGAAGGATGACTCACACAAAAGCAGAGCGTGCCTTAGCCTAAATGCTTTGAATAGGGGGAACAAAGACCCCATGCCTGTATGCAGTGGTGATGGGGGCAGGAGGGAATGAGCTAAGCCTTGGATTCACTCCTTTCCCTGCCTTCCAGCTGGGAGTCACAGGATTACAGGGTCACAGAATCATAGAATGGTATGACTTGCTGGGGAGCTTAAAGACCATCTGGTCCAACCCCCCTGCAGCAAGAAGGGACACCTTCCACTAGATCACATTGCTCAGAACCCCATTCAGCCTGGCCTTGAACACTTCCATGGTTCATTGATCAACCATCATTAGTTCATTTTGGAGGAGTTTGTTTTTCTATCAAAGGAAAGAGAAGCTCTCCATTTGCCATGGCTTGGCTCTGTGCTGTGAGGAACCTGTAGCAAAGCTGGCTGCTAAAGCTCTCTACAAGTACCTGAAGGGAGGTTGGAGCAAGGAAGGGGCCAGCCTCTTCTTCTTGACTGCAAGTGACAGGACTGGAGGAAGTGGTTTCAAGCTGCACCAGGAGAGGTTCAGGCTGGATGCTAGGAAGTATTTCTTCACTGAAAGGGTTGTCAAACAGTGGAATGATCTGCCCAGGGCAGTGGCGGAGTCACCATCCCTGCAGGTGTTTAAGCAGTATGTGGACCTGGTGCTTAGGGACATGGTTCAGTTTTGACCCTGCAGTGCTGGGTCAACGGTTGGACTGGATGAGCCTGGAGGTCTCTTCCAGCTGGATGTTTTCTGTGATTCTGTGATCCTCTGTACCTGTTCTAAGAACCCTCCCTCCACTGCAGGGTTTTTCCTGTTTCAAAAGCATCTCCCTGTAATGGTCTGAAGGTGAGACACCAATTTATCTGCACTGCTGTGGGCAGGGGGCAGAAGCCAGGCTTACACCAGCGGACACTGTACGACTGCTGTTACCACAGCCAGGGTGCAATTTTTCAGCTGCTATGAACCAATGATGTAAAGATGGTGGCTATAAACCTGGCAGTGAAAGATTAGGTTTGGGGAGGAAGGAAGAGAGACATTGCCTAACATATTGAGATAAAACAGAGATGGTAAAAGCCAGCAGAGGACCTTCCTCTTCAAGGAAGGTTTGTAGCTTGCACTGCATCTTTAGTTGCTCAGTAAAACCATAGGTCCTGGCCCCAAAACAGAGGATAGCTGGGGAGTGGTACTCACTTTGGATTCTTAATGCAACAAACTCCAAGTGAAGGCCCAAGAGCCCAATCTAAATAACATTATGGCACTGGAACAGGCTGCTCCACAGAGAGGCTGTGGAGTCCTTCTCTGGAGACATTCAAAACCTGCCTGGATGCATTCCTGTGCAGGCTGCCCTAGGTGATCCTGCTTTGGCAGGGGGAGGGGGACTTGGTGATTTCTGTGATTCTGTAGGAGGGCTAGAAGTGGTTAGAGCCAAGATTTTACTCTCCAGCTCATCAGCAGGCATAGATCCCATCAGTGGCTGGTACCAACCGCCCACTGAATGTTTACTGGTCACGTCAGAGTAAGGCACAGCAAAAGCATCTAAGGTTCAGGAGTGTTACCCTGAAATGGCAATCCAATTTCAATGTAAGTTGACTCAGCTTGTCTGGTCCATGGCTGGTCTACTCCAAAAATTTGTATTCATGAGTCAGTGATCACAGAACTGCTTTAGCTGAAAAAGACCCTTAAGCTCATTGAGTCCAGCTGTCAGCCCAGCACCACCATGGCCACCAAAGCCTTCGACACTGTCCCGCACCACCTCCTGGTCTCCAAGCTGGCGACACATGGGTTTGATGGATGGACCACTAGATGGATAAAGAATTGGCTTGATGGCCGCACCCAAAGAGTGGCTGTCAACGGGTCCATGTCCCAGTGGAGGCCAGTGACAAGCGGAGTCCGTCAGAGATCAGTCCTGGGACCTGTCTTGTTCAACATCTTTGTGGGTGACATGGACAGTGGCATCGAGTGCCCCCTCAGCAAGTTTGCTGATGACACCAAGCTGTGTGGTGCAGTGGACACCCTGGAGGGAAGGGATGCCATCCAGAGGGACCTGGACAGGCTGGAGAGGTGGGCACAAGCCAACCTCATGAGCTTCAACAAGACCAAGTGCAGGGTCCTGCATCTGGGTCGAGGCAATCCCAGGCACAAATACAGGCTGGGCAGTGACTGGCTGGAGAGCAGCCCTGAGGAGAGAGACTTGGGGGGTGCTGGTGGACGAGAAGCTCGACATGAGCTCTCAATGTGCACTTGCAGCCCGGAAAGCCAATCAGATCCTGGGCTGCATCAGGAGAAGTGTGACCAGCAGGTCAAGGGAGGTGCTTCTCCCCCTCTACTCAGCTCTGGTGAGACCCCACCTGGAGTACTGCGTCCAGTTCTGGAGCCCCTATTACAGGAGAGATGTGGACGTGCTGGAGCGTGTCCAGAGAAGGGCCACGAGGATGAGCAGAGGGCTGGAGCACCTCTCCTATGAGGACAGACTGAAGGAGTTGGGGCTGTTCAGGCTGGAGAAGAGAAGGCTCCGAGGTGACCTCATTGTGGCTTTCCAGTATCTGAAGGGGAACTACAGGAAGGCTGGGGAGGGACTTCTCAGGATCTCAGGTAGTGATAGGACTAGGGGGAATGGAATGAAGCTGGAAATGGGGAGATTCAGGCTGGATGTGAGGAAGAAGTTCTTCACCATGAGAGTGGTGAAGCCCTGGAATGGGTTGTCCAGGGAGGTGGTTGAGGCCCAGTCCCTGGAGGTGTTTAAGACCAGGCTGGACGAGGCTCTGGCCAGCGTGATCTAGTGTAGGGTGTCCCTGCCCATGGCAGGGGGGTTGGAACTAGATGATCCTTGTGGTCCCTTCCAACCCTGACTGATTCTATGATTCTATGGCCTTTGAACAATGTCTCAAAGTACCACGTCTGTACATTTTTTTACGCCTTCAGGGTTGGTGACTCCACCACTTTCCTGGGCAGCCTGTTTCAATCCCTGACCACTCTTTCAGCAAAGGAATTTTTCATAATATCCAGTCTAAACCTCCCCCACTGCAGCTTGAGGCCATTTCTTCTCATTCTACCACTGGATAATAGGGAGAAAAGACCAAGCTTGTATTGTACCGTATTATTGTATTGTATTGTATTGTATTATAAGCCCCACCTCACTACAGCCTCCTTCCAGGTAGTTGTAGAGAGCGATGAGGTCTCCCCTCAGCCTCCTCTTCTCCAGTGTAAACAATCCCAGTTGCCCCAGCCACCAATCATAAGACTTGCTCTCCAGACCCTTCACCAGCTTTGTTGATGTTCTCTGGACACACTCCAGCACCTCATTGTCTCTCTTGTAGTGAGGGGCCCAAAACTGACCCTAGTATTTGAGGTGTGGCCTCACCAGTGCCCAGTACTGGGGGACAATCACTTCCCTGGACCTGCTGGCCACACTATTGCTGACTGAGGCTGGCATGTTGGTGGCCTTCTTGGCCACCTGGGCACACACTGGCTCATGTTCAGACAACTGTCAACCAACACTCCCAAGTCCTTTTTTGCCAGGCAACTTTCCAGCCCCTCTTCCCCAAGCCTGTAGTGTCGCATGGGGTTGGTGTGACCCAAGTACAGGACCTGGCACTTGCCTTTGTTAAACCTCATACAGCTTACCCTGTTCCATCAATCCAGCCTGTCCAGATCCCTCTGCAGCATCTTCCTACCTTTGAGCAGATCAACATTCCCACACAATTAGGTGTAATATGCAAACTTACTGAGGCAGCACTCAAGTTCCTCATCCAGAAAATTGACAAAGATATTTAACAAGACCAGCCCCAAAACTGAGCCCTGGGGAACACTGCTTGTGACCAGCTGCCAGCTGGACTTAACTCTCTTCACCACCACAACAACTTGTGATGCAACACTTGATATGGAATAGATATCTTGAAGACCTGTTACATCTCTAGTTTACCTGTATTCAACTTTCTTTACAGCAAGGGAAGGCCCATTGAAAACAGAAATGCCTCACATGCCTCATGTGTCCTACCACAGAAATCATTCTGGCAAACTCAACATTTTCATCTACACTGGACATTTGCTGCCTCACAGCAGGCAAAGCTTTTTCTTTCTTATCTCAAATCATGTTATTCTAGGGGCATCTTATTGTAGGGTGGAGAACATTCACATCTTGTATGTATAAAAATCAGCAACAGTGAAATAGGACCTGAGGAATGGGAGACACTGATTCCAAAATTACTTGGGTTTCAAGAAGTATTTGGTTAAACCAGAGTGAACTGGCAGGCCTGTGTTGGTGGCTGAAGGAAGGTAAAAACTCTTCTGGCATGCACAGGGCAACCCATGAAAGGATAGAATATTTCTGCTTTGGCCTTGGCAGTGATGAGGGCAGTGGCACACATGGCATAACTTCAATTTCCTGAGTAAGCCTATTGAAAAAGTGATCTCAGAATCACACAGAATCACAGAATGCTAGGGGTTGGAAAGGACCTCAAAAGATCATCTAGTCCAGCCCCCTGCCAGCGCAGGATCACCCAGAGTAGGTCACACAGGAATGCATACAGGCAGGTTTTGAATGTCTCCAGAGTCTCCACAACCTCTCTGGGCAGCCTGCTCCAGGGCTGTGTCAACCCCACAATGAAAAAGTTTTTCCTTATGTTCATGTGGAACCTCCCCTGCTTCACCTTGTGCCCATTGCCCCTTGGACGTCACTGAGAAGAGCCTGGCTCCACCCATCCTACTGACACTCATCCTCACACCTTTATAAACATTAATGAGGTCACCTCTCAGTCTCCTCTTCTCCAAGCTAGAGAGACTCAGCTCCCTCAGCCTTTCCTCAGAAGGGAGATGTTCCACTCCCTTCAGCATCTTTGTGGCTCTGCACTGGACTCTTTCAAGCACTTCCCTGAGGTCCTTCTTGAACTGAGGGGTTCAGGTCTGACTCCTTTTAAAAACCCAGAACCTTGTCAGATTTAGAAATCAAACTGAAGCACTTCTGTTTCGTGCAATTGGGTTTTTCTTATGCCTTTACAAACACAGCCACAGGACCTACCTGTGTTATACCTGCAAAGTACAAAGCAGCTTCCACCATCAGCAACAAAAGTGTCCATTCTTGAATGCCAAGATGCCTGCTGAGCATTTGTCATAGGTATTGATGTCTAGGGCTATTATTTGCCTCCTACCCCATTTCTGTTTTCCTTTAAAACTAGAAAGAGTCATGCTGATATCTAACAGAACACTTTGCTGAATAGTGATCCACCACAGTGGAGAGCACAGTTACCTTGCAGAATGACTGTGGTAGGATATTGCACTTTTACAGTTCTGAAATACCAAAAGAGTTGGAAAAGGCAAGCTGCAGATTTTCCATGACTACACACACTAATCAATACCATGGAGAAATAAAAATGGCATGCCTCAAGAGGCAAAATGTGTGCTTTTTATGCTTTTGATATAGCAAATAAGAATTAATAACCTCTCTCCACCTCAGAATCACAGAACACATCCAGCTGGAAGAGACCTCCAAGATCATCCAGCCCAACCCTCAGCCCAGCACCGAAGGGCCAACACTAAACCATGTCCCTTAGCACCAGGTCCACATACAGCTTAAATACCTGAAGGGATGATGACTCCACCGCTGCCCTGGGCAGACCATTCCAATGTTTAATAACACTCTGTGTGAAGAAATATTTCCTAGCATCCAGCCTGAACCTCCCCTGGTGCAGTTTGAAGCCATTTCCTCTAGTCCTGTCTCTTGCCACCAAGAAGAGGCTGCCCCTCCCTCACTCCAACCTCTCTTCATGTAGCTGCAGAGAGCAATCAGGTCTCCCCTCAGCCCACTTTTCTCCAAACTGAACAACCCCAGCTTGATGCTGTCAGATGTATTTCATGTTCTGTTTCTACATCCAGAATGGATGCAGATTGTTGGCTCCTTGGCACACTCCCTATTTGGATGCAGAGCCTTGAGAGCTAGACTTTTTCCTCCTCAATGGCCCACTTTCACCTTTCCCTTAAACTACACCAGTTGGTGTACACTCCTTTGTAGTGGACACACTTGCATTCTTTCCAAGAAACACAAAGTCCCAGAAGTAGAAACCATTGACCCCTACAGATCTGGTATGAAGACAGGTATTCTTTGCCCTTTTTAAGAGCAACGGCTAATTAGATCACAGTTTCTCCTGGGTGATCTGCTTTTAGAGTCAAGGTATTTTTTTCTCTTCTAATATTTTCCTGCAATAGCTTCAGAGGCCCTGTGCCCATCCTGTGGTTATTACTGTGATACAATACAATACAATACAATACAATACAATACAATACAATACAATCTCATGCTGTTGGATTCTGCCCATCTGTCCAGCCTGTCAAGGTCCCTCTGCAGATCCCTTCTACCTTCTAACAGATCAACACCTGCCCCCAACTTGGTGTCATCTGCAAATTTACTGATGATGGACTCAATGCCCTCATCCAGATCATCAATAAAGATGTTGAAGAGCATGGGGCCCAGCACTGATCCCTGGGGGACACCACTAGTGACAGGCTGCCAGCTGGATGTGGCTCCATTCACCACCACTCTCTGGGCTCGGCCCTCCAGCCAGTTCCTAACCCAACGCAGTGTGCTCCTGTCCAAGCCATGGGATGATAGCTTGGCCAGGAGTTTTGCTACCAGCAAGCAAAATCTCACGTCAGCATTCCTCAGTGGCAAGTCAGCACAGTCAGAAAGAGAGTCTGCAGAAAAGGACTCAAGCAGCAGAGCAACATCTGTTCAGTTTTAGATGGCATGGCAGATACAATCTCCCTCTAGTCTTTGGTGTTCAAGAAGCAGAGTAGTTGCAGAGCCTCTCAGATCAGGGCACTTCTACATCATCACCATGAAGAACAGATTTAGGTGACTGGTCAGAAGTTGCAGTGTAAGCACCATAGACCTGAGATCATTAAGAGCTGACTGCATAGGTACTTGTCCTGCTCCCAGGACAGGTTTGGCAACCAGCTGGTTGTGCTATGGTTAGGTAGGTAGCTTTAAGTGAGCTCACTAGCCTGGCAGCAGCATAAGCACACTCCTCAAACAGAGGCACCCTGAAATCCTCCTTCAGCCTGCCCAGCTCAGATAAGATCTTGCAAAGCCTTGATTTAAAGAAGCAAAATGATGTTAGGACCAACATATTACATACAAGAGTTCTATCACAGGTTTAAATGTGCTAGGTGCATAGTTCATAGAACCATAGACTGCACTGGGTTGGAAGGGAACTCTAGAAGTCATCTAGTCCACGCCCCAGTTTACACCCTTAACACTTTCCTGGTCATTCAGTCCTATTTGTGTCAGGGGGAATTTGCTAGTAAGCTGGAAGTCAGCCTAAGGAAATGTAGAACATGTCTCTACATGAAGACTTCACAGTAAGCACCGAAGCCCCCCATGAATTGAAAAGGTAGAAACTCTGCACTAAGCCAGGTACCTAAGAAACAGAAAGTGCAGAAATGCACTGCATTTGGTAGGGTTTGTGATTTTTTTAAGCGAGTATTTGTCCTAAAGTAAATGAAAACAATAATAAAATTCAGCAAATCAAACCGAATGGAAATGCACTGGTAAAACAAATTAATTTCATAGTCGACTTGTATATTTATTAATCTTGTGTTTTCTCCTCAGATTTTGCTTGGTCACCTTTATCTCCTAGCGAGAAAAATATTTGCAGCCTTTCTGTAGCATCATACCCAGCTGGAAACAACACTGCTTGGTGCCTTTTATGGAGCAGGTCTGCATTCCTTGCAACCAGTGAAACTCCTCCTGGCTCTTGATGACCATGCAAAGAGAAACTCTGAGAGAGTTCATGCTTAACTTCCTCACATTCACTATCCCACTGAAGCTGTGAGACACTTTGTCTACATGGTATAGCATGGTCCCAGTCTCTGCCGTGCTTTGGTCCTCTGCACAAATCTGTACAGCCCTCAGTACAAACGGCCATACTAACAAGAACTGAACTTTATTCATGGTGATTCATTATCCCTTGCTGTGCTGTCATTCTTCCTCACAGAAGTGCAAGCAGGTCATTTAAATTCAGACACACAGCTCAAACATTCAGGCAACACCCTGTCATTGTCACACTCAAACTACTCCCATCTTGATCTCCCCTCTGAGTACATCCCAACAGATCAATCACTCAAAATGTATTTTGCCTGGTCTCACTTCCTGGATTCCAGTCACACTTTTGGCTTATTTCATTCTGGAATGTGGTCTCTCCAGCCTCACATCCCCTCAGAGCATGAAGAAGTCATTCAGTCAAAAAATGTGTTGAAAGGGAAAGGGTACCTGCAACACAGCCCTGCATCACCACCTCTTCTCAGGTAGATCATTGTGTCATAGCCTCCAGATAACACAGTTCCCTATGTAGCTCACATGAGCCACAACAGGCACAGCCAGAGCAATGGTGTGATGAAGAGTAGTGGCAATATACAGGTCAAGCTGGTCACCAGCTGAAAGGCTTTGAGATTAAAAGTTATCTCCTCATTGACTTCCAAACATATTCCATTTGATTCCATCTAGTGATCAGAAACATGACCAGCTGAGGAGTCAGATCTGGAGAACAGGTCTGGTGAGCAGTAGCTGAGGGACCTGGACTTGTTGAGCCTGGAGAAAAAGGAGGTTGAGGAAAGACCTTCCAGCTCTTCCAGCTCCCTGAAAGAAGGCTGGAGACAGGTGGGGACTGGTCTTTTCTCCCAAGATGACAAGTACCAAGGTGAGAGGAAAAGGCCTCAGTTTGCACCAGGGGAGGTTTAGGTTGGATGTTAGAAGAAACTTCTTCGCTTGTCTACAACTGCCTGAAGGGAGGTTGTAGCCAGGAGGGGGTTGGTCTCTTCTCCCAGGCAACCAGCACCAGAACAAGAGGACACAGTCTCAAGCTGCACCAGGGGAAGTTTAGGCTGGAGGTGAGGGGAAAGTTCTCCACAGAGAGAGCTGTTAGCCATTGGAATGTGCTGCCCAGGGAGGTAGTGGAGTCGCCATCCCTAGAGGTGTTCAAGAGGGGATTGGACATGGCACTTGGTGCCACAGACTAGTAGTCACGAGGTGTTGGGTGACAGGTTGGACTTGATGATCCTTGAGGTCTTTTCCAACCTTGGTGATTCTATGATTCAGTGATCTTGTGATTCACTTGAAGGTTTCTCAAACACTGGAACAAGCTCACCAAGGAGCTAGAGCTGGAAGTATTTAAAAGCCAGGGAGATGTGGTGCTGAGGAACATGGCTTAGCACCAGACATGGTACACTTAGAGAATGGTTTGGTTTGATGATCCTTGGGGGTCTTTTCCAACCAAAATGGTGCTGTGGTTCCTCTTCCACAATGTTATTAAGAGAAGGGAGAAGGGTTTGGGTTTTAGCACCGTATGAGACTCACCAGACATTCAGGTCTGATCTCAGAAGTTAGGCAGCACTGTACCATGGCTGCAGTTTGAGAAAGGTGTAAAAACAGAGGGTGGGAAACACTCTCAGGAACTGCAGAATGTGAAAATTATATTTTCTATCCAGGTTACTGTATTGAGCCTGTGGGCTTCCTGCAAACAGAAACACTGTGTTTTGTGATCTGAACTGCCAACACTGGCACACACCAGTGTAACACCCAGCAGGACTATCCATGAATTGCCAAAGTTTCTTCCAGCTGCCTATTTCAAAACTTGAATTTTGTGGGATGTAAGAACCATGGTAAGAACCATACACTAACCTTTCTACTTCCCTGGTTTGTCGAGCTTATTCCAGGTGTTCAGAAGGATTAGCAAAAGCCCATTTTGGGTTTTTTCTTGTTTGCCCCTAAAGGAAGTTTCTACATTTAATAGGCAGCCATAAAAACCATGCATCTGTGTTATTATTCCAGTGGTCCATGGTGGGTGTGTCCCTGGCTTTTGGCAAATCAGTGTAAGCTTGGGAAAGCAACTGGATGAAATACTTCTAAAATCTTCTCTCAGAAGCTCACACACATTGACAATCACACACGTGCAAGCATTTACCTGCGTTTCTGCTACATCTTGTATTGAGCCTAATTCATCAGCTTCTTGCCTTCACACTGAAGATGTTGTTGGCTATGGGCATCTTGCAGCCCTTCCCTCCCCCCACCCCCAGTTCTCTTTCTAATCATTTGAAGAGTCATACAGTTCCTTGTGGCCATTTAATCCAAAGAGTGGATATATTTTGGAAGATATGTGATGATAAATGTCTGGGATTCACAGCTGAGCCAGCAGAGGTGGTACTAAAACAGCTACATCCAAATAGATGGATTACATCTACAGGGTGTGGCATGCATAGTGCCAGTCAGGGAGCACTCAGGGCCGGTTAAGCCTAGTTTCTCCCAGTGGTCACCCAAATGATGTGACGTAGAATCATAGAATTGTCAGGGTTGGACCTCAAGGATAATCCAGTTCCAATCCCCCTGCCATGGGCAGGGACACCTCACACTAAATCGGGTTGCTCAGAGCCACATCCAGCCTGGACTTAAAAACCTCCAAGGATGAGGCTTCTACCACCTCCTTGTGCAACCTGTTCCAGTGCCTAACCACCCTGATGGTGAAGAACTTCTTCCTAACATCCAATCTGAATCTCTGCAACCAGCCAGTTGCCTGGACACCTACTTCTAGTTTTGTTCCATTCCCCCTAGTCCTATCACAACCTGACACCCTAAACAGTCCCTCCCTAGCTTTCTTGTAGGCCCCCTTCAGATACTTGGAAGGCCACAATAAGGTCTCCTTGGAGCCTTCTCTTCTCCAAACTGAATAACCCAAACTCCGTCTGTCTCCACAGGAGAGGTGATCCCTCCGATCATTCTTGTGGCCCTTCTTTGGACGTATTCCAGCACATCCATATCTTTCTCATAATAGGGGCTCCAGAACTGGACACAGTACTCCAGGTGGGGTCTCACCAGAGTGGAGTAGAGGGGAGTTAAGACAATCCTTGAAAAACAAAGTACATGCCTGTCTTGAAGCATACCAGCAGAGCACATGCATCAAGGGATCTGTAAGTACATGCCAGAGCATTCAGTTGGGCTGGCATGTGTAGGCACAGCAGTGTGTGGAGCTGGTCACTGTGTGCATACACTGAAAGGTTCCTTTTAGGGTATTATGAGACCCCCATACCGGATATTGGATGAGCCACATTCCCCAGAGAGTTTTGTGAGAGAGCAACGCTCTTCAACATCTTTACTGATGATCTGGATGAGGGCATTGAGTCCATCATCAGTAAATTTGCGGACGACACCAAGCTGGGGGCAGGTGTTGATCTGCTGGAGGGCAGAGAGGCTTTGCAGAGGGACCTCGACAGGCTGGACAGATGGGCAGAGTCCAAGGGCATGAGATTTAACACATCCAAGTGCCGGATTCTGCACATTGGCCACAACAACCCCAGGCAGTGCTACAGGCTGGGGTCAGAGTGGCTGGAGAGCAGCCAGGCAGAGAGGGACCTGGGGGTACTGGTTGATGGTAGGCTGAACATGAGCCTGCAGTGTGCCCAGGCAGCCAAGAGGGCCAATGGCATCCTGGCCTGCATCAGGAACAGTGTGGCTAGCAGAAGCAGGGAGGTCATTCTGCCCCCCTACACTGCACTGGTTAGGCTGCACCTCGAGTCCTGTGTCCAGTTCTGGGCCCCTCAGTTTAGGAAGGATGTTGACTTGCTGGAATGTGTCCAGAGAAGGGCGACAAAGTTGGTGATGGGTTTGGAACACAAGCCCTATGAGGAAAGGCTGAGGGAGCTGGGGTTGCTTAGCCTGGAGAAGAGGAGACTCAGGGGTGACGTTATTGCTCTCTACAACTACCTGAAGGGAGGTTGTAGACAGGCAGAGGTTGGTCTCTTCTCCCAGGCAGCCAGCACCAGAACAAGAGGACACAGTCTCAGGCTGTGCCAGGGCAGGTTTAGGCTGGATGTTAGGAAGAAGTTCTATACAGAGAGAGTGATTGCCCATTGGCATCGGCTGCCCTGGGACGTGGTGGAGTCACCTTCATTGGAGGTGCTCAGGAGGAGACTTGATGGGGTACTTGGTGCCATGGTTTAGTTGTTTAGGTGGGTTGGATTGGTTGATGGGTTGGATGTGATGATCTTGAAGGTCTCTTTCAATCTGGTGTATTGTATTGTATTGTAATGTGGTAATTGCTTTCTGTCTGAATGGTGGTGCAAGGCACAGTATTAAAGACAGGAGTAAATAGTACAGAAAGTGACTTTGAGGAGACAGTAGTCCTTCCTAGATGATCCTTGAGGTCTCTTCCAACCTAGTATTCTATGAATCGTATTCATATTCTGTGAATCGTGTCAACTCACATAATCCACCTTCCCTGAGGCAGGATCTTTCTCACTCTTGATAGATAATTTACTACTACTTATAAAAGCACCCTATCTTAGTTTCCCTAAATTTCTACAATCAAAACTCAGTGCTTCCTCCCTGATGTCCAATAGAAATACAATATTTTGTTCCCAGGGGTCTTGCACCATCTTTTATGTTTATTTTATAAATCTTCTGCAGAGCAAATCAGTCTTCATTCAATTTTTCCCCTCTCAGACATGAGACCTTTTCAATTGCTTTTTTCAACATTCCCTTCCACTGGTCCACGTTTTTCTGCACAAGAAAATAAACTCAAGGAAATACACTCCCCTCTCCTCCTGACAGCAATACAGCAATAAGAAAATTAGTAGTTTTCTACCCATACATTTAGTGCCATCCTGGATGCTGCCTGCTTACCACTGATCTTGGGCTGCCCTTAGCTCTACTTCGGGCAACACTTTAATGCAGCTGAATATTTTATCATACTCTTCCTTGCTCATCAACATTTCATCTCAAACTAAACTCCAAAGTGTCTCTCCCTCCCTCATCCCACAGGCTGAAAAGGCACATAACAGAAAAGGCTCCTCTCATGTTTGGTCCAGTGGAGAGCTGTCCTGTATGAAAGGGATCACAGAATCATTTCGGTCAGAAAAGACCTGTAATATCATCAAGTCCAACCATTATCTAACTCTAGCAAGTCTAGTACTAAACCATAATGACCAATTCCACTGGCTTAATTAAGGATCAGAGACCTCAGGTCATTTACAATACTGAGGCACCCTGATTATCCATGTTAGATTAACCACCACACCAGGGTAGCTATAGGAGGGGGAAGGAGCTGCTCTGAGAAATCTTTGGTATCGTATTGAAAGTGAAACTTAATGTATTCAGTGTATCAAAAGCAATACTGGCTCGACACTGAGGCATTCTTTTGTATCCTTCATAGCAGAATAGGAAGAAAACAAAGAATAATGCTGCCAATATGAAAATAGGTACTTGTGGAGGATGGAGAGAAATGGTTGAGAGCTGAAGTGAATGTTTACTCCTCATTTTATGGTGAGTTTCCACTGCTTCTGACTTCTTCAGTCCCTGTATGGACCTAGCAGAAGGCTATGTTGCAGCTGTGTCCAATGAGCCTTGCAAAAAATATTTTGACACCTTGAACTGATGTCTCCTCACCCCCTCGTTAGTGGAATAGCAGTAGTTGTGCAATTAGCATCCAGTTATCAGCATTCCTTTGATTTGCAAATCAAGGGTAGCTGCAGCAGCTGACTTGGAAAACGAGGGGCAGATGGAGGGGAAGTAGGTAAAAAGTGTGGAAACACAATTTGCATAGACTCTGCTTGATGTTTATACTCCAGGGTTTAGTGTCTGGGACAGGATAAACTCTGGCAAGAAAAGGTATCCTCACTAAATACTTCAAATGCAAAAAGGTCGTGCTTTAAATACTTCTGTTTTAAGAGACTTAAAAATATTGCAGCTCTTGGCTCCCACCCATACACAGCATGAATAAAGCCAAAAGAAGTTTTGTTGCAGTATGGAATGAAATTACACCAGGGGAAATGAGTTTCCCCACATAAACCTTAGGCCAAAGTAGGCTTTGACCTGTTTGGGTTTTGTTGCACATCTGAGAATCAGAACAAGTGGGCAGGAGAAATGCTCTCATCGCGGATATGTGAGCTGGCTAAGAGAAACGAGGTGGCATCACTTGCAGCTTTGCTTTGCAGGCCTAAGAAGTAAGGAATGACACGTGTTGGAGAGAAAAAAGGAGAGGAGAGGAGAGGAGAGGAGAGGAGAGGAGAGGAGAGGAGAGGAGAGGAGAGGAGAGGAGAGGAGAGGAGAGGAGAGGAGAGGAGAGGAGAGGAGAGGAGAGGAGAGGAGAGGAGAGGAGAGGAGAGGAGAGGAGAGGAGAGGAGAGGAGAGGAGAGGAGAGAGGGAGAGGAGAGGAGAGGAGAGGAGAGGAGAGGAGAGGAGAGGGAGAGGAGAGGAGAGGAGAGGAGAGGAGAGGAGAGGAGAGGAGAGGAGAGGAGAGGAGAGAGAGAGAGGAGAGGAGAGGAGAGGAGAGGAGAGGAGAGGAGAGGAGAGGAGAGGAGAGGAGAGGAGAGGAGAGGAGAGGAGAGAGAGAGGAGAGGAGAGGAGAGGAGAGGGAGAGGAGAGGAGAGGAGAGGAGAGGAGAGAGGAGAGGAGAGAGAGAGGAGAGGAGAGGAGAGGAGAGGAGAGGAGAGGAGAGGAGAGGAGAGGAGAGGAGAGGAGAGGAGAGGAGAGGAGAGGAGAGGAGAGGAGAGGAGAGGAGAGAGAGGAGAAGAGAGAGAGAAGAGAAGAGAAGAGAGGAGAGAAGAGAAGAGAAGAGAAGAGAAGAGAAGAGAAGAGAGAGAGAAGAGAAGAGAAGAGAAGAAGAGAAGAGAAGAGAAGAGAAGAGAAGAGAAGAGAAGAGAAGAGAAGAGAAGAGAAGAGAAGAGAAGAGAAGAGAAGAGAAGAGAAGAGAAGAGAAGAAAGAGAAGAGAAGAGAAGAGAAGAGAAGAGAAGAGAAGAGAAGAGAAGAGAAGAGAAGAGAAGAGAAGAGAGAAGAAAAGAAAAGAGAAGAAAAGAAAAGAAAAGAAAAGAAAAGAAGAAAAGAAAAGAAAAGAAAAGAAAAGAAAAGAAAAGAAAAGAAAAGAAAAGAGAAGAGAAGAAAAGAAAGAAAAGAAAAGAAAAGAAAAGAAAAGAAAAGAAAAGAAAAGAAAAGAAAAGAAAAGAAAAGAAAAGAAAAGAAAAGAAAAGAAAAGAAAAGAAAAGAAAAGAAAAGAAAAGAAAAGAAAAGAAAAGAAAAGAAAAGAAAAGAAAAGAAAAGAAAAGAAAAGAAAAGAAAAGAAAAGAAAAGAAAAGAAAAGAAAAGAAAAGAAAAGAAAAGAAAAGAAAAGAAAAGGAGTCTTTCAGTTGCAGGCTGAAATATAGCCTCTCTTTGTTTCATTTCTAGGCTCAAGGAGCACTAGGAGTTCAGAGAAGAGTCCAAATGATTTAGTTGCTTCTGAATTTGGTATGACTTGTGGATTTTCTATAGAATAGGGAACAAAACTCTCTATCCAATAGCCCTTTAAGCAAACAGCTTTAATGTTTACATTTTATTTAATCAACTTCTGAGCATTTCTTCCCTGGTTAAAATCAAAGTGCCTGACTTTACGGGATTACCATTGCGTTACTCCATCAAAGTGAATCCTTAAACTCCCGTTTCTCCAGCTCACACACAAGGGATTTGGGCCATATCCTCAAGCTTTCCTAGCTTAGCCTATAGGATACAGGATGAAAATTTACTGCCACGGCAAAACAAAAAAGTAGCATGGGAAATACATCACTGTAGCACAAAACAGGGTAGAAGCTGAAAACCCAAACTACCTCCGAGAGCTGGGTTTGGGCTTCTTGGGATGTTTAATCCCCAGAATGGTTCAACTTTTTTCTTCTTTCTTTTTTTTTTTCTGTCCAAATTGTTCACCCAGGTCTAATGACCATTGAACAGTCTAGCAGGCACTGCACATGAGATAGGATTAGGAGGTCATGGGTTCAGTCTGTAAGTAGGACCACTCACCCCTGTCACAAATCTACTCAGTTGACAGACAATTCTCTGTGATGAGCTGACCACCCATTTGGAGGGTCAACAGAAATCTTGCCTATGTTGAAAATTTGACCATGAGACACAAGCTGCCTTTCTATGTGGGGAAGCTCACCCCACAGACACCCAGAGAGAAATAAAGGCGGGGGGGGTGGTGTTAAAAAAAGCACAGTTCATGCTGTTGAAAATCCATCCTCCCAAGGCTCTTCCTGTGGTGGCTAATGTTCTCCAAGCTGAGTGCTTTTATTCTGACTTCTAGTGTGTTCTACTTACAGGAAGCTGAAAAAAAAATGTATTTGAAGAGAAAAACTAGTGGCAGTGAGTGAACACTATACATATTTGTTCAGTAACTTTAATAAAGAGAATGTTTTGAATGCTTTCACCAAAAGGTATTATAAAATAATACCTTCACGCCACGTCTGAAAGTATACTTTAGACCTCTCTTAAGCATCTTGTTTGTTATGTTTCAAAGCTTCCTGTCACCAGAAAGAAAAGAAAAGAAAAGGAAAAAAAAATCCACAGCATTCTTTCTGTCAAATAGAAATACAAGAGTAAGAAAATCACCCCTTTGGGGGTTTCTGTTTAGTGTTTGGGAAACTATAGCTTCACGAAAGATCTGATAACCAACACATATGGTGCGTGATCCTGATAATACAATCCAAACATCACAAGCCAACTCCCCAAAGCCACCAAGAATCAGCCTCTTTGTTGGAGAACAAAACAATGCCATCTCATGCTAACCCAAAACCTAGTTCCTCTGGAGATACCAAAGGCCTAATTCACAGTGAAAATAGATGGTGCTAGATGATGATGCACGTCCTGCAGTTTGATGTTGCCTGCCAGAGATGAAACAGAGGGCTTGATCTCTTGTGGTGTGAAAAATCCCCTGGCATTTTTTTGGAATCAGAGGACTGATGGAAGAATCAGATAAATATACTTGCTTGTGTAAAATTCCTGTAAGTATTAGCTCTATATTGTGTTCTCCTTTCTGTTTACACAGTTTTTCTACATGTGGTCTGCACAACCACCCCAGATTTTTTGCCCTTTTTCTTTTTTTTTTTTTTTTTTTTGGTAAAGCTGGTGTCAAGAAACTTGCTGATAACTTGAGAAAATAGGATCCCATTTCCTGCTGAATGGCTGCTGTTTTCCAGTTCTGAACTGAATTATCCTACCTAGGGATTTAGATCTGGTTTCCTACAATTTTATGGCCCAGTAGTCAGCTCTGTGAATGTAGAATTGAGCAAGTGTCAGAGGCCATGCAGCTGTTTTGGGACTCCTTCAGATGGGACGGAAGTATTGTCCATGAATGACATATATAACACATGCAAAGTGTAGGTGCATGTGTCTCCGACTCAGAAAGAAAAGGTGCGTTATTTGGTGTGTTTGGTAGGGTCATTTCTGACCAGAGGAAGTGAGGTGATGCCAGGATGGATTTCAGCCATAAACTACCACAGTGGACTGTGGCAAAGCAGGCGGCTTGTACTATAGTCAGACTTAACCAATAGGCTTACTACTTTCAAACCTAAGTCATGTACTTTGAGGAGCTCATGGCTTTCTAGAAATGGCAATGGATGAATGCACACTGTGCAGGAGAGGATCATCACCATTGTTGTTTTGCTAGTAGAGGAAAATTTGATTGACAGAACTGGAGGCTTCAAACAGGAAGCTTGACATTATAATCATTTTTACACCAGAGACCCTCTTTGAAGCATATCGCAGAATATATGTGGTCGGAAGAGATCATCCAGTCCAACCCTCAACCCAGCACTGAAGGGTCAACACTAAACTATGTCCTTAAGCACCAGATCCACACACCACTAGAACACCCTCAGGGATGGTGACTCAACCACTGCCCTGGGCAGACCATTCCAATGTCTGAGGACCCTCTCTGTGAAGAAATATTTCCTAACATCCAGCCTGAACCTTCCCTGGCACAGCTTGAAACCATTTCCTCTAGTCCTGTCACTTGACACCAAGGAGAAGAGGCTGCCCCCTCCTTGCTCCAACCTCCCTTCAGGTAGTTGTAAAGAGCAATGAAGTCTCCCCTCAGCCTCCTCTTCTCCAGACTAAACAACCCCAGCTCCCTCAGATGCTCCTCATAGGCCGTGCGCTCCAGACCCTTCAACAGGCTCGCTGCTCTTCTCCGGACACAATCAGCACCTCAATATCCCAGAACTGAATACAGTACTCGAGGTGTGGTCTCTCCTCTTCTGAGTACGGGGGGATGATCACTTCTTTGTTCCTGCTGGCCACAGTGTTTCTAATACAAGCCAGGATGCCACTGGCTTTCTCAGCCACCTGGGCACACTGCTGACTCATTCCGTCGACTGCCAACAAACCCCCAGGTCTCTTTCTAAGTTGCAGCTTCCCACACATCCCCAAGTCTGTAGCTTACCTTGGGGTTGTTGTGACTCAGGTGGAGGACCTGGCACTTAGTCTTGTTGATATATCATGATCAGACCTGGCACTTAGTCTTGTTGGTACATCATGATCAGTCCTCTAGCCAGTTATTTAGCTCAAAGCCACTCTTGCCCTATTTCAGTGAAAGACACATAAATCAACAGTTTCTTGGTGGAGGGATCACTCTCCCTTCTGCTAAACATTCAGCACACTGTATCCTCCACCTATACACAATATTATTGCAGAACACTCTAACATGGAGAAAAGTTCACCAAGAATAAGGAATATTTCCCATGATTAAAAAATAACACACCATAAAGTCACTCACTCAGAAGGAAAATATAAACCCAAAAGAGAAATAAACCAGTTTGTGGTGAATGGTCCCAACACATTGCAGCCCACTAAAGTTACTTTTCCTGACTCAAGTGTACACCAAGACTTGGCTGAAATGCTAAATAACTTCCAGGAATGAGATTGGAAAGCCCAAAGAAAACTGGGAATCTCGAGGAAAAGAAGCCTTAATAGACCAATCTTGCTATCCTCCATTGGTAGAGTGTCATAGAATCATAGAATCAATAAGGTTGGAAAAGACCTCAAAGATCAAGTCCAACCAGTCACCCAACACCTCATGACTACTAAACCATGGCACCAAATGCCACATTCAATCCCCTCTTGAACACCTCCAGGGATGGTGACTCCACCACCTTCCTGGGCAGCCCATTCCAATGGCTAACAACTCTCTCAGTGAAGAACTTTCTCCTCACCTCCAGCCTAAACCTCCCCTGGTGCAGCTTGAGACTGAGTCCTCTTGTTCTGGTGCTGGTTGCCTGGGAGAAGAGACCAACCCCCACCTGGTTACAACCTCCCTTCAGGTAGCTGTAGAGAGCGATAAGGTCTCCCTGAGCCTCCTCTTCTCCAGGCTAAACAACCCCAGCTCCCTCAGCCTCTCCTCGTAGGGCTTATGCTCGAGGCCTCTCCCCAGCCTCGTTGCCCTTCTCTGGACACCTATGTTCATTATGTGATCACAGCTCTGACAGCAGCATGGGAGGATGTTTACAAGAGACCAAGCAATGTGAAGAAGGCAGAAAGGAACGTAGTCTGGTCTGAAGAAGCTGTGCTTGGTGGGGCTGTTACTCCACACCAAGCACCACACAGTGGTGTCCAAGCTAAGCAGGGTCTGGTGATACCAACAGCTGCAATATCCAAACATAGCAATAGCGATCCCAAAAGAGATGCGCTGTATGGCAGAGATGATTGAGCAGCTCAGCCTTAGATGACTCAGTGTGACATGTTGGGCTTGAAAAAGAGAACAAAACTATGCATAGCCAAGATTTTTAAAGCGATAATTCAATAGTGGGTGTTTGCCTGATGGCTTTTTTCCAGTTGTAGAAGACATTCTTAGCCAACTGAAATTTGCGGGGAGGACTTAATGCACATTTGCACGTTTCTCTTGTTACAGTTCTAGGAAGTGATGTTCTCCCACTCTTATTTCCCTCTCCACACCCAATGATTGCAGAATTCAGTGCTGAACTGGAAAAATCCCCTCTGGAGGTGAAACTTTCTATAACCTTTCAGTCCTTGAATTCTTTGTACAAACTGTCAATGAGGCAATGGCAGACAATGGCAGCCGTGGTGTCATGAGCTGCTGAGAATGATCCCAAGTCTGGTCAAACTCAGGTCAATCAAAACTGGTTTCCTCATGATCTAAATCAACAGTGTGAAAATTAAAAGCTGTATTCTATTGCTTTCAGAACTTGTCTCCTTGGTCACTGATGGATTGCAAAGCCATTGATGTCTTTGTAGGTTGAAAATTCTTCACCAAATGATGGAGATTCCACCACCATCACCCACACTTCATTCTGTGACCTCACACATGAAGTCAGCTAAGAATTTCAAACTGCTGTTCCTCTTCCTTGACAGTCTGGACAGATGGGCAGGGTCCAACATGATGGCATTCAACAAGTCCAAGTGCCGGGTGCTGCACTTTGGCCACAACAACCCCATGCAGTGCTATAGGTTGGGGTGGGAGTGGCTGGAGAGCTGCCAAACAGAAAGGGACCTGGGGGTACTGGTTGACAGCTGGCTGAACATGGGCCAGCAGTGTGCCCAGGTGGCCAAGAAGGCCAATGGCATCCTGGTCTGCATCAAGATTAGTGTGGCCAGCAGGAACAGGGAAGTTCATTGTGCTCCTGTACTCGGCACTGGTTGGGCCACACCTTGAGTCCTGTGTCCAGTTCTGGGCCCCTCAGTTTAAGAAGGACATCGAGACACTTGAACGTGTCCAGAGAATGGCAACAAGGCTGGGGAGAGGCCTTGAGCACAAGCCCAACGAGGAGAGGCTGAGGGAGCTGGGGTTGTTTAGCCTGGAGAAGAGAAGGCTCAGGGGCGACCTTATTGCTTTCTACAACGACCTGAAGGGAGGTTGTAGCAAGGAGGGGATTGGTCTCTTCTCCCAGGCAACCAGCACCAGAACAAGGGGACACAGTCTCAAGCTGCACCAGGGGAAATTTAGGCTGGAGGTGAGGAGAAAGTTCTTCACCGAGAGAGTTGTGAGCTGTTGGAATGGGCTGTCCAGAGAGGTGGTGGAGTTGCCGTCCCTGGAGGTGTTCAAGAGGGGATTGAACATGACACTTGGTGCCATGGTCTAGCAGTCATGAGGTCTGTGACAGGTTGGACTTGATGATCTTTGAGGTCTTTTGCAACCTTGTTGATTCTACGATTCTATGAAATTAACCATTCCTTACTCTGAAGCAGAGCAAACTGTTGGGTAGGCCTTATTTTTGTCTTGATAAACTCTCTTCCTAGTGGCTGAGATCCTTGGGTTTGACTGCAAGCTGTTGACTTGCAAGCTTACAGCTGTCCTGGCCTGCGCTGAGTCGTAAGGAAATTTGTGTAGAAAGCTGCCAGATGGTAACCTGACCCTGGTATAGATGACTACAAAGAAAACACGAGAAAGTAGATCTCTGTGAGGATCTTGTGAGCTATCACAGCCAGGAATCAAAGCCAGACTTCTGCAAATTTTGTACAGCAACTTTATCAAGGACTTAAGTTTTGCTGCAGTGATTCTACACCCATTCTTGCTATGATGTGCTAGCTCCCATTATTTTTTCCTAATCAACATCAGCTGTCAGTGGGATCCAAAGTACTCTGAACTTTCCTCTGAGGATGGGGAGATACTTTACAGGCAAACCAAATGATTTTGAAACCTGTCCTGTGTGAAATAAAGAAAAGCCTAGGGGCTCAAAAAATTCAGGGGATAAAATATTCCTGGCGACGGCAATGGATAAGAAGTGGCACTGCTAGAAATGGGAACACTGAGGCACAGAACTAGGGAAAAAACTGTTTGGAATTTGAGTGTAGCAACTGAGCCAAGGCATCTTCTGCTTCAAAAAGCTTCTAATGAACTTTAGTGCAAGAGCTGAATAATAACTTCAGTGGCTCCCTACTGGCTTAACTTAGTGACATTTTTCACATGCAGTATCTCTGCCAAACGAAGTCTTACTCACATCCTCACTGCTTACTGAAATGTGCAGACCTACCCACTCTTTTTTGGAGTTGAGTGATTCCAACTATTACAGAACACTGTAAAAGGAAGGGAAGTTCCTGGGGAAATTGTTACCTGTGGTTTCCAATACATGTACACCTTCAGATAGGATCAAACCCAAGCAGTTGCTGGATGCCAGACTAAATTTTGGTGATTTCAGTTGTCTGCCTCAATATCCTCCACATTCTAGAGGCTTACAGCTACTACTAGCATGGGAAGCTTCCCTAACATAAACTTAGTGCAGTATTTTACCACATTCAGCTTCCTATTGTCTTTGTGAATACACTACAATACAATACAATACAATACACCAGGTTGGAAGAGACCTTCAAGATCATCGCGTCCAACCCATCAAACAGTCCAACCCACCCAACAACTATACCATACAGCCAAGCACCCCATCAAGTCTTCTCCTGAACACCTCCAGTGAAGGTGACTCCACCACCTCCACGGGTAGCCCATTCCAATGAGAGGCCTTAGCACTATAATGTCAAATCAGGGACATGACAGGCCAGATCATCCCATATGTTTAAGCTTTGAAAGGGAAATCTGAGAAATTGTCCTCTGGAGTCACAGACTCATAGAAAATGAGGTCTTGTGCTGCTCTGTTCATATCCAGGGTATCAGCTCACTTCCCATGTTCACAACCCCAGTCATGTTACAAGGAATGCATCAGATGGGCGCAGGATATAGAGTCTCCTGGTCCTGCAGAGCAGCCTCCACTTGCTCTCCTTGCTTATGTATTCTTCCAGGAGGTCCACAGATGAGAAGTGGAAAGTCACTTCTCCAATAGCTTGGATATTGGATCAAAATAAAAATATCTGCTCTAAGTCTTGCCTCTGATTAGCCACTTCATAATCTTGTGCTTCTTTTCTGCTTCCTTGCATTCTTATGTTTTACCTTCCTGGAGAATATGTGGGCCAGGACAGTGACTTGCCCATTCTTGTAATCTCTTCCATGGTACAGAGTCAGTGTTAGGCATTAATTTGGGGGGAGGAACAAATAATTAGAAAGCACATACCAACTGACTCCCACATAGGTACCACAAGAAACAAACAAGCTGACAGCAAGGAAGGGAAGCACTAAAAGCCCCATCATTTTCAGTGCTTCCCTCTGCCATCTAAATTATCCTTTTCAAACTTTAAGTGATCCAGATTGTTTTGGCTGTAGTTGCTGCTATTCATCTGCATGGAAGAAAGATGTTGGCTTGGGATTTTGTTTTGTTTTTCTAGCTGCCAGTAGGTTTTTTTTTACCTAGCTGAGCCGACATGGTTGCCAAAGCAGTAATTCTAAAACAAACCAACCTCTTCACATTTGCCAAATGTATGTCAGTGTTTTCCAGCTCCAGAGAAGGTATATGGCATAGCAAATCTTAAGTGTCTCCTTCAGGTGGCTCAGCAGTACCCTCTTAAGGACCATGTCAAATTCAGCTATGTTAAACAGACTAACATCAACTAACATGTTAGTTCCATGCCTAAGATATTAATGTTCATTTGTGTACCAGTTATCTCCTATGAGATAGGAGGACAAGAAGACAAGAAGGACATACTGAATATATTACATCTCATCATCGATGTAGCCCAAGTACAAACACAGTACAAGTGTTGTGAAATTATACATGCTAACTATGTTGATTCCCCACTTGCCAATAAGAATTGAAGGGCCCCATCCTCTTCAATGTCTTCACTGACAATCTGGATGAGGGGATTGAGACAGTCATCAACAAATTTGCAGATGACACCAAGTTAGGAGCAGATGTCGGTCAGTTAGAGGGTTGAAGGGCTCTGCAAAGGGACCTCGATCGGCTGGACAGATGGGCAGAGTCCAGTGGGATGGCATTCAACAAGTCCAAGTGCCGGGTGCTGCACTTTGGCCACAACAACCCCATGCAGAGCTACAGGCTGGGGTCGGAGTGGCTGGAGAGCTGCCAAACAGAGAGGGACCTGGGGATGCTGATCAACAGCTGCCTGAACATGGGCCAGCAGTGTGCCCAGGTGGACAAGAAGGCCAATGGCAACTTGGCCTGCATTAGGAATAGTGTGGCCAGCAGGAGCAGGGAGGTCATTGTGCCCCTGTACTCTGCTTTGGTTAGGCCACACCTTGAGTCCTGTGTCCAGTTCTGGGCCCCTCAGTTTAAGAAGGACATCGAGACACTTGAACGTGTCCAGAGAAGGGCAACAAGGCTGCGGAGAGGCCTTGAGCACAAGCCCTATGAGGAGAGGCTGAGGGAGCTGGGGTTGTTTAGCCTGGAGAAGAGGAGGCTCAGAGGCGACCTCATTGCTCTCTACAATGACCTGAAAGGTGGTTGTAGCCAGGAAGGGGTTGGTCTCTTCTCCCAGGCAACCAGCACCAGAACAAGAGGACACAGTCTCAAGCTGCACCAGGGGAAATTTAGGCTGGAGGTGAGGAGAAAGTTCTTCACAGAGAGAGTTGTTAGCTGTTGGAATGTGCTGCCCGGGAGGTGGTGGAGTCACCATCCCTGGAGGTGTTCAAGAGGGGATTGGACGTGGCACTTGGTGCCATGGTCTAGTAATGGGGTCTGTGGTGACAGGTTGGACTCGATGATCTTCAAGGTCTCTTCCAACTTTAGTGATACTGTGATACTGTGAACTCACTTCTCTGCTTCAGTGTCCTTTCCTTCCTTTGTCTGGAGGAGCTGACTTCCTACCAACAAACACGCTGAAAGGACTCAAACTTTATGCGAGTACTTCCCAAAGTGAACAGCCCATGGCTCTCCTTACTGGTTAGCTCTAGTGTCTCCTGCTGCAACATTTGCTGCCATAGAAAACTCGATTATTTTGATTTCAGATTCCAATCACTGATGTAGACACTAATGTTTGTCACAGAATAACAAACAAACAGCCAAAAAGAAAACGGAAACCTCTGCAGCACAAAATGTAGTTCTGTGCTGGGATGCTAAGAGTAGCATCCTAACATAAAGCTGCTTTCTCTTCCTTCTCTGGTCACTCTCACTGCTTTTCCCCAGGGTAGTTAAATGGTGAGACAGGAAATTTAATCCACTGCTTCCCATGGCTTAGGTTCTTCCCAACTGCCCACTCGCTTTGAGCATTCAAAGGCCAGAGGGTACTGCAGTGCTCACTTAAGTTTAAACATAACCTAGGAGGCTCACAGAAGGAGAACCCTCACCTTTCCAGGCCTGCCTCATGGTCTTGGAGCTAATACTAGGAAAAGCAGTGGTTTGGCGGGACCCATAGGGGAGCCATCGCCAAGCCACAACCTCCATTTTCTCCTCAAACCCCCAGCAGCCATGGTGTGATGATGTCTTCCAACTAACACTGCCTAAGAGAGAATTTGGGCTGATCACCATGAAGCAGGAACATGCACAGCGAACAAGGAGAAAGCAAGACAGAGCAATTCCTCCCCAGGGGAGTGCATCTACCCTGTGCACTGAGTGAAGGAGAGGGTCCTGTGGGGAATAAAAGGAAGTTTGAATTGCTTTTGAACTGCAGGCTGTATCACAGCACACATGCAGAAGGCAGATGAATTGAAGTTCCACTGTCAGTCCTCATTGTGGCATTTCTTAACATACAAGTGCTTGATCTTAGAACCTTAAAATGTTAGTGCAGAGTTGCTTTGTATCAATTAATACTGTGTCTCCTTGCAGTGGTTTACATGGAAAGACTGGGAATGAGCTAGGACTTGAAACCCATGTAAATTGTCTTCTTTTTTTTAAATTGCATTTTAGGGAGCAGTTCCTTCCATACTTAATTTTCTGAGGCATCCTGTGTGGTATATCATAATATATGATGAGATCATTTAAAAAAAAAGGAGGTTGCAGCAAGGTGGGGGTCAGTCTCTTCTCCTCAGTCTCAAGAGATAGGATGAAAGGAAATATGAGCCACCAGTGTACACTTGCAGCCCAGAAAGCCAACTATATCCTGGGCTGCATCAAGAGAAGTGTGGCCAGCAGGTTGAGAGGGGTGATTCTCCCCCTCTACACTGCTCTCATGAGACCCCACCTGGAGCACTGTGTCCAGTTCTGGTGCCTCTATTACAGGAAGGATCTGGAGGTGCTGGAACACCCCCAGAGAAGGGCCACAAGGATGATCAGAGGGCTGGAGCTCCTTTCCTATGACGACAGGCTGAGGGAGCTGGGGCTGCTCAGTCTGGAGAAGAGAAGGCTCTGAGAAGACCTTATTGTGGTCTTTCAGTATCTGATGGGTGCCTACAAGAAATCTGGGGAGGTATTTTTAGGGTGTCAGGTACTGATAGGACTAGGGGAAGGATTTGGAGGTGCTGGAACATCCCCAGAGAAGGGCCACAAGGATGATTAGAGGGCTGGAGCTCCTTTCCGATGAGAACAGGCTGAGGGAGTTGGGGCTGCTCAGCCTGGAGAAGAGAAGGCTCTGAAAAGACCTTATTGTGGTCTTTCAGTATCTGATGGGGGCCTGCAAGAAAGCTGGGGAGGGATTTTTTAGGGTGTCAGGTACTGATAGGACTAGGAGGAATGGATCCAAGCTAGAGGAGGGGAGATTTGGGTTAGACATTAGGAAGAAGTTTTTCACCATAATAATAACAACTTCTGCATATGCCTAAAGTATAGGCCTTATCTTATAACACTCTAAAAGAGTCAGACGAAACTCTGTATTTTCCTAAGTGTTGCTGCCTTCCCTTCAAAGATGCATTTCTGTGTTTTCTTTCACAATGTCATTTTTATTATTGAAACCAATGCTACATAAGAAGATGTGACAATGCTTAGCATTTCCTTCACCCTCCAGTGCATTTTCTGAAGAAAGGAAAACTTAATCACAGAATCACAGAAACATTCAGAGTGGAAAAGACTCTCAGGATCACCAAGTCCAACCAATAACCCTACTCTGCAAGGTTCACCCCTGAACCATATCCCCAAGCACCACATCCAAATGACCTTTAAACACATCCAGGGTTGGTGACTCAGCCACCTCCCTGGGCAGCACATTCCAATGCCTGATCACTCTTGCTGTGAAAAAACTTTTCCTAATGTCCAGTCTAAACCTACCCCATCATAGATTAAGGCCATTCCCTCTTGTTCTATCACTAATTACCTGTGAGAAGAGACCAGCACCAGCCTCTTCACAAAGACCCCTCAGGTAGCTGTAGAGCAATGATATCTCCCCCGTTTTTCAAACTAAACAGCCCCAACTCCTTCAGTTGCTCCTCATAAGATTTATTCTCCAGGCCCCTCCTCTGCACCGGCTCCAGCACCTCCACATCTCTCTTGTATTGAGGTGCCCAGAACTGGACACAATTGTTGCACCCCACAGGGCAGGGCCCTTGTGAGAGAGAAATGTCGTAAAGTAAAGGTAGTAAACAGGGATCTCTGCAGTGAAAGAGCTCCCCAGAAGAAATTTTCAGAGCTCAGAATATTTCTGCATAGACTGTACATCTCACATTTCAGAGCCACCTGGAAAGCAAAGCAAGAAGCAGAAAACTAGAATGGAAAAAACCAGGAGGAGGTGGGGAAAAGTATCTTGCAATAATGCTTGTGCAGAACTTAGGGAATGAAGAGCCGCTGGAATAAGAAAGGGGCTTCATTTTGTACTGTTCACGCATTCTAGCACCTTTTAAGAGGAGGTGAGCAGGGAAAGCAGAGCGGCATCGTTCCGGTAAAGCTAATCGCCTGATCTCGCTGTCCGCGCCACGGAGTTGCTGCTCGCCCAGATTCCATTACGTCACACCCTGCAATACCCTTCCTTTGTCTTCACAGGCCTGTTATCTCTTTCTCCTCCACTCACATCTTCTCTGTTCCTTCTAACCACAGGAAACAGTTTTCATTTACTTCTTTCTGAGAGCCTGTGGTTGCTAAAGCCTCTTTGGTATTTATGATAAAATTTAGTATCGATAGGATTCAATTGACTCACACAGCAAGCAACCCTCTGCTCTTTCATGGTATTTGCCTTCCACCCACACTCTCTACCTTCCCAGATTTGAGCTCGCTTCTCTTTCTCTCTGTCCCTCCCTGTGACTCATTCTTGCTGCCTGAAAGCCCCAAGCACACTTTGACAGCTCAAGAGATTGTGCTACCTCTCCCCAAACTGCTGCTGAATCCCTCACCTGAAGTAGAATCATAGAATGGGTTGGGTTGGAAGGGACCTCCAAAGGCCATCTAGTTCATAGTATCATAGTATCATAGTATCAGTCAGGGTTGGAAGGGACCACAAGGATCATCCAGTTCCAACCCCCTGCCATGGGCAGGGACAGCCTACACTAGATCAAGCTGGCCAGAGCCTCATCCAGCCTGCTCTTAAACACCTCCAGGGATGGGGCCTCAAACACCTCCCTGGACAACCCATTCCAGGGCTTCACCACTCTCATGGTAAAGAACCTCTTCCTCACATCCAGCCTGAATCTCCCTATTTCCAGCTTCATTCCGTTCCCCCTAGTCCTATCACTACCTGATAGCCTGAGAAGTCCCTCCCCAGCCTTCCTGTAGGCCCCCTTCAGATACTGGAAGGCCACAATGAGGTCACCTCGGAGCCTTCTCTTCTCCAGCCTGAACAGCCCCAACTCCTTCAGTCTGTCCTCACAGGAGAGGTGCTCCAGCCCTCTGCTCATCCTCGTGGCCCTTCTCTGGACACCTTCCAGCACGTCCATATCCCTCTTGTAATAGGGGCTCCAGAACTGGATGCAGTACTCCAGGTGGGGTCTCAACTCCCCCTGCAGTGAGCAGGGACATCCTCCACTAGATCAGGTTGCCCAGAGCCCTGTCTTGCCTCACCTTGAGTATGTACAAGGATGGGAAGTTATCTATCTACCTCCCTGGGTAACCTGTTCCAGTGTTGCACTGCCCTCATGGTAAAAACAAAAAAAAAGCCAAAACCAAACAGGTTTGCTCTGCCTCCTCCTCAGCTGTAGATTGACCACGGCACTGATAGCCTATGAGAAAGGCTGAGAAGTTGTTTGACTTCATGAACAGTGGTGTGTGTGTTGGTATAAGTGGGTACTCCACCCTCAAAGAAAGTTTGCTGTCTACCAACACCATTATTCTGCTGGGTTCAATAGCCTCAAGAAGGATGCCACTGCTGGAGCATCTCAGGGCTATTTTAATTTTATAGCTTCCTTTCCCCAATCCAAAAATCCATGCAGCACCAATCCTACCAGTGTTGCCTTTTTCTTACATTACTTGGGCAAAACACTTGGTTCTCTGCCTCTTCAGCATCTATCATATCTGCTTCTTTCTAACTCTGTTGCATCTCAGCATTTGAGCAGCCATGTCTAATTCACAGAATCATAGAATGGCTTAGGTTGGAAGGGACCTTAGAGAACATCTTGGAGATTTGATAGGGTGCTTGGTTGCATAGTATCATAGTATCATAGTATCGGTCAGGGTTGGAAGGGGCCACAAGGATCATCTAGTTCCAACCCCCCTGCCATGGGCAGGGACACCCTGCACTAGATCAGGCTGGCCAGAGCCTCCTCCAGCCTGGGCTTAAACAGCTCCAGGGACTGCGCTTCAACCACCTCCCTGGACAACCCATTCCAGGGCTTCACCACTCTCATGGTGAAGTTGATGGTTTAGTCGATTAGATAGTGTTGGGTGATAGGTTGGACACGATGATCATGAAGGTCTCTTCCAACCTGGTTTATTCTATTCTATCCTATCCTATCCTATCCTATCCTATCCTATCCTATCCTATCCTATCCTATCCTATCCTATCCTATCCTACCCTACCCTACCCTACCCTATCCTATCCTATCCTATCCTATCCTATCCTATCCTATCCTATCCTATCCTATCCTATCCTATCCTATCCTATTCTATTCTATTCTATTCTATTCTATTCTATTCTATTCTATTCTATTCTATTCTATCTACTCCAACCTCCCCACCATGAGCAGGGACACTTCTCAACTAGATTTGGCTGCTCAAGGCCTCATCCAACCTGGCTTTACACAGCCCCAGGGAAGGGGCATCCACAACATCCCCGGGCAGACTATTGCAGAGTGCCACCACCCCGGAACTGAAAAATTTCTTCCAAAGATACTAATTTTAATGGGAACTAAACAAAGCTGTTTGGTAACCTTTTTCACTGAGCCCCATTTTCTGTGCTATTCCCACTGCTGCCGGAGGTGCTTGAGTTAGGCAACCAGGTGCCCCAACTTCCCTCTACCATCAAGGAAAGAGCCAGCCACCTCCCAGGATGATTCAGAAAGGAGGTGGATTGAATTACCCCATGGACTTGCCAGTTTCTCCATTAACAAGAAGAGGCACCTGGGGGAGACCAGACTCCCAACCTGAGAGCCTTTCCTCCTTGCCTCAGTTTGGTTGTATGAATCCACTTCTGCGTGTTGCTGCAAATAAACATTCAAATGGATTGCAACACACTGCTGCCTTTCACAGCTCCTTTTGTTCTTCTCTTTGTTTCCCTCTTATCATGGAGCAATTGTGGTTTCCACACATTGAATTTTTCAAAGGAAAAACCCTACACACAAATACTGTCCCAGCTGACTTTGGAAACAGCTCTGGATATTAACACTGAGGCCAATTTTCTGCCACTGCAGTGAGCCACCTCTGAGGAGTCACTCATGGCTGGAACAAAAGCTACCAAATAGGAGCAGAAGCTGTGATATCTGCCATCCTTTGGGGACACTTGTTAATGCTCAAGGTGCATTATCAGCCTCTCCTGGGCTTTAGCCAAACCCCACTGAAAGCAGGAGGATCCTTTTTTCACTAGATTGTTTGGACTAGGAAATCAGTTCTCATATCAAAGAGTACTTTGCACCTTCATGGGCACGTGACAGACAGGTAGGTTTCAGATGTTTCATGAGAGAGAGATCTGAGCTACAACTAGATTGGGGTGTCAGTTCTCCAAAGATTAGAGGCCATTTGGGTCCACTGTTACAGTTCCTAATGTCAATGCTTTTGACCACTGCTAGTGGTGCACAAATCTTCGTTTGTCAGACTGGGGTTGGCTTGTCATAACAGAAGTGGTTCAACAAGTGAAGAAAAGAGTCTGTTTTAACACTAAACTCTTCCATACCTGCTTCATACAGCATTCTGTATTTGAATAACAGGGCTGTTGATCCATTTCAGGCTGACACTACCATCCATAGCTTTTGACATTTATGCAATTAGCATATATTTGCTTTCAAAGGAGACTATTCCCTCTTTCTCCCTCCTGCCGCAGCCTCCACACCCTCTCCTTCTATCAGCTGCATCTCAAACTGGAAGGGAACTGGAGTAATTTGACTCACCCCATTAAAGCAAATGATTTTATCAAACAAAAATGACCTAAGCCAAAGTCCATTTAAGTCTACAAGAGTCTCCAAGGACTCCAAGGAGATTACTGTCCTCACTGGTAGTATCTATATAGGAAACTAGGGTCAAGAGTCTCATGGGACTCCAAAGAAATTACTGTCCTCACTGGCAAAATGTATATAGGAAACCAAGATCATTGTGAGCTTACCTTAGTGTTCCTGTCCTGCACAGGAACTTGCCTGTATACACATTTTTCCTTTTCCTTCCCTGCTACACAGGGGGATGGGTGGTAGATGATGAACTCCACTGGTGTTCATGAGTGGCCCTGCTAGAATCTACCTTGTACAGGCAGTTGTAGGGCAAAGGTCCAGCTTTAAAATAAATAGCAAAAGATGAACGGCAATAAATGGAAAAGAACAGTGCTGGGGAGGAAGGGAATGTCCCTAGAGCAGAGCTGGGTAAGACTGAAAAGAATGGGTCATGCCACATCCCTGCACATGGGGTGATGAGGCAGCCAGGGATGCAGCTCTGCGAGAAGAGGCACCAGAAAGAGAGCAGGTGCCATATATATGACCAGGGAATGTGTCTTCAGACAGAGGTATGGACAGCAGCACATTCATGAGAGTGAATGAATGTTCTCCAGACTTTCAGGGAAGGTCATTGCCTTCAGTAAGTTTTTTTAGAATAGAATAGAATAGAATAGAATAGAATAGAATAGAATAGAATAGAATAGAATAGAATAGAATAGACCAGACCAGGTTGGAAAAGACCTTTGAGATCATCGAGTCCAACCTATCATCCAACACCATCTAATCAACTAAACCATGGCACCAAGCACCCCATCCAGTCTCTTCCTAAACACCTCCAGCGATGGTGACTCCACCACCTCCCTGGGCAGCACATTCCAATGGGCAATCACTCTCTCTATGAAGAATTTCTTCCTAACATCCAGCCTGAAATTGCTTAACAGACCTCCTTTTAGGACGAACTTCATCCTAACATCCAGCCTAAACTTCCCTTGTCACAGCTTGAGACTGTGTCCTTTTGTTCTAGTGCTGGTTGCCTGGGAGAAGAGACCAACCCCACCTGGCTACGACCTCCCTTCAGGGAGTTGTAGACAGCAATAAGGTCTCCTCTGAACCTCATCTTCTCCAGGCTAAGCAACCCCAGCTCTCTCAGCCTCTCCTCATAGGGCTTGTGCTCCAAACCCCTCACCAGCCTTATTGCCCTTCTCTGGACACGTTCATCAGGGATGACAGCAGAGACAGGTAATTGAAATCTGTCCAGAACCCAGGTTTTCCAAAGAGTTGAAAGCTGAATTTCCAGCACAGGAGCAGTCTGATTTCCTAAAGAGCTTATATCTCCTTTAGGCATCTACATGATGTTACCTATTCAGCACATGCCTTTGTAGATTGGTCTCATGCAATTTGGATGATTGCAGGCAGATATCACAAAGAGGTCAGGTGAGCTCCTGCACTAAAGACAGCTCTTCAACAGCCATGCAAACTGTCCAAGAGCAAAGACACACACCCTTGGTCTGGGCAAGAGGGTGGGTGGGGGGAGGGGAGGGAAAGTAACTGAGAACAGTCTGGTGAAGCAACCTCCCACCCAAGGGATCATGCTGTGACCAAAGCATGCACGTCACTGGTGGCTTCTGATGACACTCAGCCTGTTGATGGGGCACACCAGGCATGGACTTTCCACATGCTCTTAAGAGGATATGTAAAGTTTTAAACACACAGATGTTCCCACCAAGCTCCAAACAGCACCAGTGGGATACTCCCAAGCTTAAGTACTTTGGTGAAATTAGGCCACAAAACGTCAGCCTCTTGCTGAACCAAGCTAGGCGGGAACCCAACACAACAGATTGCTTTGTTCAGCACGTAGGTTAATAGCACTGGCATTGTGGTGATACCAGCTGGTGAGCAGTGGAAATGCCTCCTGTGTTACTTATCCAGCACCTCTCCTACTCCCAGTCCATTAACTCAGTCTTGCTGGACTGACTTCTGAAGTTCCAAAAGTAAGCAGCAGTTACAAAACCACTAGCACATAAATAAACATATTTCCCCCTAGAATCAGCATTTCCTACGTCAGAGATACAACACTCAGCCTTGGATGATTGAAAGGCTTCGTGTGTAATATGTTATAAGACAGGCTGAAAGAACTGGGGCTGTTCAGCCTGGAGAAGAGAAGGCTCCAGGGAGAACTGACAGCTACATTTCAGTATCTCAAGGGGACCTACAGGCAAGCTGGGGAAGCACGGTTTAGAAGGGCTTGTAGCAATAGGACAAGGGACAATGGTTTGAAACTGGAGCAGGGCAAACTTAGGTTGGACATAAGGAGGAAGTTATTCACAGGGAGAGTGGTGAAATACTGGAACAGGCTGCCCAGGGATGTGGTTGAGGCCCCTTCCCTGGAGACATTCAAGAACAGACTTGATGTAGCCCTAGGCAGCCTGATCTGGTTGGAGGTGTCCCTGCTCACTGCAAGGGTGTTGGACAAGATGAGCTTTGAGGGTCCCTTCCAACTCAGTGTAGCCTGTGGATCTGTGAAAGGAGTATGCTGTACCACTGAGGAGCCAAGAATTGCCTTCAGTCCATTTCCAGGCCTTTTATGACCATACTTATTGGCTCTGTGGAAATCAGCACTTTTATGTAGATAGTGGCCTCAGGCTGTCTGAAAAGCACTTGTGACACACTCTCCTTGGCCCCGTGGCCTGTAGAGTAGGAGACTTCTTACCCTTACAGAAACACCACTGCATTGTCTACTGCTTGCAAATAACTACACTGGGCAACAAAATATCCCACTGGCATCAAAGGGAGATGACATGATGCTGAACTTTCATTTCCAGATCTACACCACCTGGCAAGACATTTTGGCAGTGTCAGCTGCAGGGATTTTGCACAACTGGACACTTTCACAACTCAACAGTGCTGGAACTCTGTTACAGACAAGTCCCGGAAGTATTAGTATTAAAACCACCTGGATTAAATGCAAAATACCTTGGAGGTAGGTATGATCAGAAGTAACAGCAATATGGCTTATAACCTTGCTCTTTCAAGAATATGTATTTCAAAGATACATCTTTTTTTCTGTACAGGGCATTACACAAGAACACAGAAAGCAGACACCACTGGGCATCACTCTGGGCACTGTCTGGCTGCAACCGTAGAATCATTTTGGTTGGAAAAGACTTTTGAGACCACTGAGTCCAACCATCAACCTAACACCACCATGGTAATGACACCATGTCCCAGAGTGCCATGCCTACACACTTTTCGAACACCTCCAGGGATGGTGACTACACCACCTCCCTGGGCAGCCTGTTCCAACGCCTGACCACTCTTGCAGTAAAGAATTTTTCCCTGATATTCAATCTAAACCTCCCCTAGCACAACCTGAAGCCATGTCCTCTTGTCCTATCACCAGAGACCAGCAGCTGCCTTACTGCCATCTCCTTCCAGGTAGTTGCAGAGAGCAATAATATGGTCTCCCCTCAGCCTCTTCCTTTCCAAAATCACATCCCAGCATACAGGAGCACCCACAGGGTCTGCCTGTGCTACATGTGGGGATCCAGGAAGGACATCTCTGGATTGAATGATGACAAAGCCTTTGCTGGCAGCAGTTTACAGGCAGAGAGAACACTGGCAGGCTACTGCACAGACAGTATCTGAGCCAACTACACTAATATGTTCTTGTTCACTGTTTGGAAGCTGCAGCACCATCCTTACTCTGAGTAGTTTCCTAACTAGTTCAATATAGATGCTGGTGTAACCTTGCTGTTCCCCTCAGCCTGCAAGGAGTCTGAAACAGTAGCTCAGAGAAATGTGGGCTGCGTAGCTGATGCAACAAATCTGCTTTCCCTGAACTCTGGGGGCAATGGCAAACGCATTGCTTCACCATTGCACTGGTAACAGTGTAACCAAAAGGGTTTAGGCAACGTGCTCGTGGATCACTTTTGGTTGAAGTGAAAAGGGATGTAGTGGGGACAAGATCCCTCAGAGACATTGTTTGCTGTGGGACTGTAAGAAGGAATCAAAGCTCTGCACATTTGTGTAACAGCCCTGCTCCACCTCCTTTTGAGAAGATATCCCAAGGGTTCAAGCCACCAAAAACCTGTCCTGTGGAAGAGTCTCAAGATCCTGAAGCACCAACTCCCAGATCCTTTTGTCCAAGTGTCTGCTTCTCCACTAGCAATCTCTTGCATTTCACAGAATCACAGAACCACCAAGGTTGGAAGAGACCTCAAAGATCATCAAGTCCAACCCATCACCACAGACCTCATGACTAAACCATGGCACCAAGTGCCATGTCCAATCCCCTCTTGAACACCTCCAGGGATGGCAACTCCACCACCTCCCTGGGCAGCACATTCCAATGCCTAACAACTCTCTCAGTGAAGAACTTTCTTCCCACCTCCAGCCTAAACTTCCCCTGGTGCAGCTTGAGACTGTGTCTTCTTGTTCTGGTGCTGGTTGCTTGAGAGAAGAGACCAACAAACTTGTGGCTACAACCACTCTTCAGGTAGTTGTAGAGAGCAATAAGGTCTCCCCTGAGCCTCCTCTTCTCCAGGCTAAACAACCCCAGCTCCCTCAGCCTCTCCTCATAGGGCTTGTGCTCAAGGCCTCTCTGTTGCCCTTCTCTGGACACGTTCAAGTGTCTCAGTTTCCTTCTTAAACTGAGGGGCCCAGAACTGGACACAGGACTCAAGGTGTGGCCTAACCAGAGTACAGGCATGAGAAAATCACTGCATAATATAAGTCTGGAGCAACATTAAATGCCATCCATTTCCTATCAGAATGTCTGCATGCACAAAATAAGTGCACAGCAGATCATTAATTAAATAAGACTTTAACTGCAATGTGACTGGGATACATTTTGCTGGTGCAGACATAGGCCAGATGAGCACAGTGCCATTTCCTTTTTCATAAAAATTCAGACTTGTTTCCAAAGTTAGAGCTCTAAGTCAGACCAGAGATTTTGAGGAAGAATGGCACTGGAGTTACTCTTTGGAGCTAGTCCAGCTCCAGAGGTATCATAGTATCATAGTATCAGTCAGGGTTGGAAGGGACCACAAGGATCATCTGGTTCCAACCCTCCTGCCATGGGCAGGGACACCTCACCACTAGATCAGGCTGACCAGAGCCTCATCCAGCCTGGGCTTAAACACGTCCAGGGACGGGGCCTCAACCACATCTCTGGATAACCTATTCCAGGGCTTCACCACTCTCATGGGGAAGAACTTCCTCCTCACATCAAGCCTGAATCTCCCCACCTCCAGCTTCATTCCATTCCCCCTAGTCCTGTCACTACCTGAGATCCTGAGAAGTCCCTCCCCAGCCTTCTTGTAGGCCCCCTTCAGATCCTGGAAGGCCACAATGAGGTCACCTCGGAGCCTTCTCTTCTCCAGACTGAACAGCCCCAACTCCTTCAGTCTGTCCTCATAGGAGAGGTGCTCCAGCCCTCTGATCATCCTCGTGGCCCTTCTCTGGACATCTTCCAGCATGTCCATATCCCTCTTGTAATATGGGCTCCAGAACTGGAGGCAGTACTCCAGGTGGGGTCTCACCAGAGCTGAGTAGAGGGGGAGAAGCACCTCCCTTGACCTGCTGGTCACACTTCTCCTGATGCAGCCCAGGATCTGATTTGCTTTCCGGGCTGCAAGTGCACATTGAGAGCTCCTGTTGAGCTTCTCATCCACCAGCACCCCCAAGTCTCTCTCCTCAGGGCTGCTCTCCAGCCAGTCACTGCCCAGCCTGGATTTGTGCCTGGGATTGCCTCGACCCATATGGAGGACCCTGCACTTGATCTTGTTGAATCTCATGAGGTTGGCTTGTGCCCACCTCTCCAGCCTGTCCAGGTCCCTCTGCAACACAGAGAGGGAGAGCAGGAAGTCATAAAAATACTAGCAAGAATGCATGCAAGATCTTAAAAGGAAGAGGTGAAGACAAGCATCAATCTGATATTAGCTTCCCCCTGTGCTCTGCAGGGTGGTTAGCATCAAAGTCCATCATTTTTCTCTTTGGTCTGCAGTGTGCCAGCATACTGCCAAACAATTTTTGAGAATTCCCTGCTCCTCAGTAGTTAAATTTTGTTCTTTGCAATTTTCAGATTTCTGACAGAACTGCTGGTGACAGTTGTAATAATATTCTCTAAAATGTTGTGGTGGTGATTCTTTGAATGCCTTTGTGGTTTGCTGTCCAGAGTTATAATAACCTATGCTTGCCCAGATATGTGTTCTCAGCTTGGAAGCACTGGAGCTAACATTTAGTCTTCTGCCTGGGTGACTGCTTGTGTGTGCTGAACATGTAAGCAAGCCACTCTCCCAACTATTATTCAGGTGCTTCCTGGTCCCTGGGATGCACATTTTGGGGTTCACATCTCTGGGGAAGTAGATGACTTGAGGTTTATCCCTAAGAGCAGAATCCAGTGATGGGGATCATAGGTGGTTTCCCAGCCTCCTTGTAGTTTTGTATGCATATCACTTATCTTCTTCCTTAACCATTTTGTTTTAGAAACAATAATGGAGGGAATGGAGGAGAGGAAGAAAAACAAAAATACAGCTCTGTGGTTGTATGACAGGACTGAAACCAGCATCGCTACGGTGAGATTAGCTTTGATAAGGTAGTTTACTGCAGGTGCCAGTCTTGCTCTGTTCATCTCAAGGAGTTTAATCTGAGATCCTCAGAAAGATGAGATACAAATGGCCAGCTTGCATTAACTTTTTCTAGTCTTAGGGCTGTGTGTGTATGTGCTTAGTGAAAACAGCTGAGTGAAACTTTGAGAACTGGGCCTGTGAGACACAGATTGAAATCATGTATGTCTCTATGAGGCACCAATTTCAACTAGACCTATGTGAACTTTGGAAAGAGAAATCTAAGCAAAACTGAAAAGATCACAAAACCACTCATAGTCAGTCATAAAGGACCTCCTGCAGAGTCACAGAATAATAGAATCATAGAATAGTCTGGGTTGGAAGGGACCTCCAATGTCATCTAGTCCAAGCCCCTCCTGCAACAAGCAGGGACATCTTTTACTAGATCAGGTTGCTCAGAGCCCTGTCAAGCCTCCCCTTGAGCATCCTCCTAGATGAGGATGGGGCCTTATCTACCTCCTTGGGCAACCTGTTCCAGTGTTCCACTACCCTCATGGTAAAGAACTTGTTCCTAATATCCAGTCTAAATCTCCTCTAATTTCAAACCATTACCCCTCGTCCTGTCATTACAGGCCTTTGCAAACTGTCCCCCCCAGCCTTCTTGTAGCCCCCTTCAGGTACTGGCAGGCTTCTATTAGGTGTCCCCAGAGCCTCCTCTTCTACAGGCTGAACAATCCCAGCTCCCTCAGCCTGTCCTTGCAGCAGAGGTGTTTCAGCTCCCTGATTATTTATGTGGCCCTTTGCTGGACCCACTCCATCAGGTCCATGTCCTTTTCATGTCAAGAATACCAGAGCTGGATGCAGTACCCCAGGTGAGGTCTCACCAGAGCACAGTGAAGAAGCAGAATCACCTCTCTCAATCTGCTGGCTACACATCTTTTGATGCGGCCTAGGGCACGACTGGCCTTCTGGGTGTGCATAAAACCTTCATATATATTTGAAGTCCATGAAGGAAATAACAGAGTACAAGAGAGAGATAGGAAATTTGGACTTAGTTCTACAGAAAGGGAGATATATCCCCCAAATACTTCACAAGCTGATAGACTAGACACTGGAAGTGCATAGACACTATAAAAGACAAGGTCTCCATTCTGTACCATGAACTATCTCCTACATATATTCCTTAGAAATTGGATCCCAGTTAAATGAAATATTGAAAAGAGTTAGCTCTAGAGGAGGTGAATTTAATTTGAGATGAAAATCCTTTGTGGTTTGGCTGCACACAAACAATGCTATACCCTACTGGAAGCTTGGCTTTGGAAATGAATTCGTGCTCTACAGGAAGGAGAAGCTGAGCATCCCCTCAGTACTGCCTGTCCCAGTTCAGCCTTGCACACCAGTACAGCACAGCACTTGCCATGGCTGAAGAATTGTGATGCTATGCATTGCATTCCATATGAGGACTCTCAGGCCAGTGAGTACATGGACCCCAAAACCCTCAAATGAAATCCTGCAAAGAGAGCCCATGTCTGTACTAACCATTAGTGTTCCAACGTTCCTGAATCGCTACACTTTAAAGTGCACCTAAACAGAGCTTAGATTTTGTGGATGGTAGCATGCTGGAATGCCAAAGAGTAAAGTTGTCTTTAGGAGTTTAAGATCCTCCTCAGAGACCAAAAATCCTGCAGCTGAAGATCTCAACACAATTTATGTGGAGCAGCCATGCAGAAGATCTTTCCCCAAAGCCAAATTCTCTTTATTGACGCAAACTGTGTTTTGCCTCTTACCTTTTTCACACCTCCTGCCCCTCTCCTCCGTCTTCCTCTTCCAAAGTGGTTATCATCCTACGGTAGCTGAAATTAGCCAGCTATGAGATATGCTCTGTCCTTTGTTGTCTCTCTTCCTGACCAGTGATGGTCACACTCATTCCTTCTGGGGACAAACAATCCTCAACAGCACAGCACGCGCCTCTGGGCTGAGGTTGGTTTCCTGAGCTACTCTGCTAATGCTTTCTGATCATATTTTCTAACTCTGTGCTTGGTGCCTCCTTCCAGGCTATGCTCCCCTCCAAACTGTGGTCCCTCATGCAGAACTGCAAAGCAAGCTGTTCCCAGGTGATGATATTTCTGACCAGCTGATAGGGCCTTGACTCGGACCAACAAGGCACGCCGAAATCTGTCTAAACGCTGAACCTCCCAAGAACCACTTCCCTCTCTGGCAACCATCCTAAAGCTCATTTTCATCTTCAGCTCCATTTTTATTGTTTTCCATGCTTCCCTGACATCTCACTTACTTCCTTCTAGCTGCTGAGGTCCTTCTGCTACTCCTTTCCTGTGTCCACAGAGAATCCATTTTAATCCAGATAATCCACTGCCATCCAACCTGGTTTTGTATACATATACACCTAGATATACTCCTTTGCCTTCCAGTTTTACTTTTTGTTAAAATTGCTTTTTAACTTCCAAGGCAGTGCACCTCTTTTCTTTGGTTGCCCCCCGCTTTGTTTTCTCCTGCCTAACTTTTCCACAAGAGGAGAAGAGGGGGCAACCCATATTCTGTGACCATGGCTCCAGGAAAACTAAACTGGCCACACCACCCTATACTTCTCTCCATTCTCTGCCCTGGCTGTCCCTCCCTTGCTGCCCATTGCTCCCCATCACAGAACCACAGAATATATCTGTTTGGAAGAGACCTCAAAGATCATCCAGTCCAACCCTCAACCCAGCACCGAAGGGCCAACACTAAACCATGGCCTTAAGCAGCAGGTCCACGCACTGCTTGAACACCCCCAGGGATGGTGACTCCACCATTACCCTGGGCAGGCCATTCCAACATCTGAGAAGCCTTCCAGGGAAGTGTTTCCTAATATCCAGCCTAAACCTCCCCTGGCACAGCTTGAAACTATTTCCTCTAGCCCTGTCGCTTGACACCAAGGAGAAGAGGCTGCCCTCTCCTTGCTCCAACTTCTTTTCAGGTAGTTGTAGAGAGCAATTAAGTCTCCCCTCAGCCTCCTCTTCTCCAGACTGAACAACCCCAGCTCCCTCAGATGCTCTTCATAGGCCATGTGCTCCAGGCCCTTCACCAGCCTCATGATCCTTCCCTGGACATGTTCCAGCACCTCAATTTCCTTCCATCCCACAACTACAGAGACAGTAAGTTTGGTCTTTGCACACCGCCAACTCACTCAAAGGGAAGTTCTGACTTGCATGTATAAACTCATTCTTACCAAGCTGAGATTTCACTGACACCCCAACTGGACATTGGGAAAATTTTTTTTCACAGTAAGAGTGGTCAGGCATTGGAATGTGTTGCCCAAGGAGGGGGTTGAGTCACCAACCCTGGATGTGTTTAGAGGTGGTTTGGATGCGGTGCTTGGGGATATGGTTTAGGGGTGAACCTTGCAGAACAGGTTTATTGCTTGGACCCGGTTACACTGAGAGTCTTTTCCAAACTGAAGGTTTCTGTGATTCTGTAAGGTACATTTTCACCTCACTTTTCATGGGTTTCATAGTGAAAGAGTAAAATTGGAAGCTATTACCAGAATGTAGGACCTGGTTCAGGAAGGAGTTAAACATAAGGGTCATGGAACACTGAAACAGGATGCCCAGGGAGGTAGTGGGGGCCCCATCCTGGAAACATTGAGGGTCAGGCTTGATGAGGTTGTGGACAGCCTGATCCAGTTGGGGATGTCCCTCCTTCTAAAGATCCCTTCCAACCCAGTTCATTCTATGATTCCATTCTATGATTGTGTGTGGTGGAATCCTTTTATACTCAAGGAACATACAAGGGTTCTAGGCACTGTGTATGTCCTGTGTGTTCTGTGTCTGGGACATGGTCTGCTTAAATATATTCATGCAACTACAAGCCCTCTTAAACCAATTTGTTTACCTTTCTCCCAGTGTTTCCTTGAATTTAGGCCTCAACTGCTGTTGCAAAGGAAACTTCTAAAAAGAGAGCTTTGTAGTGAAGCTTCCCCCCTTTTAAGAATTATGATTTTATACATATCTATATAACTGCATATAACCTTTCAAACACAAATTTTCCCTTCTTTTTCCCCTCTTCTTCTATTTCTCTTAAGGGAAACAATTTTTCACAGTGGAAGGATACACTGAATAAAATTAATTTTTATTTATTATTTTAAACAAAACAAAAGGCAACTCAAAATGTTGCTTCACAGTATAATGCTAATAAACCACTGTGAGATGCCTATTGGTAAGAAGCTCATGACACTTTTCTTCTGTGGTAGAAAGCAAGTTCTACCACAGCCTCACAATATCACAGAATCATAGAAAATTAGGGGCTGGAAGGGACCTCGAAAGATCATCCAGACCAATCCCTATGCCAGAGCAGGATCACCTAGACCAGATCACAGAGGAATGCATCCAGACAGGTTTTGAGTATCTCCAGAGAGGGAGACAACAAAACCCCCCTGGGCAGCCTGTTCCAGTGTTCTGTCACCCACAGAGTGACAAAAAAATTTTCCCACGTTTCCATAGAACTTCCTATGCCTCGTCTTGGCCAGCAGGAGCAGGGAGGAGCAGGGAGGTCATTGTGCCCCTGTACTCTGCATTGGTTAGGCCACACCTTGAGTCCTGTGTCCAGTTCTGGGCCCCTCAGTTTATGAAGGACATCAAGACACTTGAACGTGTCCAGAGAAGGGCAACAAGGCTGGAGAGAGGCCTTGAGCACAAGCTCTGTGAGGAGAGGCTGAGGGAGCTGGGGTTGTTTAGCCTGGAGAAGAGGAGGCTCAGGGGCCACCTCATTGCTCTCTACAACTACCTGAAAGGTGGTTGTAGCCAGGAAGGGGTTGGCCTCTTCTCCCTGGCAACCAGCACCAGAACAAGGGGACACAGTCTCAAGCTGCACCAGGGGAAGTTTAGGCTGGAGGTGAGGAGAAAGTTCTTCACAGAGAGAGTGATTCGTCATTGGAATGTGCTGCCCGGGAAGGTGGTGGATTCACCGTCCCTGGAGGCGTTCAAGAGGGGACTGGACGTGGCACTTGGTGCCATGGTCTAGTCGTGAGGTCTGTGGTGACAGGTTGGATTCGATGATCTTCGAGGTCTCTTCCAACCTTAGTAATACTGTGATACTGTGATACTGTGATCTTGTAGCATTGCCCCTTGTCCTGTCACTGGGCATCACAGAGAAGAGACTGACTCCATCCTGTTGGCACCCAGTACCTCAACACATAATTTTTTCCTCCTTCTGTTTCTTCAGAACATCCACAGCTGCTCAGAACCTCCTGTTGTCTTAACAGTCACTCCTTGGATATCACAGCACGTTTTACTTCTTTGTGCAATAAAGAAGAGGAAAGTAGGTGAGTCATTGTTCTGAGGAACTAAGGAAAACAAACTAGTGCCTTCATGCCAGTGTAAATGCACATTACCCCCAGGAAAGAAAAACCCAGTCACCTCTTGGGATTTGTGTAAGCTCAAGGGATTGCTGGTGGCAATATTGCACAGCTTTGTGTTAACCAAGAAAGGCCAGAAAGAGATTCCTTCAACACAATGACAGCGTGCTTCTCATCCTTGGCACTACCTGAGACCAGGTTTCTTCTGAGAAAGAGACATGGCTACAGGAAGCAATATTGTTCATTGTCAACTAAACTCGCAGCTGTCCCTAGATCCACGCTCAGGTGTGCTGAAGAAAAGGATTGCTAGCAGTTTGGCAGCTAAGCTGAGGTCAGGAAAACTCTGCTCCTGTTCACAGCCCTGCTGGGCTGTGACTTGAGGCAAACTATTTAGTCTCTGCCTCCTGCAGCTCTGAAGCATCTGTGAAATAAGTCATCTCCTGACAACCTGGAGTGATAATGGGAATGCAGGAAAGTTTGTGGTGGGTTCAGCAGGGACCACTGACAATATAATTAGCTGCTGGAAGAGCTACCAGTAAAGCTGTTTGATGCCACAGATTCACAGAATCACAGAAAACGTCCAGCTGGAAGAGACATCAAAAATCATCCAGCCCAACCTTCAACCCAGCACTGAAGGGTCAATACTAAACCATGTCCTTAAGCATCAGGATCTCACACTGCTTAACTACCTCCAGGGACAGTGACTCCACCACTGCCCTGGGCAGAAAATTCCAGTGCTTGATAACCCTTTCAGTGACGAAGTATTTCCTCATATCCAGCCTAAACCTAGACACAGACATCTAGGCATGTCTGAAAGAACAAGGGCAAAGGAAGCAACATGATAAGTTGAACTTGATGATCTCGAAGGTCTGATTCTGTGATTCTGTGATCTTCAGTTTACAATACAATACAATACACCAGGTTGAAAGAGACCTTCAAGATCATCGCGTCCAACCCATCAACCAATCCAACCCACCTAAACAACTAAACCATGCAACCAAGCACCCCAAGCACCCCATCAAGTCTCCTCCTAAACACCTCCAATGAAGGTGACTCCACCACCTCCACGGATAGCCGATTCCAATGGGCAATCACTCTCTCCGTGTAGAACTTCTTCCTAACATCCAGCCTAAACCTGCCCTGGCACAGCCTGAGACTGTGTCCTCTTGTTCTGGTACTGGCTGCCTGGGAGAAGAGACCAACCTCTGCCTGGCTACAACCTCCCTTCAGGTAGTTGTAGAGAGCAAGAAGGTCACCCCTCAGTCTCCTCCTCTCCAGGCTAAGCAACCCCAGCTCCCTCAGCCTTTCCTCATAGGGCTTGTGTTCCAAACCCCTCACCAACTTCATTGCCCTTCTCTGGACACGTGCCAGCAAGTCAACATCCTTCTTAAACTGAGGCGCCCAGAACTGGACACAGTACTCAAGGTGCAGCCTAACCAGTGCAGTGTACAGGGGCAAAATGACCTCCCTGCTCCTGCTGGCCACTGTTCCTGATGCAGACCAGGATGCCATTGGCCTTCTTGGCTGCCTGGGCACACTGCAGGCTCATGTTCAGCCTCCCATCAACCAGTACCCCCAGGTCCCTCTCTGCCTGGCAGCTCTCCAGCCACTCTGACCCCAGCCTGTAGCACTGCATGGGGTTGCTGTGGCCAATGTGCAGAACTGGGCACTTGGACGTGTTAAATCTCATGCCGTTGGATTCTGCCCATCAATGGCAGTTTCCCTGCTGAGGGACTGTGTGACAAGTCTGAAGTTGTAAGGTCAGGTTCAGGTCCAAATATAACACCAAGTGTGGTGCCAGAGTGTGTAACCACTACAATTTTGGATCAGACCCCATGGATCTTCCACCTTCCAAAGTCTTTCCCAGTATCTGAACCCTCTACAATGAAGTGACGCGAATGATGCACCTTAGAGGGCCAATACGGGCTCTAAAAATGATCAGCACATCCAAGCAGAGCCCAGGACAATAAATAACATTTTCCATCTTTAAAGTATTATTCCGGGAAACTGCATGGCTCAGGGAGTTGGTGTTGGGATACGGAGCCTTTCATCGCTGGTCCAAACATGACCCAAGTCAGTAGTGACCAAAAAAATGGTTACCGTTTGGCAGACGCTTTGTGGCCTAGAGTATTTGAAATGAGTTGATGGGCTTAATCCAGCTCCCAGTGGACAACGACCCACATCACAGAAACCACCGCCACAATTGGCACCCTTGTTGGCAGCCTTAGCAGGTTGGCCGAGGATTAAATAAGTGCAGAGACTGAGCCACCCTCTTATGCCTAGCTAGAGGTTGTCCCTTCTAGGTCATGGATGAGACACAAGGATGGGGTGGAGTGGGGAAGCTCACACGCCCTCTGCTTGTGCTGTGCTGGTTTTGTGGGTAAGGAAAGGAATTCGTTTTCCAGGGCTGCGATTCAGGCACCCTTCATAAGCAGCATTTTCATGTTCATGTGGCTGAGCATGAATTTTATAAGGAGTCAGAAATGAAGAGGATATCAGAGTTTGTTCTCTCAAAAAATGGGGCAAATACAATACAATACAATACAATACAATACAATACAATACAATACAATACACCAGGTTGAAAGAGACCTTCAAGATCATCACGTCCAACCCATCAACCAATCCAACCCACCTAAACAACTAAACCATGCAACCAAGCACCCCATCAAGTCTCCTCCTGAACACCTCCAATGAAGGTGACTCCACCACCTCCACGGGCAGCGCATTCCAATGGGCAATCACTCTCTCTGTATAGAACTTCCTAACATCCAGCCTAAACCTGCCCTGGCGCAGCCTGAGACTGTGTCCTCTTGTTCTGGTGCTGGCTGCCTGGGAGAAGAGACCAACCTCTGCCTGGCTACAACCTCCTTTCAGGTAGTTGTAGAGAGCAATAAGGTCACCCCTGAGTCTCGGTTCATTTATGGGGAAATCATCAGAGCCAGGGTACTTAACAGCAGGGCTGCACTGAAGAAAATGCATACAAGCAACCTGCAAAGCAGCTCTGCTTTGAGAAGCATTCCTTTTGCTGTGCAATGTTGTCAGTCATCACTTTAATTATCTCACAAGATGTCATAAAGTGAACATGATCCGTGCCAGCTAAAGTCAAAGAGCTCAAGCTGATTTCTAATTAAATGTACAATGGCAACTATCAGGTAAGCAACGACCTGATAGACCAAAAGAAAAAAACATGAAAAGTGCAGTATGAAGAAAACCAGGACTTTTGTTAGCCCTGAAAGTGGTTTTCATTTTTGGAGAGGTAAAGTACAGCAGTCCCTTTTTTAAAATTAACAGCACTGTGCTAACAAAACACCATGAGATAAATCCTGCACTTATTCAGGTAACAGCTGGATGAAGCCCAAATTTAAACTTCACTTTTAAACGAGGCAGCACCTAGGCTGGCCACATGAAGGGCAAAGACCACAAGGTTTGTACATGCTTTCCTATGAGAAGGCAGAGAGAGATCTTTCCTCCTCTCGCAGCCCAAGCAGGCAACGCTGGAAGAGGAAACCACAGCACACAGGCAGGAGTGGCTACCTAGGAGTGGAGTCTACCTAGGTGGAGGCTACCTAGGTGGTGGAGTTGCCATCACTGGAGGTGTTCAGGAGGAGACTTGATAGGGTGCTTGGTTGCATGGTTTGTTGATTAGGTGGTGTTGGATGATAAGCTGGACGTGATGATCACTGATCCCAGGGATCAGTGCTGGGCCCCATCCTCTTCAATGTCTTTATTGACAATCTGGATGAGGGGATTGAGACAGTCATCAGCAAATTACAGATGACACCAAGTTGGGAGCAGATGTTGGTCAGTTAGAGGGTGGAAGGGCCCTGCAGAGGGACCTCGACTGACTGGACAGATGGGCGGAGTCCAATGGGATGGCATTCAACAAGTCCAAGTGCCGGGTGCTGCACTTTGGCCACAGCAAACCCATGCAGAGCTACAGGCTGGGGTCGGAGTGGCTGGAGAGCTGCCAAACAGAGAGGGACCTGGGGGTGCTGATTGACAGCCGCCTGAACATGAGCCAGCAGTGTGCCCAAGTGGACAAGAAGGCCAATGGCATCCTGGCCTGCATTAGGAATAGTGTGGCCAGCAGGAGCAGGGAGGTCATTGTGCCCCTGTACTCTGCTTTGGTTAGGCCACACCTTGAGTGCTGTGTCCAGTTCTGGGCCCCTCAGTTTAAGAAGGACATTGAGACACTTGAACGTGTCCAGAGAAGGGCAACAAGGCTGGAGAGAGGCCTTGAGCACAAGCCCTATGAGGAGAGGCTGAGGGAGCTGGGGTTGTTTAACCTGGAGAAGAGGAGGCTCAGGGGTGACCTCATTGCTCTCTACAACTACCTGAAAGGTGGTTGTAGCCAGGAAGGGGTTGGCCTCTTCTCCCTAGTAACCAGCACCAGAACAAGGGGACACAGTCTCTGGCTGCACCAGGGGAGGTTTAGGCTCGAGGTGAGGAGAAAGTTCTTCACCAGGAGAGTGATTTGCCATTGGAATGGGCTGCCCGGGGAGGTGGTGGAGTCACCGTCCCTGGAGGTGTTGAAGAGGGGATTGGACGTGGCACTTGGTGCCATGGTCTAGTCGTGAGGTCTGTGGTGACAGGTTGGACTCGATGATCTTCGAGGTCTCTTCCAACCTTAGCGATACTGTGATATACTTTGATACTGTGATCTTGAAGGTCTCTTCCAACCTGGTCTATTCTATTCTACTCTCTACTCTACTCTACTCTACTCTACTCTACTCTACTCTACTCTACTCTACTCTACTCTACTCTATTCTATTCTATTCTATTCTATTCTATTCTATTCTATTCTATAAGTCACACTGAGACCTTGACAGCATTTGAAGCCAATTTTGTCCTGTTTCATTTCATACCTCTTGTGGTATTGCAGCAGCTAGGATGATGGCAGCTCTGCCCAAGACACTGGGAATACATTTTGCAGGCAGCTGGGGGCCTCCTTCTCCAATTTAACTATTATTCCTATTAGCAGGTGAGGAAATGGGGATTATTTAGTCCAGAGAAGAAGAGGCTCAGGGGAGATCTTATTGATCTCTACAACTACCTGAAAGGAGGTTGTAATGAGTTGGGCGTCAGTCTCTTCTCCCACATAAATAGTGACAAGACAAGAGGAAATGGCCTCAAGTTGTGGCAGAGAAGATTTATATTGGATATTAGGAAAAAAATGTCTTTACTGAGTGATCAGGCATTGGAACAGGCTGCCCAGGGGGTGGCTGCATCACCACCCCTGAAGGTGTTCAAAAAAATATGTAGATGTGGTACTTCAGAACATGATTTAGTGGGCATGATAGCATTTGGTTGGCTTGATCTTAGAGGTCTTATCCAACCTTAATGATTCTATGATTCTTTGTGATATCCAGAGCACCTCACTGTCTGTTGGACCTTATTACAGTGAGTCCTTTCATAAGAAGGTAGGATCTGACCAGTAGTTTTCACTCCCAGACTGATTCAACACCTAGCTTCCACACTTATAGAAAGACCAAAATGCAAGGCAGTCTGTGGGTGCAATGCATTTGCTGCCTACCAGAAAGAGCAGTCATTTGGTCTTTGCTGCAGTATGGCCCTTGTGTGTTCTGAGTTTTTTAAGCACTCCTTGCGAAATGCAAAGTGGCAGACTCCTAAAAGGTTCCTCACCTGTGATGTGTGAAATGGAGTGCCTTGTCTCATTTGGTTTTGTTTGCACTGGAATTAATGATGAAATTAGCAGGTCTTCGTAAAGGGAAGGTTCGAGTTCAGAAATAAGCAGTGAGCAAAGTGAGGAGGTGTAGGATCTCTTCCCTGTTAGCTGCAGGAACAGCACCGTGCATTGCCTGACCCTGGATGTCCACATGGGCTCCTGCCATGCCAACACATGTTAGATGTGAAGAGCACCCTAATAGAAGCACTTGACCTAAACTGAACAAATTTTCTAATTGCAGTAAGACAACACTTGAGGGTGTGGTTACCACAGAAAATCACACCCATGGACAGATTAGGAGCACCTGGCTGCACCTCATGCCTCCTAACGTCCCAGGGGCATGATTATCTCATCAGGTGCCACCTGCCAAGTCTTGTTGCTGAGAGCTGGCTTTGGCACACTGCACAGCTGGGGTGGGGAGAGGAGCACACAGGGGCAGGCACACATGCTTGTCTCAAGTGCATTCCTTAAAAGTGAGTATTTACACCGAGACGATGCCTTGCTTCTGCACAGAGGCGCGTCTGCTTGGGGGCTCCCAAGGAACAAGCTGCTGTTTCTGACTCCACTGTCCAGCACCCTCACCTCCTCAGCACAGCTTGCATTCTGCGTTACTGATTAATGGATATCCCTCAGCTTGCCACTCTCCAGGCACAACTTTTCCAAAGACTCAGTGCAGCCTGTAAGAGACCCAAACAGATGGATGAGCCTGGAAAATCGCTTGCCTGGTGATTTTCAAAATGCTTTGCCCTTCTTCTCCCAAAAGAGGACAAAGCCAAGGTGAGACAATGGCTTTATGACTTTTTACAAAGTGCTCTGACCATGAAAACAGCGTTCTGACTTCAAAGTAGATAGCATGTGTCCAGGTGAGGTTATGCTGTGCACTCTGCCTCTGCACGCCTTCTCATTTCTCCTCTTTCATCCCCAATTAAAGGTGTAAAGCCTAACCTCCACGCAGCAATTAGTGGATCATGGCCCAGCAAGAGAAACCAGACCAAACCTCTGCCTCTGCCAGGGCTGTTTTGCTGCTGTGGAGCACCGAAGATCATAAAACAAAAGACAAAGCTCTGAGCCCAGAGGTAAGTTGCTCTTGGTTGAAACAATCTGTCTGGGGAACAAACTTTCAGGCATCAGACTAATCCAGAGTCTGATGACCTTTAGGTCACAGTGCCAGAACTTCCTCTTGAATACATCTTTTACAGCATAACCAGAGTGATATTAACAACAATGACCTGACCCCGTCCATCCCCTCAGAAGCACCTACCCTGGGCAGAGCTCCCCAGAAACAGAGAAGGGAGAAGAACAAAAGACTCCAGGAAGTCTACTAAAGATGTGCCAATCTAATTATTATGGGCAGTGCTCAGGTAGTGTGCTGAGAGGCGCCAATAAAAGAAAACAACCAAAAACTGTAAAGCTAGATGATGTACCCTTTAGGCCATGGGAGTGGAGAAGGAATTTACTATGAATCAGATGAAGACATATTTATTAGCACTCCCAATCTTAGCCCTTTTGATAACATCAAAGTCCACTGGATTTGAAGCTACCCTAACAGATTTAGCTGTGGTCCAAAGCAGTAGGGAACAGACTTAAGCCCTGTTCTTTGGTCCTTGCTCACTGTGCTGTACAGCAGCGCTGTTCTCCATCCAGCAAAATCCTCCTCTCCTTTAAGGCTCAGCACGACAGGTCAGATTCAGAAATGTTCCCCTTCCTCTTCATTCCCCTTGAGTTTCTCACCCTGACACGCTGGACTACAAGATAATTTTAATGTGGAAAGTTCTGTGGGTATGTTTTGTTTTCTTTTAACTTCAGAAAAGAAAAGGTACAACCAGAGGGGGAAAAAACAGTGGCTCATGGTTGAGAGGACTCTTTTAACCAAGGAGTCACATGGCTTCCTGGCCAGCAGCCAAAGAAGTCATGAGAGATGCTGCCATTCCCCTCAGCACTCCCTTAACCATGTCCTGCCTGCTACCCAGCCTGCCACCAGTCACCTCACACCCCGAGGCCAGCAGCTCTCCTCAGCCAAGATGTGCTCTGCTGTGCTCATGGTGGCTATCTGGCTGCCATGGAAAGAGGAGGCATCATCTTCAGCACGGGCGCTTTTCCTCCTGCCCTCTCCCCAGGGCCACACTGGACATGGTGGTGACACAGACAACAGTGATGCCATGTTTCAGACAAGATGCAATCGTGCCCTCTGTGCTGCTTGTGGTTGGAAGAGAGTTACTGAAAGTAATGACATGGCACTTACACCACGTTCCCCGTTTTCAAAGTGCTGTGGCAGCTTTCATTTTCCTGCCCCTCCCCTACCTCCAAGCCATGCCAGCGTTGCTGTTGCCTTATTAAAGCTGTGGGAAACAGAGGCAGGCAGAAGTCAGGATACTGCTATTCAGCATTTCAGGCATGTGTTTACCACGGAGCAAATCCCACTATGGAAAAGCATACTTTTTATCCAGATGCACTTGGGCTTTTTCAGATGCTTCCCTGACTTGCTGCCAGGGATGTTAGGACCAGTGCTGGTCCTGCATGTCCATACAGCTCTGCTGGGCAACTCCATAGCAGCAGTTGTATTCCACCCCAGCAGTGAGTGAAATGATCCTTATCCAGTTCACTTGAATCCTGGAAGGAATCATTCACTTATGACCCTTGAATGAAAGAAGCTGTTATTAAATAGTAGACATATTTCATAATTATCTCTCACTTCAGCCAGATTAGAAGGGTGGCAAAGATGTGGAGGCCCAACACTGCAGCACTTAAACAACTTCGACCTAAATGCACCTCTGATTATTTTCCAGGCCCTTCTTGCAAGTAGACATTGGTTTGTATCTTCATGGCTTATGCTCACTCCCACCTTGGAAAGCTGGACTGCCCCACAATGCCTTGCACATAACAAGCAAGCACTGCACTGCTTTCCAGGTGCTTCTCCCCTCAGGAAAAAATAATTAGCATTTTGGGTTTGTGTCAGAGACCAGGACGATTCTTTCAATAGACTGTAGTACTGATTGGAGGTTTTGTCTGAGGTGGTCTCCTGTTAATATTGCTTTTGCCATGTGTTCTTAGGCAACATGGCCACATTCCCTTTAAATTGTGTAATATGGCAGCCCATGCCAAGGCTAAACTCAAATGGATACTGGAAGAAAATGGTTTGTACTGACTTTTTGCTTGGTTATCCTCTCACTCGCACCACAATCAGTCCGTTGAGTGCAGCAGAGTTGCTCCAGCTTTACTAACTTGCTAAACTGTGGACACAGCCTCAGGGGCAAGGAACATTGGGCCCTCAGGATTGAAAAGACAAGACACAAGAGCTTCCCAAAATGCTGCACAGATCTATGGCAATGACCAAGACAAGACACAAGGAGCTTCCCAAAATGCTGCACAGATCTATAGCAATGACCAAGACAAGACACAAGGAGCTTCCCAAAATGCTGCACAGATCTATAGCAATGACCAAGACAAGACACAAGGAGCTTCCCAAAATGCTGCACAGATCTATAGCAATGACCAAGACAAGACACAAGAGCTTCCCAAAATGCTGCACAGATCTATGGCAATGACCATACAGAAGAAAATGGTTTTGAATGTCTTTGTTGCACGTTCCAGGTACATGCTGGTGGAAGGTGCAACTCATCAGTTTTGCACTACAAATATGCCAATTTCCCAGAGTTCAATCAGTTTTGAAAGTGGTTTCACTGGTTATCAACAGGTGGCTCTACCTCACACCAACAATTTGGGGCATGAAGTACAGTGACCAGTGGGCTTGGTGCAGCTTCACAGGGGGAAATTTTTCTGCCACAACTTAGACCTCTGAGGCTAGCTTTTGCCTTCAGTTGCACACTTACAGTGGATATCCTTTTTATTATTATTTATTACTTAGGAACTCAGGGGTGAAATCTAACCTTGGACAAAGAGCTGGAACAAAGACTATGTAACCATGATGATTTAAGTGGGATTTTTGCATAAACTTGAATTGTATCCTTCCTCAAGGGGGTTCTGATCCACAAGCATCAGCTGAAAAGGAAATAAATGCTCAAAACTGTAACTCCAACATGGGCACAAGATGTACGCTCTATGAAATTTACTTCCAGAAAAAGCTACAATAGCTCTTTAACTTAGCCTGATTTCCTAACAAAGACATGATGTGATGTAAAATAATTAATGGGAGATAATCATCTTGCTCTCAGTTCCTGGTGGAAGAAAGATTGTTTTGTTTACCTCAAGAACAACTAGTTCAACTTAACTACTTTTAGACAAGCTGCCTGTGCCCTATTAGAACAGGACTAGGGAGCTAACTTTCAGCTCCATTGCACCATCAAGAAAAATGCCTTTGAGGAAAAAGGCCCAAGAGGGAAGCATGAAAAGACAGCTTTTATCTGAAGGTTTGTCCTAAAAACATTTAGGCAGTAACAGAAAAGAGAAGTCATTGAATTATATTGCATATGGACAGAAAAACCTGCTGAGAAAATAGCCTAAGGCTCTGTAGATAGATTTTCTTCACATGTGCTTTAGCTGAAGTATTTGCAAAGCTCTTTTTGCATGTATTGTAGCAAAAGCAATTACATAGGAATTGTCTTGACAAGAAGTAGCCAGCAAGTCCAATGCAGATCTCCACAATGGAGGGGAAATGCTTCCTTTTACCTTTTGTGAAAAGATTAAAGGGGCAGTAAAAGAGAAAGAGATAATGCTAACAAGCTTTAAAGGACTAGAAGACAGTCTCCTGGAACCTGCCTTCCTTGGGTTGTCTTGCAGAGCACTCCTGTGCCTGAGCTCCTGGTCTTTCTTAGCCTCCCAACTAATTCTGGGCTTGTAAACCTGCAGTTTTCATTGACAGGTTTGTTCAGCTCGTTGCCAGGGGATCGACATGTGCTCAGCACAATCTCCTGACCCAAAAGCCATGGAGATTTTTCTTTTGTGCATAGATATTTTGATCATGGTCCTCACGACTAGAGGCTTGGATAGTTCCCATAGAATCCTTCCATGCAGAGTGCTGCTGTAAGCTATGTAAGTTATATACCTGTGGTAATGCTGTACAGGCAGACACTGAAGCATCAAAGAGGAAAGACAAAAAATAATTAGAAGAATCAAACAGGCTGACCTGGAGTTGCAAAAGCCAAGCAGAGATGGTTTGCTAGCATGCATGAAAATCATTGGTGAGAGTCCACTATGCCAAGGTTACAGGCTGAAGAAATCTGGTTTGCAACATTAACCAGTTCTGTAAGGCAGTGTCAGCACGCCTGCAGAGATCCTTTGATCTGCAGCTGGTCCCAGCTTTCTGTTGCTTGTGGTGACTCAGGAGGACTAGAAGGTTAAACTCTTTAATATCTTCATTAGTGATACAGACAGTGGGATCAAGTGCACCCTCAGCAAGTTTGCAGGTGAAACCAAGCTAGGCTGAGTGCCAGAGGGACAGGATGTCATCCAGAGAGACATGGACAAGCTGAGGAAGTGGGACAAGTACAACGCCCTGCACCTGGGTCGGTCCTCATTGTCATAGAGAAGGAGCCCTGCAGATAAGAACTTGGGAGTACTGGTGGACTGCTCCACACTGGAGCCAGCAGTGTGCTCTTGCAGCCTGGAAGGCCAATGTCATCCTGGGCTGCATCAAAAGCAGTGTGGCCAGCAAGGCAAGAGAGGTGATTCTGCCACTCTGCTCTTCTCTGGTGAGACCTCACCTGGAGTACTGTGTCCAGGTCTGTGGCCCTCACCACAAGAAGGACATGGACCTGGTGGAGCAGGTCCAGAGGAGAGCCACAAACATGATCAGGGAGCTGGAGTGCCTCTTCTGTGAAGTCTGTGAGAGAATTAAGGTTGTTCAGCCTGGAGAAGTCAAGTCTCTAGGGAGATCTAATAGCAGCCTTCCAGTACATGAAGGAGCCTACAGAAAATCTGTGGAGAGACTATTTACAAAGGCATGTAGCAATAGAATGAGGGGTGATGGCTTTAAACTACAGAAGGACAGATTTAGATTGGACGTTATGAAGAAGTTCTTTGCTATGAGGGTGATGGAACACTGGAACAGGCTGCCCAGGGAGGTAGTGGAGGCCCCACCACTGAAGACCTTCAAGGTCAGGCTTGATGGGGCTCTGAGTAGCCTGATCTAGTTGAGGATGTCCCTGCCATCTGGAGCGGGGTTGGACTTCTAGAGGTCCCTTCCAATCCAGTGCATTCTTTGGTTCTATGACTCTATCATTTGGAGGGTTAGGAATTTCTCTGACAGCATTTTAGTCCAAATGACATGGCCCCATGCACTGAGGAAAGGCTTGGCCCCATTCTCCCTTCAGCACACCACATTCTTGGGTACAGGTGGTGTGTTTTCTCCATCACACAAAGTGTGCTTGTCAATCTAACAGTGTAATTGCTGCCCACTTTGTTCAGCTCTTTACCACCTCCTTCAAAAGACTGTCTTCTGAGGGATTAGTTTTGTGTTCTGTTTAATATGCAAGCACATCTGCATTTCATCTTACCTACTCATCTGAGTATTGCATGACACTTTAAACCCACTCAGTATCACAGTATCACAGTATTTCCAAGGTTGGAAGAGACCTCAAAGATCATCGAGTCCAACCTGTAACCACAAACCTCACGACTAGACCATGGCACCAAGTGTCACATCCAGTCCCCTCTTGAACACCTCCAGGGACGGTGACTCCACCACCTCCCTGGGCAGCACATTCCAATGGCGAATCACTCTCTCGGTGAAGAGAGATTGTATTGTCTTAGTTATGCAACTTACCACAGAATCACAGAAATATTCAGGTTGGAAAAGACCCTCAGGATCATCAAATACATCTGATAACCCTACTCTGCAAGGTTCACCCCAGAAACATATGGCCTGCATTAGGAATAGTGTGGCAAACAGGAGTAGGGAAGTCATTGTGCCCCTGTACTCTGCATTGGTTAGGCCACGCCTTGAGTACTGTGTCCAGTTCTGGGCCCCTCAGTTTAGGAAGGACATTGAGACACTTGAACGTGTCCAGAGAAGAGCAACAAGGCTGGGGAGAGGCCTTGAGCACAAGCCCTGTGAGGAGAGGCTGAGGGAGCTGGGGTTGTTTAGCCTGGAGAAGAGGAGGCTCAGGGGCGACCTCATTGCTCTCTACAACTACCTGAAAGGTGGTTGTAGCCAGGAAGAGGTTGGTCTCTTCTCTCTAGCAACCAGCACCAGAACAGGGGGACACAGTCTCAAGCTGCACCAGGGGAAGTTTAGGCTCGAGGTGAGGAGAAAGTTCTTCACTGAGAGAGTGATTCGTCATTGGAATGTGCTGCCCAGGGAGGTGGTTGAGTCGCCGTCCCTGGAGGTGTTCAAGAGTGGATTGGACGTGGTACTTGGTGCCATGGTCTAGTCATGAGGTCTGTGGTGACAGGTTGGACTTGATGATCTTTGAGGTCTCTTCCAACCTTGGTGATACTGTGATACCGTGATATCCCCAAGCACTAGATCCAAATGACCTTTAAACACGTCCAGGGTTGGTGACTCAACCACCTCCCCGGGCAGCACATTTCAATACCTGACCACTCTTTCCATGAAAAAAAAAATTCCTAATGTCCAGTCTAAACCTACCCAATCACATATTGAGGCTGCTCCCCCTTGTTCTATCACTAATTACCACTAATTACCTGTGAGAAGAGACCAGCCTCTTCACAACGTCCTTTCAGGTAGTTGTAGGCAGCAATGAGGTCTCCCCTCAGCCTCCTCTTTTCAAACTAAACAGCCCCAGCTCCTTCAGCCACTCTTCATAAGATTTATTCTCCAGGCCCTTCCCAAACTTCCTTGCCCTCCTCTGCACTCACTCCAGCATCTCCACATCTCTCTGGCATTGAGGTGCCCAAAACTGGACGCAATACTTAAGCTGTGACCTTACCAGAGACAAGTACAAGAAGTATAAGAGTTCCACATGATCCTACTAGTTCTGGATGCTGACACCTTTCCTTATAATTACTTAAATCTTTTTTTTTTTTTTTCTTTTTCAGTTGTAAGGCATGCTAGACATCTAATTCCCAGAAGCTGCTTGCTGCAAAGGATTCAGAGAGTTGCTTACATCCAAACACATTTGGATTCAAAGATGTTCAGAACTTGAGTGCTTGGCCTAGACTGTGTCGGGGAGATGGGTGGTCAGTCACAGATTTACTAGATCTTTTGAGTTTTAGACAGGGAATTTTAGTCTGGGTCTATCATAGAAATGGTGGACTTCATGTTCTAGAGCTTCCAAAAAGTCATATCACAATCAGACTCCTTGGTGTGTCTGTTTTAGTACATGGAAATAACCCATACCAGAGAGGTAAGTCAAGTTCGTGGTGATTACAGCAGCTCAGCATGAACATATTCTTTACATTTCTTGTTTCTGCTCAGCTAAAGCCTTAGCTTTAGGTGATCCTAAAAACAGTTGATACCTTCTGGTGGTTCGCCTGTTCTGCCTCAGGGGAACAGTAAAGCTGATGCCCTATTTCAAATCACCTTATAGATGACTGATTAAAAATACCATATAAAAGGAGTATCTAAGGATCTCAACGGAGCTCTCCTTGGGCATGGGACATGGCACAAATTGAGGTCAAGAGAATGAGCTTGCCTTAAAGAGGACACAGTTTCAGTTATAAGATGAATGAGGTGCAAAAGTAGGGAAATGATGGATTTACACCACAGTCCTGTGACTGAGCCAGGGACTATTCTGTTCCCATACAGGGGCTGTTCAGTCTGGAGAAGAGAAGGCTCAGAGGTGACCTCATTGTGGCCTTCCAGTATCTGAAGGGGGCCTACAAGAAGGCTGGGGAAGGACTTCTCAGGCTATCAGGCAGTGATAGGACTAGGGGGAATGGAATGAAGCTGGAGGTGGGGAGATTCAGGCTAGATGTGAGGAAGAAGGTCTTCACCATGAGAGTGGTGAAGCCCTGGAATGGGTTATCCAGGGAGGTGGTTGAGGCCCCGTCCCTGGAGGTGTTTAAGCCCAGGCTGGATGAGGCTCTGGCCTGCCTGATCTAGTGTGAGGTGTCCCTGCCCATGGCAGGGGGATTGGAACCAGATGATCCTTGTGGTCCCTTCCAACCCTGACTGATACTATGATACCAGTCAGTTGTATTGCTGATCTAATCAGGATGGGAAGAGTGAGTCAGCCTGTGTCCCTCTGACTGGTACCATCTAACATGAAAGCATCAGTCATGCTGGTTAATACCAATGGTGATGCCATGCCCACCATTCCCTTGAAGGCCCTGCACCACAGAGTAGGTTGGTCATTCCCTGCTGTAGCTCACTCCCACACCACACAGATTAAGAGACAAGCTTCAGGGACTGTCTCCAGAAGTTCTAATCTTTAAGGATTAGCCATGAATACTTTCCTGTAGGCATATGAAAAATGAGTGTTCCTTCTGACCCACTTCCCACGATCATGGAGAAGCCCTGGTGTAAAGGATGTGGAATTGTAAGGACATGAGAGCATCAGCAGAACGGAGGCAAAACATGCAGAGAATATTTCTCCCTCTACATTTTCCAACCAGACAGTAATATCTACTCACCAACAAATTATTTGCTGTATTACAGTGTTAGAACATGTTTCTGCCTTGAAGACTTATGCTGCTATTGCTACACGCACTCCCTCTTACATGCTATTCCAAATCTCTTTGTAGCAAATAACTAAATTAACTCTCTCTATATACCAGCAGATAATCCCCAAAATAAGCTTCTTAAGAACTGACTCTCATGCTGCTGGTGAATGCATCCAGCCCTAAAGAGGATGGACAGTGAAAGGAGTACACAAATGGGAAGTTCATCTAGAACCATCTTCTTTAGAAGAAGCTAAATATGTATTTGTGCCCAGATACACAGGCAGACAGCATTCTATACAATCCTGGGGCTTAGACACTTACACTAATTACATTGATATTATTAAATGTCAGATTTATACTTTAAACATATAATTGGATTACCAAAATATGTCCAGAACGTTTAAATGAATCAATCATTCTACTACCAGCTTGCCTAGCTGAAGTCAGTTTTCTTCCTCCTGAAGTCAGACACTAATCATTTCTGGTTGTGAAAATGTTGACAGTGTCTCAGAGGGCCGAAGGTTAGTAGGAAAGCATGCCAAGGAAGATTACTTTATCTAATAGCATACTTACGATACAGAAATCGATTTTATAAAGGAGTTGGCTCTTTAAACTGATTTTGGATATAGTCTACAACAACTTAATTTTCTTCACAGCAGCTGCACACGAAACACCGAGGTCTCGGTGCCTCTTTCAATCTGAAAATGGAATTTCATTCCATCATTGCCCTTTTGACTCTGAAAAACCCATTTCCTTACGATAGGGCTTTTGCTTTTCAGCTCCTCTAGCAGAATAACCAGGCTGCATCATGCATGTCCCCCCAGTTCGCACACAAGAGAGGCAGAGTGCAGACACCCTCTGCTCGTCCACTACATTTTGCTCCCGGTAGTTTTGTCTTTATCCCTGAAGGACCAGCAACTCCGAAACCTAAGAGTTGTTCCCATAGCCAAAAGATGATAGAGATCTCGGGCAAAATTAACATAACCATTGACAGTCCATGAGAACTCACTAAACAGCAGCTTGGGAAGCATCCTCCCCTCCAGAGAGCGAGGGTAGCAGGAACAGACATCAGAAGATAATGACTCGAACAGGCTCTACTATGCTTTAATCTTCAAAAGCTACCATTAGTAAGCCAGAGAAGTATATTTACCCACAAGATAAACACCGCAAGTTCGCTAGTCTACTATCCATTAAGCACTGAAATAACTCCTCTTTCTTTTGACTTTCAAACGGGAGCGAGGGCGAAGCATCGCAGTGTACCCGGCTCTCCCCACTTACTAGGGGCGAAGGAGGGGGACCCAGCTGACATAGAGCAAGACTGGCAAGGGGTAGGCGGCGGGAAGCGGGGGTGGGATAGGGGGAAGGGCCGGTCAACCTCTTCCCCGACTCTGGAGTGATGGATGGAGGGAGGTGCGCGTTGGTTTGGGGCTCCCCTTTGTTGGGTTTCACCTCCTGATCCCTTTCTCTTCTGCTCTGCTGGACTGCAATAGTCAGATCGGCTCTGGCTCCGCGGGTCCAGCTCCCAGTGACCTGCCGCTGAGGGGATGAACTGGGGATGGCACAGGGAAAGGCGAGGGAGCATTATTTATCCGCAACGACTTCTCATTGTGGCGGGGCAGAGCTGAAAAGATCCCCAAGCAGTTCGCTCTAAATAAAGCAGGCATTGCTTCCCTTGTATTTCCCCTCAGCAGTCGCCTTAGTATTATTATTATACTTCTATAGCTTTTGCTTTCGGACCTTATAATTATGTCACACAGCAAGGGAAACCACCAGCATCCCAGCATCTGGTGTGCGGTTTAAAACTTTTGTTTCAAGATTTGAACTATTTATAGAAGGAAAACTTTGTAGGATAGTAATTTCCTACGGTTTTCAGAAAAATATGGCTACGCTTATATTAAAAGGGTGTATTTATTTATTTATTATGACTCTTTTCTCCTGTTGTTTTGGGGTGGGTTGGTTGGTTTGTTTTGGGGTTTGTTTTGGGTTGTTTTGTTTGGGGGTTGGTTTGTTAAAGAAAAAAAAAAAAAAAAGGATAAGCATTACAATTTTTATTTGTATTTTTTTGCAAGCTATTGGTCACCTACCAGCAGACACATTCCGCCTGTGAATAGAAACAGGCAGCTCTGGCTATTTGGTTTAATCAATATGGTCCAACAGAACTAAAACTAACGTGTTTCCCTAAAACAAGAGCCTTAAAAAAAATTGGTAGCCAACTCATGTACATATCATTAAGAATTAAGACTGTAGAAATAGGTGGTTGGTTTCTTTTTACGGGGGTGTTTGTTCCCACTTTTCTTCCATAGGGATGGGTTATACTTTTCTGTAGCCCGCAGCAGATGCACACAAACACAAGACCAGATATACACGTGCGTGTTATGAGCGTGTGTTCCCCTGCATGCATGCAGAGAAAAGATAAAATAAATGTACAGATACAAAAATCCACACACGGTTCGCCGGTAGGAGCTCAAATTTAGCACCCGCCGGGGCGCAAAAAGGTCTCATCTCGGCACAGGGATGGAAGAGAAGGGAAATCCCTTCGGCCCCGGCAGCCGAAATACGAGACTGGAGATACCGAGGCAGTTTTTCCCCACCGCAAACCGAGACAAGCTCCCGGGCCGATCCCCAACTGTCCACAACTTCCCAGAGCTCTCCCGGGCCCAATCCTCGAATCCCGGCACGGAAGGACACGCCGTACCCTGGGACTGCGGTGGGGTGGGGGAGGCTGAGACGGGGGTCTGAAGGAAGGAAGCAAGAAGGGTCTCGATTTTAAACTGCATCCACCAGCCGGGGGAACCTGCAGCCCCCAGCGCCCTTCTCTCCCCACGGCCGCCCGAAAGTATGGCCAAGTAGAAACCCTTGACAGAAGCCCCGGCAACCCGGTCGGCCTCAGCACCACTCGGCACGGCGGCTGGCCGGTTCGGAGACCCCGGCCCACCACCCCCGAACCCCTAACGCTGAGCCCTACGGGGACGAAGACCTGCCGGGGGACCTGTAGGAGCACGACGGCGGATAGTCCCTCCACAGCCCGCATGGACTAGCTCAGCCGCTACTTATCCACTGCAACGTTAGACGCAGATATAGATATTAAAAAAAAAAAAAAAAAAAGAAAAAGAGGGACCGAAACTTCTTGCAGTCCCACCCACCGACTCTCATTTCCCCCACCCCTACCTCCACCCCCTTCCTCACAAGGAAAAGGTCCTGGAGCCAGCTCTAACTGCGGGACTGGAGATCCCTCCGGAGCAAAAGCAGCCGGGCTAGCAAGCGCCTCCGCGGCCCGGGGGCTCTTCCCGGGGCTGCGAGGCAGGGCGCTCCCCGCCGGCTGAAGTAACACCCAGCCACTCGTCCGGCTCTCCGGAATCTCCTCTCAGAAATACACTTGCCCCGGCGAGCGCGAAGCGATGCCCATCTCCGGTTTGGCAGGAGGAGGAGTCGGGGTCGGAGTCCCCAGGGAAGACGCCGACCGCTCCATGCCCAGCCGCCCTCCTAGGTGCGACGCCCCTGCTGCGGGCACGTCGGGCCCCGGCCTCGTCGGCGGAGCAGCCCCGGGAGTTACCTGGCGGTGTGTACCTTCCCCCGGCCAGGCTCCTAGCAGCAGCGCCAGCACCACCGCCACCAGTACAGCACCTCCGACGCCACCACCATCATCGTCACCACTACGCGCAGCACAGAGCTGCCGACCGTGCTGGTTTCTCCCGGCTCGCTCTCCTTGCTTTGCGCATTGCCCCTGCGTAGCTGCTGGCGGGGTCATTTCAAGCAGTATTTTTTTAAGAATAAATAAATAAATAAATAAATAAATAAATAAATAAATCTGGATCACTTACAGGTAACTCCCACTGGTAAGGATGAGGAAAATCTGAGGGTAATACACTGAGAGTAACACACTGCGAGATGAAAAAAGGATCATGGCTGAATTCCGTTTACACTCTTGGAGTTCTCTTCCTTGGTTATTCCTTTCTGGGCCCCCCGGTCGTAATTCCCCACCCTTTTTGGTGTCAGATGTGGCTTGAATCTGAGTTGGAATCCAGTCCCTTGGGCTTGGGGGCTTTGTCTGTTTGTTTGTTTGTTTGTATTGTTGTGCCTAGTATTCCCCTGGTGCTAATGCTGCTCCCTGTGCAGAGTATGTGCTGCTGCTGCTGCTCTCGCTGCTGCTGCCTCTGAGCTCCTGCCTGTCATGTCTCAGTGGTTGGAAGTTGTTACAGTGGGTTCTCGTGTTGGAATGAGGATGGTTTAAGGGATTTGGATGGCAGAAAGTGCCTCTCTCTCTCTCTCTCCCTCTCTCTGTAACTCTCCTGAGACTCGGGGCTGCCATTGGGCAGTCAGTCACTTGCAATCCGCCTACTTTTTTCTCTCTCTCTCTCTCTCTCTCTTTTTTTTTTTTTTTTTTTTTTTTTTTTTTTTTTAAGGGGAGAATGACAATGGAGAGACACTGATCTCGCCCGGGTTGCAATCAATCCGCGCTCCAATGGCTGAGCCCTCTCGATACGCCAGCGCTCCTCACCCGCTTCACGGGAAGTTCTCAAAGCTCTTCCCCGCCGCTCAGTGGGCTGCGGGCGGCTGGCTCCCCGCGGCTGGCGTGGGCACCCTTTCAGCTCGCCCTGGGAGAGAACCCAAAGGAGCTGGCAGCTCCCAGCTCCGCTCTGGGTTAATTGCTTTATTATGGGCGGCAGTCCCAGTTCCCCCGAAGGGGCTCCGCCGTCCCTTCAGCCTCGGCAGGGGTTTGGCTCTTGTTTGTCATCGGTGTTGAAAATTAAGCTCTGGTTTCAGGCAGATCTTTAAAAAAAAAAAAAAAAAAGAGGGAAAAAATAAAAAAAATACATATGTGTCGTGGTAGCCCTCCTGAGTGAGAAATAAAGACATGAACACTCGTAGCTTCCTGGCGAGATTGGATTTGGCGTGAGAGAAGGGGAGGGAAAGGACTGAACAGCCGGTGTAGGGGGGTGAGGGGGACGTCTGCCGGAGGCTCCCGGCTCCCCACACCTCTCCCGCAGGAACTGAGCCGGCATCTCCTCTCTTCTCTCTCCCTCTTCATGAGAAGATCCGAGTCCGGAGAGACGTTTCCCGGCAGGTTAGTTGCCTTTCCCCAAGCAGAACGGCTGCTGCCCCTCGGCACCGGAGATCCGCGGGGAGAGCGAATGCTCGACCTTTCCCCGTTCCGGCTAGCGGGAGCCTTTCGCCCTGTGTACCTCCAACCGTGCAAGCAACAGGTCGCTATTCCTTTTCGCCTCGTTGGGCGTTCGTCCTTCTTTTCCGGAGGGGAAAAAAATAAAGAAAAAAAAAAAGGGAAGAAAAAAAGAAAATAAAAAAGCTTTAGTGGTGGGAGAGATGGATGGTGGAAAGTGGAAAAGGCGTGCGCTGCTGACGCCGGCATTAGGGTTTGAAAACGAATCTTCAAAAACAAGAAAAAAGAAAGAAAGAAAGGAACGTGCACTGCAGGTAGTTTACCACCAATGCAGCCGAAAAGAGCAAGAACCGGGTTCAGATGTCTCCTCAGTCAGCAGGGTTTGTAAATGTTAGTGTCAGGTTATTTGCCTGATGACTGAAACAGCTTTCCTAGCCAAGAGCTCTTCCAAACAACCTGGGAACACCTCCTCCAGTTAACCGGTCCCGACACATGGGCGCAGCTGATTCCGTGACACAACGAAATATTCTTTCGGATGGAACAGAAACTGCAGAACTGGTGTGAAAACGTTTTCTGCCGCTCAACATGAGACGATAAAAGAAATCTTCTCGGGCTTTCACTTCACGTAACCGCTTTCATCTACACAGAAACGCTAATCTTGTTTAGTAAGAGGGAGACCTTATACCTTCAACGATTGTTTACATCCCAGAATCGTCGTGTCCATAATTCTGTGAGATTCTAAAACTGTCTTATTTATACTTCTGCAAGTGTGCGCGTGTGCATATGTATATAGACATATAAGTTGTATGGATGTAATGACCGTTTTCACTCTTAGGCGTGGAGGCGTGGAGGAGCTGTGCTTAATGTGAACTAGGAGAGCGGATAGACCTTTTTGACGTTTTATTTCTAGCTTTTGTTCGGCTTCCGATCCATTTTTCAATGTGCATCTGCTTTTAAAGATGTGCCGGGAAGGGGGAGGTAGTGGTGGGGTGTTGAAATGTGAACCGTAAAGATGCAAAGTAAATATTGGCGCTGGAAAATTTCGAAATGGTGCCGGCAGAGTTTGACCCAATCCAGTCGAACCAAAGCCAGTTTACCAGTCTCCACAATTTTCTGATCGAATCTGGTTTTATCCACAGCTTGGCTGTATTGTGGCAGGAGACTTGTCTAAAACAAATCAAATTGAGCCGTTTCTTTGCAGAAAAATCAAATTTTACTCTACAGCACGGCTCAGAAGCACACGTCGGAAAAAAATAATAATGATGATGATGATGATGATAACTTGCTAAATTACATTCAAATGTTTTCTATACGTATGTCAGCCAGGGGCAGGGAGAAGTGCACTCGTTTTGTTGATTTAAGACGAATGTATGCCCTTCAATAAAATAGTGTGGCATTGAACAAGAGGGTACTGTCAGTAACACCTAATATGAGCATATCAGCTTCTGTCCTTCTTCCACAAAGACGTGCATTTTGGACAAAACAGGAGCAGAACTGCACTGAAATGGTTGCTGACATCATAGTCGTGTAGATGAAGCAGAACAGGCATGAATAGAGTTTTCTTTTTTCTTTTCTCTTTTCTTTTCTTTTCTTTTCTTTTCTTTTCTTTTCTTTTCTTTTCTTTTCTTTTCTTTTCTTTTCTTTTCTTTTCTTTTCTTTTCTTTTCTTTTCTTTTCTTTTCTTTTCTTTTCTTTTCTTTTTTCTTTTTTTTCTTCTCCCCCACTTTTCTTCCCCCCACCCCCTTTCTTTTCTTTCTGCCTATTCCCAGTTGCACTTTCTTTCTTACCCCAAATATGTGGAGCGTCCAGCACAAGAACGTGTCACAAGCCCGCAAGAGCTTTGCAGGTACGTCGGGTAAGCAACACACCGGGCCCCTTTCTGGTCGGAACCAGGTATTTCTTGTATACTGAGCTGCAAGTCTTGTGTCAAGGGAAAGAAGCATGAGGGGAATGACGAGCCCCTTCAAATGAGCCGGTGTCTGGTTTGCAGCATAACGGAGCGTGCCCGTGGAGGGGCCGAGGAACGCTTTGTCCTCACTTTGGGGACTGTGCCAGGTAGCCCCGGTGTCGCAGCCGCACCATTTGGGGCTTCGAGCGTAAACCCGGCGGGTATCTTCCCGGGGGGCCGCGGCCTCGCCGGGGCTCCCGGTGCTGCCACGTGGTGCTCGTCGTCGAGGTTGCGTCCCAGCGGCTGCGTGCCGGGAGACGGGAGGGAAGGCTGCTGGCCGGGGACGGGCGAGGCGAGCGGGATGTCGGTGTTTGCCGTGAAGGGCGCAAAGCCCTTCGGCACAGGGACAGGGAGCCGCGAGAGGGAGCGACGTGCCCCGGCCTCCCCGGGAAGGGTCAGAGTTGGGGAGCAGGGCCCCAGTCCCTCAGGCCCCATCTCCGTTCGGCTTTGCCGCAGGAGCACCGAGGAATTTTCCCCGCCCTTTTCTGGAGGAGTGCGGCCGCCTTTCGTTGATCCTTTGGGAAGCGCCAGCTTCCGCTGCCTGTATCACTCGAACCGCACCTTGACCTCCTTCTCGCTGGAGCGGGGATGTCCTCTCCGCTGCCCCAGCCGCTCCCCTTTTTTACCTCCAGAGAAAACACAGGGGGAAAAGGTGACGTTTGCTTCCAGAGTCCCGAGCCAGGCACTACCCGTGGTTCCGTCTTTCCGAAGGTCACACCACTCATCCCCAAAACACACACGCTGTGATCTGCATCTGTGATACAGCTGTGATTTTTAACTTCCGATGCATTTCTTAATTAAACGGGAGCCGAGTGCTCTGCGATCTTGCCGAGTGCTCTGCGATCTTTGCGGGAAATATTTCTGTTTCGGTCCTGCTACTAACAGAGGTCAATATTTGATAGCAGCTATTTTCGCGGGGGATACGTGGAGTCAGCAGGGTTGCAGACGCCTTATGCTTTGGTGCCTGGACAGAAACGTCATCGACAGAAATATCATGGGATGCTTCACCTTATGCCTCTCTTTCCAGGAAACTCGGGGATAGGAAACAGAAAGTAACAAGGGCAATTCACTGAGAGAGAGGACTACCTGTGCGGGATCTTTCTCTCTCCTCCTAACGGGGCGTAGCGTCTACTTTATGATACTCAGTCGTATCATCCCAATTGGATACTCCTCTCACCCCGTCCAACAGCTGGCTGAATACCTGTGTGCTACGTTCTTTTCTCTCCCTTCGGTCTCACGTTTGCCACCGCAAGTGGAGCTTTTGGCACGTTTTATTAAGACATGAACACGTGCAAAGAGAACAGAGCAAAGAGAAAAAAAGAAAGAAAGAAAGAAAGAAAGAAAGAAAGAAAGAAAGAAAGAAAGAAAGAAAGAAAGAAAGAAAGAAAGAAAGAAAGAAAGAAAGAAAGAAAGAAAGAAAGAAAGAAAGAAAGAAAGAAAGAAAGAAAGAAAGAAAGAAAGAAAGAAAGAAAGAAAGAAAGAAAGAAAGAAAGAAAGAAAGAAAGAAAGAAAGAAAGAAAGAAACCCTGCCAAATCAAACCTCTTTTGACACAACGGCTCTCTCCTTCACTCTGTGAAAGAAACCTAATGCATTGGGAGACGGACTACGTTTGATCTGACTTCATCTTCCCCCTTTCTCTACGCAAAGAGCTCACTAGAAAAGGTATCATTACACTCAAAGGATACGGTTTCAACAAAATGGTAGTTCCAGTGGCTGATGAAAGAAGACATAATTGCATCCCACATGCCTATCCTAGAAGTAGCTCTGGATCTCAGAGCAAATTTCTCTCCTATTGTTCAGAGAAAGTGAAGTATCCTCATCGCCTTACAGGCACGGTGATGGATCTGATAGGATGTCTGTAAGGGCTTTCACTGTTCCTACTGTCTACTCGGTTGTGCTTCCAGGCTCAGTCCAACGGCATTCTTGTGATTTTTTGTTCTGAATTCCTTTATAGAACAGCCACAATCAATTTCGAAAAGAGATCTGCCTTCCGGGCTGTAACATGTGCCCAGTCTTCTCTTCCCTTTAAAAATAAAACCGCAGTGAAAGCGAATAGCAATACCATTACCCTTACTCTGCAAAGCGTTTTCTCTGAGCTCCCCTGCCTGTCTGCGAGCGATGTGTTGTATCAAGCCCTCCAGCTATTGAAGTAGATGGCGTGCCCCCGTCATCACTTCATTTAGGGATGCACAGCCTCACCAAATTTCCTTTCCATCTAAAACTCCTATCAGTCTGAGCTTGGAGGACGACAGAGCTCACTGCTGCAGACCACATCTACGACAAAAGACGGCGCAGGTATTTAGCTCTCCTGAGGTTAGAGTACCGAAAATACTCTCCTGACTCTAGCAGGCTGGATGCGGGATTCTCCCGGGCATGTGCACGGGCCAGGGCAGAAGGCAGCGCGGGGGACACCATTCCCCACCTTCTCCCAGACTGTGCATCCTCCGCGGGTCGCCTGCAGGGCAGTGCCGCGCTCCGCCGTCCCCGCGGCGGCACCTGTGGCTGTGGGGGCGGGCCGAGAGCCGTGCCAAAAATAACTAAACAAACACACACGGAGGGATGCAATCCGGCGGGTGCCCGCCGAGCAACCTGCCGGGGACACTGCGGAAAAAGTAGCCCGTGGCGTTCGCCGGCGCCCTGCAAACGGGGACGCCCTGCCCTTGCTGCCCGCGGCTGGGGCAGCTCCCGGCTGGGGGCACTGACGCTGCTTGGGCAGCTCCGCTTCCCTTCTCATCTCAGAGGAGCCTGATTTAATTCCCTCCGCCCCCGGTGTAACCTTAATCCTTGGCTCTGGCGTGCTCCCTCTTGCTGATTCCCTCCCTTCCCCCTCCAGCCCCCTCTTCCTCGCCGTTCCACGGGGCTTCTGACAGCGGGGATGGGGCTGTCCCCAGCTGCGCATCGTGCCCCTAGCAGCAGGCAGCGGCAAGGAGGGAGGGCTGTGTGGCCCCAGAAGGTTCCGGTGGCCCGGCCAGGCACCTCCCCTCTTGTCGCTGCCCTCTCGTTTCGGGGTGCTGCATCGTGCTGCAGGCGTGTCGCTCCAGGGAACTGCCGTTGCTCTCCTGCCTTTGAGGGGTGCCCCGTGGCTCCCCATCACCACCTCTTCGTATTGATTTCAAGGTGGGAAGCAAGCGGGATTTTTTTTGGATTGCAACTCACCTTATGCATTCTTGATCATTTAGAAAAAAAAATCCCGCAGCTATGCAAAGACAGGATCTTTAAAGAGTTTGTAGCTCGACAGGTAAGGACTCGGCTGGGGCTCAGGAATGTGGAAATTCAACTCAAGTCAGCCTACTGCGACGAGCTATATTAATAAGGGCATACAGGTACGGGGGAGTGTGGGGGGAGCGGGGCGGGGGGCGGTGAGAGGCAGAGGGAGAGAGAGAGAGAAACTTGGCAACTAAAGTAATAGTGTGATCTCGATCGCGGTGATCGAACATCGATGAGCAAACAGAAAGCTTTCCGGGAGCCCCCGCTGCCCGTCGGCCTGCTGGCCCCTGAGCCAGCCTCGGCGGCGGAGCCTGCTCGGCTTTCCCGGGCGCTGCAGCGCAGAGGTAGCCGGACCAGTTGTCAAGTTAATTTCAACACGTCCCTGTGACGGATAGAAACGCAAATTGTGTCTAGGCCTGCATAAAACAAATCCCTGAGTGCAAGTTCAGAGCAGGGATTCCCCTCCTCCCGCCCCTTTTGCCTTTTTAATACTTAAGCTCTGCTCTATTGTCCCAGCAGCAGTGGCTGAGTTAACTCTGTCAGGCTGCCTTTTTTTTTTTTTTAGGGTACTGTACGCCAGAGATAATATTTAAGTTCGCTTAAGCAGTACAAAATAAAAGGATCCGTCATCACCCGCGACCGGCTCCTCCAGGCTTGGCACTGCTGGAGCAGTTGGGCATCGCCCTGCCACACTGCCCCAGCACCGGGGACAAACGTAGGCGTCCTCGGGGGCTGCCAGCGCTTGGATACCCGGGAAACAAGGAGGAGAGAGAAAGAGAAATAAGCACCTATTTTTTTCCCTCTTGTTTCTTCTTTCTTTCTCTTTCTTTCTTTCTTTCTTTCTTTCTTTCTTTCTTTCTTTCTTTCTTTCTTTCTTTCTTTCTTTTCTTTCTTTCTTTCTTTCTTTCTTTCTTTCTTTCTTTCTTTCTTTCTTTCTTTCTTTCTTTCTTTTCTTTCTTTCTTCCTTCCTTCCTTCCTTCCTTCCTTTCTTTCTTTCTTTCTTTCTTTCTTTCTTTCTTTCTTTCTTTCTTTCTTTCTTTCTTTCTTTCTTTCTTTCTTTCTTTCTTTCTTTCTTTCTTTCTTTCTTTCTTTCTTTTCTTTCTTTCTTTCTTTCTTTCTTTCTTTCTTTCTTTCTTTCTTTCTTTCTTTCTTTCTTTCTTTCTTTCTTTCTTTCTTTCTTTCTTTCTTTCTTTCTTTCTTTCTTTTTTTTTTTCTTTCTCTCTCTCTCTTTCTCTCTCTTTCTTTAATTTTCCACTTCAAAATTTTGCCCTCAGTTCTGTAAATAATGTGACCCAAAAGCCAAAAGGAGATTTGTCGCGCACAAGGACTTACCCTAACTTGACATAGATGACTCCAAAGCATAGAAACACGTAGAAAATCCACTTCTGAAAGTTTCTGTGCATGATCTAGAGAATGGACTGAGCCATAAAAATTGCACAAAAAGTCGAACTGATCTTGTCAATTAAATCCCAGTCAAGAGCATTGCTGAAGCTACCCACGAGCGAAGCAGCCCGAACTGTAAAAAAACAACGCCGTGCAGATAAGCAGCTCTTCCCAGAGCCATGGTGACTGAAACTGGCTCCAATATTAAAGCTAAAGAGGAAAAAAGAAAAAGAACAACAACAACAAAAAAAAAACCAAACCCCAACCCAACACCAGAAGGAGCTGCTCAAAACGGTAAAACAAAACCCCAAGACAGATAGTCTGAGGGAGAAAATGAACGAACACTGATCTTCATCAACTGCCTCATAGAGCTGTGCAGTTCAATGTGTTTTTACTTGTTCTGACTTCCCCAGGTAACACTACGTATCTTGCAATCTGTGGCTCCAGGTAGGAGGAGATCTCTCTCTCTCTCCTCTCTCTCTCTCTCCTGCTCTTCCCCCCACCCCGTGTCAGGTTTTAACACACATCTTTATCTGTCTGTGTGCATGTGCGTGTGCGAGTTATGCCTGTGTTTGTGTTTCAGAAGGCATGTCCTGAAGCTGGACTGTTGTGGAAAACACATGAAATGTATCCAGAAAGGGAAATAAAGGACTCGTCCTCTCAAACCAAAGCATTTTTTCATTTCCTCTAGTTATGGGAACTCGGCTGGATTTGCAGTGTACGGACTTCACAAAAGACACTTTCCACCCCCCCCCCCTTTTTTTTTCCCTTTTTTTTTTTTCCCTCTCACTCCCCCCGCCCCCCTTGTATAAAAGAGGCAGGCGTTAACCTCTGTTTGCTTATAGCTCCCTATCCTAAAAGGCGACGCGTGTGCAGACTATTTCCCTTTGGCCATCCGACCCTGCTGTACACAAACGCTGGTCCTTAAATCTGATTTCATTTTCCGCAGTAAGAAAACACTCCTTCTGCTTTAAGAAACAGATATTCTTGGCTTTTAGCACCAGTTTAGGATATTCAGTTTGCTGCTTCTAGGGAGATTAATCGCTGAGACAAAAACTCACTTTGTATTCAGAGACTAGCAGTCGAGCAATGTTTCCTTTTTTATTTTCTTTCTTTTCTTTTCTTTTCTTTTTCTTTTCTTTTCTTTTCTTTTCTTTTCTTTTCTTTTCTTTTCTTTTCTTTTCTTTTCTTTTCTTTTTCTTTCTTTTCTTTTCTTTTCTTTTCTTTTCTTTTCTTTTCTTTTCTCTTTCTTTTTTTTCTTTTTCTTTTTTCTTTTTTTCTTCCTTTCTCACTCCCTTTCTCCTTTTCTTTCTTTTTCTTCCTTTCTTTTTCCATTTTTCTCCCTTTCCTTTCCTTTCCTTTCCTTTCCTTTCCTTTCCTTTCCTTTCCTTTCCTTTCCTTTCCTTTCCTTTCCTTTCCTTTCCTTTCCTTTCCTTTCCTTTCCTTCCCTTCCCTTCCCTTCCCTTCCCTTTCCTTTCCTTTCCTTTCCTTTCCTTTCCTTTCCTTTCCTTTCCTTTCCTTTCCTTTCCTTTCCTTTCCTTTCCTTTCCTTTCCTTTCCTTTCCTTTCCTTTCCTTTCCTTTCCTTTCCTTTCCTTTCCTTTCCTTTCCTTTCCCTTCCTTTCATTTTCCCTCTCCTTTCCTCACTGATTCCTGCTCAGTTTATTTCTGCATTCTGTGAAATTATCTGTTCCACTCTACTACACAATGTGTGCCTGTCTGGAAGCATCTATCTGCATGCATATGCACGCTCAAATAGCACTCAAATACAAGTTTGTGGGCTGTGGTAAGTGGTATAGATATGGATAAAGCCGTGCACCTATGCCCACTTACACACATGCATTTATATACATGTAGTAACAGTAAGCATAGATAGCTCCAGGCACCTCTCAAAGAGAATCGGCTAAACACACACTAGTAAAGGCTGAAAGGAAAGCAGGCAGTGACAAGCAAGCAAAAGAGGCTGAATGCAGAACTTTATCGTAAAGTATCTATCCTGACGGAGAAAACAAAGGATTTTTTTGTTTTTAAAGCCCAGCCAGGCTGCCGTGGTTGAAGTGATGCAGTCTGAAACCGGGGACCATTTTTAGATGACTCCCACCTCCCAACGCTGCTCGCATCTTGCCATCACCCACCCAAACACAGGGTCTCTCGGGACACTGCGTCGAAATCCCGACAAGGTTCCTGGGAAGGGGAAGCTGAAATGAAGCAGGATTGAGAACGGCCCTGCTGCAGGGAGAGAACGGGTGGAAGCGGCCGAACCGTCCGCCTCACCGCCGGCCTCCGTTAGCGCTGCCCGGTGATGGGTTTCGTTCTGCCTTCCCCAGCAGTCCTCACGTTTCACTCTAATAATCAGCGCCCCGGCTCTTGCAGGCAGCCGCCCCCACACTCCGGACCCCTTCTCCTACATTTTTCCTAATACTTAGCTATGAACAATTGTTCTCCTTTTAAAATGCTGATTTCCCCCTTCATACTCTTTCCCTTGTATTTAAAAGTCCTTTATTTTTTCCTCCTACAGCCATACAGCCAAATACTACTTCTTTTTTTCTTTTCTTTTTCTCCCCCTCCCCTTCACTCTTTAAAAGGATTTTTAGATAAGACGAAGCCATATGTCAGTTTTGCAGAACCATTTCTCCCAAAGCCTTCTAACCGTACCCAGAGCTGCCATCCAAACTCTTTAACCAACACCCAGAGAGCATTGAAGATGCAGCCGCTCGGCTCCCTAACCACCTTCTCTCCGTTTTGTTAAGCCCTTCGAAGAGGGAAGGATCCCCTCAGAGGGGCGGAGGGGCCGGGCGCTGACGGAGTTCGAGCGGGCGCTGCCCGCGGCCGGAGAGGCGGTGGGAAGCTCGGGGTTCTACCCTCCGGCCGGGCCGGGTGGACGAGCGGTGGTGCCCGCGGGCGGCGGCCGGACCTAAGCAGCAGGCAGCGGCGAGCCGACTCTGTCTGCCCCAGGCCCGGCGAATGTCTGCACAGTACCCCGGACGCGGCAGCCTCGGTGCCGGGCGCAGCCGCGTCCCGCGAGGTAACAGCGCCACCCAGCGGCAGCCGGAGGAGGTGGCCGGGGCGCGGAGAGGAGGGCTCGGGCGGCTGGGCGGACTCGGGCTCAACCAGGGCAAGTGCCGGGCCCCGCACCAGGGTCACAGCCCCAAGCCATGCTCCAGACTTAGCATCATAGAATCAGAGCCACATCCAGCCTGGCCTTAAAAACCTCCAGGGATGGGGCTTCTACCACCTCCCTGGGCAACCTGTTCCAGTATCTCACCACCCTCATGGTGAAGAACATCCAATCTGAATCTACCCATTTCTCGTTTTGTTCCATTCCCCCTAGTCCTATCGCTGCCTGACAGCCTAAAAAGTCCCTCACCAGCTTTCTTGTAGCCCCCTTAAGACACTGGAAGGCCACAATAAGGTCTCCTGGGAGCTTTCTCTTCTCCATACTGAACAATCACAACTCCCTCAGTCTGTCTTCACAGGAGAGGAGCTCCAGCCCTCTGCTCATCCTTGTGGACCTTCTCTGGACATGAACCAGCACCTCCAGATCCTTCCTGTACTAGGGTCTCCAGAACTGGATGCAGTACTCCAGGTGGGGTCTCACCAGAGTGGAGTAGAGGGGGAGAATCACCTCCCATGACTTGCTGGTCACACTTCTCTTGATGCAGCCCAGGCTTAGAGCAGACTGGCTGGAAATCTGCCTGGCAGAGGAAAACCTCGGGGTGTTGGTGGACAGCTGACTGAATTTGAGCCAGCAGTGTGCCCAGGTGACCAAGAAGGTTCAACAGCATCCTGGCTTGGATCAGGAATAGTGTGACCAGCAGGACTAGTGCTTCACCTGCACTTGGCACTGGTGAGGCTGCACATAAGAATTCTGGGTTCAGTTTTGGGCTCCTCACTACAAGGATGACATTGAGGTGCTGGCATGTATCCAGAGAAGGGCAATGAAGCCCGTGATGGGTCTGGAAAACAGGTCTTGTGAGGAGCAGCTGAGGGAACTGGGGTTGTTTAGGGTAGAGAAAATAAGGCTAAGGGGAGGCCATAAAGCTTTCTAAAACTCCCTGAAAGGAGGATATAGCGAGATGGATGCCAATCTGTTATCCCAAGGAACTCTCCCTGAGGAGAGAGACTTGGGGGTGCTGGTGGAGGAGAAGCTCAACAGGAGCTCTCAATGTGCACTTGCAGCCCGGAAAGCCAATCAGATCCTGGGCTGCATCAGGAGAAGTGTGACCAGCAGGTCAAGGGAGGTGCTTCGCCCCCTCTACTCAGCTCTGCTGAGACCCCACCTGGAGTACTGCCTCCAGTTCTGGAGCCCCTATTACAGGAGGGATGTGGACATGCTGGAAGGTGTCCAGAGAAGGGCCACGAGGATGATCAGAGGGCTGGAGCACCTCTCCTATGAGGACAGACTGAAGGAGTTGGGGCTGTTCAGTCTGGAGAAGAGAAGGCTCAGAGGTGACCTCATTGTGGCCTTCCAGGATCTGAAGGGGGCCTACAAGAAGGCTGGGGAGGGACTTCTCAGGATCTCAGGTAGTGACAGCACTAGAGGGAATGGAATGAAGCTGGAGGTGGGGAGATTCAGGCTTGATGTGAGGAGGAAGTTCTTCCCCATGAGAGTGGTGAAGCCCTGGAATAGGTTATCCAGAGATGTGGTTGAGGCCCTGTCCCTGGAGGTGTTTAAGCCCAGGCTGGATGAGGCTCTGTCCAGCCTGATCTAGTGTGGGGTGTCCCTGCCCCTGGGAGGGGGTTGGAACTAGATGATCCTTGTGGTCCCTTCCAACCCTGACTGATTCTATGATTCTATGTGGGGTGTCCCTGCCCCTGGGAGGGGTTGGAACTAGATGATCCTTGTGGTCCCTTCCAACCCTGACTGATTCTATGATTCTAACTAGTGATAGGACAAAAGCAAATAGGCTCAAGTTGTAGCAGGGGAGGTTTAGACTGAATATTAGGAAACATTTCTTCACCAAAAAGTTTGTAAAGCACTGAAACAGGCAGCTCAAGGAAGTGGTGGAGTCACCACCCCTGGAGGTGGATGTGGTACTGGGGACATCATTTGGTTGTGACTTGGCAGTGCGGGTCAGTGGTCAGATATGATGATCCTGCAAGCCTCTCCCAACAAAAATGATTTTGTTATTCTATCACTTTGTGGGGCAGAGGACCTGGAAGGGGCTCCTGATTCCAGCCAGGCTGTGATGGACTCATAAGCCACAGTTCCTGAATCCCAACCTCTGCCCTCCACCTCAGGCTAAGCAGTCTGACACTGCCGCCAGTTTTTAAGGCTCAAAACCCGATTGTTGCCCTTGGGCTGCCTCCTTTTCCTCTTCATGAACCTCTCAGCCACGCAGAAACCCAGGCATGGGGCTGAAACCAGAGTGGAGAAGCTTCCTCTTTCTGTGAAGCGGTGCGGGTTTGAGTTCAGGAATCAGACTTACGCTGGGCCAGGGAGATTAGGAACAGAGTGAGGAGGTCAGCCACACAACTACTAATGGCTGTGGGACTTGTCTGAAAAGTGCATATAAAAGCTTGTTTGAGTTTTTTCCTCTTAAATTCCATGGAAGCAGGACTACAGTTCAGAAGACCTTTGTCTCCCCAATGACTCAGTTACCCATAGGCTAGCATGTCCCACTTGCTTCTTTGAATTGCAGAATCATGGAATGCTTTGGGTTGGAAAGGACCTTTAAAAGTCATCTCGTCTAACCCCCCTGCATTGAGCAGGGCCATCTTCAACTAGATTTGGTTAGTTGGAGCCCCATCCAACTGCATCTTGAACATTTCCAGGGATGGGGCATCTCTAGAGGAGGGCAAAAAAGCTGGGGAGGGGTTTGGAACACAAGCCCTATGAGGAGAGGCTGAGGGAGCTGGGGTTGCTTAGCCTGGAGAGGAGAAGGCTCAGGGGAGACCTTATTGCTGTTTACAACTACCTGAAGGGAGGTTGTAGACAGGTGGGGGCTGGTCTCTTCTACCAGGCAACCAGCACCAGAACATGAGGACACAGTCTCAAACTGTGCCAGGGGAGGTTTAGGCTGGATGTCAAGAAGAAATTCTTCATAGAGTGATTGGCCATTGGAATGGGCTGCCCTGGGGAGGTGGTGGAGTCGCCGTCACTGGAGGTGTTTAGGAGGAGACTTGATAGGGTGCTTGGTTGCATGGTTTATCTGATTAGATGGTGTTGGATGATAGGTTGGACGTGATGATCTCAAAGGTCTCTTCCAACCTGGTCTATTCTATTCTATTCTATTCTATTCTATTCTATTCTATTCTATTCTATTCTATTCTATGCAACCTGTTCTAGTGTTTCACCACCTTCACTGTAGAAAATGTCTTCCTTGTATCTTGCCTTAATCTCCCAACTTTTAGTTTAAAACCTTTACCCCTTGTCTTGTTGCCACAGGTCCTGCTGTAAAGATTGTCCCCATCTTTCTTAGAGGCTCCCCCTTAAGTACCAAAAGCCCACAGTAAGGGCTCCTTGTAGCCTTCTCCAGGCTGAACAACCCCAACTCTCTCAGCCTTTCCTCACTGCAGTGGTGTTCCAGCCCTCTGATCATTTTTGTGCCTCTTTTCTAGACCCACTCCAACAGGTTCATGTCTGTGCTGAGGACTCCAGAGCTGGATGTGTTACTCCAGTTTTGATGTCATCAGAGTGGAGAACTAGTAAGCTTTTTTTGGTGTTTCCATGCAAATCCACCAAGTTTCAGCAAAAGAAATTAAACTGGATTGTGTTGAGACTAGCCTGGAGATAGCATCATTCTCAGGGCCAAACCTTTCTGTGCTTTTGATCCTTATCCCACTATTATCTTCAGCAAATTGATCTGAGGATGCTGCCCTGGGGAAGAATGATTGTGCCTTTTCCTTCAAATATCAGTTTTGCTATTGCCAAAAGCTCAGGCAAAGAAGATTTCATGAAGCAGAACAATTCAGTGATGCAAGAATAAAAACATTCTGTAGATTAAAATAGATAATTCTCACTTTATTTACAGGTAAAATACCTAAATATCATTGAATGCTTTGAAATAAATAGCACCTCAGTAATTTTATAAGGCTTCCTGAAAATCATAGAACCATAGAATGCATAGGGTTGGAAGGGACCTCCAAAGGTCATCTAGTCCAGCCCCCGTGCAGTCAGCCAGGACATCCTCCACTAGATCAGGCTGCTCAGAGCCCTGTTGAGCCTAACCTCAAATATATCCAGGGATGGGGCCCCAAACACCTCCCTGGGCAACCTGTTCCAGTGTTGCACCACTCTCATTTTAAAGAACTTCTTCATGTCCAACCTAAAGCTACCCTGATCCAGTTTGAAACCACTGCCTCTAGTCCTATCACTACAAGCCCTTCTAAATAGTCCTTCCCCAGCCTGCCGGTAGGTCCCCTTCAGGTATTGAAATGCAGTCACAAGCTCTTACAGAATCTTTCTTTTCTCCAGGCTGAACAGTCCTAACTCTCTCAGCCTATCCCTACAGGATAGGTGCTCCAGCCCTCTAATCATAGAATCATAGTATTGTTAGGATCATCTAGTTCCAACCCCCTGCCATGGGCAGGGACACCTCACACTACATCAGGTTGCTCACAGCCACATCCAGCCTGGCCTTAAAAACCTCCAGGGATGGGGCTTCTACCACCTCCCTGGGCAACCTGTTCCAGTGTCTCACCACCCTGATGGTGAAGAACTTCTTCCTAACATCCAATCTGAATCTACCCATTTCTAGTTTTGTTCCATTCCCCTTAGTCCTATCATTACCTGACAGCCTAAAAGTCCCTCCCCAGCTTTCTTGTAGGCACCCTTCAGATACTGGAAGGCCACAATTAGGTCTCTTCGAGCCTTCTCTTCTGCAGACTGAACAATCCCAACTCCCTCAGTCTGTCTCCATTAGCAGAGGTGCTCCAGCTCTGATCATCGTCATGGCCCTTCTCTAGACATGTTCCAGCACATCCAGATCCTTCCTGTAATTGGGGCTCCAGAACTGGACACAGTGTTCCAGGTGGGGTCTCACCAGAGTGGACCAGAGGGGGAGATCCACCCCCTCAACCTGCTGGCTATGCTTCTCGTGATGCACAGAAGGTGATTGGCTTTCTGGGCTACAAGTGCACAGTGGTGGCTCCTGTTGAGCTCCTCATCCACCAGCACCCCAAAGTCCTTTTCTTCAGGGCTGCTCTCAAGCCAGTCACTGCCCAGCCTATATTGGTACCTGGGATTGCTCCAACCCAGATGCAGGACCTTGTGTTTGGTCTTCTTGAACCTCATGGGCCCACCTCTCCAGCCTGTCAAGGTCCCTCTGGATGGCATCCCTTCCCTCCAGCATGTCTGTGGTCCTCCTCTGGACCTGCTCTAGCAGGTCCTTGTCCTTCTTGTGTTGTGTTCATCTCTGATAAGCTGCTTTACGTGCTTTTGTCTTCTTTCTGTACCACTTAGATCAACCACAGGTAACCAGCGTGCATCTTACAGGTCCCAAAGGCTGAACTACAGAGACTCCAGGTGCATTTACCCCAGCCAGCCACTGTCAGGCACTGTTGCTCCACACACTTGTAAATTAAGGCCCTCTCCCTCCCTTCACCAACCTAACCAAGCCAATAAACTCTTCCTTAGGGGAAAATACACAGACTACATGGGATTGTAAAAGCAAGAGAGAAAAAAGAACTGAAAGAAGAATTCAAATCAGAAGCATGCAAAGAGAGGTTGTCTTAGAGCTGACCAGCCCCTTACACACACTTCACACATGCTTAAAGGTATATGTTAAATACATATACTTGCTACTGGTCTTTAACACTTTGTGTTACCAGGCCTTTGCACATGAAGTCTTCTCTTAAATTACTGCCTCTCATTTGCCCATCTGCCTTCTAGGTCTATGATGTCCAAAAACTACCAAATCCACTGTCTCCTTGGTATCCTTGGGGTATCCTTCAGTGAGATTCTGATGCTGAGCCCTTGTCCTGGATTTGGCTATGAGAGGCTTAAGCTTTTTTGTTGTTGTTGTTGACTTGTTTGGCTATTTGGTTTTGGTTTGTGAGTGCCTGTGTGTTTTGTTTTGTTGTTTTCTTTGCTTTGTTTTGTTTTTCCTGGGATTCTCCACCTTTGCAGGCCTGAACCACAATGGTGTGTTTTCACAGAATCGCAGAATGCTACAGGTTGGAAGGGACTTTGAGAGATCATCTAGTCCAACTCCCCTGCTAGAGCAGGATCACCGAGAGTAGGTCACACAGGAACACGTCCAGGTCAGTCTCCAGAGAAGGAGACTCCACAGCCTCTCTGGGCAGCCTGCTCCTGGGCTCTGTCATGCTGTCATTTTTCCTTATACAATACAATATAACACACCAGGTTGAAAGAGACCTTCAAGATCATCGTGTCCAACCCATCAACCAATCCAACCCACCTAAACAACTAAACCATGGCACCAAGCACCCCATCAAGTCTCCTCCTGAACACCTCCAATGAAAGTGACTCCACCACCTCCACAGGCAGCTGATTCCAATGGGCAATCACTCTCTCTGTAGAGAACTTTTTCCTAACATCCAGCCTAAACCTGCCCTGGCACAGCCTGAGACTGTGTCCTCTTGTTCTGGTGCTGGCTGCCTGGAAGAAGAGACCAACCTCTGCCTGTCTACAACCTCCCTTCAGGTAGTTGTAGAGAGCAAGAAGGTCACCCCTGACTCTCTTCTTCTCCAGGCTAAGCAACCCCAGCTCCCTCAGTCTTTCCTCGTATGGCTTGTGTTCCAAACCCCTCAGCAACTTCGTTGCCCTTCTCTGGACACGCTCCAGCAAGTCAACATCCTTCCTAAACTGAGGGGCCCAGAACTGGACACAGTACTCGAGGTGTGGCCTAACCAGTGCAGTGTAGAGGGGCAGAATGACCTCCCTGCTCCTGCTGGCCACCCCACATGGAACCTTCTCTGCTCCAGCTTGCACCCATTGTCCTTTGTCCTATCATTGGACATCACTGAGAAGAGCCTGACTCCATCCTCCTGACGCTTGCCCTGCACACATTTATTTCCCGTCTGTTGTGTGCTGGGTTTGGCATCATATTAAAAGGAAGCTACACATTGTTAAGCTGTCTGCAGAAGTCTTTCTTCTTACCTGGTCTTCTTCTATTGTAACCTTACTCCATCTGATGTAAAATTCTCTTTGATCTCTATGGGTTGCACACCAGCAAGCACTGATAAGCAGCCTGTGAAGACTAAAGCTGTACCTGTTCTGTGTGTTTGGCCTGGTATCTTGTCTCAGTGAAATCTCTGGGCTGTAGACTTTAAATATGACTGCCATGGGTTGAGTTGAATCTGCAGATGAGTATTCAACACCATACCAGACTCAAAATGAAAGTGCTGGCTGGACAAAGTACCACGGAGCTTGTCAGACCCTTCCCATCAACTCATTCTCTCCAGTATTTGAAGGGGCCAAGAAGATAGCTTGGGGAGACAGACCTCTGAGCAGGGCCTATTGTAACAGGACAAAGGGTGATGGCTGGAACTAAAAGAGGGAGACTCAGACCGAAGAGAAGGAAGAAACGTTTGATACTGAGGGTGGTGAGACTGTGGTCCAGGTTGCCCAGAGAGGTGGGAGATGTCCCATCTCTGGAACCATTCCAGGGCAGGTTGGTTGAAGCTCTGAGCCAAGAGGAGCCCTACAATTCTATGGCCACTAGGAAGAAGAATAATTCCAGCCATAAAGTAGGGCTGAGGTTCAATCAGCCCAGACTGCAGGAGCAAAGTTCATCCTCTTGTTGCCTTTGACAGGGAGTGAGGATCCCATGATGCACACAGCCAGTCACTGTTCATGTGATGAAGACACCATGGCAACCTCATCCAAGTTGGTTTGCAATGACACTTTCCACACATTCCCTCTTCTCCGTGACCTCTGGTGTTTCCTGCAGAAAGCCTGTGGGTGTCATGTAGGAAGTGGTGCTAGTTTCCAGCTCTGGTTGGTGCCTTTTTAAAGCTCAGAAGAAGCTGAGAAGGAGCTAAGTGATCTGGTTTCAGGACACATCTCCTGCAAATAAGTTCTTCATTGAGCTGGCCTTAACCTTCCCGAAGCAGGCATAACCAAAGTAATGAGCTGACTCCCTCTGCAAGAGAGACCAACAACGCCGTCACAGAGAAACCCATCACCCCAAATCCATCATCCCTCCAAACCCGTCCATCCACTGGGCAGGCATCAAAGCTCACTCCTGCTAGGAGATAACCAGGGCACTACCTCATAGAATGCATCAGGTTGGAAGGGATCTTCCAAGGTCATCTTGTAGAACTCCCTGCAGTCAGCAGCGACATCTCCAACTAGATCAGGTTCCTCAGGGCCCCATCAAGCCTGATGCTGAATGTCTTCCTGGTCCTGCTGGCTACTCTTGCTGATCCAGCCCAGGATGCTGGTGGCTTTCAACAACCCCAGGTCCCTCAGCCAATTTACATTTACCAGTAAATCTAAAACCAAAGAATGGAGAGGAAGAGAAGAAAGCAAGTCCAAAAAGCCAAGAGCAAGACAGGAAGATACATAGATGTGGTGCTGAGGGACATGGTTTAGTGGTGTCCTGGCAGTGCTGGGTTAAGACTTGGACCTGATGGTATTTTAGTTTATTTCCAACCACAAGGATGCTGTGGCTCTAGGTCACAAATTCTCTACTCTAGGAGAATTCAAAGGAGAAGAGGGCTCTTTGTTCAGACCTAAGGACTCCTTGATGTTCACAGTTGCAGAAGACTCAGTCCATCAGGCCCCGCTGCTGTGGAGATGACGACTCGTCCTTTCCATCAGGACAAGGCAGCCGCTTGCAGGCTGCAGGCATGGCCAGCAGATGCCACCTACGAGAGCAGGAGTCTGGGAAGGACAAGTAGCAGATACTGATCTACTGCAGGAAACAAAGGGGCAGAGAGAGGAAACCTCCACCACTGCTGCTGGAAATGTTGCCAGTCAGGACAATTAGCACTTCTTACCTCTCCCTCTGTTAGCCTCAAGTCAGAAGGGTAGACCACCTGCAAGAAAGATAGGAGGCAGGAAGTCAACCACTCTGTTCCACCACAATATCCATCTAGAACCACTGCTTCCACATAAAGTGCTTTATTTCTCCCCAAGTCCCATGTCCTACAAGAAGACACCATCAAAGATTCCCTCACCAGTAGCCCCTGCACTGAACCTGCCACAGACTCTGTATTAGAGATTCCAGCAGAGACAGACCAAGTGGCTCATGGTTTACTGAGATCTTACCAGCAGAGGTGGGTCCTTGGTGAAGAAACAGCCCCACCACCCTGCTGCTGACTTCTAACGGACTCTTGAGGTGCAAGCAATTCTTTTCTCTGAAGCTGGCCAAGGCTCCTGCACCAGTACTGGCAAAAGGTGACCTGATGGGAAGCAGATCCATGGAGAAGGAGCTGGGAGTGCTGGTGGACAACAACTTGCCAATTAGCCAACAATGTGCCCTCGTGGCCAAGAAGGCCAATGGCCTCCTGGGGGAGCATGAAGAAGACCGTGGCCAGCAGGTCAAGGGAGGTTCTTCTCCCCCTCTATTCTGCCCTAGGGAGGCCACATCTGGAGAACTGGGTCGATTTCTGGGCTCCCCAGTTCCAGAGACTGGGAGCTACTGGAGAGTCCAGTGGAGGCTGGGAAGATGCTGAAGGGCCTGGAGCATCAGGGATTCCATGAAATACAGAGAAGGTGCTATCAGCATTTACAGTGTTCATCTGCAGACCCAGAGCCTAACTGGAGGCTTTAAAAAAAGCCCATCTCTTATCTCAAACCTGGCTGATCACTGGACTGTGGGACAGCTCAGCTGTCATTGCCACACCGCCTGAGCATGAATGGTGCAGCCTGTTCCAGACACACCTCATTCCCTACAACATGAACCTTGGCTGGTCTTCTAACAACAGATCCTAGAATCCCAGAATGGTGGGGTGGGAAGGAACCCCTGGAGCTCATCCAGTCTAACCTCCCTGCTCCAGCACCCTCACAGCCAACAAGTTTCTCCTGATGGAACTTCCTGGTTCCAGCTGATGACCATTTGCTCTTGTTCTGTCACTGGGCACCACTGACAAGAGTCTGGCCACATCCTTTTGCCCCCACTCTTCAACTCTTGCTGAGCATTGATCAGATCCCATCTCAGGCTGTTCTTCTCCAGGCTCAACAGCCCCAGGGCTCTCAGCCTTAACTCCTCACAGAGATGCTGCAGGCTCCTCACAGCTTCCCAGCCTCTACTGGACTCTCTCCAGTAGCTCCCAGTCTCTCTGGAACTGGGGAGCCCAGAACTGGACCCAGTTCTCCAGATGTGGCCTCCCTAGGACAGAGTAGAGGGGCAGAAGAATCTCCCTTGACCTGCTGGCCACACTCTTCTTCATGATCCCCAGGAGACCATTGGCCTTCCTCATCACCATACCCCAATCAAACTCAACATCAGACTCCTCAGGTCAGGGCTGAGGACAGAATTCAAAGCAAGAGCCACCACAGAAACAAGACAAAGAGCAGTGAGAGATGGCACAGCTACACCAATTTGAGGTAGCACTGGGCAGAGGACAGAGACCAAAGCACTCACAGATCTCTGGCTGTGACCACCTTAACCTTTAAATCACCTACTGGGGAGACACTGGAACAGGTTGCCCAGGGAGGTTGTGGATGCTCCCCCCGGAGGTGTTCAAGGACAGGTTAGATGAGACCTTGAGCAACATGGTCTAGTGGAAGGTGTCCCTGCCACAAGGGTTGGAACTGGATGATCTTTAAGGTCCCTTCCAGCCCAACACATTCTATGACTCTCTGATTCTACACTGCTGGGGACATGCAGGAGAGAAAGCAAGTGAGCTGGAAAATGGAGACGTGCTCCTCAGAGCTCTGCAGCCCCAGGCAATGACTGGGCTGCAGGTCAGCCTGGGAGCCATCTGCTTCTCAAATCAGGAGCTCTCCAAGGAGCTTGCCTCCTCTCCCAGCTCTAAAAATAGCTGGGATGGCAGCAGGCCAATAGCTGGAAGTTCAGCCAGGCAGCTCTGACAATTCCCCATGGATTCCTTGGCAAGGTCATCTCAGCAGCTTCAGAGAGGCAGCCAAGTCACCAGTAAGGAATAAACACTGCTTGGCTTTGGGTTAAAGCTCTTCTGGTAGCCCAGAGCTACAAGACAAAGGAGCAGAATGATTATTGTGAGCTACATGTGGCAAAATGGCAGGAGAATGAAGGTGCCCAGATGTGCCTTCAAGGGGAAGGATTAAAAAGGGGAAGGGGAAGGATTAAAAAGGGGAAGGGGAAGGATTAAAAAGGGGAAGGGGAAGGATTAAAAAGGGGAAGGACAAAAAAGGGGAAGGGGAAGGACAAAAAAGGGGAAGGGGAAGAAAAGAAGAAAAAAAAATGAAGAAAGGAAAGGAAGAAGAAAGGAAAAGAGAAAGGAAGAGAAAGGGAAAGGAAAGCAGCAGAGAAGACCCTGGTCAGAACCCAGTCAATAGAATTTTTCCAGTGCAAAAAGCCCACAAACAAGAAGGCCCTATGGAGCTGTCAGGACCCCCGGATGTCTCAGAGAAGCTCAGAAGCACTCAGATGATGTTATACACCAGGAGGCAGCCCTCTGCCATCAGTGCTGGGTTACCAAGCCTGAGGTGTCACATGCTGTTGAATGCAGATCCTTGCAGGAGAACTTTGCTGTGGGTATCTGTGAGGGTGCCAACATCTCCACCACTGCCACAGCAATGCAGAGAGGGCCCAGAACATGACTCCTGGTTCCTCTGAGGTCACCCAGCTCCCAAAGGATTGCTGGTGACTCTGAGGTTGCCCAGGCAGGAAAGCTCCAGAAGGAGGAGCTGGTGGCCTTCAGAAGCAGGGGCATGAATTTTCATCATTGCTGTCACAGCAGCACCAGAGAAGGCAGAGTCCTGGTGGAGCTGGATGGAAAAGGGCTGGAGAGAGTTGCTCCTGCAGGACACAGGCTGCCAGCTGGAGAGGGTCACAGGATCAAGGAATTTCAGCATAGGTAGGGTTGGAAGAGACCTTAAAGATCATGAAGTCCAAACATCAATCCAGTGCTGCCAGGACACCACCAAACCATGGCTCTCAGCACCAGATTTCCATGGCTCTGAAACCCCTCCAGGGATGGGGACTCCACCACTGTCCTGGGCATCCTGGGCCAGGCCTGGACAACCCTCCAGGGGAAGAAAATGTTCTTCATGTCCAACCTGAACCTCCCCTGGGGCAACTCCAGGTGATTTCTTCTAGGCCTGTCACTTGTTCCTTGGGAGAAGAGACCAACTCCCACATGGCTCCAACCTCCTTTCAGGGAGTTGTAGAGAGCCAGAAGGTTTTTCCTCAGCCTCCTTTTCTCCAGCCTAAGCCCTGCCTCCAGGTCCCTCAGCTGTTTTCCAGACCCTTCTCCTTCTTCTCCAGACCCTTCCCCAGCTTTGTTGCCCTCCTCTAGACTTGCTCCAGCCCCTCAATGTCCTCCTTGGAGAACGGGGCCCAAAACTGACCCCAGGATTTCAGGTGTAGCCTCAGCAGTGCCTGGTCCAGTGGGACAATCACTGCCCTGCTCCTGTTTGCCATACTCTTGCTGATCCAGGCCAGGATGCTGGTGGCCTTCTTGGACACCTGATCATACCATGGCTCATCATTGGCCAGTGTTACAACCCCCACAAGGTCCTTTCTCACCAGGCAGTTTCCACCCACTTTGCCCACAGCCTGGAGCCTTCATGCAGTTGCTGTGACTCAAGTGCAGGACCCAGCCCTTGGCCTTGGTGACCCTCATCCTGTTTGCCTTATGGAAAGACCCAGGTTTCATGGGAAGAAACGGAATATTGAAGGAAACTGTTATGATCTCTGCTGCTTCCCTTTGCCTTTTAAAGCATGACTTGAAAAAATCTGGTCTCAGCCCTCTGACAAACAGCCTTAACATCCTTCCAGAAAGACAAAGTGAGGAGTAATTCCCACAACCCCACCAAAGATCCCCAGGAATTGGAGATGAGGCCTTGGGTTCAGTATAATCTTGACTTCTCTGCTCCCCTTAGGTTGAATTTTATTGGGACACCAATCGGCTCCTGCCCTCAGTCATGTTTTAAGCATTACCAAACTCGCTTCAAATCCTCTTCTACAGCTCAAGCTTCCAGGGAAGAGAGAAAAACTTTTCCAGGTTTGTGTTTTGTTCCCCATCCCCCTCGAAAACAGTGGAGTGAAAACTGCCATTTTCATTCCCAGTTCATCCTCTCTCGACCCTGCAGTGACCCCCCTAGATATATCAGACCTCCTGGGAAGCCTCTGATGCTGCAGGTCATCAGAACCACCTGTGGCCCCAACTCTACTGCACCCCGTTATGTCCCAGTCCCTCCCCCACTTCCCACCCAGCTCCTGACTCCTTCCCTATCCCTGCCCTGATTCAGAGATCTCTTTCCTAGCCCCTCCCAGCCTCCTTACACAGATGTCATGGGCTGTCCTGTTTCCTCTTGGCCCTGCACATCCAAGCGCTGTCCAACCCAGTGCTTCCCAGTCCCTCCCTGCCCACCTTAGCCTACCTTAGCCCAGCTGCCACTCACCCACCCACCCCTGCCCGTGCCCAGCACCAGCTCTGACCAGTTTCCTCCAAAACACGGCCCCTCCTGCTCCCCACAACCCCTCCTTGGCTCTGTCCTCCCTTCCTTTACCTGCCTCTCCCACTCTGCCCCAAACACCTTAGACCCAACTTGGGCCGAGACCCACCCCAAACACCTCAGGCCGTACTCAGACCCACACAGAGCCCCACACACCCCAGACCCACGCCCCCGGGCCCTGCCCGGGCCGAGCTCACCCCGACACTCCCCGGCCCTGCCCAGGCCCACACTCGCCCCACACACCCCAGGCCCTGCCCAGGCCCACACCTGCCCCAGGCCCCGCCCGGGCCAGGCTCAGCCCCCCACTCCCCATGCCTCACCCCCCGGCCCTTCCCGCACCTCCATAGCCTGGCCCAGGTGTAAGTCGAAGGCGACTCCGCAGACACAGCCAGGCCAGGCAGAGAAGCCGGCCAAGGGCAGCAAGCGGTAGGGGGCGGCGGGCCCGGGGCTCGGCACGGCGCGTCCACTCGGCACTCGGCGCGTCCATGGCAGCACCGGCTTGGCCCGGGGCTTGACTCGGCACGGCGCGTCCATGGCAGCACCGGCTTGGCCCGGGGCTTGACTCGGCACGGCGCGTCCATGGCAGCACCGGCTTGGCCCGGGGCTTGACTCGGCACGGCGCGTCCATGGCAGCACCGGCTTGGCCCGGCCCGGCCCCGCCGCGCCCCCCGGCGACCCGGAGGTCCTCGCGCCTCTCGCCCTCCCTGTAGCCCTCCCTCCCTTTCCTCCACAGCGTCGGCTCCGGCCGCCCAGACCGGCGCTGGGCTGCGGGGGCCATGGCGGGTGCGGCCTGGTCCCGCAGACCTCAGAGGGCGAAACGTGGCGGTGAATCCCCTCGCCCTGTGCCGGGACGCCGCTTCCCATTGCTTCACTAAGTTCCCTTGCTTGCACCAGGTTGCAGACCCGGGGCCTTGCCTACCCTGGGCCTCCCAGTCCTGGGGCCCTGGATTTTAGGCTTCCCAGTCCTGGGCCTCTAGGTTCTGGGCTTCTCAATCCAGGGCAGTGGTGGAGTCCCCATCCCTGCAGGGGTTTCAAAGCCGTGGAGCTGATGGCCATGGATTGGTGGTACCCTGGCAGTGCTGGGTACCACCCTGGGTTGATGGTTGGACTCCATGACCTTCAAAGTTATTTACAACTGCCAGTATTCTGTGACTCTATGACCCTGGGGGAGTCTTCCCCCTGCTTGTTTTCTTGGATAACTTGTCCTACACATTTAGCAAGGATTAAATATTGAGGTCATCTCTAAGTGTGTGTGGGGGGAAAAGAAGATGATCAGGGCAGTCAGCATGGGTTGACCAAGGGGAAATCGTGGTTGAGCAATCTGAGAGCCTTCTGTGGTGGTGTGACTGGCTGGGGTGGGGAGGAGAGAGCAGTGGATGATGTACGCCTCGACTTCAATAGAATTAGAATAGAATAGAATAGAATAGAATAGAATAGAATAGAATAGAACAGAATAGATCAGGTTGGAAGAGACCTTTGAGATCATCATGTCCAATCTATCATCCAACACCATCTAATCAATTAAACCATAGCACCAAGCACCCCATCGAGTCTCCTCCTAAACACCTCCAGTGATGGTGACTCCACCACCTCCCTGGGCAGCACATTCCAATGGTCCATCACTTTCTCTATGAAGTTCTTCCTAACATCCAGCCTAAACCTCCCCTGGCACAGCCTGAGACTGTGTCCTCTTGTTCTGGTGCTGGTTGCCTGGGAGAAGAGACCACCCCCCACCTGGCTACAACCTCCAGGTAGTTGTAGAGAGCAATAAGGTCTCCCCTGAGCCTCCTCCAGGCTAAGCAGCCCAAACTCCCTCAGCCTCTCCTCACAGGGCTATGCTCCAATCCCCTCCCCAGCTTCGTTGCCCTTCTCTGGACATGTTCCAGCAAGTCAACATCTTTCCTAAACTGAGGGTCCCAGAACTGGACACAGGACTCAAGGTGCAGCCTAACCAGTACGGTGTAAAGGAGGAGAATGACCTCCCTGCTCCTGCTGGCCACACTGTTCCTGATGCAGACCAGGATGCCATTGGCCTTCTTGGCTGCCTGGGCACACTGCTGGCTTATGTTCAGTCTACTGTCAACCAGTACCCCCAGGTCCCTTTCTGCCTGGCTGTTCTCCAGCCACTCTGACCCCAGTCTGTAGTACTGCATGGGGTTGCTGTGGCCCATGTGTAGAACCCAGCACTTGGATGTGTTAAATCTCATGCCGTTCAGACAGGCTTTGGGCACTGTCTCCGAGAACATCCTCCCAGGGAAGCTTAGGAAGTGTAGGTCAGATGAGGTGGAATGAGAACTGGGTGTAGAACAGAGCTCAAAGGGTTGTGATCTAGCTGAGGGAACAGAGTGCACTGTCAGCAGGTTTGCTGATCACACAGTACTTGGAGGAGCAGCTGACACACCTGGAGGCTGTGCTGCCATTCAGAGAGACCTGGACAGGTTGGAGAGTTGGGCAGGGAGAAATTTAATGAAATACAATAAGGGCAAGTGTGGAGTCTGACATCTGGGAAAGAAAAACCTCATGGACTGGTATAGGTAGGGGACTGACCTGCAGGAAAGCAGCACACGTGAAAGGGACCTGGGCGTCCTGGTGGACATAGTCACAAAGGTGAAGGCAACACAGCCTAGTGTTTGAAGGAGATGGTGCCATACAAATGGAGAGAGGTTGGGGAATTTGTTCCCCACTATGCCTGGGAAAGAAATCTTGTAATATGATCTCTGTGCTGTTTGGTGCCAGTGTTTTCTCAGATGACCTCCAGAGTGTAGTGTGTCCTCAAGCCTAGGGCGGGTGGAGAGATTTTGTGTTAGAGAAGTTTCTGTCCGCATCAAGTGGCAAGTCCCACAATCACTGCACACGACAAAAGGGAGTTTATGTTACTTATTTATTTATCTACTTTTCGTTTTCATAGCTAGCTGCATAATACAATTTGATGCAGAGGGGCAGAGGGAGGTGGTTAATTAGAACAGAATAGAATAGAATAGAATAGAATAGAATAGAATAGAATAGAATAGAATAGAATAGAATAGAATAGAATAGAATAGAATTAACCATTTTGGACATTCCAATGGCCAATCTCTCTTTCTATGAAGAACTTCTTCCTAACATCCAGCCTAAAACTCCCCTGGCACAGCTTGAGACTGTGTCCTCTTGTTCTGGTGCTGGTTGCCTGGGAGAAGAGACCAACCCCCTCCTGGCTACACCCACCCTTCAAGTAGTTGTAGACAGCAATAAGGTCTGTCCTGAGCCTCCTCTTCTCCAGGCTAAGCAACCCCAGATCCCTCAGCCTCTCCTCATAAGGCTTGTGCTCCAAGTCCCTCACCATCTTTGTTGCCCTTCTCTGGACACATTCCATCAAGTCAACATCTTTCCTAAACTGAGGGGCCCAGAACTAGACACAGGACTCAAGGTGTGGCCTAACCCGTGCTGAGTACAGGGGGCAGAATGACTTCCCTGCTCCTGCTTGCCATGCTATTCCTGATCCAGGCCAGGATGCCATTGGCCTTCTTGGCCACCTGGGCACCCTGCTGGCTCATGTTCAACATACAGTGCATGCTTGCACAGGGCCTTTTTGCTGCCTCATTGCCTTTCTGCCTGTGCCACTTGTCGAAGCAGTAAAGAGACAGGTAGTTGTCCTCTCAGAAACGTGCTGCTGCTTTTGTGTGCATTTTTTGCCATCTAGTGGCAGCAACATATTGGTGTAGCATTAGCTTCCGGAAACTGTGTGTGATACTAATTGGCCTGTGCTGTAGGACTCCTCTATCAAGCAGCAAGGTGCAACCACCCATCCACCCTACTGATTATACTGCTGTGATGAAGGAGCAGGAGACTGTCTTTTTCCTGTCATGTTTCGCCTGGGGAAAGTAGCCAGTGTGAAGTAAAACCATAGGAATGCTTAAAACTGGTGCTTTTCTGAAGCTTAAAGGAGTTTTGAGTTATTTAAGCTAATACTCAATATATGGTCATTATGGACTCCTTGTTGCTGATTGGGGATGAATCCTGAAAGGTAACAACGTGGTGCTTCTAAAATAAAAAGTTATGTGTCGATGGGAATGTTCCTTTCATCAGTGACCCCCAACACAATTGGTCATTCTGTATCTCTGAAATGCTGTTGGTGTGTTAGGAATGCAGACAGTTAAATCAGCTCCAGGACACTGGTACCAAGTCGCTTTAGGGGAATTTCCCTCACTGAACTACAGCCGTGCACATCTGTAGGGATTATCATAGAATCATAGAATTGCTTGGATTGGAAGTGACCTCAAGAATCATCTACTTCCAACCCCCCCTGCCATGGGCAGGGACACCTCACACTACATCAGGTTGCTCAGAGCCACATCCAGCCTGGCCTTAAAAACCTCCAGGGATGGGGCTTCTACCGCTTCCCTGGGCAAACTCTTCCAGTGTCTCACCAGCCTCGTGGGGAAGAACTTCTTCCTAACATCCAATCTGAATCTACCCACTTCTAGTTGTTTTTCCATTTCCTCTAGTCCTATCATTACCTGACAGCCTACAAAGCCTCTCACGGCCTCTATAGGGGCTCCCGTGGCCTATATGGAGGCTCACAAGGCCTCTATACGGTCTCCAAAGGCCTCTATGGAGCCTCTCAAGAGCCTCTATGGCCACTGGCAGCCTATATGGAGCCTCTCAATGCCTCTCTTGGGGCTACCTTGGCCTCTATGGAGGTTCTCAAGGCCTCTATAGGGGCTACCGCAGCCTATATGGAGGCTCTCAAGGCCTCCCTAGGGACTCCCACGGCCTCTATGCAAGCTTTCAAGGCCTCTCTTTGGGCTCTCACGGCCTGTCTGGAGGCTGTCAAGGCCTCTATAAGGGCTCCAGCGTCCTATATGGAGGCTGCAAAGGCCTCTATATGGGCGCCAAAGGCCACTATGGAGGCTCTCACGGCCTCTAGGAGGGCTCCTGCGGCCTCTATGGAGGCTCTCAAGGCCTCTATAGGGGCTCCAAAGGCCACTATGGAGGCCTTCGAGGCCTCTGTAGGGTCTCCTAAGGCCTCTATGGAGCCTCTCAAGAGCCTCTATGGGGCACCGGCAGCCTATATGGAGCCTTTCAAAGCCTCTATTGGGGCTCCCTTGGCCTCTACAAAAGCTCTCAAGGCCTCTATAGGGGCTACCGCAGCGTATATGGAGGCTCTCAAGGCTTCTATAGGGTCTCACGCGGCCCCTGTGGTGGCTCTCAAGACCTCTATGGAGGCTCTCAAGGCCTCTGTAGGAGCTCCCGTGGCCTCTATGGAGGCTCTCAAGGCCTCTGTAGGAGCTCCCGCGGCCTCTATGGAGGCTCTCAAGGCCGCTCTAGCAGCTCCAAGGGACACTATGGAGGCTCTCAAGGCCTCTATAGGGGTTCCAAAGTCCTCTTGGGAGGCTCTCAGGGCCACTGTACGGGCTCGGGCAGCCTTTATGGAGGCTCCTAAGGCCTCTATAGGAGCTCCCACAGCCTATCTGGAGGCTCTCAAGGCCTCCCTAGGGACTCCCACGGACTCTATGCAAGCTTTCAAGGCCTCTACAGGGGCTCCCGCGGCCTCTATGGAGGCTCTCAAGGCCTGTATAGGGGCTCCGAAGGCCACTATGGAGGCACTCGAGGCCTCTACAGGGGCTCCCGTGACCTCTATCAAGTCTCTCGAGGCCTCTATAGGGGCTCCAAAGGCCACTAAGGAGGCCCCGCCCCCTCCCCATAGCCATTAAAGGACCCTAGGCTCCACCCCTCCCCATAGCCCCTAAGGGACCCTAGGCCCCGCCCCCTTAGTCCCTAAGGGACCCTCGGTCCCCGCCTCTCCCCATAGCCCCTAATTGACCCTTGGCCCCGCCCCTCCCCATAGACGCTAAGGGACCCTAGGCCCCGCCCCTCACCTTAGCCCCGAAGGAACACTAGGCCCTGCCCCTCCCCATAGCCCCTCAGGGACCCTAGGCCCCGCTCCTCCGGATAGACCCCATGGGACCCAAGGCCCCGAGCCGCCCCTTAGCCTTTAAGGGATGCTAGGCCCTGCCCCAACCAGTCCCTAAGGAACCCTACGCCCCACCCCTCCTCATAGCATCGAAGGGAACCTAGGCCCCGCCCCCCACTCCCTAGTGACCCTAGGTCCCGCCCCTCAACTTAGCCCCTAAGGGACCCTAGGACCTACCATTCCCCATCACCTCTAAGGGATCCTAGGCCCAGCCCCACCCTACAGGCCCTAAGGGGCCCTAGGCCCCACCCCTCCCCATAGCCCCCAAGGGACTCTAGGCCCTGCCCCACGGTAGTCCATAAGGGACCCTAGGCCCTGCCCCTCCCAATAGCCCCCAAGGGACTCTAGGCCCCGCCCCTCCCTATAACTCCTAAGGGACCCTAGGCCCTGCCCCCCATAGTCTCTAAGGGACCCTAGGCCACGCCCCTCCCCATAGCCCCTAAGGGACCCTTGGCCCCGCCCCTCCCCATGGCCCCTAAGGGACCCTTGGCCCCGCCCCCTACCCATAGTATCTAAGGGACCCTCGGCCCCGCCCCTCCCCATAGCCTGTAAGGGACCCTAGGCCCCGCCCCTCCCAATAGACCCTAATGGACTCTAGGCCCCGCCCCTCCCCATAGCCCCTAAGGGATGCTAGGCCCCGCCCCTCCCCATAGCCTCTAAGTGTCTCTAGGCCCCGCCCTTATCTCCTAATGGATCTGAGGCCCCGCCCCTCCCCATAGCCCATAAAGGTCCCTAGGACCTGTCACTCCCCCCTTGCCCCTAAGGACACTAGGCCCCGCCCTTCCCCATAGACCCTAATGGACCCTAGGCCACGCCCCTCCCCTTAGATACTAGAGGCACCCTAGGCTCCCCCCTCCCCTTAGCCCCTCAGAGATGCTAGGCCCCGCCCCCCACACACCCTAAGGGACCCTTGGCCCCGCCCCTCCCCATAGCCCCTAAGGGACCCTACGCCCCACCCCTCCCCATAGCCCCTCTGGGACCCTTGGCCCCGCCCCGCCCCATGGCCCCTAAGGGACCCTACACCCCGCCCCTCCCCATAGCCCCTCTGGGACCCTAGGCCCCGCCCCTCCCCATAGCCCGTAAGGGACCCTATGCCCCGCCTCTCGCCATAGACCCTTATGCACCCTAGGCCCCGCCCCTCCCCATAGTCCCTAAGGGACCGTAGGCCCAGCCCCTCCCCGCCTCCTCTATTGGGGATCCAAAGGCCACTATGGAGGCCCTCGGAGGCCTCTATAGGGGCTCCACAGGCCTCTACGGAGGCTGTCAAGGCCTCTACAGGGGCTCCCGTGACCTCTATCAAGTCTCTCAATGCCTCTATAGGGGCTCCACAGGCCTCTATGGAGGCTCTCAAGGCCTCTGTCGGGGCTCCCACGGCCTCTATGGAGGGTCTCAAGGCCTCTATAGGGGCTACCGCAGCTTCTATGGCGGCTCTCAAGGCCGCTCTAGCAGCTCCAAGGGACACTATGGAGGCTCTCAAGGCCTCTATAGTGGTTCCAAAGTCCTCTTGGGAGGCTCTCAGGGCCACTATCCGGGCTCGGGCGGCCTTTATGGAGGCTCCTAAGGCCTGTATAGGAGCTCCCACAGCCTGGAGCCTGGAGCCTGGAGGCTCTCAACGCCTCCCTGGGACTCCCACGGCCTCTATGCAAGCTTTCAAGGCCTCTCTTGGGGCTCCCTTGGCCTCTATGGAGGCTCTCAGGGCCTCTATAGGGGCTACCGCGGCCTTCATGGACACTCTCAATACCTCTCTTTGGGCTCTCACGGCCTGTCTGGAACCTGTCAAGGCCTCTATAAGGGCTCCAGCGTCCTATATGGAGGCTCACAAGGCCTCTATAGGGGTCTCCAAAGGCCTCTATGGAGCCTCTCAAGAGCCTCTATGGGGCTCCGCGGCTATATGGAGCCTCTCAAGGCCTCTATAGGGGCTTCCATGGCCTCTATGGAGGCTCTCAAGGCCTTTATATGGGCTGCAAAAGCCACTATGGAGCCTCTCCAGGCCTGTATAGCAGCTCCCGTGGCCTCTATGGAGGCTCTCTAGGCCTCTGTAGGGTCACCCACGGCCTACATGGAGGCACTCAAGGCCTTTATAGGGACCCCCTCGGCCTCTATGGAGTCTCTCAAGGCCTGTATAGGGGCTCCACCAGCCTATATGAAGGCTCTGAAGGCCTCTATAGGGGCTCCCGTGGCCTCTAGAGTAGCCAGGAAGGGGTTGGTCTCTTCTCCCAGGCAACCAGCACCAGAACAAGAGGACACAGTCTCAAGCTGCACCAGGGGAAATTTAGGCTGGAGGTGAGGAGAAAGTTCTTCACAGAGAGAGTTGTTAGCTGTTGGAATGTGCTGCCCGGGGAGGTGGTGGAGTCACCATCCCTGGAGGTGTTCAAGAGGGGATTGGACGTGGCACTCAATTCCCTCATCCATATCATCAATGAAGATGTTAAAGAGGATGGGGCCCAACACTGATCCCTGGGGGACACCACTGGTGACTGGCCGCCAGCTGGATGTGGCACCATTCACCACCACTCTCTGGGCTCGGCCCTCCAGCCAGTTCCTAACCCAGCGCAGAGTGTTACTGTCCAAACCATGAGCTGACAACTTAGCCAGCAGTTTGCTGTGGGGGACGGTGTCAAAGGCCTTGGTGAAGTCCAGGTAGACCACATCCACAGGCCTCCCCACGTCCACCAGACGGGTCACCTGATCATAGAAGGAGATCAGGTTGGAGAGGCAGGACCTGCCCTTCCTAAATCCATGTTGGCTGGACCTGAGCCCTTGGCCATCCTGCAGGTGTGCAGTTATTGCCGCCAGGATAATCTGTTCCATCACTTTCCCTGGCACTGAGGTCAGGCTGACTGGCCTGTAGTTTCCGGGTTCCTCCATCCGTCCCTTCTTGTGGATGGGGACCACACTGGCCAGTTTCCAGTCATCTGGGACCTCTCCAGTGAGCCAGGACTGGAGGAAAATGATGGAGAGTGGCTTGGCCAGCTCATCTGCCAGCTCTCTCAGCACCCTAGGATGGATCCCATCTGGTCCCATGGACTTGTGGATGTCCAAGTGGCTCAGCAGGTCCCGAACTAGTTCCTCATGGATTTCTGGGGTACTACACTGCTCCCCAACCCTACTACCCAGCTCAGGAGGCCACTCATCCTGGACTCCTACCTTGCTGTTAAACATCGAGGCAAAGAAGGCGTTCAGGACCTCAGCCTTTTCCTGATCTTCGGTCACCGTGTTCCCCTCCAGGTCCAGTAAGGACTGGAGATTCTTCTTGCCCTTCTTTTTAGCATTGATATATTTGTAAAATTGCTTTTTATTTTCTTTCACAGAGGTGGCCAGTTTCAGTTCCAACTGGGCCTTTGCTTCTTAATTGTATCTTTATCACCTTAACCACTTCCGTGAACATACCTCAAGAAGCCTTCCCCTCCTTCCAAAGTGTGATACAGCCTCTTTTTTTTTCCCTAATTCCAGAGCTGCTTGCTCATCCAGGCCGAGTCGCCTTCCCCGCCGGCTCATCTTTAAACAAGATGGGAACCGCCAGTTCCTGTGTCAGAGCTCCTGCAGGTATTGGTCCACAACAACCCTCCTGGACCCTCGGTTCATGAGGTTGTTACCACAGAGAACTTTACAAATAAGTTTCTTAAGAGGCTGGGGAAGTTTGCCCTCCGGAAGTCAAGGTGAAGGTTCTGTTGGGCACTCTCCTATCTCCCTGCATATTGAAAACTTCCACTATCCGTGGTCACTGCACCTAGGCAGCCTCACGGTCATCCCCACCAGCCCTTCCCTATTGGAGAGCAGCAGGTCAAGCAGAGCCTGTCCCTGGGCGGCTCGCTTAACAGCTGCGTCAGGAAGCAGTCCTCTATTCGCTCCAGGAATCTTCTGGACTGCCTTCTCTCTGCTGAATTAAGTTCCCAGCAGATATCTGGCAGGTTGAAGTCACCCACGAGGACAAGATCTGATGATCTTGAAACAGCCTCCAGTTGTTTGTAGAATAATTCATCAACCTCCTCATCCTGGTTGGGTGGTCTACAACAGACTCCAACCAGGATGTCAGATTTGTTGGGCTGCCCTCTGATTTTAACCCACAGGCTCTCAATTCCCTCATCTTCCACCTCAAGTTCAGAGGCAGAAAGTGTCTCCCTAATATACAAAGCCACCCCTCCTCCTCTTCTCCCTCTCCTATCCCTCCTAAAGAGCCTGTAACCCCCCAGTGTAGCACTCCAATCGTGCCTGTTGTCCCACCATGTTTCTGAGATGGCAACTATATCATAGTTGCCCTGGTGGATTAGGACCTCCAGCTCATCTTGCTTATTGCCCAGGCTGCGTGCATTGGTGTACATGCACTGCAGCTGGGCTCCCGACCTCTCAGTTGACCCTACCTTGTGCCCTACTCTTACCTCTGCAGAGGGACCGATGTCTTCACCCACCCCCTTCAGACCTAGTTTAAAGCCCTCCTAATGAGCCCTGCCAACTCTAGTGCTAGGACTCTCTTGCCCCTTCTAGATAAATGTACCCCATCAGGACCCAGCAGGTCAGGTGCCATAAAAGTTGCCCCATGATCAAAGAAACCAAAGTTCCTCCGCTGGCACCATTCCCTGAGCCACTTGTTGATGGTGTGGGTTCTCCCGTTCCTCTCAGTGTACTCCCCTGCCACTGAGGGAACTGAGCAGAACACCACTTGCGCGCCTGCCCCATCGATCAACTGTCCAAGGGCCCTAAACTCCTTCTTAATTGCCCTGGTGCCCTTCCTGTCGATCTCATCACTCCCAGCCTGTATCACCAGTAGAGGGTAATAGTCAGAGGGACTGATGAGCTTGGGGATTCCCCTTGCAATGTCCCTTACTCGCGCCCCGGGTAGAGAGCAGACCTCCCTGTGGGATGGGTCGGGACGACATATGGGTCCCTCAGCACCCCCCAGGAGAGAGTCCCCAACAACTATAACCCTTCTCGTTTTCTTTGTGGAGCTTGTCGTTATAGCTGTTGGGAACTGCTTGGCCTTAGGCTTGGCCTTAGGCTTGGCCTTAGGCTGCCCCCCGGAGCTGGTTGTTACAGCCGGCGGGGACTGCTTGGCCTTGATCTCCCCCCCGGATGGCCGCTCCTCAGCCCTCTCATCCCCACCGCCCTCAGCCTGCAGGGCCTCATACTTATTATGCAAGGGCAGCGGAGGAGGAGGAGAGGGCCGGGGCGGATTTCTCTTGCCACCCTTGGCAGGGACCCGTGTCCATCCCTCTCCGTTCTCAGGGGCCCGTCCCTCAGCAGGGGAGATCTGCAGAGCCTTCTCCCACAAGTCCAACTCCCTTTCGCTTTCCCTTATTGACCTCAGCCTAGATGTAAATTGTGATCCTCAGCTGGAGATCCACCAAGCCCATGGGGACCTCAGCAGCAGCTCAGCCAGGCAGCCAGGGACGTGGTGACACTACCTGGAGCTGTCTCTGGGCCTGGAGACGGAGCCCAGCAGCCTACCCACCAGTGTGGCTCTGGAGCAGGCAGGACTGGAGCTCCAGGGCTTGTCCATGGGCTTCACATCCTCCTGTGGGGCAGGGGAAGGGCAGGAGAAGACAGCCCAGGACTCCATGCCCCCAGCCACGGCCACAGCCCCCTGGGGGCTCTGCATGGGGCAGAGGAGAATCCACAGCAGCTGTGGGGAGGAGAAGACAGAGTGGGGGGAGAGGAACCTACCAGGCTTGGCAGGGAGGGTGAGGACCTCTGGGGGGGACCTCTGGGGGTCTGCAGGAGGTTCAACCCAACCTGGCTGTGCTGGGGGAAGAGTTGGCTGCAGCTCACCCACAGGCAGTCCCTCCCCTGCCCCACCCCCAGCGCTGGGAAGTCCTCTGTGGGGAGGGGACCTTGATGCCACCTCTGCTCCTCACCTTCCAACCCCCTCCAGCCGCCCCCCCCTCCTCCCACCCCCTCCGGCCCCGCCCCCTCCTCCTCCCGCCCCCTCCTCCCACCCCCTCCAGCCTTCCCCCACCTCCTCCCCCCCCTCCAGCCCTTCCCCCCTCCTCCCCCCCCTCCAGCCCTTCCCCCCTCCTCCCACCCCCTCCAGCCCTTCCTCCCACCCCCTCCAGCCCTTCCCCCTTCCTCCTCCCACCCCCTCCAGCCCTTCCCCCCTTCCTCCTCCCACCCCCTCCATCCCAACCCCATCTTTACCTTCCTTGACCACTCAGCCCCTGCAGGGGTTCTGCTCCAGCTTGGCCTCTGCTGCTCTCCTCAAGGCCCCTCTGGGCAGCAGGGGAGCTCAGCTTGCTCCAGGGGCCCTGAGGAAGGTCCCAGCTCCAGCTGGCCAAAGGCACAGCCACAGCTCCCTGCAGAAAGAGCAATGAAGGAGCAGGAGGCTGGGGCCAAGGCCAAGGCCAGCCAAGGGCTCTGCTCTCCTGGATGCCCACACACCCATGGCCAAGGAGCCCGTGGGGGAAGCCCTCTCCAGCTGCAGCTCCACCCTCAGATGCCTGCTGCACTCCCTGGGGGCAGCTGAGCCAGGGCCCAAGGTGCTCTGCATGCAGCAGCTTCTCCACTGGGGACTTGGGGTCCTGCAGGCCAGAGAAGCAGAGAATGGCTTGGGCTGGAGAAGCTCTGAGCTCATGGAGCCCAAGCACCAAGCCAAGCCCACTGTGGCCATCAAAGCCTGGCCTGGAGGGAGACAAAATGCTCCTCAGGTGAGCAAGAGCCAGGAAACCAGGAAGGGTGGAGAGGGATCACTAAGGTCATCTAGAAGTTCTCTAAAGTCACCAAGAAGACCTCCATGAGCATCAGGCAGATCTCCAAGGTCACCAGGAAGACCTCTAACATCACTAAGACCTCAAAGGTCACCAGGAAGACCTCTAACATCACTAAGACCTCAAAGGTCAGCAGGAAGACCTGGGAGGTCATCCAGTCCAAGCATCAAGCCAGCACCACCATGGCCACCAGAGCCTGTCCCCAGGGGCCATGGCCACACACTTCTGGAAGACCTCCAGGGCTGGTGCCTCCAGCTCCTCCCTGGGCAGCCTGTTCCAGTGCTGGTGCTGTCACCTCCCTACCCTTCTCCCCCTTGCTCTAGCTGCAGGGCAGCTGTGGAAGGAGTCCTGAAGGCAGAGCCAGCAGGAGCAGGGCAGGGATGGTGCCCCTGGGCTGGGCACTGGGGAGCCCACAGCTGCCAGCCTGGGGGCAGGCTTGGGCCCTCCCTGCCAGGAGGACCTTGAGGGCTGGGGCAGGGCAAAGAAGCTGGGGAGGGCTCTGGAGAAGGAGGAGAAGGCTCTGGAGAAGTTGTGAGGAGCAGCTGAGGCAGCTGGGGGGGGGGGGTTGAGGCTGCAGCCGAGGAGGCTGAGGGGAGACCTTGTGGCTCTCTGCAGCTCCCTGACAGCAGCTTGCAGCCAGCTGGGGCTCAAGGGCTGCTCCTGCGTGCTGGGCCAAGAGGAGATGGCTTCAGATTGTGCCAGGGGAGGTTGAGCTTGGCCCTGAGGAGCAATCTGTGCCCCTTGAGGGGTGCCCAGGGCAGTGGTGGAGTCCCCACGGCTGGAGGGATTGGGAAGCTGTGGGGCTGCGGTGCTGAGGGCCCGCTCTGAGCCCCGCCCCCGGGCCCAGGCCCCGCCGCGGTGCACGCTGGGATACGTAGTCCCCCGGCAGCGCCTCGGCACCGCCCGCCCTAAGGCACCGTCTGCCCTGGGCGCTGCTGCACCAGCAGCGTCAAGAGGCGGTGGGAAGGGCTGATGGGGTAGAGGAAGGACACCACCAGGGAGTCCTGACAGCCACAACCCAGGGCGCTAGGCGGCCCCTGCGGCCGAGCCCTGCGGTAGCGATTGTGCGTCCCGTTCCGCGGCGGGGCATGGCTAAGGAGCCATAGCCGAGAAGGCGCGACCGCGAGGGCTCCCCCTGCCCTCCAGCCCTGAAGAGGCGCCTCTGCGACTTGTCCCGCCCCTCCTTGCCTCTGATTGCTTGTCCGGGCACAACGCGCGTGGCGATTGGTCGGAGCTGCGGCGGCCTGGACGGTGATTGGCGGAGGGCGGCGGAATGCGCTGGCCGCTAGGGCCGGCCTTGGGTGAGGGCTGTGAAGATGGCGGCGATGCTGGAAGTGGAGTTGCAGCCCCCGGGGAGCGCGATGTGGAGGAGGTAGTGGGGGGTTGCGTCTGCTCTGGGGGCCGGGCCGGGATGAGAGCCCCGAGGAGCGGGGAAGGGGCGGCTGAGGCACGGGGTTCGGCGGAGGGAGCGCTGGGGGCTCGGTGGGAGAGGGGAACGGGGGACAGCGGCAGGCCCTGGGGGGCGCTGGGGCTAGAGGGGGGCACAGGAGTCGGGGTGGGCGCTGGTGGGTTAGGTTTAGGGTTAGGGTCATTAGAGTTAGGGTTAGGGTCATGGTCTGTGTCAGGGTTAGGGTGAGCGTTAGGGTTTAGGGTTAGGGATCAGGTTAGGATTAGGTTTAGGGTTATGTTTATAGTTAGGGTTAGGGTACTAGGATTCATCTTATGCTTAGGGTTAGGGTCATTGTCAGGTTTAGGGTTAGTTTTAGGGTTAGAGTTAGGATTAGGGTCCATTAGGGTTAGATTAGGCTTAGGTTTAGGGTTAGGGTCATTAGTTTTACGATTAGGGCTAGGGTCAGGGTTAGGGTCAGGGTCAGGGTTAGTGTTAGCATTAGGGTCCGTTAGGGTTAGAGTTAGGGTTAGGGTCACAGTCAGGTACTGGGTCAGGATTAACGTCAGGGTCATAGTTAGGGTTAGGGATTAGGGTTAGGGATTAGGGTTAGTGGTTAGTGTTATTGTTAGGGTCAGGATTAGCATTAGGGTTAGGGTTCGGGTTAGGGTCACTGTTATTGAGAGGTTCAAGGTTAGGTTTAGCGTTAGGGGTTTGGGTTAGGGTTATGTGTTCGGGTTAGGATTAGGGTTAGGGCTCAGGATCATTAGGATTAGCATTAGGGTTAGGGTTAGGGGTTAAGGTTAGGGGTAGTGTTTCCAGTTAGGGTCAGAGTTAGGCTTAGGGATAGGGTTAGTGTTAGGGTTTGGGTTAGGGTTAGGTTTCGGGTTAGGGTCACGGTTAGGGACAGTATCAGGGTTAGGTTTAGGGGTTAGGGTTAGTGGTTAGGGTATGGTTACAGTTATGGTTAGTTTTAGGGTTAGGTTCAGGGTTCGGGTTAAGGTCAGGTTTAGGTTCAGGGTCCAGGTTAGGTTTAGGGTTAGGGGTTAGGATTAGGGTATGTGTTAGGGTTAGTGTTAGTGTTAGGGTCAGGGTTAGGGTTACGTTCAGCGTTAGGGGTAGGGTTAGGGTTAGGGTTACGGTCAGGGTTAGGGCTAGGGGTAGGGTTAGGGGTTAGGGGTTAGGGGTAGGGTTAGGGTCATTAGTGTTTTGCTCAGGGTCATGGTCAGTGTCAGGGTTAGGGTTGGGGTTAGGTTTAGGATTAGGGTCCATTAGGGTTAGGCTTAGATTAGGGTTTGGTTCAGGGTCACGGTTTAGTGTTAGGTTTAGATTCTCTCCAGCAGGTCTCTGTCTCTCTTGAACTGGGGAGCCCAAAGCTGGACACAGTATTCCAGGTGTGGTCTTAGCAGGACAGAGTAGAGGGGAGAAGAACCTCCCTAGACCTGCTGGACACACTTTTCTTTATGCATTCCAGGATTCCATTGGCTCTCTTGGCCGCAAGGGGAAATTGCTGTCCCATGGAGAACTTGCTGTCCTCTAGGACTCTGAGGTTTTTCTCCGTGAAGCTGCTTTCCAGACCAGCCTCCTGCTTCTGGGGGTCAGGGCTCTATCCAGTCTGGTCTTACACACATCAGTGAAGAGCACACTGTACTTCTGGGTAACCTGCTTGAATGCTTAATTAAGCCTTATAAAGGAGTCCCTAATTACATAAATATCAACCAGGAGACACTGACACATGAGATCAGAGGAGCTGCTATGTTTACGGCTCCACTCGGAAGAAAAACCGTTCCAGTCTTCTTACAGACAATTTTTAACTCCTAGGCCTGTGCACAGAGGTCCAATTTTAACATATTTATAGTACTAACTTGTCATTGGTACTGAATTCTATTTTTGCTGTAGTTGGAAGGGATGTATTCCACCTAAGTTTGTCCATCCTACCAGGAAACTTCATTATTTTATTGAAAAGTAGTAAATGTACATAGACCAAAAGCAAAATCCTTGTCTGTAGCCTTGACACAGCGCTGCGTTCTGCAGGATTCCCCAGCCAGGAAAAGTCACCTTGAACTAACCTGTGGTACCAGGCCTGTCCCTGCAGCCTAGGCAATAAACAAAGCAACTGTTTGCCACTATGCAGTACCTCAGTTCCGTGTGGTGTAAAGCTACCAGGTTTTGCGAAAACTGCTCTGTTTTACAGGGGAGGACTGGAAGATTTGCAATAGGTTATCAATGAAAACTGAAACACATTGTCGTACTAAGCTGCTGTCAATGTCCAGAATAAGGTGAAAGAAATCAAGCACAAGTTTCTGGCGCTTTGGTGCAACCTGGTGGATGCAGGACCACACACACTGGTTTGGTTGGTGGTGGTGGTCAGTGTAAATGTCAATGGCTTTCAGATCATGAATTCTGTTCGTCTAGGACTGGTGTAAGAAATCTTTCCAGTCATGGGGAAAGTACTCCAAATCTGGAGAGAACTGTATGGGTTTCACACCATCACAGCCACTGTTTCTTCCTGGACTTAAGCAGCCTCTTGAAGGTCCTAAGTTTTCTCCCCTGTTTCTCTTATTTTCTTGTCCCACTATCTCCCTACTACTTTCTTAGCAAGAATATTCCTAGGAGTTTCTGACAATCAGTCTTATTTTGAAAGGATGGATTATGTTTGATTTGTTACCTTTGTCAGGGGGTTTGTCACTTTTACAATACAATACAATACACCAGGTTGGAAGAGACCTCCAAGATCATCGCGTCCAACCCATCAAACAGTCCAACCCACCCAACCACTAGACCATACAGCCAAGCACCCCATCAAGTCTTCTCCTGAACACCTCCAGTGAAGGTGACTCCACCACCTCCTCAGGTAGCCGATTCCAATGGCCAATCACTCTCTCCGTGTAGAACTTCTTCCTAACATCCAGCCTAAACCTGCCCTGGTGCAGCCTGAGACTGTGTCCTCTTGTTCTGGTACTGGCTGCTTGGGAGAAGAGGCCAACCTCTGCCTGGCTACAACCTCCCTTCAGGTAGTTGTAGAGAGCAATAAGGTCACCCCTCAGTCTCCTTTTCTCCAGGCTAAGCAACCCCAGCTCCCTCAGCCTTTCCTCATAGGGCTTGTGTTCCAAACAAAGTGGCTTCTAAGCACTCACAGCCATGATGAAGAGCAGGAAAATATGCACGTCACGTATTCTAAAGGCTTCTAAGCCAGAAGGCAAACAGCAAGAACCCAAAGTTCGACTGTGCTTAAACCTCATTATTTTTAAGTCAGCCATACTTTGTAGTCTGATTCACTCTATTTTAGTTTTGAGGACTGCAGTAACCAGCTAAAAAGAACTCTTTTCCCAGGGTGGGGAAAGAATGTGCCAGCCAGATGTCATCCCAGGGCAGCAAATGAAGGGTCACGCAGCAGTGAAAACAAATTCTGGGTCCAACCTGCCTGTTGCAGTGCCTGCTGGGCCCTGTGCCAGAAAACCACAGCCTGAAGCAGGGGTTTTCTCAGTTCTTACTCCTGATCCCTTCCTTTTCAGCATGTTAGGATTTAACAGATAAGGCTTCTCAGCCTCAAACCAGCACGTAACTTGCCTTCCCTTTGTCTTCTCCTCTCCTCTAGATGCCAGATGGTTGGTATCAACAAGAGATTTTTAAAGCAAAGGAATTTATTGAAGATAACAGGAAGCAAAGGGAAACTTTACACACTGAATGGTCATTCCAAAAAGTCAAGGGAGAAAAAGTATTTATGAAGAGTTATGACGTTTTTCTTTTTTTAATTGTGGCCTTCCAGTGTCTTAAGGGGTCCTGCAAGAAAGCTGGTGAGGGACCTTTTAGGGTGTCAGGTAGTGATAGGACTGGGGGCAATGCAGCAAAACTAGAAATGGGTAGATTCAGATTGGATGTTAGGAAGAAACTCTTCATCATGAGGGTGGTGAGACGCTGGAACAGGTTAGCCAGGGAGGTACAGTTACCTTTCGGTTCTTGTTCTTTGCCTTCTGGCTTAGAAGCCTGTAGAATGCGACATGCATATTTTCCTGCTTTTCATCATGGCTTAGTAGGAGGGTAATCCATAGTTAGTACATGGTAAGCTGACTCCATTTCAAGATTTGAATCAAGAGCTTCCTTCCTGTCTCCTTCATCAAAACAGCATTTGGCCTTGACTAAGGCATTTCTGAGTAACCTGGTGTGTGTACAGAGACTGTGCATTGCTGCATGTAAAATCTGACAGCCCTGGCAGACAAACCTGCCTGCTGCTGTTCAGGGAAAACTTGCTGCTAGCTCTTCCCTCCACCTTGCTGCCAGAGGTTGCTGAGCCCATCCTGGGGCGTGTGGAAGAGTCACAGAATGTTAGGAGCTGGAAGGGACTTCAAGAGATCATCTAGCCCAAACCTCCTGCAGCAGGATCATCTGTACCAAATCACACAGGAACTCATCCAGGCAGGTCTTGAATATCTCCAGAGTGGGAGACTCCACAACTTCCCTGGGCAGCCTGTCCCAGTGTTCTGTCACCTTCACAGTGAAGTAACTCTTCCTCCATGGAACTTTCTATGCCTCAACTAACTCTGGTGATTGTCAGAAACTGGCAATTAAGATGAGCATACACCCAGGATTTGGCCAGGGTGAGGCAAACTGATGACTCCTTTAAGACAATTAATGACAGAAGAGGAGTCAGGAGGAAGGACAGGCTTCACAGCCTGGGAAAAATAACTTGAACAGAAGGATGGGAATGAGATACATTTATCAGCGCCCTCCAAAAAGTTCACAAACTGATATGGCTTTCAACCCACATAAACCATGTTATGTGAATGTAGGATCATTAACCTTTAACTGGAAAGAAAAAAGTATTTTCAAATTTAATTAGGTTTATCTGAAAACACAGAACTCCAGAATGGTCCAGGTTGGAAGGGACCTCCAAAGGTCATCTAGTCCAACCTGCTCTGCAGTAAGCAGGGGAATCCTCAACTAGATCATGTTGCCCAGAGCCCTGTTGAGCCTCACCTTGAATATCTCCAGGGAAGGTGCCTCAACCACCTCCCTGGGCAGCCTGTTCCAATGTTCCACTAACCTCAGGGTGCAGAACTTAAACAAGTTCAACAACAAACACCCAACCTAAATCTACTCTTCTCTAGTTTGAAGCCATTGCCCCTCATCCTATGACTGCAGGCCTTTAGAAACAGTCTCTCTCCAATCTTCTTGTAGGCTCCCCATAGGTACTGGCAGGCCACTATTAGGTCTCCCTGGAGCCTTCTGTTCTCCAGGCTGAACAACCCCAGCTCCCTCAGCCTGTCCTCATAGCAGAGATGTTCCAACACATGATCATTTTCGTGGCTCTCCCCTGTAACTGCTCGATCAGGTCCATGTCCTTCCGTATTGAGGACTCCAGGGCTGGATGCAGTACTCCATCTGAGGTCTTGCCTGAGCAGAGCACAGTAGGAGAATCACCTCACTCGCTAAAACAAACCTCACAGCTAAAACAAACCTAATTGCAGCTGAATCTTCTCATGTAAAGAAAGAGTTGCAGAGTCAATGATGATACAGCTTTTCACAGGAAGTTATTGATGTATAGCACAATTACTCAAATGAGTCAGAAGGAGCAAACAAACCTTGTCGGGGTGGAAACAGGTGCAACACACCGAGCACTGTCTTGCCGTCTTTGTGGTCTGGAGTCCTTCAGCTTACATTTTATAGCTCCTTGATTGAACTCCAGACTCATGAGAAACATGGGAGTCCCAGAAAAGGCATATCATCTTCCTCTTGTTTTCCTGGCGTGTATGATCATAGGAGCAATGGAGCAATGAAAACAAGGAGATGACAAGCTGCACCCTTTTGCTCTGCACGACTTCCTGAGCAAGATAACCCAAGCTACAGTGAAACGCAGAGCATGGTTAAAATGGCAACTCCTAGCTGTGCTGTGGAATTGGGAAACAGTTGCATTTTCACCCCATCTCTTTCTCTAGGAAAAATTACTTTGTTGTCTAGGTGTATAATTAGATGGAAAGGAGAAGTTTAAGATTAATAGCCTCCTAGCTGGATTACAGGGAAATAACAGAAGTCCTGCTTTTAATTAAGGGAGGACAAAACACTCTAAAAACTGCATGGGAAATAGCCCAGAACTTCACAGGACTTGGCTGAAGGCTGCAGGCAGGAGTCTGGCTGGGGAGTCACAGAACCAGGCATTTTGTCACTGCCCTGGAGCCACAGCCAGCCTTCACCCACGGCAGTACCTGTGTCAGCACACTGGCCCTGCCAGCCAGACCAATCCATTAAGATTAACCATCTTAAACTGGTTATTTGAAATAAAATGCAAGAACTTTCCTGGAGGGGATTAGCAAGTCCCTGCAGTGCCTGCCCTGACCTGAGAGCAGATCTGAGGACATCCCTGGCATTGCAGCTGCAACGAACAGCTGAGAAGGGATCATGTCTTCAATGGCCAGCAGGTTGGCACTCTGTAAGGAGTGGTAGCAGCCTGAGGTTTCCTTCCCTGCCCCAGTTGTCACTGCCCTGCTGGAGGTGACTGCACTCAGACCTGGCTGCTGCTCGATTTTTTTTCCCCGGCTGGCCACTGACTTAACAAAACTGAGGAGCTTCCATGGGATGTAAAGAAGCAATGTGCTCTGCCGAGGTTGCCAGCACAGCCTGCAGACAGAAGCCCAGAGGGAGCTGTGAAATCTCGAAGCTGGTATCTGCCCACAGCCTGAGAAGTGCCCCAATCTGTTTTTACTTTAAACCAGTTTTACCATCTGGACTGGAGTGGGATTTATATGTATCTTGTGTGGTCTACACCACTCACTGAGCTTCGCAGGAGATGACAGTTCCTGCCATGAGTGGTTTACAGCCTAGAATGAGTGGAGATGACCAAAGACTGTAGAGAAGCCTGCTTGCTTCATGCTTTCTGTGACTTTTCCCACAGTTGGTCAGATTACTCGGTGGCTTCTATGTCCCTTCCCTGCCTTAAGGCAATGTCAGCTTCTGCATACAGGCTTCACGGGCTTTCTCTGGATTTCAGAACAGCTTTATGAATCTCAGAGCTGTGCGAAGGTACAGGAAACATCCTGGGGACTGCTGCCACCACCCAGGATAAGTAGTGACTGTCTGTGAAGCTAGTCAAAAGGAAGTCAGTGGCAACAACATCCAGAAAGAAGCCTGGAGGATGGAGGAACCTATTGACCACCCAATGTATCAACAACTCTGCTGAAGACACCTTATTTTCTCAAGTTTCCTCCTCCTGACCTGCTGTCACCAGTCTGTACAGTTCCACAAATAAAAAGTTGGTGGATTTTTTCAGGTCAGTCTAAGGGAGTTAGGAGCACAGCTCCCAAGACACATCCACTTCCACAGCCCTGGACTGTCACTGCAGATGGAGGCACACAGGAGACAGCTGATCCATTGATCCTCTGCAGCTGTGTGAGAGACTAAAAGCTTATCTTTCCTGATGTAACACAACAAAGATAAAATCAATGACTGAGGCCACCTTCGGGAGTATGCATAAAACAAGATAATCTCCACCCATCAAGTACCCCGGGAAGGGAGGATGGTGAGACAATGGATTCACCTCCTGGCCCCTGATTTCCTGAGGGACAATACTTGGGCACATAGCTAAGGACTCAAAAACAGTACAAAAGACTTGAGCAACTACTGGCTCAGCAGAAGAAATACAAAGAACCAAAAACACAGAAGGAGAACACAGATGAAGAAAAACACAGGAGAAGGACAATGCTGCTGAGAAGGAAAACGGAGAGAATACCAGGAGAGGAAAAATGACAGAGACACCATCATGGAGCCTGGAAGAAGCAGAGCCCCCCTCTCCGTGCCCTAAGTTCCACCTGCTGCAACTCATGGAGCTGAAGAGGCTGCCCAGAAGACTACCTCTCTTCTACAGCCAAAGCCTCAGCACCCTTTCTCTACAGGCCCAACATCTCCTGCAGCACCTTTCCTCCACAGACTCAAACTGTCTTGGGGGGTGAGGGGTGTGGCAATATAATTCTTTTCCTCTTCTCTCTCTCTCCTCTCTCTCTCACTCTCTATTTTCTCTCTCTCCCCTTCTGATCCATCCACTGTATTTATGTAATAAACAGTCTAGCTGTTGCTATTTTGGCCTCGTTTGTGCCTCTCATTTCACAACATGGGAATATTCAAAAGAACTGAGGCTCTTTCCCTCTCTGGACTGAGACAAGCTGCCAAGCTGCCACAGGAAAAGAGTACATTAGGGCACACGGCATGGGGGGAGGCGGGAAACCAAAGCCACAACCCACAGCATTGAAGAAAAGTTGTGTAAGAGAGGAATGTGGCACACAATAATGTTTGGGATCATCCATGGAAAAGGGATAGGATGGAAAGCAGGTAAAGTATGTACAGCATATTTTTTATTACCCACTTGTGATGTTCATCAGCTTACAATGGCACCAAACCAATGTTGGGTCCAGACTGTGTCTCACCAGAAGCTGACATGTTACAAACCACAAGGTAAAAATTCAATCACGGCAGTCTCACCTTCTTGATAAAATCACTAAGAGTTGGTTCTTTATACCTGATGGTCCAGTAGGGGAGGAGATACATGTTCCGGGACAGGAGAGCTGGAAACTGTTTCATAGGAAGTAATATCATCCAGAGCTGTTCAGCCCTGCCCCTTCATAAAGGATGTTGTAAAGAGGTTGGTGCTGGTCTCTTCTCACAGGTAATTAGTGATAGAACATGAGGGGATGGCCTCAAGCAGCAACAGGTTAGGTTTAGACTGGACATTAGGAAGAATTTTTTCACAGAAAGAGTGGTGAGGCATTGGAATAGGCTGCAGGGAGGTGGGTGAGTCACTAACCTTGGATGTGTTTAAAGGTTGTTTGGATGTGGTGCTTGGGGAATATGGTTTAGGGGTGAATCTTGTAGAGTAGGGTTCTCAGTTGGACTTAGTGATTGTGAGGGTGTTTTACAACCAGAATGTTTCTGTGATTCTGTGAAAGCAGACATTTCAGTACATGGCACTTCTTAAATGCAAACAAGGCAAGCTAGACTAAAGTTTCTCAAGACTCCAGATAAGATTTGCAGCAGTGAAATGTCGGTAATGCCAGAGGAATCACTCTGCTCCTCTGCCTCCTGATGCTGCAGTCTTTGAACTTGACCCTACATTTCCATTCTCCTGCAAGACTGGAGTGCAGCACCAAGCATCAGTGCAATCCCTCCTCCCTTCTGCCTTGGCCTATGCTGGCTGTGCCAAAGTTCCAGCCCTGGCCCTTCCCTTGGGACACTAGGGTGGTAAGTTAGCTGAAGGGGAAAGAGCCAGGGAGTGTGTGGCCTGGGTGGGAAGGGAGGCCTGAGTTACCGTCATTTCCTCTGTAATGACTTCAAGATTTTTCAGTAAAATCTTTACAGGATGGGTTGGGCTATTCTATCAGAGCCAGATTTTGGCAGGCTAGTTTTCAGTGAGGTCCTTTTCACCCTACAGCCCTCATCTGGAGCTTGCAGACCTTACCTTCCCAAGCCCCGCACAGTCTTGCCCAACTGATGGGCGGATTTCGTCCCATTGCAGGAGGGAGAAGTGACTGCTGACCCTCCTTGCAGGAGGGCTGCTGACCCTTCTCACAGGAGGACATGCTTTTGCTTTCATTTTAGAAGTAACGCTGGTGACAGGCAGTCCTGATGGCACAAACATGAATCTCCAGGTCACTTGCTTGACAAGGACAAGCTTATACTGGTGACTGACTGGTAACAGGCAGTCCTGATGGCACAAACATGAATCTCCAGGTCACTTGCTTGACAAGGACAAGCTTATTCCTTCAGAAGAAATGAAAACATGGAGTCACTTGAAAATATCCAACCAGACACTGCTTTCTCAATCTCTTTGAAGCCTCACAGTTGAAGCAGAGCAACAGCTTGCAGTGAGCAGGAAACAGCAGCTCCTTCCTGCCGCACTGCCAAAACCACTTGCACAGGAGCTTGCCTGCTCTGGGGCTGGGTTTAGTTATTAGCCAGTGCTGACCCTGTGTGAATCTCAGAATCACAGTTTGGATAGGAAGGCACCTTTAAAGGCCAGCTGGTCCAACATACTGTCACTCCTGCTGCCATTAAAGTTAAGTAAAAGGCTAGAAGACATATTCCATCTGAATCACAGAAAGTAGCAGCAGAGCAACAGTTCTGAGGCAGTGGAGACAGATAATGTCAATTTTGTTAAAGCTTTTCTAAATCCTCTATATTTCACATTTCACAAATCATTCAGATTTTCTGGACATTTTGTGTGACATGTGACAGAACAGAGTAGAACTAATGATCTCAGTCTGGGAGAGTTTAAGATTCATTCTTTCAGGGAAGAACCCTAGATTTTAAAGATGACATTACTACTACATTTACTTGGGAGTTCCAGACATCAAATAATCTGAATTCCTCCTGTCTGATTGATGGGGTTCTCTATGGGGTTCTCTACATGTTCAGGAAACCAAACTGAAGATGGCATTCAGAAAAAAAAAAAATTAAAGTAATTCACACATACGCATTGTGCTGATGAACAAAGGTAATTTAATGTGCAGACATGAATAAGATGGATGAGAAGTTTTCCTTTGGGTTAGGTTTCATGTGAGCTCTGACATCTGAGCAGCTGTGCAGGGTCCTACAGGGAGAAGAGCCACAAGCAGGATGAAAGCTTACATGTAAGAATCCAAGCCTGAGGCAACAAAGGGAACCTTGTGGCTGGTGCCTACTACAGGCCACCTGATCAAGGCTTCAGCTCACAGGCTCTCATCCTGCTGGGGGACTTCATCCATCCTGGCATCTGCTGGAAAAGCAGCATAGCAAACTAGACAGTCAAGGAGTCTCCTGGAATGCGTGGAGGATAGCTTCTTAAGCCAGGTAATAGGCAGCCCTACCAGAGGGGGTGATACTGGACCTCTTGGTCACCAATGCAAGTGAGCTAATCAGTGATGTCAAGCCTGGAGGCAGCCTGGCCTGCTGTGATCATCCACCGGTGGAGTTTGTGGTCCTGAGGGAGGGTTTCCACAGAGTGCAAGAGTTCTTGATGCCCAGCTGTAAGACACTGGGCAAGGAAGGCAATAGCCTGGGATGGATGAGTGAAAACCTGCTGGTCAAACTAATGTTATCAAAGGGATGGAATACTTTCATGAGAAAAGGCTGAGATAAGTGGGGTTGTTCAGTCTGTAGAAGAGAAGGCCCTGGGGAGACCTGATTGCAGCCTACAGGGAAGATGGGGACAGTCTTTTTGGCAGGGCTTGTTGTGACAGGACAAGGGGTAATGGTTTGAAACTAAAACAGCATAGATTTAGTCTAGATATATGGAAGACCTTTTTTTGCCCACAGTATGAAAATCAATTTAACAGACACACACACCCAAAAAAAGGCATGTAAAAACACTTGACACTTGGCTGGAGTGGGGATATCCCCCAAGCTGGGCTGGACTCTTCCTGCTCCCCATGGCATGGGGGCAGCAACTAGTCAGGCAACCCCATTCCTCTGGGTAGGTTGCTTTTTTTGAACACCTTTGTATATTCATTCTTCTTTGAAGGAAGTTGCCAAGGACCAGCACTTGGGTCAGAGCTCCTGTCTCAAGCAACCACCACCACTCTCTGATGTGTTGGGGTTGGGTCCTGGAAGGAAACACCACAAGATGCTCTCCTTCCCAAGAAACATCTGCCTTCTCCTGCTCCCCTCTGTAGTTTAATTACAGCATTTTAGCAATTTCTGCTTGGCAGCTTCACAACATCAGAACTGCTTCAGCTCCAAGATCATGCCTTAGAAGTGCAGCCTCCCCAGGTGTTTGGGCATTGGGACCTGCCCCTCATTTATTTTTACCAGCTCAAGCATGCTTTAATCTACAAAACCTCCTTAATGAAGCTGTGAGTTCCTAGCAAACCCAGCTCTTTCAAGAGCACGCTGGTACTTAATCTTCCCAATCATCTGGTTTTCTGATAGGGCCCCAGTGCCTGCCTACAAGAATGTTTGTTTACACAAAAGATACTAGTCCTCAGCAGACTTCTTATTCCTGCCTCAAAACTGCTGCAAAAATACAACTGAGGAAGGTCAATGCGTTTTTGCCTCTGGCCAACAGTTCATGTACTCAGGTAGGCCATGCAGCCACAGGTACCACAATCCCTCCTGTCCTGCCCACCTGTGTGGGTCAATAGTGATGGGTTTAGCAACACAGAGTAAAAGCTGAAATGTAGCCACCCCATAGCCTACCAATAATGCAGAAATATGCCTCACCAGCAGCTTTCATCATCTACCAAATCTGGCTTACAGCTTGTCCCCAGCAGCAAGTGGAGACAGGACAGCAAGTCTTTACATGGGGTCCTGCTCCTTTCAGAAAGGCTTCCCTTCCCTCCCAGAAGCCTCCTGCAGCACCCCAGCATTGCAGAGTAACACCAACGTGTTTGTGTATCAGTGGGATTCCTGCGATGGTCACCCTGCATTCTCACACCTCTTCCTTTGCTACCACACTTTACACAAGCTCCTGGGACCCAGAGAGGGACTAGGGGGCAGGAGACACTTTGCTTCTGTACAGCAGCAGAGCATCTGTGAACCCCAAGGAGGTCTGAATCCCCTGGGGCAAGAGGAAAGCTGAGGCAGCTGCAACGCCTGTGCCTCTGAGGTTTCACCCACATTCAACAGCTCCATGTATACAAAATAAAATTAACCTTAAATTAAACTTGTCCAAAACCCTTCTCTGGCAGAGAACACTCCATACCCATACTATTGAAGTCTCAGCCTCCAAAGCAGCATAGCTTCACCCAGCCTGCCTAATGGGAAGGGCCCTGGTGAAGGCCAATTCCCAAATCTTACCCCAAATTTGGTTTGGAGACCGTCTTTGCCTCAGGCCAAAACCAGGCTAGGAACCACTGTACTGGTGTAGATGGTTTAGCTCCGCCTTAGATGAAAACACCCTGATAGCTTTTAGATTGACAGAAGGCATTCACCTCCCCCAATTTACCTCCCTACTGGATTGTGAAGCCTACAGAGATTAAGTTTGACCTTGAATTCAGTGAGAGGTGGACCCTGTTAGCTCATTGTCCTTAACACAGAGCAAACATTCCCATGAAGGCATGTTAGTTGTGGATTCCTTACATCAACTTGGATCTTTAAAAAATCCAATTTAATCAGTCAGTGTCACCAAACTTGCCTTCCCATAAGGTACATCTTATATATAAAATGGCCTGTCAGGCTTTCTCCACAAAGAAGTTTACAGCTGACCTATAAAGCAAGCTTTTTGGTTTGTTTTTCCAGAAACCAGTCCCTGGGAATCTAGACCTGCCACAGCAGATCAGAGAGGGACCCACGGTGCATTCCCTCCGGGTTCTTCCTCCATCCAGTTGGTAACTCCCCAGACGTGTGACTTTCAGAAGCGGGAGTATCAGCCACACAGCAAGCAGTACCCCATTAGGAGAGGCTGATTTTGCTTGAGGCAAGATGAATCCTCTGAAATAAGTGACAAGTTTCAGGTCTTCTAGCAAAATCCTCTAAATAAGCTATTTCTGGTTTACTTCAACTGGTAGTACATATGGTCAGAGCATTGAATGCTGAGAAACTAAAATATTTACACTTCACAATGAGTTGAACAATTAAATATATTGACAGTTATTTAATCAATTATTATCAACTTTAAAAGAAGTGCTTTAAAAGCCTGAAATTTAAAAACAAAATAGTCAAAGAAGGACTGAGTCTTCAGTGCCTGATGTATAATATACTTTTAATAATAAAAGTTATAATAATACAATAATAATACAATACACCAGGTTGAAAGAGACCTTCAAGATCATCGTGTCCAACCCATCAACCAATCCAACCCACCTAAACAACTAAACCATGGCACCAAGCACCCCATCAAGTCTCCTCCTGAACACCTCCAATGATGGCGACTCCACCACCTCCACGGGCAGCACATTCCCATGGGCAATCACTCTCTCTGTATAGAACTTCTTCCCAACATCCAGCCTAAGCCTCCCCTGGCGCAGCCTGAGACTGTGTCCTCTTGTTCTGGTGCTGGCTGCCTGGGAGAAGAGACCAACCTCTGCCTGGCTACAACTTCCCTTCAGGTAGTTGTAGAGAGCAATAAGGTCACCCTGAGTCTCCTCCTCTCCAGGATAAGCAACCCCAGCTCCCTCAGCCTCTCCTCATAGGCCTTGTGTTCCAAACCCCTCACCAACCTTGTTGCCCTTCTCTGGACACGTTCCAGCAACTCAACATCCTTCCTAAACTGAGGGACCCAGAACTGGACACAGTACTCAAGGTGTGGCCTAACCAGTGCAGTGTACAGGGGCAGAATGACCTCCCTGCTCCTGCTGGCCCCACTGTTCCTGATGCAGGCCAGGATGCCATTGGCCCTCTTGGCTGCCTGGGCACACTGCAGGCTCATGTTCAGCCTACCATCAACCAGTACCCCCAGGTCCCTCTCTGCCTGGCCGCTCTCCAGCCACTCTGACCCCAGCCTGTAGCACTGCATGGGGTTGCTGTGGCCAATGTGCAGAACCCGGCACTTGGATGTGTTCAATCTCATGCCGTTGGCCTCTGCCCATCTGTCCAGCCTGTCTTTGTCCCTCTGCAAAGCCTCTCTGCCCTCCAGCAGATCAACTCCTGCCCCCAGCTTGGTGTCATCCACAAATTTACTGATGATGGACTTGATGCCCTCATCCAGATCATCTCCCATATCAGTATTAAATAGCTTTTCTGTATACTACTGAACACAGGCATAAAGATAAAAAAGGAAACATGGGATATAAAGGGAATTAAGGTCACTGAAACAGCACAAGTTCTCCCTTGTCTCCACACAGCTTTCTGTCCCATGTGCTAATTATGCTTTGCACAGGGCTCAGACATTTTGCTGAAAAACTTCTGAGGGAGGCAATTTTAATAAACAAGTTTAATATTTTAATCAGGTTGCTAAGAAGATGGTTACAAGCTATGGGCAGGCAAACTGATGGCATGAAATCTGAGAAAATGTATCTATATATATAAATCAAATACCCTCTGAGGTTGGGCAAAACCCCCAATTATTTAAAAAAGCCCCAAATGGCTAACACTGACTCATTATCTTGGCGAGATGTAGGGAATCATAGAATCATAGAATCATAGAATCAGTCAGGGTTGGAAGGGACCACAAGGATCATCTAGTTCCAACCCCCTGCCATGGGCAGGGACACCCTACACTAGATCAGGCTGGCCAGAGCCTTGTCCAGCCTGGTCTTAAACACCTCCAGGGACAGGGCCTCAACCACCTCCCTGGATAACCCATTCCATGGCTTCACCACTCTCATGGTGAAGAACTTCCTCCTCACAGCCAGCCCGAATCTCCCCACCTCCAGCTTCATTCCATTCCCCCTAGTTCTAGCACTACCTGAGATCCTGAGAAGTCCCTCCCCAGCCTTCCTGTAGGCCCCGTTCAGATCCTGGAAGGCCACAATGAGGTCACCTCGGAGCCTTCTCTTCTCCAGACTGAACAGCCCCAACTCCTTCAGTCTGTCCTCATAGGAGAGGTGCTCCAGCCCTCTGATCATCCTTGTGGCCCTTCTCTGGACACGTTCCAGCATGTCCATATCCCCCTTGTAATAGGGGCTCCAGAACTGGAGGCAGTACTCCAGGTGGGGTCTCACCAGAGCTGAGTAGAGGGGAAGAAGCACCTCCCTTGCCCTGCTGGTCACACTTCTCTTGCTGCAGCCCAGGAGCTGATTGGCTTTCTGGGCTGCAGGTGCACATTGAGAGCTCATGTTGAGCTTCTTGTCCACCAGCACCCCCAAGTCTCTCTCCTCAGGGCTGCTCTCCAGCCAGTCCCTGCCCAGCCTGCATTTGTGCCTGGGATTGCCTCGACCCAGATGCAGGACCCTGCACTTGGTCTTGTTGAAGCTCATGAGGTTGGCTTGTGCCCACCTCTCCAGCCTGTCCAGGTCCCTCTGGATGGCATCCCTTCCCTCCAGCGTGTCTGCTGCACCACACAGCTTGGTGTCATCAGCAACCTTGCTGAGGGGGCACTCGATGCCACTGTCCATGTCACCCACAAAGGTGTTGAACAAGACAGGTCCCAGGACTGATCCCTGAGGGACTCCGCTTGTCACTGGCCTCCACTGGGACATGGACCCGTTGACAGCCACTCTTTGGGTGCGGCCATCAAGCCAGTTCTTTATCCATCTAGTGGTCCATCCATCAAACCCATAGGGAGGTTTCTTACTATTCTTTCTCATTGTGTTCTGGTCCAGTTATGGCATGCTGTCAGTAGAGGAGTAGTTGGAAATGTGTTAGCTTGGAATTCAATAGTTTTTCTGTACCATTTGGTGTCCTGTAAAATAGATTTTTTTTTCCTCCCATAACCCAAAAGTCAGCCAATCATTTCCCTTCTGCAGCCCCATATAATCCCCACAGTCCCTATAATTTGGTTTGCTAGTGCTAGTGGAGTGTTGGCTCCTGCCTCTTCCCAGCTACTTGTCCCAGGAAGGGCCTCTTCCTTATCCCTGCCCAGAACAGGAACCCTTGCAGAGATTGTCCTGTTTTGCCTTGCGAATCCACAATCCAAGAACCAAGTTTCAGGACACTTTGCTTGGAAAAAAAGACCTCACATTTATAAAAGCAGTCAAGTACATTAGGAGCTATTTTTGTGCCTGATTTGTTTTAAAGGAATTAGCTACTTACATAGTTTTTAGGATCTATGGCTCTCATCCAGTATAAAAGAGCAGCTGTTCTGGCATACAGGACATCCAGTTGTGCATAAGGAGACTTAAAGAACAATGGTGTGCTTTGTTTCATCTTAAAGAGCATAATAAGGTATTTATATGAAAATTAATTACTTAGATAAAACAGAGACAAAGAGGAGGAATTCTGTGTTAAAGTACAATATTATACAGATAATTCTATCTAAGCCGAATATAAGAGAAAGGCCACCAGAGCTGTTCCTAGACTTAGGAGAAATGGATGCTCTGACCTGCATGGCACCTGGCCAAAGCATCTCCTTTTCAGACAACATTCACAGAGGAGGTGGAAGGGACCTTCAAAGGTCATCTTGTCCAAACCCTCTGCAGTAAGCCAGGACACCTCTAACTAGACCAGTTTGGCCAGGACCACATGAAGTCTGATCTTTACTGTCTCCAGGAATGGGGCCTCAACCACATCCCCGGGCAGCCTGTTTCAGTATTTTACCACTCTCATTGCAAAGAACTTCCTCCTTATGTCCAACCTAAACCTACTCTGCTCTACTTTAAAAACACTGCCCCTCATCCTATGTCTATAAGCCCTTCTAAACAGTTCTCCAGCCCTCCTACAGGTCCCCTTCAGATACTGAAAGGCTCTCAGAAGGTCTCCCCAGAGCCTTCTCTTCTCCAGGCTGAACAGCCTAAATTCTTTCAGCCTGTCTTCATAGGAGAGGTGCTCCAGCCCTCTGATCATCTTTGTGGGCCTCCTCTGGACCCACTCCAGAGGGTCTTCTTGTGTTGGAGGCCCCAGAGCTAGACAAACTACTCCACATGAGGTCTCACCAGCAAGAGTGGCAGAATCACCTCTCTTGACCCGCTGGCCATACATCTTTTGATATAGCCTGGGATGTGACTTGCCTTCTGGGCTGCAAGTGTGCCTGCATTGCTGGCTCATGTCCAGCTTCTCATCCACCGCTATCCCCAAGTCCTTTTCTGCAGAGCTGCTCCAAATTTCATCACCCCCAGCCTGGACTGATATCAAGGATTGCCCAAACCTAGGTGTACTTTGCATTACTTAACCTCATTAGATTCTCCTCAGCCTACTTCTCCAGGCTGTCCATGTCCCTCTGGATGCCAACCTGTCCTTCAGTCTTATCAACTGCACCATTCAGCTTGGTATAATCAGCAAACCTGCTGAGGGTGCACTCAATCTTGCTGTCTATAGCATTGATGAAACTATTGAACAGCACTGGTTCCAATACAGACCCTTGAGACCCAATACAAACCACTTGTAATCTGTCTTCATCTGGACATTGAACCATTGCCCACTACCCTTTAGAAGTGATCCTATTCCTTATCCATCCATCAAATCCATCTCTTTCCAGTTTAGAGAGAAGGATGTTATAGGAGACTGTGCCAGGGCTTTACAAAAGTCCAGAGAGATGACATCTGTTGTTTTTGCTTTGTCCACTGATGTAGTTAGACCATCATAGAAACCTACTAGGTTGGTCAGGCAGGACATGGCCTTGGTGAAGCCATGCTGTCTTGAATCAAGTCCTTGTCCTCCATGTGATTTAGTATAGCTTCTGTTCCATGATTTTCCCAGGCACAGAGGTAAGGTTGACAGGTCAGTTATTTCCAGGGTCCTCTTTTTCACCCCTTTTAAAAATAGGTATAATGTTTCCCTTCTTCAAGGCTCTAAAGATTTTTCAAATGTTATGGAGAACGATTTTGCATCTACATCAGCCAATTCCTTCAGAACTCTGGGATGCAGGGCTTCCTTCCCTAGGGAGCTAGGAGACAGACGGGGACATTTAGCACACATGCATCTTATTTCCTGTGGGGAGAAAAAAAGCTAGAAAGTGCTTAGGAGTTGCAGCACATATCTTGGTATGACAGGAGAATGAGGGAAAAAATCAGTGAAATCACAGTATCACAGTATCACTAAGGTTGGAAGAGACCTCGAAGATCATCGAGTCCAACCTGTCACCACAGACCCCACGACTAGACCATGGCACCAAGTGCCACGTCCAGTCCCCTCTTGAACACCTCCAGGGACGGTGACTCCACCACCTCCCTGGGCAGCCCATTTCAATGGCAAATCACTCTCTCTGTGAAGAACTTTCTCCTCACCTCCAGCCTAAACTTCCCCTGGTGCAGCTTGAGACTATTTCCCCTTGTTCTGGTGCTGGTTGCTAGAGAGAAGAGGCCAACCCCTTCCTGGCTACAACCACCCTTCAGGTAGTTGCAATTGAATGCAAGCCAATTGCAAAGGTTTGGGAGCGCAGAAGAGGGTGACAATTTTAGTGGACACATAAAGTCCTTGTCAGCAGGTACTCTTGAGATTTAGGACCCAAAATATTAGTGAATGGGTAAGTGGGTAATGAGGATGTTAGATGTTTTTTAGACAGGATTGAAAAAATACTGGAAATATAAATAGCTATCCTTTAGAGCCCTGTCCCTCACTAAATGCTCAGAGGAAGAGTTCAACATTATCTAAAATTTGTCTTCTAAGGAGTTTCTTATCCTTCCTCTGTAACAGGTGGTACTGGTGCTCTGAAAACAAGAAATACTGCAATCCCACGCGTTGGGTTGGCTTTTAATCTCCATTTGAAATTACAGGAACTCCTGTGGATTAAGGCAACTATATTCTAGATTAAAAGGTAGGAAAAACCACCTATTTCCTTTCAAAAAGAGTGGTAGGCTACAGCATCAAGGTATATCATCCTGCCAAAGACAGGTGCCAGACACAGATGTGGAAATCTTCTGCACAAAACCCATTTAGCACTTCTGCGTTTAAAAAAGGCGTCCGTTTACTCTGCCACAGAAGGGGCAAACAGGGTTGATTGATTGAATGAAGCCTCATGGCTTCAAATAAGTGGTTTTCTTTGTTTGGGAATGTGTTTCAAGGTAATTTAGCATCTGAAAGTGCCAGGTGTAGAAGATAAAGATCTCAGTCTGAAAGCAGGGAAGGCAACAGATGAACCAAGACACAAGTCAATGACACGCCGCCCTCCTGAATATGCAGATGAGGCTACATCATGTTTGGATATGGAAAGTGCAGTGCTGTTACCGGAGCAAACTGACCCCATCATTAAAAAAATAATTAAGTAAATTAAGGCCATGTAGTCTGCAGAGGAAAGGCCAGGGCAAAGTGTATTGACCATATAATAAGTCTGGTGTACTGTGGGCAATTTCAGCTGAGGTGCAAATCCCAGCATTGTGAAGAGAAATCCCACCTTACATAATTTGGAACCATTCCACTTTGCTTAGCACTTTCCATCAGGCATTTAGCAGGAATGCCCTGTCACCATTTTGCTACATCAATCTTCTGCTTGTGCAGTTTTTGTCTGTTCCCAGAGCACAAGTTTTAAGTCTCTTTTTTCAGGCTATAGCTTGTTTCCTACGGGTTTTCATGCAAGATTCCCTAATTATGGTGGTATTTAACACTATAAAAATATTGTAAGTCTTCAGGAAAAATTCACGTCTTTACAACTTGCTGCAGTCATATTATTTCTAATGGTTTATAAACTTACTTCCTCTAACTCTTAGCTCCACTGCCCAGAGGGCAAAAGAAGGGTTCATTTAAACAACTGGTTTAACTGCATGCTAATTTGCACTATTTGAGGTCTAGCTATATGTGTGCTGGCTGATTAGTTCTGCTGTAATTTAGCTACCTATTGTAAATCTGACCATATGAAACAACATGTCTCCAACGGGAGATCAGTTCTCATGTAAAGCCTTTATAAATCAATTGTCTGACAGATGAGATCTGCTTGCTTCTCATCTTGGAAACAGACTCCCTCCATAAATAAGATCTGGATCCTAATGAAATTGTAAGAGACGTTGGCATGCAGTTTCACTCATTTTCTTTTCAATGATAAACGCCACAGAAAAACAAGCTTTTAGTTAACTGCTTTAACTCACAAGTTGACTTGCTACAGCATGCCAGAAAGCCTAACTTCATCCTTTCTTATCTTCTAGCAAACTGTTATAATACAAGAATGCATTACAAAACTTGTGGTACTTTTCACAGAATCACTGAATGCTCTGGGTTTGAAGGCACCTCCAAAGGTCATTGAGTCAAATCTCCTCTGCACTAAGCAGGGGAATCCTCAACTAGATTAGGCTGCCCAGAGCCCTGTCAAGCATCACCTTGAATATCTCCAGGGATGGGGCCATAACCACCTCCCCAGGCAGCTTATTCCAGTGTTCCACTAACCTCATCATGCAGAACTTGTTTCTAACATCCAATCTAAATCTACTCTTCTCTAGTTTGAAGCCATTGCCTCTCATCCTATCACTGCAGGCCTTTGGAAAACCTTCTTGTGGGCTCCCTCCAGGTACTGGCAGGCCACTATTAGGTCTCCCTGGAGCCTTCTCTTCTTCGGGCTGAACAAACCCAGCTCTCTCAGCCTGTCTGCGTAGCAGAGGTGCTCCAAGCCCCTAATCATTTTTGTGGCCCTCCTCTAGACCTGCTCAATCAGGTCCATGTTCTTCATGTATTGAGGGCTCCAGAGCTAGATGCAACACGCTGAAGTTTCACCAGAGCAGATCAAAGAGGTAGAATCACCTCTCTCCATATGCTGGCCCTTTTTTTGATGCAGTCCAGGATGCCATTGGCCTTCTGGGCTGCACGCTCACACTGTCTGCTCACATCCAACTTCTCTCCCAACAGCACCAACCAAGTCCTTTTCCTCAGGGCTGCTTTCTATCATCTTCTCCCCCAGCCTGTACTGATAGTGAGGATTATTCTGACCCAGGTGCAGGAGCTTGCCCTTGTTCGTGTTGAACCTCATGATGTTCACCCTGGGCCCACCTCTCATCTAGTCGTATGGTACCTGATATAGTTTTTGTCTCCTCTTGTCCGGTATGACAAGAGAAAGTTTGCACTGTTTACTAAACCGCATTTCCATCTTTGTTGAATTTAAACACTCCTGTTACTGAACATACAGTTGTGACAGTGCTATTCCAATAGGAGAGGTGACACAGCACTCCCACTGAATAGCTTTCTTTATGCTCAAACAACAAATTATCACCTACATCTAAAACTTCCCTAGGCCTCCTCTGTTGTTCTGAAGAAGAGACCCTACATTGTATTATACTGGAAGGACTGGAAGCATTCTTCTCTACTGCACAGCTGAGTCCTTTGCCCCAACGTGTCAGTGGAGAAGCTGACTGGAGACTCCCTCTCACTGATGAGATACAAGGATAATTCTCTGCCTACCTGGAGCGTGAAATGTCTCCGTAGCTCTGCATGGTTCTCTGTATTTCTAAACCCTTTCTATTGTAGCCAACAGCATTCTGTTCAAAGTTCCTAGTTTACTATAACAAGGCGCAGACAGACATGCATTATGTTGATGTGATCTGCACAGCAACTTCAGCTAACTAAGGTGTTTTTACAGAATCACAGAATGGTCTGGGTTGGAAAGGGCCCTCTGTTCCCCTCAGGAGGGAATCACCAATAACAATTACCCTCCTCCTTTTCTTGAGGGAGCAGGTCCTGATGCCGGGGGAAGGCTGATTAACCTTAGGCTGTTTTGCCTTAGGGAAAACCTCAGATGGTGTGTCCTCCGGCATCAGAATCACCTCACCCTCGACCTCCAGTGCCCCGTACTTGTTTTCCAAGGGCAGTGGGGAAGGTGAGCGGAGGTTTTACTTTGCATCTTTTGAGAGCAACCTGCGTCCATTCCCCAATGCTTTTTGGATAACCAGCCTCTGCTAGGGGAGCCTGGTTACTCAAGTTCATCTCCCTTCTACATTCCCTGACATCTCTAAGTCTAGCAACCTCATCCTTCAGTTCGGCCACCAGGTTAAGCAGATAGTCGACCTGCTCACATCTAATGCAGGAGTTGTCCCCACTACCCTGCATCTCAAGTGCCAGGCTCCAGCACTCTCTGCAGCCAGATACCTGGATACCTACCTGCCTATGTTCCACCCCAGTCTGGGTTGACACTGATTTTTTGAGGGCATTTTTGCTGCGAGTCACAACCATCCCTGTCCCTGGCCTGCCTGGCCTCTCCCTCAGCCCGCGGGCACGCGGCAGCTTCCGCAGCGCAGGCCCCCGCTGGGGTTTGACATTTGCCGCTGGTGATGTGACAGTCACGTGCAGCAGGCACGGGAGAAGACGGCGATGCCGATCCTCGCTGAGTGCCCGGGGATCGCCGGGGTCCTGCCGCTCCCCTAAGTATAGTAAGGTGCCCTCCGAGGCTGCTGGTCCGGGTGCGGTTCCCGAGAGAGCTTCCCACTGAAATGCCAGCGGGATGTCAGCCAAAAACTTCCCACGCCCGAGCAGGAGCAGTTTTTGCGGATCAGAGGCAAAGCAGAGCAGGTCCTGCTCTTGGAATTTTTCTGGGGAGGCATCTATTGTGAGTTGTTAGCTACTTTGCTCAGTATGAGGAACCTTCGTATGACTGTATCTGGTGCTATGGGAAAAAAACATCTAGACAGGCATTTTGGAATCTGCAAAGTACTAGAAGGGGACGTGAAAAGTGGTTTTCCTTCACCCAGCAAAGTCTCTGTGCCTCCTTTTTCCTTTCATGAAGAAAAGGGAAAAGGCTCTAGGCAGAGATGTAGAAAATTTTTTTCTGAATAGTTTGGTTTTAGTGAAGTACTGGGTGAAGCTCTCTGAAAGGCAGCACAACCTCACTTGTGTGGTTTGCATAGCTGAAATAGCTAATGTAAATGAATTCTGAGACGAATCGCCTCAGCAAAACCAGCTGTTCCCAAACACGGAATGTTGTCAATAATTAGAGCAAAGTGTGTGGTTATTGTTGCTCTTTCATTAAACCTACCTACTTTAAAATATCAACAGAAGGCTCCTTGTGGCTTTAATCTAAGTGTTTGAAAACCTGACAGCACTAGGTCTGTTGTGGCTGCTGGTAAAAGATCATTTGCAGATTTACCTCTAATACCTGGTGAAAGAAAAGCAAACTATGAGAAGGAGAAAGAAAAAAATAAATCCTCAAACAAATCCAACAGCCAGGGAGCGACTTCTCCTGTTTGTTGTACTGAGGATCTGAGTGACTGCTCAATGAATAATGCAGTAACAGTTTTCAGAAGACTTGCAGTGATATTGTAATGTTTTGATAACACAAAGCATTGCACGGATTAGTATAGGCCTGGTAGATCTGTGGACTGAAATGTGTGCACTGAGAACATATAGGAACTGCCATTGCTGAGGTGCAAGGGCAACCCACGCTTTGCAAAAGGCTAAATCCAAACCGACGCTTCCCATCCTGTTTGTCTGCTGTTTTGCTGTAAGCATGCATATCTGCTTTTCCCTGCAGTACCCAGGAGTAGGCATGACATAAGTAAAAAATAATTGGTCTTGTATTTACAGGAAGATGGGCAAGGGGCAGGTAAGACTGTGTACACAAGTACTCTGCGCAGAGCTGCTGGTTTGTGGTTACTACCTCATGCATCTGTCTTTACTCAGCGTTGCAGCAGTTAACTCCTGCCTTCTGGGGGAAAAAAAGTGTAATTTAAATCCATGTAAAATACTTGCCTAGACATGTCTAGGGGCAAGCTTGCCTCTTGACTGTTGCTATATTCTGCTCGTGTGCTAGATTATCTTTCCAGATAAGCATGAATAGAGGTCAAACGAATCTATCAATAATGGGTGGAAAGGATATTGTAGTGCAAAGTCTGATACTGTAAAAAGATATACAAGTCCTTGAAAATGTGTTTGGAAAGGAACTCCTTTATTCTTAACATAGCTGCAGGTCTGGCAACAACAGCTCAAGAAGAGGTGTGGGAATTAGCTGAATAGACTCCCTCCTGGCAAGGAGAGCTGGGAAGGCTGTATACTACCCATAGAAGAATGACTCCCAGTTTTTCAATCCCTTTGTGCAGTGGAAGGTAAATCAGTTTCTTTGCTGATGAAAGGCACTGTGAGACAAAGCCACATTTGAGAAGAAAAATATAAGTCTTTACTGGAAAATGTCAAATGGAATCTGTTGTCAAGAGTTTTGTGATTTAGTTTTTCATTATTTTTTCAGGTTCACAATAAATACAGCTAGGAGAAAAGGTTAAATGAACTGGGAGAGGGGGAAAGGAAAAGGTGTCTGAAGTTGGAACTCACATTTTTAATGATTCAGTTGCTAATTCTCTGATTTGGATCTGCTTATAATGAAGTTAAACTGGGTTTAGTGGAAATTTCTTTGTAGCATTTGCTGTGAAGTAGATACTGTGTGGCACCAGGCTGAGTCTAAGGAAGGGGCACTCAGAAATGAAGATGCTGATGAATCATTCGATAGGCAGCTTAAGACTGTATCAAGATCACTCGACCTCGTTCTCATGGGTGACTTCAACCTGCCTGATATCTGCTGGGAACTCAACACAGCAGAGAGGAGGCAGTCTAGGAGGTTCTTACAGTGCATGGAGGACAGCTTCTTATCCCAGGTGCTGCACGAACCTACCAGGGGTGAGGCTATGCTTGACCTCCTCTTCACCAACAGGGAAGGGCTGGTGGGTGATGTGGTGGTCGGAGGGTGTTTCGGCGCCAGTGACCACGAGATAATTGAGTTTTCGGTGTTCAGCCAAGCTAAGAGGGGCAGCAAGAAGACCTCCACTCTGGACTTCCGGAGGGCAGACTTCAGGTTACTCAAGGAACTAACTCAGAAGGTTCCTTGGGATACAGCCTTTAAAAATAAAGGGGTCCAGGAGAGCTGGACCTGCTTCAAGGCAGAACTCTTGAAGGCGCAGGAACAGGCTGTGCCAGTGTGCCGGAAGATGAGCCGCCGGGGCAGACGGCCAGCCTGGATGGGCAATGAGCTTCTAAAGGAACTAAGGGGAAAAAAAGAGGGTGTATCATCTTTGGAAGAAAGGGGAGGCAGCCCACAGAATGTTTAAGGATGCTGCTAGGTCTTGTAGAAAAAAAATTAGGGAGGCAAAAGCACATTTAGAGCTTAGACTGGCCTCTGCTGTGAAGGACAACAAAAAGTCCTTCTATAAATACATTCATAGCAAGAGGAGGGGCAAGGACAAGCTCCACTCCTTGGTGGGCATGGAGGGGAACGTAGTAACAAAAGATGAGGAAAAGGCAGAGGTACTTAACACCTTCTTTGCCTCAAATTTTACTAGCAGGACAGAATGTCTTCCAGACAGCTGGCCTGCAGAGCTGGCAGAAGGAGCCAGGGAGCAGTATAGCGCCCCTGTGTTCCAGGATGGGATAGTTAGAGATCTCCTCAGCCGCTTGGACCCCCACAAGGCCATGGGACCAGATGGGATCCATCCTGGGGTGCTGAGAGAGCTGGCAGATGAGCCGTCCAAGCCACTCTCCATCATTTTTCAGCAGTCCTGGCTCACTGGAGAGGTCCCAGAAGACTGGAAGCTGACCAACATGGTGCCCATCCACAAGAAGGGCTGGTTGGACGAGCCAGGGAATGATAGGCCTGTCAGCCTGACCTCAGTGCCAGGCAAGATTATGGAACAGGTCATCTTGAGTGCAATCACACAGCACTTACAGGATGGCCAAGGGATCAGGCCCAGCCAGCATGGATTTAGGAAGGGCAGGTCCTGCCTGACCAACCTGATCTCCTTCTATGATCAGGTGACCCGCCTGGTGGACGTGGGGAGGCCTGTGGATGTGGTCTACCTGGACCTCAGCAAGGCCTTTGACACTGTCCCCCGGAGCAAACTCCTGGCCAAGCTGTCAGCCCATGGCTTGGACAGGATCACACTGCGTTGGGTTAGGAACTGGCTGGAGGGCCGAGCCCAGAGAGTGGTGGTGAATGGTGCCACATCCAGCTGGCAGCCAGTCACTAGTGGTGTGCCCCAAGGATCAGTACTGGGCCCCATGCTCTTCAACATCTTTATTGATGATCTGGATGAGGGCATTGAGTCCATCATCAGTAAATTTGCAAACAACACCAAGCTGGGGGCAGGAGTTGATCTGCTGGAGGGTAGAGAGGCTTTGCAGAGGGACCTCGACAGGCTGGACAGATGGGCAGAGGCCAACGGCATGAGATTGAACACATCCAAGTGCCGGGTTCTGCACATTGGCCACAGCAACCCCAGGCAGTGCTACAGGCTGGGGTCAGAGTGGCTGGAGAGCGGCCAGGCAGAGAGGGACCTGGGGGTACTGGTTGATGGTAGGCTGAACATGAGCCTGCAGTGTGCCCAGGCAGCCAAGAGGGCCAATGGCATCCTGGCCTGCATCAGGAACAGTGGGGCCAGCAGGAGCAGGGAGGTCATTCTGCCCCTGTACACTGCACTGGTTAGGCCACACCTTGAGTCCTGTGTCCAGTTCTGGGCCCCTCAGTTTAGGAAGGATGTTGAGTTGCTGGAACATGTCCAGAGAAGGGCAACAAAGATGAGGAGGGGTTTGGAACACAAGCCCTATGAGGAGAGGCTGAGGGAGCTGGGGTTGCTTAACCTGGAGAACAGGAGACTCAGGGGTGACCTCATTGCTCTCTACAACTACCTGAAGGGAGGTTGTAGCCAGGTGGGGGCTGGTCTCTTCTCCCAGGCAACCAGCACCAGAACAAGAGGACACAGTCTCAAGCTGTGCCAGGGGAGGCTTAGGCTGGATGTTGGGAAGAAGTTCTACACAGAGAGAGTGATTGCCCATGGGAATGGGCTGCCCGGGAGGTGGTGGAGTCACCATCATTGGAGGTGTTTAGGAGGAGACTTGATAGGTTGCTTGGTTGCATGGCTTAGTTGATTTGGTGGTGCTGGATGATAGGTTGGACATGATGATCTTGAAGGTCTCTTCCAACCTGGTTTATTCCATTCTGTTCCATTCCATTCCATCCTGAAAAATTCTACCTGTGGGCTAAAGGAATTTCTAATCTTTACTGGGTCATTTTCAAGTATACTGCCTGGTAGAGACCAATAATTCAGCTCAGGATATGAAGATGGTTGGAGGGTGGAAAAACAGAAAAGGAAGAAGCATTTGTACTTGCTCTGGTTGAGGCTTTTATCAAGGCATCCACTCAGTGTCTGCTGAAGACAGGATCAATATGAGCTGGATGCATCTCAGCCAGGCCCAGCATGGCCATTGTTTCACCTTTTAGTTATTGCTCTATGAAACTATCATAATCCTCAGGAGCTTTCAGGTCACAAGGTACATTGATAGAAACTGCTATTTTATTAGAAATGCCATCAGAGAGTGGCAGGTGGCCCAGTGTAAAATTGCTCTAGGTCAATAACCTAAAACAAACACCACCTTTAATCCCCAAAGAGCCTAGCAGATAGAAAAATTATGGCAAGGAGAAGACCTCACTGCATGTGTTGTACCCATCCATGTTTGCACCTTAAAGGTATCAGTAAGTTTGTGACTTTGCAGCAGGCCAGAAAATACTTTGAGTCCTTTGAGCAAGTTTGAGTTCCACATACAAAAGCTAACAAAAATTTATTGCTTTAGAAAGCAAATCGCTGAAGCCCAGTGTTTTCAGAGGCATCACAGCTATTTAGTTCACTTTGTAAATTAACATACCTCTTTCACTCTGGAGTTTGCACTTCTATTCATGGTCTGGTATCTGGAGAAATGAGGTATTTCCAGACACTTGCAGTGAGCAATCTAAAAAAGTATTTACTAACTCCAGTCAATGAAACTAATCCAAGATTTTGACTTCCAGGAAGATGCAGCACATTTTCCTAATATCAGGCAGAACAAGGAGGTGAATTATCATAAAGACACAGTATAGTCTAAACAAAGAGAAAAATTTATACTTGTAACATATTATTAACAGTCAGTGAAGTCTGAAATTCAATTTAAATTCTGGCCCACCAGAGAAACAGAATATGTAGTGAAAACTGCTACATTTGAGTGAAGCCGAAATAAATAAATAAAATTGTGTCTTTTGGAAGCTGTCACTTTTTCTATTGAAAATTTCATTTTGAATGGATACATTCTACAGCTAGAGTGGTTTGTGGACCTGTTAACAAGTACCTCTCAGGCACCAGAAGCTCGCTGGATTGCGGTGTAGGTGCCTAAGCACATAGCAGTCTCTCTGCTAGAACTCCACTTAGCCGCTGCTCCTGGGAAGCTGCCAGCCTTGCAATGCTCCCAGAGAAGCAGCACAAGAGGGCGCTTGATGCCTCGAGTATCTGAAGCCTTGACCGTCTCTTCTGTAATGGTATGTCCTATTTCCGACGTCAAACTCGGATCAAAAAGTTATTACAGCGAGGTGGGATGGGAAAGGTCATTACAAAGCCCTGAGCAGCACCTTAGCTGCATGTTCTAGCCATAGTTTTGCTAGCCTCCTAAGAGTATTTGAGAATGTTTCCAACATCTATGAAATAGGGTGGATCCTCTGTTAGCAATTCTGCATTTTCTAAATAAAAACCTGTATTCATTTTTGTGCAGAAAAGAAAGCCAAAATCCTGTCATATGTGAGATTTAAATAGTAGGAAGCAGGAGAAACATTCAGAGAACAGTAAGACAAAAGCAAAAAATGTTAATTAATTTTATGTCAAATTTAGCCTGGCAACCACCCAAACTGTGGACTTTGGCAGACTGCTTGCTTACAACAGAAGCCACTTCCTCTGCAGAACACGCGTATCAACACTATTGTCTGTTTCCTGGGGACAGGCTTGAGGTGTCTCAGTCCTCTGGGTGGGAGCTAGAAGCTGCACAATGTTGCTTATGTGGAGCAGAGTGATCGAAAAACACAAAGCTGCAAACCCCCAGCGGTGGCCCCATGGGGAATTCTCCCATGCATATCTCGTTAGAAAATGAATCGGGGTATTTTTCTCCTTGCCCTGACTCTGGGCGCTCCGACAGCCCCATTCAGTGGAGGGGAGCAAGTATTTGCCCAGGGCTCCTCTAGAGCTGCATATGACTCATGCTGGAAGAGTCCCTTTCAAACAGTTTTAAGGAGACAAAGTCTTTCCTAAGTTTTTCTGAGTTCATTTTAACGTGCTGCCTTCTATCACTTTAAAGCTACCCAGCAGAGCCTGCCTCGGTGCAGACAAAGCAACTTGACAAGGCAGGAAGAGCAGCAGGCCCAGGCTGGTCCCAAGAGGTGCCAGAGCAGCCTGCGCCCTCCTGCCATCCAGACTCCTTCCTCTCCTGCTGCAACATCATCAAGAAGAAACCACTCTTAGAACATGCAGGAGAACCAGAGAAACAAACCTTGATGGGATTTTCTCACGATTTTTCTTCCCATAACCAGCACTGCCTGGCCAGAAGAGCAGGAACCTATTTATGAAGCTCCTTTTCCCACTTTTCATTCCTTTTTGTTTGCTTTATCCTTTCTCTCCCTTCTGCATCCCTGTATAGGGCTATGGAGGCAGAGATGGAGTTCTGCAGGCTCCACATGCTCACCCACACTATGTGAAGACAGACAGTCCAATCCCATACGTAGGTTCCCATAGAAGATTGTGTGAGGTTGGTACTTCTCCCACTGCTTCTTCCTCCCACTCCACTCACCACTTCCAAACAGGTGAGAAGTCTTCTTGTATGCAGAGGAAAAGTCTTCCTGTATGACGTCAAGAAAGTTTTTATTACCGATGTTTCAGTGGTGCACAAAAACGACATCATGATGCTAATATATGAGAGAGGAAGTGCAACCAAGCATAAAAACCACTGAAAGTGAACATCTATGAAGTGCAACCGTGAACGCTAACGACAGCGCTAAACAGAAAATGAGATAAGAATTTTGGTTCATCTAACTTCTTCCACTTTTACTAATCTCTAGTGTGACTTGTAACAGTAGGTAATAAAAACAAGTCCTCAGACACTATTCAGGGCCTTCAAGCTTTACAAGAAAAAATGAAGAGGTTCCTTTTCTAGGGTGATGTGAGAGACTAAATCTTGTCTCTCTTGATGTGACTCAACAAAGATAAAATCACCTTTGCTGCTGGCCCAGACAATAGCTGATGTATATTGGGCAGACACCACTGGATAACCACTCTCTGGAAGGTGCTTAGATAAAGATTGCTCACCAGACTGCAGCTGCCCTGGAAATAATGGGCAGAGGCCAGTGCTATTGATACTCTCTGGAATATGCATACCTAAAAAACTGTGTAAAAGATCTCAGCAACTACCGGCTTGGGAGAAGGAAAGCACGAGAGAAAGAAAAGACCAGGGAAATGCTGCTTTGAAGAAAAACACCTGAGCAATGCCGTTCTGAGGAAAACCAAAGAAAATACCAGGAGTGAAAAGGACAGAGACATCACCATGCTCTCCATGTCCTAGGTTCCACCTGCTGCAACTCATGTAGCTGAAGAGGCTGCTCAGAGAAGGGCTTGGACTTGGACTTTGGGATCTCTCTCTCCCCTCCTCTGCTGGAAGACAGCACAACAAGGATGACCTCTCCTCCACGCCAAAGCTGCAGCAGCCTTCCTCCACAGACCCAAACTGTCTTGGGAAAGGTAAGGGGGGTAGTAATATAATTCCTTTCCTCTTCTCTCTCTCTCCTTCTGATCTGTGGGGAATTGTGAAGCCCGGACTGAATGATTGAAGATGAGAAACCGCAAGGAGAGATGAAATGGGAGCCACCTGTTGATGGTTTAACAAGTAACTCCAATAGATGAGATAAGAGTCAGCCGTGCTACCCTAATAAGTATCACCAGCCAATAAGAAGAGGAGGTCATTGACCAATCCCCTGCAGCCACACCAAGAGGAGAGCAACGAATGTGAGCTGCGAGGAGGGCAGTCGTCAGTCTGGTGGGCTTACTGCCACGAGCAGGAGCTCTTGACCTGGGCGCTCCCTACCCCCTGCTTGAATTCCATCCTCGTTGCTGTGGGTGCTGCCCTGAACCCTGCAGCGACACTGATCCATCCACTTTATTCTGTTAATACATAGCCTCACCGTTGATATTTTGGCCTCGTTTGTGCCTCTAATTTCATGACACGGGAATATTCAAAAGAACAGAGTCTTTTTCCCTCTCTGACCGAAACAGGTGATGGGGACATAGTGCCTTACTCCAGTCCCTAAACTCAATACTTTGACACCAGTCTGATAATCCAGATAAACTTGGTGTGATTTGTAAACCTCATCTCTCCATCCCCCTTTTTTGAGTTAAAACTAAGATCATTACCAATAATCTTAGTCATTCTTAGATTTCTACTTTTAGTGTGTGTATCCCTTTATTTTCCAGAAAATTGCACTGAGGTCTTCAGACTCCTTCAACATGGCTCACCTGCCTAATTGCTGCTGCCCGGGTCTGAGCCTAGACCTCTTTACAGTGACTCAAGAGTTATATGTTTACATTAACATGAGATGAAACAGGTAAATAGGGTAATTTGAACCACATTTTGTCTGTAAGGCCTCTCCCCATCAATATCAGAAATTTCTAGAAAGATTCTAGAAGCTCATAGCCAAGTTTGTCCCCCACATTTGCCTTTATGTCAAGCAGCAGACAAACTGAGTGGCAGTACCCTGGGATAGGGGTGGCACCTGGCCACCTTGCCTTCAACAAACACAGTGTGGTGGTTCAGGCTGGGTGCCGGACCCTTATGCCTTCGCACAAGCCACACCTGGGATGTCCCAAAGAGGGCCCAGCCCAGTGGGTAGTCACAGGAAGCCAGGTATTTCATCCCATAATGCCCTGCTCCCTATAAAACATCAGCGGGGGGTCCTCACTTCCTCTTTCTTCCCTTGCCACTGCCTAGGTAATGGCATGAGCTGCCTCCCTTGGGCCTGGCTAGGCCCAAGGCTGGGTTGGGGGGTAGAAAGAGCCCTGTGGGGGGGGGTTGGGTGTACCCCCAGGTGGGGGTGGGATGTTCTTGGGTGTGTTTTGGGATCTCTCTCTTTTATCGCGGTGCTTGTGGTTTTCTGTAAAACTTTGGTTTTTTCCATTTAAACTTTCCACCATTTTTGCAATCCGTTTGTCTGAGTCTTTCTTTTGCCCCGGTGGGAGAATTGGTCTCTCAACCTACTACACACAGTTTTTCCAGAAACTTATAGATGTGTGCAGAACTTAGAGATACAGCTTCATGAAACCATAAAGCACATCTGGTTGCTGACTGCTGCCAAAATGGAAGGTTATCCTTCCTGTTTCCCTGGCACTAGCACTCATTTGACCCCACAAGAAGCCACTCACAGAGCTACACTGGCATCAACTGACCACAGCAAGTAAAGTGAGGTTCTTCCCTGCTGCTGCAGCTCACTGCAAGTTCACCTGCATGTCAGTGCTTGTACGTGTATGGACTGGGGAGGGAAAAAGCTCATCCAGGCTGCAATATGTGACCTGCTTGGTTGAATCACTGAATGATGCACTGGGTTACTGAATAGGTTGAAGCGAATCAGTAAAGACTCTTGCATAGGCATTTGTTCAGAGTTTACAGAGTTTACAGCTCTATTACAGAGCAATTATATTGATTTCACTTAGCTTCCCCTGGTTTACAAGTATCAGTTTTAAGACAGCAGGACTAATGTTGGGGCAGCTCGTATCAGGCAGAGCTGGTGCTTCAGCACTGTGCAGCATCTGACAGGTACTTAATTGAGTACACCTAAAATTTTCCAAGGTTTCTAAAAGCTGTTTACTATACAAATCATGTTAACTTAAATCATTACTAACCGCAGGATTTTTGGAGCCGAGGTCATGGACATATGGCTCTGCTTCTCTGATATATGACACAGAATCTGTACAGCAATTACAAAATATTGCAGCCTTAGCAATGTATCACGCTTGTTCATAAACTGCCATTTTTCTGCAACATAAATGACCCCACACAGAAATTAAATAAAACATAAGCATGTGTTGTTGTTACTCATTAGATGTTTCCAGATGCCTGCTGTTGTATCTAAGTCATCTACCTAACATTTGGAAAACATAGTATTTAAATCAGATCCCATAAATCTGAAGGTATTAAAAATATAATTAGTCTCCTTAAGCTTTGGGAAATTTGACTTAAAAAATCCTACTTAACTCTCATACAGCTGAAAATTATGAAAATATCACTGTTTTGTGTAGCAAACAAGATTAAGTCAGCCCCACCTTTCAAATGGGCTTCTGTACAAAACACATGCAGACATCAGCTACCTTTTAAAAACATCCCAACCTTAAATATGGTTTAGCAGTCTTAGAATAACCATCAGACTGCCATCAAATTAATGCAGCCTGCCTCATTTATACCACCCTATACATGAGGGCAGAGAATCAGACCCTCTAGAAACAAAAGCTGTGTTCAGCTGTTACAATGACACTGCTTTTGAGTGTAGTCACTTGCAGTATGAGCCACAGGCCTTGAATTTACCTCTCAATTTCTTTTTAATGCCCTCCCCATCATAAATGCTTTGAAAAGAAAGCAATACAGAGAATGAGAATAGCAGCTGCTGATTTAGAACCCACAGCACACAGTTCTTTGCTTTGGCTGTGATAGAGGGCACATCAATGAATGAATTCACTGCTTTTGACAGAAGCAGGAACTAGGTTGGTTTCCTATTCCCAATGATGGTTTATTTCTCTGTATGAAGTGCAGAAACAAACCAAAACCAAACAAAACAAAAAAAGAGGTCCTGGCTTACGTTTCTTTCTATAATTGAAAATAACCAGTGCTGCTAATTGTTCAAATCTTCACACCATGACAAGAAGTTGCTGTTGTTTAGAGTCACCTCTAAAGTAAGGTAATGGCAATAAGTGTAAGACTATGCTGTCTCAAAGGCTCCAAGCAGTCTTCCATTCCACAGGGATCTCTATCACGCTCCTCACTCCCATTAGCACATCAGTGTGACTAATACCAGCCAGTCTTGAACACAGTCACGTGAATTTATAATTCCTGTTGTTTTAAGGAGAGTATTTTCCCCGTGGATGAAAGTCTCCATGATGAGGTACATAGTAGTACCTACATGACGACTTTTGGAGGTCTCTTCCAACCCAGACCACTCTGTGGTTCTGCATGATTCTGTCATACCAGCAATGTGGGACCACCACTGACTGAACCATTCCCCCAGTGACTGGCATCCAAGGGAAAGGTAGGAGGACATACAAGAAATGTTTTTTTATTAAAGCACAAAAAGTAAGAGGAGAAATCGTTAAAGGAACTTAAATCTGAGGGCTTTGTGCCCTGATATCCCACACAGTGTTAAGCCTGCAGAGCAGCACTGACAGACTTCATTTCTGAGGCCAGAACTGGATGCAGGGAGCAGGTCTGGAAATTCTCCTCATGGAGGCTGATAATATAATTTAGTCTCAATGAGGAATTCCAAAGTACTTGAACTGTAAACTGAGCCTGTCTCAGGTTGTATACCATCAACAGAGCAGGCTGGATGGGACCATGCAATCACAGAAACACACTGTTATCCACTAATATCATTGTGTGCTCATAAAAACATTAAGGTTTTTAGCTTGAAGCAGATACCCTTGAATGCAATTCATGAGAACACTGTAGCAATTCTGTACAGTTAATGACGAATACAGCTGTACAGCTGCAGGTTTTTGGCAGCTATAGCCACGTCATGGGACTGGTCTTTTATTGCTACACACAGACACTGAAGAGACACAGAAAGGATTCTTTTCCATTAATTTGTAATTGGGTGTGTCTTTCCAAAAACACTGTAAAGGGGTTTCTGTTGTGCCAGACAGTCCAGGAGGAGACTATTGCCAAAACAGGAGGATGGTCTAGATGCTCTCACACCCTTGGGATCAGGAAGGGGAGAAGTCACCCTGGCTAGGGAAGGAGGCTGCAGCACCAAGCTAAAGCACACAGGAGCTTTGCATGAAAAAGCAGATCTCTCATCCTGGGAGAACTTCTATTTACATGAATGCCTTCCCTATAATCTCATTTTATGGGCCACATGTTTTGGGAATGCTGCAGCCAGGAGACTGTCAGACACTAAGGGGAAGTGATTCCTTTCACTGGCCTGCAGAAAAGCAGGATACATCCTCAGACACTCTCATGGCAGCCTGCTGCTTAGCTACAGATGTATTACCGTAACAAATGTTTTTGTCTTAAATAGGTACTGAACACAAGCAAGAAATATAAAAACCTGCTTTTGTGAAGTAAGAAAACTATAATGAGGGGTTTGAAATTCACATTGAAACAATTCTCCTGTTTGAATATGGAACACGAAAAATAGCACCTCAGCTTTTTAAAAAATAAGCTCCAAGCTGGTAAGTTAGGTGAAAGAGACTGAAACAAACAAAACTAAACCAAACACAAAGTTTTATCATTTTCAGCTTGATAGCTCCCTTCTTTATGGATAGGTCCATTAACATGCAGATGGAATAGCACACTACTCAGCACAGAATCAGAAACTATAACCACCCTGTCTCTTCGGTGGGGTATTAGATCTCAGCAGCAAAAGACTGAGCAGGGGTGATGCAATGTCAAAGAAAATTCACTATGCCTGAAGCAAATTTGTTAACATTTCCTCCCCCTAAAGACAGTAATTATTGGCATGGCTGCACACAAAAAACTTTTAGGCTTAAAGTACGTCAATTATCAGTTGATTCACATAACTAATAAAACTCTCTCAGCTACTTTTACCAACAAAACCCCTTTGTTCTCTAGCCAGGGAGCCTAATGTTTTAATCCATTCCCCCATTTCGGCAAGAGCAAATGCTCAGTACCTGGCAGGACCGAGCACCCCTTAAGCTGCTGTGGTCTCTTTGCTTTAGTACTTTCCATACAGTGCTCTGAAAAAGAAGGCAGACAGAAAATACAGTGACTTATAATCCTGAAGAACAATGGGCATTTCTGTGAGCTGGTTTTCTACACAGGATGTGGGGTGGGCCTTCTTGAGCTTGTGTAATCTGTCTGCAAGTCCAAAAACCACACTCCAAAAACATGCTTTTCCTTTAATAGTCACACACAGAGTCTCTAACATTTTACTTGTCTGTCATTCACTGTTAAGGAAGATTTTCATTCAAAAAATGCTTGGGGAAAAAAAATTATTATAAATAAGATACCTGGACCTTATCTAACTGTATGTAGGGATGGAAGCTTAACTTACTTAAAATGAAGAACTGCATCTCTGGTAGTACTTTAGGTGCTGCTTTATGAGGCCCTGCAGGCCATGGGCAACGTGGATGAGAGGGTGGAAGAGGAACCATCTAAGGAGATGCCTAAGGCAAAGCAGTCCCCACCAACTATAAGGACCAGCACCATAAAGAAAAAGAGAAGGGTTATAGTTGTTGGACACTCTCCTGAGGGGAACAGAGGGACCCATACGTCATCCCAACCCATCCCATAGGGAAGTCTGCTGCCTACCTGGGGACCCAATAAGGGACATCACAAGGAGACTCCCAAAGCTAATCCAGCCCACTATTACCCATTGCTGGTAAGCCAAGCTGGAAATGATGAGACTGATAAGAAGGGCACCAGGACGATTAAAAAGGAATTCAAGGCCCTCAGACAATTGATTGATAGGGTGGGAGCTTAAGTGGCGCTCTGCTCAGTTCCCTCAGTGGCAGGGGTGTACACTGAGAGGAACAGGAGAACCCATGCCATCAACAATTGGCTTAAGGGATGGTGGCAGCAACAGAATTTTGGGTTCTTTGATCATGGGGCAACTTTTACTGCACCCAACCTGCTGGACCTTGATGGGGTGAATTTATCTAGAAAGGGCAAGAGGATACTAGCTTTGGAGTGGGCAAGGCTCATTGGGAGGGCTTTAAACTAGGTCTGAAGGAGGTAGGTGAGGAAACCAGTCTCTCTGGAGAGGAGAGAGTGGAACATAAATTAGGGTTCAGAAATCAACAGCCCAGCTGAAGTGCAGGTACACCAACACATGCAGTGTGGGTAACAAACAAGAAGTACTGGAAGTCTTGATCTTCCAGGAAAACTATGATACAGTTGCTATTACAGAAACATGGTGGGACGATTCACATAATTGGTGTACTGCACTGGGGGTTACAGGCTCTTTAGAAGAGACAGGCGAGGGAGAAGAGGAGGAGGGCTGGCCCTGTACATTAGGGAATTGCTTGATGCCACAGAACTTAAGGTTGCAGATGAAAGGATTGAGAGCCTGTGGGTTAAAATCAGAGGGAGGCCTAACAAATCTGACATGCTGGTTGGAGTCTGTTATAGATCATCCAACCAGGATGAGAAGGCAGATGAAATATTCTACAAGCAACTGGAGGCCGTCTCATCAGATCTTGTCCTAGTGGGTGACTTTAACCTGCCAGACAACTGCTGGGAACTTAATTCAGCAGAGAGGAGGCAGTCCAGAAGATTTCTGGACCACATGGAGGACAGCTTCCTGATGCAGCTGTTAAGAGAGCCTACCAGGGGTCAAGCTCTGCTTGACCTGCTGTTCTCCAATAGAGAAGAGCTGGTGGGAGATGTGAAGGTGGGAGGCTGCCTGGGGTGCAGCAAACATGAGATAGCGGAGTTTTCAGTATGCAGGGAAATAGGGGGGAGCACTAACAGAACCCTCACCTTGGACTTCCAAAGGGCAAACTTCAACTTGCTTAAACAACTTACTCGGAAAGTTCTCTGGGTAGCAGCCCTTAAGAACAAAGGGGTCCAGTATGGTTGGACCTACTTCAAGCAGGAGCTCTTGAAGGCACAGGAACTAGCAGTTCCCACGTGCTGAAAGATGAGCCGGTGGGGAAGGTGACCAGCCAGGATGAGCAAGCAGCTCCTGAAGGAATTAAGGGGTAAAAAGAGGCTGTATCGCCTTTGGAAGGAGGGGAGGCAACTCGAGATATGCTTAAGGATGTTGTTAGATCATGTAGGAGAAAAATTAGAGAGGCAAAAGCCCAGTTACAACTCAACCTGAACACTGCTATGAAAGACAATAAAAAGCATTTTTATAAATATATTAATGCTAAAAAGAGGAGCAAGAAGAACCTCCACTCTTTATTGGACCTGGAGGATAATATTGTAACTAAAGATGAGGAAAAGGCTGAGGTTCTAAACACCTTCTTTGCCTCAATTTTCAACAGTAAGGCAGGAGGACTCTGGGACAACTGGGCTCCTGAACTGGTTGATGGGGTCAGGGAGCAGTGTAGTACACCTGAAATCCACAAGGAATTAGTTAGGGACTCGGTGAGCCACTTGGATACTCACAAGTCCATGGGACTGGATGGGATCCATCCTAGGGTGCTGAGAGAGCTGGCAGATGAGATGGCCAAGCCGCTCTCTGTCATTTTCCTCCAGTCCTGCCTCACCAGAGAGGTCCCAGATGACTGGAAACTGGCCATGTGATGCACATCCACAAGAAGGGTCAGATGGAGGAACCTGGAAACTCCAGGCCTGTCAGCCTGACCTCAGTATCAGGGAAAATGATGGAGCAGATTATCCTGGCGGCAATAACTGCGCACCTGCAGGATGGCCAAGGGCTCAGGTCCAGCCAACATGGATTCAGGAAGGGCAGGTCTTGCCTCTCCAACCTGATCTCCTTCTATGATCAGGTGACTGCCTGGTGGATGTGGGGAAGGCTGTGGATGTGGTCTACCTGGACTTCAGCAAGGCCTTTGACACTGTCCCCCACAGCAAACTCCTGGCCAAGCTGTCAGCTCATGGCTTGGGCAGCAACACTCTATGCTGGGTAAGGAACTGGCTGGAGGGCCGGGCCCAGAGAGTGGTGGTGAATGGTGGTGAATGGTGCCACCTCCAGCTGAAGGCCAGTCACCAGTGGTGTCCCCCAGGGATCAGTGCTGGGCCCCATCCTCTTCAATGTCTTCATTGACAATCTGGATGAGGGGATTGAGAGAGTCATCAGCAAATTTGCAGATGACACCAAGCTGGGAGCAGATGTTGATCGGTTAGAGGACAGAAGGGCTCTGCAGAGGGACCTCGACCGACTGGACAGATGGGCGGAGTCCAACAGGATGGCATTCAACAAGTCCAAGTGCCGGGTGCTGCACTTTGGCCTCAACAACCCCATGCAGAGCTACAGGCTGGGGTCGGAGTGGCTGGAGAGCTGCCAAACAGAGGGGGACCTGGGGGTGCTGATTGACAGCTGCCTGAACATGAGCCTGCAGTGTGCCCAGGTGGCCAAGAAGGCCAATGGCATCCTGGCCTGCATCAAGAACAGTGTGGCCAGCAGGAGCAGGGAAGTCATTGTGCCCCTGTACTCTATACTGGTTAGGCCACTGTTGTGAAGAGGTTATTAAATTTATGAATATGAAATATGAATTATGAAAATATTATTTTTATTATCAAATTATTAATCACCAATACATCAACAACTTATATACACGTTCTAGTGCACGTTCCTGAAACACATTCCATAAGCGGCTTAGTATTATGATTAGAACTTAATTAAACTATCTACAGACTATTTCTATATTTTTATGTAATGAAGGGTGCAGTTCTGTCGCTTGGCCACTAGATGGTGACTTGGCAGAACACGGGCGGCTTCTGGCTATATACAGCAATATTACAATCTTTCTGTGCGTCAGCGATGACTCTGCTACATGCGGATACTTTGAACTGAGTGCTAGTGGGTGGAAAGCACGTGGGAGATACTCTGTAGCTGTTGTTTGTAGCAAGGTGGGGGTCCGGCCGGCTTCTGCCGCTGGACTGGTTCCTAGTCGAGTTGGACGGTGGTGTTGGGTTACTGTCTCCTCTCTCCGCAGCAGTGGAGAGGAATGCTGGAACCTGGGCTTAGCTCTGAAGCAGGCTCCCTTCAGGACTCGGTCGGTTCCCTCCAGACAACAGGGATAGGTCCTGGTCGGGTTCAGCCCGTGGGGTCGGCCCTGGGAGTCGGCTCGCATGGCAGGGCGGGGCGACGGTTGCCGGTTGCTGGCCCTCGGGGGCTGGTCCAATCCTCCGGTAGCACGATGGGCTCTCCCGGTCGGTACGACTGGCTGTGGCGACGCTGGCTTCTCGGGCTCAGCGAAGGTCCTCCCTCTGGGGCGATCCTCACGATCAGAATGCTTCTCACATTGCAGAGGCTTCAGTATGTGTGCATGTATGATAGAAGCTAACAACAAGAAGCTCAATGGCAGAGGCTGTGGCTCGAGAGCTGCTCTCTCGAGCAAGTACAGAGACAAAGTGAAAGAGGGGGCAACTTGTTTACCAACAGGGGTAATACTTATAGATTCCTCAAGGCTGGGTTTGGCCAATGGGCACTCTCACAGACAACTGGCTTCAGCCTATAGAAAGCGTGAAGCTGGAATTATGCCCATACTTGGTAATTGTCTTCCTCCTGAAGGAGGGGAAACCTGTCCACATGCTGGGACCAGATCTAGTATCTGGGCAGAATGTCCCATCACCACAGCCACACCTTGAGTCCTGTGTCCAGTTCCTGTCCCTTCAATTTAAGGACATTGAGACTCTTGAATGTGTCCAAAGAAGGGCAATGAGGCTGGGCAGAGGCCTCGAGCACAAGCTCTATGAGGAAAGGCTGAGGGAGCTGGGGTTGTTTAGCCTGGAGAAGAGGAGGCTCAAGGGAGACCTTATTGCTGTCTACAACTACCTGAAGGGTCGCTGTAGCCAGGAGGGGGTTGGTTTCTTCTCCCAGGCAACCAGCACCAGAACAAGAGAACACAGGCTCAAGCTGTGCCAGGGGAAGTTTAGGTCAAGGTGAGGAGAAAGTTCTTCACAGAGAGAGTTGTTAGCCATTGGAATGGGCTGCCCAGGGAAGTGGTGGAGTCACCATCCCTGGAGGCATTCAAGAGGGGATTAGACGTGGCACTTGGAGCCATGGTTTAGTAGTTATGAGGTCTTGGGTCACAGGTTGGACTTGATGATCTTTGAGGTCTTTTCCAACCTTATTGATTCTAAGAATCATATCCTAGGGTAACTAAATCCCAGAGATGAACCACAGAATCACAGAATGATAGAGGGTGGAAGGGACCTCTGCAGATCATCAAGTCCAGTCTCCCTCTCAGAGCATGATTTTGTAAAGCAGATCACATACGAATATACCCAGGCAGGCCTTGAAAGTCTCCAGAGGCAGAGACCTGTCTGCCAACCTCAAAGTAAATAAGTTCCTTCTCATATTTAGATGGAACTTCCTAGGTTCAAATTTATGCCCATTACCTCTTGTCCTGTCATTGAGGACCACTGAGAGCAGTCTGGCCCCATCTTCTAGACACCCACCCCTTATATATTTGTAAGCATTAATAAGTTTCCCACTGAGCCTCCTCTTCTCCAAGCTAATCAGATCCAGCTGTCTCAGCCTTCCCTCATATGATAGATACTCCAGTTCCATAATCATCTTAGCATCACTGCAGTGGACTCTCTTCAGTAGTTCTTTGTTCTTCTTGTGCTGGGGTGCCAAGATCTGGACACCGCACTCAAGGTGAGTCCTTACCTGAACACATTAGAGGGGAAGATGAACCTCCCTTAACCCACAGGCCACAGTCTTAAGATGAACACTCAAGGACACCAGAAACATTTCCATGGAATGTGCCAGGAAGCACTTTAAAAGTGTACCACATTCAGATTATTCTATGAAGCAGACTTCCAGATGCTCTGATTCTAAGACACTAGATGCAGTGAATTCAGGCAGCCCTCTTATTACACACACTACACTAAGATGAACTCTCCCCTTCCTCCAAGCAACACCAGAAGATAGTCCAGCACAAGAAAATCTATGATGTACAAGGACTGGACCAAGTACAGCAGAAGCTACAACATGGGAGAGAAATGGCTTCCTCCAAAGCTCTCTCCTGGGAGTGCAGGATAAAAAGACAGCAGATCTGAAGTAGCAGATGAAAAAAGCACATACAGGAGTAATGCCCTGTTTCACAACATTACACGTTCAGAAAGCGAATGCAAGGTTTTGTATTTATTTCAAAGCAATTCCATTTATCTACTAGATAGCCTGGAAAAAGGAAGACCTTCTGCCACAGAAATATTTCCATCACAAATACCTGTATCACAGAGACAGGACAACAAGGACACTAGAATCTTTCCTTAGATTGAGGAATATGCTTCCCAGTAAACAGCAGAGCAGTATTTCTACAGATTGGAAGGCAAGACTTAAAGTGATCCACAAGAAAAGGAACATGTACTGGCAATGTTTTTTCTTTTAAAGATTTATTTCACTGGAGTTATCTGCCTGAAGATTTGACTACCCCTCCTTTCCGGTTCATCTCGGAGGCTGTAAGATCTTGTTTATCAAGAACAGTTACTGAATTAGGAGAATTCATATGGATTCTCTTACAGTTTGTGTTCATGATAAAACCACAGATCTTGTATTTGACACTAAAATTCAATAGCATAACAATTTGTTATGAATTCTTCTCTTCTAGGAAGCAAAAAGCTGCATGAAGCAGGTATACATTTAAAAACAGGCAGGTATGAATTTATGAAGCAGGTATGCATTTAAAAAATTAACTTTAATGCTGTAACTTCCATGCTTAAGTATTAACTCCTAGTGAAACTAGATACCAGTTTGAGGCTTTCTCCTATTTCCAGTGCTCAGAGTTTTCTGAGTTAATCTTCTTGAAGTTTTTATTCTGCAAACAACCTTTTGTTCCTTCTATGGGAAATTAGAAAGAAGTTAAGACTGACCAACTGGGAGAAAACCCCACAACACCCCAGGATAGTGAAATTTATTTCTTGTACACTATCAGGTTTTGTACAGCTGAAAAATACAAGAAATCAGGCCTCCGATTTCATACGTTGATATTAGCATATGATACTCATTTAGGCAAATTATGAAGGGATAAATCCTCAGCAACATTAGACACAGCAGTTCCTGCCACACCCTATGATATTTTGACAGTTACCACACAATTTGAGTCAGAAATGATTATGCTCTGCACAGAACCGTTTGGCTTGGCTCCAGCAAGTTCCTGCCTGAGCACACGCGCGACACAAAAACAGCTCCTGCAGCTATGTGGGGGAGATCTGCAAGGAAATCCCAAGCTCCAGCAGGAAGCAACGTTTCTGTGACTCCACACGTTGAGTCTTTTCCTTTCAGATGGCACAAACCAGCATAAAAAGCATAGCATTAACTGCATGAAAAAATCCTTGTCCTGTGTCCATTACAGATCCCACGACCTCTTAAGTTTTGGGTGACTGAGACTGTCTCACTCCTCCACCAACTATTCCTTTCATCTATGCTAGTTTAAGGGAGCAAAGAGAAAGACTTGTTAAATGTTGCAAAACCACTGCATTTCACCTCTGCCAGCTGTGCAAGAAGAGCAGAGGAAAAGGAAAAAAACCCAACCAAACACACACACTGCACCCCCCACGCAAAAAAAAACCCCACCCACCCAACCAAAAAACCCCACAACCAACCACCCAAAAAAAAACCCCACAACAACAAAAACCCACACAAAAAACTTTTCTGGCTGATTTACTAGCTTTCAATCCTTTACCTTGGGGAGGGGGGGGGGAGGGGAGGAAATCAGGGTAATGTGCTTACAGCATAGTCTGTCACTGCAGTGGAAGTAAGCCAATGTACCATAGTGGAGGCTTACAGCAGTTACCGAAGCACACTGGAAGACTGCACATTATGATGACTGGACAGGAGAAAGGCATAGGCTATTTTGTAGGAAAAAAAAAAATAATTAAAATATCCAAAGACTTTTGTTAACATTACATGCCAAAAAAAAAGGATTAAATTCCATTTTGCTCCCTGCAGTTCCCATCTGGTTTTAATTTGTAGAGAAGATTGAAGGCTGTATTCAAAAAATAGGCTGAGTTGTAAACACTAGTCTCTGCCAGGATTACTAGTAACTCATGAGGCACTGGAGTTACCATAGAAAGGCAAAGGGGAGGGAGGGAGAAAAAGTCTATGAAAGTAAGACTTATTCTGTCATTAAGCTTGTCTTTTAATTGCACTGTTAATCCATTAAATGAAAGTAAAAAATATTGATGCTCAGAAAAAAAAACACACTTGCAGAAGATCCAGTTCTACTCTATTATGTTTTCTAACGTTATGAAATGAAGCAGGAGTAAGTTGAGAAATGTCAGAACAAACTGCCTGGGCCACAGGACCCTCTTGTTTTACAAAGCTTACAATTACAGGCCACATACTGCTGCCTTATTTATTTCTTGTCATGTTATCAGTGAAGGATCTCTCTGCATGCATAGTTTTGTTAAATTGTGACAAACAAATAAGATAAGACTTGACAGCATCTTAGGGTAATATTTAACAATATGCTTTTAATGAGACTTTCCTCCCTGTCCCTGCTTTGGACTTCTGATATAATAGAATTCCTCAAGCCAAATTTTTCATGGATCACCAGAAATTAGTTTCTACTTACCTATAGCTCTGACACAAGGCACTGATGTGTTTTGAAAAAATTCTACTTACAGAATTTAAACAGAAATGTAAAAAAAGGAGGAAGAGATGGTTTTACAGCAACAGGAGGATTTTGTTTTACATCACACAACAGTTTCCCCTCCATTTTGATGAATCCTAGATCCACACCAAGCCCTGACTCAAATATTAATTCAGAAGTGGAAGAAAGTGATCTCATTAAACAGACCAATCCCTTGTTCACAGCAGGCTGAGGTGATGGGAGTACTATGCTCTCGTGTCAGAACAATAACCCATAAGAGTGGTAAAGAGTAATTGGAGAGAACAGCTCAAAACACTACTGTCTCTCATACACACAACAGGCCCTGACATAACACTTTCTAGTTAGGACTCATTAAGAAGCTGGTAGCTTTCCAACATTGAGTTGAACTTGTTTCAGTCACCATCAACATGGTCCTACCGCTAATCACTTCTTACTTTGCTGAGTTACTATCCAACTAGTTACGCTTTCCTGGCATTAGCAAACAGCCATTAAGTTGCTGCAGGTCCTCATGTCAGGCTTCCTTTTCTTTTACTGTTGCTAAAGATGGCTCTCTTCATCACAGGTCCTTCCCTTCAATTACCTCAGCACACCCTTTTTTGCTTGGTATCCTCTTATTTCACCCATTCCCACCTCCCCTCCTTTTGCTAGCTCTCAGCGCAGCTTTCATTCCTGAAAGTCTTCAATTTCATCTTAATTCACTCCCTTTAGTCTTGTTAAGCGTACATATACACATCAATCTACCACTCACTTCTTGATATTACTCATCTTTCACCAACAGAAACAAAAAGGTTTATTGAAACAGCTTTTTCTTCCTTCTAGTTCAGATGTTATTGTAATTAGAATCAATTAAAAGTAATTCACACTCCTACACTCATCTTAGAGCAGTCCAGAGTGACCGTGGCATGAAGACTTTATGCAAGTCATCCACATCTAGTTGATGTTATTCTCAGCCTAACAGATACACATGAACAGGCTACATTCACAAACATGGCTAAGTCACATCTGTTTCACGCATCTATGGTATGTATAATCTGACCAGCATCAGGAATTGTGAAAGGCTCATTTTAAAACATAAGCTTCTTAAACCACACCCATTCAAAACCCCCACCCACTACTTAAGACACACACTTTTCCCATGATAGGATCATAGCTTGGACAAGATTATTGGCAAGGTCTCAAAGGAGCAGCAAAAGGCTTTTTCTAACCTATAAACCCAAGAACTAGAGCATGATTCCCCCAACAGTTTTACCTACAGTTTTATCAAGGGGACTTCAGGAAACTAAACCACACTAAAAACAATAGGTGGTGCTACCAACCCTGCTTAGGTTCACACCTTTCAGTAACTGCAAAGGACTTGTGCAGAGTCAGCAGACCCCACTTGGAAGGGAACACTGACTTAAGCCTCTGTCCTTTATACCCTTCACTGCTTCAGTTCGTTTATACTCTATTTTATAACAAATGGTTCATTTTTACCTTTCAAAGGGGTAGTTCTGCCAAAGTCCAATTAAGTTTTAACAGTTTGTTACTAATTCCATTATTAATGAGTCCTGAAGAAAAGGACTTGGGGGTGCTTATGGATGAGAAGCTCAACATGAGCCACTAGTGTGGACTTGCAGCCCGGAAAACCAACCAGATCCTGGGCTGCATCAAGAGAAGTGTAGCTAGCAGGTGATTCACCCTCTCTACTCCACTCTGGTGAGACCCCACCTGGAGTACTGCACTGAGTTCTGGAGTCCCTATTACAAAAAGGATATGGACATGCTGGCACATGTCCAGAGAAGGGCCACGAGGATGATCAGAGGACTGGACCACCTCTCCTATGAAGACAGATTGAGAGAGTTGGGGCTATTCAGTCTGGAGACGAGAAGGCTCCAAGGAGACCTTATTGTGGCCTCCCAGTATCTTAAGGGGGCATACAAGAAAGCTGTTGAGGGACTTTTTAAGGTGACAGGCAGAAGCAGGACTAGGGGGAATGGAGCAAAAATAGAAATGGGTAGATTCAGATTGCATGTTAGGAAGAAATTCTTCACCATGAGGGTGTTGAGACACTGGAACAGATTGCCCAGGGTAGAAGCCTCATGCCTGGAGGGTTTTAAGGCCAGGCTGGATGTGGCTGTGAGCAACCTGATGTAGTGTGAGGTGTCCCTGCCCATGGCAGCGGGGTTGGAATTAGATGATGCTTGAGGTCCCTTCCAACCCTCACAATTCTATGACTCTGTGATTCGAATTAGTGTAAGAAAATGTGAATTCTGCATATGGAGCTGCAAAGCAAACTACACAAATCCGTAGAACTACCAATTTAGAAGTTCCACTAGGAGCAAAAATCTTAATTTTCATCTGCAAATAAAAATTATGTTTGAGAGCAGACAAGATTGCTCAATTTTACCACTCATCAAGGACCCTACTGCTTTTTAAAAAGAATGATTCAGACATCAGGGGATTAAGGTTTTACCATCTGTGCCTAAGTAGTGATGCAAGAGTTCAGATGCCTTTCTGTAAGCAGACACTCCATTTTTTCAGAGTTTATGATTTTAAAATTGTATTCTCAATTAGAATCCTTTCATACACAGCTAGTTTTCCAAGGTAGCTAACATTAGTGTGAAAATTTTGCTTCAGCAGAAAAAATCACAGTAAGCAGATCAGTTCAGTTTCCTAAAATCATAACTTTACATGAAACAAAACCCCAGACCAAAATGCAAACCCGTGTCTCCAAACACAGCATAACCACCCTTCTTAAATAAATGGAAAATACACAGAGGAAAATACACAGAAGACTGCAGGTAAAGCACAATTCCACACAGCAGTAACATTTCTGCATAGCTGCTGGAGAAGCATGCTAGGACAAGCCTGCTGTTTCTGTCTGTTCTCCATACACAGGGATACTTCCGCATTCCAAAGCCATGATTTATCTTCTTGCCCAAGTGAGTCTAGGTCTGCTCCCCACATGCTTCACAATGCCAAGAAGCTTCATACTTGCAGATTGATATTGTATAAATACTCTCCCTCCCCGTGGCCAAAGATTATGCGCACACTGACTGCTAACACAATGAGACCTACACAACAGCCCCAGACAATTTTCCTCATGAATTTAACATGTGTATACTGCTGCAAATAAACTCATCCTATGAGCCCCATGAGGAGAGACTGAGGGAGCTGGGGTTGCTTAGCCTGGAGAAGAGGAGACTCAGGGGTGACCTTATTGCTCTCTACAACTACCTGAAGGGAAGCTGTAGACAGGCAGAGGTTGGTCTCTTCTCCCAGGCAACCAGCACCAGAACAAGAGGACACAGTCTCAAGCTGTGCCAGGGGAGGTTTAGGCTGGAGGTTAGGAAGAAATTCTACACAGAGAGAGTGATTGCCCATTGGAATGGGCTGCCTGGGGAGGTGGTGGAGTCACCATCATTGGAGGTGTTTAGGAGGAGACTTGATAGGTGCAATGGTTTAGTTGATTAGGTGGTGTTGGATGATAGGTTGGACACGATGATCATGAAGGTCTCTTCCAACCTGGTCTGGTCTATTCTATTCATGCAACACATAGCCTTATACCATTATTACAGTAGCAGTAAGAAAGACCACGTTTTCTCCTGTAAGAGAAAATCTAAGGCACAGATACATATTTCTTTATGTCTCTTTGGTTCATGCAATATTACAGTATCACAGTATCACCAAGGTTGGAAGAGACCTCAAAGATCATCAAGTACAACTTGCCACCCAAGACCTCATGAGTAGGCTGTGGCACCAAGTGCCATGTCTGGTCCCCTCTTGAACACCTCCAGGGACGGTGACTCCACCACCTCCCTGAGCAGCCCATTCCAATGACGAACAATTCTGTGAAGAACTTTCTCCTCACTTTGAGTCTAAACTCCCCCTGGCACAGCTTGAGACTGTGTCCTCTTGTTCTGGTGCTGGTTGCCTGGGAGAAGAAACCAACCCCTTCCTGGTGACAACCATCCTTCAGGTAGTTGTAGAGAGCAATGAGGTCTCCCCTGAGCCTCCTCTCCTCCAGGCTAAACAATCCCAGCTCCCTCAGCCTCTCCTCATAAGGCTTGTGCTCAAGGCCTCTCCCCAGCCTTGTTGCCCTCCTCTGGACACATTCAGGAGTCTCAACGTCCATCTTAAACTGAGGGGCCCAGAACTGGACACAGGACTCAAGGTGTGGCCTAACCAATGCAGAGTACAGGGGTACAATGACTTCCCTACTCCTGCTGGCCACACTGTTCTTGATGCAGGCCAGGATGCCATTGGCCTTCTTGGCCACCTGGACACACTGCTGGCTCATGTGTAGGCAGCTGTCAATCAGCACACCAAGGTCCCTCTCTGTTTGGCAGCTCTCTAACCCCTCTCAGCCACTGTGACCCCAGCCTGTAGCTCTGCATAGGGTTGCTGTGGCCAAAGTGCAGCACCCGGCACTTGGACTTGTTGAATGCCATCCTGTTGGACTCCGCCCATCTGTCCAGTCAGTCCAGGTCCCTCTGCAGAGCCCTTCTGCCCTCTAACCGATCAACATCTGCTCCCAACTTGGTGTCATCTGCAAATTTACTGATGACTGACTCAATCCCCTCATCTAGATCATCAGTGAAGATATTAAAGATTCCTGGGGGACATTACTGGTGACTGGCCTCCAGCTGGATGTGGCAGCATTCACCATCACTCTCTGAACTGGGCCCTCCAACCAGTTCCAAACCCCGCTCAGTGTGCTGCTGTCCAAGCCACAAGCTGACTACTTAGCCAGGAGTTTGCTGTGGGGGTCGGTGTCAAAGGCCTTGCTGAAGTCCAGGTAGACCACATCCACAGGCCTCCCCACATCCACCAGGCAGTCACCTGATCAGAGAAGGAGATCAGGTTGGAGAGGCAAGACCTGCCCTTCCTGAATCCATGTTGGCTGGACCTGAGCCCTTGGCCATCCTGCAGGTGTGCAGTTATTGCCGCCAGGATAATCTGCTCCATCATTTTCCCTGATACTGAGGTCAGGCTGCCAGGCCTGGAGTTTCCAGGTTCCTCCATCTGACCCTTCTTGTGGATGGGGATCACATTGGCCAGTTTCCAGTCATCTGGGACCTCTCTGGTGAGGCAGGACTGGTGGAAAATGATGGAGAGCGGCTTGGCCAGCTCATCTGCCAGCTCTCTCAGCACCCTAGGGTGGATCCCAACCGGTCCCATATTGTATTCAGCTTTGTGTCCCCCACTACAAGAACAGCATTGAGTTGCTGGAGCATGGCTAAGAAGGGCAGTAAAGCTAGTGAGGGATCTAGAGAACAAGTCTTATGAGAAGCAGCAGTTGTTTAGCCTGAAGAAACAGAGGCTGAAGGAAGACCTTACCACTCTCTACAACTACTTGAAAAGATGTTCAACAAAGCAGGTGTGGCTCTCCTCTTCCAAGGAACAAGTGGAAATGGCCTCAAAATGCACCAGGGAAGGTTTAGGTTGGCTATTTAGGAAAAAAATTTCAGAGAAATGTTGTCAAGCACTGAAACAGGCCACTCAAGTAAGTGGATTTAAAAGGCATGTAGATGTGGTGCTGAAGGACATGGTTTAGTGGTGACTTGGTAGTGCTGGGTTAACAGTTGGACTCAATGATCTTAAGGCCTCTTCCAACCAAATGATTCTATGATTCCAAGGTAGTAATTGAGGACTTGTTTTACATGGAAGAAGTTTAGAACAGCTCAAGTTTGCTTTATGGCATGGTTATGTACCAAAACCTACAATTAAAACTAATTTGTAGTAATGGATAAGAACAAGTAGCAGCTGCTGTAAAGACATTAATGATTATTACCTAAATATATTCATGTTATAATGACTAAGCAGCACTAGAGAATTCAGTTTCACCAATTTGTTAGTCATGCCTGTGCCTATCAAAGTTCCCATGACAGCAATTGGAGAAAGGGTAATTGTAGCTATGAGTTTTAATAGTTGTATTTGGGGGACTACTCATATACAATTAACAAGCAAGCTGCATTCTGCTTTTAGTTGAGAGGCTTCACACCTGTCTGTTGTTTCAAACCCCTTCCAGTGGCACAACTGGCCCGCCTGCAGCACCAACACAGCATGACAAACCCAAGCAATGTTGAGGCCTCAAGTTCAAGCCTCACTCTCAACATCACACCACCACTCTAGGGCAACAAATTTTTAGGTGACCCACCTGGTAGATGTGGGGCAGGCTGTGGATGTAGTCTACGTGGACTTCAGCAAGGCCTTTGACACCATTTCCCACAGCAAACTCCTGGTCAAGCTGGCAGCTCGTGACTTGGACAGCAGCACAATGAGTGGGGTTTGGAACTGGTTGGAGGGCCCAGCTCAGAGAGTGATGGTGAATGCTGCCACATCCAGCTGGAGGCCAGTCACCAGTGGTGTCCCCCAGGGATCAGTGCTGGGCCCCATCCTGTTCAATATCATCATCTGGATGAGGGGATTGAGTCAGTCATCAGTAAATTTGCAGATGACACCAAGCTAGGAGGAGATGTTGATTGGTTAGAGGGCAGAAGGGCTCTGCAGAGGGACCATGACTGACTGGACATAGTCCAACAGGATGACATTCAACAAGACCAAGTGCCGGGTGCTGCTCTTTGGCCACAACCACCTCATGCAGTGCTACAGGCTGCGGTCACAGTGGCTGGAAAGCAGCCAAACAGAAAGGGAGCTGGGAGTACTGATTGACAGCTGGCTGAACATGAGCCAGCAGTGTGTCCAAGTGGCCAAGAAGGCCAACGGCATCCTGGCCTGTATCAAGAACAATGTGGCCAGCAGGAGCAGAGAAGTCATTCTGCCCCTGTACTCTGCATTGGTTATGCCACACCTTGAGTCCTGTGTCCAGTTCTGGGCCCCTCAATTTAAGAAGGACATTGAGACTCTTGAATGTGTCCAGAGAAGGGCAATGAGGCTGGTGAGAGGCCTCGAGCACAAGCTCTATGAGGAGAGGCTGAGGGAGCTGGGGTTGTTTAGCCTGGAGAAGAGGAGGCTCAGGGGCGACCTCATTGCTCTCTACAACTACCTGAAAGGAGGTTGTTTCCAGGAGGGGGTTGGTTTCTTCTCCCAGGCAACCAGCACCAGAACAAGAGGACACAGTCTCAAGCTGTGCCAGGGGAAGTTTAGGCTCGAGGTGAGGAGAAAGTTCTTCATAGAGAGAGTTGTTAGCCATTGGAATGTGCTGCCCAGGGAAGTGGTGGAGTCACCGTCCCTGAAGGCGTTCAAGAGGGGACCGGACATGGCACTTGGTGCCATGGTTTAGTAGTCATGAGGTCTTGGGTGACAAGTTGTACTTGATGATCTTTGAGGTCTTTTCCAGCCTCATTGATTTTTGTGATTCAAAAGAAAGAATACTGTTCAAGTGCTGCCATGTAATTGTAGTAGCTATACCACCTCTTCCACAAAAGTCAGGAAACTGATGCAGTTAAATTTGGGCTGATACACCAACTCAGGATTGCTAGTTTTCTTCCCCTTATCTGTTGCACTCAAGGTTTTCTAGGGGAAGAGAAGACAGGAAACATGCACTCTTTCTGCTCCCCAAATATAAAAATAACCAAGACAGTGTTACTGAAATATTTAAGCCATAGAAGCACTAAACAAAGGCTGAAGTATTTGTACTCTGGGCAAACATTCATAGAACTCTTGGGTTGTGCCTGCCTGGTGGCTGTTGGGTTTTCTTGTTTGTTTGTTTTGTGGGTGGGGTTTTTGTTTGTTTGTTTTGGGGTTTTTTTTTTAATCATTACCCAAACAGATCAGGAGACTCTGGCAGGAAAGCTTACTTTTCTGAGGGTAGACATGAGCCCATTGTCAACTGTGTATTTAAGCTATAGCTTTTTTCCTGGCTTTATATTGGGTGTCAATTAGGCAGCAACTACAAGCTGCAAGACTATGCTGACTTATGATCTCAAGCACTACTTTCTCCTCTTCCTCTGTGATAAAAAAAGTCAGCAGGTTCAGCAGAGTTTCTTGCACATTATAAAACAAAGAAAACAAACATCTCCATATTTAAGTCAGGGACAATGTTCTGGAGGAAATCTGAAGTTAATACAAGCAGCACAAGAAAATAGCCAGGAAAAAGGAAAGAAAAAAAAATTTAAAAATCACACTATGCAAGTTAGAAAAACCCACTAGACAGATTTTTCCATGACAGTATAAAATCAGACCACACTGAATCATGTTTTTGCTGCTTTCACCTTTAAGCATGGAGAGTTAAATTCCTATTAATTGAGGGTTGTAAGAAACAAGACTTATTACGCCATGAAGTCATGGTGTAGGTCATACAGAGCATTCACAGGACTTTGGAGGCATAGAATCATAAGGGTTGGAAGGGACCTAAAGGATCATCTAGTTCCAACTTCCCTGCCATGGGCAGGGACACGTCACACTACATCAGGTTGCTCAGAGCCACATCCAGCATGGCCTTAAAAACCTCCAGGCATGGGGCTTCTACCACCTCACTGGGCAACCTGAATGCTTACAGGCTTCATCATTCCAGCTCTTCTGCATTTAAAAAGGCTACTGATTTGGTTAGAGCTGCTTCTCTTTCAGAAAGCTACTAGAGACAAGAATTTTGCAAGTAGATGAGCATCTACTTGCAAAACAGAATTCAAAGTTAAGAGGCAGACCTAATAAAATAAAATAAACACCTTATTTTTTTCCTGTGCTGCTCATTTTTGAGCGATCTTACTCATTCTTCACTGAGTGGCTTCTTTATGTACTTCACATCATCCATATTATTGCATAAGAAATCTACAAGCTTATTTGGAGGAGTCTGGAAGGCAGATGAAAATTTAAGCATAAACCAGCCATTCCTAGAGCTAGCCTCCAGCTCATTTTCTTTTTGATATTTATAAATAAGACAGGGCATCATTCAAATAGAGAAAAACTATCTTTTGACAGTAAAAGTCCTTGAGAATAAAAAAAGCTCCAATAGGCTTTACATGCTGTATTGTTATCTTATACATGCTATCAGTGGACCATGATATGCCACAGCACATCCAGCTGTAACCCCCCATCCAGAAAGGCAGATAAGGAAACAATCATTGAATGGCCACAGAAAGATGGCTCCCAGCCACCTTCACCCAAAGACTCCAAAACTTACTCAAATTTCACACAGAGCCAGAAATTTGTAATAGTTGAGATGCAAGTTCCCAGCAGGAAGTTATAGTTAAATACATGAATTGGAAAAAAGTCGAGCTTTCCTGTTGCACAACAGCTAGCAATCATGTGATGTAGTATGCAGCACAACTACTTGAAACAGGGATGTTACTCAAATGCAGAAGATCCCCTTGTAAACTGGTCTTTCCAAATTCCACAGCTGCATACAATACCTCCATTTTCCTAATTTATGTGATCTACTCTAGACATAGCTTTGAGCTACTTAAGTTGTATGCTGTTCAAGACTGTTAGGCCTGCTTGTTTTCCAACTGAAAGATTTCAGTCAAGTTTCCTTCTTATAGTTCATACTTCACTGCAGTTATGGGCAGAATCTCTAATGATGATGTATTCAATTCAGGCTTTTAAAACGTCAAGTGAACAGCTTAGGAAACCCACAAATGCTGATAAAACTACCTTTCCAGTGACTATTCTTTGGTTAACACAAGGAACATTATACCTTTGCTTCAACCCACCTATTCTTTCATTCCTCCCCTCCACAAAGAGCTGCAGTTACCTCTAGAAGCCTCCATCATCCTCCCTTTGGTCACCACTGATTGTAGTAATAGGCATTCACAGCTATTGGTATTTCATGTTTTGACTGGTTTAGCTCACATACTACAGATCAGTTGCTTTAAACAGACTAAGTTTATCGTGGGTATATGTTGTGAAGATTGTTTACAGATGAATGTATTTAGTATCCGGGTTCTTTCCTGCCAGTCAGAAAGGCCAAGAGCATTCAGAGTTGAGCATCGAGTATCTGATACTGAGAGAGCTTCCAAAAGATATCACAAGTCAGACATACTTAATGAGACTCAAAAAATATATATAAAAAAATTAACACATGTTGGACTCGTTTCATTAAACCCATTTGCTTTTTCCCCTTACACATCTCAATATTGTGGTACAACAAGTAGAACAAGATTTCTGGTTCTAAGGAGCAATCTTTCACTCCACTGCCAACTGGGCATATCCAAAATTCAGATTCAACTGAAAAAAAAAAATTAGAAAGGCACAAAGAAAAATGAAAATTTGATGTACCTTTTTGGACACCCAATTCAGTTTGTTTGCTGTTTGATGGTCTATGATTATAGTAGAGACTGTACCAATACCACAACAATGTGCATTGTTGCAACATGTGACAAAAATCCAGTACCTATTTTTAACCATTACTTCAGACATCCTTTAAAGGCACTGGATTTTAAATATAGAATGGCTTCTGAACAGCTGTTCATGCTATTTGTAGCAAGATGCAACAGATGTTTAGGATTACATATTAAGTGTAAACCAGGATGGAGAGTTTACTTGTACTGAGTGCCATCAGTATATAATTGGTGCTCAACACTAAAGGAGGCAGTATCCAGAGCAAGACACTTCAAATTTTTAGCCTGTCTACAGGCAAAAAAAAAAAAAATCCATGCTTTATGCATCTACAGACATGTGAAACTACCTTCCAGCTATAGGATAGGAGCATTTGTAGCTAGCCCAAACCCTGCTTACTTGTGATGTGACGTCTACAAAATACATTAAAAGGATATGATGATTAGTCATACAAGAAATTTGAGGCACAAGCCTATAGTTCTGATCAACTAGGTAAGGCAGAGCCACTGACCTGAAGAGGACTCACATACATGCCTATTTTTGCTAGGTTGAAGTGCGTGGAGCTAAGGGAGTCTTTTGAAATAAGGAAATGTTTCTAGAACAACTTGCAGCACCGTTGTAGTACTGAAATTAAAGGGCATGTTTAAGCAAAGACTCTTGAACAGGAGATTAAGTGCAGAAGGTACCATACCCTTCAAAGAGATTACTTTGGTTTATTAACTGTAGGATGAGATTACAACAGGTCCAATGATAAGTTTTCCTTCATATAAGCACTAACACTTGGCCTACAATGCACAACTTCTATAGGTGCTCATCTCATTGATGTCTGCTAGTAACAGTTTACTTAAATGGGAATGGGATCACATAGTTGTACCACTGAAATAGAGGACAAACCAATGTAGCTAACAGCCATACTTCCAAAGCAAGTATTCCCTCCCCCCCCCCCATCAATTAGTTCTACACTAGCATTTGAGGAATCTTTTGGAAGACCCGTAAGACATGTAGAACTTGCTATGTTGATATTACACTGTGTAATGAATCTTTCAGCAGCATGGTATTTTTATTCCTCTTCATAGTACTTAGTCTCATTTGAAATACCTTTGCCTGTCAGTTTTAAGAGACAAACAAAACCAAGTCTAAGTCTTGGTTTAAGAGACAAACAAAACCAAGTCTAAGTCTTGGTTTAAGAGACAAACAAAACCAAGTCTAAGTCTTGGTTTAAGAGACAAACAAAACCAAGTCAAACCAAGTCTAAGTGCTTCATCACTATTCTTTATTTTTGCTCAAAAAACCACAATATAAATTCTCCAAAGCTGTCCTTCTATTTCAGAATTCACTCCCTAGTACAGCAAGTGTGTTAACACCCATAGTCAGTGTTTGTATTTCAACCCCAGCCTGAAGCAGATGATCTTGGACACAGGGAGGAAAAACCACCTTAAAATACTACTCCTACTTGCATACAGAACCCAATTTCATGCAATTTCCTAATGTTAGTGGAAATTTAAGGGTTGTTTAGAGTAGTATCACACAACTGTAGTAAATGAATTATTGCAACTCATTAGCAGGTTATTAAGCAAAGCTACTATATTTAAGATTCAACAGGAGAGATACCATTTTAAGTTTTCCAGTTCTCAACTCACCTTGTATTCCATTAACAAAGCAGGTTCACTAACCTATTCACGTTTGGCTAGTCTGTCACACCATAGACCTGTATTTTTTATTATAGCTAGTTATAGCCAAGGACTTAACACCCCACAGTCACCATTTCCTCTTGTTGTCATTTCCCCTCCCCATCAAGTCAGTACAGATTTAATTATCTTAGAAGAGGACACACTCAAGTTCAAAAATGGCTGTTAGCTGAGCCCAGCCACTGTGGCTTCTACATGAAGTATAGCCTTTCCTATACTTGTGCAGAGATTAGAACACAGTAGTGTTTCTTGGAAACAGTTTAAAAATAGGAGCTGACAACCATCCAACATGCCTTTAAAAGCTTATGAGCTTGCTCCAGTATATGAATACTGGGGTAATGGGAGCACAGGTTTGGAGATTAATTCAAAGTGTAGCACCACCCTGAAAAAAGCAGCAGTTTCATTTTTAGGAAAGTACTCTTGTAAATTAGGATAGTTGTGACAATGACATTAAAAACACCAAGCTGGGGGCAGCAGTTGATCTGGAGGGCAGAGAGGCTTTGCAGAGGGACCTCAACAGGCTGGACAGAATCCAATGGCATGAGATTGAACACATCCAAGTGCTGGGTTCTGCACATTGGCCAGAGCAACCCCAGGCAGTGCTACAGGCTGGGGTCAGAGTGACTGGAGAACAGCCAGGCAGAGAGGGACCTGGAGGTGCTGGTTGATGGGAGGCTGAACATGAGCCTGCAGTGTGCCCAGGCAGCCAAGAGGGCCAATGGCATCCTGGCCTGTATCAGGAACAGTGTGGCCAGCAGGAGCAGGGAGGTCATTCTGCCCCTCTACACTGCACTGGTTAGGCCACACCTCAAATACTGTGTCCAGTACCAGGCCCCTCAGTTTAGGATGGATGTTGAGTTGCTGGAACATGTCCAGAGAAGGGTAACAAAGACGAGGAGAGGTTTGGAACACAAGCCCTATGAGGAGAGACTGAGTGAGCTGGGGTTGCTTAGCCTGGAGAGGAGGAGACTCAGGGGTGACCTTATTGCTCTCTACAACTACCTGAAGGAGGTTGTAGACAGGCAGAGGTTGGTCTCTTCTCCCAGGCAACTAGCACCAGAACAAGAGGACATAGTCTCAGGCTGCACCAGGGGAGGTTTAGGCTGGAGGTTAGCAGGAAGTTTTACACAGAGAGAGTGATTTCCCGTTGGAATGGGCTGCCTGGGGAGGTGATGGAGTCACCGTCACTGGAGGTGTTCAGGAGGAGACTTGATGGGGTGATTGGTTGCATGGTTTAGTTGATTCGGTGGTGTTGGATGATACGTTGGACACGATCTTGAAGGTCTCTTCCAACCTGGTTTATTCTATTCACAATATGCCCTAATTAGAAGGTAAATAGGTCTTCTGGATGGAGTTTTAGAGACAACTTACCCTGTTCTCTGCAGGTAAGACATTGAGCAATCTGCCATCAGCCCAACAACATTGGCCACAGACACCATGACCCAAAATTAAGCAGCACAACATTGCACAGTTCAGCACTTATCAGGAAATCAAGCTGGTAAAAGACCTCTTAGGCTAGAGACTAGACTACTATTTCAATTTCATGACCAGCTGTCTCAGTCTCTTAAAGGGATTGCTTTGACTGCACTAATAAAATTGTCTCTTCAGCTTAAGCTCCTCTTTCCCTCCCCACTAGTTTTGACATGCTACAGGTAAGCCACAAAAGGTAGTTTTGGATATTTGGTTGGTCAACAGCAGTTGTAGATGAAGCTGCTATGCAACACTATGAAACACTGGATGAAGCTTCTCTGCAAAGATCTATACACACACTAAGATTAGAACTCCAGCAACACAACGCTTCATTAGTCACCATTCTACTGAATTTTTCAGGAAAAAAATAAATACTGCTTTACAGTGAATGCCAGAAAGCTACTCATTCTATGTACACCACTTTGGTGCCAAGCTTCCATACATCTGAACCTGTTTGAATCCTAGGCCACACTGGTTAAGGACTACTGCTGTCTTCAAAGGCTAAACCTCTGAAGTGACATGAAATACCGCTACATACAAGCTGCATTTCTACTTCTAGGTAAGAACTACCGCATGCCTGCACATCACTGACAAGCTACCAGACAGTGGTTCTGTATCTGACCATGGGAGTGCAGGAAATTTAAGCCCTATTAAAAAGCTCCCTCCAGAAAAAGTCACAGTAGGAAGTTTCAGAAAAGATAAGGACCCTCTTTTGTTAAACACTTAACTTCACAAATATGACAGCTGAATTGGTTTCCAAGCTTACAGGCAACACAAACTCCTGTTTTCTCTGTGACAGGACCACCTCTGAGCTGCACCTTTGGGAAGCTGGAGCTGCAGTTCAGTAGCTTCCTGCCTGGCACAGCCCAGCTTACAGCACATGGCAGTATTTTCCCAGTTTCTTCCTCATGATCCTCAAGAACCACCCAGTGTACTACCACCGCCTGATTCCTAACACTGAGAAACCACACAGTTGCTGGTTATTTTCAACATCTTCAAAAAAAAAAAAAAAAAAAGTTACTGACAGGGCTTCACAGCCAGTGGAGTCAGAGTACTGCCTAACTTACAGCAGTAACTACACAAAGCTTAATACTGCTCTCCCAAGCAACCAGTTCATGAGAAAGATTCCACTTCAAATAACAAGGTCATGATAGGAGAAAATAACACTGTCCTACTTCACTACCCAAAGGTCATACCACTGAGCTGGACTTGGTGCAAATTCCCACTAATCCTGGGATTAGCATGCCACACAACAGCTCTAAACTTGCTCCTTTAAGGCAGGAACTCAACTGTTAAGAACTGTAGAAGCAGCCAGTGACTTGCTTTCCTTCCAAAGAAAGGCTTTACTACTCTCAACTTTCTCAGAAAAGTTCACACCACAAAGCCTGAAGTGTTTTTTTTTTGAAAGGACACTCCTGCCCTGTCCTGCTGCTGTTTCAAGTGTGGAACACAGTCCTTCCACATCCAGGTGGATAAACAGAAGTCACTGGACCTGCTCTACCACATGCAAATAATGCATGTTCATTGGGTTAGTGACTACTGTGAGCCACAGGTATCACAAAAAAAAAAAAAAAGAGAAAAAGGCTAGTCCAGTCCAAATAATTCATCACTGAATTTTCCAGCCATTAGGTTATCAGCCATTTCTGGGAGAATCAAGACTACTTCAAATTTTACACGGTTACCAAAAAAATCACATCCTTACATACAAAGTCCTGCAAGTAACTGGCTACAGTTAAGAACAACTTGTTTTTGTAGATCTTGCCGTCTAGAACTGCAGGTCAGTCTAGCAGTGCTTTACATACTCCTAATTAAAAGTTTTGATTTTTGCTTGACTCTTTAAGGAGAGATCCTGGCTGTAGTAGCCAAGTGTCTTTCCAAGCTGCCTTTCAAAATGCTCCAAGAATGGCTTCTCAGCTAAGAAAAAACCTACGTTACTAAAAGTTAAACACATGTATCTCTGTTTTCCCTGTAACTCCTTCTTCCTACTTCTGTTGAAGCAGAAGCGCTTGTGAAGACATGCAATGAACATTCACCTTAATAAACCATCTGTCACATTTAGGTTTATGCTAGATACATTGTTCTACTTCCCACGTGATCACTTGCTCCATCAGAAAAAGGGGTGGTGGAGAAGCACGAACAAACAGCTGGGGAAAGTGCAGGATCATCTTTCAGCATGAGCACCACTTCAACTGTTTGAACTATGGCATTAATGAATAAGTCAGATCTATTACACTGCTTGTATCTCTCTCTCCCCCAAACACCCTTGAACTCCCGTCAGTTCCTTTGTAAGGCTAAGGGTAAACAACACTTTAACAGGTCTTAACAAAGGCACAGACCACATATACATGCACAGACAAGCTGCCATGGCAAGCTAGAACCACAAGTCTGACTGCTGGAGAACATCCAGCCAATTGAAAGAGCCTCATTAAAAAAAAAAGTTTCTCTTCCTAGTAGGCTACTATAAATGCAAGGTACATGCCTGTTTTCACCTGGCTGCCTTCTACAGCTCCTTTCCTTCCCTTCACATTAAGATAAAGCTTGCATCAGACTGGCCTTTGGGAAAATCCCCTCCCCTGAGGTTTCAGTTTCAAAGTAGTATGCACAGCTGGTTTTTCACTCATCTGCTGCAGCAGAAGTAATTCCAAAGGCATCAGATGCTGTTTTGAGATTGCACTGCAACACTGCTGAAGCTATTCCTTCTTTGAAGCTTCCCTGAGAACAGCTAATAAAACAACCTTGAAATAAGCATGAAAGTATTATGAGCTCATTAAAACTAGCCTGGATTTCTATAGCTTCATAAAACCATGGCAACACCTCAACTCAGTACTGTTGCAATAAACGACCAGTTACACAGAGAACTTCGGAAGTAGTTCACTTCTTGATTGTGCTTTAAGAATGGAAGCTCCAGCTGCCATAGCTAAGAGTTTGATTTCCAGGTATTCTACATAAGCTACCTTAACATCAACATCCCCTAGTTCATAATTACTGAATACATGCCTAAACATAAGTACTAATAAAACAGAACTGTGTTTTTTCCTCCAGTTCAAATGTGGTTAATTTAACACATCTGCCAGGGCACATTCACAGCATTGGATGCCAAATGAAACAATTTGGTATCAAAAGAATCATTGTACTAAAAGGCACTCTAGATGCTTCCATTACAAAGAGAGTATTTATTTACCTTGTATCATACTATGCCTACACAAGGAGTACTAGTAATATAGTCACTTAATATTTGGTCAAACAAACTGCCACCTCATAACATCATTTCCAGTAAACCTTTTTTAAAACAAGCAAACAAACCCAAACCAACAAAACAAAAAACCCCACAACCACCACACCACCAAAACAACCCACAAACACCTGAAAATCCAAAACAACACCACACAGAAGGATCACCACCTCTAGGACTGTGGCATTCTGCTCTCCATAGTACTTTGCATAGAACAAAATTGGTTGGTATGCTCAGCTTAAAAACAAACAAAAAACCCACAACACAAACAAACCAGCAACAAAACAATGGGGAGGGGGAGCAGCTGTTCTTTCAGAAAATAGAGCTTATAAACTAAATGCTAGGCTCAAGTAGGACTTCAAACTTCTGAGAGCTTCATGCTGCATCATCTTGAATTACTGTGCCCCCCATTTTATTCCCGGTATTCTTTATATAATCTACAAGGGAAAAGGTAGTACTATGAGATAATTCCAAGTTCGTTCTTCTACCCCTCCCCTGACAGAGGTGGCCTGCAGGCTGTTTCTTCAACTAATATAGACTACTTACAGCAGCTACCCAGTCCCCAGTCAATTCTTATGTAACTAGACTCCACCTCACCATACTACTTATGTAACACGCATTAAACATTCATTCTACAGGAGTCATCTATATTAGTCATATACTCAGTTTCTTCCATTCCAGTAGTTTTCATGTAACACATTCAAATATTCAAGCTTTATCCCCCACCAGGTTACTACTGAGGTGGAAGGGGTGTTTAAAAAAAGAAAAATCAATTACCTGAGGACAGACTAAGAACAGAAAAAGTGCTATGAAATACTTCTAAATGGAACAAACCACCACCTTTAAAACATCAATGTTAATTTGTTCATTGGATTAAATGCAGAGGCTGAATTTACCCCCTTTTATATAAGACATGAAAATTAGCATTGAATTGCTCTGAAAATATGAGAATCCCACACACACCACACCACGAGTTCTATTCCTTAAAAGAAAAGTGTTAGGATGGGAAAACATATGTTTTTCACTCTCCCTATCAGAACACTGAAATAAACCCCTCAGAGCCAGAAAAACGTATTTGCTGAGCTTCCAAGGCTACCCAGACCAGTGTGACAAGTTCATTTTCCTATGAAGCTCGGAAAACAAGGCACGAGGCACCTTCACGATATTTGCATACCATAGTTTTTCATTTGCACTGAGTATATACTTAAATCCCCGAGTTAAAGATGCAGGCCATCTGCACCCTGATGTTGCAATGTACACACTACCCCACGGAAACACTGCTCAACTCCTACAACGGGACCCAACATACAAATAAAGGAATATCGATTCGATTTTTCCATACCCACGTTCTACTCCAACACAATAAAGGCACTAGTAGCTTGCAGATTTTCCCTCAGGCCCCCCACCCCGTGCCCCTAAGCAAAGCCACAGTGCAAATGCGATGACCTCCTCATCAGAAGAGCTCGGCGTAGCCTGTCAATTTTCCTCGGCTGTTTTAATGAAGTCATTTAAACATTACTTGAAACGACTTTTTCCAGGAAGTCACTAAGGACGATTCTGATTCCGGGGAACCTAACTTACAGATAAACGAGCTCTCGTACTCAAGAAAATGGCAGCCGATCAACAGCCGGTGGCATTTACTTAAGTATAGCCGGCTGCCGGCAGGCCCAGCGCGGCAGCCGCGCACCGCCTGCTCCCACGCTTGGGCGGAGCGAGTAGACGCCAAAGGGTAACTTTCCCTTGCAGTGGGTGAAGGCTTCCACAGAGAGGGGGCGGAATGGAGCGCTTCCCCCAGTGCGGCTACACCTTGGAGAAGGGTGGAGAAGGAAGAGACAAACGAGAACCTTCCTCCGCGGCAGCTACGCCCTTGCGCATAAGGTTAATGTGTGACGGGAAATGCGAACAAACGCAGCACCGACGGCATTGTGCAGGGAGAGGGAAACACGGACTCCCCAGGGCCGCCACCGCTTCAGCCAGCTTGGTCCGCAGCCAAACCCCACAAGAATGCAACGCGGTCACATGACCTTCAGCGGACGTGCAACTCCCTTCCCTCTCCAGGGACACCCTGCGCCATCTTGTTCTGACGCAGTTACAAAAGCAGACAAGAATTGCTCCCGTCTTTCCCGGCTCCTCTCCTTACGGCCCCAGCACTGGAAAAGAGAAGCCAAGGCCTAGTCCTGCTTTCCTTAGCATCAGCTCTCCGGGGTTCGCTCGCCCGTGAAATCCTCCCTCGCCCCAGGATCATGGCGCCCGTTTTCTCCTTTTGCATCAGCCTCCCGCGTCAGTTCCCGAACCCTGCCCAGCTTCAGTTACCCCTACTGCAGGATGATGTCAGCGCCAGCCAATCAGGGTGTGCCGAGCTATTCCGGTCACCCTGGTTATTGGCTCCGGCACAACTCCCTCCCCACTCGACTCCCGTCTCCGCCGCGCTTCGCGGCGGAGTCGCAGCCAAGGGACAGGCAGGGGAGGAAAAGCCAAGAGAAAGGGGGGAAAAGGGGAAAAAAACCCCAACAGAAACAAAGAAACACACCCCCACCCCACCCGCACAACCTACACACACACAAAAAAAAAAAAAAAAAAAAAAAGGAAAAACCCCGACAACCAAACCCACCAAGACGCCAGCCGCCATTTCGCGCAACAGGCAGAACCCGAACGAGCAGCCCCAGCCAAGCACCCTACAGAGAAAAAGAGAAACAAGAGACACACGGACAGGAAAGTTAAGACAGGAAAAAAATACCCATAGACTCCGCCATGGTCACAAGACGTTTAATCGCCCCCCTCCTCCCTGAGTCAATGTCCCATTACAGCCGCCTTCTCTGCGTCCAACCAGCTAGCAGATCCTTTCACCTTGGCTCCCTCCTGCCGCAGCAGCAGCTGTTTAGAGCCTCAAACTCTGCTCAAGGTGTGTGGGGGGTACGCTAGTCTATGGCGTTGCTGCTAACTGCTTCTCCAGTCACCCGATTGTGGCGGCTCCATCGAGGCAAAGTAAGAGCTGCCAGCCCAGCTTTTTATCTGGTGTCCCGAGTTTGCGCACTGAAGTAGGCTCGCTCAGCCCCTGGTGGGCGTCGAATGAAACCCCAGCCACCGCCTCTCCTTCCTCAATCAGCCGTATCGCTGGAAGGGCTGAAGCCGGGCACGGGAGGCAGGGCAGGCAGGGCGATGTGCGGGCAGAAGAGCTGGTAGAGCATATGGTGAAAGAAAAAAGAGCTCGGTACGAATGGTATAAGCTGCGTCTGTCCTGAGACGCTAAGCGAGCCGCCTGCTCTCGCAGACTATACCTGCTCACCAAGTGCGGTCCCTAAAGGGAAAATGAGGCTTGTTCTCGTTCCCTGCTGAAAAGAAACGCCTTCGGTTTGTGCTGTGCTACTCGCTTTCAGAAAAGCAGCTCTTTCCCACTTGCTTTATATATAAACCTCAAACGCTTCAGTCTCAAGTGCCTTATTGACGGAAAAGATTCAGTCAACCCCCCCCCCCCCCCCCATCACCGGTCTCGAAGGTCCCGCTCCGTTCCTTTTCTCGTCTCCCGCTTTCCCGCCCCTCAAGTAAGTTGCCTGTGTGAGATTCGGCATGTCTGCCTGGCTTTTCGCGTACTTCGTGACGAAAATCTCCTTCTCAGGTTGAGATTCATAAAGAATAGTTATGGTGAAAGTAACTACGGCAGTGACGGGAGCGGGTGGGGAGGAGGGGAATGGGGGGTGAGAAAAGCAGCCGAGAAGGGAGGTTTTGGCGTGCCTCAGAGGATGCAGTTCTGAGTCAGACATCCTTCCGCCCTCGCTCGGTCCCACAACAGCCTGGGATGGAACCCCTGCCCCTCCCCCGCGGTCTGAGCCTCCGGGGGGCTGCGGATCGCCCCCGGTACCAGCCCTAGCTGCGGCCGCCCCTCCTCTGCTGCCCTACTTCCCTCCGCACACCTTCACAAGCCCTGTGCTCAGCCCCTGCCGCAGTCTGGTGTCTCGGCCGCGCCCAGATCGAGACGTTTAGCGTAACGTGCAAAGCGCTGCTGCAAAATGGACACTGAGGGTTCGTCAGGCGCAGAATGCACTCGCAGCCCATAAGCAAAATGGCGGCTGTTTGGCTTCGCCTTGGTAACCCTGCCCCTGCCAGGCGAGGCGGGTGAGCCCCGTGCAGTGGGAGGGAGGGGAGAGCGGACGCCATTTTCCCAGAGAGAGGCAGTGACATAGAAGGGAGCGTAGGAGGCTGAAAGGAGGGAGACACGGGAGCAGCAGCGCGGCGGCAGTGGGGTTTGTACACAGGTCCCAAGGCAGAGGCGCTTCTAAGCTGGTCCCTGTACGGTTCTGCGCATTGACCTAGGTTTGGGGGGAGGGGGGCTCCTTTCCCCTTTCTTTCCCTGCCTTTCCCTATATTTCCCCTTCTTTCCCCTTCTTTCCCTTTCTTTCCCTTTTCTTTCCCTAGAGCCTGCTGAGGGTTGAGTCCTGCCCTAGGGTAGGGATAGCTGCAATAGGGCTTTTGCATTGTTAGGATAGAGAAGGGGCTCAGCTGAGGGTTCCTGCTGCCTGGCCTGTGACCATTACAGGTGAGTCTTTGATTATTACCAGCGTATTCTGCTGTGGGTGTTTTGGGGACAGGAGGGTGGCAAAAAGGGAGTGAAATGCAACTGGAACGTTTCCTTACCCTCAGTGCGAGTATAACTCTTTTCCACCTTGAGATCTGTTTAGATTGTGATTAAGTTACCTTAAAATTGCTTCCCGTGTTGTGGGGTTTGGTTAAAAATGGCAGGCTGTCGCTGTGTCTTGTGAATATGGCGGGTTACTGTAACTGGAGGAGCTGAGGAGAAATTTTTGGCAGTTCTGCCAGATTTATGCGTTATGCTTGGAAAAAGAATCAGAAGTGGGGATTATGTGACAACGTAGGCTTTCCTTGGCGGGTGATTTTCGGGATGGCTTTTTGTGTTATTTGGACTGCGTATCGAGCTTTATCAAGCTTAGGGAAACCTATTCTCTTCCTCCCTCCTGTATATTTTTGCTTTGTGGTACTAAAATGGCTCGTTATAGGCCTAATCTTTCTGCCTTCCACACCCCCGCCTCCTTTCCTCCCTCCCTGCTAATATCTCCGCTTCGTGGTGTAACCTGGACAAACGGAAAGCAGTCCTCGAGAGTTTCTGTGCCAATTTAAAAGGGGATCGTTCTCTCCACCCCTTTCTTGAGGGTGTAAGTAGTTATATACTGGTACATCCCTTTCTTGATTTAGTCTCTGTAGCCAGCATTCGTTTTACTTCAATCTTTTTCTTTAAAGAAATATGTATTGGTGAGGTAGACCCTATTGCTGCATACATAGGGGTGGAGAAACAAACGATTCACTGTGTAGTACTAAATAGGGTAGAGAAACATAATATAGGCTGATTGTAAAGGTCCAGTATTCCCCCATACTCAGCCATTAGGGAATGTGCCGTGGCTAAAAGCCCTGAGGTCCGTAAAATGGTACATACTACGTGTCGTTAAAAGCAAGACTTTAGTGCTGCATCTAGATTTAGGAATGTTTTAATCTGTTTATTTACACCTTAAAGGAGTAATAACGAAGCGTTTTTGTTACTCGAGGCTCAGATCAGAGAAAAGAAAGATATATCTATGGCTGTTCTTACAGTGCATGATTAATTGATTATAATGACTCTACTTTTAAAGTTACTTTCCAAAAAATGTGGAGCAAATTTTTTAATTTCCCTCTTTTGTCCTTTAGAGATTCTAAAAATGGCGGCCTCAGGCTGATGTTGTGGTAATCTAATCAGCTCGGGTCCTCCACACCCCATGCAGTGCGTTTGTCTGCAGCATATTAGAGTCTCATTATGTTTAAATGAAAAGACTTACCTTCAAATAACGTGCAAAACATCTCTTGACTTTACTGCGATTTAAAAATGCTGTGTTCCAGCTGATTAATTTTATTGGTTATATCTGTGAAAGGCAAGTGAACGAGACCACTCTTGTCAGGGAAAAGGGGGTAGAAAGAGGCAGCACACTCGAGCAGCTTCTTTGAGGGGTGTGTATAGGTTGCTTGTAACGTAATGGTGTATGTAGGTTTAATAATTGGAAAAAGCTCTCCCGTTTGGAGTGGATACCGTGCATCTGTTCATCTTAACGACAAAACAGCAGTAGTATTTATAAAAGCAGTGGATTAAGATCACTGAAAGTCAACTAAATTCTTTGTGGAATCACATTTGTGAAAGTTCACCTTCTAGGAAACACCTTTGCTGGCCATCAGGGTAGTAATTCCATGTACTCATAGTTTGTGAATATGGAAATAATGTAATACAGAAATAATGCACGTGAGATTGTAACCTGTTACTTTATTAAGACATGGCATTTCTGCTGCCACCATATAATCTTGGTATTGTATTTTATTCCTCAATTTATTTTGTGTATTGTTGTATAAATTTTATATGTGGTAATACACATACAAATACCAGTGGACGGTGCAGTTCCTGCCTTTAAGATTTTTCCTAAATGAAATATGAACCTTTTCGTATCACCACTATAAATATGTTCGGGTGGGGGGAAGGGAGGTCACAAGGATTTATTTTTTGTAGTTGGTGGTAGTGTGCTCTGATGCAAACTGGAGGCTGCAAAGAATACGTTTTAAACAACAGTGACAAAATACTAACATTATTTGTTTTGGTATACCTGTATTTAATTTTGTCCTTGGTTTAATGAGGTTGAATTCTTATCCTAGTACAGCTTTGGAACCTTCTGGATTTAGACAATCATAAGTGGCAAAACTGAAATGGCAAAATTGTATCAGTCTCTAAAAAATGTTAATTTAGGTACCATTGAGAATCACTGATGTGTGGTTTAACGTATACCTAAGTTGCACGATAAAATATTAAAACTTCTAGAGTGTTGGTAATGTGTGCCTTTTGTGTGTTTTGAGGCCAAAGGCTGAGTGATTTCAAACACCAAGTCATGCGTTAGTAGTCCAGTAATGCGTGCTCCCATCATACCTTCCATAATTATATAGATTTGGTTGTGGTGGGTTTTTTTAATAAAGCACATCTTACTCTGTTTATTAAAAAATACATGAAAAATATTCTGAAGAGTGTGTATATGGACTTCTTGGAAACTCTTTGACATTTTCTTTCCTCTTCATAGCTTTCAAGCTCCTGATCTCATGAATAATTTTTTTTAGCATTATGACATAGAGGGTTACGCAGCTTTTAGTCTAACTTCATGGCTTCAGTCATGTTCTCAAGCAGACATCTGATTCAAGATTAAAAGAAAATAATGTACACTTCATTAAAGGGATTGAAATAAACCCAGAGATGGAAATACTCGTACTCAGATTTTACAGTGTCTAATGTATTGTTAATTGTATGCACTAAGAGCCTCTTGGGAATTTTGAAATCTTCCAGTTTTCATGTCTAAGTTCAGTGAGTCAGTTTGCCTTTGTGACTCAATTTCTCCATTTGTAAAAACAGATCTTCGATTTGGTTTAAACTACCAATATTGCAAAGGAAATTCTGCCTTTTCAAAAATTCCATTGTTGTTCATCTGTCTCACACTATATTTGTACACAATTAAATACTCTCCAAATTAATAAAAATTTATTGAAAAGAGGGAAGGTTTGAAATAGAAATTTATTTTTGCAGTAAATACTTCTGATCCACAAACATACACTCTGTACTATTTGTTACAGTAGTTCTAAGATAATTTATGTATCTTCAGGTTAGACTTTTGAGTGAACTTTTTTGTCATCTGGGAAATTTCAGAGGGGAGCTGACAGACTGTAGGGAAAATTTCTCTTAGCACGAAAATCCAGATTACTTTTAGGAGTTCATTTTAGCTTTGATATAGTTTCATTGTGCACAGCTGTTAAGACTCTGTCGGAAAGCAACAGAAATCAGTGTCACACCAAAGGCTGAAGTGTCTCTGTAGAACTGATCTCAGTTTGATTTAAGGACAACCTTAATTTTGTTAATACTAATTTTAGTAAGGAGTTGTTGTAGGACTTAGTGAGGGAGTGGTGTATGTAATCGTGGGATCGTGCCGTTACTCTAAATACATTAATGTAAATTAAGGCAAAGTGAAAGTATTTTGTCATTTTCCTGTGACATTCTAACAAAATTGAATGGGGAGGATGTAGTTTGGTGACGATAAAAAACAATTCAGTCTTCTGGAGAGATCCTGAAGAACTCTGTGTTATTGGCCTGGTGACTTCCATACAAACGAGCATTTGTGAATCTCTCAAAAGCAAATTTTGGTGCAGAGTGTTTTTGGAACAAGTACAGTGTTTAAATGTTTCCACTGTGCAAATAGTAGTTTTGATTTATTGCTAAGAATGAAACTTAAGGCATCCTTGGAAAAAAGTTGCAGTATATGTGGAATGTGTATTAATAAACAAACTTTTTTTTATTCTTACAAATTATGGATTATTTAAAATATTAATTGTAGCAGGCTTTTGAATGGTGCAAGATAAATATTTCAAACTACATCAGTGTTTATATTTTCCTAGTAATAAAAGTTAGCCTCTTTGAGGATCCCATATTCTGCTCCCGACCTTCATACTGCAAAAAAAAAAAATCTGTTGTGTTCAAAGACAAAGCTCTGGCTACCTTTAAGGCATGGCAAACAAGTTATTTAAAAGAAACCATGTCAAGGTTTCATGTACTTGCTAGGAGGTATTGAGATTACTTTTATTTCCTTCTGCAAATCTTAATGTGTTAGTAATGGACAAGATTTTAAGTGTCTCTGATAGAAAAATCTCAATTGAGGTAATCTGTAAATTTTTGAAGGCAGTTTTACATAAAAAATACATAGATTGTTTAAAATACATACTTTGCATGTGCCTGACTAATGTGCCTTTTTTTTTTTTTTTTTTTTTTAATGAAAATACTTGCTATGAACTGTGGTAAATCAGTGTGTATTCAAGTTAAATGTTTGAAAAGTAGAAATGAAGAATATATTTCAGTATATTGCATCCTATGCAGGTAAAATGTATTAGTTTTGCATAGTTATTTGAAGACTGCTGTTTCTTCTTCCACATGATAGTCATACGGTGCTTAGATGGAGATGCAGTGTTGTAAAACTTAGGTGACAACTTGCAAATGACAGCAGTTTTGCAAATCATGAGAATGCTAAAATAGTGTTGATCCTAGATAGAATTTACTTTTACGCTAGTATTTCAATAGGTGTAGATGTTCAGATGTTATAATAGCCTCAGGTTTATAGAAGCTTTTAAAAAATTGATTCTCATTTGCATTTGTGTTTTGATTTTTGTTTTATGCTATCGCAGTCTAGGTAATCATTCACTTTTTTATCTTTATCTCAAAAATAAATTACTTAAGTTCAAAGACAACATGATAAGACTAGATTTTAATGACATTATTGTGTTTTATATTACAACTTAAGAAGGAGGACTTAAAATCTGTTGTCTGTTGTTGGTTATTTCATCAGTCACAAAATATGATGAAATTAATACCCTGTATTTAGAAAAAGATAATTTTAAATGTATTCAGGATCGTAGATTTGAATCTTACTTGGAGGAGCTCTGGTTATTGAAATTAATTTGGTGTTTGTCACTCATAACTCTTCTAGTTGACTAGGTTTAGAGGTGCTTCAACAGTGAGTGATGCTCCTAACTTGCCTTGAGTATACAAAAGGTGCTGACTCCCAGTTAGTATGGTTGTAATGGAGCTATGTTTAAAACCATATCACAAACCAGATTATATTCCAGGTCTAGACAGTTAATCCTGTCTTAACTGTTGGTTTAAAGAAACTTAAGCAATTTAAAATGTTTTTAGTAGGTTCTGCTTAAAATGAAGGTGAAGATCTGAGAATTACAGCAATTTATCTACAGTTTTTGAGGAAGTTAGATATTGCATCTCTCATTTAGTTTCCGAACCTATCCTCTGACAGTGAAAGGAATGTGAATGTTTTATATACAACTGATAAACAGTACCGTAGTTATTTGGCTGGTTATAAGGACGAGGTTCCTCCCTCAGCTGCTTTACCAAATAATACAGCTAATTGCTCTTTTTCATGGTTGTGTTTTTTGTTTGTTTGGTCGGCTGGTTTGTTTGGGTTTTTTTGTGTGTGTTGGTGTGGTGTGTTTCTGGTTTTTAGCTTCAGAGTAGAAACACCCGATGGGAATCTTACTCTTCAGTATCATCACACAGGATTTTTATGAATGACTGTAGTGGGGTTCATTCTCTGCTGAAAGTTTTACTGTCTCTACTTTACAAACACATCTGTACTGGAAGGCAAATACAAGGCACTGCATCTTTTTTCCCCCAGTATATATTTCCCCAGTATTATTGGCAGTAGTATTGAAGGTTAAAAGTTCATTTGTACTTCCATTATTGGGCAGAATTTGTTGTGTTTATTCTAACGTGACACCTTTCATATCTTTGTTACTACAATTAACAATGTATCTTGAGATCTCCTTGGAAAACACAAAGGTATAAAGTTACAAATGCATGGGATCTTACATTTCGTAACACGAACAGTCAATACTGTTCTGCTAGGTAGCTGCAACTGAAAATGAAATGGCTTTTGTTTTCTTGAAAGTAGGAAAGATCTCTGGATCTTAAACTTCTGTATTTTTTGGCTGTCCTGGATTATGACATAGTCCTTCCTATCTATTCCTTCATTCTCTTTTGTCCTCTTCCTTCCAAAATCTTAGTAGAGAACATTGAAATATTGCCAAGTTGTTGTTAAGAAATGTAAGCCAGAATGATCTGCGGTTAAAATTACATAAAAGCATTTTTTCTAATTGCTAGAAAGTTCTGTTTGAAGGAGTGCAACTTTCTGACTTGCTTGTGTTCAGATTCCTAGGCATTAGTATAACAGTTAGGTGAATGTCTATAAACGGCTTCCAAATTTAAAGTAGAAGCAGTGTTGTGCTATTCATGTAAGTCACGTGCCACGGATGACAGGGGAACTAGTTTTTGGAATCTACCTAAGTGAATACATGTCAGAATAGGAATTTGTTTAGCCTAAGTGTCAGACTTTGCATCAAAAGAATTCTTGTGTAGTAGGTATCTAATTATTAGAGTAGATGCCAAGTCTTATTAAGCAATGCAGATAAAACCCCTTTAATTATTTTGTTTGATGTCATGAAACCAGCAAAATACTTAGATTGTTGAAGGTGTACTGCTACGTGTTTGTAGCCACGTGTTTTCTGCCTAAAAGCTTAACTTATTCTTTGGAGCAATCTTAGGCCTTTAGACCTTCCAGTGACTGAATCACTACAAGCTACACTGTTACATTTAATAAAAAAATAAATATGGTTAGCCCTTGAAGTTGTAGGAATGACTTGAGAATTCTTGCAGAATATGGACTGTGTGTACTTGCAGAAACACTTAATATTCTTAACAAACATGTCAAAATGTAAACTTAAGGTAGTAAATAACATTTTCTTGGAGAAAAACCTGTCACAGGCATTTTGTGTAAGTTTAATCAGCAGCTGTTTACTGTTTTGTGGTAGATAGAGTAAAATGTTTACAGTAAAGCAGTTGGTAGACTGTCTTAAAGCCAGGATTTATTTGTTTATTTCATTGGGTAACTACTTAATTTGCTTGCTTAATATTTTCTGTTTAAATGAATTTTATATCTTGTAGTGATATTTATGGATTACATAGTTACATAGTGTTACATAGGTTACTTCTCCAAGCAGCAGTGCTCTTACTTTAGGGGATTGAGACAGTCATCAGTAAATTTGCAGATGACACCAAGTTGGGAGCAGATGTTGGTTGGTTAGAGGACAGAAGGGCTCTGTAGAGGGACTGTGACCGACTGGACAGATGAGCAGAGTCCAACAGGATGGCATTCAACAAGTCCAAGTGCCAGGTGCTGCACTTTGGCCACAGCAACCCCATGCAGAGCTACAGGCTGGGGTCAGAGTGGCTGGAGAGCTGCCAAACAGAGAGGGACCTGGGGGTGCTGATCGACAGCTGGCTGAACTTGAGCCAGCAGTGTGTCCAGGTGGCCAAGAAGGCCAACAGCATCCTGGCCTGCATCAAGAACAGTGTGGCCAGCAGGAGCAGGGAAGTCATTGTACCCCTGTACTCTGCATTGGTTAGGCCACACCTTGAGTCCTGTGTCCAGTTCTGAGCCCCTCAGTTTAAGATGGACATTGAGACTCTTGAATGTGTCCAGAGAAGGGCAACGAGGCTGGGGAGAGGCCTTGAGCACAGGCTCTATGAGGAGAGGCTAAGGGAGCTGGGATTGTTTAGCCTGGAGAAGAGGAGGCTCAGGGGAGACCTCATTGCTCTCTACAACTACCTGAAGGGTCGTCGTAGCCAGGAGGGAGTTGGTCTCTTCTCTCTAGCAACCAGCACCAGAACAAGAGGACACAGTCTCAAGCTGCACCAAGGGAAGTTTAGACTTGAGACGAGGAGAAAGTTCTTCACAGAGGGAGTCGTTAGGCATTGGAATGGGCTGCCCAGGGAGGTGGTGGAGTCACAGTCCCCGGAGGTGTTCAAGAGGGGATTGGACATGACACTTGGTGCCACGGCCTAGTCATGAGGTCTTGGGTGAGAGGTTGTACTTGATGATCTTTGAGGTCTCTTCCAACCTTGGTGATACTGTGATACTCTGCTTCATATGCTGTACTGTCTGTATTTTGCAATTCCTTAACTCTCCAGCTCAAATAATTGATGAATTTGAATGAATAGGCATTCTTGTGTGTGGCTTGTTTTAAGAAGTATAGCAGATATTTAGTAAATGTAGACACATGAACGATTGACAGTTACTTTTCAGTTTTGGGGGTTGATTTCTGTAAATAGAAGAACTAAAATCACTAAGCATGGTTGATTTGGTTTTGGGTTTTTTTAATACTTCTGCTTACTGATTCTTTGATAGATTTCTGCACAATAAACTAATTCTTTCTGTAACTACATTTACCTTTATTTCTCTTCTACCACTCATTGTTTTTCTCTTCCTAGTCTCATATTTTGTCTAACTTCCAGTGAGAGAAGAAAAGGAGTGAAGAGAGAGAAGAGGTAAGGGGAAGTCTGCCATGTTGTGAGGGACTGACATAAATATTTTAGGAAGAGACCATTTTCCATCATTTCTTCAGGAATACGTAAGATGATCATTTTTGGACCAAATACCGTAAAGGGAAGATAGCTTATGGCCAGTAGAAGCTAGCTCTTCTGTATGGCAGAAATCTTTCTAGCTACACGCATATTCTAGGTTTATACTTTAAAAGGGCAGCTTTCTTTCTACTGACTGGAGTTAGTGTAATGCATTTAATACTGAAGCATCGGTAATTACCTGATAGGAATTTAAGGGGTGTTTTAGTGCATAAATCTCAGATACCACAGAGGAGACAGTTCTTTTTAATTCTTCTCTAGATCCCAAACTCAAGGCTAATTCATGAAGTTTGGCTGTCATTCCAAACATGACTGAGGTTTTTATTGAATGTGAAGTCCTATATGTATTGTATCAGAATATTCATAAGTAGTCATGCTTGTTCTTACTCTGTATTGCCACCGGATTAAAAGCAAAGCAGGAGAATGAGCTTTAGTAGTTTGGCTGTAATAGCTGTGTTGCTTAAGTTGTTCTAAAGTTTGCTAGCTCTCCATCAGTGCAACCAATAACTTAGAGCGAGGAAATTAATACTCTTGAGATCTCTGAAGCTTAGTGAAAATCCAAAAGGAATTGGAAAGAGATGGGTATGAGCAGTGTCCTTGGAGAGGCAGGGAGAGGCAGCATGATTTTAGCCATTATTTGTCATGTGTGTAACTCCAACCCAGCTACAGCAGGTAACATTTTCATCTGAGTGACAGGACGTGAGAAGTAGGTAAGGGTAGGGCCTGACTTCTGACAGTGTGTGGTTCGGTGTGGATGGTGTAGGAGATTGAAGGGCTTATGACTTTGGTCAGGAACAGCTATTGTCATGAGGAAGATGGGGAGGAAGATACTGCTGTGAGAAGGATATAGAGAATATTAGGTTGGTAAGAATGAACAGGTCCTAATTTTTATATTGTATTTGAATGTGCTTACTGTGTCTTTATTTTTATCTACTACAATTTTTTGTCTTGGTACAGCTTTTAAGTAAACTGTTAACTTATCCATAAGGTCTGAATACGGACTCATGGTTGTTAATTAAGCCTTTCTGCAACTTGCAGTGGTATAACATTTGAAACATTTCTTAACAAAGTCTGTAACATGGTGGAGCGTGTCAGGGGAAACAGTTTAGAACTTCCTTGTGAGTAAGATTAGTTATTTATCCTTTTAAGTCTAATTAAAGATAGAATCGTAGAGTGGTTGGGTTTGGAAGGGACCTTAAGGATCATGTGGTTCAAAACCCCCTGCTATGTGCAGGGACACTGCCTACCAGGCCTGGTCACTGGCCTTGGAACACTTCAGGGAGGGGACATCCATAACGTCCCTGGACAACCTGTTCCAGTGTCTCACCACTCCCACTGTAAAGAATTTCTTTCTAATCCCCAGTCTAAATCTACCCTCTTCCAGCTTAAAGCCATTCCCCCTTGTCCTGTGACTACAAGCTCTTGTAAAAAGTCCCCAGCTTTCTTGTAGGCCCTCTTCAGGAACCGGAAGGCTGCTATAAGGTCTCCAGAGCCTTCTCTTTTCCTGGGCTGAATAGTGCTAACTGTGACAGCCTGTCCCCATAGGGGAGGTGCTCCAGCCCTCTGATCACCTTTGTATGATGATGAAGACTAATATGTCTTTGTGTGGTGGGCTATTTAGTTGTGAGAAGACATAGAGGGGATTACATCAATGTGTATCTGAAGGGTGGGTGTCAAGTGGATGGGGCCAAGCTCTTTTTTGTGGCATCCAGTAATAAGGAATAGTGAGTTCAAACTTTAACATAGGAGTTTTCACCTCAACATGAGGAGATGCTTCCTTATGGTGAGGATGATGGAGCACTGGAACAGGCTGCCCAGGGAGGTGGTAGAGTCCCCTTCTCTGAAGACTTTCAAAACCTGCCTGGATGCATTCCTGTGGGGACTACACTACATGATCCTGCTTTGGTAGGGGTGTTGAACCTGATGATCTCTTGAGGTCCCTTCCAACCTCTGATATACTGTGATACTGTAATATTGTAGCCCTCCTCTAGACCCACGCCAACAGTTTGATGTTCTTCCTGTGTTGGGTGTACCAGGACTGAATGCAGTACTTCAGGTGGAACCTCACAAGAAAAAAGTAGAGGGGAAGAATAACCTCTCATCCTGCTAGTCACACTTCTTTAGATGCAGACCAGGATACAGTTGGCCTTCTGGGCTGCAAGCACGTGTTGTTTCTATCAGTAGTTTTACAGATAACTATCATCTAGTGAAGATATGAGTGCTCAGAGTAGTAAGAGAATGCAAAAGTCTTATCAAAAGAGATTTATTTTTTAAGTACAATTTTCTTAATGTTTTCTTCTCTCATAAATACTCTCTCCCAATTAAAATAAATAAATAATTTTTTAAAAAATGAAAAAAAATGCTGTGGGCAGTGATGTCAGGTGGGAAAACTCAGTTTATTGGCAATGTGACAGCTCAGGACGACTACTACACACTGTACTGATAGGTGCATTTTTACTCAGAACTTTCCCTTGTCTAGACTGCGCTAGAGCATAGGTGTTATCAACTTTTCTTAGGTCCATTCTCCCGGATTGCTTTGTGGGAAGGGTGGTTCCCAGGACCACAGGTTGAAATTATTTGCCTGTAAACCTGAGGAAAAGAATGGCTTTGCTAGTGATTGCAAAATGTGTATACATGTATGATGTAATGTGGGGGGGGGGAGATGTGAAGGAAGAGGAGTGTTCAGAATGCATGCCAAATAAAAAGTACCTTATGTATAGAAGATGCTTGTGTTTGTCCTTAGAGTTATCGTTTCCTTTTCCTTTGTATGTAGTAGACTTGATTTGGTATCTTTCAATTTTAAGGTATGTTCCTGTGTGCTATATTGAGTAACATCACTTGAAAAACATTTTTAGATATCTCCCCTTGTAGAAAAAGCATTTTTGAGGGGAAGGAAGCACCGGAACATGTTGTAGACTCTTCTTCCTGGAGATAATAAAATAGAGTAATACCTTTGGGTCATCTGTATCTTGTTACATAAAATTTGTATAAAAAGCCAACGCTGGAGTCTGCAGAGGTCTGAAAGCAGTAGTACCATCTTGGAAATCTTGCCTGAAATACCATGTTGATAAGAGAGACTGTAGTTAGTTTCAGAGTGATCTTGACTGTGGAGCCAGCCTGGACCCACAATAGCATGAATTTTCTATTGGGAGCAAATGGAAGTTGGAGTTTTGCTTTGTGTTTAGAGCTGAATAAATACAGATAGATCGTTTTCATATTTGTGACTTGGCAGTTACAAGTGTTATAACATCGTGTGTTGTCTTGCTTGACTTAAGACTGTAACTAGTTTGTGTATTTCACATCTGAATAATTTTTATCTGTAAATCTGATAACTCTGCTCTGCTCTTCCTCTTCCTTCTTGATTCACACACAAGTGGAAAATTGATGGTACCAATCACTTTGTTTCGGCAATTTTATATTTGTTGCAGTAAGTGTCAAGTTAATTCCCTTACGTTTGTGCACATCTCTTAAAAATGAATCTTTATGCATATGGTATGTAATGCTGTTCCGGGAAATTGTGGATAATTTTTTTGCTTGTATTTAAAGAGTATGAGCAATGGGTTTAACCATTACTCTTAGGATAGCGAGAGCGAGCCTCCTCTGTACGTGTGCTCTGGGCATACGGGCTCTGTTTTAACGTGAGGTCAACTAGCTGTTTCTCTAAGTTGAGAAACATGGGCTGTAATTTTTCACACGTTCAGGAGTGATAATTATTCTCGGACGTTTCAGTTACGTGTTGTATATAGACCTTGCGAAGAACAGGTAATTTGACTAGTCTGCAGTGTCAGTAGTTAAGGAGTTTGAGGTAAAATTTTATGCATTAGTATAAAATGTAAATAATTAAGCATCTTAAGCCACCACTGTTTCCTCTCATGAAATAGGATAATCTAATTATATTTTTCTCCCTTAAACGTCTACTCCTTGTTCACAAAGTCCCTGGTAATTCTCTATGCAGGGAAATTATGTGATGAAATCTCAGAGTCTTGAAACATCTAAACTGTGTAAGTACTTACTTTTAAAAATCTTGTAATTCTTGACAGGTGGTGAGTGATAGAGGCAATTGCTAGACAAAATGACAACTATATATTGAAGTCATAAAAAGGGGGAAAAGTACTTTTTATAATGCATAATGATGTGAGAAAATCAAACTGGTTCAGCGATCAACTTACATAATACTCTACAATAATTTGTACATGTGAAAAATTTTTCAGATATGAGCTAAGAAATAATTTGAAGCATAATTTATTTTCACTGATGCCCCTTTGTAAATTAGAAAAGAATGTTGCACTCTACCTAGCTTTGAATTCCATTCCTAACTTCTATACAGTAAAAGCAACAAAAAGAAACTTAAGGAAAATGCCATGGAAGAATTTGTCTGGCCTCTTGGCAGTTAGAGGATGATTGATAGCTGGGCTTATGAAATCTTGATGGAGTCATCTGGACAGTTTGGCTAGACTCCAAGTTCTTATTTTTCAAGCGTGCTTTTCTGTCTAGGTGATCTATCATCTGCTCGTTTCCTGAAACTGTTTTTAGGGCCAGCTTTCAGTGGCCCTAAAAAGCAAGTTGAAAGAGGGGAGAAGAAACAGGCTGGAGTTCTCTGCCAACATTTGACCATAACAACTGGATTTAGTTTCGAATATTTGGACTCTGTAGGATTAGCTTAAAAAATACTAATGTAATTTCAGAAGATTACCACTTTACTTTTTGATTCGAGAGTTGAGCCCTCTCTATATTTGTGGCTTTTTTTTCCTGTGTACCAGTAAACAAGTTTTGTCTTCTACTGTCACACAATTGATCTTAGAATGACATGGCAGAAGGGAAAAATGTGGTCTTCGTTAAGACTACAGAATATTGTTGCGTAAGTGGAGTACCTCAGGGATAATATGTAAGTTATTTTCTGTTTAATACATAAATTATGTTCTTTGTACAAAGCCACGTAGATTAGTAATTTGGAATGCATTGTGTTCTTCTGTTGTCATTTAAAAAAATGGAGGTTCTGGTATTGTAAAGAGGACCATGGGAAGTATGGTGTGGGTTCAAACATACTAGTCTTCATATGGCTATGCCTAAAAGCTCCCATGTATTTTCTAGAGAGAAAAAGCACTGACACTGGAAATGTAAACCAATGTGTTTAAATGGTAAGGTGTGATTAATTTCTTGGGGAGGCTGATCTTATGTAAGGTAAATGAATAAAGGAAAAGTTTGTTGTTTGGTTGGGTTTTTTTGTTTGTTTTTTAAGATTAAAATAATATTAGGACGAAATACAGTTCTTAATTGCAATTAAAGGCAAAATTTCTTCAAATAAGGACTATAGTTTCACATAATAAGGTTGTGCTGGTAGGGTAAGAATGAAGAAAACCTGATCTAAGAAATTGGCAGAATTCCTTAAAAGAGTCTTGTGTGTTACCACTAAAATAGTAGAGTGGGCCTTAATAAAATCTGAGGTCCTCTACTGTTGAGATTAAAATACGGTAGATGAGCTACTTTGCACAATAAGGAACTGATCTTTGAACTTTGGACCAGCAGTTTTTATATGGTGTCTTTGACCCTAAAATTACCTGGACAAACTAGTGTTGGCTTTCTTAACTTTCAAATTAATGTAGTGCTCGAAGAAAGACTTTCTGAAACAGTAAGTTGTGTGTGATCTGCTTGGATTGTAGGAACACTTCTCTACCATCCTTTTTTTCACTCCTGGCCAGTTATTTAAATAAAGTGCACCTTAGAAAACTGTTTCCTAGAAGGCCATGGGAGAAGGGTTGTAGGTACTTTGGGAATTTTGAAAGCACCATGTTATGGCTGCAGATTATATTTTATGACACATCTGCAATTCCAAGCTTCATAGGATAAGCAATCACTTTTGAGATGCATAAGGAAGAAAATTCCCCAACATTTACATTATTTTCTGTTCTCAACCTTCATGTTTTTGTAGTATAATCCAAGAAAAGTATTTGGAATATTTTAGCATATCACAACAAGGGTTCTGGCATGACAGAAAATAATTATTTTCCTTCATTCCAAATCTTACATCATTGTGGTCTTCATCACTGGATGACCTGCCAGGTTACAGTTCTGTTAATAAGTGGACATAGTGTAATTAATTCTCTACCTTCATTACAGGGCTTCATTGAGGATGACTTCTCAAAAATAATGAGCTATGTTTATTTGAATTACCTTATCTGTATAGGTACTGCAAGCCTGTGTTTGTCTGCATTCTTCCATACTTAACTAAAGGCAGAGGAAAAGCATTGGAGGGTTTTGTGCATGTGTGTGTGAAGACCTGAAATCTTAGAGTGGTAAATACGCTGAAGTAGTATTAAAATAATTTTCAGCTTCCTTTTGAATTACACAACTTCAGTTTAATGCTGTTTGACAAAAAAATGTGAGTTCCTCAAGTATGATTTTATTCAGTGTAGATTAGTATCTTAACTAAGACTAAGGTTTAAAGATATATTTCAGTAGCTTACAGTGGGGTATGAAGTTTATCTTTGCTCTGTTCCTTCCAATTTTTTTTTTTTCTCAAAAGAGTGGTGATGCTTGCTCAGAGATGATGGTGTTGATTGGACCATGCTTTAGCAACTAATTTTCTCTATGTACATAGTTCTAAAAACATAAACATAGTGGTCTTTGTTTTGCTTTACTTCAAAAAAGGAAACCAGATTTTCACTTGACTGTAGGATCTGATAACTATATCTCTTTTCTCTGTGTTGTGACAAGGCCACTTGAATAGGAGTGATTGGGTGACGTCAGTTGTTTAATGTGAGTTTGGAGATGCCGTAGATGTCAAAGGCAGGTTCCTCACTACCGTGAATCTCCTGGGCTTTTTTGCCAACATTAATTTCTAGCTGTCACTCGGTCAGAAGTGTTCAAAGAAAATTCAATTATGGAAAACCACACCCTCACTAAAAGTAATTTTAAGTGTGTGAAATGTCCAAGTGAGGATCTTGATCCCAGGTATTGGTGTTAAGTATGTCTTCTGGACCTACTTTTGTAGTCTTACCTAATAACAAGTGTAAAGTCTTGTTGTGGGTTGAGTTGAATCTGCTGGTGAATATCCAATATATAGTGATGTCATGCCAGCTTTAAAATGAAAGTGCTGGCTGTAGCAAGGTATCATGGGGCTTGAAGCTCAGATTGTAGCCTTAGAGGCTTCATGTTTCTGGTTGCTGTTTCCAGGTTTGTAGTGTTTGCCTTCCATCAGGGCTGGCTACAGGTTGGGGGGTACAGTGATCATTTGGTTGCTGGCTTCTGCTTTTTGCTGTGCTTTTCTGCAAACCAGGCAAAAGTAATTGTGCATTGCATTACTTCATTGAACACCTTATCTCAGCCTAGAGGGTTTTTTGTGTTACTTTCCCTCCTGTGTGTGAGGCGGGCGCTTATGATAGCAGACTGTGTTAACCTGGGACAAATCTATTATGCTTATGATTTGTTAGCATAGGTGAAATTGCAGTTAATAGTAAAACAACCTGTGATAGCCAGTTTAGCTGGACTAAAATGTTGGGTTTATTTCAGTTATTGGGTAGGAATTACTGTTACTTATTTTACAGCTTACCATTTATTTCTCCTCTTCCAAAAAAGTAAATGAAGATGAAGTCATTTAGGATTTTACCCTATGAGTAGATTAAACTACATGATGGCAGTAGTGAGTACTCTCTTGAGAGTGTAAGGCAGGCTTGGGGTTTGTTTTATGCCTGCTACTCAAAATACTCTATACCTGCTTTTGGTTTAACGGGTTTTTCTTACTTCTTGTTCTTGAAAATAGTATGGTTTTTCCCTTAATTTTATGCATAGTTTATGCATATAGTTTGGCATTTGTGGTATTTGATAAGAAAACACTCAGTGTTCAAATGAGGAAAAGCAAGATAGTCCAACAGCAGTTTGGTTGCTTTTCAGTTCATTGTATTTAGTGACTTGTAATGGGACTGAAAAACAACTTCTGCTGTCTAAAAACAAAGGAACTATAGAAAGTTTAGGCACTTAACATACCAAGATGTTTGTTGATTTGACAGACTTCAGTAGTAAGTGATATATGAAGACTTGGTGCTCATACCTTAGGGAACCCCTGTATAGATGACACTTCATTTTGAAGATACCACCTTTGTCAATAAAAGGAATAAATTCAGCTTCAAGTTTGCAGTGATTTTCTGGAGCCTTTTTTTTTTTTTTTTTTGGTAAGTGCCACATTTTTCACAGGAGGCTTATTAGATTATTTTTTTTTTTGTTTTCCTCAGCAATCCAGTGTTGTAAAATATGTTGATCTCAAAACTGTTGGGCTTTTGTAGAATTATCTAAGATACTACACTTTGTAAGAAGGGAGAAGTGTATTTATTTAGGCACTGTATGTGCTTCACTGTAAAATGGTCTGTGTTCTTGCAGTTCTGTCTTGGGAAGGAGTTTGCAGTTACTACAGAACCACAGAATGGTATGGGTTGGAAGGGATCTGTGAAGAACGTCTACTCCAACTGACCTGCTAGCGAAGGATCACTTAGAGTAAATCACACAGGAACACTTCCAGGCGAGTTTTGAGTATCTGCAGAGATGGAGACCCCACAGCCTCTCTGGGCAGCCTGTTCCAGTGGTCTGCCACTCTCGAAGTGAAGAATTTATTTGCGTTTATGTGGAACCTCCTGTGTTCCAGTTTCTGTCCATTGCCCCTGTCCGGTTGCTGCACATGAGTGAGGAAAGTCTGGCTGCATTCTCCTGCATAGTATTAATTATGTAGGTATCGAAGAGAGGGGCTATTTTTCTTCAGTTACCTAGTGCAGTGGTTTGAGCTGCATAGTGTATATATATCCACACTATCAGATGATGAGTTATGACGGTATTACCACCCCAGGAAATGGGGCACCGGTTGCTTTCTTGCTCTTCCTGTTCTCTTTCTGGGCAGCTGCACTTTTGCCTGTTAGGGTATCTTGGACAAGTATTCCTTTCTCCCTTTTCGCTGTTCTTTCTCTCTCTCTCTCTCTCTATATATATATATATATACACACTGGTGTAATCTGATACTTTAGTAGCAGAGTAATAATCTGTTTTGTGTAAGTCAATTAAAACTCTCTACCTTTTTTTCTCCCTTATCTCCTTGTAAGGGGAGAGAAAAAGTGGGGGGAGGGGGAAGAGATACCTTGTGTTACCCCCTGACACCTAGTCACTCATGGAAAACCTTAACTGTATTAGGATATAAAAATGCACCAATATACTAATCTGTGAATAGAGACAGACAAGCTGCTATGTACTTCTCTTCTCCTATGCTTTATTGGGTGCTCTTAGTAAGAGGAGGGGGACACTAGTAGTAAATGGCATACAGGTAGGATTTGTTGCATTCATGTGTGTGAGTCAAGTAGGTTGTAGCTTTACTGATTCTTTTTAGTTTACTGCTTAGAAATCACTTACAAATGTGGCTCTTGATGGTTATGATACCTTCTCATAGTGGTCTATTAAAATGAAATTCCTTAATATTATTGTTATGAACCATTGGAATGACTTTGGTTTAAAAACATACTGAATGGATGTTAAGACACTGTTATTTTGGTGTTTTGTTAAACCATCACAGTTTTTTTGTCAAAGTGTATGCAAGAAGCGAATAATCCTCTGTAAGAAATAATTGAACAATTCTGTAATTGGGCTTCTATTGAAGCATACGCCAACTGGGCTCTGACAGTGTAGAGCAGTAAGCAGACGTATGTCACATTGAGTGTCTGCCATAAAGTGAATCTTTACTACCTCACCAAATGTGATGATTGATTTTTTTTTTTTTTAAATCACCAATTTAAATGGTAATATTTTTGTCAATTTATAATCCTTTTAAGTTCAGACCTTGAGATTCTAACACACCTAAAGTAAGTGTATGTGAAGTTAACTTTAGAGATAATTGTTTTCCTTTTGTTTGCAAAAGCCTATGGGACCAGATGGGATCCACCCAGTGGTACTTTAGGAAGTGGTAGATGTGCTCACCAGACTGCTCACCATTATTTAACAGTCCTGGCTAACCAGGGAGGTCCCAGTTGACTGGAGGCTAGCAAATGTGATGCCCATCTACAAGAAGGGCTGGACACATGATCCAGGGAAGTACAGGCCTATCAGTCTGACCTTGGTGCCAGGAAAGGTTATGGAGCAGGTGCCATCATGCAGCACATACCAAGACAACCAAGTGATAAGGCTTAGTCAGCAGGGGTTCTACCTGACTAATCTGATCTCCTTCTACAATAAGGTGACCTGCCTAAGTGCATGAAGAAAGTGCCATGGACATTGTCTACTTGGATTTTAGTAAAGCCTTTGACACTGTCACCCACAGCATTCTCCTTTAGAAACTCATGGCACAAGGGTTGGATAAGTGCAGTCTGCATTGGATTAAGAACTAGCTGGATGGCCAGGCCCAAAGAGTATTGGTGAATGGAATTAAATCTGACTGGTGAGCAGTCACTAGTGGTGTCCCCCGCGGTTCAGTATTGGGGTCTGTGCTCTTTAATACCTCTATCAGTGATCTGGCTGAGGGGCTTGAGTGCACCCTCAGTGAGTTTACAGATGATGCCCAGCTTGGTGGCTGTATCAATCTGCTGGAGGGTAGGAAAGCTTTACAATGGGATCTGGACAGGTTAAATCAATGGACTTGAGACTTCATTGTGTGAAGTTCAAGAAGGCCAAGTACCATGTCACAACCACTCCATGGTAAGCTACAGACTTGGGGATGTGTGGTTGGAAATCTGCGACTCAGAGAGGGGTTTGGGGGTACTGGTTGATAGTTGACTGAACATGAGTCAGCAGTGTGCCCAGGTGGCCAAGAAAGCCAGAGGCATCCTAACTTGTACTCAAAACACTGTGGCCAGCAGGGACAGGGAGGTGATCCTGGTGAGGCCACATCTCAAGTACTGTGTTCAGTTCTGGGCCCTTCACTACAGGAAGGACATTGATGTATTGAAGTGTGTCCAGAGAAGAGCAGTGAGGCTGGTGGAGGGCCTGGAGCACATGGCCTATGAAGAGCATCTGAAGGAACTGGGGTTGTTCAGTCTGGAGAAGAGAAGGCTGAGGGGAGGCCTCATTGCTCTTTACAATTACCTGAAGAGAGGTTGGAGCAAGGCTGTCTTTTCCCCTGTCAAGCGACAGGATTAGAGTAAATGGTTTCAAGCTGTGCCAGGAGAGGCTCAGGTTAGATGTTAGGAAATACTTCTTCACAGAGTTCTCAAACACTGGAAAAGTCTGCTCAGGGTAGTGGTGGAGGAGTCGCTGTTGTTGGAGGTGTTTAAGCAGCATGTGGACCTGGCACTTAAGGGCATGGTTTAGTGTTGACCCTTCAGTGCTGGGTTGAGGGTTGGACTGGATGACCTTTGAGGTCTCTTCTGATCAGATAGATTCTGTGATTCTGTATAAAATAGATAATTGCGACAAATAAGTTTTTTCAAATACGTGATGTAAAATTGCCTGCTTTTCAGATTAACTGACTCAGTCTTCTGCCTCTCTTTTTTTAACAGGGTTTGTGGATGCACTTAGATGTTTGCAATGAGCACTGTGGCTGGCATGCCCCAGTGTTTTGGATACCAATGCATAGGACTCCGTAGTAATCGAATTTATCAGAAACGAACGTCATGAGCATAGTGATCCCATTGGGGGTTGACACAGCAGATACTTCTTATTTGGAAATGGCTGCAGGCTCAGAGTAAGTATTTGAATATTACTTGTAAGTTTTCATTTTCTGTATAGTATTTTTTCCTCTAGTGAGTGTTTCCCTAAATAGAATTGGAGAGGAATTAGGAGTTTTATCGACTCTTTAATTACTTTATAATTGTCATTTTATTTTTAAGTCAGTTTCTTCCTCTTCAGGGAGAGCAGAGAAGGAGAAGCTAAGCTGTTATACAGGTGCATATTTTTCTTGCTTATCAGCCAAAGAAACATAGATACTGCTTGGTTTGCTTTTCACACTTAAAATATATTGCCATTTCAGTTTCCTTTCAAATATATGTAAAAAAATCTTTTTTTGTTTCCCATAATAGGTAAACTAATTTGATGTGGTAAATTACAAGAAAGTGGTAGTAATTAGATGAAAGTGCCTTTTATTTATGGAAGTTGGTGGCCTGGCTGAACTGTCTAATTCTGTGTCTTCACATAGTTATTTTGTATTGAAAAGCTAGTAGAACTTCACTTCTTAACCATTCATTTAAGTTAGTAACTGTCTGTAAAAGATTACAAAGAGCTAATGAAATTCTCAAATCAAGGAACTTTTCCTTTGTATGAAATAAGCATAATGAATTTTGGGATTTTGGTTAGGGAGAGTTGTTTGTTGCTTTTTTTCTTTTTTTCTATTTTCTTTCCAGATCAGGGGCTGGTCTTAGCATATGCTACGTTTAAGAAGCAAATCACTTTCCTCCAAAAACTTTGAGAGAAATGTTACTGGAAGCAAAACTCTTGAAAGGCTTTTTAAGGCCTTTCAGTTACATATGAGACTATTCTAATCTTGCACCATTTACATAAAGAAGCTTTGTAATTGGGAGCTTTTGTCACATAAAATTTTTAAAGTTGTTTTGTTAATGTCTTACACCATGAACACTAGTTCTTTGGTGCAGAGTTTTTAACTTGAGTGACCCGTTCACAACTCTTTTCATTATCTTCTCCTGTGGTTTTCTTTTATGTTTAGATAAAGCTTGTGATTCCTGCAGCTGCTGACATTCTTTGCAGACAAAGCATGCCATGTTGAAATTAAAATACATAAATATAGTTGTCAGTATAAACAAGATAGAGTTCACAGTGTGTTATTTGCTTGATACTGTGGCATGGTGGCCCAGTTAGGAACTGCTTTTCTTCATATCTGAAGTGGTTTACTAATGAGATTAATTCTTGTCACCTCTGCCATACTTAGGTTGAAAAAATCTGTAGGTTGCATCATTGGTTTGCGCTGATTTAAAACCCATGTCACTGTCTAAAGAAGTGTGACACAAAGTTGTGACCCTAATCTAAGTTGTAAGCCTTTTCTGTCATCTTTGGTAATACTTCAATGTAATTTTGTAGGTGTTCTTCAGAGAGTAGCATGTAGCATATAGATCATATTGGTACAGACCACAGATGGTCTTTGAGCAAGTTCTGGCGTTTTCCTGAGGAGAAGTTGGATTTTGTTCACTCTAACTGACCTCTCTGATACTGCTTCACCAGTTGCTGAAAGCATAACCAACTGCAAGAATGGGCTAGTGGCAAACCTGATTATGCAGAAGGAGCCGGGGGTGGGGGCAGGGAGGGGTGGAAATTTCAGTTTAGTGCAATTTCTTAGTGATGAGATTTTAAACTTTTTTGGGGGGGGTGGGGAGACTTCAAACTAAGGGATAAATCTATTAAAAAAATAATTTGAGTTTTTTGTTGGTTGGGGTTTTTTTTTATGTTGTGGTTTTTTTGTTGGTTTGAATAATTGTAGCAAATAACTGTGTGGAAAATAACTCACTAAAAGATTTGTATGTCTTAAAATTGGATTAAGTAGTCTGCCTCTTACATTACATGTGCCCGAGTGAGCTCTCCAGTAGTGCATTGATTTTTGTAGTGCCATAGTAGTCCAAACATGTATCTGTAAAAGTATTATTGAAGATAAATATGCATGACTTCTTACGGCTGAAGACCTTGTAAACAGATCCAACTATTGTGGAAGGTTCAGAATGCCCCTTAAGAGAGTCTTAGTCCACCTTTTAGAGCATGAGTGCTACACACTGGGAAATACCATGGGTGACACTGCTCTCCTTAGTATCTCTCTGTTTGTAGACAGAAGGTCTGTAAACTGAACCTGACAGTCCTCAATCCTGATCATTGGATTGAGTTTGGTGACCAGGAGAAAACATACATGAACGTTATAGTCTTAAATAAACAAAAGATGTACTCTCCCATGACTGTTCTTGAAACAGTGATTGATTTATTAAATGCATTTTAGTATAATGGGAAGCTTCACAGTTCTTACAGATGGTATTGGGCCAACCTATAGTTTTAAGGCCTGCTATGGGATGCTTAGATAGCAGAACCTGCTTTGTGGTAAAGAACTATTGCTCAGTTCTTTGTTGCTTAGGTAGTGAAGCCCATCAAATGTTTTTAGTTAGATGAAGCATCTTGAAATAGGAAATACTTTTTTCATACAAAATAAGTTATGTCAGAATATTTGATAGTTAATTCTCTTAATATAAATTACCTATATAAGCTTTCAGAGACTGAGTTTTTCTAAACTGCCTGATCTCATCTATGACTTCCTTAATTTCTCATTAGTGCCATCTGCTGGCAATGTACAGATTATTTTCAGTTTGCGTTGTATTTTTAAGTATGAACCGTAGGAAATGATCCAGAACATGAGAGTTGTTTCTCTTGGAGAGTGACAATTATTTGAGGGTTTGGCTGTCTTGCCTTTTATTTACTTATTCATTTGAAAAAAAACCAACCCATGTTACTGTTTTGAAAGTCAAAGGAATGTCTTAAAAAATTGCAGGCCAAGGGTGCGGGGGCAGCTTTTTTTGGTAGTGCTTTTAAATTTATTCATTGTGACTATTTGGTGCAATTTTGAATTGGTGAACACAACATTTAAGTAGATACAACATTTTAGCAAAATGTCATTGTTGGTTTATCCTGGTAATATTTGTTTATTGTAGGGCATAACTGGGGGGATTGGGGGTCTAACTTCAGATATACTATATTATAATAATCAACCAGTTTTGATGAAAACTGAAAACATCATAAATATTTTCTTTAGTTAGACATTTAAGGGTGAAGTTGTTGGAGGTGAAGATACAAAGTGTGGTATGCTCAGGTTGACAAGCTTAGTACCTCAATCCATTGCAGAATTGGCTTATGTTCAAAAATACAACCAAAGAAACCCTCATAGTGTTCTTTCAGATCTGAGTGCTTACACTTGTTTTTTCCTGAAAACTTGCTTTTCGGGGTGCCCTTGCTTTTTGAAGAGCCCTACTTCAATAAAGAAAATTCTAAAAAATACTTTTTCAATTAAATTGTATCTCATGCTTCAGTCAGCTGTGCAATTACTTATTTTACCAAGAGAGATTATTTCATAAAGCTCTCAAGTTCTGAGATGCTTATTTGAGAAGGAGACCTTGACCTTTGGACAAATGAAAGTATAAAGGATGTGCTTTCTGTACTGCTTATGACTATTCCTTTTCTGTTAACTGTAAAGGAAACCTATGATGATTAATATCTAGCTCCACCACCTTCCTGTATTTCCATCCCAGTCTAGCCTTTGAATGTGTAAGTGGAGTGGTTAAATTCAAAGTTTAATTTAAAGGATTATTTGTGTGCCCCCAGATAAGTGTTTGAAAAAAAGCTTGCTCTAAGCTGATTCTGGTCCATTTCTGTGTCTAAGTTAAAACCTTTTTAATACAAAGGTTTAATTGCCTTTGTACCTAATAGTATTTTTTCCTACCCACTCTCTGGCTTTGTTTGCTCAAGTAAAACTGCCCTTTTTTCTTTTTAACCCTGTATTCTGAATGTGGTTTGGTGTTGAAATGGTTGGGGATAAATGCATTTGTTTTCTGTATTTTGGGGTTTTTTGTAACCTTAATGCAACTGCTTTCCACAACTGTTAGGACTTTAAATATTTGACTTAATTCTCCAAGTGGTTTATAAATTTCTGGAGTAGGTAGAAATGGATTTAGAGCATGGGTTGTATTGTCTTGCATTTTGCAAGAGATTTAGAATACCTTCTCAATTTTCATAGTCAGTTGATGAAATATGTGTGACCTCTTTTTAGGACATTTCCATTCAGGTGTCTTTTACTAAATGCCCTCATGTTAAAGTAGCTGGTATTTAGGTTGTGGTAACATTTATTTTTAATGAGTATCGCTCTTCCAAATTAATTGTGGCATTGCTAAACGATGATTTGTACCTCAATTCCCACCATGTTCTGAACCAGTAAGCCATCTTGCTCTGAAAACTGAGCATTTTCCATATACCAAAGTAAACAAGACCTAGGTTGAGTGTTGAAGATAAGTATGATGGGTGCATGCAGCTGTGCTGCTGCTTGTCCCATTCAATAAATGTGGAAGAATAGAAGTAAAAGTGATGAGTGGTCAAGACCCTCCTGAACTGGAGAAAGATAGGTTAAATTCTGTTCTACCCATGATGCATAAATAGTGTCTGATTCATTGGCATTTTGATTGGCTAGATCAAAAGGATTAACTAAATGATGGCAGTGAGTGAGATGACACTGGAGTGCATTAGGTTAGTAAATGGCTGAAGGGAAATCTGTTGGAAAGACATGGCCTTTCCAACTTTAGTCTGGTTTATTGGTTTGTGGGTTTTTTTGAGTGATTGGTGGTGGTGGTTTGGTTTGGTTTTAAGTCACAGGTTTGAGCCTTGGATAATTCTGAGCTTTGTCTAGAAGATAATGCCAAGAAACTGAAGGAAATTTTCAAGTTGAGAAGTGATGTAAGAGAAAAAAATGAGGGCTTTTTGGGGGTTTATGAGGTAACGAACAACAAGTGTTGCAGAACCACAGAATTAGGTAATTGGAATGCAGCTTTGGAGATCATCTAGTCCAACCCCCCCACCAGAACAGGTTCCCCTGGAGAAAGTGTCCTAGAACTTGTTCTTTTGTCTCATGCTAGCCAGAAGTTGTATTTCTAATGTTAGCACTTCATGGGGTTTGTGCACTTGCATGTTTATTTGCTCTCTGAAAGGAATTGCAGATGGTGACTAATAGAAACATTAGCTCTAAAAAAGATGGGTTTTTTCTTCAGTCTCTAGAAACTTCCCAGAACAGCATTTTAACCAGTGTTTTGTTCTAAACAGTTTTATTAGGTAGTAACCTGGCATGGGGAAAAGCTAATGAGAAGAAATGGGCCACCAGAAATGTTAGGATATACTTGAGTAGATGTGAAAACACATCTGTTGTTTTCAGGAAGCTAATGAGTAATTATATTTGTACCAAAAAATGTTACCAACAGTTCTAAATTTCTGGTGTCGTCTTAAACCAGTATCACTTCCTGGCATAAAAAAAAAGCCTGTATGTGCTGTCTTAATGTCTTAAAAAGCAGTGACACCTATTTTAACTAAGATTGGTAAGTAACCAACTTTCTAGAACAAAATCACTTCCTGGAATTACTAATGTATGTGTCATGGGAATTAGACTTCAGGATTAACAAAACCAAATTAGGAAAGTGAACTGGTCTTCAGTTTTAGATACTGGTATTTTCCCCTGCCTTTAAATGTAGACACTGCAAGGAACCCAACCAAACCTGCACAAGCACACACAAAACATCCCCCAAGCAACTGAACACCCCCCAAAACCCCAAACCAACCGACCAAAACCCCCAGAAAACCCAACAGAAAAAAACAACCCAAATCCCAGACATTTAGGTAACTTTGCATTTATTTGATGTTTGTCCTAGCATGATTGAATTGTAGTGCAGTGTAAAACCTGTAAGTTACTCTCTAAAAGTTTCTCAACTATATGTGTATGCTGGCATCACATGAAAATGTAACTGCTGAGGAAAGGTACTGATGGTGCAGTTTCTTCAGCTTACGATGCTCTTCTGATTTTAATATCCTTCATCTTTCATGTGGTTTAGTGCACATAAACCACAGTTTGTCTATTAAAGAGGGCACTACAAAACCTTCCCCCTGCCCCTATTTAAAGATAAATTGATAAACTGCCTTTTTAAGACAGATTTGTCCCATTTGATTTCTGCTGCTTTGAGTACTGGTTGGTGCAGGTGGTGCTTCCTCTGTATGTCATTGCAGAATTGAGTGGGATCATTGTAGTACAGGGTTGTATCCATTTGCAGCTCTCTGAATTACTGCTTCTATGTTTTGTCGTGATTATACTGGCATCCTTTCTGAAGCTTCTGATGCAGTAGACTCCTTGACAAAGTGCATAACACACTTTTCTGTCCTGATTTTCAGGTTATGTCATGTGATCCAGCATGCACTTATTTTTGAGAAAAATGTTGTGACTCTGTAGAGGCATAAGTTATCTGCCACTCTGGAAGCTTCATTTTAAATAAAAAAAGTTGGTTTTCCTTGTTTGGTTAGGGTTTTTGAGGAGCTAGAGGGCCATTGGTGGTGTGTGTTTGGTGTCCCACTCTCCCTTTTGTATGCTTCTTTAAACAGGATCAACAGGCAATTAATTAGAAGTTGTTACATATTAATGGCACTTACTTTTCTGTCTTTCACCTTGCAGACCAGAATCTGTAGAAGCTAGCCCTGTCGTAGTTGAAAAATCGAACAGTTATCCGCACCAGTTGTATACCAGCAGCTCGCATTCACACAGTTACATTGGTTTGCCCTATGCAGTAAGTACCATGCTAAGTATGCTGTATAAAATAATAATGTAAAATCCGCCATTCCTAACTGGAAATTCAACTCCTAATTAATGCTTACATTTTCATATCTAACTGGGACTTCGGTAAGTTGTCTAAAGAGGGTTGATTCGAAGCAGAATACAGAATGTAGTGTACTTACATGTAAAACATAATTGAGAAGGTAGAAAACAAGAATGAGCAATGACAGAAATGAGATATTAAACTTACTGAAAAATAAGTCCCTGAAGTTCTTTACAAAGTGAATTCTTACACTTTGGCTTAAATAACCATCAGTGTATGAATTTAAGAGTTGTAACTTATCTTTCTGCAAAAATCTAGGACCATAACTATGGTGCTCGGCCTCCTCCAACGCCTCCAGCTTCTCCTCCATCAGTGCTTATAAGCAAGAATGAAGTAGGCATATTTACCACTCCCAACTTTGATGAAACTTCTAGTGCTACTACCATCAGTACTTCAGAGGATGGAAGCTATGGAACTGATATTACCAGATGCATTTGTGGCTTTACACATGATGATGGATATATGATCTGTTGTGACAAATGCAGGTAATAAATATGAAATTCATTTGAAGGGTAAATATTACTTAAAACTTCAAGCAACACTGAAAGTAAGCATAACTAAGTGATGGTTTAATTACATTGAGTCATATGCAATTTCCTTCAAATAAAACAGTGTTTGAAGGTTGTGTGACTTTCTAATAGGCAAGGTAATTGGTGAAGGGCAGTGCATATTTTGTTCTTTATTCTAGTCTGTCTTGGCTACTCGTATTTATTTGTTCATGCCTGTGGGTGTTTCTTTTTCCCCTCTGAAAAGGGTATCTCTTCGGTAGTTTATCAAAGCAATTTGTTAGTGTGGTTAATTAAAGACCTAGGGATTGGTTCCTAATCTGCATGTACTGAGTAATTAAAGCATCTTGGTAAGTTACATGTAAATCAAGTATCTTGAAGGATGCAAGAGAATCTGAAAAGAAAGAAACTTTTCAAATACTGGTTTCTCTGTGCATGATCTTTCTGATAACTCTTAATTGTTAAAGTACATAATTTAAAGAATTTTAATAACTGAAAAGACTACCTTGGATTCTAATGGGAGAAGCTGAATTTAAATGTGTAAACTTTTGTATTTATGGTTGAGCACCTACTTATTCCTAGTAAAATAAGGTGCTATTAAATACTTGCATGTGGAAAAATGAGCTTAGAAATTTTTAGAGTTTACATACTTAAAAGGAGATGATGAATCTCATGTTTCTGGATTTACTCGGTGTTACCTTTCTATTTTTACATTCAGTGTATTTCTGAAATGGTGGTTATGACTAACTAAAACATTCATTTGAGCTCCATTATTTTGTCTGCTTACATAACAAGCTTGTTAATAATTTTTGATGGTCCTTGATTCTGATAACATTTTCCCTTATTTTGAAAAATTAGATGTTCTTTCAGCAATGGAGCTAGCCACCAGTCAGGTAGAGTTTGCTGCTTTTGAGGAAGAGCTTCTCTGTGAGGAGCTGGAAAGAGTTATGACAAATTCACAGCTAGGAAGATAATAGTGATTTTTATGTCCCCATTTCTTCTAGAAAAACTGCTGTTGTAGGTTAGCCTTCAGTCTAATAAGCAGCCTCTCTTCCCTGACTGCAGGCAGCAGTTGAGGCTCTTCCTGTGCTTCCCAACAGTGCTAAGAGTCATGTGAGGAGTGTGTATAAAGACATAATCTTTTAAAATATACATTCTATTAAAATATGTAAGTAAAGAAACCCCATACATTTTTGTAGATATTTTGATATAATTTTTGTATATTTATTAAAGGAAACAATCCTGTTGTTTAAAGTGCCCATTACTGTGCAAAGCATAACTCTTATTGCTCAGGGTATTTGTCAGTCTTGTTCTCTATTGTGATGATTTACCATTTTTTATTTCCAGCATTAGAGAAAAGTTTCCAAGAGGGAAAGAAGCAGAGAGACACCGAGACAGCCACAAGATTGGAATTACAGTGATCAGTGGAATAGAAAATCAGCTAGCAGAGTGGTGGCGAAGACAGTGATTGAGATATAGCTTTAGGCAGTATTTAATCTGAGTAAAGATCATGATTAAAAAAATGGCTCTGTGTGGTGTGTATTACGCATTCAAGTTAAAAAAAAAAAAAGTACCTAATGTAAAAAGATGCATTTTTGTTTTTGTTTTAAGTGTCTGGCAGCACATTGACTGCATGGGGATTGACAGGCAGCATATTCCTGACATATATCTGTGTGAACGTTGTCAACCCAGGTGAGTAGTTTGGTTCAAACACTTAAATGGATAGATTGGTTAGAGAATATTAAAAGAGGAGGTACTGGAACAACCAACAGGTAAAACAGACCATGTAGCGTAATACTGAAAATTGTAGTTACAGGAGCTACATCTACTGCAGATAATCTTACCAGTCTGTTCCCTTGCTCACAGCAGTATTATTTCACCTCACTAAGCAGAGGATAAACTGTAGAAAACACTTAAGGAAATAAGAATAATTTCTGGATCTCAGGCTGACTGATACACAGTCTATTTCATGGCTGTCGAACATTGAGAACCCTTAATAAGCAGTGTTTTCAGGTCAGCTGCCACCAGTACTTCTCAGTGTCTTCTGCTTTATGGCCATATTCCAATATGCTGCAGTGCTCACTTGGAGGATTTCTTGCTCTGGAAGGAGTATTTGTACGTTCCTCTTCAAACATGAAGTCCTGTGACATGACAAGGAGGGCATTTCGTTCTGACTTTGGTAGATAGATTATACCTGACTTGTCATAATAATTGTCCTGTATATGCTCCATGTAGAGTATAAAAGGCTACTTGTTTAGGTTGTAGATTGTTAATTAAACACAGAATAAAAGCCTTGTGTTGAGAATATTTGATTCTGTTATCTCTGAAAAGCTGTTGGTTTGGATCTTGTTGTTACAGAGCATTGGGTTTGTATTGTGTTGTGACAGTTGAAGAATCTTCATGAAGGTGGTTTAATGTCTGCTTATCTGTAATCCGTGAACTAACATAAGAAATTCAGTTATGTTTTTAAGTGGTTTGGATATTTGTATGTTTTTTACATTAAAATGTAATGTAACAGTATACAGCTGATGTTTTTTTCAGTATCTAAACAATCACCTAGTTTATCACTTGTTCTGTGATAGTGGAAAATGGTAACCATAAAAAGACCTGTTTTAATACTTGAAGGCTCTGATGCATAAGTGTGACAAATGGAATAAAAATTAATTTTTAATTTCAGGAGTTTAGATAAAGAAAGGGCAGTGCTGTTGCAACGAAGGAAAAGGGAAAATATGTCAGGTGAGTATAGCTTAAAAGATTTTTTTCTTAGTAAGGGTTATAATTATTAAGTATTTATAAGCTGTATTATAGAGGTAAGAGTGTGTGCACAGTTCCTGCAGTTTTGATAGCCATCAGCATACAAGGATAACATTATATCAATATTGCTGCAGTTCCATGAGTTGTGTTGAAGGATGTCACCACTGACTTTTTTCTTAGTATTGTGGATTAATTCAGTCTGTGTGACCATTATTAGAGCTTCATAATAATGTAACTTTTATAAATCTAGATTACTTTGATTAAGCTACTGAAGATAAGATGGGAAGCATTCAGGTTTCTTCTGCTGCAATAAGAGAGACTCTGTTACCAACTGTCATAGGTCAAGTTTTAGGTCTGCTGCTGTTCATACCATCCTTGCCTTGTGCCAGCTTCAAAACGAAAGTGCTGGCTGGAGCAAAATATGGTGGAGCTTGAAGTTAGGATTGTAACATGGCAGGCTTCCTGTTCTGGTTGCTGCTTCTGGGATCCAGGCATTGGATCAGCACCCACCTCTTCTGCTGGGATGGCAGAGGGATGGGGGAGCAGCTCTGGCTTGGGTTTCTGCTTGCTGCTGCTTTCTGCTGTGCCTTTTGCTGGAAAAAAGGTGAAGGTAATTGTGCATTTGTATTATGATCACCTGATGTGCTCAGTAAACTCTTACCTCATTCTTTACTGTCTCTACCCAGAGTTGTTTGTGTCTTGTTTTCCCCCTCACTTCTGTGTTGGGGGATCAGACAGGTTTTGATTTAAACCGTTACAGTTACTAAACCTGCTTTCTTTTGGAAAAGCTGAAAATGTACATAGCTCTAATTTTTTGTAGACTATTTAAATCCTCAAAGTAATCTCAAAACTGTTCCATTGCAGGAGACATTCCTGGCTTTTAAGAGTGACATAATTGAGATTTTAAACATTCTGGCATAGTTTTAAGAGAGAATCATAACTCTGATTTGTTTGCCATTAATTTGGATATGTGTCTTTATATGTTGTTTGGGTGATTGACAAAAATTAACAAAGTTCAGGTAATGTAGTTACACAATGTTTTGAGGCTTTTTTGGGCATTTGATAACTAGATGAGGCTTGTAATGCAATTTCCTATTTTGTTCTCCATATTTTATGAAATCAGCTGTCCTACAGTTTGTAGGATTTCAAAACTCAGCCAGCCAAACTTGTCAGGAGTTCTCTCCAGCCATTACCAAAATTTATTGTAGGTTTCTTGGTTGACAGGTGATACTTTCAAGCTCTATTTCGAAAGTCATAATTTGGGAGGAAGTCATCCTCCTAAACTTCACATTTTGCTGTCAAACCATGTCTCTGAATTACTGGGGTATGTGCTAGTATGTGTGTGTATGTGACAGGATTTCTTTAAAAAAATACTGTATAGATAAGGTCCTGATGACTTTTTTATATGTCCTCAGAAAATTCTGAAATGTGTTACGTAGCCCAGAAGGAGTAATAGTGCTTCATGTTGCCATTGACACTTCCTGCTGTTCAGTGCTAAGGTGCCTTAAGTCCCTTAAAGGCATTAATCATTTATCTGGAACACTACAATCTTTGTTTTGTTTTCATTTTAACAAAACCAAACTTACTTTGTAATGTTTTGGTTGACCTGCTAGATAATGTAATTTTAATTTTATTTAGAATTTAAGATTACTTTTTGCTGGTTCTGTTAAAACAGCAGAAGTACATTTATAATTCTTTTGGAGTTAATGAGTTCACTAAGTGGTATGATGCTGTGAGAATAAACTTCAGATTACATACAAGATAGGGAAAATTGATGGTCTGAGATACTGAGGTAACGTCTTAAGCTTTGTAGCCACACTATGATCATTCACTATAGAGGGAAGAGAGAGTGAAAATCTTAGCAGGAGCTGAAGAAATTTCATCTTTCAAATTGTTCATCTCCCCTTAATCCCAATGATCATGTAAATCTTTCTATGTATTCAATAGGAAAAGAAATACTAAGTGGTAAATCTTGTGTATCAAAACAGAGTAAAACACTGGTATTTTCTGTCGATTTCTGTTATTAGTTTTGTTCTCTTTATTTTAAAGATACAGTATCTAGACAGATAACTCATTCAGTGATGTTTCTTCAAGCTGTCTGTTCTTGAAATTGGTGCTGATGAAAGCACTCGGTGCTTATGGGGAAATGAGTCTGGGCCCATAACTTACTGTGAAATTTGGAGAGTTTGTATTTTGCCTTAAAAGATGCCGAATCTTCCTTTATTGTGCTTTACTAAGGCTCTTCAAAGTGAAAGCTGGCTATGCAGGTTAGGAACAAACGTCTCAAAACAACTCTGTAATTACATGTTTGGTTGAGGTAATTATTCTTTACAGTAAGGGCACAATGTAGACAACAATATTGAAATGTTGCTTCCCTAAGGAAGACAGTGTTTTGTGAGGCTTGGGGGTGGGAGAGGCGTTTGGCTGTGACGTAATGATTCTGTAGGCACTAGCTTATGGACTGCAAACATCAGCAGTTTCAAAAAAGCTTTGGATTTTCATTTCTCAGTTGTTGGTTATTCTGTTTGTTCTTCAATTAGGTACTATTTCTATGTTGTGAGGTTTTTTAAATGCTAGTTCAGAAAATTGTCTCAGCAGAAGTTTAAACAAATGTAGAAAACATAATTTCCTAATCTATAAAGTATAATTATGTGCCTAATAAATTGTTTGGAGGAAAACCAAGGTGGTAGAATTGGCTTGCTTACTATGTGCAGAAATACCCTGTGAAGGAATGTTATGAGCAAGAAAAATCCAGAGTAACCAGTAGCTGGAGTTCTTTATTTAGTTAAGAAGGTTTCAAGAATTAGGACTCTTGAGTACACTGATTAGGGCAACATCCTTCTATGCTCAGGAATATTTGTTCTGCTCTCATATTGTAGAGCCACATTCTATGCAGTTTTAGAGAAAGTCTTGCTTATTGAGAAGTATATTTACTGAAGAGAGAATATTTAGAAAAGCTGCTCAACTCCAAGGAATCTGTACTGAGCACATGAAAACAGCAGTCTGCTATCTGTACGCACCATCTCTCTTCCCATACTTCACAGCCTTTGATCCTGACAGAACTAGGATAATCCTCTTTCAGGTCAGGAAATGTATTTGACATAAATGCTGATGTATGCTAAATTACAGGCTGTGGCTTTAAGATCTGCAGGTGCACAGCACAACTAAAAAAATACATCTGTTAGTTTTTGTATGACTAACGAGTTAAATAGATTTTTTATTTTTTTCCCCTGAGTAGCAGAATCTTACTGTTATCTTACTGTTACTGATTTTGAGGAGAGGAGGCTTTTGGCTATATTAACATATTTGCCTGAAAAAGGCATTGATGCTGCAAATTGCAGCCGAAATAGTTGATTACAATTTACATATGCCTGATTAGGAGGGCTTCACAGGAAATGCTGGGCAGTCATTAATTTTAATCCCCTCTGGAATACAGTAATCTGAGAGAATCCTAAAACCATATTAATAGAAAAAGCTATATATAAGTGAATGAGTTAACAGATTTTTATTGGTGTTTTTTTTTGTTTTTTTTTTTAATTCCTTATAATGGAATATCATCATATAATTCTATTCAAAAAATGGAATTAATCTCATCCTTTTTTTTTCTTACCTGGGTTTACAAGCATTGGTTAATTACCAGCTTTTCATTGGTCATTCCTTTCCTTGTCGTTCCAACTGTTGGAGAATTATGCTTCAAGCACTCACATGCAAATACCAATAGACTTGTTTATTATTTTTAAACGAAGGTTTGGAGTAACTGGGGAATGTTATTTCTACAGTATATAACTTGGAATATTCTTTGTTTTAAAGATGGGGATACCAGTGCAACAGAAAGTGGTGATGAGGTTCCTGTGGAGCTGTATACTGCTTTTCAGCATACACCAACTACAATTACTTTAACTCCTCCAAGAGTTACAAAAGTTGATAAGAAAAGGAAAAAAAAGTGGAGAGAAAGAACAGAACATAGCAAAATGTAAAAAAGTAAGTGAATTTAATTTCTCTTTTTATAACTGTTACAAATTACAGCTGTGTTACATCTTGTACCAAGGGACACCAGTTATAAAAATGTGGGTGTTACTACAGATTTTTTTACTACCTGGTTTTAGCTTGAAATGTAATACTCTGCAGTGAATAATGCAGTCTTCTCTTCCTCTTCTACCCCCTCTTCATTCAAATGTACATGTACTAGCAATGAAATAGCAATTTGATAGTGGAGGCAGAATTTGTAAAGAGAAATTATGTTTATTGGACAACTTGATACCATTAGAGGTGGGACAGAAATAGCTGCCGATGACAAAGAACTGTTCTTGTCTGAAAGTATTCAGTTGTGGTTGCTTTAAGTTCAGAAATAGTTGCTGTCAGTTCTCCCGATGTAACTTCATTCTCATTTGAGTTGAAATTGTGTGGAAGTGTATTGTCAGAAAGTTAGCCACTGAATTACTTTGGTAGACATTATACTGTAGCTGAAGTTACAAATGATATAGTGTATGTGAAAAGGTAAAGTACAAAGAGTTTCTTAAACTAATGGGTTCTTTTGTGCAGTTCAGTTTCCCTGGCTTGGATGAGAATTTTATCCTTTAAAATTTAATCAGAATAAGTTATCAGCATCTCTTTGGAAATAGAGAATAAAATATTTTCCTTTTGGATGAATGTTGCTGAACAGAAATTTACTACCTTGTATTCTTCTGTAATCTCCCAGGATTGTGTGAGCTAATTTAAAGAACAAGATTTTGCTGAAGAATGACAAAGTGTTTTCAGAAGTTAGCATTGTAGGACATCCATGCCATCTGCTTCTCCCTCATCTTTGTCCACAAATAGTGTAGTGAAGGATGTAGGCAATTCACAGGTTTACCTAAAAAGTATGGGGCGTTCCACAAGTAACTTTTCAGTTACTCTGTAATGAATTTTGCAGTTCTAGAGAATTCTATGGGAGAAAGGTACCTGGGCTACTTGGTGTGACATCCAGTATGCACTTTGCTTGGAGCGCTGAATTGGTTTTGAAATGTATTTTGTGAGATGTAACCTGTTGCCTTCTTGAGATGTCAGCATAATTTGTTAGTCATCATCTTGCATGTTTTACTGAGAATGGTCCACATTGAAAAGCTGTTTGTTTCTTAGTAGATTTTTTAATTTCTTCCAAAGAATATAAATACCGAATTTTGTTGCAGGCATTTCGGGAAGGGTCCAGGAAATCTTCACGAGTAAAGGTAATGTGATTATTACTTTTTGTTTGTTGGTTTGGATTTTGTTTTAAACTTTGATTGTTCATTGCATATGAAGCATCAAGAGTGTAATTTGGGCTATACATTAAGCACTAAAATGCCATTGATAACAAATGTACTATATACTCACAGAGTAATTTTATAAGGTATGAGCACTCTGTGTCTTGCAAAGTTAACTGAAATAGCATGTGTTATTTTTATTCTGAGAATACTTAATTTTCAAGAGGCATTGGTACTGTGCAAGGGATCAAAGATGAGTGTGTACCTCATTTGAATTTAGTATCTCCAATTTTTCATAGCTCTAAGCAGCAAAAGAATGTAATGGCTATATTGCGTTTGAAAACCAAAACAGGAGTTCTGCTTAGTCATACCTCTGCGTATTCGTTGAGTGGGACTCTACTCAGTATTGCGCTGGCATACTTCAAATAATCATGTTGGGATGCCTGCTTTGCAAGATTTAAGTGCTACAGCAGTGCTGAAATTTTCTGAGAGATAGAAATATGCATACTTGTCAAAACTGAGTATTTCCCACAGTTTATTCATCCTTGGGATGTACAAAAAAAAAGGAACACAATACACTTTAAATGCGTAAGATATGACTTGTGAAGAGTCAAGATGGAATTGGGGAAGAAAATCTTGGATTTGTGCTTTTTGAATACAGTGTTTGTAAGCTTCCATTGTGTTCTTTCATGGTTTTCTTAGCATTGCACCTTTTTGAAATGCTGTTTGTGTGTATGGTTTTCTCAGTGTGCAAAAGAAATGTAAACAGGTAAATTGAATTCCTGAACTACTTGCTGTTTCGTTAACCTTTAATAGTGTCTCTGCTCAGGTGGATAGAAAAGGGAGCGTTGGTTGGCTGCTGCTGTCCGTAAGGAGCATTGGTTGGCTGCAGCCTGGCTGATGCTTGTGAGGTCTGGAGGTACAATGGCCCTTTCTTTAAAAATGAAAAGAAAAGCCTTTAGTAAGGAGCAGAAAAGGGGAGAAAAAGGATCTGTGAAAGCCCGTAACATTAGAGTGACAACCTTAATTTAGTAGGTGTAGTGAAGTTAATTAAGACGTGAAGCAGAAAAATAACACAGTGTAACTCTTAAGGCTGAAAGGAGAAAATCCAATCTGTGTGGTGTAGGAGGGAAATTGATAGGGCAGGGGCACCTGACCCTCTGACTCTTGCACTTAGAGATTCATGATGCAGTGTGGTTGTGGGAGGAAACAGTGTCAGATGCTGTTCTCATTGCACTAAAAGCTAGAATTCCTATTGGAGAGGGATTGTATTCTTGAACTTGGGCAATATTTATGAAATCGTAAAATTCCCAGACAGACATGTAATGCTACTGAATTCAATTCAGCACTTTGAAGTAATGCAGAATTTTATATTGGACTTTGTAAAAAACCCAAACCTTAAATCAGTGGTGTACCTTTGGCCTTTGTCTTGTGTCTCATTATAAACTTGTGATATATTTAACTTACCTTGTATTATCTGGTCAATTACTTCGATTTCTAGGGCTCAGCTCCAGAGATTGATCCTACTGACAGTTCAAACTTTGGATGGGAAACCAAAATCAAGGCATGGATGGATCGTTATGAAGAAGCAAATAATAACCAGTACAGTGAGGGTGTCCAGAGGGAAGCACAAAAAATAGCTTTGAGATTAGGCAGTGGAAATGACAAAAAAAGAAGTCAGCACCAGCAATCTGATTTTCAAACCTCCAGTAGAGGTAATGAGCTGTGCCTTGTTGTTTTATTGCATGCTGCTTTTCTGCCATGACAAATAGATGCATTTAGATGGCCTTAACCAAAAAAAAAGAAAGGGGGGTCAGTCCCCCCATATCATCTGTTTTGTTCATGTTGTCTCACTGGATCAAAGCATCAGAGATTTAACATCTTTTTCAGATTTTGTAATTAATTTTAAATTATTTTTTTTTTCATCCTGTATCCCCCTGTTCTGTTAAAAATAACCAAGGTGTTAGTCTGAGACTGAACACTGGATTATCCTTAGACTGTCTTTTGTGGTTTTCTGCTCTATGAGGAATATAAGGACCCGTTGATTGAAATTGGAATGCCTTTTTTTTCTGCTATATCTATCAACATGTTAGTTGTCCACATAAGGTATAGTAAGTATTCTAGATGTTTAGGTACTCAGAGTAGAATTTCATGAGGGATGTTTCTGAGGGTAGATGATGTTTTGATGATGGTGTGGTTTTTTTTCTTCTTTGTTTTGGGTTTTGTTTTGTTTAACTCTTGAAATCCTGTAATTTCTAGTTAATGAGGAATTGTCTTTTTAATCCTTAACATCAGCTGCTTATCATCTTAAAGTCAGAGCCCTTTAACAGACCCCGTAGCATTTTTGTAAGCAGAAATATCAAAGAGTAGCTACCGTAGCAGATTAAGGGAAGCATCTGCTTCTTTTCCTCAAAGACCATCATGGCATATGGGACACTCTCCTTAGAGGAATATCCCTGCTTACAGAGCCTTTTGCCTACATAGGGGCTACTTCCTTTTTGATTGGTGATGACAGTTATGAGAGGTGTGAGTTCACTAATTGTCAGGGTATGTGTTGGTTTTCAATTAAAAGCCATCCTTCCATCTAAAGATGAAAATAAATTTGGAACATCTCTCAGGATTCTTTTAGTTGTATTATCTTGTTATTTTCCTGTTGTGTTTTTCACTGAATGAATCATGAATGTCCTTTTATGTCTGCGTGTTTTGTTTAGTTTGAAGGAATTGAAGCCTTTAGAAAATGTTAAGCAAAAATGCAGCACCTCATCCCAGTAGTAATAACAGTTAAGTGCGCTAGGGGATATAGTACTTCAGTTGTGAGAACATGAACGTGCTGTTTCTCAGCTGTGTTGTGGAGCACTAGGTCTAAAACATTCCCTGAATCTAAATTCAAAAATTGCATTGGTAGGAGAACAGGACTGTTGGGTCAAAACAGCCGGGAGGCAATTACAAAAAGGAGGGGTGTTCAGTTCATACAGAGTTGTTTTGGTTTTGTGAAAGTGTCATCTGCCGTTAATAAAAACAGAGAAGCGATAGAAAACGATGCTTAATCAATCAACTCATATCTTTATAGAGTTATGTGCAAAAAAACAAGAAGATTTTAAAAGCTGCCAAAGACTTGCCTCCTGATGCACTTATTATTGAATACAGAGGAAAGTTCATGCTGAGAGAACAATTTGAAGCTAATGGATACTTTTTTAAAAGGTTTGTTTATTCCAAATGTTTTAATAACTGCTTAAATGCTATTTTTCCAAACTCTTGCCTCAAGTACAAGTGGGTCTTAGTTACCAGCAGTGTCTTGCATTTTACTGTTCTGTCACCCTAACTAAAAATAAGTGCAGGTGGAATCTGGGTTTCCCCATTCTCCTGTGGATATCCTTACAGGTCTGTTCAGGAGTTAGTTTCCTCTTCCCTGGTTATGTGATTCCTACATTCTCAGTTGTGTAGTTGTGCAGCTTAAACCAGAGATTTGCAAATTCTACCATCCTAAAAATTCAGAACATAATGGTGAAGACATTCTCTTCTGTGAGACTTTTTTCAGTCCATCAGGCTGAGACCAGAATTGGACATGGGTCAGCCTTGAGACATTTTACTGTCAGAGTTCTCTGGTTAAGCTACTGAGCAAAGCATGACTGCTTCCTTCTTGTGGATCATTTTCAGTGCTGCCATTAACTGCACAGACACACTTAGTTGGGAAATTGCAAGAGGTCTGTTGAAAGAGACGCCCACCCTTCAAGTATTTTTAAGCATTGATCCCCCTTCAGTCTTCTGTAGGTTAAAAAGTCCCTCAGCCTTTCCTCAGAGAGGTTCTAGTCTGCTAATCTTTGTAGCCCTTTGCTGTATGCTTTCAAGTAGTTCCCTGTTCTTGAACTGGGGAGCCCAGAACTGGACACAGTACTCTGTAAGAGGCCTTACCAGGGCATAGTAGAGGGGAAAGATGACCTCTTTCAACCTGCTTGCCACACTCTTCTTGATGCACCCCAAGGATGCCATTGACCTTCTTGACCACAAGGCTGGTTTATGGTCATCCCATTGTCCACCAGGTTTCCCACGTCCTTTTCCAAGGAGCTGCTTTCCAGCGGGCCAGTCCCTAACCTGTACTGGTACATGGGGTTATTCCTTCTCATGTGCATTACCCTACACTTAACCTTTGTTGAATTTCATAAGGTTACTCTTTGCCCAAGTCTCCAGCCTGTCTGGCAGCACAGCCTTCTGATGTGTCAAACACCCTTCCCAATTTTGTGTCATCACCACAAATTTGGTGTGTCTTGCCATCATGTCAGAAAGGTAACTGATGTGAAGAATGAATAATATTTAGAACCTTCAAAAATTATAAACCAGTTTTCTTGTATCTTTTTCAGGCCATACCCATTTGTTTTGTTTTATTCCAAATTCCACGGACTAGAAATGTGTGTTGATGCAAGGACATTTGGAAATGAAGCTCGATTCATCAGGCGTTCATGTACACCAAATGCAGAGGTGAGCGTAGGCATGAAGTTAAATCCCCTTTTCTTTGAGTTTCCCGACTCAATCCCTAAATTTCTATTCAGGTACTTTAAAAGAACCCAACAGACTAATACCTGATAATGCAGTAATGTTATCTTCAATATAGGTGAGGCATGTAATTGAAGATGGAACAATTCATCTCTATATTTATTCCATCCACAACATTCCAAAAGGAGCAGAGATTACTATAGCATTTGATTTTGATTATGGAAATTGGTAAGTATTTGACTGTGCTGTTCTAAAATATATCTAATGCTTATGAAGTTATGTGGCCATTCAAAATGGCTGGCTTTTTATATCATTTACTTTCTGAAATGCTTTAATAATACAGGGCCTCTTTACCTGTACACTGTATCTGTTGCTAATTTCAGCAGTGTTGCAGTTACTTCCAAATGATGTGGAAAAGATAGAAACTTAGATGAATATGAATAAAGATATACAATGAAAATTTTTCTGTATGTGTTCCATAGTGTGGGGAGAGCCACACTATGAGGAGAGGCTGAGGGAGAGCCCTGTGGGGAGAGGCTGAGGGAGCTGGGGTTGTTTAGCCTGGAGAAGAGGAGGCTCAGGGGTGACCTCATTGCTCTCTACAACTACCTGAAAGGTGGTTGTAGCCAGGAAGGGGTTGGCCTCTTCTCCCTAGCAACCAGCACCAGAACAAGAGGACACAGTCTCAAGCTGCAACAGGGGAAGTTTAGGCTGGAGGTGAGGAGAAAGTTCTTCACCGAGAGAGTCATTCGCCATTGGAATGGGCTGCCTGGGGAGGTGGTTGAGTCACCATCCCTGGAGGCGTTCAAGAGGGGACTGGATGTGGCACTTAGTGCCATGGTCTAGTCGTGAGGTTTGTGGTGACAGGTTGGACTTGATGATCTTCGAGGTCTCTTCCAACCTTGGTAATACTGTGATACTGTGAGAGTAGAGCCAAGAAAATCTAGAACTATTTGATGATTTTCCCCCCTCAGTCTTCTGTAGTCTACTTATTTTAGAGTGCCTATGTAGTGTAACTTGAGGAAAACAGCATCTGTGTAACTTAGTTATAGTGTTTGTTTCATATGTGACTAAGAATGTTCAAATACACTGAATGCTTAGTGCCTTACATTCTGTAACCTGTTAAATGATTTCCTGAGTATAACTTATCCTTTGACAAACTGGGGAAATCTTTAATAAATTGTTGCCATTATCTGTAAGCATTGATTTTTAAATGGTAAACAATTGGTGAAGTTCCATTCACATACATAGGAGCTGTTACTCAAACACCTCTTTGAAATCTGATGCCTTCGAGTGATACCTAGTGATGATTTCTTTCGGCTAGTAGGAAATGTTCTAGGGTATAGGTACATTGTGCCCAAACGCCTAGGCTAATACTAAATTTAATTAACTTGTAAACGGAAGCATTGAAGAGCCTATTTCTGTATGTGCACTTGATTGCCTTCGGAAACAGTCCATCTGTTTAACAATTTGCTACACCAAGGCAACACACTTTCCCATAAGTCAGCATGAGTGCAGTGCTGTGCAGATATTCCTTCACTACTTCTCGACCTGAAGTACTTGCCTTTAGACTACTACCTGTATTAATCAGCTTGAGCTCAGGATACCTTGCACTGTTAAGTGTTGTGGTGGTTGTATTTCCACCTAGGATATACTCAGGTTTTACATGTCCTCTAAACAAACACCAATCTTTAAATTAAAAGAATTCCATGCAGCAAACAGCCACAAGTTCTGATAACCAGTAGGTGAGGCTTTTGAATTACTAGCAATGTTGTATATCTTGGTGAAAGATGGAGTCAGCTGCTTTAAATATGTTTAGGCCATTTTTATAGGTAATATTTGGAGTCAGGAGTTTTGTAACAGCTGTCTGACATGATATGTATCAGCTTGCATGTGTGATTTTTGTATTGAAAAGCCTCATTACTGGACAGCCTGATCAAAACACACCTTCTTGCATTTAATTACTCTTTCAGCAAATACAAAGTGGATTGTGCTTGCCTCAAAGAAAATCCCGAATGTCCAGTTCTCAGACGTTCTGAGCCTACAGAAAACATCAATACTGGATATGAAACCAGAAGGAAAAAGGGAAAGAAAGAGAAAGATATTTCAAGAGAAAAGGAGACTCAGAATCAGAATGTCACATTGGACTGTGAAGGAGCAACCACCAAAATGAAAATTGCAGATAATAAACAGAGGAAGCTCTCACCCCTCAGGCTGTCCATTTCTAATAATCAGGTATTGATACAGAGACAATCAGAAAGAAAAGCTTTTAAACACACATACTCCCCTTTTGTAGTTACTAAAGGAATTTTAACAAGTCACTGGAAAGGGGTATGTAGACTTATCAGAAATCATAATGATGAATAAACTGTTTAGAATTTTTTATACTGTTCTCAGTTTTTCCTTAATATTTGATTGTATTTAAAGACAGTGTTGGTTCCTATACCAGTTATAACTATACATTTTTCCTCCAAATTTCTTTATCTGTCTCTAATATTCAAGCTTCGTGCCATGCCTTCAGGAGTTTCCAGTCCACCCTGGAGTGTCTCTTGATTAGTTGTGTTATTCCAGAGTGTAGTGTTTTAAACATAGCAGCAAGCTACTCCTGTAAGAAGTACAAATTCAGCCCAGAATATTAATTGTTGGCTGCAGTTCTGTGTTTAATAGAGGTCTGCAGCTCTATTACATAAGGGTTTGGGGAGCTGGAAAGGAGGAAGGTGTTTCAAAGCTAAATGCTGGATAATAGGGGACATTATGGTAAAGCTGCCTGGTGGTAGTCAGTATTAAATTAGTCTGTCCTTTAATGTCAGTTTGAAAGAATTAGTGGGAGAAATTGAGATTAATAATTAACTGTTTCTCAGAGCAACTGTTAAACATTTAATATGAGCAGATTGTTGCCTTAAATACCTTTTCTTTCCTTTAGGGGGGTGATAGTGGTGATTTTTATTTTTTCTTATGTGATGGGTTTTGATGATGATTTAGGGGCATAGAAAAGGGAGAGCACCATTCTTTTAACATCAGTCAGTGAAGGAAATAAGGTGAAAATGAGCATACTGACACGCAGTTTTCACAGGACGGTCAAATTCCTCTGGAGTTTTACTACCTCAATGCTTGGTAGCCCAGAAGGCATGGCATGTTACTGTTCACGATCTCTACAGAGGCAACATTTAAACTTTCTCATCTTAAGTGTTTTTTGTGTTTTGGTTTGTTTGGATTTTCATTAGTTTTGTGGTTTTAGAAAGTGATAACTGATATTTGGAACCTTCCCCTGAGCTTTTAATGCAGCATACAGTGCTTATATGGAACAGTCACAGGAGAACTGATAGTTTTCCAGAACTGAGCTTAAACCAGAAGGAATCCTGAGAAGGAATAAAGCTGTTAAAATGTGCTATGTGAACACAGAATCCAGTCAACTCTGATTTTTTTTTTTTTTCCTTGGGTGAAATACATAGCACTGAGGTAAAAAAAGTGTATGGGAAAATGTAGATGTACTTGTAAGACAAATGTTAAAAGATCTTTTCTCTAGTCCTTTATGTAAACATGCAGTTGTGTAGAGGACACGTGATCACTTAGCTCTTCTCCAAGTCTTTTATTCATGGCTGTATTTTTTTATTTTTATTTTTTTCCAAAGTGGAAGACTATTTTACTTTGGTAACACTTTTGTTTCCTTGTGGTATGACACTGTTAGAGAGTCTAAATGGAAAAATGTGACCTCAATAGAATACACATGAGCTGAGAAGAACTTCTTTGTGATGATTTATTAACAACTCCTTGGACAATCATTCTAGTTCACTAAAATTAATGCCTTTTTTTTTTTTTTTTCCCAAGTTGGTGGGATGGGGGAGTGGGGATGGCACCCCAAAACTTCAGTATAAATATGCTAAAGAAAACAAAAGATACGGACATGTCCAAGTTCAGAATGGAAAAGGTCTAGCCAGGTGATTATATTTAGAGGCTTATAAAAAGATACAAGTGAATATTAGTGTTTTGTGGGTTGGTTGGTTTGTTTTCAATTTTTGTATCAATTTATTGGCTTGGTTACTTTTGATACAGTGATCTGAGGATTCTTAGTTCTGTGTAGCTTTCAGTTTTCCCTAGTTTTCAAGTGTAGTAGAGCTTCTGTAAAGCAGTCATTTCCATCTTTCAGGAGCCAGATTTTATTGATGATATAGAAGAGAAAACTCCCATTAGCAATGAAGTAGAAATGGAATCAGAGGAGCAGATTGCAGAAAGGAAAAGGAAGATGGTAAGTTGGGAAGCAAGTAGCTGCCTAAAGTTGTCACTAAGGCTTAGTGACACCTGCTCTTCCCATGTTAGTTGCTGCTTTTTTATAGGCTTGTAGAATCTGAATATATATTAGGTCAGATTCTTACATGAGTTTCAACTTGAAATGCTAAGCTTGCTATTTGAGAGCATTTCATCTGGCTTGATCATTGCTTTCTGACAAAAACCTGCTTTTATCTTCAAATGTATGTAACTTTTCATTGCCTTTAAAAAAGTCATTGCAGAGATCACCTAGATTTCATTTTGTTTGCTCTTTATTATTTCTTGCTATGTGTAAAGGCCATTTTTATAGATAGTATCGGGAGTCAGGAGTTTCGCTTCACTAATTATTGAGTTTTCATATTATAAGGTCTCAAAATTTCAATTTTCATAGGTTGGTAGAACAGCACTAAGAAAAACAGCACTGTAAAATGTGGGGGTTTTGTTAGGCATTCAAACTGTGAGATACTTGAAATTGCTAATTAAAATTGGGGGGGACAAATTGTATAATGAAATACTAATATTTGGAACTTTGATTTTTGTTTGTGCTTGATGAGCTTCTGATAAGTGGAGTTCAAGCTGGCACCAATACTGTCTGTATTTGCCCAGACCTGGAAAAAGTAGAACAGGGATGTGGTATATGTTCCTTTTGATTGCTATTTCCTACAACTCTGTCAGTAGCAGAATTGAAGAGACTTGTGGTTATTAGACACCAGAAAACAAAATCTTCTCAAGTAAAATGTATATTTGAATACAAAATCTGAAGAATGACAGCACGAGCTCTAATACTAATGTACAACAGTGCCTGTCATGCTTTCAGGGAATGATTTTCATCAGATACATTGGATGTGTTGGTTTTGCTGCAGAGACACTTTCTTTCCCCGCTTTACATTTGTACTCTTATTAAGGTAAAGCTTTCTGTGCAGCTTAGTTAACAGCACAGTTGCTGTTAAAGATGTAATTATTACTCTAACTCCATTGTGAGTATTGCAAATAACTGCATGTTTGGCTGTGTTTTACTAAGCAAACAGAAGCAGGTTCAGTAGCCAAAGAAAATTTGGTTCCTTGTTCACTCATATGAGCAGTATATTTGCACATTTTCTGTTGTGTATTGTTGATATCAGTGCACTGTTGAGCTGCAGGCGTTTATATTTAAAAAAAGTTTGTAATAGAAGTCTCCCAATTCTGCCACCCCTGTAATGTCTTAAGCAGAGCTCTCTAAAGATGAAGGGATCTGCCTACATACAGCACTAGAGGTCCTGAACTACAGATAGGAAACGTAGCTTTTCTGTGTGACCCAATGCTGCCTTACTTAGAAATAGTATTTCTTGGATCTTGAGGTGTGTATTTTCCTGTAGTGTTTGACAGTTGGAAAATTGAGTCAAAGGATAATGGAGCTTTCTGTCATCGTTCGATACATTTATTAGTATTTCATATCTTTCTGGTCCTCCGTGTTTCATTGTTTTTGAGTAAGCGGCTCAGAGCTGTGTGTTCTTTTGATGCTTATAGGTCAACGATTTACTAGTAAATGACTATTTTTAGCAAGTTCTTAAATACAAAGCAGGACTGTCTTCTTGTTTGTCAGAGTTGGTATGAATGCAAGCCTGTCTTCAGAATTCTGTAATAATTGCAGTCATTGTAACATCTCCCTGTCTTCTGAGCTTCTGCTGAAATTGAGTTCCATGTCACATACACTGAACATGTGCTAAATAAAGTACTTTTTAAAAAAAAAAAAAAGTAGGTATTTATAGATGCAAAAGATTATGACGGAAACTTGATTATTGTTAAATCCATCAGACAAGAGAAGAACGGAAAATGGAAGCTATCCTGCAAGCTTTTGCCAGACTAGAAAAAAGAGAAAAAAGAAGAGAACAGGCTTTGGAAAGAATCAGCACAGCAAAAACTGAAGTTAAATCAGAATGCAAGGAAGCACAGAGCCTGAATGATGCCGAATTTATTCAGGTAGTTATCTGGAACTTTATTTTAAATCTCGCTTTTAGCATGGCATATTTTATTGTTTTGGATGTCAAGTTGCACTTCAAGATGTATGAGATGATGGGTTTTTTCCCTTTGATCTCAAATATATTTGACAAAAATCTACATAGTTCTTTGACATTATATTAACTCCTGGTGCCTTTTTTCTAATGAAATATGTATAGAATTAATTTGCGAGGAATTTCAGTGCACACATAGCATCTCTATAATTCAGTGTGTCCTTGAAGCTCAGGACTGGAGTTGGTCACCAATGCTGACTTTAGCCACAGGAGGTGTCTTTCCTTAGGCACCCTCTATAACTGGTGCAGGACAACTCACTAGTTCATTTAGTAACTCAGGAACAGACTATAATCCTTTCTTTTGTTTTCTGGGAACGGCATCACTAAAGCATAGCTTTTTTTCTGAGTTCTTGCAGATCATGCTTAGTGGTTCTTAAACCATTTTTACTCTGTTACTGGATGCTAGTGTGCTGCTTATATTGCAAATACTCCTACAGATTCTCAGTTCAGGTTGTTTCCCTGGATAATTCATGTCAGAATGCTGTTGAGTATATTTCATGACAATGCTAAACACTGAATAAACTACAAATTACAAAAAGGATATTGACTGAAATACACCATGTTGTAAGCAGCTGATTTCTGACTTTATAGATGAGTGAATGTGTGGCAGTTCATACACAAGTGCACGTGAATACTCTGCTAATGATAGAGCAGCTGCTTGGGAGGAACCTAAAACAAATCTTGCCGTTTTCATGAAGCCACCTTCCATCTTCATAGAACTATTATCTCTGAAGTATTTTAGTTCTAACAACAGAAATGAGATTGAAGCTTTTCAGAGCTGTAAAGGAAAGGAGAACCAACATTTTGTTCTAAGAATAACGTGTAGCTTTACATGTGTGGGATCTGCTTACTAGAATTTTATTTTTTACCAGGAACCATCAAAAGAAGAAGCTGCCACCAAGCCTACCCCCGCCAAAGTTAATAAAGCTAAACAGAGAAAAAGCTTTTCACGGAGTAGAACTCACATTGGGCAGCAACGCAGACGACATAGAACTGTCAGCATGTGTTCAGATATCCAGCCATCTTCTCCTGATGTGGAAGTAACTTCACAGCATAATGAAACTGAGAATGCTGCAGTGGTAGCTGAGCCTGAAGCAGAAACTGTTGTTACAGAAATGGTTACTGAAACAGAAGCTCCAGCACTTAATAAATGTCCTACTAAGTATCCTAAGACAAAGAAGGTATGTCTCTTAAGGGGTGGGGAGAAGAGGATGGGCTTTAACAAAGAGTTGTAAAATTGCAGACTTCTGCATCAGTGGGCTCCATGTCATAGGCTGAAACCTCTTGTCAAATGAACAACAGTTTCAAGATGGTTTTATATTAAACCCCCAAACATACTTCAAAAGGCTCCGGAGTTACCCTGTCACACTGCTTATTGTTAAATTCTTGTCAGAGGGCTAACTAGAATATTTCTTACTTTTTTGCATGTTGCATAGCAAAAATGGAAGATACCAGAGAAGTCTTGAGTTTTACAACACTTTTTTGCTGTTGAATAGTATTAAGCATAAATCTCTGTGAAAGGTCTCATTACACTATTCGTTGTACCCTAAGTGAGGAGATGTCATTGCCTTAAAAATTAAGAACTATAAATAGGCTGGTAAAAGACAAGCAACTTAACACAGGTTATCATAATATATTTAAAGCCTTATATTAATATTATGTGTTATTTTTTAATATCCTTAAGAGTTGTCAAATTGAGGAAGTTATTTTTTCTGTTAATAGGAACTGAAATCCCATGGCACATTTTTCAAAGACACTGTACTAGCTAGGAAAGAATACCCTTTTTTGGATAAGTGTGCCGTAGTAAATGTGCTGTAATTTAATACAACAGAGAAGTATATTCAAGGTGTCTGTCTGATGTGTTGGCAGAATCAGAACCTTGACAGTACACAAATTTGAAGAGGGTTTAACTGTTGTTCTGTTATGATGACCTATTTCCCCTCATCTTAGGTGCTCAGGCACCAGTTTAAAATCTGTCTTAAAATTCTGTTACAAATTCACATCGTAAGTACAGTTGATCTCAGCACTTGTATATTCAGTAAGAATTAAATACAGAAGAACTAATTATTTTTACCAGAAGACTCAAAATCCAACAAAAGCAAAACTTCCAAAACATTGGTATGAAGAACAAATTTATACTGATTCTTTCTGCTGTGCCCTTTATTTTACTAAAATTGTCCTCATTCTTGCTGTGTATGTTTTTAAACTTGCAGCCTGGAAATTAGCTGTTTTCTGATTTGTAAAACAACTGACTAGGTCAGATAGTCTAAAAAATTTCTAGAAGACACTGATAAAAACACTCATAAAACATAACCATTTTTTTTTCTCTCTCTGTGTTTAGCACTTGGTCAGTGAATGGTTAAGTGAAAAGAGTGATAAAACAGGGAAGCCTACAGACAGTCTATCAGAAAGGCCTCTGCGTATAACTACCGACCCTGAAGTTCTGGCTACTCAGCTGAATTCTTTACCAGGTCTCACTTACAGTCCACATGTATATTCAACTCCAAAGCACTATATTCGTTTTACTTCACCATTCCTTTCAGAAAAGAGGAGGAAAAAAGAACCTGTGGAAAACATTACTGGCTCTTGTAAGAAGGTAATGCCTTCCCTTCCATTTTGGCTCACCATCTGATATTAATTAAAAATAAGTCTTTGTTTGCTGACACAAATTCAGGCAGTAAAATGCTTGCTGGCAAATCAGTTCTGTCATGTGTAATGCAATTTGAAACACCTATTGTTTAAACTGTTCAAAGTCACTGATTTGTACTTGCTTTATAACAGCGTTGGTTGAAGCAGGCTTTAGAAGAAGAAAATTCAACAGTGATTGATAGATTTAACTCACCATCACAAGAGAGATCCAGAAGTCCAGCCGTCAATGGTGAAAATAAAAGTCCTCTAATACTAAATGACAGCTGTTCCTTAACAGGTGAAGTTTACTAACGCAGTAGTACTATAAGACCTATGTCAACATAATTACATGTGAAGGACTGTGTTTTTTGAAGTGAATGAAGTTAATGAAAACTCCAGGGATATTTTGTATTGTTTCATTAAGTTTTCCTTGAAAGAGACGCTTAGTTGCATAGTGGTTGGGATTTTTTTGCCCCTTTAATGTCTAATTCGTAGTAGGTGGGTAACCACTGTATCTCGTAGTGTTTACAGTCCACAAAAGACTTAATGATTCTGACTGAGAGTATGAAATGGTTAAGATTATTAATTAATTTTCTCTGCTGTTCTTTATACTCAGAGTTTCTTTTCAGTTCAGGGAGCCTGTGTTGCACAGAGTTGAAAACCTGTGTTACTTTGTAGGCATAACACAAAATGGGAATGTGTTAAAGGTTAAACATGCTTCTGTAAGGATATGGAGCATATTGGGTGATTTCTTGTGTACAGTCTTCAACTTGGAATTTCCACTTTTTATCTGAACAGTCTTAAATACATGTAGAAGTCGACTTTGCCTTTTCTGGAAACATAAATAGCATCATCCTAGCAAGCAAATTTCAGTTATTGATATATCTGTAGGCTGTTAGAAGTCTATTTTTTAGGAAGCTTTTGTAGGTTATTAGAAGTTCATCTTTCAGGAACTTCTGCCCTTAAATTGTTGTAATCTTGGAGTTTAGAAATTCATTACATCAAGGATGTGAACAACTGTGTGTGATAAACTGCATCTAGATCTCCTCTAACTTTTCTCAAATTCTAATACACAGATCTAACCACACCATTAAAGAAACGAAGACTGTATCAGCTGTTGGAGTCTGCCTTCTCAGAAACATCCACACCTACTCCTTCTCCATATGCCACACCAACTCATGCTGATGTCACTGCCTCCGAGCCATCATCATTTGCTACTCCTCCTAGGGTAAAAACAGATGATGAAGCTTGTAGAAATGGTTACAAACCCATCTACTCACCTGTTACTCCTGTAACTCCATGTATACATGGAAATGCCATGCACTTTGAGGTGAGATTTCCAGAGTTTCAGTGTTCAGACATTCCAGTGTCAACTGGTATTTGTACTCTTGCTACAGGGGGTGTTTTACATCTCTCCAGGCTGAAAAAGAAACTGATTTGCAATTTCTTCTTCTTTGTTTAGAATATTTCCTCACCTGACAGTTCCCCAGAAATAAAAAGGCGAGCTTACAGTCAAGAGGTAAGGATACTTGCCAAAAAGGGCAAATGGTACCAGTTTCGCCTGTGTGGCTGCACGGGCCTTGCTGAATGCTTTTCACCAGCCACTTGAAAATTCTGATGGCTTTCATGGAAGGAGTGAGTTCTGTCAATGAAAGAACAGAAAAGCAACGCTTGTGGTTTTCAGGCTGTGGCTTGATCTAATTCAACAGTTCTTCATGATGCCAGCACACCTTAATTGTTTTTCTTAAGCCTAATTATGCTTGAAATGAGAGAGCAGAGCAGAAAGGTGTACCCGGTGGTTGTGGGTGGGCAAGTTGGGGATCATCAGTTGTTGTGGGCCTGTTCCCTTGCTGGCCCCTAAGGGGAAGTGAGGCTCTGGAGCGTGGGAGCTTCCCATGGCAGCTCCGCACTTTCGTGCAACAGTAACGGGTGATAGTCACAGGAAAAAGCTTCAGCAGGTCGTGTTGATGGGCACCTTCGCTTCTGCTGAGTGGTGTAAATGAGTGATCCAAATACTCTCGCCTGGGAGTTAAGTACATATTTGTATACTTTTTAGGTAAAATCTTAACAAATGTTGAAATACACAGAATTTTTCAGTCATAGCTGTCAACTGAATTGTAACAATTACATATAAACTATGGTATTTCGTATTTTCAAGATGATCTAAATTTAGCTTGGAGAAGAGGAGCCTGAGGTGCAACCTCATTCATGTTTATAAAGAAGTGAAGGGAGGACTGGGAGGATGAACCCAGGTGCCTCTCAGTGATGTCCAGTGACAGGACAAGGGGCAACAGGTGCAAGCTGGAGCAGAGGAGGTTCCACAGGAACACAAAGAAAAAATTTTTTCACTGTGAGGGTGACAAAACATTGGACCAGGCTGCCCAGAGAGGTCGTGGAGACTCCTTCTCTGGAGACATTCAAAACCTGCCTGGATGCGTTTGTGTGTGACATACTCTAGGTGATCCTGCTCTGCCATGGGGGCTGGACTAGATGATCTGTCAAGGTCCCTTCCAGCCCCTAACTTTCTGTGATTCTGTAACTCAAAAACAGAAGTTTTACTGAAGCTTAAAAAGAGATAAATTCATTGTACTGTTAGGCCTTCAATCACAGTTGATCAGGCTGTGATTGAATCAGGCACAAATGAATGTCAGAATAGTTGCAGTTTTGTTGAAGTGGAAAATGCTGACATGCCTTTTCTTCACACAGGGATATGACAGAGCATCGATTCTAGCACTGAATTCCTTCAGAAATTCCAACATGACAGAAATGGGCCTGCAAGAAATAAAGACAATTGGGTATTCCAGTCCAAGGAATAGGACTGATGTTACACGGCAGTGCACTGGAGAAATGGAATCTGTGTCAGACCTCCAGCTGGGACTCGAAGTAATTGAGCAAAGTGCACTGCATAAAAACCTGGAAGCCCCAACACATGATAGGACTGATTCAAACAGCCAGTTAGAAACTGCTCATTGTGGACGGGGCACAATTTATTCTTCCTGGGTAAAAAGTCCCGACAGGACAGGTGTAAATTTCTCAATGAATTCTAATTTGAGGGACTTGACCCCTTCACATCAGTTGGAGGTAGGAGGTGGATTCAGAATAAGCGAGTCAAAGTGCCTGATTCAAGACGATGCTAGAGGCATGTTCATGGAAGCATCTGTTTTTTGTACTTCAGAAGATGGAATTGCATCTGGCTTTGGAAGGACTGTCAATGACAACTTGATGGATGGAAATTGTACGCCTCAGAATCCACCACAAAAGAAAAAGGTTGTAATATTTAAAATAATTTGGTCTGTCTCATATCTTCTAATGTTGTGTGTATATATATAACAGAAAGAAAACCTTAATACAATAAAAATCAGTTGACGGCTCACCTTTAGCTACTGCAATGTAGTAGATATTCCTTGGGGGAAATAATGAAGATCAGAGAGTAAAGCTGCATATACCCTTTAGTAAACTTTTTTTTTCCTGAGTGATAGATCACTCTAACTTCCATGTGAGTCATAAATGAATGGCCCAGTAAGGCATTTCAGGTTCTAAAATGGTTGCTTATACCACCAGGTATTAAATTATTCTGTAATCTGTACTAGCTTCATAGAGATCATGTACTCTTAATACTTGTAAGTACAGTTTCCTAAAGAAATTCATAACACAGCTATGGTACAAAACCTTTACAACTCTGAATTCTATATATACACTTGAGGTATCTTGGTTTCACAGAAATCGTTAGTTCCGAGAAATCTTTTTCTGGGCTTTAATATTTTATCCCCCTTCCCTAAGATACTGTGTTTGATAAATAAGCACAATCTAAATTGCTGCGCTCATGAAACAGTTCTTGTAGGTAAGTTGTGTGCTCATGGCCAGCTTAACCCAGAATTTGAAATTACTCTGTGTAACTGTATTTGACTGCACTTGCTAGGTTGGACTTCTTTTGCTCCTTACAGAAAGGATGACAAACGTGGAAGGCAGTAGCCTCCAATATCACATCTCGCTAGTTCTGTCTCATGACAGACTGCAGTAATATTTCTTAATTGAAAGGTGTGATTTATTTTCTTTATGGAAGTAATGATGGAGGAGGAGGTAGAGGCACATTCTGTGTCTGCACATGCATGCACAATGCAAGTTTTGAGGTTTTGGTCCCATTGCACCCCCTCCCTGTATGTGCCTCCTTCTTTGTGCCTTGGGGGCATGCTGCTAGAGACCACTTTAGGATTCTTCCTGAAGTTCTCCATCAGAATTGTGGTTTTGTTTAGTTTGCTTCAGACTGCCACAATGGAAAAGCAGGACGGTAGGAGCTCTGCACTTACCTAGTTCTGACACTGGCAACTGTGTAGATCTTCTGTATGTTACTGTAGCCCTGCTGTTTTGGCAAAGCCAAAGAATTCACCAGAAGCCAGAATTTCTGTAGTTTTACATTCTTTGTCTGAAGGTTAATTTATTTTCAAATCCTAGGAACACTCAGTGCTTTAGTAACACACTACCCCCTTTTCTTGCTGACAAGGATTCTTCCAGGTTGTTACTGCAGGGGGCATGTTACCCTAGTGTCCAAATGAAAAAAAGGTGTGGCTTGTCCCTGACACCCCAGGATTCCTGTTTCCAAGTTTGAAGAAATGAAACATTTTTGTCTGTACTCTTGAAGTAGTGGGGTTTAGGCTCTTCAAAGATACGGTAAAGAAATGCAGGTTTTTACCATGTCAGAAGAGTGGAAAAATCTCTCCTAAGGAGAGGGTGAGAATTAAGAAATTTATTAGTCTATCCTAGGATCATATAAGACGTGAATGTCCTTAGGCAGGTACAAAGCAGGTTCCTCTGCATTTCATCATTTCTATGGGCATTTGTTCCTCTGTTTTCTCTCACCACTGTACAAGTTTATGTCATTTCAGCATGGTCCTGTATCTCTGCCACACCACATGTAGATTTCATCCATTCTTAACTTGGAAGTTTTCTTTAAGCAATATTCTTCGAGAGAGCCAGAGCTCATTCATGTAATGGGTAATTAATACCAATTGTTTAAAAGCAAGATCAGTTCTTAACCTAAACATTATCTTATGAGAAAAATCAAATACTTTTAGCTATTACTCTGGCATATATAAAGGAGTCTTTAATGGATAGGACTGTTGGAAAGCAAGCAACCAACCAACCCTAAGACTGCAAAAAAAGCAGGCTGCCTTGGTTTTTTCTGTCAGTACAGAAATGAATGTCTGCTTTTATTGAGAACTAAGCCAGTTAAATGTGATTTTTTTAAAATTTTTGTTTTCATTATTGTACTTAAGTTTCTTGTTCTGGATGCATCATGTTTCAGAGGAGGTTGTTGATAATTGGAAGGGGGAAATTAGACAGTAAATGTCATTTCCACCAGTCTAATGTCGTTAGTGAATAAGACAGGTATGAAAGTCAGTATTTCAGCTTTCTGCTTCAAATCCTGAAGATTTGAAAAGATAGTGAAAACATTTTGAGAATTAATTTTTCTCACTGAAGGTAACTTAATAAAATGTTTTATTTGGAAGCTTCTGTGTAGTTATTTTATATGCATCCATAAAAAGTAGATACCGGGTTTTCACTTCACGTGTTTTGGTTTTGGTCGTAAAATTTACTTGGAATTTAACTTAATCAGTCTCTCTTAGATTGCAGTAATGTCAGGAATGCAGAATAAACTGGGAGAAGAATGAAAGTGAGAGTTGCAAATGCTATTATGTTAGGAAAAACGTATGAGGAACTCAGAGAATCCATTGATATGTGCAGTAAAGCAGAAAGATGATGAGGGAATGAGACAGAGCAGGATGAGAGAGCTCTTAAAAATAGCTTTGCTCTTATCATTATACTCTTACTACATGCTGTAGTCCCAGGAAAAACTTTAAAGTTTCTTGCAGCTTCAACCAACAGTATGACTTCAGCAATCAATCTGTTACTGACCTCCATCATACTTCCTTCTCTCGGCAGCAGCTTTTCTCTTTTATTGTCCTTACAGGCATCAATAGCTCAGTACTCTGTAAATTCGCTGGAGATGCAGTGAAGTATCTTCCATTAATCTGTCCCTGCTTTCTTTTAGAGTCAAGCAAATGATATGTCTGAAGGGTTACATTTAATTGAAAGTGAGAGAAATGAAACAAGTAAACTTGCCTTTTAATGTTCCTTCTGTTGTGTTTTTGGTTTTTTCTCTTTAGGTATCCTTGTTAGAATACCGTAAGAGACAACGAGAAGCTAGAAAAAGTGGCTCAAAGACAGAAAACTTCCCCCTGGTTACTGTATCTCCTCAAGCTGCTAATGGAGGAAATACAAGTAGTAACAACAGTGCTAATGATGGCTATAACAACAGTGGTGAAAATGGGGAGCAAACCGATAATGCCACAAGCCTCCCTTTACCACAGCCAACTACTGTTTATAATGCAGCTCCCGAAGATGCTGGCAACAGCTGTGCAATTAAGGAATCTTCCAGTGAGAAGAATGAACCAGAAGTTCAGTGGTAAGCCACAAAACTTGAAGTGCTGAAGAATTAATTCTGATTTGATAAAGGTGCTGTTGCAGGTTACTGATTGGGAGGTTTTCTTCCAGATTAGTCAAGAGTTGCCCTGCCTCTTTCCTCAGAAATATAGCAGATACCTCAGACATGAGAATGTATGGGAAATTACCTATAAGATTGTAGTTATTTTCATTCTGCTTTGCTTTTGTATTTTCTAAGAGAAAAATAAGATGTTTGAGCAAGACAAGTTGAAGTAGGTGAAGTGCACTTGTAAATGTGTGGTAAATGGCATTCTTGAGTAAGCATGTGCATGCCACTGCTGCTCCAGCTGGGCTGGGTGCTTGTTGAGGAAGGTGTGTGGAAGGGGAAGAGCAGTAGGATGTTGTAATGGCTGTGAGAAACTTGAGTCTGATTGTCAGCTTGGCCTTGGCTCTGCACTCAGACACTCCTCATGTCTGTAGGCTGAAAAGAACGTTTTTTTCATCCTAAATCACAAAACCTTTCTCAAAGTACTGTGAAGATGAAAGGTGGAACAGGAGACTAATATGTATTGATTAGCAAAAGCTGCTGGAAGACTTCAGAAAGTCTTGTTTTCTGGCTGGAGTGTGTTCATGGTGTTTGCTGTTGCTTAAGTGCAGTCTGCAGGGCTGCAGTCTGCCTAATGGTTCCTTCTGCTCAGGTAGAGAGCATGTGGTGATACTTGCATCATTTTCTATGATTAAATGGTCCCCCTGTGTGCAGACCATATGCTCTGTTGGATGCCATGCCAGACAACTCCAACAGCTAGACATCATAGGGGGAGAGGGTGAGGGTATGAAATATTCTGACTTCAAGTCTGTAAATCTTGGACATTTTCTACTGCATTTTGGTAGCCTTAAGGTAGATTGTCATCTCTGGTGATGCTGTCTCCAAAATGTTACCAAGCACAAGATAAATCCTGCAGCTATTCTTTATGCTGTGGTGAAGACCTAGCAGTGTTGAGGATGAATATGGGCTGAGGAGTTGAATATCCTTCCGCTCAGATGCTCCAGCTATTTCAGAATAGGAGTTTGTAGAGCCTATTGAAGGGAGCCTTCAAAGTTTCACTGAAAAAGGGCCTGTAAGTTCACTATGCAGAAACTAGTGCACTGCATTTTAAGCAAAGGATATGGCAACAGGTTAAAGGGAGAAGAATTTATCTGTGAATTTTTGCACTAATCATGGAGACAGCGACAAAATAGATTTTAGTACAACAGTATTGCAGAGTAATGCTGCACCTGCTTGCCTGAAGGAACTTTCTTTGTCCAGTGCTGTCTTTTCTGTTCTTGATTGGGTTGTGATTATCAGAGATAATTGATTATACAAGAGAAGATACAACTGTCAATTTATACCCGCTATCTGGCAAGTCAAATGTAGAAGCTTCATAGTAGTGGTAGTAGTTGTGAAGTATTTACAACTATGGATCCACTATTACAGAGTACAATCTTAGGAAGACTGCATCCAGCTATGGAAGAAGCAGTTTTCTCCAAATAAGAATATGAAGCAGTACCTGTAACCTGTAACCTTTTTTTTTCCCCTTTTTATGAGTAGCTTCTATTTTTTTCAACTGCTCAGGAAAGAAAAACCCCAGATATACAGATGTTATTTCCATATTAAGAAGAATTGTCAGTTCTTATAATGAGGTTGCAGGAAATTGGTATATTTAAAGTGGGAGAAATTGATACAAAATACTTAACAATCGCATTCCTGATGTACAACCAGTTATTTGGCTCATGCATGCAGTCAACACCGTAAACTTTCTCTGACCTAGTATTTTTGCATGTACATTGTTCTGTGTCAGGTCTGTGGAAGTACATCCTCTTAAATTGAAAATGTCCTGCTCTCTTCCAGGACTGCATCAACCTCTGTGGAACAAGTGAGAGAACGAAGTTACCAGAGAGCTTTACTTCTCAGTGATCATAGGAAAGACAAGGACAGTGGTGAGTTGATTTATCCTGTTGAAGATAGATCAATCACACCAGTCCCCCCCATGGTAATCTGGAGTCATTCTAATAGTATGTTTGGGTCTGCTTCATCTGTAGGGGGAGAATTACCTTGTAGCCCATGCCCACCGTCTCATGTTCAGTCTCCACCTTCATCTCATTCAAATCTCATTTCCCAGTTGCAGCTTAAGGGCCCTTCTTTCACTGAATTTATGGAAGGTCAGTAAGCGGATGGCCTTGTATGGTAGTTGACATAATGATTAGTCTCTTAAAACATTTTTAATAGCGCTTTTAAAGTCACATTTGCAAAGACTGCTAAGCATAAGACTAGATTTTCCCACTTCTACCATTATCTCTGCTTTGTTTCTGTAGAGCCTGATACTGAAAATCCAGAGCCTACTTCTGAATGTCCATCCCCAGATGTTTCACAAAGGACATGTAAAAGCCCATCAAAAGCAAGCAAGGTAATGGACAGGACATGCAGGCACGTGTGTGGTGTAGAATATCCATATGAGTACGTACATCTCTGATTTACCTTACAGAATGTTCATCTGTCTGTGCAATAATTTAACACAGGTAAACATGTAAAGAGATTTGTGTTGGTTCATGCACACCAAAAAAAGTCCATTTATTTTCTGTTCTTTCAGTAGCTGTAGATGTTTTTGTATGATCTTGCCTTCTGTAGGCACGGAAGAGGTTTTACTTACGGGTCACTGCAGTTCCACAGGGTCAGAACTGACAGTAATAAATGTGATTTACATACCTTGTACCTTAGCAGGACTTTCCTCTTGCCATGTCAGGGTTTGGCACCAATAAGGAGAAAGATGTTGAGCAGTATTAACTGAAAGTATTCCAGGTTGTGTTGTTCGGTCTGCCTGCTTGAACCATACCAATTTTAAAATGTTGAATCACTCTGAAAGTGGCATTTTATTAAGTGGTCTTGTCTGCAGTGATTTTCTTCAGACTGAGAAATCTAAAACATGAACAAGGAACAGACTGATTTTGACCTGACAGGTCCTATTTCTGTTAGTACTTCAAAATATACTTTCTGGTTTGGAAGAATGGTTGAGACAGTTGCTAAGCTTTCTATTGCTGTTTTGCTTACACCAAATACATATCTTGTGCCTCAACACTTCTTTTTTCCCATCAGGAAAAAACCCTGAGACATTGTTCTTGTTCTAATGCATGTGTAGTTGACTGCTTTGCACCGAATTGCTTCCTTTTCATTCCAGCCCTCTTCACCGAGTCCTGGAGTTTCAACGCAGTCCCTTGGGAAAACCCCCACAAAACCAGATTTGCACTGGGAAGCTGCAGCTAACACACCTGAGGCTGAATGTGTGAAACATCCAAAGTCCGAGCTGCAACAAAAACAGCCAACAAACAATGTTCAAGCACTTTCAAAGAATCATCAGTCTCAGCCACATCTGCGCAGTTCTGCTGAGCAGCTTTCACATTCACAGAAGTTGCCTTCTGCACCTTTGAAGCTGCATTGCCCCCCTTCACCTCACGTGGAAAATCCTCCCAAGTCCTCCACCCTCACACACCTGTGCAGCATGGATACCTTTCACCAAAGCCTCACTCGCAGCAGTTGGGATCTCCATACAGACCTCATCATCCACAGTCACCTCAAGTTGGAACACCCCAGAGGGAAACACACCGGAACTTTTATCCGGCAGCACCAACCCTTCAGCCAAGTAATCAGCAGCAGGCTAGCGGACCCCTGTTCACTCAGCCAACTTCAGGACAATCTTCGGCTTCTTACAGCCAGTTTAACCAACAAAATTTGAACAGCAATGCACCACCTCCCCCACCCCCCCCACCCCCTTCTTCTCCTTACTATCAAAGCCAGCAACCCTCTGGAAACTTTCAGAGTTACAGTCAGTTGAAGGGCAGTATACCCCAACAGACTGTGTTTTCATCTGGACCAAATCAATCGCTTTCTAGCACTGCGGGTCAGCAAAGTGTGCCAGGGCACCACGTAACTGCAGGGCATTTTTTGCCATCTCAGAACCCCAGTATTCATCACCAAGCATCAGCATCTGCTGCTGCTCCTCCTCCTCCTCCTCCACCACCTGCTCCAGGGCCTCACCTTGTACAGCAGCAAAGTACTCATCAGCAGCACTCTGTAGCACACGTCGTTGGTCCAGTTCACGCTGTGGCAGTAGCTCCTGGATCACACATTCATTCTCAAGCTGCCGGTCACCATTTGCCACCACCGCCTCCACCACCAGGTCCTCTCCCCCACCACCAACCGCCCCATCCTTCCACTGGACACCAAGGTTTGCAAGCACAACACCAGCATGTTGTAAACTCTGCACCTCCCCCCTCCACCCCCACCTTCCAATGTCATCAGCTCGGGGCATCACCCTGCATCGGCACAAGGGTTGCACCACCCCTCTCACCAAGGCCCCCCCCATTTTCCTTCAAATGCTCACACGAGCGTTTCCTCTTACTCCTCACAAGCCCCACATCACACAACGCTAGGACCTGGACCTCAACATCAGCCTGCTGGAACAGGACCTCATTGCCCACTCCCGGTCAGGGTCCTCACATTCAACCTCAAGGACCAAACAGTATCACAACACCCACAGCTTCAGGGTTCTGCCCTCATCCTGGCTCTGTCACCTTGCCCCATGGAGTGCAGGGGCCACAGCAGGCCTCACCGGTGCCTGGACAGATCCCGATTCACAGAGCACAGGTGCCACCCAGTTTTCAGAACAACTACCATGGTTCAGGGTGGCATTAAAACAGACCCCTCTCATCCTAAACATTTTTAAAATGTTGTGTAATATAAACTATGTATATTTCATATGTACCTGTTGAAGGTACTTTTTAAAGCTTGTACATGATACTTTGTATAAAAGCAGACACCAGTGCTCTTGTATTCCTTCCATTTTTATTTAAAAAAAAACTCCTGAAAACGTGCTGTTAAGCCAGTATTAGGTATTTGCTTTTACTTTGTAAGTGAACATTCCAGCTCTTTTTTTGGTTTTGGTTTTTTCAGTTGTTTTTTTTTTTCTGGCAGTAGGTTCGATGCTGCATAACCTTTAAAACTTTATCGTTGCAGTTAAATTCATTTAGTGAATGTTTTCTATATTACTTTTATACATATGTAATTAAGTAAGTACGCAGGCGATGTGATGGCACTAACTCCCCCTCCCCCCCTGTATTTTCTTCTGTCAGCAATCCTATGTGTGCATAGAGATAGAAAATGATGCAATACAAATTTTTATAGTTTTGGTGTGGACATGGCTTTTTGTTTCCTCAGTTATTTGCAGAACTTGTAATTTAATGTATAGACTGTTTCTAATGTTTGGAGTACTGTAAATACTGTATTTCTTTTGCTTGTACAATTGCTTACCCTCCCTTCATTTGATATAGTATTGTATATAAGTCTCTTTTGCAAAAAAAAAAAAAAAAGAAAAAGAAAAAACCCACAACAAAAAAAAAGTGTGATCTTTGTGAAAGTAGTACAGTATATGATTTATTTTTTTTAATATACTGTCACATTGCAGCACTGGTTGGGCATTTTAATTCATGTTAATAAATCACAGTTATGTCAGTTTTAACGACTTGTCCTGAAAGGGTGGTATGTCTTCAGGGAAGCGCCCTGAAGGGCTGTTCCTTTCTCCACAGCTCCCAGGGGTGGGTTTGCTGCTGTAGCACAGCCAGGTGTGGAAGGAGGGAGGTTTATTTCCTCTCCTCATTCTAGAAGTAGGGAAAAACGGTTCTGACAAGAGCAGGCTCTGGTGTCAATTACTGACTGGTGAAGGAGCGCGTAGCGGTGTGCTGCACAAAGGCTTGTACGCACCAGCACCGCTGCTCTAATGCTGCCATGTGACCTCAGTTACAGTTCACAGAATCGGCTGCACCCTGGACTATGCTCCTGTTCTCCTCTTCCAGTGGATCTGCAGGTCTGCTGTTGGTGCAGACTGTGGGGACTGAGACTGCCACTCACAAGGAAGTTTAAAAACGAGCTTTACTATTTGTAATGCAGCTTTTCATCACTGCAGGGAGAATCTCACCAATGGAGAGCTGGGTGAGTGGTGCTCAAACGGGGTATGGGATGTTTTATGAGTCTGTCTGTACATATGTACATACACATATATACATACAGATACACTCTGTGGCATTAATTTATTTTTTTAAAAGGAAGTAATTTATTCCTGCTGCTCAACAGTAGCAGGTCTTGCACTTAAGCAGGAGCGGAATTATTCCATAACTGGTGTGTGACAGTGTCCTTACCTTTTCAGCAGTGATTGCTCTGAATTATGCTCACCTAACAGGACTGTGCTTGATGACTCCAGCCCAGAACCAGAGAAGAAAACCTGAAATGGGATGTGACGTGAAGTGGCTGTTTGTACTTACTGAAAAAAGGTGGTTATTCTTTTCTACATGCAGAAAAGAATTTGGGCTGTTTTAAATGGTAATTTTTTCCCTCTAATTATTAAAAAAACCCAAAAACCAGCAAAAATAGCACACTAGAAATACTTTCTCAATGACTCCTGCCTGTGCAAAGCACATGCTGTACAGAATACGTGAGACTTTATACCAGCATGAAGTAGAATAAGATGGACTTAATGCATTTAGGACTTTTACAACCTTACTAATTGTATGATTAGGCCATCAATAGCAGCAAAAAACCCATCCCACTCTTAGTCAGTGACTCAGATACTGATCTTGGGAATCACCTGGCTCACCTTCTGTAGCCCACTGTTCATTTTGAGACCCCCTTCCGTTCTCCTATGCAGTAGATCCTCACATCATCTCAGACAACAAATACGTGCTGCACAGGGTGAGCTCTTGGAACAGAACAAGGAGCTGAGGTGCTGGATGGCAGACTAGAACCAATACTACACATGATCCTTAAGTTCTGCAGTATTGCCATGGGCCAAGCAGAGGGCAGAGGTAGTGTGTGGTTACTTTGTATTTCAGCTGGCATGGCATTCAAGTGCTAGTATATTCATGGATTGAGGCTTCTGATTAGTTGCAGCAACTGGAGCCTACCAGGGGCTAGGCCAGGTGAGAAGCTGAACATAATTTTTACCTCTCGCGCTGGAGTCCGCTGTGCCACTGTCTTTTTCACCAGCACTGTCCATGTAGCAGTTGGAGCATGAAGCACTCAGGGTGTGGAGGGTGAGGACGTGCAGTCCTGAAACCCAGCTGCTGGCAGGGGCCTCAGCATGTGGACACAAGTTTCTCCTGACTGACGCATGTCCCCCACTCTGTGGTGGCTTTGCAGCTTCTTTTTGGAGGAGTGGCTGCACCAGCCTCTTGGGGATGGGGTCATCATTGGCTTTCTTAGAGTAGTTAAACACGGGGTAGGAAACATTCTTGTTCAGCTTTATCATGTTTCAAGTAGCAACCACTGGCACACCGCCCCTGGTGCCACGTTACTCTTCAGGATGCTCTGATGTACACCCGGTGCCATACTTCACAAACAATTACAGAAAGCTGCTTTTTACTTTCTCCTGGATAAACCAACTCCCACCCCCCACCACACCAGGAGTCAGGGCTAGCAAGGATTCCAATGACCAGCACACTGTCTGAAAAAACAAAACACTTTAATTAGACAACTGCAAGCACCTCAAACAACTGGTTATTGTTACAGCATGGGGCTATCTTCTCACAATCTAGTTATTGCAAAGGCATGTGAATAAATTTCATAGAGACAAAGTCAAGGAAAAAAAAAAAGTGGCACCGTAGTTACATGAAGATCAGAAGTAAGCTTACATTCATCCCACTGACTTCTAGAAGAGGCCCAAACACACCGCTGTACTGTACATTCTACAATGTGTATTGCCTATGAGCTTCATCCTATGCAGCTTGCTTTTTATTTTCCTAGGAAACACCTAATTGCTGCGTGCAACTTACAACAGGTAATCGTCTGCCTAGTAATGGGAAAGAATAAAGCTTAGTGCAATTTGTTTTAGAAACATGTAAAGCTATGAATGGAATGAGCATGATCCATCCTTCTTGCATCAGTGCACCCACTGCACAGTAAAGATTTGCAGCTCTATCCTTCCTTAACCGGTGCCAAGCACACTTGTGTAAAAGATCAGCAATTCTACACAGAGGGTGGTTCTCATGCTCAACTTTTGATGTTTTTTCCTCTTAAGGTATAGTACAACTGAGAGTGCTTATAAAAAGGCAACACCATATGGTACCATGTCTTCACTATCACGTCGGAAGGGAAATTGCTATTTTTTTTTCTTTTCTTAAAAGCACTTAAAATAGGCAAAAGTTGTGGAAGGGAATGCTAAATGTTAATGCATACTTTATTAGAAAGAAGTCTAGCCTTCCTTTAAAGTGCCGTTTGGGGGAATGAGATCCTGTAAACCAGAGCCACTTTGTTTAAAATCCAATGAACGGGAACTGCTGCAGAGTAGAAAGTTTACACAATTCCTTAAAGCAGTTTTAAGTCCACTACATGCAATTGATTTGCTCTAAAGCTCTCTAAAACTTAAGTCGCTTTTACTCTGAAATTGAGTCCCCAGTCCCATATTGAAATGGCAATAAACATTTACAGGTGCATTTACATACACTATAGTACAGGAGTGACATCCCTTTGCCAGAAGAGAAAAATGGTACAGTTCCTCACCATAACTCAGTTCTGACTCCATAAATTTCTTACACTTGTAAATTATATAATATGCATCAGCTAAAATATTTTTTTTTCTTCTCATAAATAGTTACAAAACTTGCCAAAACACATAGGGGGAGGTTTCCTTTGTCCAAAAATCTGACATCTGAATGCCACACAACACAAGAAACAATGTTTAAAAGACACAGTAAAGAAAGTGGGTGAGTAAACTACTTGCTGAAGACAAAAAAAGACTACCCTTCCCCAAGAACACAGTGCACAAAAAGCAAAATGTCAAACAGTACCTCAAGCAAAATAAAGGTCTGAGAGGACTGAAGCCAGCTCACATGTGATCCTGCTAAAGAATTTGTGACAGTCACCGTTTAGGTCCGACGCACTGGGAAGTAGTCGCTGGCTTTTGTGTACAGCTGGGAGATTCTGCTAAGAATTCAGCCATGGATGCCTGAGGCATTCTCCAGCTGAAGCGCGTTTCTCTGGGACCATTTCTAGCATGGGGATCAGGAAATCTGTAAACTGTGCAGCGTCTTCATGAGGCCAACCATACTTCTCCACAAGCACATCAAAAAGACTCCAGGGTTTCAGCTTGGTAATGTGTCGGAGCTCTCCTGCAAACAGAAATATTACTGGCATTAGGAAAATACCTCTCTACCCCTGACAGTGACTAACCCGTTTTTGGTTTTTCTCCCATTCTGCATTCACAGCACCTTGACAAGGCTGAGAACTGTGAGGAAGGGCAGCACGTGGCAAGCTTGCTTGAGGTCACCAAAGCGTTACAAGTAAGTCCAATGTCAAAGCCAAGAAATCATTCCTATGGCAAACTGTATGTTTCACCTGGGCTCCACTCCAGCACCAGTTCTGATTTTTCCTGCTGTCTTCATTCTGCTTCCTGCACACAAAGGACTGGCTTGCTCACACACCAGCTCACACTGAACAAAGGACACCATGGGCCAAACCCCCCAAGTTTTACAAAAGCTGCTCCGATCGTAAGGTGGAGATTGTGGCATTTGCCAGCAGGGAGCAGTGACTCCTCCCATACCGAGCCAAGCACACCACCACCATCTCCCAGGCCAATGTCCCCAAGTCACACTTTGGCTGAATCCTTCCTGAGAAGGAAGGACCTGCTGCTGCCAACATCTCCTTCAACCAACCACCAACACAAGTGGTGGCAGCAGCTGCAGGATTTGACTTCCATCAAAATTTGGCCAACTTGGCAATATGTTTCAGACCAAAACTAATGAAAGAGACTAGAACTCTTCTGCCACTCAAACCAGCAATTCAGGTCTACCTACAGGGTATCTCACATGATGGCAAAGAAAGATGACAAAGACTCTTCTGGCTGCCATCTCCCCACTTTCCAGGCATACATCTGAGCCAGACAGTTTCCACACCTCAGAGACCCCTGCAGAGACTGCAATGTCCTCTGCACTGCTGATGAAGGTGGTAATTTCTCAGCCAGTTCTGGAAGGTAAACATGACTTGCCCATAGCTTCATGAGCACACTATGCCATCTGATATGGGGGGTACACAGGGTGAAGTGATTTGGCAACCTGATTTGTTGTCTCTGTTCATATTTGTTGCCCATAAATTGCCATCAGATGTCAGCTCACAGGTCTGAGTTTCTGTACATCTCTGTGGATCCAGAACTCCAGGGCAGAAGACGACTAATCTCTTCATGAGTATCTCAGTGATATCAATGGATTAAAAGTGTCCCACACCCAGCAGAACAGGCTCCTGCTACTGCAGGCCACAGCAGGACCTTCTCAGCAGGGTGCTACACTTGAAAAAGCAGGTGCTGTCACAGAGACCCCAAAAGAGAGGGTGTGCAAATTGTTGATCAGTTGCAAGAGAAAGAAAAGACTCCTGCTGGTAACGCAGAGTAAGATGTACTGCCCACAGCTGTCCCTTTCCCAGCTCGCAGGGTAAGAGGGGTGCTGAGATAGAGCACAATGACAGCAGAACTTGGTACTTTTACAGCACAGGCTTGCCGCACCAGTACCCGCAAGTCAAACCAGCAGAGGCTCTGCTTTAGGCGCACACTGTCCCAGGTCTGCAGGTACAGAACGGACAGCAGATCTCAGAGCAGTGCCTTCATTCCAGGCTCATTGTCAGCCTTTTAAAAACATTGTGTAACTCTGAAGTTTAACTGCTGAAAACTCACATAGGTTTCCAAAGTGTTTATCAGTGATTACTAAGAACAGGTGGCAAACTATCTAGTGATAGAGATCTTCTGAACAAAGGAATGTTAAAGTCAGGTGGAAATTGCTAATGAAATTTCTGAAGGACCTGTGGGGTGGGAGATGCTATTTAAAGCATTCTCTGCTGACTGCAATAAGGAAACACAGAGCCAGTCTATGAAATCTGTCAAAGACAAATTGAAGATGTGTCACCAGGCAAGAGAAGGATTGGTTATCAAACAGTAGAAATGAGAGGATACAAAGGACTGAGGAAGCAGCAGCAGGGTAAACTTAAAGAGGGGAGATTTAGACTAGGTATTAAGGATGACCTTTCTTTTCACAATGAGGGTGATGGAACATGAACAGGTTGCCCAGAGAGGTGGTAGATGCCCCATCTCTGGAAACATTTAAGGTCAGAGCTGATCTAGCTGGGGATGTCCCTGCTTATTGAGGGGTTTGGGGACTAGATGACCTCTTGAGGACCCTTCCAACCCACTGTATTCCATGATTCTGTGTCCCTATTAACTGCAGGGGGTGGACTAGATAACCTTTAAAGGTACTTTCCAACTTAAAACACTCTGTGATTCCTTGATACAACTTCAGTGAGCAAAGCCAGTACCCAGCCGACATCTTGCACAGGCTTAACTTAAAAGGAGATGGGGCTATCAAATACCAGAAGGAAAAAAGGAACTATGATCTAGGGAAGAAAACCAAAAGGGTTTAAGTTTTAGTTCCAAAATATATTAACCATTTTTACAAAGAGCATGAAGGTACTGGAGAATAGGACTCAGGAGTTGTTACTGGGCTCAGTCGAGATGGGACCCTATAAAAACTGTGACCATTTTTGTTACTGTGCCTAAGAAACAACTTAAAAATGCTTTTCCTTTTTTCAATGCTCCCTCTTATTTGAGTATCACCAACTGCTTCAGGCATTTCCTGGGAAGAGGGAACTCAATCCTGTAAACTCAGTGACACCTTTCCTTTTGTGCCTGTGAATTCAGCAGAACAACTCAAATGTTTAATTCAAGCTCCAGAGACTGAACTTGTTTATAGACGGGAACACCCCCAAATCGTGATGTCTTGATTTTCACCCAAGGCCGATGTTACCAAACAGGAGCCTGCAATTAGATTTCTGGGTCCAGCTTTACGCTGCAGTGTGCAGTTTCTGGAAGAGCCTCAGGTCCTTACGCTGCACGTCCTCTCATCTCAAGTGCTCAGGCCACAGGCAGGTAGGTAGTACAAAGCGCAGTGGTTTCCTGGCCAACTCTGAAGCCTCTCGTTCCCTGCCGGCCCATCACACCAAGTGCCTCTCAGGCACAGAGAGGTGGCCAGGCCAAAGGAAAAGAGGCTCTGCTGCCCAATTTAATGAAAAACTCAAATCAGTGAGCAGGAAAATCACCACCTCGATTTTTCTTCCACAAACCATTTCTGTTTTCCTGAGACTGGTGTGACCTGAAAATGCAGTTTGAGCCTGCATTTGGGACTGTTTTCAGTAAATGGGTGGGATTTGGTCTCCTTAAGCCTCCACAGCACACCCGCACCACTGACACTGTGTGTGGTGGGTAAACCAAGTTTTTTAAAGTGCTTAAATCCCACCCAGAGCCATGAGCCACAGCAGATAGTGCCTCTGAGGAGTGTCACTGAAGTTTCAGGTTGGAGGACAACAGCAACACTTTTCAGTGAAAAGATGCTCATAGAATCACATGAAGCTCTACTCCTCACGGGAATTTCATGAACTGCCCCCTTCCATGTGCCACATTGGTTACTGGGTACCTCTTGGGACACTTAAGGGTGTCTGACAGCATTAGAAAATGCCAACACGAGTGGCGTAAAGGGAAAACTAGGAACATGAGAAATGCTTTAAGGGGAATCAAGCTGAATGGGGTCTACCTGCCTCTGACAGTGGTAAAAGGAAGGGGCAGGGGGGGCAGGCAGAGGGGCCTTGTACAGGCCCTGCCCTAAGTCTAGCAGCTGCAGTCCCCATCAGGAGGTGCCTCCTGCCCAGCTCTTGCACTGCTTTATACATTTACAGACCTGTCAACCCTGAGTTCATTCATCACGGTCAACAAGAGACTGGATCTGGGCCTCTCTGGCTCCTGCAGCTCAGTGCCTGATGAAGAGGAAAGTGCTTGTTTTAAAGCCACCTTCCTTTGAGTTCCACTTTGGGTGTCCCCCAGCTCTCACAGCATGTGCTGGAGAACAGCAGCTGTTTTCAGCTTACCCACTGACAGTTTTGTAAACTTCTACACTAAAGAGCCCCAGACACTTTGAACTGCCCCAAATGGCAGCCACTGTACGTGCTTCGCTACCAACCACTCTTGCCCCTGTGTGCACCATGTTCAATCCACTGCATCTGAGGCAGGCAGACATAAGGCTCTGATTCTTCCCACAACAGCACACCGAGGTCCCTGCTGTACCACAGACATCCACACAGAACAGAAGAGATGAATCCCTGGATCATCTCCTGCATTGTGACCCCAACCTCTTGCAGCACAGCGCCACCACCGCAGCCTCCCTAGCACTCCAGGTGCCCACTGCAGCTGGTCGCTGGCCAGCACTGGTCCTGCTGATGAGCATGTGGAGTCACTTTCAAGAGAGAAGCCACAGTGCTCCTCAGCAGGAAGCCACTCTTGTCAGCTGCAGTCAATATCCCCATGTTGCCCCACTGCATAATAGGATGCTCCTGACACACCCTGTCCCTTGATACAACACAGTGCTGTCTTGTACATGGAGGGGGTCAAGAAAACTCCACTTTGAAGCATCATCACTTCCCTCACATGTCTTAAGGAGCAGCCTGAGCCAAGGCAACCTACAAGAATTGTAAGGCCCAGTGCATTTGCTCAGGTTAGTTACTTTCTTGTGGCAATGGAGAAGGGCATTCATCTTAGGAGGTGGAGCTGCACACTGGTACAGCACCAAACACAGCCAAGTCATTGCCTATGGCTGTGGCACTTGGCCATTTCAGTAGCTGGGAGCACCACAGAGCAGCTTTCATCACTGTGTCACTGAGCCACCTTTCCTGCATTCTGTCTTCAGGGAGTTCATCAGTGTGAGGACTGACTGCATGCAGTTGTGTGCCCATTGCCCAGCTATTCCCTTCCCACCTGCAGTATTCCCTATCAGTAGCACATGCTGGACACTATATATGATCAAGAGTAGCCGAGAGATGATTTTCCATTACGTTACAAACTGCATCACTTGATTCCTTACACAGACACTGGACAATAGATTCACACAGACACTGCTGAATATCCACACTCTGTTAAGTCCATGCCAAAATGCATTTTAAATGAAGTACTGAATACTGCAAATTGTGGCTTTTCTCAGCAAGCCAAGTTTACACCCAAGTTCTTCTTTTGTAACAGGGTTCCATTTAAATGGCTCTATTTCTTCAGTACCCATAAATGAACAGACTCTCCTTTGGGATAGCATTAGGCTTTTAAATTAGTGTTGCAGAAATACCGTTACCTTTTTTGGTGAAAAACTCCTTGGAATATTTCCCCAACATAGCGTATTTTCGAGGGATTTTTCCCAGCAGTTCAATGATCAATGCTATGTGGTCTGCATTGGAGAACATTGCCAGCAAAACAGAAACATACAACAGTTTAATCAGTACATTGCATGCACACACTAACACCGGCCTGGTACAGACAGAAATAGATTGATCCTGGTGGGGGGTGGGGGGAGGGCAGGTGCACACTGCACATTGGCTGATTTGGAAAGATGCTTTCAGCAAAACTCTCTTCTCAAAGCAACATCTGAGTATCAGCTGCCCCAAACGAGTTTTGCCGTGTTACTGGAAAGACACCAATAGTTATTTTCCAGAACATTTAGCTAAGAAAACAAATTGTCAGGTAATTCCTGGGTATTTTGTTTCTCAAAAATAAATTTTTGCTGTGTGATTTCAGGAAATGCTCCTCAGTGGGACACGCTACAACCAGTAACGGCAATTCCACTTCTGTCTGCATCACGGCACCTTTCAAAAAGAAGAGGTACTACCTCTGCGATTGAAGAATTCCCGAGAATATTTTCCAGATAGAGCAAAGTGCCTTGGGATATTGCCTAGCAGCTCTATGATGTGTGCTATGTGGTCTATGAGGGAGAGAAAAAAAGGATACGGGAGTGGAAGGGACGGGGAAAGGATGGGATAAAAAAAGAAGAGGAAAGAAACTGGAATTAGTAAAAAATCAGAAATAGTTTTAAATCAACGTTTGCAGCAAATCCATGCAGAGGTTTCCGGGATCAGCAGAGCTCTGGCATCATTAGTAGCATTTAGAACAAGGAATGATGCCCACATTACCACTGCAAAGTGTATTTACAAGCAAACAAGCATGAAAATGGACAGATATACAGATGGAAGCAGGAGTTAATTCTGATTTAAAAATAAAACGTAAACAAAATTAGTAATTGCCTCATTGAAATAAAAATACACAATGTAAACATTATTCCAGTGTCACTCTGATCAAGAGAAAAATACTACACAGTTCAAATTCATAAAGTTTCTTTTCTAAACTAAAAAGTTGTTATTCTCAGTCAAGTTTCCACACATATGCAATCTTACAGGAAGGGCAGTTTAATTCCTTCAGGCAGTTGTTAAGTAGGTGAATATCTGCAGAAGGGAGTTTTTGCCCACCCACTGCTAGTGATGGAACTTAAAACTAAAAAGAAAAAAATTGTATTCTGAAAACAACCATGTATGAACAGTTCACTCAAATACAAAACCTCACTGAAAATGTAAGGAGTGTGAAAACACCTAGAAGCTAGCATCTCAAAAGAGTCATACCTTCATCTCTGGAATAGTCTTCACCGGAGTGTGGTTCAAACAAATAATCTCCAGTTGCTAGCTCAAAAGCCTACAACACAACAGACACACTTATGGGTATTTCAGAAACTATGTTCTTCATCTCAAGATGCCAGCAAAACATCGCAACTACCTCATAACCTAAAGGGAATTAACAGTCAAAGCTCAAGGCCTACAACTTGATCTGAGACTGGGAAGAGGCAACTTACCTGTGGGCTGGTAGAGCTTCACACCCATGCCCAAGCACACCCTGTCAGTTCCAGAGGCTGGAAGTTTGGCAGTAGACAGCACAGCCAGATCCCAGGCACTTCTGCACGCTCAGCCAGGATGAACGGAGGAGATGGATGAGGGTTATGTGACTGCAGCTCCCCCCCCAGCAATCCCTGGGGCTCCACTGGCTGACCAGGGAGTATTTTGGTTGTGGTGTGACATCCAGCACCAGGTCTTCGGTGGTGGAGGCAGCAAATGGCCTCCATCCGAACAGATGGGCGCAGGGTGTGTGAGGAGGGCGTCAGTGTAAGGTGATGTTAAACATGGTTTTACATACTTAGGTGCTGTCTGCTGATCATGTTGAATACATGTAAGCCAAGGAAGCTGAGAGAGGGGCACTTCTCTGTATTTTCAACAAAGAGCTACGCCTGTGTCTGAAGGCTAATTAGCTGTCAGGCAGCATGTCTGGGACTGAGAAAAAGCCAGAATAAAAAAAATGAATCTGTTTTAAACTGTAATTGATCACTTGAAATTAGTAAGCAGGGTGAGCTTACCAGATGACTCTTAAGTCTTACGCTTCCATGGGATGCTAACCCTGTGTTAGGGCAGGACAAAACTGAGTTTCTCTTGAGGGTGTAATGCCTATTAAAGGCTGCAAAAGGCTGCGATAACCCTGAGAGCCCACACTTGTGTGCAAACCTGGGCTCATCTGTCTTACTTGGTTAAACTATTCTCTTTCTGCTCTGGATCGCCAATTGCCCAAGCAGCCACAGGAATTTAATTGTTTTCCAGGTGGCTGAAACCTCAAACTACTCTCCACCTCCAAGACCAGGAAAACATCCAATCCACAGAAGAATTCCAAAGACCAGATGGAACTTCATGGCACAGTTCTAGGAAGGGATTTCACTCCATTAGTGTTTACTACAAAGCATTTGTCTCCTGAAAACACACACTTTGCTGTTCCAATTCATAACCTGGACTTGTTAAATCACCTGTAAATTTAGTCTATTTATGGGCACTTGGCATTTGCAAGCTTTGAACTGCAGAGCTATCCAAGTGGGTTACAGCCAGAATAGTTCATTGCCATTGCACAGAGGAGCCAAGAAAGCAATAATGACCCTTGCTGGTATTTCTGTAGATCCTATGAAGTCACTAATGAAGTCACTCACCTTTTTCTTGTTCTACCCTAAGCTTTGACAATTTTCATTTTACAGCTTACCCCCAAAAAAAAATATATATAGCTGAAGGACTTCATATATAAGCAGGTATTTAAACTGAAGAAAGATCAGGGAGTACCACCAAGATGTTAGTGGACTAAGCAGAAGGTGCAGGAGAGGCTAAGGGGGTTGTGTTTGTTCAGGCTGAAGCAAGGCAGGAGAAGAGGGGATTTAACTGCAGCACTCCACTGCCTGAAAGGCAGTAATAAGGAAAAGCAGGATACAGACTTCCCAAGGAAAGGACAGAGAACAGACATAAACAGCAAGACGAGAAATTCCAACCACACTTGAGGAGAAAAGTTCTTCAATGAGACTGGCTGAACACTGAGACAGGCTGCCCAGTGGCAATGCCATTCTGACAGAAATGTATCCCTCAGCTGCACAAGGCTCTGAGAAACTTCACCTTGACATTAACCCTGGTTCAAGCAGGAGGCCTACCAGAGATGTCTTTCAACCTAAATGTGCCTATGATTTCTATGATGCCACAAATACAGATGAACCATATTTACTTACTTTGAATGCAATCACTTATAAAAACTAGATTCTTGACAGAAGCTCTGACTTTGAAATACCATAATCTTTTTCACTTAATGTTGGCATTTACCTCACCATAAATCAGTGTTTTAATTATTATATGGAGGTAACAAATGTGTTACAGCAAGCTCAACATATGGCACAAAAGCCAAAGGCAATCATCCATCCGTACTGACTGCACTGACAACTGCTACTTCCCACTTTCTGAAGGTTACTGCAGAAAAACAGTCTAGACTGCTTTTCTCCATCTGGAGATGGAGAACCTTTCATATAAATGGTCACACAGCTGCTTTTGCAGGCTCTGCAGAGGCTATGATTCCTTTCCTGTCGTGTGATTCTATAGGAACCTACCACAAAGCTGTTGGCATCACTGCCATGTATTATGGATCCATGCCTAAACACACAGTTGGAAATAGCTACATTTTCATTGTGTGACAGCTGTGTACTCAATCTGGTGACTGAAATGGATGCATGCCTAGGGAAAGCTGTCTGGGGGAGATGACTGGAAGAACAATTCACTTGTACTGCATTAGCCTCTCTAAATTTCTCTTACAAAGCCCCAGCTGAAAAAGGACAATGAGCTATAGGCCAAAATTATTATTCTGACAGATGAGATCCAGCACTTAGCCTGAGTTTCTCTGCACCAGATGAAATGAAGAGCTGTGAATGAGAAGATTGTAACTGCTTTTAAAATGGGTTTAATTTTAAGAATACTGTTCCACAGGTAACTGGGAGCATGGGAAGGAGAACAAAAGGCTTTTTGAGCTATACCTGCCAGCAGACAGTTTGTTCTCCCATGGACGTTTCCTTCTGAAGAGCCAAGCAATGGGTGGATTATAAAAAGCATTTTGCATGGTTAGTGTGTGGTGAGAAAGGCCACATCTACAGAACACAGACATGCACAGGATGCTTGAAAAGGAAACAGGTTTCTATAATTTGCTGTGTCCTGATCTTGGATTCATGTACCTACTGAGTGGTTGCTCTGGAAAGTCATTTTCTTTGGAGAATAATTTAAAGTATTTCAGATTGTCCACCCACCACCTCCAAAAAGGGTGTAAAGTGATTAATAACAGCATGCAGTACTGTATCAGCCTGCTGTAAAATATGTGCATAGTGACTTGAAGTTCTTCTCTTAAGCAGATTTTTTTGTTTTTCCTTTTTTTCCTCACAATGCTGCTTTTGTGCAGACTGAGGCTTGTCATCACACCTCGGGTATGGGCCACTCATGCACACTAACATGCAGATACTCGTGATCCCATGGAGACATTGTCGTTTTCCCCCCACTTACAACACAGGAAGTGTAGGTAAGGGCAGATACTTCTCCAGCCTATGCTAGAGGACACCATGCAAAGTAGTAAATCAGGGATGGAACTACAAACACTTAGGTATAGCTAAGTGTTAATTCTGCCAAGAGGAAGGTGCAGAATGAGCATTGTAAGTCACTATAATCTGCTCATTCTTCATTCTGTTCCCCTGAGTTCTCTCACATGAACAGACATAATGAAACCCACCCCTCTAAGCTTACTGGTCTTGTAGTAGCATCTCTTTCATTTTGAAAGCTGTTTGCCTTCTCCCTCTCACCCCCATCTTTTGGATTCTCGTTGGCCGAGCCCAGAGAGTAATGGTGAATGGCACCACATCCAGCTGGCGGCCTGTCACTAGTGGTGTGCCCCAGGGATCAGTGCTGGGCCCCATGCTCTTCAACATCTTTATTGATGATCTGGATGAGGGCATTGAGTCCATCATCAGTAAATGTGCGGATGACACCAAGCTGGGGGCAGCAGTTGATTTGCTGGAGGGCAGAGAGGCTTTGCAGAGGGACCTCGACAGGCTGGACAGATGGGCAGAGTCCAAGGGCATGAGATTGAACACATCCAAGTGCCGGGTTCTGCACATTGGCCACAACAACCCCAGGCAGTGCTACAGGCTGGGGTCAGAGTGGCTGGAGAGTGGCCAGGCAGAGAGGGACCTGGGGGTACTGGTTGATTGTAGGCTGAACATGAGCCTGCAGTGTGCCCAGGCAGCCAAGAAGGCCAGTGGCATCCTGGCCTGCATCAGGAACAGTGTGGCCAGCAGGAGCAGGGAGGTCATTCTCCCCCTGTACACTGCACTGGTTAGGCCACACCTTGAGTACTGTGTCCAGTTCTGGGCCCCTCAGTTTAGGAAGGATGTTGACTTGCTGGAACGTGTCCAGAGAAGGGCAACAAAGCTGGTGAGGGGTTTGGAACACAAGCCCTATGAGGAAAGGCTGAGGGAGCTGGGGTTGCTTAGCCTGGAGAAGAGGAGACTGAGGGGTGACCTTCTTGCTCTCTACAACTACCTGAAGGGAGGTTGTAGCCAGGCAGAGGTTGGCCTCTTCTCCCAGGCATCCAGCACCAGAACAAGAGGACACAGTCTCAGGCTGCGCCAGGGCAGGTTTAGGCTGGATGTTAGGAAGAAGTTCTATACAGAGAGAGTGATTGGCCATTGGAATGGGCTACCCGTGGAGGTGGTGGAGTCACCTTCACTGGAGGTGTTCAGGAGAAGACTTGATGGGGTGCTTGGCTGTATGGTCTAGTTGTTGGGTGGGTTGGATTGTTTGATGGGTTGGACGCGATGATCTTGAAGGTCTCTTCCAACCTGGTGTATTGTATTGTATTGTATCACCAAGTATGATTCTATGTCTGATGCCCTGCCAATCTACAGTGATGACCTATTTGCTATTTCTTTTAATATGAAGAAATATTTCAGGACTCACAACTCGCCACCAAAGCCACCTCAGGTAAGTGTTAGAAACAGCCTTGTTACTGTCCTACTCTTTTGACATAGTCATCTCCTCCCTGCAGTGCAAACAAGACTGTACCAGTCTTGAACACCAGAAGTCAGCTGATGAGACTCATTATTCCAGGTGCCTTTTTTGTCTCCAATACAAAGAGCATGAACAAGGAAAAGCAGTGGCATCATGGTGCTTCCAGTCATTTCCAGGAGCAATACACAGGGATGCCCTCTGCCAGTACTCACTCCCTTATCTTGCCAGGATTTCTTGGCAGCAGCAGTGGAGGACTGTGTTCCATGGGTTTTGAGATTTAGGAAGTGCTAAATCATGCAGTGCCTGACCAGCTTCTGCTCCACAGAAAACAATCCTCTCAGTACTGCAAATACAGACATTCAGCCTGATAAAATGAAACGATTAAGGGTGGTTTCGGTTCTGTCAAAGGCACTGCTGGCTCTGAATTAGTCCTTTTTTGTGTGTGTGTGAGTGAAAATGAGAGAGGTACCTCCCTACTGGCAGAATTAAAATAGGGAACAGAATTTTCTAGAATTTAATAAATGTGTAGAAAGATTTCCAGTGTCTAGCATTCCATGAGCACAGCTGAGTATCCCACTTAAATAGCCACATTGTTAGAAGAAAGGGCCCTGAGCAATTTCCTTAGACAAACCCATAAATGACTGGCAAATGACAGCAACAGCCAGTTTGGGGGGTGGGGGGAATATAACCTACCTTACACTTCGGTGCATTCTTTGCTAAGCCCACAACAAGCCAACAATTCTGTGGTAGTCCAGAAAAGCCCAGTGGCATGTAAGTTCTTTCATTAGCTTCAGAGCACATCATGCATGCACTGATGACCAGCCTCCAAAGATACTCATTGTCCTCTTTTTACCCTGGTTTTTGTTGTTGTTGTTGTTGTTCTGTTGGGGATTTCCCCCCCCCTCTCCTTTTCCTTAAAGACTCTGAGATTCAGATGACCTAAGCAGAGGACTGGTACTAAAGATACTTGCTCTCACTCTTTAAATCTGATCTGAAGAGGTTTGAAGTGTAAGAACCAGACCATGCCAAATAATGTAAAATGAGAAGTTTCAGTTCACAGGCATCTGGCTTGCTATGCTACTTATTCACTGATGTAACACCAAAAGAAACAACTAGACCAAATCTTGGTACAAGGAACCAAGTGGGACCTACAATGGCATTAAAACACTTCAGTACTTCACAGTTGACTACATTAGGGATTGCAGAGAATCAGATCATAATTTCCAAACATAGCATAAATAAATCAATTGGGAGTCTGTATTTCTGACATTAGGAATTTTTCCCTGGCTGTTAATCTGTTACAAGTCCTGGGCAGAAAGAGCTGCTAAGGTCTTCAAGGCAAGCCCTGCCTCAGAGCTGTTTTCCATGTGATACAGGATGAGCATCTCTGACCCATTTTCTTAACCACATAGGAAAGCAGATCTGGAGGCATTTAGAAACACTGGATTTTTGGGGTGATCTTGAGAGACCGATGACTATTTTTTACAGGACTATACAATGATGACAGCTGAGCTCAACAATCATATGTCAGTGCTGTGAAATTATAAAACTTCTACAGCGTTTTTTAAAGGGGGGAAAACAAACTCGTGGCAGAAGCCCGAATCCCGGTGTTTTTGCCTCAAACATTTAACCATCTTTGCATCTTATGTAACAAAAAGCAGAAATATAGTTTTCTCAGTAAAATACTGACGTTTTATAAATAACTGTGAATCTGAACTAAGATATCCCTAGTGGCACACATGCTTTTCATTTTTAAGGTTTTGTTTGCGCTTCGGTGGCTTTATTTGTGTGGGGTTTTTTTGTTCGGGGGTGGGGAGAGGGGTTGTTTGGTTGGGGTTGTTGTTTTGGTTTGTTGTTTTTTTTTTCCCCCTGGACTTTGAGAAAGAACTCACATGAAGAAAGCAGTAATCTTTTTTTATATATATATATATAAAATATAAGATGCTGGACAACCCCAAAATTGTAAAAGTACTATATTTCCCAAGTGTGATATCGCTATTAAGTATCCCTCTTTCTTTAAAAACAAGGCCTTTACATGTGGGTCTATAAGCTTCAATACTGTATATAAAATCAGGAGGGAATAGGTAAAATGCTAAAGGAAGACAAATAAAGGGTATTCAATAACATAAAAAGGTATCAAGTTCAACAGAGATTTACAAAGTATGAGGTAAAAGGAACAAAAAGTCTCTACGGTAATTTTGTAGTTACTTAAGAGAGGCTAATGGCATCCCGACCTGTATCAGGAATGGTGTGGCCAGGCAGGAGCAGGGAAGTCATTCTGCCCCTGTCCTCAGAACTGGTTAGGCCACACATTGAGGACTGTGTCCAGTTCTGGGCCCCTCAATTTAGGAGAGATGTTGAGTTGCTGGAACATGTCCAGAGAAGGACAACAAAGCTGGGGAGAGGCCTCGAGCACAATCCCTATGAAGAGAGGCTGAGGGAGCTGGGGTTGCTTAGCCTGGAGAAGAGGAGGCTCAGAGGAGACCTTATTGCTCTCTACAACTACCTAAAGGGAGGTTGGTCTCTTCTCCCAGGCAACCAGCACCAGAACAAGAGGACACAGTCTCAAGCTGTGCCAGGGGAGGTTTAGGCTGGATGTTAGGAAGAAGTTCTTCACAGAACGAGTGATTGGCCGTTGGAATGTGCTGCCCGGAGAGGTGGTGGAGACGACGCACGTAGTGTATTTGTCCTCAAGGAGATATTACAAAAAGAGCAAGTGCTACAGGAAGCTGAATAATGTAAAGTTTTTACTTTTTATATTCTTTGAACTTATTTTAACATCTGTAATTTTGGGTTTGCTATATGTTAAAACTAATTCCACAGAATATTGCCACGTATTTTACTAACCAATTCCTTCTCTTCAAAGTTTAGAACCTAAAGGTGTTATTTGTAAGTAGAATCTAATGAATGTTTTCACTGCACTTGACAAGCATTTGAAATATTTGACCATTTTTCTGGTTTCCCCAGGAAAAAGGAATGGAAAACACAGCAAAGAGCTGCATAGATTTTGAAGATGGGAAGCAAAAACATTACACTGTCATTTAAAATATGTATCTCTATATATCTAGATAGATAAATAAAGATGTATTTCCCTCCAAACTTGCATGTTTTTGACTGCAATTTTAAAATGCATCAAATGAAAATTAGATATGTTCTCAAAAATACTTCCTATTGATCAGAATTCTTAAGAAACTGAAATAAAGGGGAGAAATTATCAGTAGCTATGACATAATTTATGATAGCGTCTGTGTGTCAAAATGTCAGAATCATCCTCATCGGGTTTCCTTATCAGAAAAGGCAACTGGGTTTAGGAGGTTTATTCTTGTAAAATACACATGGTATTGCTCTTACCATACACGCTGTACTCCAGATATCAGCAGGTGTACTGTAACCTGCTCCTATTAAAACCTCTATGGATCTATATTGTCTTGTCTGGATGTCTTCTGTGAAGTGTTTATGCTACAATAGAAAGAACCACATTAACGGGTGAAAAAAATAACAATAAAAAGATTAATTCTAAATAGTGAAGGCTAAATAGCTGAAATGATGTCACACTTACCACCCAGCAAGCATTCCCCAGGTCAGCAATTTTAACTCTAATTTTATCTGCATTTCTTGGGTCCAGGGGATTCACCAGTAAGTCAGCAGCACGAGTTTTTGCTAACACAAGCAAAATGCAGACCAGTTAGTATTTTGAGCACACTCTTCATTTCTAAGCACTTTTGCCTTTATCCAGTTTTTTGATACACTGAAGGCATCAAAAAACGTTTGCTGAATGTTAGGAGAAACATAAATAGGATTTCTTACCTTGGTTTCTCAATACCCTTACACATTTCAAGTGTAATGTAAGTGTAATTTTTGTGTGTTCTTAAACTGCCAAATGACTGTTATTAGAATAGCCAGAAAAGCTTCTAAGAAAAAGTAGCACGTATGTTTTCAAAATCAGACTCAGACAGAAAACGCTGAAACTCAGCTCCAAGAGCTCCACATGAAAGATATATTCTTGGGACAGTTTAGTTGAGAAAATAAATTCTGCACTTCCATTCCTGGCTAAAGTAAATAAAATATTTCTGTTTTTCCCCCCTTTTGTAGACATCTGTCCAAAGGGCAAGAGGACTCACACTTTTAAAAACCCACCAATATTCAGCACAAAAGTAAAATCCACTGAGAGAATAAGGTTGAAATCCAGCACTTAAGAGACAGCAACTAGAAAGTTTAATATTGAAGTCTTCCCTTACAAGCTTGCTGTGTAGTACAGTCTAATTTATTGAACACAAAATCACGTATTTTTCAAGAAATAGCAAGACCTTTTACAACTCAGCAGCCCTAACAAAAATAACTAAAAAAATAAAGTAACATTTAGAAAAAAGATAGTGCAAGATAAAGTCTTCCCATGTGTCTTGAAGGTGAAGGATGGCAGTAAACAAAGTGTAATAAGCGGAGAAGAAAACACCTCATCAGTAAGACAACTTAATATGACATCAATATTACAGTCTGTGTTCCCTTACATAGCTTTGACCTTGCTGCGGCTTCTCTTGCTTTCCTCTGTGCCTACTTCAGCCTTTTTCACGCTGTCCTACCCAATGAGACTGCTGTTCCAAAAAGGATTGGACGTGGCACTTGAAGTCATGGTTTAGTTAGTCATGAGGTGTTGGGTCATAGGCTGGACTTGATGATCTCTGAGGTCTTTTCCAGCCTTACTGATTCTATGATTCTGTGATCAAAAAAGAGTTTTCTTCAACCTTCTACTAACAGAGGGACCTGACACGGTAACAGGCAAGCGCCTGAACTTTTGTGGTTTCCTCAGTAACTGATAAAAGTTTATGCTCTGGTGGAACATGAGACCTTGGATTCTTAATTTGAGAACCGGCTCGTCCAGAACTGAAAGTGAGATCAAAAGGTGTTTAACTTCCAGTAAGTATTATCAAAAAAGCATCCATAGGAGATCAACCTGAGGATGAAACTAGTGAGCATTTCTGATTTTCACTTCTATGTGTCCTAGTTCTGCAAAACCTGAGAAGTATCACCTCCTCTTCTCACAGACTCGGCATAAAAGCTTACTTGGGAAACACTCAAACACTGGAATGAGGAAAGCCATGAGGAAATTAATACATCTGTAACACACAAAACTTGAAAAAAAGATGGAAACTTAGTAGCTGCTCATGCACTGCACACTGATCGACAGCCGCCTGAACATGAGCCAGCAGTGTGCCCAGGTGGCCAAAAAGGCCAACGGCATCCTGGCCTGCATTAGGAATAGTGTGGTCAGCAGGGGCAGGGAAGTCATTGTGCCCCTGTACTCAGCACTGGTTAGGCCACACCTTGAGTCCTGTGTCCAGTTCTGGGCCCCTCAGTTTAAGAAGGACATCGAGACACTTGAACGTGTCCAGAGAAGGGCAACAAGGCTGGGGAGAGGCCTTGAGCACAAGCCCTATGAGGAGAGGCTGAGGGAGCTGGGGCTGTTTAGCCTGGAGAAGAGGAGGCTCAGGGGTGACCTCATTGCTCTCTACAACTACCTGAAGGGTGGTTGTAGCCAGGAAGGGGTTGGCCTCTTCTCTCCAGCAACCAGCACCAGAACAAGGGGACACAGTCTCAAGCTGCACCAGGGGAAGTTTAGGCTCGAGGTAAGGAGAAAGTTCTTCACTGAGAGAGTCATTCGCCATTGGAATGGGCTGCCCGGGGAGGTGGTGGAGTCACCATCCCTGGAGGTGTTCAAGAGGGGACTGGATGTGGCACTTGGTGCCATGGTCTAGTCATGGGGTCTGTGGTGACAGGTTGGACCCGATGATCTTTGAGGTCTCTTCCAACCTTAGTGATACTGTGATACAAACTGCTCTGTGCATTGAATGAGGCAAGCATCCCACAAGAATAAAGTAAGGTCTTGTTACTTAGTAATGTACAGCAATGCCTAGACAGAGAGGAACAAAAGAAGTCTACTTCTGTACAGGAAAAGAGCACTAAAATTATAGAGGAAAAATAGCACCATATAAAAATACTGAACAGCCTGCAATTCTTTTACCGATATTCTAAATCACAGAACGCCTGGGCTGGAAGGGGCCTCCAAAGGTCATCTAGACCAAACCCCTCTGCAGTAAGACGGGGCATCCTTAACTAGATCAGGTTGCCCAGAGCTCTGTTGAGCCTCACTATCTCCAGGGATGGGGACACAACTACTTTCTTGGGCAATTAATTCCTGTGTTGCACTACCCTCATGGTGCAGAACTTGTTCCTAACATCCAATCTAAATCCACTGTTCTCTAGTTTGAAGCCGTTGCCCCTCATCCTATCACTGCAGGCCTTTGGAAACAGACTCTCTCCATCCTTCTTGTAGGCCCCTTTCAGGTAGTGGAAGGCTGCTAGGTCTCTCCAGAGCCTTCTTTTCTGCAGGCTGAACACCCCCAGCTTCTTCAGCCTGTCCTCATAGCAGAGGTGCTCCAGCCCCCTGATCATTTTCAGGGCCCTCCTCTAGACCCACTCCATCAGGTCCATATCCTTCCTGTATTGAGGGCTCCAGATCTGGACGCAGTACTTAAGTGAGGTCTCACCAGAGCAAAGCGGCAGAATCACCTCAGTTGATCTTAGTATCTTAATCTGTTTTAATACTGTTTAACCAGACATCATTATTGATGCCATTAGTATTACTAATGTTAAGATTGCTTCCCTGCCCACCTCCCCCTGCCTTTTCTACAGAAGTGAGCTATGGCTGAATTTAATATCTTTCTTCTTTCTTTGCACAAAACATCTGTAAATTGCTCCTGATGAAATACCACCAAGGATAAATAGAGTAGGTTTGTTTCCACAGCTTTGGACAGAAGGTGCTCCCATGCTTTAGTCTCTGGAAGCATAAGGATTTTACACATCACTCCAGGTAAACAGAAAGAGGCTTTCTGCCTATATACTGCCAGTAGCACAAATTATGAGGCTATCAGGCATCTAGGAACCTCCTGTACATTGTTTAAGGGATTGGAGAGTGTAAGGAGATGGACTTATTTGCCTGCATCTTGTACATTTTCCAGAAATACAACTCTTCTCAGGTGTTTTTTATTTCACATTTCTTGCTTATCTTCAGATAACCTTACCCATCAGACTAACAAAAGTGTGTGATTTGCTCTTCTAAAGTCTTAAACCATGAAATACACCCTCCTCTAACTTTCAATACATCTCTATTTAAATTTAGTAACTTCATCTGGGACAATGTTGATGCAGGCTTGGTGATCTATGCTCTCTCATTTTCTTCTACCCACTTACAGATTTAGTCTCTCAGTCTTCTCAGTTTTCTTTATTAAGCCTGAAACCCATATAATTTTTCATTTATCCACTGGCACTATAAATAAAACCTACACATAATACCCAGAGCTATCTAATGGCAAAAATCTAGCTCTTTGCAGTGAAATCAAGATTTTGCCCTCCACATCTTCAATGAGCAGTTCTGATAGCCAGAATTTAAATGCCCAAACCCAGTCTGAATACAGAAATTCATAATGAATTGAGCATCGGCAACAAGGCTTATGATGACAAAGTCTTTGTCTTGCTGAGTTTTAATAACAGCTCAAGAGAGGGACTGTTTGAAACAGAAAAGAACTATCACTGAATGAAAAAATAAAGCACATTACACAATTTTTAAATATGACTGAGAAGATACAACAAGAACTAACAGCTAGAAGCTGCAAAAAGACAAATCCAAACTTGCTACAATTCTTCTGAAACAATTCTGAGTACTGACCAGTGGAGCACACGTTGACCATGCCAGATATTTTATCCTTTCATTTGTCCCAACCAGAGCAGTGATCTTTTTGAGAAGCATGTTTCAAAGCAAGCACAAATGTCACTGGCCTTAATACATAGGGGCAATGGCTATAAACTACAGCACAGGAGGTTCCACCTCAACATGAGGAGGAACTTCACTGTGAGGGTCACAGAGCACTGAAACAGGCTCCCCAAAGAGGTTGTGGAGTCTCCTTCTCTAGAGACTTTCAAGACCCATTTGGATGCATTCCTGTGAAACCTGTACTAGATTCTATTGTCCTGCTCTGGCAGGGAATTTGGACTTGATCTCTGGAGGTTCCTTCCAACCCCTAATAACCTGTGATCCTGTGAATTCAGGTTATGTAATCTCATGATCCCCTGCTCTTAAACTGTGGGAATAATGCTTCCCTGCCACTATAAACTTATTTTTCTCTTTCCCATTTGTACTGACCTGTCAATACTTCTTTTAAAAATGTAATACAAACACATTACCAGACAAAAGATTTACATCAACTCAAAGTGAAAGTGATTTCCCCCTCAGCCTCTACTTCTAAAAGCCATCCAAAACTTACTTGTTTGCTTTTTCATGAAAACTGGTACTTTAAAACCTCAAAATTCACCAGAACACTTTAGAACGAAACTAACTTAAGAGTCTCCTCTTTATTTTCAGATACCTGTTCTGCCTTTTTGACAGAAAACATGACTGGAATATGGTCATAGATGGTGATGTCATTTTTAGGAAAGATGGGTCAACGACACACTGTGGTGGAGTTGCTCTCTATTGTGAAGGAGCAAATAGAATGTATTGAGTTCTGTCTGGGGTGGATGAGGTGCAAGTTGAGAGTTTGTGGGTGCAAATCAAGGGCCAGGCTAGCATGACTGACACTGTTATGGGTGTTTATTACAGACCACCTGATCAGGATGAGGAAGTTGATGAGGCCTTCTACAGGCAGCTGACAGCAGCCTCACGCTCACAGGCCTGGGTTCTTGTGGCAAATTTTAACTACTTGGATATTGGCTGGAAGGACTACTCAGGTAGCCATCCACAGTCCAGGAGGTTCCTCCAGTGCATTGGTCACAACTTCTTGATGCAAGTGGTGGATGAGACGTCTAGGAGAGAAGCACTTCTGGGCCTGATACTAGCAAGGAGGGTCTGGTTGAAGCAGTGAAGGCTGAGGGCAGCCTTGGCTGTAGCAATGATGAGATGGTGGAGTTCGGGATCTTGTGTGGTAGAAACAGAATATCAAGCAGGATCACAACCTCGGACTGCAGCAGGGCCAACTTTGGCCTTGTCGTGCAATTGCTAGCCAAAATCTCGTGGGACAGGGTACTAGAATCAAAGGGGGCCAAGACATTTGGTTAATATTCAAGGACCCCTTTTTCCTAGCTCAATATCAGAGCATTCCAACAAGTAGGAAATTGAGAAAGGGAGCCAGGGACCTGCATAGTTAAATAGGGAACTGCTGAGCAAACTCAAGTGGAAGAAAAGAGTCTACAGATCAGGGAAGGAGCAGCTGGCCACTTGGGAGGAGTATAAGACTGTTGTCAGAGGATGTATGGAGGCCAACTAGGAAAGCTAAGACCACCTTGGAAATCAACCTTGCAAGGGAGGTCAAGGACAACAGAAAGTGCTTCTTCAAATACACTGCAAGAAAAACTAACACTAGAGACCAGTCATGGCAGACAGGAGAGGTGCCTGGAGACTAAAGGAAAGAAAACATCACTACAATCTTCAAAAAGGGTAAGAAGGATGACCCAGGTAGCTACAGACTAGTCAGCCTCACTTCCATCCCCAGAAAGACAATAGAACAACTTATCCTTGGTGCTGTCCTTAGGCATATCAAGGACAAGAGGGTCATTAGGAGCAGTCAGCATGTTTTTACCAAGGGGAAGTCATGTTTGACCATGATTTCAGTAAAGCATTTGACACTGTCTCCCCCAGCATCCTTGCAGCTAGACTGAGGAAGTGTGGTCTGGATGATCAGGTAGTAAGGTGGATGGGAACCGGTTGAAGGAAAGGAGTCAGAGTTGTGGTCAATGGGACAGAGTCTAGTTGGAGGCCTCTATGTAGTGGACTCCCTCAGGGGTCAGTACAGGGACCAGTACTATTCAATACTTTCATCAATGACCTGGATGAGGTCACAGAGTGCACTCTCAGCAAGTTTGCTGATGACACACAACTGGGTGGAGATGCTGACACACCAGAGAGTTTTGTTGCCATTCAGCAACAGTCCAGCACAGAGCCACAAAAATGCTGAAAGGAGTGGAACATCTTCCTTACAAGGACAGACTAAGGGAGCTGGGGCTCTTCAGCTTGGAAAGGAAGAGACTATGGGGTGACCTCATTAATGTTTAGAAATACATAAAGGGTGAGGGCCAAGAGGATGGAGCCAGGCTCTGCTCGGTGATGCCCAACGGGTGGAAGTTGAGGCATAGGAAGTTCCATGGAATCATGAGCAAAATTTTTTTCACTGTGAGGGTGACAGAACACTGCAACAGGCTGCCCAGGGGGGTTGTGGAGTCTCCCTCTCTGGAGATACTCAAAACCCGCCTGGATGCATTCCTGTGTGATTTGGTATAGGTGATCCTGCTCCAGCAGGGGAGCTGGACTGGATGATCTTTTGAGGTCCCATTCAACCCCTAACATTCTGTGATTCTGTGAAGTCTTCTAAGGCGAAATACTAAATTTAAAGCAATCATAAGAGAGATTCTTGTATTTGTACTAAGTATGTATGATTCAATGAGAACGACGTTCAGTGCCGATGAAACCAAGAAGATTAAATCAGCCAGCAATGAAAAAAGGGTTCCTACTAGTGCGCTGCAGCTGTAACTCAACTCTTGCTGTGGTTCATCTGATCTCATATGCCACCACCCTCTCCAAGCTGGGGAGTGCTCAGCAAAGAGAGCATCTGGGGGTAGTCTGCAGAGACTTCTCTGACTGCAGGGGCTGGCATATAGACAGCATCTTTTCAGTGGGCACTCTTCAGACTCACGAAGGAGGGCAGGACATTACTACGTTTGGCACCAACCCAGAAGCTAAAAATATTTATAACATTTCACCTGTAGGTTTGAAAAAGTCAGCATCACTGAGAAGTGCTAGACCCAGTGTTTTAATCAAAGTCAAGGAAATAAGTAATACAAGAGTTCTTACCTGTACTGAAAGGTCCTTTTGTGTACTGAAAACAGTGCAAGTGCCTACCTAAAGGGCTTGGTAATGAATCTTCACCAAAAGCCCCCAAACCCAATAAAATCTACACATACATGTCACTGAAAACAGATAACAATTATATGTAAGGTTCAACCTCTCTACTCAACTACTTAAGATATGACCTATGGCTCCAAGAGACTTTAAGCACACAATATACCACAGTGAGGACGAGCACTTACTTTTTGGCAAATCCCCAGTGCTTGAAGCTGAAACTGTTCTGCTCCTGTCGTGAGATGGGCTGCTCTCCTCTCTTTCATTTACAGTTGATTCTTCAGAAACAGCAGAACCACAAGCTACAGACTCTAGAGCCCCAGAGAACACTGAAGCTGAAAATTCAGAGAACTGTGACTCAGGAATTTTATGACGTCCATTTGGCAATTCACCATTAAACTGTTCATAGGAGCTGCTATAAGAGTAATCACTCTTTGCATTTGGCTCATCAAGATTGTACTCCTCTGGATTTGGACACTCCTCTTCTTCCTCATCTTCATCTTCAATTTGCTGTTCCAATAGGAATGGACCGTTCACGATATGGCCATTTGTTTTGGGGGATTCTATCCACTTAGGGTCTGTAGGGTGAGCGTTGACAAGTTCCTGCTCAACATCGTCATCTTTTTCTGTGTTTTCTTTCTCTGTGTCTTCTTTTTCATCCTGATCTTCTGCTTCACCTGCAAAATTTCAGTGAGCGACACATCAGAGCATACATCAATACACCATTTTAAAACTAGCAAATCATGATTTTTCACTCCTCAGTAACTCCTTGACTTCTAACATATCACACAAGGAAACAGTGAATAGCACTGAAAAAGGCAAAGACCTTAAAATCTGAACTAAAGGTGAAAGAATAAACTGATAACACATTGGAAAAAATAAAACATGAAAGGCTTCAGGAGAGAACAATTCAGAAAAGAAAAATGTTTGAAGGGAAGCTATATCAATCTTGAAAGCAAGCTTTAGAAATATCTAACTCAATCTATGGCAGAGTCATCACAGAAGTAGAAAAATTTGCAGTAAGAACAGAACAAAACTAACCCAAATGTCAGTTTCACCAGTTAGATTTTTATCTGAATTGGAGAAAGGAAAACAGGGAAGCCAGAATGGAGCTGGGGCATAACAATTATGCTCCAAAAGACTAGGACAAAACAAGAATTTAAAGAAGACATCTTAAAAATTTTCCTGAAGGAGATGCAATAGATCACTACAACAAGCAGTGTAACAAGAAAGAGAGAAAGCAATGATGAGTCTAACTACATTAATGTTACAAAGTACAGATTCGTCTTATTTTCCTTCTACCTTGCCAAGATACTCGGCTATGCCAATTAATGTGGTATGACAACTGACTGCTCTGTTGAATTTCTGTCTCTCTTTTGTGGCATTTGATAGCTGGGTTGCTATTATGTTTTTCTTTGCTTCTATAGAAGGTTTGATTTTTCACTTTTAAACTCTGTATTTATGATTTTTAGCTACAAGAGAAAATGAAATTAAATCATCCAGGACGGTTTGGTGATTTTGCTTGCAGATTTTTCACGCAATGCTGCAATTAGTTTCCCTTCTGAAACTGTAAATTCAGGGTCAATAAAAGCAGCTAATACTAACCATCATCATTTCCAGGTTCTTCATCTACTACCTCTTCTATATCAGCTGCTTTTAGTTTCACCTCTGCATGGTACTCCTCCTCTTGATCATTTGATGGTACAGCTGAGGTTACATTTTCTTCTATTTTTTTCCTTTCAGCTTCTCGCTCCAGTTCTTCTATTTCCTGCAGGCGTTTTTCTAACAGCTCAGCTTGTCTCTTCTGCTTTTTCTTCATTTTTTTCTTTTTGTTTTTGGATATTTTTCCAACCTGAAATATGAATGCAAAACTAGACAAAAACCCTACACATCTCACACAAAATTAGCTTCTAGTGGGATTACTTATGAATGGAAAACAATGGAACAAAATTACTACAGAAAACACATTGCTTTTTCTGTTTTACTTCAAATCAAGAATGATTTAGGCATATAGGAAGTAAAAACACTACAAATTTTACACAGTTGTACCTGCCCTTACACGGGTAGTTATTTGATACAAGAACAAAATACATCCAGACTAAAATTTCTGCAATCTCAACTAGGCACAATAAATTTCAGTCTAGGTTAACAGATTATATTGTATGTGGAAGACAGTCTGCTATCCTATCTGCTACTTACATATAAAGTATACAGTATATCTCACTCCACACAAAGTAGGTAATGACCAGCAAAAGTGTACTGGGGAAAAAAGATATGAAAAAGCCAGAGAAAGCAAATGGTAAAAGATTTTAAGCAACTCTTGTGTTGTTCAGCTAGTTCCTGTGAAAAGGAAGCATTTTTATTCACTTTGGAACCAAAATGTATAAACCACAAACAACAGGTGGCAATTACAGAAAGTTTCGCATTTAAGGTAACGTAAGGATTGACAAACTCAGGTATAATAACTAGGTTGTGTATTTTAGCTCAATCTGACTTCTCTTTTTACTCTTTGATAAATGAGATTTATCCAATTTTCATTCACTATTTAGTTAGCACAGTAAAAAATCCTCATATAATTCAAAAATAAAATACAAGGGACAGAATGAAATATAGTTTCCTCAAAGGCTTATCTGTCAATCCTGTTATCTTCAAAAGAACAAGACAGTTAATTTGACAATCCTATTAACTGCCCACTGTGTGCCCACTGAAAGGATACACATTCTGTACACAGAGATGGAGAAAGCAGGCTAGACCAAAGGTATTCTTAAATATCACAAGTTACATGTTATAGGCACATGGAAAGCAGTGCTTAAAACATGTACGGCCAAAGACACCCTACAGAAAGTGCTCTTTGAAAGATTAAAGCTTTATTCAAAGATCTTTTAAAAAGAGTAGAGGCTACCAGCTGTCTACTAGCTAATACCTACAGAAACACAGAAAACATGTGAACTATATCACAATACTTACAGGCTTTTGTTGTGGAGCTGTACTCACTAAAAAGAAGAAAAAAAAATTTATATATATATTTTTATTAAAACTCTATAAAATGAGAAAATAGTAGAAATTATGTAAAAATATTCTTCATTAAATATAAAGCAGTAACTTTCATTATTTTTAGCCAGATTTTTTAGTGTTTACAAATACCTGCTGCCTGAAAACATTTAATGTCCCCATTAGTGTCTCTAGAATTGGGAGGAGCTAGCTAGCATCAGTACCTGTTCACTCTGCTGTCGTTAGTGGAGAGGTAAAGGAAGTCAGAATGTGGACAGACACACTAATTACTGAGAAGTCGCCATAGATTAAATATATTAAATCAGCTGCCCAAGAAGGTATAGATACATTTTAAATAGTACATGGAATATCAGCAAAGACTATTGTGTGGCACTCAGTAGTATAGTAGCATATTTGTTGCCTTTACTCTGAAGCAAGGTAGTTTGACAGCTAGAACCGGAGGCATGAAGAAGTGCCTACAGCAAAAAGCACACTGCCATAGAAAAAGCACCTTCACCTCCTCTTAAGCATCTCTCAGAAAGGTATCATCAATGACTATATCTGATGAGATTACTAACTGTGAAAATGCACCAGCCACAACCCCCCATATAATCCAACCCAACAGAAATAAGCAAATGTGGGAGATAGAGGCACAAAGGAAGTGAGAAAGAGGCACTCAACGGGGGAGGAGAACCTCTCACAAACTTCTTCAGACACACAGGCATATGACAATTAACAAATGCAAAATAAGCAACAGAGAAGGCTGAGACTTCAGAGTTCTTTTACAGGTTCAGCTAGTGCTGCTAAGTTCAGGGGGAAACTGCTTGTATGTCCCTGAAAGGGCAAAGTTTTCAAAAAGATTCTTAAACTTGAATATCATCACTGCTCTAAACAGAGAAATTATGCAGAACCTACTCGAATTGCTGTAAAGAAAGCTCATCTTCAGATCCTGTGTTGGAAAGGCACAGGTTTAACTACAGTTTATTAAGAACCAAGTGTGATAAAATCTCCATCAACATATTCTTTATAATTTTAAGTACTTTCATGTCTGGAAGCAATATAATGGCTCATGGAAAAAAAATAAGTTATTTCCCACACAAATAGCAAACAGTCTTTAGCTATACGATTACACATTATGTAAAATTCAATGCAATATATTCAGAATTTGTAAGATTTTGCATCTCAGCATCTAAAATACAATTAAATACTCATGGATTTTGACCACAGCGTTTGTTCCCGATACAGCAGGTATTTCTATTGTACCTCATAGGTTTCAATCTGTGATATATTTTCTGACAGTATTACATAGGTATTTTAATGTTATTATTTCTCCACTGTGTGTAGCTGATGTGCTTGACTGGCAAATAAATAGCAACCATGGTAATGAAGAACACATCCTCTTGTCTTTACTGATCGCTGTGAACTACTTCACCCTAGTTTCTTCTAGCTGAACATCATGTACAGTTCCCATCTAAACTCCTTGCAAGTTTGACAGAAAACATTTCGCATACAGTGCTAGGGAGAAGGGCTTATCATTAATTCGGCCAGGTACAAGCAATTTAATTTTCAAAGGTGAAAAACTACAGACTTTCAAGACTATTCATGGCCTTCTGAGCCTAAGTTATAACTCACAAGAAGAATTTCACAAGGATGCTGATGAACTTGTGATGGAACTAGATGTGTAATTTATTCAAGACCATTAATTATCATCAATATTAATAGATGCAAGGCTCCAGTGTAGCTAAACCCCTGCCCTTAAAGCTTGTGAGGTGTGAGGAAAGTTTATACCAATAGATCTTTTTCTCTATCTGGGTACTTTGAAAATTTGAAGATGCAAAGCTGAGCATTTCCCCGATAACTTCCAGTTAATAAGAATTAACCAGACGCGCATTTTCCACGATTGTTTGAAACATTAATTTCCGTTAGACAAAATATTATTTGCACTAGTATACTGAGGGAACTTCACTACTGTACCTGCTGAGCCAGAGGGAGGAGGTGCACCAGCTTTCTGCCACTCGGTAGCTTCAGCAGCCATTCTACGAACATAGGCATCATCCACACACATCAAAATGTTTTCTGGTTTTATATCCGTATGAATGATCTTGCACTTGCTGTGTAGATAATCTAGACCTTGAAGTACCTAATTACAAAATCATAATTTTTTAAAAAAATATTTATTTTAATTACCCAGACTAAGCTAAATGTATTTATTACTAGTACAGAGATAACCAATTGCCTGCAGTCCATACATGGCCTGAGAGGAGAATTTATTTAGCTCCAAGTCAGTTATTGAGACTCCTAATTGAGTAAGATGCTGACTGGATAAATCACCCCAATGACAGCAACCTGCTCTCAGGACTTCCATTTCCCACGTACTCTTTAGTTCACCTGCACATGTGTAAAAAAACCTCAATGAATCTTCTGAAAAAAATAATATGGCCACTTGGTAAGAAGGGGCTAATCCTCACTGGGTGATTGTTTAAAAGGTACTTACTTGAAAAGAGCCATTGCAAATGCAATACATGAAGTCTGGTTTGTGACTAACCATCTTACAATTGTAAAAAATAGCAAAAAGGGAAATGTGTTGTTGAGATGAAATGCTAACTGTAGTTAGAATGCCAAGAGTAATTCAGCTTTCAGTATGACAAAGGGCTATAGAAGGATTTGTCTGCCTGTAGTCATCATGTATTTTTGCGCTAGTCTTGCATATTCTCAGCAGGCTGAATTCTGGTAGCTCATATTAAGCCTACATATCTGAAGTCTTAAATGTGCATTCTGGGACAAAAATTAAAACTTTGCTTTTATGCAATTAAAAAATGTCTCAGGTTCTGTCTGGAACAGAAATACAATAGTTTGTGTGATTTTACAAGTATTTTAGGTAAGACAGTTATGAGAAACTGTGGAAGTCAATTATTACCATTATTCAGTACAGAAAAAACCTAGCAGCATAAACCAAGCTATTGCTACTATAAATCTACATAAATATTGTAGAAAAATATCAGCAAGGGAAAAAAAGCAGCACAGAAACCTAGCTGACCTGACCTAAAAGATTTTTTGAGTTTTAGAGAACATTCTACAGCAGGAAACAGGCCTCATGAGCTCCAGCTACACATTCATCCTGCCATTCTAGTTATTTTGTGCATAAAACACCAAGTGGATGCTCTCAGGATCTTTTAAAACATAACTGACTAGGGTGAACTTTAAAAGCAAAATGTGTTGGTTCAAAACACCAGTGACAGTGTACAAAGGTATTAGTCCAGCACTCAGTCCTGAGATAATACCATATGAGGTACATCCATTCACCACACTAGGTAGTTCCAAGAGCAGCAGAATGCAAATGTTACTTACACTCAGCCTAATGTATCCTAGAAATACCTCAAGTGCATGGCTTGTCCAGCTCCAGAACTGGAGAAAGCATAGAACAGCAACCATTCTGAAAAGCTTTCTTTATATGTCTCTATAAAAACTGTATGTTCACTGGAGTGGAACTCATCATCTATGTCAATGGGACACCTAAAAACTACTATGCTCTTGACAATCTACATTTTTTTCCCTGCAGATCCAAAACATGCTTGATTACTTGTCAAATCAACTGAAAGAACATACAGTATGTCTGTGGTGGTGAGAGAAAGTTCTCCCCCCAGAAACCACGGCTAACTGAGTCGGAGAAGCAGATGAATGTGCTGCATTTACAAGCAGGATGAAATGCAGATGGATACGTACACAATATACAGTATTTACAATATATACAGAAATATACAGCAATAAGCGTAATACGGAAGACCTTTCCCTCCTCCAGCCAGGAGGGTCCCCCCTGGCCCTGTAACCCCTCTCTTCCCCCTACCTCCCTTTTTCCTCAAAAAGGGTTAGAGAGAGAAAAAGGTAATTAAGGAGGAAATTCTGTTAGCTCAAAGCATATGCAAGAATTAGTTTTCTTATCTGGTTAGTTCAGTTAATTGAAGGTCGACTCCATCCAGCAGCTGTTGCTTCAGAGAGACAGAAACAGACAGGCCGACAGGGACAGAACTGACTGAAATTCAAACTGAACTAAAACTTAAAGTTGCATTCTACCAATCTACCAATAAAATTAGTTTAGAATATCTGAATGTTTTTCAGAACATTCAGCCAGAGTGTTCCAGCAACTGTCCCTTTCTTAAAGGCACAGCCTAAAACAGTCACAAGGTCTCAAAGAAAGAAATGTTAAGAAAGAATGGTTTATATAGGGAGGGAAGGTAGTGGTTCAGTGACTTCAAAATTTAAGACATGTTAAGAGCAATAGCAACACCAACAGTGTCTTCCCTCCCCAACTAGACTACAAAACATCTTACAAGCTACCACCGAATGTCTCTCATTCTGAAGCCCAGAAAAAAGATTCCAGAGAAGACTGGAAGACATCAACATTTAGAAGAAAGGAATATCTGTTCTACTCTAATATGCAGTAAGTGGAATTGATGAGCTAGATTTGATATCTCTCACTTTTCTCCCTTTTTAAGTAGTAGTGTTAGGGTGACAGCTTTGTCTGAAATTTTTGGAGGAAACAGTATTTTTTAGAATCCAAATCAGTTCCATAACGTACCATAAGGACCATTCTGCTGGAATTTTATAATTAGAATGACTGTTCTTAGCTGTATTAAGATGCGGATCAGATTGCTTCATTCTAAAAACTTTAAGTACAGTATAGCACTAACCCAGTAAGGAAATGCATTCTACATGAACATGCTTTGCACTAGGACAGAGAGCAGGGAAAAAACATCCTAGTTTTATTTGTCCACTGAGATCAGAAAAAAAAAAACAACAACCCAAACCATGAAATAAGTAATGTATCATGACTGAAAAATTACAACAGATCCTGTTACTACAATCACAACTCTATGAGAAGGTTGCATTTTTTCCCTTTTAAGGGTCAAATGGCTAGTTTCACATAAAAACTCTAATCACTTGCAGTTTCTAAATAATATAACTTCTTTTCTTTTTTTCTTTTGTGGTTTTTTTTTAATCATTATTCAAGGAGCCAAATTATACTGACCGTTAATGAGATTTACTATATTGTAGAGCAAAGCAAAAGTGAACATTTTCATTAACAAAATTCATGCCAGCATCAGTTTCAGAACATGAACCTCTCAAAACATTTGATGATCAGTATTTTACAACCCAATCATCCAATCATCACAAGCCCTATGAGGAGAGGCTGAGGGAGCTGGGGTTGCTTAGCCTGGAGAAGAGGAGACTCAGGGGTGACCTTATTGCTCTCTACGACTACCTGAAGGGAGGTTGTAGACAGGCAGAGGTTGCTCTCTTCTCCCAGGCAACCAGCACCAGAACAAGAGGACACAGTCTCAGGCTGTGCCAGGGGAGGTTTAGGCTGGAGGTTAGGAGGAAGTTTTACACAGAGAGAGTGATTGCCCATTGGAATGGACTGCCCGGGAGGTGGTGGAGTCGCAGTCACTGGAGGTGTTCAGGAGGAGACTTGATGGGGTGCTTGGTTGCATGATTTAGTTGATTAGGTGGTGTTGGATGATAGGTTGGACACGATCTTGAAGGTGTCTTCCAACCTGGTTTATTCTATTCTATTCTATCCTATTCTATTCTATCCTATTCCATCTTATTCTATGCCCTCTGGGGGAGAGGAAAAAAAAAAAAAAAAAAAGGAAAAAAAGAGGGAACTGCAACAGCTAACCCTCTTCTGCAAGGTCTTGCACAACAGTTCATGGTTGGACTTGATGATCTTAATGGTCTTTTCCAACCAAAAGGATTCAGTGGTTGTATGACAGAACTATGAGAGCAGAAAAAAGCTGCTTGAAACCAAGAGGAAATTTCTTATTATAAACCTCACCTCTGAGTTGCATTTGAAAATAAACCTAATTTTGTCCCAATGCTCAACACTACTCAAAACCACAAGAAATACTTTCCAAATCTCAGCTTTCCCCATCTGAGAAAAATATTATTTTTTGCATATACAATACAATACACCAGGTTGAAAGAGACCTTCAAGATCATCACGTCCAACCCATCAACCAATCCAACCCACCTGAACAACTAAACCATGGCACCAAGCACCCCATCAAGTCTCCTCCTGAACACCTCCAATGATGGCGACTCCACCACCTCCATGGGCAGACCATTCCAATGGGCAATCACTCTCTCTGTATAGAACTTCTTCCTAACATCCAGCCTAAACCTGCCCTGGCACAGCCTGAGACTGTGTCCTCTTGTTCTGGTACTGGCTGCCTGGGAGAAGAGACCAACCTCTGCCTGGCTACAACCTCCCTTCAGGTAGTTGTAGAGAGCAAGAAGGTCACCCCTCAGTCTCCTCTTCTCCAGGTTAAGCAACCCCAGCTCCCTCAGCCTTTCCTCATAAGGCTTGTGCTCCAAACCCCTCCCCAGCTTTGTTGCCCTTCTCTGGACACGCTCCAGCAAGTCAACATCCTTCCTAAACTGAGGGGCCCAGAACTGGACACAAGACTCGAGGTGCAGCCTAACCAGTGCAGTGTACAGGGGCAGAATGACCTCCTTGCTCCTGCTGGCCACACTGTTCCTGATGCAGGCCAGGATGCCACTGGCCTTCTTGGCTGCCTGGGCACACTGCAGGCTCATGTTCAGCCTACAATCAACCAATACCCCCAGGTCCCTCTCTGCCTGGCCACTCTCCAGCCACTCTGACCCCAGCCTGTAGCACTGCATGGGGTTGCTGTGGCCAATGTGCAGAACCCAGCACTTGGATGTGTTCAATCTCATGCCCTTGGACTCTGCCCATCTGTCCAGCCTGTCGAGGTCCCTCTGCAAAGCCTCTCTGCCCTCCAGAAGATCAACACCTGCCCCCAGCTTGGTGTCATCTGCAAATTTACTGATGATGGACTCAATGCCCTCATCCAGATCATCAATAAAGATGTTGAAGAGCATGGGGCCCAGCACTGATCCTTGGGGCACACCACTAGTGACAGGCCGCCAGCTGGATGTGGCTCCATTCACCACCACTCTCTGGGCTCGGCCCTCCAGCCAGTTCCTAACCCAACGCAGTGTGATCCTGTCCAAGCCATGGGCTGATAGCTTGGCCAATTCGTTTTCAAGTAAAGCATGGAATTACAGTACTTTCTAAAATGAAATGGGTTTAGAACAGTAACACCAGTATAGTAATTGAATTGTTTCCATATGCAAGTTTCATACATAAGTTTTTGTGTAGCACAGGTTTCATCTAAGTAGTAGAAAGAATAAGGATCTGTATTATCAGTAATGAGATGAACGACCTGGAAGTCTTACCAATGTCGCTCTCATTAGATCAAGCACTTTGTTCAAATCTCACAAAAATTAAACCTGTTTAAATCTTCCAGGACTAACTCATTCCTCTTATTTCAGGCATGAGTGTTTGAATTACTGGGAACTCTTACCATTGCTAACATTCAAAGAGTAATTAAGCTTGCAAGATTGTGATTCCATTTAAGACATACAAGGTTGAAAGTTGTCATTCCTGACCAACTCCTATTATGCAGGTGCATAACACTGTGGAACACTGTAGACAACCTATTCCAGTGCCTGATCACATTCACTACGAAGAACTTCTTCCTAATATGTAACCAGAGTTTCTGCTTTCATAACTTAAGTACATTACTTCTTGTCCTGTCTCTGTGCATTGGCAAGTCTGGCTCCATTTTCTCTGTCCCGAATAGATCAAAAGTTCCCATGAGCCTTTTCTTCTTACAAACAAGCCAACCACTCTTCCTAAGACTTCCCATAACATCATATGCTGCAGCTTCCTCACTGGACTCACTTCAATAAGCCAATGTCTCACACATGAAGCCCAAAAAACCGTACAGACTCCGAAGTACTGAAACAGAGCCCTCAAACTGCTGTCTACATTCTTGCTACTACCTGGTTAGCATTTGTAACCACAGAAGCACATGTTCACTTTGACTCATATTACGTTCGTTCTACTAGAAGCCCTCATACCAAAGCTACCATTAATCTTCACATTTTCAACTAGTTCTTTGGTATTTGTAGTCAGTCCAGCAAGGTGCACCTCCAAGCTGTCTTGCTTGTTGAGACACAGCAGTAGATTGAGCCCCATGCTGAGAAGTAGTCCTCAACATACTCAGAAATTTCTTTGACTGCATGTGTCCCACCAGAGCAGGTATTAAGGTGGTTAAAAGTAGGCCATAAGAACCAGTTCGTTCCACTTGTCTAAAGAAGGTGCTTCTCATCTACTTTGGCATCACATAGCAGATACGTATCACGATGTCATAGTATCATAGTCAGGGTTGGAAGGGACCACAAGGATCATCTAGTTCCAACCCCTGCCACGGGCAGGGACACCCCACACTAGATCAGGCTGGCCAGAGCCTCATCCAGCCTGCTCTTAAACACCTCCAGGGATAGGGCCTCAACCACCTCCTTGGATAACCCATTCCAGGGCTTCACCACTCTCATGGTGAAGAACCTCCTCCTCACATCTAGCCTGAATCTCCCCACCTCCAGCTTCATTCCATTCCCCCTAGTCCTATCACTACCTGACAGCCTGAGAAGTCCCTCCCCAGCCTTCTTGTAGGCCCCCTTCAGATATTGGAAGGCCACAATGAGGTCACCTTTGGTGGGCTCCCCTCTTGACTGAATCATTCCAGAGCAGAAACTCAAACATTTAAGCTCAACTGTGCCCTTATCAGGCTACTTCTCTTTAGGCATGTGAGCTACCCAACCACACCTCTGCACTCACAATGAAGTCACCTCTGTGACTATACAGAGATTTCGAATTCCCGCTCCTTGTTCCACATGCTGCATGCATTTATATAAGCCATTCAAATCAGGTCCCCCAGAGAAATACTGAGAGCCTCCTCCATAAATTCTGTCTTTCAAGGCCCCTATCCTTGCCAAATTAATTCATCATTTTCATTTTAATTGCACAGATATTATATGCAAAATCATAGAAAGATGTATGATTTTTTCCTTACTGAGACACTGTTTCTCCTTAGGATCACATCTTAGTAATTTTATTTTCATAGTATAGTAAAAGAACAGATCATGAAAGAACATGTCCCAGTGAAACACTCTGAACTGTTTCATCTTGTCAACTGACTCTAAAAAAACTTACAGTAGATAGCAACTTTTCAAAGAACAGTTTTTTCCCTTAGAACCTGTTTTTCAGAGAGATATAAATTGTTCAATTATGTAACATTATTTCCCACTGTTCTTATGTTTTATTTTCCAAAAGACTTTGTTAAGAAGCACAGCATGTCAACTAGAACTGCAACTGAATAGCAGTATCTTTACATCTACGAAAAAGGTTCAACGCTTCAACTTTTTGTTTCCCAAAACAGTTTAGAAGAGATGACCAACAAAAGTATCTTATCTCAGATATTCATTAGCAAGAGCTCAGCTGAGATATCATCATCCCATCCTGCAAACTGCTAACAATGCTGGAAAAAACTGATTATACCATTAACAAAACTTACCTGTCGAATTATACTTTTAACACAATGGATGGGAAGGCCTTGATAATTAGACTTGATGATCCATTTTAGGAGATGATGTCCAAGTACTTCAAAGACCATACAGACATCTGGGATTTAATTAAGGATAATTTCCAAATGAACATGTTGATGAGATCAACACAAGCAGTTGTTTCCACATCGGCTAAAGCAATCAGCACCCTGTTTAGAGGGAACACACTTCCCCCTAAAATGAGCAGACCATGGTGTATGCTTAGTGCTATATTTCAATTATCTGTAACACATACAAGAACAGCAACCAAATGTAGAACAAATTACAACATTTTAATTATGCAAATTTTGCCAGTTATTTCTACATTAGGGTAAACAATGAAAGAGGTAACTGTTAAAAAAAAAAACCTAAACCAACAAATTCGTTTTTGTTTTCTTTGCAATAGTTGGAAGTACTGATTTGCCCTATTATCACTGGTTTCTAAAAAAACTGAAATTGTATTAATAGAAGGCTTTGACAACAGAAGTATGCAGCAACAGTTTTCCAGAAAATTAAGCATACTAAACACCTTTTTGATTAGGCTCAATTAAGAATCACTTAACAACAAAGACTAGAGTATTAAGAAAAAGGATCTCCTGCCACCTACAATTTCAACTGTGGAGAATAACAGCAATCATCAAAGAACTCAGGAACAAAGACAATGCAGAATTCAGAAGCAGTAAGTAAACACCACCACTGGGGCCTACACTTGGGTCACAACAACCCCATGCAATGATACTAGGCTTGGGGAAGTGTCTGGAAGGCTGCCCAGCAGAAAAGGACCTTGGAGTGCTTTTGACAGCAATGTGAACATGAGCCAGCAATGTGCTCAGGTGGCCAAGAAGGCCAACAGCATCCTGGCCTGTATCAGGAATAATGTGTCCAGCAGAAGCAGGGAAGTGATTGGGCCCCTGTACTTGGCACTGGTGAAGCTGCACCTCAAATACAGTGCTCAGTTTTGGGCTCCTCACTCCCCCAAGGAGGATGCTGATTTGCTGTAGTGTGTCCAGAGAAAGACAACCAAGAAGGCGAAGGGCCTGTAAAACAAATTGTCTTAGGAAAAGCTGAGGGCACTGGGATTGTTTAATTTGAAGAGGTGGATGAGGGGAGACCTCACTGCTCTCTACAACTAGTTAAAAGAAGGTTATAGTGAGGTGGAGATCAGTCTCTTGTTCCTAGTTTCAAGTGACAGAACAAGAGAAAATGGCTTCAGGTTGTGACAGGAAAGGTTTAGATTGGCTATTAGGAAAAAAGAAATTCATTGAAAGAGTGGTCAGGCATTGGAACACGCTGCCGAGGGGCTTGGTGAAGTCACTGTCCCTGGAGGCATTCCAAAAACATATGGACATAGTACTTCAGGACATGGTAGAATGGCCATAGTGGTGTTAGGTTGATGGTTGGACTCGATGATCTTAGAGGCCTTTTCCAACTGAAACAATTCTACGGTTCTGTGCACGCCACCAACAGAGGTCAGTAGGAAATACAAGAGTAGTATTAGGTAAAAATACAGCGTAGGAACTTCCAGTGACTTGCGGTTTGAGGGTTTCCCGATTTAGAGATTCTACACTTAATGAATCAAGGTAGGTTATCTTTCTATTAAGAAAATATTCAAATATTCAAACTAAGCATTCCAGCAAGAAATTATATCATTTGACTATACTGAGTTAATCCTTAGATGGGTTTGGAATGACCTTAATATCCTCAGAAATCAGAGAGAACATTAAAATCTTAAATAAGTGATTCTATAACTTTGCAAAGACTAATGTAATACAAACCGCAGAAAATTAATTGACAAATGGTGAAGTAAAAATCTCAGTGATGAAATCAGATTGTATCTTAGAACTAGGAAGGGAAGAAATTGTACCTATTCTGTCAGTTTTATCACCTAGAACTTGCCAGTGATCTTAGAGCAAATTAACTTGTGTCAAAATGAGACTTACCTATCGGTCTATCAACTACATTTTTCTCAAGTACTTACCTCTATGCCAAAACTAACTGAAGTTTTATAATTCACATCCTCTGTTAGATCAAACTTTAAAGATCCCAAGACTGGTCAAATAAGAAAGGTCTCAAGCCTAGTTAAAGCACGTTGTGAAGAACTGTAACATAAAAGCATGTACAGGAGATGGGGTTTTTTGGTCTGGAGAAGAGGAGGCTGAGGGGAGACCTACAACTAGCTGAAGGGAGGTTGGAGCGAAGAGAGGGCAGCCTCTTTTCCTTGGTGGCAAGTGACAGGAGTAGAGGAAATGGTTTCAAGCTACACCAGGGGAGGTTCAGGCTGGATGTTAGGAAATATTTCTTCACTGAGAGGGTTCTTGAACCCTGGAATGGTCTGCCCAGGGCAGTGCTGGAGTCACCACCCCTGGAGGTGTTTAAGCAGCATGTGGACCTGATGCTTAGGGACATGGTTCAGTTGTCAACCCTTCAGTCAAAGGTTGGACTGGATGATCTTGGAGGTCTCTTCTGTTTCTGTGATTCTGATTGCTGCTACCTGTTTGTCTCCCTTTATGTTCTTTAATCCCTATAATAGAGGAGACAGAGAACAGTAATTTCCCAATCTTATTAGTAAGCCTACTCAGATTATTATAAAAATCTGTTCAATTCAGAAGAGAAAAGAGTCTTTGCTACTTTACCATGCAAACATCCAATGAACTGAAGTCACTAATTAAGCAAACAGCAGGAAAAAGGATATACACAGCACCTGAAGTTCTGCAGGGCATGTTATCTTAGCCCATGCAATGAAACTGCAATGCTACAGCACCACGGATTTCGGAGAGGCAAGACACTGCAACATTCAGAAATTAAATTTAGAACACCCACCCACAACGCTTCAGACCACTGCTGCTGCAGACTTCCCAATGCACGTTCCTGCCATTTCTTGCACTTAGACAAGTGCTAAGCAGTGCCAGTAACCAGAAAAAAGAAGTATAGGGAACTAAATAGTTGAGAGGCAAGGGCACTGAGAAGGAAGAAGCAAAGAGGAATGGCAGAGGCAAAGACAGGGAAGGCCACAGGAAAGAGAACTGATATCTACCCCAAAAAAAGAAAAGATTGCAAGATTTTTCTGGAATAACTTGAACAAACTCATGCTCAGTACTGGGGGGACAACGGGGTGAGAGAAGACACACAAGTGGCTCAGTGTTTGGAGTAGGTATGAAAAACTGACTTTGTCTGATTTACTACCCTGACCTGAAACACCTTAACTGTAAACCAGATTGCCCACAACAAAAACTTTGGGAAAAGCAGTGCATTAAACTTTAGGAAGCCAGCGTTGTAAGTCCCAGGATCAACATCCTGACAAAGTCCTCCAGAAAAAACAAACCTAAAGCCCACCCAGCAAATATGCCTCTTCAAAGCAGTTTGGAGAATGTCAGAAAGGGGGAAACTGAGCAGAGCTGCAAGAATGAGAGCAAACATTAACCACCTGACCGGCTCAAGTATCTAAAATTGTTCTTTCTTGACTAAAGACCTGTAAGTATTTATCTATCTACAAACACACATTATAGGGCCATTTAGAAATCTGGTGAGGGTTAAAGACCAGTTAAGCTACATGAAATAAGGTTCTGGTACCAACACAGAAGAACATTTCTGGATTGGCAGCACATCAGCTCTATGGCATTTAATTAACACTATCTATTCTTTGGAGGTAAATTACTATAATATCACATATATTATTATTGTACTATTAGAGTTATGGTATAAACACATTATAGGATTTTTCCTTCCTTATTTTTACCTTGTCCCTCCAAACATTTGTTTCACTATGGTATTATCTGAATCTTTTATTAAAAAAAGGCAGCTACACTCAAATAAACATTTATTAAGGCTCTAATACATTCCCAGTGCAGACAAACATAATGATCTACACTTACTGAAAACAGAGTACCCATGTTTAGGAATTATTTCCTGAAAAAATCCTAACTGCGATCTTTTTTAAATGTGCAAGTAGTTAAAAAACTGCCAGCCTCATGTAGCATAGCACATTGTTAAAATCCCTTCATATATAAACACTTAAAACAGCTCCCAGCACAAAGATTACTGTTTTCAGACACACAGTGCAGGCCAGTGGCCCTGCAGAGTCTCAGCTCTGTGCCACAGGGCTCTTGACAAGTTTCCCTGTCTGGAAGCTCCATGCCATATTGTTGTATCAGCCATCCGAAGAACTCATCCCCCTTTCTTCTACCCTGCTTTAGTATTTAAATACAGTCCACAACCAAAACCAATAATCAATCCTCTATGAAGCAATTTACAGACAAGAAACAGGTATTTAGTGACTTACCCAAAGGAAGCTGGAAGCAGCAGGCCATAGAAAAAAATCTCACATTACTGCATTTGTCTCAACCTCTTCAACTCAGTAATGCCATACCATTTAATAACCAGAAACAAATAGCAGAAAACATTAACATCCATCACCTGCTCCCTACCAAAAAGCCTCAACCAAAGATTTTTATTCCCTAGAGGATAAAAAGAAGTGGATCAAATAACCAAGGCAATCAAATAACTGCTCAAATAACGAATGCAACTCACAATGCACAACAGTTCACAAGAAAAGTCAAAGGATAAGACACTTGCCATCGTATTGTCACTGGTGGTTAGGACTTTGACAGTCTCTCAGCTTAATTTGAATTGGAGTCTAGTATTGGCTCATCCCCTCTACCTGTACCTTTCTGAACAATGTACTTCTCATTAATGTAGGAACAGTCTGCCTCCACATAAAACAATTTCTGCCCTGCCAGAGGTTTCAACATGAAGGTACAACTGAAGTAGACTAAATCAGTATCATCTGTACAGTTTTAATAATCTCCTAATACTTAGGGTAAGACTAACCAAAATAAGAAAGAGGCCAGAGTGAAACACTGCTTCGTCTCAATCAGTAGGTTTTAATGAAGACGCCCTGCTTTTAAAAGGATACGAATTCCATTCATTCCAGAAATTTTGAAGTCATCAATTAGCTGTACAACCATATCCTTGTTGGGATCATTAGGGTCACTTTCACGAACCTAAACCAAGAACGTAAACACTGACATTTTAGGAAGAGATTAACTTTAAAGTGCTAACTAGTCAGCTTTTCAGAGGAAGTTAAACAATGTTTTGGAGCTTTCAGTATCATGGCCAAGCCAATTATTTGGGAAGGGAAAAAAAAAAAAGGACAAAAACATTAAAATTAGTATTTGGCTTTTCTTTTTTTTTTTCTTTTGAGTCATTGTAACTGTTACTATTGGCACTGAGCACTGCATTGCATGAGTGATACTTACACATTTGAGCAACTTTATTTCATCCAAGGCTGTCTCCGTATAATGCTGAGCACTTTTTACAACTTTCATTGCAACAAACCTTTTTCCCCTTGAAAAGAACAAAAAGATTTTCAACACATGCTCTGAGCTAAAAGGGATTTATTTTGAGTGTTGGGAAATACTACACAGAACATTTAATCATCTAATGTATTTTGACAGAGAACACATATTGCACCTAAACCCCAACTTTTAACAGTCTGTTCTCTTAAAGACAGTAGTACTGAGACTATATTCAAAAGAGAAATTTGGTTACACATTTTATCATTCAATCAAGATACAATTTTTCATTAAACTGAAATAAAAGCATTAGCTTAATCTCATGTGTTGAAGACAACATGCAAATTCAGTAACTTAATTTATAGAAGAAAACAGACTTACACTTATTTTGAGAGCTTTTATAAACTACACCCTTAACCAAGAGCAAAATAAGACTCCAGACATCTTTCTGCATAAAGATAACATTCACATAACTTTACCATGCATGTGAAACAAAAGTTACTGCAAGCAAAATAATGTAGTAAGAAAAGAATAAATGGAAACAAATAGTTTTCTTACTGCATATCCCAGCATAGCCAAACTGTAGAGAAGTGTCCCCATCCTAACTTTCTGATAACATGATACCGGCCATTGAAAAGATCACCAATTTTCACTGGGTGATAGCCTCCTTTAGGGGGGAGGAAGGGGAAAAAAAAAAAAAGAGATCAGGAAAACCATGTTCAGAAAACAAACAATAATCCCAAGGCTTTCAAATAATTCTTGTACTGTACATTTTCCTCTTCAAATTGTCCTGTACTATAAATAGAAAAATCTAAAGAAAAATTTACTGTAATGTTTAAAATTCTGCCTTACATGGCCTGGAGGGGAAAAACAAAACATAATGACCTGTAACTAAAGTAGAGTTTATTCAACCTTTTTTCTTATGGCTTTTATTAGTGGCAATATTACCATCTGTTCTCTATTTCCCCAAGCTTATTTTATTCCACTTCACAGAGAGTGCAGGAAAGATTTATATTATTTATCATATTTGAAGCATCCCCAGTCAACATATTTTGGATGATTGCAGAATCTCAACAGAGATTGTTTGAATTCCCATTCACTTTCTACTAATAAAGGCAGCAATTAAATACTTACTAGGAAAATGTTAACAACAATGTAGACTTTATTGATGCACTTCTGCTTGGTTCCTGCCCATAGCAGCAGTGCATTTGTCTCATGTCTGAGATGTCTGAGGTTTTTACAGTAAGGAAGAAGAGAGAGAGCAGGCTACTACAAGCTTTATCTGAACTGCTTTTTAATTACCAAAGTCTGGGGTGCTAACTTAAACCACTACACAGGTTCTCAAAAGCTCCATTAGGCAGAAAGGTCAACAGGACAGAGCAGACTAGAGCTCAGATTTCCAGGCAGTGTTAGGAGGTGCAATGAAGCTTTTTACTTCCTTCATATTTTAAGAGGTATTCTTCCTCCTAGTCAAACACATCAAAAACTGCGATCACACAAGATTATTGTTTAGACCTTAACACACTAGTAACAATATCCACAATTTTGCCTAAATTGAAAACAACTTGCACTATGCAACTTTCCCAGAAATCACCAGCAGCAGACAGAGCAGCTGTCAAGGAATCACTTTTTCAACTTTTTCTGCTCCTTCAAACTGCCACATGCAACTGTCCTTTGGCAGGATCCCATTGCCTATTCTTAAAATTAGGAAAATCCCAGACTATTTCAAGCTGCTATATTTCTTCTGAAATCCCTGAAAAATCTTCTTAGAACTGGTGCCCAGTTAAGAAAAAAATGTAAACACAGGAACTTCCCTCTTATCTCCTTTTTATCTGCTGAACAATGACATCAGATCTGGACATATTTATATCCTTCCTTTGGTAATAACATCTTTTGCCTTAACGGAAGTTCAAGAGTTTATTTGTAAACTTTCTTCAAATGTTTCCAGAGCAGCTTAATAAAGTTAGCAGAAGTGTAAGAACTATGAAGATTACATATTCAACAAAAAGCTTAAATCATGTGTCGCTTCAGATCATGTAAGCTTTCATACGTTTACATTAAGGTGTAACTTCAAGAGCAGCGGACAGCAGATGCTGATTTGCTCATGGCATCAACCAAAAGGATCGACCCACCTGTGCAGACTACCCTAAGTGATCCTGCTTTGGCAGGGGGGTGGGGCCCAATGATCTCAAGGTCCCTTTCAACCTCTAATATACTGTGATACTGTGAAAAGCTGACCCATTTGTCATGCTTGCAGCTGCCCAGGCTCCCGCGCGTAACCCACTGGCAGGGACTCAAATAGCTCAAGCTACAGTCCCAGGGAAGCAGCACTCTCAAGTATTTGTCTCAGAAAGGAGTGATCTGACCCAAGTGACAGCAGCAAGTCCAGATGGGTGGCCAAAGTCTTTGCTATATACAGTGCTGACTTCACACACATCCCTGCCCGTCTGTCTCCCAGTTTATACCACCACAGCGGGTTGAGTATGTTCAGCAGGCACAGGAGTCTGATGTGCATAAGTGACACATTCAGACACAGAGAGCAGTCTCAGCTTCCTCAGCCTAGCGGTGAGATGTTGGAAGTTTCATCTTGTTCATGAAAATTTTGAACAAATATAAGACTACTGAGATGTGAGAACAACCTTTAAACCTTTCACTTGCGAGAATGATCTACTTACCAACACACAGTATTCATTTCACAAATCATTACCTATACAGGCAGCAACATTTTCAGTTAAAAAAGAGCAAAGGGAAAACAAAGTCCTAGCAGTACAGGGCTTTACAGGGCTGGAACACCTCTTGTATAAAGGCTACGACAGATGGAGTTGTTTAGCCTGGAGAAGGCGGCCAGGAGACCTTAATGCAACCCTTCAATACTTAAATATGGCCTGTTGTGAGAGGACAAGGACTAATGGTTTCAAATGAAGAGAGGTTAGATTTAGACAGGATAAGGAAGAAATTGCTTACAGACGTTGCTGAAACACTGGAACAGGTTGCCCAGATAGGAGATATATGCTCCATCCCTGGAAACACTCAAGGTCAGATTGGACAAAGCTCTGAAAAGCCTAATTTATTTAAAGATGTCCCTGGACACTGCCCGGAAGTTGGACTTTATGTCCTTTGAAGGTTCCTTCCAACTCAAAGCATTCTGAATCTATGATTACAGGAGGACCAAGACATACAGGTCCAACCTAGGACTAAGCCCCCAAATTTCCCCTCAGGAAATTCCCTCCCCACCATCACTGGGAAGGAAATCTTCATGAAAACTTGCCAGGACAACTCACCTAGCAGAAAACAGAAAAACAGATCACTTCTGGAATGCTTGACTGGATTTACACTCCCAGGAAGGAAGGGGGACTCAGGCTTACTGAGGTAAGCATTAATTATATTGCTGTCCACTTCATTTACAAACAGAAACTGTATCAGCCATATATGAAGCTCAAGTCTATTGCATATACAAATCCCTACTGATAGAAATGTTAAAAACAAACCTACAATTTGTCTATTTAACTATCCTCGCAGTAACAGCAGATGGAAATATTTTACAATATGAATCAATACAGTAATATTTTAAGACGGCTATTGACTGCTTTAGAACAATGATAACAAAAATTACTCTTTGGTAAGATGAAGTGGTGGTTGTGACTGGAAGGGTTAAAAGAACATTCAGTAACTCTATCTTTCTGTTACCGAGAAGGTTTGCATTTGTGAAATGATTCTAAGTCTGATAACCTGACAGCAAGAATTATGTAACAAATTTCCACATAATTCACCATCACAGTACTGCTTCTTCCAATCTGAGTTTTGTCCTGCATCTATCATTGCATGAAACCAAGTAAGTTGTTCTCTGTATAATCATTATTCCCTTGCAAACATATAGAATTTAAAAAACCCTAAAAAGTATTTAAGGCCTATTTTTAACATTTCTCTATGCTTTGCAACCACCTCGAAATCCAACAATACAAATGTTTCTGGGATGGTTTTGTAACTTTTCCTAGATATCTAGTCCTTTTAAATTAGTCCTCAACAGTTATATAGCTTCAAATGTATATGAAAACGCTCAGAATTCATGCAGCCTTTTTCCATTGCTGAAAGGGTAAGTGGGACTTTGAATGCCTAAAACAACATCCAGAAGTAACTTTTTTTCATCACTAAACAAAGTATTTGCTTTTTTAACATCTTAATGGCACACCACTCAAGGAAGAATTTAAATATAGGTAAACATGTTTCAAAACATAGTTTAGGTAAACAAACACCTTATAAAGTCTGCCTGGCTGCAGACAGCCTATGGCATGCTTGTGCTTCAAAGGGTCAAAAATAATACACAACTTGAACAGGTGTGGATTTGGGGTTGTTTTTTTATTTTTTTTTGTTTGGTTTCGTTTTTTCTTTTTCTTTCTCCCCATCTCTGATAAGAGAGAGAATAGAGGAAATCAAAGACACTGAAGTCAAACTTAGCAGTTGCTAAGTTACTTTAGTAAAATCTTTGTATTGCAAGAATACCAACACTATATATGTAAAAGCCACATTATTTTGGTCCCCATGGCCCTGTCACAACTAATTATAGAAATACACCAGCATATGCTACATACACCAACAGCAGCAGCATACTCTCCGAGTTGATGTGCTTCACACAACACTTTCTCCTGTCCTAAGCCACAATGAGATACAAAGCATTTCTAAATTTTAACAACAAGAAAGCATCTACACAAAGCTAACAGGCTGAGAAAAATTACGGACTTTTGGAAAAACAACACTGGTATTTGAGAATCTACAATGTGTAAATGAAGCTGCTGATAACATACCAAAAAACCCCTCTTGTGCTATTTTGCTGCAGCACACAGGGAAAAAAAAAGTCTCTCTCACAGTCAGCTAGCTAGCTACATGCACTCAAGAAAGAGGGCCAGAAAAATGAAATCATTATTCCTAAAAGTTTCCTGAATGTATTGGTAATTGTGGTTAGCTAGTTCTGTGTTTGTATAGGGAATTACTCCCTTTGTGAACTGGATGAATGGGAGACATCTCCAGGGGGCAAAGATGATGATCAGAGAAGCAAAGAATTTCAATTAATCCATGAAACACCATGCCCTTGATAAAAATCTCCCAGTGCTTCAAGACTTTTCAAGGAGGAAAACCTAGTTTCCCTGTCTAAGCAGCCTTTCAAAAATTACATAGTTGGACTTTAGGTATTTCCATTCCTTAAGCAAATAAAGATTTTAAAAGCATTTAATGTAAATTCAGTGACACCAACAGATTTTAGAAGGCCTTTGAGGAAGCTGCCAGGGAACAGAGGTTAGTCTGCATTGTATTAATAGCTGTTAGTTCTCTCTTTTACATGAGGTGCTAATTCAAACTAATCCAATCTCCCAGTTAAAAATACTGTTACGACTAGTTACTAACCACCAAGGAATGCAGTGGAGGTGTGAGCAAAATATCCTTAAAAATAAAATTTGCAACCAAAACATCCTGGCAATGAGAATTTGCCAGCTAACAGGTACAATGTTGAATACCTTTTCTTTCCATTTTTTTTAGAATTATATATTCCCTCATCAAAACTGTCCTTCTCTGAAATGTCAGGCTGTAGCTGAGTATACATCTGTGCCTCACTCAAAAAATCCTAGGAGATGGGCATTTGGGATATAAAATTAGGGAGAGATACCTGTGTAATTAATTATGATTTAAATCATGAGGGTGGTGGAACACTGGGATGTGTTGCCCAGGCCCCTTACCTGGAGATATTCAAGGTAAGGCTCAGTGGGGCCCTGGGCAACCTGGCCTAGTTGGGGATGTCTTTTCTGACTCTGGGGAGGCTGGACTGAGTGACCTTTGGAGGTCCCTTCCAGCCTGGACCATTCTATGATTTCCAAATATTTATCTTCCACTCTGTAAATACAGGTAAGGTTACCCAAACCAGGCAAGAATATCCAAAACTGATCAAGCAACCTGTCAAAAAAAAAAAATGGAAATAACATGTCTAAAAGCCACCTCTGGAATTCTTTACCAAGTAATTTATTAATTCCTCATATTGCATATAAAATAAACAGGAAGCTTGTATGGCCCCAAAACATTGATAGAGCCATTCAATTCAGATTCTTAGGATGATTTTCCCAGCAGACTTCGAGAAGGAATTATACTGGTCAGTCTTACATGAAATCATGATCAGAAAATAGATAAACCACCTACTGGAACAGGAAAAACACTGATCTCACAGAAACAAATCATGATTAAGACATCCAAATGAACCAAAATCTGAACCATTTTCACAATACTTCCATCAATTCAGAGCTTCAGGACCAGAACTCAGAAGAGCCTTGAAGTATACAGAAGTTCCCTTCTCATTTTTTAGGAAATACTCAAGCAGTTTTAGTGTAACACACAGATGACTTTAGAAGCATACAGATCTCACTACTGACCTGCTGGAGTCACAGAGACTCTAGTTAAGCAAGTAACTCATCAAGAGGTGGTAAACTTAAGACTACTTTTTGTTTGGTTTGTGATCTAGCTTCTCCAGATGGTGACATTTTGCAAGAGATGCTGGAACATGGACCACAGTGGACTGTTTGAAATTAAATGCAGCCCTTACCTCAGGGAGCATTAAGTGGGAGCTCTGAAACACTTATCTCAAAGAAATACAGATGTTCACAAATGAACAGATGTTTCAACAGCAAATATCCGAAGAGCTGCCTTAAGAAACAAATGTGTTATAACAGGAATCATTTCTAAAAAATTAAAACCAAACACACTTCAGCAAAATATTTTTCTTTTTTCCTGATGCAAAACTCAACATTCAGTTTGAGTTTACCATTTGGTTTTAACTACTGCTATTCATAAGCCACTTAAATCTTTGAAATACCATGTATTAATAAAACTTCTTACACCAAAATGAAATAGTCACTTTCAATTGTTAAATCTGAAGAAAGAGGGGAAGGAGGAGGCAAAGGAGGAGGCGAAGGAGGAGGAAGAGAAGGAAGAAACAATCAATCTGGGGTAAGGGGTTCTTAATATAGGACATCTCCAGGCCTACATAGGAGCTTCTGATTAAGAAGACATCATCATAGGTGACATAGCAAGCACCTCAATATGAGGAATATAGAATGCCAGATACAGCCAATGCGCATACAGTGTTTTTTGGCTTTTCAGCAACAATCTGGAGTGATAAAACTTTGATGTTTCCTTAATTAAATTAATATCCTTGAAATGTAGTACAACAGAAAAGCCAAATTTAATAGACCTGTTACTAATGATTTTTCATGTAAGTATAGTAGACATTTTACCTTAATGGGAGTAGACTTGCAACTTTGTAACAGTGACACTACTGAAGCAAACTCCGGACACCGTTGTACGGCAGTCACATGTTTTTACACATTTAACAATATCAGAATTAATATAAGCCACTACAAAAATTAAGCAAATAATGAGCTAAAATGAAGATGCAGAAAGCCTCAGGCAATTCTGAGGGCTCTCTGTGAAAGACAGTGTGAAAAAGATGTGACACCTTGGGCTGGTTCATGGAAGAGAAAAAAGGTAATAGATTTTAAAATAAATGCAGTTGATGTTGTTAAAGACACAAAGGAATTTTATAACCTTGCAAAGTGTGGGAGGGGTTGTTTGCTGTGATTGTCAACGCCACTCAAGAAAAGTTTCTTCTCTTTTCTAGCTAGGACTCAGAGAAAAGGGATGCAAATATTATTGCAAATATATATAAAATATATTTATTAATAAATGAGTTATGGCTAAGTGAAAAAGAGCTGAAGACCATTGTGTGTCTGGACCCAAAAATGAGTAGCTTCTCATAAAAAAATCCATAATTCAAGGTCAGGTCTCTAAAAATCTCACAAGAATCAGAGTTAAGACTTGCATGACAATGTTTACCCTGATAGACACTACTGAATTGCACACACCTTTACAGTAATCTGCAGGATCCTCTTGCTCCTCATCATCGGACCCTAAGATCTCCTCCTCTGGCTCTGGTGGTGTGGCCTCTGGCAGGGGTGGTGGTGGGGGCGGGGGTGGAGGTGGAGGTGGAGGTGCAGAGGGAGCTTTCTGTTGAGGCTCTGGCCTGAAAATGAAAGATCACACATAGTAAATGTCGAGTTCCAGCCCCTCAGAGAGTAGGAAAAAAAGCCTTGGAAAATACCATGTAGTATGTCTAACATGTTCTCACTGTCATCGTTCACATCACCTGTAGGACTCTAGGGAGGCATGGAGAGGCACCTGACCAGATCAAAAGCAGGTCTCAAATGGATTTGGACACACTTGCTGGAAAAGCTTTCAAAAGGCACATCAAGTACATAATCAGATATGGACAAGCGTTCAGAATTCCTGACGAGCAGATGAGGTATTAGACCTATCCTCTCGAGCACAATTGAGAATAAATACTTGTTTTGAGAGCATAAAGTTATTCAAAACCTCCTGCCTGCTAGCTGAAGGAAGAAAGATCTGATTAATGCATGAGACACATGCAGAATACACACAGTATGCTTTAATATGCACTAATGGAGGAAAAAAAAAACCACAAAAACAACAACAACAACAACAAACCCACAAAACAAAAACAAAGCAAAACAAACCAGAAATCCCCACATCAAACAAACACCATCACCTAAGAGATTTTTCAATTTTTTATCCTGGATTGCACCTCCAGTTTGGAAGATTAAAAAAAAAAAAAAAAAAAAACCAAAAAGCTTTACATCCTATTCTGGAAAAGCCTGAAGCCTGTACTTGGAATTTCTACACAGCTACAAATTCCCCACATTTTTAGTCCACATAAAAAAAAAAAAATCCAGGGAAGAAGCATTATCTGCTTGTTAAATAATTCTTTTACAAACAGGCTGAAGCTGTTATTTTCTGTATCTGTACTTCACACGAGTAAAAAAATATGTACTTGTCAAATAATACGCTTACAAAATACATTTGCAAAGTAACTTAAAGCCTTTGTGCCATCAAAAGCTGCTGCAATTTGCATCTTTATCTACTCCAAATTTAAGCCGTCTGAAAAACACGACATTAACAAGTGGAAATCTGTAATTTGCTAACTTTTCAGCTCCTAAAATTTAGATTCATGACTAAAACCTGTATTTATGTTTATCCTGCTTCATAATTCCCCCTTCCACTTTTTATTTTTACACACGGCAATTGTTCAAGACAGAGCATTTGGAGTTGAAGAGTACACAGTCAGAAATAAATTCCACTGGCACCGTGCGCCGCCTGCACAGCAGCTGCTCTTACGTCCTTACTTTAAAGGACATCACTGGAAGCTACATGCATACCCAACAGATCTGTCTGCTACCCCTTTCCCATAATAACTTTGTCTATTCATTCAGTAAGTGGTCAGAATTAAGAAGGAATACTTGGAACTAATTTATTAATCTACCCAAATTACATGTTTATGTAATTTTTAACCATGGAAAATTTAGTACAGAGGAGAGACGAGGGATCCGTTTGTAGGATCATAGAACAGAACCACAGAATCATTACGGTAGGAAAAAACCTTTAACATCGAGGGCAACTCAACTACCATGACCACTAAACTATATCCTGAAGAGCCAGAAGTACACACTTCTTCAACACCTCCAGGGATGGCAACTCCGTAATTTCTCCCTGGGCATCCTGTTCCAATGCCTGACCACTCTCCTTCAGTAAGGAAAATTTTCCTAATATCCAATTTAAATTTCCCCTGGCATAACTTAAACTCATTTCCTCTCATCCTATTACTAGTTACTTGGGAGAAGAGACCAACACCAGCCTGTGACCTCCTTTCAGGTCACTGTAGAGAGCAGTAACATCTTCCCTTAGCCTTCTCTTCAGACTAAACAACTCCAGTTCCCTCAGCCACTTCTTGCATGCCATGCCCTCCAAACTCCTCATCATTGCTCATCTTTGGACACTCCCCAGGACCCTGATACCTTTCATATGCAAACACTGAACACAATACTCGAACTGTGACCTCAGCAGTGCCAATCACTTCCCTACTCCTGCTGAACACACTGATCTTAATAAAGGCCAAGATACCATTGGCCTTCTTGGCCACCTGGGCACATAATAAATGTTTGCACTTGCTCCTACTTATATAAACCACGCTCTTTTTCTTCCCTTTATGTTTCCTCCTTTGTTCCCAACACATCTCTATATTGTACACATTGCAAGAAGAGTAAACACGCAGCAAATGGAAGGGGCAGCATTTTCTCTGACCAGTTAATCTTACTACAATGTTATATTAATGGACTGTGCCCAGTCAGATGTTGTGAGAAACGTTTCATCATCAGCCTTGAAACATCATCTGCTTGAGCACAGGATATGCTGGATACACAGATGAAGAATTACGAACACTTACAAATTATTAATGCTATTGGTGAGCCACAAAAATAAAGCATAGCAACTTAGCCTACATTTCAATAGATCTGAAAGTAGTGTGGCAGGTGAACAAGGGCTCATCCATCAGTGCTTGAACTCCTTACTTTGGATGGTACCATCATGTTACTTGGCTCTGACTACAGGTTTCCATGTTATTATTTTGGTGGTAAAAATATAGCAAAACCTCAGATAGGTCACAGCAATACAGTACACAATTCCTAAGTTCAAAAATCCATTGAGGTGATGTCAATTTTGTCTTTTAAGATAACATCTACTGTCTCTCTTTCTTCACAAGACAAAGATAATACTTCAAAGAGAAATGGAAGAATTTCTGGAATTGAGATTCACAAATTTTGTCACTTGTTTTGAAACAGGCATCAAAGGATAGCAATACATTCCTTCCAACAGAAGGAAGAATTGTACAACCCAAGATTTCAGTATTTGAATTTATTCCTAGGAAACAGATTAAGAAAACAGAGCTGCTTCCCAGCTCTCTCTCAAGCTACTATATTTGACTTTCTTTTTTTAAAGGTTGGGGTTTCTTCTGTCTCCAATCCTAGCTGTATTTGGTAATCATGAGTGTTTTCTTACTGTCCTTTGTGCACATCAGGAAGAAAGAAAAGGTATTATTTTATTTCCTTCTGTGGGTATTGATAATTTATCTGTTAATAACAAAACACTGACTTAAACTACACACAATCTTTGACTTGTCCTTTTAGCTTTCGCCATTAGGGTGAAATAGGTGGAACAGGTAGCCCAGGGAGGTGGTGGAAGCCGGATCTCTGCAAGTTTTTAAGGCCAGGCTGGATTGGGCTCTGGGCAACCTGAGCTAGTGGAAACCATGCCTGCCCATGGCAGGCAGGTTGGAACAATAAGATCTTCAAGGTTCCTTCCAGCCCTGAGAATTCTGTGATTCCATAAGCTTTGCTTGCATCTTTTGAAGCAATAAAATATTAGGACATGAAGAAGGGTGAAACAAATGCTGCTGTTACATCAGGCTAAGTGCTAACTCTGCATTATTGGCTGTTTTTGCAATTTTTTGCTTCAGTTTAGGATTCTTAGCACAGGATTCACAAAGATTGTTCACTTTTACATTTCTAGGGTATATGTGAAGATGAAGTCTCTAACACTTGACTTGGCTGCTTAAATTCTGCTGCCAGGTTGAATAACTCATCCTGGTATCACTGATGCGTGCTCTTCTGACAACGTCCATTTCACTGTGTTAGGTAGAACATCAGTTGACAAAAGAACTCCAGTTTTGCTATTTCTTAACAGCCCTTTTATTGAAGAGGAAAGACAATACAAAACAATACAATACAATAAACCAGGTTGGAAGACACTTTCAAGATCATCGCATCCAACCCATCAACCAATCCAACCCACCTAAACAACTAAACCATGGCACCAAGCACCCCATCAAGTCTCCTCCTGACAAGCTACAGTGAATGTTTCAGCAAGAATACCATGTGCTAATACAAGTGTCCTGCATTAAAGACTTTATTGCTTTCTACAAATCCCTGAAAGGAGGCTGTAGCAAGATAGGAGTCAGCCCCTTCTCCCCAGTAAAAGAGTAAAAGGACAAGAGAAAACAGGATAAAGTTGTGCCAGGGGAGGTTTAGGTTGGATATTAGGAAAAGAATTCTTCAAAGAAACATTTGTCAAGCATTGAAACAGGTTGCCCAGGGAAGTAGTGGAATCACCATACCTGGAGGAATGCAAAAGATGTGCAGATATGGTGCTCAGGAAGTTGGTTTAGTGATGACCTGGCAGTGCTGGGTTAGCAGTTGGACTTGATAATTTAAAGGTATCTTCCAATCAAAATGATTTTGTAACTTTTCTATGAACAGACGTCACTTTATTTACCTTAGATTTCATTTTTCCAGTATAGATTTTCTTGAAACGTGAATTACTTTTTCTTCAAAGAGGACTGTAAAACATCTTTAGCTTTAAACCCCCAGCCATTATGAAAGTTATAAAAAACATGTATGCTAACCTTCATTTTCTTTTCAGAGACATAATTGTCCAAAACTGCAACAACATAACATGCTATTCAAAGGCTGCATTTTTTCATGGTATTGTTCTTACTTATTTCCTCAAAAGCTGTATGTAACCATAACCATTAGGCAACACACACAAGCAGAGTCATACATTTCACAGTATCACATTATCACTAAGGTTGGAAGCGACCTCAAAGATCATAGAGTCCAACCTGTCACCACAGACCGCACGACTAGACCACGGCACCAAGTGCCACGTCCAGCCCCCTCTTGAACACCTCCAGGGACGGCGACTCCACCACCTCCCCGGGCAGCCTATTCCAATGGCGAATGACTCTCTCGGTGAAGAACTTTCTCCTCACCTCCAGCCTAAACTTCCCCTGGCGCAGCTTGAGACTGTGTCCTCTTGTTCTGGTGCTGGTTGCTAGAGAGAAGAGGCCAACCCCTTCCTGGCTACAACCACCTTTCAGGTAGTTGTAGAGAGCAATGAGGTGGCCCCTGAGCCTCCTCTTCTCCAGGCTAAACAACCCCAGCTCCCTCAGCCTTTCCTCATAGGGCTTGTGCTCAAGGCCTCTCCCCAGCCTTGTTGCCCTTCTCTGGACACGTTCAAGTGTCTCGATGTCCTTCTTAAACTGAGGGGTCCAGAACTGGACACAGGACTCAAGGTGTGGCCTAACCAATGCAGAGTACAGGGGCACAATGACCAACGTGCTCCTGCTGGCCACACTATTCCTAATGCAGGCCAGGATGCCGTTGGCTTTCTTGGCCACCTGGGCACACTGCTGGCTCATGTTCAGGCAGCTGTCGATCTTCTTTTCTGAAGTAACTACTTAGTACTCTGTGGTCTGCCATCCCTAGGTTATTTATCACCATCAAAGAATAAATTAATACAAGATGAGACATGATTTCTAGACTCAACAGTATTCTGCCAGTAGGTATGCAGAGAACTGAGCACCCTCACAGGCCATGACGGGGGGGGGGGAATCTTATCATTTTATTGAAAGAAGCATTACAAGCAAGTAACAAACACTAGCAGGATGCAACCTTTTAATTACTCTCTTTTAAATGGACAAAAAAAAGGATTTAAAAAAAAAAAAAAATCTTAGGAGCATCCAATCAAAATAGAATGAAATCCAATTTTTAAGCTGCTCTTAGAGGGAATGCTTAGTAAAAGCCAAAAGAAAAACTGAAGCATTTCTCCTCCGCAATGAGCTTTCAGCAAAATACACTGAAGAGCTACATGAAGTCTTACAGAAAAATCAATCACCCACTTTAAGAAATGTAAAATCACTGACAACTTCATTTTACTGTTAGCCGTCATTGACACGTTGCCTGCTCCACGTTCCAGCTGGGGAACAGCCAATAGCAAAAGCAATCTCCACAACATTAAAACCCCCAAAATGTCAGGAAAACTACACCACGAGAAACTCAGGAATAACTGTTCGGGTCTTTTGCTGTTGATGCTGTGGGGTGTTTTGCTGCTGTTCTGTTCTGGAAAAGGTAAAACAAAGCAGTGAGGATGAATAAAAACCATGATATGCCTTCCATATGGGAAGCATCTGAACATACCAGAACTCTACAGCCAGGAAAACAGACAGTAGAAATCTAGAAAATCTTGAGACACAGAGAAAGCAAATAGGAAATGACTGTTCACTGCCTCTCCCTACACAAATTGAGCCAAGTTGACAAAAAAATCGAAAGAAAAAAAAATAAATTACTCATGCCACATAACATTTAAGCCAAACCCACTTTCCTTTCCCCCAGGTATCAAGGATGAGAGAAGTTAGCAAAGTTCAAATAGAGCTCAGAAAAACACTCCTGGAAGAAAAATCGACACACGGCTTGAGATGTCTGGCTGCGGGAGAGCATTCAGCACACTGAGGCTCAGCCTGTGCTCTTCCCCAGGCAACTGTTACTGGCCAGAGGGAACACAGATGGACTTTGGGTCTGACCTTGTGTAGCCTCTTATCTTCGGACATTCCTCCATTTTCCTCAACAAATGAATGACTTCCACTACCAAAACCAAAACCAGATTTTAGGTCTCTTTATCCAAAATTCTCATAAACAAAAAATATGTATTGTTAATAAAAAATTTGTTGTTATTATTATTGTTACAATTTTATTATTATTATCAAGTGATGGATAGTATTGCACTGCAGGCAAGACTGCTATACAAAAAGATAATGAAGAAATCTTCCTGTTCTCCACAAGAAACAGGCATGTAACAGGAAGAGTGCTGCCCTATGAACACTGCACTGCAGGTACAATGAACTACTGAATTCATTAATGATGACTTTTAGGCAAATAAAGATTTACCTTGGAAGTAGCTAAGATCTGCACCTGATTTTCCTTCAAGAAAGCACTGCCTCAGAAAAGAAAGAGACTGAGTTAAACACACGCCAAAAAAACCGTGGGGGAGACAAAAATTGGTTATGTTAAGCAAAGAACTATCTCTGAGGGGAAAACTAGTGTCTCCTTAAGATTTTCAGATTAATAGAATCACAGAAAGAGTAGAAGAGGGTGGAAGAGACCTCCAAGATCATCCAGTCCAAGCTTCGACCCAGCACTGAAGGGTCAGTACTAAACCATGGCCCTAAGCACCAGGTCCACACGCTGCTTAAACACCTCCAGAGATGGTGAGTCCACCACTGCCCTGGACAGACCATTCCAATGTTTGAGAACCCTCTCTGTGAAGAAATATTTCCTACCATCCCGTCCCTGGGGGACTTTGAAACCATTTCCCTTATTCCTGTCACTTGCCACCAAGGAAAAGAGGCTGCTCCCTCCTCACTCCAACCTCCCTTCATGAAGTTGTAAAAAGCAATGAGGTCTCCCCTCAGCCTCCTCTATTCCACACTGAACAACCCTAGCTCCTTCAGATGCTCCTTGTAAGCCATGTGCTCCAGGCTCTTTACCAGCCTTGTTGCACTTACACTGAGATTTTATTTTTTTTGCTAATAGAAAATACAATTAAAAGGAGTTAAACAACGCAGTCATATATTTAATATAACAAAATTCTGTATAACCTGTATTCTAACAGTGTTGTAAGCCCCCTGACATGTCCACAGAATCCCTTCAGGGAATGTGAAATTGAAGGGGGGGGGGGGGGGGGGAAGAACGGGAGGCAGGGAGAGGGGTAAACATCAGGAAAATATACTATAAACCTCCTAATGCAAATATGTGAACTGTAAGAAATCTGAGTGGGTGTGGGTCCTTCTGGAAGTTGCTCCAGCTATACTTCTCTCCAAGTCCAGAAGGCAAGAATCTCACATGTGCTACAGAACTCTAAGTCTGAAATCTCTATATACAACTTTCTTCCAGCTGTTATTAATTGTTTAAAGACTCAATTACTTGGACCTCTTTGATGTTTGCTCAAATGGTGTCTTAGTTTAAAAGCAGACAGCTATAATTTTACACACATCCCTATAAGAGTAAAATAAAACACTCTTGTTGAATTGGAGAGAAATACAGAATTATATTTAAAAATATACAGAAAAAATACAGAATACATGAATCCTTAACTCCTAATACATATCCCAAAAGAATAAAGGGTACATGAAAACCTTCCCCCAACTAGACTAAACCAAAAGCCCCACTGCTCCTTTTCTCCCTGCCACTGCCTTCCTTCCATTAGGCCTAAACAGGCCAAAATAGCACAGGACCAACTAGTCAGGCCTCTGAAGGCCACAAACAGGCCTGAGATACTCCCCCATGTTACCAGATAAGGGCTCCCAAAGGAGAGCAGAAAGAAGGGAGAAACGAGAGAGAGAGAGCTAACTGTACGGCCTGCTTACAAAGACACAGCAGAATCAGGGGATAGAACAAACCATTTACATTTTCTGGTCCATCCCTGGACCTTTCTGGTCCTCCTGGAGGTCTTCCACTCTGTGGTTCTTTAAAGCACCCATCCTCAAACCACAACAAATGTGTCTGCTTTACCAGTTGGATTCTTGCCTGTTTTCTCCAAATGCAGATTTAGCCTAATTAGACAGGTGCCTTTAACAGTGAGCTCTTTAAGCCAGAGACAGCCTTAAATGAAGGCTTTGTAAATAAATCCTCAGGCACAACAGGCAACAAAGACACAAGACAGATCAAAACAAATCCCAAGTTTGCGCTGAAGGAACAAAGTTTTGCTGTATAATCCAAGTAAGATTTTTAAACTGGTCATAATTTGGAATAATTTAAAATCTTCATAGTTATGATCAATTATTTGCAATTTATTACAATTATTCTTAATTATGCCAAAGGTCACGTTGCTGTTTTTAGAAACAGAGACTCTAAGCCCAGAAGGAAACAGAGCATAAGGAGTCATGTCTTTAACTCCAAGAAATTGTTTGCTTAACATTAGAAGCGCTACTTGTGTTTCTATACTAATGCAAAACTATACCACAATTTGTAGAAAATCCATGAACACAAAAAGAAACTGCTGGCATGTCACAAGCATCAAACAGTATCTACAGCCAGCCATTATCAAACAAAATTATCAGTCCTCTTGGGACTTCACATTCCTTCGAAAGATACCATCATACCACCAGGAAAAAAAACCTCCTGGAATGAAGCAAGCTGAGACACAGCATCTTCTGCTACCTTGAACAAACAAGCAAAACACAGAATGAATTTTTCATTCTCATGCTGCTTATTAGCTTTTAGGAGGCAATCTTTGGCTTTAATATATACACAAATGCCAAAGAACTTTGTCATCTTGTGTTCAGAACAGCAGGTAGCTATAAATGAGCACCATTTCAAGGAGGGAGTATTGCAGTCCCATCATGCCAACACCCAAGCCTAGCAGCAGAACGCTAGAGCAGACAGATTTCTCATTTTCCACTCCTCACCATAAAGCTTCTCCCTTGGAAAACGAATTTATGAACTGGGCTGCCACATTCTGCTGCCACGTTGGAGGCAACCTGAGCAGAGGGAGCACATCACCACATGGATGTGCTGAGGGGAACCAACAGCAACCTACCGGAAAAGGACTCCCAAGAGTGCTGATGGACAAGAAGCTGGACATGAGCAGTGTGAGCTTGCAGCCCAGAACACCACTGGCAGCGTGAGCTGCATCAAAAGCAGCATGACCAGCAGGTGGAGAGAGATGATTCTGTCACTTCACTGTGCTCTGATGAGATCTCACCTGGAGTGCTGCAGCCAGCTCTGGAGCCCTCAATATTGAAAGGATACAGACGTGATAAAGTGGGTCCAGAGGAGGGCCCTGAAAAGGGTCAGGGGGTTGAAGCACCTCTGCTATGAGGACAGGCTGAGGGAGCTGGGGGTGTTCAGCCTGGAGAAGAGAAGGCTCCAGGGAGACCTAATAGCAGCCTTCCAGCACCTGAAGGGGGCCTACAAGATGGATGGAGAGAGACTACTTAAAAAGGCCTGCAGTGATAGGATGAGGGGCAATGGCTTCAACCTAGACAAGAGTGGATTTAGATTGGATGTTAGGAACAAGTTCTGCACCATGAGGGTAGTGCAACACTGGCACAGGTTGCCCAGGGAGATGGTTGGGGCCCCATCCTTAGAGACATTCAAGGTAAGGCTCAACGGAGCTCTGGGCAACCTGATCTAGTTGAGGATACCCCTGCTTACTGCAGAGGAGATTGGACTCGATAACCTTTGGAGGTCCCTTCCAACCCAGACCATTCTGTGATTATATTAGATCACATGTGATGCACTAAGATCCGTCAGGTTTGCAAATGTTACAGGATTTAGCTCTTTGGGGCTTTCTACAACACAGAGTTACATCCAGTTCCCAGAATTAATTGGTTTCCAGCTCTGAAAGTCAGACCCAAATGAAATGTCATTCTCAGATATATGCAATCCTGTTAAAATGTTCTTAAGACAGGAGCCAAAATCTATCCAGAAAGAAATCCAGGGTATTATGTTTTCTTCCTCAAATACTGTTTTTCTTGCAGAGTTGTACTTTCAAGACCAGTCATCCATTACAGACTTGCAGAGGAAAAAGAAAAAACCACCAACCCTTAAAATGAGATAAAACAGGCCCAGCTGGTGATACAAAATTATAATACCTGGAAATATACTCAAGCAGCTTCCGCTTTATCTGTATTTCTATTCACCAATAAAGCGCTGAAAAGACTGAGGAAGTGAAATTGAAAAATAGCACAATTTCCTAAAAGCTAAAGAAGAGAAATACAACTGTTGTTACCTCCATGGAATATGCCCTTATCACGGAGAATACAGAGATTCTTACATGAACACCCTAACAGATAAGGAATGTCATAGAATCATAGGCTGGAAAAGAGCTCCAAGATCAAGTTCAACTGTTCACCTAACACTGTTGTCCAGTCTACCAGTAAACCACATCCCTAAGCACATCTACGTGGTTTTTGAACACTTCCAAGGACTGTGATTCCATCACTTCCCTGGACAGACTGTTTCAATGCTTAACCACTCTAAGTGGGTTTTTCCCTCCTAATATTCAATCTAAACTGTCCCTGGCACAACCTGAGGCTGTTTTCTCTCATCCTGTTGCTTGTTACCTGGGAGAAGAAACCAATCCCACACCTCAGGTACTTGTAGAGAGCAGTAAAGTCTCCTCTCAGACTCCTGTTCTCCAGACTAAACCACCCCAGTTCCCTCAGCTGTTCCTTGTAAGATCTAGATCCTCCCCCAGCTACACTGCCCTTCTTTGGCCACTCCGACGCAATGATAAAAACTTAGTTTAAAAAAGTCTTATAAATCTCACAGGAAGCTTTGCCATCTCCAAGTCCTCTTGCAACAGGAGTCCTTTCACATGATGCACAGCTCATTCCTCCCTCTCCCTGTGTATGTACCTCCACTTCTGACTGATTTTAAGACCTGACAGGAAACACCATAGCCACTATTTGCTTTGACTTCTTTTTTCTCCTACTACAGTTAAACCGTGTGATGTTCAACAGAACAACTCCAAAGTGTGTAAACGGAAATCAACACTTCCAATTTTTCATTGGCACATTATGCTGCAGCATTTAATTTCTGACTCCATCATGTTAAGCTACAGTGTTTCTAGTCTTTCTACTAATAAAATATAACCAGAAAACATGCTGTTGTTGCTTCAGTATTTTACAGTTGCCATTAGCAACAACTCTGCAAGTTTTGAAGAGGAGGCAGAAGCAGCACTCTCTCTTGACCGACCACCTTATCTGCCCTGGAAAAGTTAGCAAATTCAACTTAACTTGGCTTCAAAACCCCTTAAATCAATGACCCTTTGAAGTCAAAGGCTCAAATATTAATTCATAACTACATTATGAAACATGGATATAGCCTCCGTTTATTATACAAGCAATCAACGTTCTTGAATAAAAGCATGCATACAGTATAAAGAAGCACATATTCCACTTACATGTGTTAGAAATCAAAGGCAATTATGACACTCTTAAGTAAATGAGGAGTAACCAACAAATTCAATATTCTACTCCTCTTTTTATCTATTTAACCACCCAGCAGAAAAGATTTCATAGGAACAGTGAAATTGCAACCCTTCACTTAATACCAAATCTAGTCAGCCGCAGAGCCGCTCTTGCTTTTTTTAACCAGGTAAAATGTAATCCTGACTTCATGAGATCATCTAAATAATTAAAAAAAAAAAAAACAACCCACAACCAAAACCAAACCAAACTAAACACAACCAAACCACCCACCCCCCCAAAAAAAAAACAAACACCAACCCAACCCCACCCCCTAAAAAAAAAAAGAAAAAGGGCATTTTTTTGTATCTGTGCTTAGTTACTGTTTGGAAGCCCTATTCACCCTCTTAGCACAAATGAATCATGCTCTGGGTTATATCTGGGAACTCAGTTCTGCAGGCAATGAGAAAAGGGTAAGTAGGCAAGCATTGTGGATGGGACAAACACTGAGGGACTGGCTAAAAGAGCCTGAAGGAACAAGGTTGCATAACTAAGGCAGCAATTAGAAGAAACCTCTTCTGCAGCAAATACAAAGCATGGCTGCAGCAATAAATTCTGAATGCCATAGCTGGAATTCTGTTGATAAAAAAATTTACCTCATTAACCCTGCTTTCAAGAAACTGGAATAAGTGTTTTACATTAACAACTGCAACTCCTTTTCACTAACAACTGTGTTAGCCCCAAATGACTTCCAAAATGTTTCATCTCAATCCTAAAAGCACATAACCCTTGACCCAAACTTCCAAATGCTAGTAACATCTTCACCATAGAACTTTACAAGAATTTTAACAAATCCCTTCACATTTCTTACCAGTATTTTACAAAAATACCTACGCTTGGACTTCAGTATCAGCAAATAAAAACAAGCACAACTTACAACTTTTAACCTCAAATATAAGACATAAGTTGCAAACACGCCTATCATTCAAAAACATTTTACCAGTGTTCAAAGGCTACTGAAATTCCTGCTTTTTGAGTACACATGGCCATAAGTACAATATACAAAATGACTGCTTTCAGTTTCTATCTTATTTGCTTATTCGTGTTAACTTAAGCATCCATTTTCATTATATAAATACACAATAAAAGCATAGAGACTTGAAATCCCAGCAGCAATTGAAAGTGAGAAGATGGCAAAATTACATATGTGTTTTTCAGAAAAACTGATTCAGACCCAAATCCAGATAGATAATGAGGATCTGGTTTTAAATAAACCGTATTTTAAAATACGGCCTGACATACTTTGAGGGCTGCACCTATACCTTCTCTGTCTAGTATTATCACAGGCAAGAACCCAATCTTGAAACCTGGACACTGACCACAGCTAAGCCAAGACCAAGAAATGAGCTGGCAGTAAGCATAGACATGCCATATTTTTGCTGTTCTGCTTAGACCTGCATGATTGTCTTGGCTGAGTTTCCCTGCATCTGTGACATGGTTTTTTGAAGTGCAATTACATAGAGTTGAAAAGAAAAGGAATCAGGAACGTGGTCTTGAATGTTTAGTTCTTAAAGCTCAGAAAGTCTGGCTTTCATCTCCATTATTAAGACATTCCTGCTGGAGAAAGACTGTCTCAGCGAGGCAGGTAATATACCACGTAATTCAGGACTCTCCAACTTGAACTTTTTGTCTTCGTGTCTTCATACAGGCAGTGGCAATTATTACGTGGAAATGCTTTTTGTCTGAATAATTGTTTAATAAACTGATCAAGAGGAAAAAAATGTATCTTTTCAAAGTGCCTAGATCTCTGAATATTTTTTCACTTTACTCTGCATACTTTTAAATGCAAAATTTACAGTTGATCTCTTGCACAACCACTTCACAGAACATAGCATCTTTTCTTTATCCAAAGTCCACAGCATTCCATGTCCTCTCCTGCCATGCATTCCCTCAGTGCAGAGCTCATTATTCCTCAGACCGTAAGACTCCTCCATGTGCTGCGTTGCCTATTCAACAATTCCCAGGAAATGCCTTTCAATCCCTTACCCCCATAAACCACTTGTCTCGTGGACTGAAGAGCTGTCCTGTTTCAGCTAGGTTAAGATTCATTTTCACAAGAAGCTAGGAGTATTCACACCCAAGTCAGCCAACCAAACCAGCCAAGGGGATATCCAATACCATACTGACATCATGCCCACTATATAAAGCAGGGGCAGTGGCCACAGGTCAGCAGGCAGGTTTTTGTACTCAGCAACAGGACCAAAGGTAAGGCAATTGATTCCTGAGTGTTGTGTTTCACATTACTCATTTTTTTTTTATTATTACTTCACTAGCATTTACTGTTATTTCTTCTTTGTATTGTCCTGTTAAATTCTCCCTATCTCAATGCACAGGATTCTTCCTTAGTCATTCTGAAGCTCTTCATTTTATCTGAAGCTTGCAGGCACTTTCATTTGACCAGATCTTCAACTAGCAGTAGCTGTTTCAGAAGTTACTTTAGTATTTTAAAGCCCACTCCAGTTGGTTCAAATACTGCAATAATTCCCAATGAGGCTTTCAGAATCTCTTTTGTGTCAGCAAGTCAGAGAATAAAGGTTATCAGACCACCTGACTCATTCCAGCATTGGCATGTTTTACCTCACAGCAATATTCCTAACAGAGAAAATCTCTTCCATGGCAGAAAAACACTCAAGGAATCCCAGATGTCATGGTATGCCAAAAGAGCCTTCTCCTCTGTAGAGAAAATACAACTGTCTCCGAGTGGGATCTTTCCATATCCTGTGACTTCATACCAGAATGCTATGACTGAAGCTTCCCCTATCATGTCAGTAAACTGTACGCTTCAGGAAAGGAAATTGATCTTCTAAGTTCTGAATCCACTTTACAAGAAGAATTGGACAGCAACTGTTAGTACCGGGAGGCTATCACCTCCAGCCCTCCTCCTTTCCATAAGTAACTCCACCTCAAGGTTTCTCAGGCAAGGGCAATGGCAGCCACTACATAGCTGTTTGCAAAACTGAAGAACTTTCCAATTCCAGGTTTCAAAAATCATGGGACCAGGATAATTGGCGTAGCACAGAAAATGTCAGAAACACTCTGGTGCTGAGTTGTAATGACAGTAAGTGAAGGTGACAGGTTTTCAAATTCATGATATACTTAGAAGCAGAAGATGAGGATCAACATAAGTTTATTGCTGCTGAAAATGGAAACACTAAGGTCTTATGGTGGCAGCACAACTTCTGATCTGACTGCTAAAACTAAGAAACATTACATGTTTACAATGTATTGCTTCACTTTCACTAAGCTAAGGCAGTGCCAAGGCCAGCTAAAGTCTACTCTGACATTGGTTCAGTTACTTGACAAGCTTCAGAGAAGTCTTCAAGAAGCTCTGTAGAACATCAGCAATAATGGGTGGAAAAATCTGAAGGAAACTCAGAGCTGAAGTACCATGTTTCAAGAGACAAAGTTGATGGGGAACGGGAAGCGTACCAGGCTCATCTTACCTTATGTAAAATTATGTTAAATGGATGAGGGCATTTAACATGTACCTATGTTAGTGGCACATTTTGCTGCTCCTGACTGCAAATGTGTAACTGTGCACACAGGCTATCTCTCAGAGCTTTGATTTGCTAAAGCTCTGAAAAGGTAACAGCTGAAACACATGCCGATTGTAGGATGAGATGGGAGATACTCCACTACAAGTGACATTTCTTTAAATCATCAGGATGACAAGGCAACCAAGCCTTGGAGAGCTGTAAAATGCCATCAAGCTTAACGCTGATTGATAGTGTGGATGCCAGACACAGTGACGAGGCTAATATTCCTCTGTGAAGATTTCACCTACTTGGATTTCTACAAAAGTCACAGAATAAATCACAGTAGATTAGCGGCTGGAAGAGACCTCAAGAGATCATCGGGTCCAACACCCCTGCCAAAGCAGGATAGTCAGTTCCCTTTAAACATTTGATTAACTCCTGCTAGGCAACACCAGATACAGACTAGCTGTATAAAGCTAGGGTCAGGAAAGAAAGATGATTCATTAAGATGAACTGCGCTCTTTGCACTACTGAAGAATACTGCTTCCAACAACATTCTGCTCAGAAGGTTCCAACTTCTCAAAACATTCCACTTCAACAAGGTAGAGCAAGGACTTTGCAGTGTAGGAGGCACACAGAAATGCAAAGAAAAGAGCAAATCTTCACTCTAGTCCCATCAAAGATAAAAGAGAAACTACAGGCTTTAGAAATCTCTTCCCTTAATGACTCCTGCTACCCAAATGTAGCATTTCTAGAAAGCTCTCTGATACCTTTAAATCATGCCTTACTCAACCCTAAGCTTTTCATTAGTAACAAGGGAAACAACTACCCAAGCTTCTCATCCATGTGGATTTAGCTCGTTGAAATACAGCTTCTAGGGAAGTATAAGACACAGCCTTTTTTATTTTAAACACAACCATTCACCTTCTTCACCTCACCACAAGTCATTTGACATCCCAGTCTTTCCCTATCAGCAACCTTCACAAGTACACAGAAGTTTGTAAAACAATGTCCATAATTCTTCCAATTTCATCTGAATTCCCCTTAGATACCTGCGTAGCAGCTACAACCATTTCTTAAATAAATAATGATGACACCTAAGACACCAATAGCAAACGAAAATATACAAGGAGCAGCAATTGTGCAGAACTACTGGACAGTCTCTAGCAGATATGGGATATGAGGGGCTTGGCTTCCTTGCCATTGTCAGAGGGGAAGATAAAAAATACAGGAGTCAGTGTCAGAGCTCTTCCCATCCCTATGATCACGCAAAAAGCAGAAAAAAAGTACACTGAGTACCAATGAAAGATAACAGAAAATGGAAAGAACAAAGAAGTGAGGATGTTAGGAAGAAATTCTTCACTACGAGGGTGGTGAGACACTGGAACAAGTTGTCCAGGGAGGTGGTAGAAGCCTCATGCCTGGATGTTTTTAAGGCCAGGCTGGATGTGGCTCTGGGCAACCTGATCTGGTATGAGATGTCCCTCCCCATGGCAGGGGGGTTGGAACTAGATGATCCTTGAGGTCCCTTCCAACCCTAACAATTCTACGATTCTATGACTGTTTTTCGAAACTCACAGAAAATAAAGAAATCCAGAGGTTAAGATTGCCATTAAAAAAGAACAAGATTTATCTGGAAATCCTCAAAGACTTTTGTGATAATTATTTCACAAGAGTTCAGAAGGCAAAAACCAGAATGAAAGGGCTAGGAGAAAAAGACAAAATTCAGCCCATTTTGTCTCTATTCTGCTGCAGAACAAAACTTCCTTTGTTTTCAGTACAGAAGACTCCTCACTGTTTCCCATGCAGAAAGAGCAGTATTAACTGTGGATACATTTTAAAGTGCTGGTTTGTAATGACAAAAATAAATTTTCTACTGCAAACAGCAAATAATAGATTTCAGTTTTCATTGTTACACAGTACTATTTTTTAAATAGATTTATTATAAATGTGAAATGCTTCTGTGCCTAGAAATACATTTCTTAACTAAAAATGCAGGTCTGCATCTCTTCCCTTGCATAAAAATTACCAACCACAGCACAGCATCAGCTTTTCTCAGTGCCACCACGTTGCCATGGAAACTGATTTCTACTGCCAATATAGTTTCCGTGTAAGCAGGAAAAGAGCTTATGTTTATATAATATGCATCAGAGAAGAGAGAGATATATAAGGTTTATGATTTTATTGAAGGCCTCCAGATTGGCTAAAGTGGTTTAGAGAAATCCCAGATTGGTTCTATCAGACATTGAAAATATATTTATACTACCAGACTCAAAATCATAGGTTGGGAAAAATACTTACATATGTGGGATTCAGTATATTCTTTCCCCCTCTTGTTTTCAATCAAAAACACAGAGAACCTCCTACTTTATAAGTAAACAGAATCACATGTTCTTGAATTTTACTGTGAAAAAAATAGACTTTAACTTACTCCTTGAAGAGCAAGACAACCCCTTTGCCTTATTCCCAAAATGTCACCATTGAAAACTATAAAGGCTCTTTTGTAACAGGTTTTGAAACTAAAGAAAGCCAACCTAACCTTCAGTATTCCACTTCTTTTCATAGGCTGGAATGTCTGTCTTCTCTTTCTCATTGATCCCCTTCAAACAAGTTTCCTGTAAAGCTGTTGCAGTGAATATACTCCCACATAATTCTACTGGGGTTCTGGGTTGCTTTTTTGCTGAATTCAAGTTGTGTGTGTGTGTGCCCACATGGCTGGCCTTCACAGAAGCAGAGAAGGGCTGAGGTTGGAAGGAACCTCTGGAGGTCATCTCGTACAACCCCATTTCTGATCCACCAGGGCTACCTAGACTATGTCCAGATGGCTTCTTTTGTGTATCTCAAAGGATGAAGACTCCATCACCTCTCTGGGTAACCAGCTGGTGCCAGCACTCAGATTTCAGCAGATAGAAAACCAGGAGACGCATACAAACTTCTAAAGGACAAACAACCCAACCAGTTACTGCCCAAGAGCAGTTTTCAATACCAAAGTCAGTTTTATTAGACACCTTACTGTAAAATGACAGAATGGAAAATACTTTCTGAATCTGTTTAAAGGGGTAGTTAATGCTGCAAAGCCTGTAGATATCCTTTCTCTGTTAGACTTTCTTCGAACGCTTTTTCAAAGGTAACATGTATTCAACTGTTGAGCCTGGGTTTTTTCTTTCACAAGGAAGAATTTCTGACTAGAAATAGTACAGCAAGAGACACAGATACAGCCTGGGAAAGACACTTAAAGCCAGGTTCAAATCCCTGATCTGCATCATCTGAGAAGTAACTTTAACTATCTGTAGTTCTTTCCTATGTCAAAAGCCAATCAACACAGCCTATGACTAGGGTCAGGTCTGACACTCTTTCTCACCTTTCTTGGCCTTTCTTCCAATAAATTTTTTAAGTTAAAAACATTAACCAGAAGGAATTACCCTTCTTGAGACAAAAAATGGTATGGAAAAGGAGCAGACCACAGCACAACAGAAGAAAAGCTCTTCTAAGACTAACCAAAGATCGACCCAGGCTGGTATACTATATTCAGAAAAACAGACATGTTCAGATGTCCAAGGAAAATAGTAAGAGCAAGCTAAGCACACATGGACCCTTGCTCCTCCAAGTAGACCCCTGGTTTCCAACAAATGGCAGTTCAGAGGCCACCAGACAGGATTCCTATTTTGTAAATCCCACCTGATACTTGCTCCACAAATATATCCAGTTCCCCCTTGAGCATACAAAAACATCTAACATCCACATACTACGGCACAAAATTCAGAGCATACTGACAATTTTTACAAAGGATCATGATCTTTTGTTTGTTCTGCACCTACCACCTCAAAGCTTCAACTGATATCCTTTGCTTCATGTACTAAAAGTGCCTGCAGTCTTTATACAGTCACCCTCTCCCTGGCACACAATTTAATAGACATCTACTGTATGCCACTCTTCCATCTGTTTTTTCAGCCCTGAGGAGTCCTACTCAGTTCTGTCTTTCCTCACAGCAAAGCTGCTCCACAACTCAAGATCCTCCCCTTTACTCTTCCATGAATCCTGCCAAGATCTTCACTTTTCACACAAAATTCCACAGGTGACGCATGACCACTTCACATTTTGCCACAACGATTATTTTCTATGGTGTTGTTTCCTTCTTTGTTCCTAATCACGCATTTGCCTTTCGTTTTGTTGGGTTTTTTTTTACCAGTACTGAACACAAAGCTGATGCTTTGATAAAACATCTGCTTCAATGGTAGTTCTCTAAATAACAATTACCACCTCAGAATCCATTATTTTATATGAAAAGTCATTTTTTTCAATGGGCATCACCCAAACATTTATCTAGGCTGAATATCATTTGGCATTTTGACATCAAAAATGCTGGTATGAATATACTGACTTAGGCTTGATGTAGTATTTTGACCAAGAACCACAAAGATTAAAAAAAAAAAAAAAAAGAAACCAAACTAATAATTTAATTTGTTGTGTCTTCTGGGAAACAAAAAACCCCAGAAACTAGTTTTCATTGCAGTTTTTTTCATGCTTTTAACATCCTAGGTCTATGACTGGCTTATATAACTACATCTCCCCAGAACTGCCTAATTATTTTCTAATGAGGGTGTGATTATGGTATGAGTTATTACAATATCTTTGAATAGATTAATCAGTAGCTCTAAAAAGGAAACAACATTTCCTTTAAAAATATCATTTTGCACAAAAATAATTACAGCTCATTAAGTAAATAAGATTTCAGAATTGTAAAGAGACCTGAAAGTAAAAATATTTACCAAAGTCATACACAGACTCTTGCTCTGCTTTAGTTAACACCAGACAGCCCCATGAAACATATAGTTTGCAAAATAATGCAGAAAAAAATTATGTTCTTTAACCTCACTTTATCCTTGCATTAAAGATACTATACCTAGGTGGCATCTGTCCTGAAAAGATCATGTGCAGTTTATCAGTATAACCTGACTTCGAAATAGCTATCACATCCATAGAAACACGTTTAAAAGACAAGTATTTGTCATCGCCAGAAAAAAAGGTATAAATATGAAAACATCAGATACTATAGGCTAAACTAAGAGAGTAGTGTTCAGCATTACAATTCTGAGGCCCTGTACCAAAAAGATAAAACGTACCCAGCTAATTTAGAAAGGTGAAGAGACTATTAAAAACCTACTTGACTTGCAATTCCCTCTACAACAGCGCTAGAAAGAAGGCAATTCACACATCAGGTAAGCAGAGAAACAAAATAGTTAATTTCAAATGAGTGATGAGTGCTACTTTAATGAACTAACAAACTTCATTAAGATCATTCTGCTTTTTATCATTAGGGGGAAGATTAGAACTGAGAAATTAATCAGAAAACACTTCTTTGGAAATAGCTCCACCAGAAGTACAGTAGTGACAACAGGTAAAGGCAAGTTAGAATCATTTAAAAATCAATTGCATGGGCTTCATTGTTAGCTATTTGCAGAAGCCTGTGCTGGCCAGACAGCAGCTTGAAGTAGATTTTAGCTAGATAGAGAACACAGTAGCTGCTTCAGGCAACTTACAAATTGGTAGAAATCTTCCATGTGTTTGTAGCAGGACGTTTTAATTTTATAGTGCAGTATGCTTCATTTTAATTTCATTGTGCATTGATTGTGCAATCAGCACAGAAGACCCAGTCTCTATATTTTTTAATTGTTATTATTTTTCAATTTGTAAGAATATATTCAAATAAAGACCCTGCAAAACATTAGCAGGCGGCAAATTAACCATGTGACACCTAAAAAAAAAAAAAGAAAAAATCATCTTCTCTTCAGCTAGTTCTGTACAAATTGCTATTTCTCAGCGACGTCTGTTATTTACCTATGCCTATCATTAAATAAAAAGCAAAATATCTTTATGAATCATTATTGTTTGAAAGCAGCTGCTCATTTGAGCAAATGAGTATTCTAGTACTGGAGTGATCTTTGTTCAGATAGTCCAACGTTCAGCAGCATTCTCCACTCTACCATCCAAGGCACACGGACAGCACACATATTTGCAACAGTATTAGGACTTTTAAGCTCAAATGGGTAAAGATCACTGTAATAAATACAAAATGAACAGGTGTATGTGGTAGAGGAGAAAGTTCCCACACACACAAAAGAATCCACAGCTAACTCAGCCGGAGAAGCAGATGAAAGCTATATCTACAAGCAGAAATGGAATGCAATTAATATGTACAAAAATATACAATATATACAGAAATATGCAGCAATGTATGTAATACAGGAGACCTTTCCCCCCTGCAGCCAGGGGTGTTCGGCCTGTTCCCCCCTTCTCCCTCCCTACCTCCCCTTTTTCCCAAAAGGGTTAGAGAGAGAGAGAAAGGAAGATAATTAAAAGGGTAAAATTCTGTTAAGCTCAAAGCGAATGCAAGAGTTAGTTTTGTTATCTGGTTAGCAAGGTCGTTCCTGTGTAGCAAGCTGTTGCTTCAGAGAGAGAAACAGACCAGCTCACAGGACAGAGAGAAGAAGAACAGACTGAACAGACTGACAGACTAAGCTAAAACTTACAGCTGCATTCTACCAATGAAATTGGTTTAGCCTATCTTTGTTTTCATTCAAATATCAAAAACATTCAGCCAGAGTGTTCAGAAAGTGTCCATTTCTTAAAGGCACAGCCTAAACCGGTCACAACAGGAAAGACTGTTTAAGATAAAACCTTTTTTTAACTATAAAATACTACTTTGCAATTAAATTTCGTGGTAAATCTCAGTCAATTTCCTCTGACTGCTTTATTTTTCTGACTGTCCAGCCCTGCCAGAAATTGTGCCATGGTATTTTATATGCTAACACATGTTCAGTTGCATGTAGTAGAAATTATTTCCTAGTAATCAGATATTTGTTGACCAGAAGCAAAGTTATTATTATAAAGTGGGATTTTTTGGTGGTGTGTGCAGAATAGAATACTTTCCTGCTTAACTTCAAGGCTTTGCTCACTGACAACTCCAGCCTCTGTGCACAGCCTTCACTTGAGCTATCCCAATGAGAGCAGAAAACAGTCATAAGATATAAACAGGAAGATTATAGTAATTTATTTCCTGTATATTTTCTGACTCAGCTAGGAATAGTATTTACAATACAATACACCAGGTTGAAAGAGACCTTCAAGATCATCGTGTCCAACCCATCAACCAATCCAACCCACCTAATCAACTAAACCATGCAATCAAGCACCCCATCAAGTCTCCTCCTGAACACCTCCAATGATGGCGACTCCACCACCTCCACAGGCAGCCCATTCCAATGGGCAATCACTCTCTCTGTATAGAACTTCTTCCTGACATCCAGCCTAAACCTGCCCTGGCACAGCTTGAGACTGTGTCCTCTTGTTCTGGTGCTGGCTGCCTGGGAGAAGAGACCAACCTCTGCCTGGCTACAACCTCTCTTCAGGTAGTTGTAGAGAGCAAGAAGGTCACCCCTCAGTCTCCTCTTCTCCAGGCTAAGCAACCCCAGCTCCCTCAGCCTTTCCTCATAGGGCTTGTGTTCCAAACCCTTCCCCAACTTCATTGCCCTTCTCTGGACACATTCCAGCAACTCAACATCCTGCTCAGGTCTTGAATTTTGACTGAGAACTGCAGCTACAACAGCCTCCACCCAAAGAATGAACATCACAGCAAAAGGAGTGAATAGCAAGTCCCAAGATTTTGCCTCAGTTTACAAGCAAAGAACTTAAGATTATTTTGCCCCTTTAGCTCTGCCATTTATTTTTGTCATTTATTTCAGGCCTTCCTCTATGGCAAGTGTTACGTGGTATGTTACCCCTATGAAAATAAACCACAATCTTCCTAACAGAAGTGTCAGGAGCAGACAAAAACAAAGCATTCCATCCCCCCTTTTGAAATGTAAATTACATCTTCCCCACACAATTCTCACAAAATTAAGTGCAACTGTGAATTTAACATTAATTAATCTGTACCAAAGTTACTCCAAGTTCAGACAGTGAAATGACAGAAAGAAGGGTGCAACGTGCGGGCTATGCCTAGGTGTACATGAAAGCAGACAAACCACTGGCAGCAGATGCAGAGGCTCCCTTGTGGCACCCTCTACAGCACTATGAATTCTCCAAATGGCTTTACGGTTACGCTACTATTTAATAGCTAGAGAACAGACGTACTGATTGCTGAGATAGCCAAGGCATCTTCCCCTTGCAGCATTCTGTCTCCCACTTTTCTTTTGCTCAGGTTAATGCTTGTGTCTGTCACCTGACCAGAGACACTCTGTGCATTTGCATCAGAGCATGCAAATCAAAAAGAAATCAAATCAGTTAAGTGGCACATATTAGGGTCAAAGTTCTTCAAGTTAGAAGTTAGTAAACTCTTAACAGGGATGAAACATTTAAAGAAATATTCCCTGAGCTGTTCTAATATCCACTGCATTCCACACAGTCACCACATAGGAGGCCTTTATGATTTCTCAGCAGTGGCCTACGGCAGAGGAAGTTGCAACATGGCTCTTAAAGCCTTCGTCAACGTGTAAAGGAAAGACATGAATACAGTATCACTCTGGGTACTGCAATGAAGTGAAAACCTCAGAATACACATATATACAAACAATGGAGCATACATAAAACATGACACCAACACAGATGCTTCAAAAAACAAATTACATAGTTTGGGTTGGTTTGGGTTGTTTGGTGGTGGTTTTTTTTCCTTTTAAAGTTTCTTCTTTTTCTTGACACAGGGCCACTACGTGAATTCTAGGCTCAAGGACAGTTTTGGCACATGTCTGTGAGATATTAATGAGAGCAAAAGATAATCATTATAGATGACAAGAGTATCCTTAAATTCTGCAACAGAATTTTATTCAGATAGAATTCTCAAGAACCAGAAATCACAAGAGAAAAAACTTCTGCCAGAATTTTAAAATAAATACGATGCCATCAGTATGCAATGCAAAGTGTATGTGGACAGACTCCACACTGAAAGTGAAAAAAACATAAATTATTTACACCTTATAAAACAAACGTAGGATTTTAGGGTCACATGGAAAGCTAGAGAAGAGGGCTTTAAGAATTGCAGTGAGACATTATTCCAAATATCCTTCAAGAAACAGAAAAATATCTGATGATGGGTCTAAAGCTTTCCATCTCCTTCAGCTTGTTATTTGTACAGACACATCTGGCTTAGGAATGAGTTTGTTTTACATTTAAACCTCAAGTGCAGGGGTCAGGCTGCACATTTGTACAGGAATGGTTCTTTTTGAAAAACTGGGAATATTGGAAAACAACTTGCTGCTTGTACTGTGCCATTTACCATGATCTGTTTACTGTAGTTCTGTTGATTTTTAGGGTTTGGGGATTTTTTTTTTTATCAATTCTTCAGAGAAAATCAGTATTTTGGTACATGTACTCTTAGTGTTACATTTGACAACACCCTGGAACTACACCATTATTCTACTGAAATATGCATTGTAAACCAAGTTACCACCTGAAAGACTGCCATGTCTCCACTTCAAGGGGTGGAGAAGCCAGGAGAGAAACAAGGGAAGGGGTTAAGACATGCAAAGCCAAACTTCTTTTCAATGCATCAGAGAATATTGCCGTAGCAACAAACGTTCAATTAGTTTCTAGAATTGGTTTTTTTCCTCAGCTCCTGACAGTTCTGCAAGGCTAAAGCACTGAGCATATGCCTAAAAAAGGTTTATGGATATATAGACTCAGAGAAATCCCCACAATGCCTGCAATGCTCCAACGTTTACTCTGATCTTTAAGAGACTGGAAGAAATTTACTCATGGGAAGGACCAATTTTAAAAATGAACAGGCTGCCTGAACTGTTAAAATCCTTACTAAAACCCCAAGATTTATCAGGCAACATACTTAAAAAGCAAAGGTACTAGAAACACAGTAGTTTTGTTTAGCCTATTCTGAAAGTAAGCTAACAGTTCTTCTGCCTGATTCCTTCTTCTACCTAGGATCAACTAATAATTAGGAACCACATCCAAATAACATGCACAGACTTGCTAAATTTCAAGCTTCAGAATTTTTACCTTTTTTTTTTTTTCCTTTCTTTACTGTACACTTGCCTAAGCTTAAGTAACACTAGTCATTTCATCTTCTACAAGCTAAAAAACACTCTAATGGAAATGAAAAGGACATTCAATAATTGTATAATTAAGTATATTGCTGCATAAGTGACTACAAAGCCCAGAGAAACTCCTCTGCAAGAAGTTAAATGCTTAAGGTCATAAAGAAAGAATGTGCCTATGAACAAAGTGTCCTGGTTTTTTTTCCCCCTCTAAATAAAAATACTGAAAACACATCTGGAATATCTCTCTTTGGAGAAATATACTTTTTAAAATTTACTGAAAAGAGCAACTAACTCAAAAAAAATAAAATCTTATCTTAAAAATACACTCTGCAGATCTCATTCTTACAGCTCAGTAACCACTCCAAACCAAAGGAGGCCATGTTACACAGAACTAGTCTCCTAAAATAAGCATGCAAGAAGAACAGTAGATTTTAAGAACTACTGTTGCAAGAGTGTATGAATAGAACAGCAAGTGACAGTTTTGCAAGTCTGCTTTCAAATCAGCAGAATGTGGCCTCAATCCTTCCAGAGCAGAGACCGTAGTTAAAGCAAAACACGTCTGAATAGTTTGAATAGAGACTTTAGTCCACACCAAAGGCTTATAGATGTGGGCATGCTCTTCTGCCAACTTAACTTCAAAGACCATGGTAGACCATGATTCAAAAAGACTTAAATCTAAATCACCGAATACTAGGAGTTGTTAACCTTTTATCTCCTTTAATTTTTTCCACCACATATACAATACTTTGGAAACATTACAAATAATTAGATCATTAGAACAGGGCAAGTCACCCTGAATGGCAGGATGAAAAGTTTAAAAGGTTTTGAGAATGCAAAACAAAGTGACCTGCATTTGGTATAGGACTTAGTCTTCACTAGGAAGGGCACCATGGCAACGTTTAAATTGTACATGCTTAAAGACGTGAGGGAAAAAGGCTCACCAAGAATAGCAACGATTTATTCATAAACAGTTCCTGATATTGGGAATGAAAAGCAGACTAGTATTGAGGCTTGTGTTTCATCAAGATTGACCCTAAGCTGGTTCTTACTAGAGCTGAGGAAAAAGCTTTAGGCCCAAAGACCCGTTCACTTGTTCCAATTAATTTGTAAGGTTAATGGTTTGCACAGCGAGTTTATTTCAGAAAATTGCACTCTTGGTAATCCTGTATCCACTCAGATGATGAACTGAAGCAGTTAGGTGTAGTTCTAACAATGATCCTGTTGCACAAACAACAGAAATATTCAGGTAATTTGACTTAACCCCTATTTCTCTATTAGGTGCCCTTCAGCACTTTGACAGTGACAGCTGATGCTGACGACCACCACCACCATATTCACTGCAGGAAGACCAATAGCTCCAGCAGGCTGTCTGCCATGCTTCCATCACTGCTTCTGTCACCTCCAGCCACTGCTCACCAGCATGTCCACCATTTTCTGCAGAGGGAGAGACCTCTTTACTCGTCTCTGGTACTGGGTCCCATGAATTCTGGAAGAGCATGTTATGTGTGGAAGTTATGAAGCAGGCAGACAGTGATGAGTACAGCCATCTATAGGCACAGCTGCCCCAGGCCTGATGGTACAGCCTGCCTGGGCTATGCACCCAAAGCACAGTCAGAGGTGCTCACTTTACTGCACTTCCAAGTCTCCTTAAAGTCTTATCATTAGACCTCTACTTATGCAGTAAGGTCAAACCAATGCTTACTTTGCAATGCATTGCTTCGTCAATGCAACCAGAGAGCTTCAGCAGAAAAGTAGATGCCATCTTTGACCACAAAAAGCTGGGGGCTTTTGAAGGACCTACTACTTATATTACAGATTCTTTCACTTCTTAAATTAAAAAAAATCGGAGAAGAGAAACCAGCAGCAAAGAAATGGACTCAAACAGAATCATAATCAAAGAATGGCTCAAGCTGGAAGGGACTTTAGAGATCCAATACCCCTGCCAAGAGCAGGGATGCCTCTCAACTAGATTCAGCTGCTCAGGGCCTCAAATGTAAAGGTGTCCAAATCAGACTCTTACATTGTACTCACATTTTAAAAAAACTTATCATAAGAAACAGAATCATTTCATTTTCTGGACATGGACAGAGTCACAGAACATCTGCACACTAACATGCAATGCAGCCTAGAGCTTAAGGCACTGTCCAAAATGAAGAGTTCTTAATAAGAGAAGATCATTTGCAAGGCCTGACTCTCATCTGGCTAACTTAGGGAGAAAACTCTCTGCAACAACACTGGAACAATCTGTGTAAAAACCAAGCTACAAATTTTGAGAGAAAAAAAGAGTCTAAGGAAACACCACGAATTAAGCCAGCTTTTTGTGAGGATCTCTTTTCCTCCTTCTGGCAGAAGGCAAACACTGCAGCCCACAATTAAACAACTCAGACAGTACTCCAAAGTTACACCTTGAAAACTGCAAATAGGTCTGGCCAAGTACAATTCCTGCTCTTGAGCACTGCTCATGAACTGTCATTCAGATTTTAAAAAGTATTTTAAAATAGCCTGGCAAGTGGGTGTAATGCTCATGCACATGCATAGTGGTGAAAGGGTAATCTGTTTCTTAGCAGACTGTAAGAAACTGTTAATATGTACCAAAAAAAATATCAGACTTAAAAAAATGGAAGTGGCATGCAAGACAAAGATTGGCTTAATATTTATTTCTGATTTCTAATTACAACTCATTTTTGCATTTCTACTATTATGACTTCCTTTCCAAGACAATAAAAAAATAGGAAACACATAATGTGTGTATCTATTAAGTGTGGAGAAAGTGCAAGAAACACTGCTAAGCTTTCACACAACTCCTGAAGTCAGAGATGTGCCAAACAGCAACACTTTACAACCTACACAAACTCACAGGGGCCTTTACTAGTTATCCTATGCTGCATCTCATTTATGTATCCTTCAAACCCAGATTCCCAAGCAAGTCTGGGTTCAAGAAAGTATAAATAAAAAGTTACTACTTTTTAAATTTTTTTGTTGAGATACTGGATGCCTGTACAGACCCTAAAATGGATTGAACCACTGTAAGAGGGACATATATCTGTTGGAACAAGTCCAAAGGAGTACCACAAAGATGATCCAGGGGCTGCAACACCTGTGCTATGAAGCTAAGGGAACTGGGATTGTTCAGCTTGAAGAAGACTCTGGGGGCCCTTAGAGCTGCCTTCCAATACTTGACAGGAACCTACAGGAAGGCTGCAGAAGGACTTTTTACAAGAGTGTCCACCAATAGGACAAGGGGAAGTGGATTTTCACATAAGGAGAATCGGTTTAGATTGGATTTTAGGAAGAAACTCTTCACTATAAGGGTGGCAAGACTCTGGAATGGATTGCCCAGAGAGGCTGTGGATGCCCCCTCCCAGGAAGTTCTTCAAGGCTAGGTTGAATGGGGCCTTCAGTAACCTGGTCCAGTTGAGCAGCATCCCTGCCCATGGCAGGGAGGTTGGATTCAATGATCTCTAAGTCTCTAGGTCTCTTCCAGCCTAAACCATTCTATGATTCTATGAACACTGTACTTTTTAAAGAAAGGAAATATCAAGACTATTTTAAAAAAATCATATAGAAGACCTTACGGAATCTATTAATTTCTTAAGTGTACAGTAATCACATCTCTTTTTTTTACTTTTTAAAAAGAAATATTTTGAGGCATTCAAAAAAAAAAAAAGTGAGTGAGCAGAACAAACCAGAATTTTCCATGGAGAATTTCACTAGACTGTCACTAATCTGAACACTGTCAAAATTTCATGACTAATATAAAAGCACTTTCCCAATTTGCTACAAAAAAAAAAAAAAAAAAAGGGAGAGGTGCTGTTTTTTTGTACAACAGTGATTTTTGGCATTTTAAACTACTGCTGGATAAACACAGTATCACTGAAAATCACTCACAGCTTTCAGTAAATAAGTTAGTGTATGGACGCAACCAAAAATTGTGGCAGTTCTACGGCACACAAAGCCTGAAGTTAACTTGGAAAGAATAGTCAAACTGCTGTGAGAGATTAAAGCTAAGACAGGAAATCATCATGGATGTTTGAAGCACACACAAACAGCAAGGTGGACAGAATGGCAGCTGTTGTATTAGGCACCAGAGGATGGAATTAATGCACCAGTTAAGAAAACAGGAAAGTAACATTCTAATCTATCTAAATTAAAACTGGTCCCCATTTATACCCATTATACCCATTTAGCAGAGTGGGTAGGGAAGCTTTACAACAGGCCAAGGTTAATTGCATGTGATCTGACATGGCCAAGTGCCAGGTCCTGCACTTGGGTCGTAAGAACCCTGTGGTAAGCTACAGACTTGGGGATGGGTGACTGGAAAGCTCCAACTTGGAAAAGAACCTGGGGGTACTGGTTGATAATCAACTAAATACAAGTCAGCAGTGTGCCCAGGTGGACAAGAAAGCCAGTGCCATTGTGGTTTTTATTAGAAACACTGGCCAGCAGGGACAGGGATGTGATCATCCCCCTGTACTCAGCACTGCTGAGGCCATATCCCTGGTTCTGGGCCCCTCACTGTGAAAAGGATGTAGAAGTGCTGGAGCATGTCCAGAGAAGGGTAGTGAGGCTGGTGAAGGGCCTGGAACACATGACCTACAAGGAGGGGCTGAGAAAGCTGGGGTTGTTCAGTCTGGAGCAGGCTGAGGGGAGACCTCATTACTCTCTACAACTCCCTGAAGGGAGGCTGGAATGAGGAGGGGGCAGCTTCTTCTCTCTCGTGACAAGTGACAGGACCAGAGGAAATGGTTTCAAGCTGCACCAGGGGAGTTTTGGGCTGGATATTAGGAAATATTTCTTCACTGAAAGGGTTCTCAAACATTGGAATGGTCTGCCCAGGGCAGTGGCGGACTCACCATCCCTGAAGGTGTTTAAACAGCACAGTGGACATGGCATTTAGGGAGATGGTTCAGTGTTGACCTTGCAGTGATGGGCTGAAAGTTGGAGGTCTCTTTCAATCAAATGTATTCTGCGATTCCGTCTTCCCAGAATGAAACCGAATCGTGCAGTATTTTTAGTCACTGATATTTGAACTATAATTTCTCAGGTCCTTCCTTATTTTAAACTGTTCCAGAGAGAGCAAATGCCACAACCCTTCCCTGAGTCACCCTGTCAAAGGGTCTGAATCGTAAATATTTTTTCCGACCTCCAAACAGGATTTTCAAAGAGGCTGCCCTGTCTCCTGGGGTTACTGAGCCTTAAATCAAATGTCTTTTCATACTAATATGATTTAACTACATACTGTTCTGACTTCACGTCTCCTCTGTGATAAAAATGTAACAGGTTTGGGGCACAGTAAACTTGACATAGCTGCTGTCTGTAATAGGTACTTTCACATTTCAAGTGAGTTTTTGGTGGCATTTAGATCTGCAGCTCCTGGCTGATGTACCCAGATCACTGAAATGGGCAGGCAAATACATGCCTAAGATAATTTTCTAGGGGGGTTTTGGTTGGGTTTTTTTCACCTCTCAATTCAGAAAGCTTTTCTTAAAACATTACTGTTGAACTAGAGTCAGTATTGAGAATTTTCTTCTCCATTGCTGGTCTGAAGAAAGCAGTAGTAATTCATTACACATGAGAACACCTTTTCTCATTCCACAAATCACTCTTTGTTGCCATGCACGATAGACTAAGAAGGATGGCATACTGTGACCACATCATTACTTCATATGAATTCTAACAGAATTGCCACTGTCTTGCCTTGGCAGCGTTTTAGTTCTTAGAAATACAGAGGTAATGCATCACAGAAGGTGGCACATGCAGTCTTCATTGGCGAAAATGCTCCATTAGTAACTGATGTACAGCTAAACCAAACCACCAACACAAACCTCACTTGATTTCCAAAGCCAGCATGGGATGCTAGATGTTAACACCAGCCTTTCTCCTTCTTTTTTCAACAACGAAACCCCTGTTCTCTGGGCTTACTGTTGCCCAAACAGGTGATATGTTCCTACATATATGTGCCCATATGGTGATGGTACTGTTGCACCTTACACATGTTCCTTTTTAAATAGCAATGCTTATATTACCAAAACTCTGTCTAACAGAACCAGTACACTTTAAAAGCCTAAAAAGTTCCACTGCTGTTGGCAAGAACTGCTGATACAAGAAATTAAATGCCTCATACCACACTGATTAATTGCTGCTGTTCATCTGTAAAATAGAAGGTAAGAAAGATAGTGAATTAATGCTGAAGAGAGACTGCAAAAATAGTAACTGTCAAAATGCAAGGATAGTCAGATATCCTAGCCACTTTTGTAGAGATGATAAAATGTTATGCTCGAGATGTTCCTACCAAACATCTCCAATCCAGCAAAAAAACCCTCAAACTCTCAACTTTCATCCCCCCAAATTGGAAGCAGTAGGGTGATAGAGCGCTACATGAGCAAGTGGCTCTGGCCAGCCTGATCTAGTGTAGGGTGTCCCTGCCCATGGCAGGGGGGTTGGAACTAGATGAACCTTGTGGTCCCTTCCAACCCCGACTGATACTATGATACTATGAAGTGAGTTTGTTCTCTGTAGGTGGGCTCTTTTTCCACATCACCCTTCAAGCAGTGGCTGACCATGATTTTTGAGAACCATATAACCAAGAACAACTGATGATTTTTCTTACTAGTGTTTCCTTCTAATGTGCACTAAACCCAAAGTACCCAAGATGTATGCTAGCCTGAAAAATCTCACTGTGATCAAGAGGAAAGAGATGTCTGCCTACATAGCAGGTAGACATCAGAAGGATTACTAAAGAATTCCATTATGTGGAATTACGCACAAACTCTATTAGGCATGCACTGAATGCACTGAAACATATGCCCTATTCTTACTGCATAAAACCCATCAGTATTCTTCTAGATCGACATACTCTATGTTGTCAGAATGTTGCAATTCAGATTTGGGGATTTAACAGAAATTCTGACAGAATCTGCCAACTGTAAATCCAGCAAATATCCGCCCAGAAGACAGCTGGGGCAGCCTAAGATACCACTCTAGGTATGTACTTCTGTGCCAGAAAACAGTCTTCCCATAGGAAAGTGAACAGAACAGGCATGTGCTGAACTAATACTATACCAAAAACTAATCTGTCTTTAATCCAGGTACTACCAGAGACTGATCCTCTAATAAGCTTATCTAGACCCAAGCAGGGCAGCAGCAGTGCCTCATTAGCAGAGCAGTCCTCACACGCACCTGCTCAGCTTGTTACAGGAGTGCAGACACACACAATGAGGGCTTACTAAAGCTTGAGAGCAACTGTTTCCCATTGGAAATTGGAACAGGTTGCCCAGGAAGGCGGTTGAGGTCCCATCCCTGAAGATATTACAAGGTGAGGCTTGACAGGGCTCTGAGCAACCTGGTCTAGTTGAGGATGCCCCTGCTTACTGCAGGGGGAGTTGGACTAGATGACCTTTGGAGGTCCCTTCCAACCCAAACCACTCTGTGATTTTGTGACTTTGTGAATGCAATAGTATTTGAAAAACCTAATGCAGGCTGGCATCATTTCAGCACAATCAGATCCTGAGGGAAAGTAATGACATCTGGTGCTCTGCCTAAAACCCTAAGGACACTTCAAATACAGTTACTGGTGAGTCCTGGAGGGAAATACATCAAGCTTTCATGGGACAAGGACATCATAATCATCAACCTAGGCAAAAGTAAATTGTAAACAGGAGTACAAGATTAAGATGGGTACTGAGAATCACTGTAAGTACAAAGTAATAGAATTCACTGAAATCAGAACTCATTCACTATCTTCTCCTTTTACCTAACCCTCTAATATCTACAAACTGCAAATATTACCACAGTGGGGACTACAGATTAAAAAAAGTCAGCCTTAACAATTCAGCACTGCTTTATTGACTTAAAAGAAGCACAGATGAATTTTTCAAGTCAGTACCTTGTTTTAAAAAGTGGCAGGAAATACTCAACCAAGTTGGATATGTAAAATATTTTCAAAGATATATTGCATCTATGTGTGCTTTTATGCTTCTGCATTAAACATTAAACAACTTCTCAACACTGAAGTTTCATTCCCTCTAAAAAACAAAAACTGGGGAAAAAAAGTCAAATTATTCTCTTCGGAGTGTATACATACGCTGCATTTCCATTAGTCATCTTAATTTGAAATGAAGACATATATGTCTTTCACATAAAGAACCCCAATCTTTAAGAAAAATCAAATCATTTGAAAGAAAACTTTTAAATAGACAAATCACAAAGAGATGTTAGAAACTCCTGTGAATAAAACATCTTTTCCTTATATTTTTATATCAGTAACAAGCCTAATTACATCACCTAACACCATCATAATTATATGTACAGATTTCACAGACACAAAAAACATCTAGTTGTAAGAGACCTCCAAGATCATTCAATTCCACTTGAATTTCACTGAAATTCTACCAATTCCTCTACATGCACTGAAATAGCATTGTAACTGAAAATAGACTTTTGCATTACTATGAACTGACAGGATTTAATTCTAGCAATGCTAACAGATGTCAAAAAAAAAAAAACCCAAACAAACAAAACCTAGAAAAACTAAGATTTTCATGGAATCACAGAAACATTCATGTTGGAAAAGACCCTCAGGATCACCAAGGCCAACCAACAACCCTACTCTACAAAGTTTACCCCAAAACCATATCCCCAAGCACCACATCCAAACAACTTTTAAACACACCCAGGGCTGGCAACTCAACCACCACCCTGGGCAGCACATTCCAATGCCTGACCACTCTTTCCATGAAAACCTTTTTTCTTAATGTCCAGTTTAAACCCACCTAGTCGCAGCTTGAGGTCATTCATTCTTGTTCTACCACTAATTACCTCTGAGACCAGCACCAGCTTCTCCACAATGTCCTTTTCAGGTAGTTGTAGAGAGCAATGAGGTCTCCCCTCAGCCTTCTCTTTTTCAAACTAACCATCCCCATCTCCTTCAGTCACTCTTCATATGATTTATTCTCCAGGCCCTTCCCCAGCTTCATTTTCTCCTCTGCACTTGCTCCAGAACCTCTGCATCTCTCTTGTACTGAAGTGCCCCAAATTGAAGACAATACTCAAAGTGTGGCCTCACCAGAGCTGAGTACAAGGGGACAATCATCTCCCTGCTCCTGCTGGACACAGCATTTCTAATCCAAGCCAGGATGCCATTTGCTTTCTTGGCCACCTGGGCACACTGCTGGCTCACATTCAGCTGCCTGTTGATTAGAACCTCAAGGCCCTTTTCTGCCAGACAGCTTTCCAGCCACACTTTCCCAGGCCTGTAGCATTGCTTGGGGATGTTGTGACCCAGGTGCAGGACCTGGCATTTGAGCTTGTTGAAGCTCATCCCATTAACGTTGGCCCGTTGATCCAATCTACCTAAGTCCATCTGTAGAGCCTCCCTACCCTCGTGCAGATTACCATTCCCACCTAACTTGGCATCAACTGCCAACTTACTGATGACACACTCTGTATGTCTTCATCAAGATCATCAATAAAGATGTCAAATAGTGGTCCCAACACTAAGCCCTGAGGAACACCACTTGTGACCAGCTGCCAGATAGATTTAATTCCATTGACCACCACTCTTTGGGCCCATTTGCCCAGCGAGTGTTTTATCCAGCAGACCCTGTACTCATCAAGCCTTGAGCAGCCAGTTTGCCCATGAGAATTCTGTGGGAAACAGTGTCAAAGGCTTTTCCAAAGTCTAGGTAGACAATATCCACAGCCTTTCCCCCATCCAATAGTCAGGTCATCTTGTCATCTTTAAATCCCCACTTACATTTTAAATTCCCAACCTCTGATCTCCAGCTCAGGAAGGCCTTATTTAAAACAGGACTTGATTTTTGGGAAAACAAAAATTAGATATATTAATACCTTCCTTCCTCTAATCATTTAGAACACTCACCATGACCCATTTGCACATGGCTTCAAAAAAACATCAGCACAAATGCATGCTATAGAACCTAATTTTTAGTTTATCGTTTAAACATTATTTTTATCCAATATACATTTTACGACAATCATAGTAAGAGATACTTGTCATAGAAATCCTTCAAAGAAGTCTGTGACTAAACTTTGCAGACAGTAAATATGAAAATCCTGTTGGTATCTTCCTCTAGGAATTCCACATAACCCAAAAAAAAAAAAAAAAAAAACAAAAACCCCAACACTTTTACTTAGCAGGAATTATTTTCTCTCTTGATTGCACACTAATTCTTCACTATCTAGGTCATACAGCAGGCTACCAGCGCTACTTGAAAAGCTACAGCATGATGTACTGTAGCCTGTGATCTTCCTAAGCAATCAAGGCAAGAAACAAATCAGCAGGGGCCACAAAAGACATGCCGGTAGGACTAAAAAGGAAGGAGACAGCATTTTGGCTGACAGTACTGTATATGCTTGCAGTATGCTCAATGTAAATCACTGATGTGATATAAATCACTTGCAGAACAGCTGTAGCCCACCAATTATTACAATGCGCCCATCCTAACAAACAATACAGTTCAATATACTTTACAAGCAAATCCTTGTTGGAACTAGATGATCCCTGTGGTCCCTTCCAACCCTGACTGATACTATGATACTGTCCATGCTCACAGTTAACTACTCTTAGAATCCATTTTTATTCATCTTTATTTACATTAAAAGTTTTCATTTAATTTAAAGATAGAATGCTTTCAATATTTATTCCACAGCTAACTTCATCACCAAAATGCTACCAATGAGCTACTCAGTAGGTTGAGGGTTCCATTTTTTTTCCAGTAACTGAATATATGAGCTCTGCATTCCATTAGAAAAGGCTTGTACTGACTTCAAATATACACACCACAGTTAAATAGAAGTTTCCAGGTCTTTGTTAGCAGTGAATAAAGATGAGATTGCCCAACAAACAGGAGAGCTCCTGTGTCATTTGGCATATTACAAGTCATGTGTTGAAGAAGGTGAATTATGACATCATTAACAGTTTAGCAAAACACTTTCTCCATCACAATTAAGGATGTGAATTTATCATAACTAAGTAACTAACCTCCTTCCCAATACAAATCTTATTTTAGAATCTGGTGAAAAGAATAATTAACTATGAATAACTCAGAGCTTCAGAAATTAAGATGCAGAAACAGTATATCCTGGACAGGTGATTAACAATAAATACGTTCCTTATTAGTTCCCTTTGTCTTAAGTCCACTGTAAATCATCTACCTATAGATCTGTAACCAAACCTTCTCCCTAGATGCAAACCAGGTAAACAGCAAATACCAAATTCAGTTTTAAAGAGAGCTAAAAGACAAAGAATTTGTTCTGTAAATCTAATGAAGCCTCGGTTACTTGTAGAAGTGTAAACAAACAGCCAGAGAGATAGAATTGTGTGAGACAGATGTCTTTTGGACAGTCTTTTTTTACAGGGCTTGACTATATAGGAAATAAACAAGAGTATAAAAGAACAATATCAAAGCTGTGTGTTCTCACAACAATTATGTGACTATTGAAAAAGGTGTTTTCCACAGAAAACGATGATGACCAGCTGAAACTAATCCTAATACTAGTTGCTTTCAGTTCAAGTACAGAAGTCAGGAAACTGAATTAATGATGTAAGAAGGCTTTATTATTCAATAAAAAGTAACTCTTTATTATTCAATAAAAAACTCTGTCTTTGCTCTTACAGTTTTAACTGAATTTCAGAGAGTATACTTTGTCCAAACACTGTTTCTGTAGTCACTCAACAGCTGATGCTGTGAGATACTTCTGGAGGTCACAGGTTCCACATGACTGCTCAAATGACTTATTCTCAGGAGATAGCTGAGACTCCACAACCCCTTTGGTCAGCCTGTGCTAGTGTTCAACTACCCACACAAGTTTTTTCTTTTGTCTGAATGAAGTTTACTGTATTGCAGTTTATGGCTTCTGCCTCTTTGCTGGTCACTGGGCAGCAGGGCCAAGTCTATCTTCTTTACACTCACCAACTGCGTACTTATTGATGCACATGGCCCCTGAACCTTATCTTCTCCAGGCTGAACAACTCCAGCTGTCTCAGCCTCTACACTTCAAGGATTTTCAAGCACTTCATCACCTCTGTGGCTTTCAACTGGATATATACCAGCACACCCCTCTACAGCTCTCTTATACTAAGGAGCCCAGCACTGGACAGAGCACTTCAAATATGTCGTGCAACTAGTGAGCAGAGAGGAAGGATCATCCCCCTTGACTTGCCTGCTGCTCTGCCTCATGATTTGCTGGCTCATGGTCAACATGCTGCATACCAGGTCCTTTCCTGCAAGGCTGTTTTCCAACTGGTTGACCCACAGGCTGCCCTGCTGCATGGGGTTATTCCTGCCCAGGTACAGGGCTCGGCATTTTCCTATGCTGAACTTGAGGACATTTGATTCAGCCCATTTCTCCACCCTGTCGAGGTCTCCAAATAGGCACAGCCCTTTAAACCCAGAAGATCAGACAAATTTCATCCACTTGATGGCCTTGGTACCCATCCCAGGCTCAGTTTGAGTATCACAACTTTCTAGCATAGTACTGAAAGTCTTGCTGAAGTCAAGATTTATCGCATCCAAGTGCCGGGTTCTGCACACTGGCCACAACAACCCCAGGCAGTGCCACAGGCTGGGGTCAGAGTGGCTGGAGAGTGGCCAGGCAGAGAGGGACCTGGGGGTGCTGGTTGATTGTAGGCTGAACATGAGCCTGCAGTGTGCCCAGGCAGCCAAGAGGGCCAGTGTCATCCTGGCCTGCATCAGGAACAGTGTGTCCAGCAGGAGCAGGGAGGTCATTCTGCCCCGTAGACTGCACTGGTTAGGCCGCACCTCGAGTCCTGTGTCCAGTTCTGGGCCCCTCAGTTTAGGAAGGATGTTGTCTTGCTGGAACGTGTCCAGAGAAGGGCAACAAAGTTGGGGAGGGGTTTGGAACACAAGGCCTATGAGGAAAGGCTGAGGGAGCTGAGGTTGCTTAGCCTGGAGAAGAGGAGACTCAGGGGTGACCTTCTTGCTCTCTACAACTACCTGAAGGGAGGTTGTAGCCAGGCAGAGGTTGGTCTCTTCTCCCAGGCAGCCAGCACCAGAACAAGAGGACACAGTCTCAGGCCGTGCCAGGGGAGGTTCAGGCTGAATGTTAGGAAGAAGTTCTATACAGAGAGAGTGATTGCCCATTGGAATGGGCTGCCTGTGGAGGTGGTGGAGTCACCTTCATTGGAGGTGTTCAGGAGGAGACTTGATGGGGTGCTTGGTGCCATGGTGTAGTTGTTGGGTGGGTTGGATTGGTTGATGGGTTGGATGCGATGATCTTGAAGGTCTCTTCCAACCTGGTGTATTGTATTGTAATTACTTTCAGTTTAAGACACTGCTGCTCTTTAAACAGTGTTAAATCTATCTTAAGCCTCTAACATTTCCATCCTTCAGTATACACTTGGACATTTTTTTGCATCATCACAATGAATTCTATGATTTCTCTTGTGAACTCTAGCCATTACAAGCTGATAACTGAATTACTGTAAAACCTTCATCAAACATATACATGCAGAAGCAAGTGAAAGACCATCTCTCTCTAACCTATCCCACTCAATGTCTCAGTCCTTCAAACACAAAGTGGGACAAGAAGAATAAGGACTTGGGGGAGGGCAAAGGGAAAGCCATGGGGTACAACTTGTGTTCTATTATTTGCATATAAAACTCCACTGCAACTAAATCTCAGAATACTTTTTGCAGGCAACAGTATACCCATGAACTGCTAGCTGTGCACAAAACAAGGAGGTCTTAGAAGAAGTTCAGAGAGCCAAGCTGCTGCAAGTCTCAGAAGCAAAGCTTTCAAGAATTAAAGACGACAACATGTATGTCAACTACAGCAGATTCATTCCGGATTGGACCAATGGAGCAGGGTGATGAGGCATTATGATCTGGTGTCAGACTTTCTACAGAAGAAAAGCAATCATTTAGAAAGAAAAAATAAACAAGCACAAAACTATGATGGACTAAATCCAAACACCCCCATCCTACAGAAATCCAGTGAAGACCTGGAAGAAGCCTGGCAAGACATCCTTAAACTGCTCACACCTGTTCATGAGAAAGGCCTGACAACAGCTATTGGCAGTAAAGGGCAGGAGTCTTCACACACCACACAACATGAGCTGGCAACAAACTGCAGAGTCCAGAAAGTGAATACAGGTATTATAGCATGCATAAAGACATTTTAAGTATGCCATTGTTATCCTAAAAAAACAAATAATGCCTGTGATCAAACTGCTCCCTAAAGAATTCTGATTTAGCTGCAATCAAGGCTGATGATTGAGCTGAATACCCTCTTATTAAAGTAATAAAGTTTTTAAAATAATAAACAAAAAAACAACCCCACACCCATACACACACAAATTGTCCAAAGTACTTAAGATATAAAATTCAGATGTGCAAGAAATTAAGAATTTTATAAATAATACTTAGGAAATTAAAGGAGTTGGGGGAAACTTGCAGTCATATATTCATCTGTGTTTTAAGCAGGAAAAAAAAAAAAAAAAGGCATGCAAAAAAACGCTGTGCCTGTGATCTCAGGAAAGTTGTGTGCATTTATTTGGTGTTGAGGTTTTTGAGTTTTGGGGGGGGAAGTTTCTAGCACAGTACTTGCTAGACAGACTTGAAAACATCAGCTGCTTGTTGCACTCTGTTTGTACTCTGCTCAAGCACACAGAGCTCTGTTTATATGCTTTGTAAATAAACAGGCCTGCACATATAAAAAATCTCACAACCCTCCAATCACATCATCTATTTCCTGAGAGAAGCAACTTGGCAAAGCCTCAAGTATTAGCTAGCTCTTGGGCTCTTACAGTAAAAATTATACATGCCAGGTTTTCTGAATACAGATGTCAAATAGCCAAATATTGGCTAATACACATTGTGGGTCTGTGATATTTGCTTGCTCAGCTACCTTAAAAGGAGTTGAGCAACCTCTTGAAGCTTACAGGCCAAATTCACAACTGGCTTTCCTGTCCACTTTGGAGATGTGACTTTCCTTCTAAACATCAACACACAACTGCTTTTTGCCTTTAAACTGGACTATGGAATACTTTCGGATATCTCTTTTCTGGACTGCAACACACTGAGGCAGGATGTTTTAAGTTTACTGATGCTCCAGAACACCTAACTAGAATTATGCATTCCTGTGCTATCTTAGCTTGACTGGGTTTTCCAACAAGCAAAGAGGACAAACTCAGCATAGTAAGTAGTACTACTTGCTTTACAGTCATTGCTGAACTTGGCCTTCATTAGATGTTATGAGCTAGTACCTCCAGCAGGTGTAAGTCTGAAGTATACATTTACCACATTGTAAGAAGATATCTCACTTTTCCTTTCCTGAAATATAGGTCTACAAATTGGAGACAAGTAGTAGGCAAAGCACTGCACTACTGAACTTCCATGAGACTGGGAAGTAGTAGCAAAGGAACTGTATGTTTTGTATCCTCAGCTTATCTCAGTCTGTAGGATGCCTATGTTAGATGGTCAAATATTCAAACAGTTCCAGTTCTGAGAGGTGGTACTGGGTCCCTGGGATACCAGTGTTATCTGATTACAGGCTAATCACAGTAGAAACAGATCCAGCAAGGATCAGCAGAAAAACAATGGGTAGAGAAACCCTAACAACCTAACCAGCAAAAATAGAGAACCTGAATCAGCTACTCCCAATGCTATCAATTAGACCATATTTCCCCAGTGTGAAACCCACCAAGATGAGTCAAAGAGGAAATTCTCTCCTCAGAAACACCTTAAAAGCTAAAGGTTATTGCCTAAGGGCATTGTTCTTTTTTAGTATTGTGTAATACTTACTGTGGGATTGTGAGAATACGTAAGACATTATGAAATGTTTAGGGGAAGGCACTAGAGGAGGAGAGAGACAGGGATAAAAGTGGGTAAGGAAGAAACAAGTATCAAAACACAGTGGGGGAAAAGGATAAATGCAGGAGGTCCAGTCCAAATGTGGGTTGGTCAATGCACTCATCTGATTGAGCTCTGCCCCTGAACACAACAGTCTCTTCCATATTGTCACTAAATTGTTTTTCTGTCTCTGCAGATACGCTTTCTAGTCTGTGTATGCACAAGCGAGACTCACCAGCAAGTAACTGACAAAAGGTTTAAGTACCAGCAACAGGAGCGAGAACACAACCTAGAGGGCTCGCAGTCCTAGATGCCAACAACTGAAGAACATTTAAAACCAGCCACTAAGGGGACACATAGAGCACATGTGTGGGTTTCTGTTCTCGTGAGTTCTAGTGAACTTCAATCCCAAGGAACTGGAAAGGAGCAATAGGATTGGTGTGTCCGTGCTAGTCTTGCTTGAGTGCTCTGTGTATGTTTCTGTCGATGCCAGTAACAGCACTGGTCTAAGTCTCTGTTGCTCTGTGTGGCCAGCTAGCATGCATTTTCTGTGTGTCAGTGTGTGTGCACCTACTGTGAATAGGTACTCAGTCTCAAGATGGCTGGCCCTGAGGACACAGACCTGCATTAGTCTTGTGCTAAACTCTTTAGGTAGGACACAAGGTATACTCTTGAGACCCAAAGCCCTCCACACCTGGCTGCCTCCAGCAATTGGCATGGTTAAAAGAACAGGGGCCTTTAAGCAAGTTTCTTATTCTTAGCAAAGGTATTGGTTCCTCTTTGGAGGTGAAGTGTATAAACTTGCCTTAAATTTTAGTTCAGGCTAGTCCACGCTGCCTAAGCTGTTTTGGCATCTACACACTTGATGCAGTTTTACTAAAGCATTTTGTAAACCACTGAGTATTTGAATGATAACAAAACAAGTGTTGGCATTCTCAGGCACTGTTCTACTCCAGCTATATGTCCTCTGTTCCTTTTAATAGTCCTTGAAATTCCTATGTGCAAAGCATGTCTGAAAGGAATCTTGAAAAGAAAACACGCAGGAAAGATACAGTCAAGTTAACGCTCAATGTACACCATTCTAACAGAAAAGTAACACAAAGCAAAAGCATATATCAAACCAAGTAATGTAAATTAAATTACAGGAACATAACAACTTTGCCTAAGGAGCAATAGCACCTTTAAATACCAGTGACCTGCACAAAATTTACACATTCTCTGGCAGCACGCTACAGTAACAGCACTTAAGGAATAGGGTCCATTGCTAATTCATCATGCCAGTAATCTACCCCCATATCAAGAATGTATGTGAGAAAAGGGAAGGCTTTTTACCTTGATCACCAATAATACCTTTTTAAGCTCTGCATTCTTTCACTTCTCTGTGAAACATATGCAATCTGAGGAAGGCTGTATGCTTTCTAGACTAACAGCCTGAAACACTAATTAACTGGGAAGGAGCTAAGTGACACTTCAAACAAAGTATGTAAAATATTGTTTGTACTCTTATTTATACTAGAATAAAACCTTCTAGTTGATAAAAGTATACTTTTATCACTACGGCTGATCACTTTCACAGCTCTTAGGGAAGTCCTGGTTAAAAGTTGCATTAGTCTTCTTGGAAGCAGACACTTCTCATAGGCTAAGACACCAAGCAGCAGTGGAAATTCCTGACTCTTCTCACATATACAACAGGAGCTGTCAGAAAGGCTTTACACTTTCATACTGGGGATGACAAAGCACCACTGAGGAAACCACCACACATGGTCTCCTATGGGTATGGTAATCCTTTTATAGAAAGACTCATAAAGAGCAGACATGATTCTAAACATCTTCCATTCTAGTTCATGGCATGAAATAAAGAGGTTGATATGTCTGTTTGGTATTTGGGCATGGCAGGATATGAATGCATCTATGGACACAGGCCATAGCAGCTGAAGATGACAGACAATAAAAATCTGCAGGTTTTATCTGATGCTGGATACAGAATAACAGAACAGTTGTCCACTGAAACCCATAGGAATTTCATGACCCTTTCTGCACCTCCACAAACAATAAAAAACCCACCAAAAAAAACCACCACCACCACCTTAAGTCACTGCTGTATCTTGTGATAGAGTGGTTACTAAAGAAAATAACAGTCTCTTTGTAGTAGTACTAATGACAAAAAACAATTCTCCTAGCTTTTATCAGAACTACTGCTAGTATTTCAGCTTTCACAACTCTGAAGAAACATGCAGCTGAAGAAGAGGGAAGCATTTCTGCACTAATACGGCTACCTTTGCCTGCCCAAAAGACAGACACTATCCCTAAGCATAGTACAACTCAGCATCAGAAGTGAGGACAATGCCTGCATTCTTAGGGAACTGCTTCATGAAAGCAAAGCACTAAAATTCTTGAAATGTTTCATGCTACTCCAATGATGACCTTTCACCAAATGAGAAGTAGCTTTAAGAAATCCTTGTCCCCTCCACAGACTTACGCTGCTCTAGGTTTTGGAAAAAATCTCTTCAAGATTAAGCAGCACAACACTAAAACACAGACGTTTCACAAGCTTTCAAGAGAAGAAAATAGGATCTTTTAGCAAGGGTATCACTAACATACAGACATTTGCTGTTTCAGCAGAAAACAAGGTAAAGTTAGAGTTAGGGCACATTTATCAGCACGGAGAGGTTATTTAAAGTGTCTTCTGAACATCCTATTAAACACGATGGCCAACATTTCATAGGAACACCTATACAGGATGTGTTTCTGGTCATGAACATTGTCCAGTTCAAAGAGAAGCAATCAACCAGCCTAATTAACCTAAAGCTGTATTCAGATGAGAAAAGCAGCACAGACAAACTTGGCAAAGAACTGGTCCTCCTTTGGCTGTAGCACATGTCATAGGCAAAGCTTGGAGCTGCATGCATTTGGTTTTAGTCTTTAAGGCTCCAATTACAAAAGAGAGACCACCGAATAACAGAAGCAGCAATTCATTATCCTTCTAGTCACAATCAGCGGCATGAGTTTGGTAAATGACTTTCATATTTGCTTTTAAGTCATGATTAAAACAGTGATTAGGCCCAAAGTTGACTGTTGCTATTTTGTCAGAGACTTTACCCAAGCCCAAGTGTGAGTCTTGAAGAAAATACAGAAGCACCCGGGGCAGATACGGGCTCCAGACTGTAAAATTCCTGCAGACAGACCTAGTAAGACCTTTGGGTCACAACATCCTTTGTTTAGGAAAGGTTATTTTTCAACCAAATGGAAGTGCTGATGAATATCCTCCCAACTGCATAGCAGAATTCATGGCAACTCACAAGCTGAGAGACGCTAAAATTTCCCAATAATATGTTTAGAATATACAAAACAGGCAGTAAGATGGAATGCTTAAATTGACATACATTTGCTTAACCTGTTGCTTAGTGTCTCTTGCTAACTACATCAACTGTGGATCAATGAAAATAAATGTATCACAGTAATTTTACTGAACTGTATGAACATCTGAAAATTTCATATTCATTTGTGTGAAGCTGCAGAAAATCACAAATTAATTTATCCTGTGACAGAGCACAGCAACAACCGAAATACAGTCACGTGGCAGAAACATGTTGGTTTATGCAATCTGTCAGGCAACATTCCCTTACTATCTCTATGGGGGCCTGGATTGGACATTGTAGTGAAGCCACGATTAAGACAGTGATTAGGCCAGAAGTTACAAGATATAAACCAGATTTAATTTGCAATACAAAAGGCTGTGTTTAAAATTACCTGTTACTTTGCTGATATTTTACCCTGAAGTGCAATTGGAATACATATGTTTTATCTTTGAAAGTCTACTGTTCAAGTCATGGTTTCCAAATGTTTTACATACATGCAATCAGCACTGGATTGCTTGAATTAATTTTCAGTGAACAGTTCTCATAGAGAAAAAAATCACACAACCTCCTCAGCACCTCCAACCTCTCCCTTTCGCAAAGTTCTCTCCCTCTAGGAAATAAATAAGTGCCAAAAACTGAGATTTGTCTTTTCAAAAGTTACCTCCCGTAATAAAATCTCTGAAACAGCTGCACAACAAAAAACTCTTAAAGAAGGTAAAAAAAGGTTTATGAAAAAAAAAAAAAAAATCAAGTGGGGCACAGAAGGTCTCAGTAGTAGGAATATTAATGACGCTTTCACTTGTGACTAAGTATTAAAGTAAATGATTTCTTCATGTACTGCCAAAATTCCACAGATGAAGTCTATCACTGGAAAATAAAATACACATCAAATTCTAAATCCTTGCAAAGCCTGCTAAAGAACTGATACAGGCACTGTCAACTCTAAACCAACCACAGTGTCCCCTAAAAACACCACCTCAGGTAATAAAGCTGATCCACAAGTGGCTGCTTCTACACAGGCCATTGCCATGTTTCTTTCTCACAAGGACAATGGCATGCTGAAGCATTCTTTGTCTCTACATCCTTTTCATATTTCACCTAAAAGCCTTGCATGCTACAACGATGAGCTTGTAAAACCTTTAACATGAAGAACACACAAAACAGAAGTTATTTTGGTCCAATTATAATAATCGGAGATCAATTATCAAGTCTAAATGAGCTACAGAGGCACACCATCCTCAAATAGAGTTAGGTGGCAGAAGGAAGTGCCTCCCAGGACAATAGCTTAACGGCCCACAATAAGACAGGATGATTTCCTCCACACTTCTGAGATAAAACCCCCAAATATCAGTATCAGCTTAGTATTCTAAAGAATGGGGGGGGAGAGAAAATCTTGTTCATTGTTACCAGATATTAAACAAAACTCAAAAACTGAAGTTGTGTGACTATTAAAATTACATTAAACAGCCCTGCAATGGATGTCAAGCAGTATTTCTTTCACACTCAAAACCAAAATAAAGCAAGACAACAGCTACAGAAAAAATGTTATTTTAGAAACCACATGACAAAGTTAGCAGGACCCATGAAATACGTTGCATTATTCTGATAATTTCTGTTTCTATGCTACATAAATTACTATACGACTTTCTTACAATGCCCTATTACCTAATAACTATCCTTAAACATATATCTGACACATAGCAATGCCAGCTCACGCTGAATGTTGTGACCTAATGGTGGTTCTACGTTCATTTTTATGCTTCACCAGAAGTGACACTGCCACCTTTGGAAAAGCAGTGCATCCACAATTAAATTCAATTTAAAAACCAAAGAAAAGAAAACAAACAAACAAAAGGCAACAACAACAAAAAATACACATACGCACACAAAAAAATCTCCCCAAATGCTCCCAAACCTAAAGGAATCCTTCAGCATTGTAATTAGTTTCATAGTTTTATTAGGTAACATTAGGTCTCTTAAAAAAGGAAGCAGACAGTAATCAGTCTCCAGTTTCTTCCTTCCTCCTCATTATTTTAGATTTCTTCCTCTAATTTTATACCTGACTGTATTCTTAGCATGACTTGATGGAGGACTATGTAAATGCACTGAGAAGTACCTCAATTTGCCCTGCAAAGATAAATCACATAGAGGCAATCCCATAGCGAGACAAAAAAAAAAAAAAAAAACACCCACACCCAAAACAAAAAACTGCCAACAAACACTAACCACCACAACAGCAAAACCCCACCCAAGTCATCCTTAAACCTTGCCTGCACCACCTCACCCAGTACTATACACTAAATAACACAACCTTTGCTGTCCTACTGTCATTTGAAACTGTCTTCCCTTTCCTGCTATTCGTGAAACCTCTCAAAATCATGAAAATGGAATTATACACACGCTGATTATCTGTTTAGACTGGTCATGAGTAGCTGCTACTTATTTTTAAAAAAATCACAGGATCACAGGATGTTAGGGTTGGAAGTGATCTCCAGAGATCAAGTCCAACTCCCCTGCTTGAGCAGGACCATATAACCATATCATCTAGTACATGTCACACAGGAATGCACCCAGATCGGTCTTGAAAGCCTCTAGAGAAGGAGAAGGAGACTCCACAACCTCTGGGGAGCCTGTTCCAGTGCTCCATGACCCTTACAGTAAGGAAGTTCTTCCTCGTGTTGAGGTGGAACCTCCTGTACTATCGCTTGTATCCATTGCCCCTTGTCCTTTCACAGGGCGCAACTGAGCAGAGCCTGTCCCCTCCCTCTTGACACCCAGCCCTCAGATATTTATAAACATTTATTAAATCCCCTCTTCTCTTCTCCAGACTAAACAGCCCCAGGTGACTCAGCCTTTCCTCATAAGGCAGTGCTCCAGTCCCTTAATCATCCTCACAGCCCTCTGTTGGACTCTCTCAAGTAGATCCATGTCCCTCCTGAATTGGGGAACCCAAAACTGGATGCAGTATTCCAGGTGAAGTCCCAGTCCCACCAGGGCAGAGTAGAGGGGCACGAGAACCTACCTTGAGAAATAAAAACCACTGAAGCAGAAATCTGTTTTGAAGAAATGTGTATATGCATTTTTTGCAGAAAGATGAGAAAAGAGCAGGTCAAATACTTCAGACTTAGCAGCCTTGATAGCAACTATTACCACTATATACCCTGGGGTCAAACTGCATTGCTAAGATGACACAAATTTAGAATCCAAAATTAGAACTAAAACATACTGATTTTTTTGTCCTAAAATATGAAAAAGAAATACATACACATTAGATTTACAGTCTAAGGAGTAGACAGGTATCCAGACAGAATAACTGATTTTCCTCTGAACTAGCAAGGAGATCCTTAAAAATGCCAGAAAAAAAATCATCTGTACATCTCAAAAGTTGACTCTGCTGTACCTGAGAACAACACGTAACTCTCACAACAGAAACAAAAGTATTTTTTTCTTTATTGGAGAGTTCTTGAAAGATCTACCTCCTCCATCTGGCTGCTGTTACTTGCTTTCTCAGGACATTTGCAAAGCTTCAACAAGTAACCTCACATAGCTTCCACCGAAACATGAAGAACATAAGGGTACATGGTAGTTCAATACATAAAAAAACCAGATGTGTGTCACACTCTTAAGCATGCTGCAGGAAAACATTTCCATGGTATACTTAAAGCTCAAATATCCAAACAAATCAATTCAGTGTAACAAGCTACAGTAAGTTACCTGATCCACTGAAACTCCACTGTAACCAACCATGTGCACACACACAGGTGTAGTTACCCCAGTTACCTTATCAACAAGGAATGAGGACTTTGTCACACGCTGCTAACATCCACATGGGCAGCACTAACTACTCAGAATGTACCACTTACAGGTACAGTCTGCTTAATGAAATAACCTACAACACCCCAAAACACAGATATCTTATTCCTCCCCATCTGCAATTACACTTTTCTAGTGGGAAGGGTAGGGATGAATCTCACTACAAAAAATGTCTCCCGTTTGTACTCATTTACTTCGCAAGGCTGCAACGCCTTTTAACCTCTCAGTGCATCCTCAATGAAAGTGTTCATCTCACTTTCTCATTAATCTCTTCTAAAAGCCTCTTAAAAATGTAACAACCAACTATCCCAGGAGAACATTGCAGGATTTCTAACATGTTCAGCTTCTGTAACAGCCAAACCATCCATTAAATTCCAGCTTCCTTCTCATTTTTTTGATTCCAGGATAACATGTTGAACTTGCCAAGTGAGCAGGAGAACCTACAAACATTAAACTGTCTTGTAAAAACAACCAAAGAAAAGGTCAAATAATGAGCTTCTCTCTCATCCCTTCTCTGTTCTTGTTTCATTGGTTTCTGCAAATGCACAGAGCACCTCCTCTCCTCTCCCCTCCCACTCCAAAAGAGCTGTCTGGCAGTCTATGTTAGTGTGGAAAACAAGAACCAAGTCATGGACTCTCTCAGATCTTCAACCCAATCTCAAGCTTCTCAGAAAGTCCAACCTCTAGGAGCAAGGGTGAAAGAATAAAAATAATATTTTTTTTTAAATGCAAGTATTAATTCCCTTTTTGTGTTTCTCAAAAACATGCATATTTTCATGTCTGTATGCTACGAACACACACTGAAATTTTACTATACAGCAGATTAAGGACAGTTTAGCTGTTTAGACAATCAATATTGCATTTCTTTTCTTAAAAAAGCCTCTTGCAGGTTGATTTTTCAAAGGGCCTTGAAAGGACCTGGCAGCTAATAGGATAGCACTGTTTCATAACAGCTTGCAAAAAAAATTCAGTCTATTTTTAGATATATGAAAAGAATGTGGTTAGTGAAGAAAAAAAAAATCACAGTATATAAAATGCTCTTATTTATAACTGACCTTGTAAACCATGAAGCTGATGTCACATCAATCTCCAGGTGAGCACGAAGCACCACATTTAAATCCCCAAAAGAAATGCATATACGAAATTCAGGTTTTAATCTTTATTGCCAGATAAAGCATCAAACTGCTGTAAAACCTTGCTTTTAATGAATGGCATTGAAATGGATCTCAGACAAAACGAAGCTTTTAGTAATCGTGTTATAATCCTTTCATCTAGCACTACCATTAGTTCAACTATAAGCATATTTTGCTGATCTTTTTTAGGGTGCTGCAGAGCATTTATATTTATATAAATCCACGTTATATACTGAATTCTCTCACAGAAACACCGACAAAAGCCTTTCTAAAAATGAAGTTAACACCTGTTTCCTTTACTATTTTCACTCTATCATCCCCTCTGTTGTCACCACCATTTTGTTAGGTCTTTTAAATAAAAATTAAAGCATCAGTGTGGGTTAAAGGTGAACTGATTTAAGATTTCTTTCACAATTCTTAATTTTGAATAAAATAAATAAATATATCTCAAAGCTCTTCTTATATTTCTCCATTTTGGAAAGGTGACTTAACAACCCATTTCCCACACACCATTTTCTGTATCTCCCATTGCTGGTATTTTGTTATACTACAGCTGGTTAAAGGCAATGCAGTTTGCTTCACATATCTTACACAAATATAAATCATATTCAACTGATCATTTTTTGGTATGGTGTGTGGGTTTTTTTAAACCCATGCATGCTATACAGCACTTATTTTGAAAGATGTCTTTTAGTCTGCTTCCTTAAGATTGCTTCTAATGCATTATCATGTGAATGCTGAACCAATCAATAAAATGTACTTCAGATGATAATTTCAGCTAAACTCACAATGCGAGTGCTTAGAATATACAGTTTTCTTTTTTTTTTTTTTTTGTATCTACACCCAATATTAAAATGGCAAAGCAGTACATTCATTTGGGTCTTCTTCATACAAAGGATGACTGTGAAACAGTTGAAAAATATTAATGATATTATGTTGCTCTGGATTTAAGCAGTTTTGAAAATAAAAATTTCTTCTACAATTCAGTCACGAGGAAAACAGAAGTGAGCTGAGCTGGATGACTTAGAAATCAAAAATGGTCACCAGGAGGTTATTTCATGTCAGAAAACTTTAATGCAAATTTAGTATTCTGAAATATTTCATCAAAAGAAACAGCTACTTGAAACAGTAATAATCTGACTGACAGGTAAAATAATTGCTTTAAAAACACTTCTGAGTCATTTTGTCCTTACCTGCAGGCATGAACCATTACTGCATGCAGCGACTGCTCCATTTCCTAGGACAGACTTGAACAAGAACCACATTCTCTGATTCTATGATTCTATCTCATACAACGTGACTAATTGGAGGATATGCAATTCCTGAGCTACTTCGCAAAGGGCACTCCCTTTCCACATAACAGGACACGGAACGCTTCACCAAGTTGCATTTCGTACGCATCTAATTTGAAAGGAACCCTTTGCAACCGTGCAACGGTTTCCTGCAACACAACAAAAACCCTAGGGGCTATAAAACCCGATTTAGAAACCGATATGCTGCTCTTGCACGATAGTGAAAAGGAGCAAGGACTGCAAGGACTGCAACACCCGCACACACAAACCAGCAGCCTGCTTTAGTATGATTTGCATGCTGCAGCCCAGCAGGCTGCATTAAAAAAAAAAAAGGCCAGAAACCAAAAAAATCTCTGAAAAAATGCACGAAGCTTAACCAAAATGAGAGGTTCAAAGGATACGGTATAATAACCGGCATGCAGTACGTAAACAATGCTAGAAAACTTGACGGGGAAAAGCAAAAAAAAAGCCCTGCGCCGCTGCTCGGCAGAGCCACACCATGAATGGTTCATGCAAGAGATGCAGCCGTACCTTTCTGAAGAGGACGACTTCTCAGAGTTAACTGACATCAGCAGCTCAATCTTCTGCTTGATTTCTGGAAAAATCAGAAAATGTTCACAACCGAGACCGCCTGCCCTAGCTTTCCGCAACCTTTTTAACCGAGCGACTTTATTTCCCTAAGCCCTTTTGTTAGGAAGGAGGCCGCAGGAGCCACGGTGCCCGTGCGAGGGTCGGCCCAGCCGCGCTCTGAGGGACGAGGCGGGAGGCGGCGGCCCGGGCCGGCCCGCGCACATGACTGGGCACGGCGGCGGGCGGAACCATTCCGCGGCGCGCGGGGGTGGGTGGGGGAGAAAGCGGCTCGGAGGAATCCGGCGCGGACACGGGATGAGTGTCGCCGTCGCCGGCGGGTACACGGAGGTGACTTTGTAAGGAGGAAAAAACCCCGACCGAGGGACTTGTGGCACGGATTATCTTCCCGGTTAGTTATCTAAAATGTATTCAACACCCTCGAAAACCTCCAGATTAAGGGCCCTGAAAAATATGGCTTTTTGGATCACTTTGTCACAAAGAACGAAGCGTTAAATCACTACTTTCATACATCAGGCATGAAAAACACTACGCATATCTAGATTTTAGTCTTTAGCGCCTTGCCTCTAATTGCTTCCAAATATACCGTAAAAAGTAATACTTAGATTTCCTTCATTTTAGAAGTATCCATTAATTACCAATCCAGCACTTGTGGAGGACTCGGCAAAAACACTCGCCGGGGCATCCTGGGCTGATGATGCCTCATTCTGTGCTAAGAGAAACCGCCTTGGCTGCGCACCCCACACGGCCCCCCGCACCAACTGCTACTAGGGGAAGGAGAGGCACCCCCGTCCCTCTATCACTTGTTTCTCAAGACCCTGGGGAAGCAGAACAGAGAGACCGTGGGAAATGAGTGCACCAGAAATCGGTCCGGAGTCAAGAGATTTGTAACCCCAAAAGAATAATGTCACGGATGTAAGCACCATTTTAAGATCCAGAGATTGTAGTTCCATCTAAGGCAACTCTGGTAAGACCTGTGTAACATTAAAGACTATGTCCACTTGTTTCCAATCAAAGTAAACCTCAACTATTTGGGATTAACCACTGTACAACAGGAAAGCTTCAACCTGTTTTTTCCCCCTCTCTTACATACATTTCACATATAAAATGTAGTTCCTCATTTCTGTTTTGTTATTGTTTGTTTTTTAAAAAGTTAAAAAATCATTACTACTTTATCACCCTCCTGTTCTAGTGGAAGGGTTGCAAGTTAGCAGTGATCATCACCTGATTATGTGTATGCCACCTGTTCTTCCCAAAACATACTGACTGGAGAAAGCTACATGAATCAGTTCTCACATCCCAAGGAGAAGCTACTCAGAGCTTTCAAGACGTGTCTGACATGTCACTACATCCACAACTGACTTCAGTGGATGACTTCGAGAACTATGAAAAACTTCCTTTAACCATTTCCCACCACAGGCAGCAGGTCCTCCCCAGATAGATATCAAGAGGCTTCTCTGCTCACCCAGATTCACATTCCAACACAGGCAGAAGTTCAGTTGCGACAAGAAGGTCCAGGTTGATGGCTGGGAAACCTCCCACGTTCTGGACAGCTCCAGAGCTGCTGTGTTCTAGAAAATAAGCCTGCTTATCTAGTCTATGGGACCTCATCACTGGAAGCCATAACAGTTCTCATTTAAGCCATGTGCATCTCTCTGTGCCTTAGTTCTTCTCCAGCCATCAAGAGGATATGGCAGCACTAACTAAATTTCCCAGGGATACTGTTGTTGGTTTTTTCAGCTAAAAACAACCCAACCATGTATGATAAAGTAATAGTGAGAACCCTCAAACACCAAATTATCTCATTTTGTACTCAGTGCAGTTTTGAAAATGGCTATTAAGTACAGCTTAAAAAAATTACTATGAAGTATGGCTTAGAACGACACAGTGGCTAAGAACTGAAAACACTAAATATCCATCCAATCACTGAAAAAAAACATCAACATTTAAGGTACAGTAAAAAACATTCCGACATCATTAAGAACTATGCTGGACTGCTCCATGAAGAGCTTTAATGCCGCTTTGTTTTCAACTCTGCAATTACACTGTTATTTAGTGCAAACATATGACACTGGTGTTAATCATACAATGCAGTGGGTATAGAATCACAGAATGGTTTAGGCTGGAAGAGACCTAGAGACTTAGAGATCATTGAATCCAACCTCCCTGCCATGGGCAGGGACGCCTCTCAACTAGACCAGAATACTCAAAGCCTCATCCAACCTGGCCTTGGACATCTCCCCAGAGGGGGCATCCACAACCTCTCTGGACAATCCATTCTTTCTGTTCTTAAGAAACTATCACTTGTATTTGATCTTGCCAGGAATGCTGATTTCTCACATTTCTGATACACTTCACACTCCCTTGGAATCATCTACCTGGGTATTTTTAAAGAATACATCCCTAGCAATATTACTGCTGTCCTTCCAAACAGTTTTTCACACATGAGCTCAGGTTGAAAAGTAACAAAATACCCTGAACAAAACTTGTTTTCCTTCAAAATGGCTGCCACCTCCCATTAGTACCCATGAGGTAACTCTGCCCTAATTCTTAAAGGCAGACATCTTTCATACAGGATACACTGTTGTTTAATGTTGTCCTCATTAACACAAAGGGAGGACAAAGCCAATCTGACAGTATGTATGTATACTTTAATGGCAGCTGTGGCACTGTTTTTTCCAAGAAAAAAAACCCAAGACTGCTCATTAAGAACTCACTGAACAATGTTATTTCATTCTGGAAAAAACAGCAAGCATAGCACTAGCATGTTAAAACTTCATCTCACTGTATCCTCACCATCAGCAGGACTCAGAAATGTATGGGATACAAAAAGGAAGGAAACATGGTAGGAAGGAAACATGCACTGGCAGAAACCACAAGCTTCAGAACATCCATCATGCAGTCAAATTTGTTTCTGCTTCCCAAAAGGGAAAATACCCTAGAAACTACACAGATGAATTTGCCTTTTACTTGTTAAAGTTTCCATATAGAGAGATATACAGCCTAAGTCACATATTTAGTACCTCTGAAAAATTTTCAGTGCCCTCCACTTCTTAAGTTTCTTGTTTATGGAAATTTTAGAAAAAAGTTTGTAGATAAAAATCAAGGAAACTTTGGGGTTTTAAGATACACTACAATTATTCTTAAAGTGGCATGCTATAAACTCAGGGAAACAGAATTACAGTTAAACCTAACTATGCATTTGAATTTCTCTTCACTCACGTGACTAAGCCTTGCTGACATAATCTGACATCTTTGCCATGCTGTTGTACTCATTAATGAAGTGCCTACTGAAACACAAAGATCATATTTAGAGGAGCTTTTCAGACTGGTAGTTCTGAGTTTGGCAGCATTTGCCTGACCAGATGCATGTCCAATATCAAGTTGTTGCTTTTCCCTCCCTCACCCTATCTCACCATAATAACAAACTCTGTCCAATATCTGTTTGAAACTGTGGCTGTCAAAAAACCCCCCATTTTTTAAGGAAAAAAAGCACTAACATTATTTATACAGTGCAATTTACATTATTGATATTGTATTACCTTTATGATTTGTATGTATTTTACCTTAATGAGAAAGGTTTTATTTGGAGGGGACGGGGACACAGTTAAGAACATTTCTTAGAGCTGCCATTGTGGACAAAACCCCCAGATATTCTCAAAGTACATTAAAATGTATCTGCTCATCCCTTAAAAATCATCTGCTAATTGCTTCCTAATACTGAGCAAAAAACATCTTCACATGACAACAGCTGTACACAAGATAGCTAGGGACAGAGGGATTTAAGTCACTCTGTACTCAGCATGGGTGAGGTCACACCTTGAGTGTTGTGCTCAAGTTCTGGGCCACTCACTACAAAAGGGACTTGAGGTTCTAGAGTGCATCCAGAGAAGGGCAGTGAGGCTGGGGAAGGGCCTGGAGCACATGGCCTATGAGGAGCATGTGCGAGAGCTGGGGTTGTTCAGTCTGGAGAAGAGGAGGCTGAGGGGAGACCTCATTACTCTCTACAATTCCCTGAAGGGAGGTTGGAGTAAGGAGTGGGCAGCCTCTTCTCGCTCATGACAAGTGACAGGATCAGCAGGAATGGTTTCAAGCTGCATCAGGGAGATTCAGGCTGGATGTTAGGAAACACGTCTTCACTGAAAGTGTTCCCAAACATTGGAATGGTCTACCCAGGGCAGTGGTGGAGTCACCATTCCTGAAGGTATTTAAGCAGTGTGTGGACCTGGCACTAAGGACATGTTGACCCTTCAGTGTTGGGTTGAAAGGTTGGACTGGATGACTGTTATGGTCTCTTTCAACCAACGATATTCTGTGATTCTGTAAGTCATTATTACTCTGTTAGTTAGAAGAGAACAGATTATCAGCTGTATTTTCCCATCCTCATCTAGAACAAGGCAGATGGTGTGCTGAGTGTGCATGGCCAGCTTTTCTTGCAAAGCTGAAAGACAGTCCACCTCTGGCGTAGCAATGGAGTGTTAATTTTTTCATGTCCTCAAACTGAGCACTTTGCTGTCTTAACTCACTCGACACAATCAATAATTTCCGATTTCTATTCTGAAATATTTCTAATTTATTCCTTTTACAATCTAGTAAACAATTGTTACTGTGGCAGGACTCTTGATAATAGCATTTTCTTTCAGGTCTACAATTTGCCTAAATGCCTTAAGTGCTATTCAAGCTTTCAAACATTCTTTTTACACTTATTTGTTATGCTCTTTTTCTTCAAAATTCAAGGAAAAAACCTTGTTCTAATGCTGCAGATTGACAAACTAAATTCCACTCAAAAAAAACCCAGATTTCTATTCATCCAAACTGAATCAAGCATATGTTACCTTCTAAAGCCTGAAGCAATGACTCATAATATCTTGCACACACACTGATTTCTGCCTCTCCTAGGAGATGAACCTACATGGTTTACCCAAAAGGATTAAACTGGGTCACAATTATTTGATACATGTTAGAACCTTAAACTCCAGGTTAAAAACTCTCCTTAGCCTTACTTTTTATTGTCATTCACTGTTCTGAGAAGTGTTATGTTTTTAAGGTCTTTTTTCAAATTTTATAGTTAGAAATCCTTGTAGTATACATATTTTTTACATAGAGATATTTTGACAGGATATTCACAGGATGTTTTCCAGTATGTTCTGTCAAACTTTTTATATAGTGATAATCACCACAGTATCTCTGTAACTGGCTTTTCCAAATATTCTTGCAAGGTTTTCAACAACTTACCCAGCAGATAATCTGGTTCTTATACTCCTTGCATCTCAGGCATAAAGAGGTCACGTTCAGCTCTGTCCCCCTCACAGGAAACAGTACTTGTTTCACCTTTCTTGGCCTTGTAAGAGGACAAACATGTCATCCTCAGTATGAGGCAAGTCAAAACCCTCCCCATTTTAACAGTGAGTTATGCCCCACTGGGACATAGGTCCACATGGTGATCATCTTACCCAAAGCTTAAATCTTCAAGAAAACTGGGTAGGATACAGAGTTGTCTCTGACAACCTTCAATTAAGATGTACTTATTTCTTAAAAGGAAGGAGACAAAGAAAGAAGTGTTTATACATGAAGAAGGAATAAGAGCATCTGTGAAAGACAGCAGAAGGAGCATCCGAAGCAGCCATTAAAACTGCCAAAACCAAAATACTGATGTCAGCTGTACTGCACCATGCTTGCTAAATAACATCCAGTTCTCCTTCTGGCTTTATCACTGGTTCCACTGTACAACTCTAGTGTAAATAAGTCTGTCCATGTGCACTGTGTAATCTAGGTTCTGGGAATCATTGGCAACAAAGAATGAAAAATTAAGGCTGTCTCACAGCGACCTTCCCAATATTACAACAACCCTTGAAATTCTGTATCCAGCCAGTTAGCCATCCTTCTGCATGTTCTCTGCAGCTTATTTCTTATTGAAAAGACAACTGAAGGGCCAGCACAAACTCTTAAAGGACACTAAAAATCTTGTGTTAGAGCTTGTCAGACCAACATCAATTACTGCAAGGAAAAGACTTTGGATTGTGGCACGTGCACCTTTCCCATCTCTGATGTGAAGCACACAGCTTACAAAAGAAACTAAAAAGCGAAGCCATCACTTTCCAGTCATCCTAAATGTACATAATACTTGGTGTAATCATACCTTCTTCTTGCATATGGATCTGCCTGCCTGCTACCATTGTAAATGCCATTGCAAGCAAGATCATCCAACACACTGCACAGAAGGAAATAATTGTCTTTTATAACAGACAAACAGCAACAATAAAGCTGTAACAAAGGTACCTGAGAACAGGTATGATTCTCTGATAATACAGCATCTTTTTATTATTTCCAAATATTATTTTAGCTGAATCAGTTGATCTAACTATTCATAAATTACATCTTGATCAATTTAGGGTTTTTAGAAATGAGTCCTTTTAGTCAAGCTATAAAGCAGAAACATTAAATGAAAAAAATATTACTGAAGATACAATTGTATGATGACTGATTTTAAACATGCATGCAGTGCCCACAAGAGAAGAAACCATCTGATTACATTTCAAAGGTGTTTCTCACATATACTATTTTCACTCTTTACTTGCCAATGCCCTGGATTTACATAGCAACATGAGAGGACGCGGGGATTCTTCTGTTGGGCTTCTCCATATCTAACAGTGGACACAGCAACACGAGAAAGTATTTAAACTGATACACAAATGGTAATACCCTAACATTGATGAACTGGCACTCAGCTGAAATCTTCACATAAAGGACATCCTTCTGTTTACTCTCTTTTTTGAAAGGAATAGAAATATCTTAAATTCTACTGATGCCTGTCTTTCCAAAGTCTGAACGCGATTACAGTATAATAGAAAGAATACAAGCTCCTTCCAGTTGAGGGAGTGCTTTGAAAGCCTTCTCATCCTGAAGGACTTCTATCAGGAATATTTTAAATGTTGTAGGTAAAACATACAAAATCCATGTCAAAATACCCCCCTGCTTTTGTTCTTGGAAGAAATAGGATGTTGTTTGGTTTTTTTTTTAAGCAGTGTTATACACACATACAACAACAATACAGGAATGCAAAGCAATCCAGAGAAATTTCTCAGATCTTGCAGTAAAAGTCTGTAGATAAGGAATAAGCATAAGAAATTTTTTTTAATCAGAAGAAATTCAATCTGCTATAGACAAAACATTTCCATAGGAAAGGAGTAAGTTAAAAGTAGACAAGTTATGTAAAGGAGAGGTCTGTCCAGGCACAAGATCTGATCTTGCAATTGATAAAGCTATTTACATGTCCTCTACCACCTTTTTTTTTTTTTGTTGGGGTTTTGTTGTTGTTGTGTTTGGGTTTTTTTCCTTCCATTAATGTCTCATATAAATTATATCACGATCATCTATTGCTGATGAAGGCCACAGAGCGTACTTTGCTAGTCTGCAGGGCTACCTCTTGAATGTTAAGACTTTCAAGATTTATTTTTAGCGCTACCTTTTTTCTTTTCACACCCTCTCCCCTTCTCCATCTGACTTCCCCATCACTTACTCAGCAATCACATGAGAAACCTGATACTGCCTTGTTTAAAAGCCGGTTACGAATAGCTTTTCCTGTTGTGAAGGCACAGTAATGTAGGTGGCAATCGCCATCCACTCTGCAAATATGTGGTGACATTCAGGGTTTTTCTGTACCTTGTATCTTCCTGTATATTGTATGAGGTGGATTTTGGTGAGCAATGCTGCTAATAATGTACAAGTATGTCACTCAGCCTTCTCCTCCACTGCAACCCTACCAGCTCTTCTTCACGTCTCAACCCTGGTGGCTGACATCTAATGAGTCAGCAAATGATGTCACTTACACACATCCATACCCAAGGCCAATTTCTTATTCCAACCATAAAGTTAGAACTCCTATACATGTCAGTCTTCCTGCACATGAGCCGAGTAAAACACTTGGACTGTTGGCAAGAAATATCTATAAATTTAGGTTTTCAACAACATAGTCCTCATTTTGGCATCCATTAGAGCAACACTTAAAACAATATACAGTGTTGGAACAGACTATCAATAGTGAGAGTTCTGTCTTTCATAAAAATAAAACCTCACTGGAACTAAAAGTAACTGTTTAAAAAACAGGCTAGTGCAGACAGTCATAAAGGCATCAAAAGGAAAAAAGCAAATGGGAAGAAAACAGACTGTTGGGTAATACTTTGCCTACTACTTCAGGTTTCACTGAGAGCTTGGAGAAAGGGTTCATCCTTGGAGAATTACCCATTTTATAAATAATGGGGGAAATTAAAGCCCTATTAAAAAGAACCTCATGAAGGAGCACTGAAAGTTACATTATCTGAATTTTCTTCCAGTTTCACTATCCTATTCACCATTACCTAACATTATTAAGATAATAGTGATAGAGGATATGTACTCAAAAACCACACTATTCAAGTTTCAACAGGACTGGCAAGTCTACTCCAGACAAAGGCTACCGATGATCAGCCTGGCTTACTGACAGGAAAGGAACCATGCTTCGAAAATTACATATGGGTTTTTTCTTTCCACTGCTAGTTCACCCTACTTATAGGAAACCTAAAATATAAATAGATTTATATAATCTTTATTCCTGGTGTTTAGCACTTTTAGCACATAAGATACTTTTATATATATACATAGAAAAGGAAAGAAAAAAAAAAAAAAAGTAGTAAAAAGCTACGTAAGAAGAGCCAGCCTTACAAATCACAGAATGGTCTGGGTTGGAAGGGACCTCCAAAGGTCATCTAGTTCAACCCCCCTGCAGTAAGCAAGGGGATCCTCAACTAAATCAGGTTGCCCAGAGCCCTGTCAAGCCTCACCTTGAATATCTTCAGGGATGGGACCTCAACCGCCTCCCTGGGCAACCTGTTCCAATATTCCACTACCCTCATGGTGTAGAACTTGTTCCTCACATCCAATCTAAATTTGCCCTTCTCTAGTTTGAAGCACTGCTTCTCATCCTATCACTACAGACCTTTGTAAACAGCCTCTCTCTATCCTTCTTGTAGCCCCTCTTCAGGTATTGTCAGGCCATTACTAGGTCTCCCCAGAGCCTTCTCTTCTCCAGGCTGAACACCCCCAGCTCCCTCAGCCTGTCCTTGAAGCAGAGGTACTCCAACCCCCTGATCACTTTTGTGGCCTCCTCTGGACCTGCTCAGTCAATTCTAAACAACATTGTTTTAAGTCATAACAATCACCAATTTCACTTCAAATGTTAATTAAGAACTAGATAAATGAAAATAGAGTACAGAGACTGCTAGGAGACACAGGGAGCAAAATAAAAATCAATACAAATTACTGAGAGCAATGAAAAAAAAATTAAAAAAAAAATAATCAAGAAGCAGGAGGGAAATAAAGCACAAATTCTGAGAAGGAAAGAAGGCTACAAGGGAGAACAGGTATGTTGCTGAGATGAAAACAGACAGGTGAACACAGCAAAGAAGGATGAGAAAACCCAGGAGAACATAGGAAAAAAAGCTAACTTAAAAAGATAAGAAGGTGAGAACTAAATCTTACAAGGGAAAGCAACAAATTAGCCAAAGTGCTCAACTTAAGTGAGCCAATACGTGTTTTTCAGGAGAAGGAAGGCAAGAGCACTTTCAGTATTCTGAGGAAGGCCAAGGAGTGCTCTTTTATGCACCGTCTACACAATACACCAGAAATTGTACATTAGAAATTCAGCTTTTGCCCATAAAGAACTTGTGAATAGGTCAACAGAATGACATTAAGGGCACAAAAAGTAAAATGTATGTCCTCAGAAAGGCCTAAAAACAGGACCTTTTTTCCAGCTTTTGCTTATTTGTGCTGTTCTTTTTCACATTTGTTTTATTGGAAGGCTGAGGAGAAGAGCTTGCTGGCTTTTCTTTTCTTTTTTAAACTGTGCAATACCCCCAATTGCTATGTTAAAATTGGAAAAACTCCCAATCGACATGAGTCATCCAACCACTCCTCCAACAAGAACAAAAAGACAGCAAGACTTAACGTTGCCCTAGTTTATTTTCACTTTGAAATATCAACAGGAAAAGTGACTGAAAGTGGTAAAATATTTAGATTTGCTTTATCCTCCAAGGATAATTACAATTATTTATTTTTGTCTTTTGTTAATCTGCTTGGAAAAGCACATAAGGAGACTGGATAAAGAAAAATGACAGATCCAGAGGAAGCATGTTAGAAAGTGTAAATTTGATTATTTTACATTGTACAACTATGGAATGCTTTGGGTTTGAAAGGACTTTTAAAGACCATCTCGTTCAAACACCTGTGATGGACAGGGACATCTTCAACTGGACCAGGCTGCTCAGTTCTCTGTCCAACCTGACCTTGAATGCTTTCAGGAAATTGGCCTTCTACCATCTGTCTGGGCAACCCGTTCCAGTGTTTTGCCACTCTCATCATAAAAATAATTCTTTTACCTTGGTCTTCCTTTAGTTTAAAAACTCTTGTCCCGTCTTTCTTATAATCCCTTTTTGAGTACTGAAAGGCTGCACTTCATTCTCCGAGGAGCATTCTCTTCTCCAGGCTGAACTCCAATTCTCTCAGCCTTTTGTCATAGGAGGTCTTCCATGCCTCTGATCATTTTTGTAGACCTCCTCCAGACCCAGTCCAACAAGCCTGTGTCTTTCGCATGCTGAGGAGTCCAGACCTGGGTGCAGTATTTCAGATGTGGTCTCACCAGAGTGGAATAGACTGACAGAATCATCTCCCTCAACCTACTGGCCACACTTCTTTGGATGTACCCCAGGATATGGTAGACCTCCTGGGCTGTGAGCACATTGCCAGATCACATCCAGCTTCTCATCCACCAATACCCTCAAGTCCTCCCCTGCAAGGCTGCTCTCCAGTCCCTTGTGGCAAGTACAACCTCTCTGAGAAACACAAAACCCTAACAGACACCTGACAACAGTGTCTGAAAGGCTTGCTATAAGCTGAGAAAGATCAGCTTGGCACCTGGCAGACATCAACCAGCACCTCCAGGCCCATTAGCTCATACTTTTCTTTTATGTTGTTCTGTGAGCTCAGCCCTCCAACTATTTAGAACTGACCACAGTGCACCCTTGACTTCGGGCATAAATGGAGCCCCACTGTGGAAACACTTTGAGTGGGTCTCCACACAGCAAACAGCTTAGTAGCCAGATCCTGTCCCCTTAGAATTGAATGCCATCTAAGGATACTTCCACAGATTGAGTCCTCACCTCCCCTTTGGTGAGTGTATATTTTGAGTACTCTTGAGTGGGAGGTTTCTCCTTTGTGAGTATTTACACACACATTTTGGTTCATCTTTCTAGAAAGAACATTCCTTAAAGCTTAAGGTTGAAGCTTAGTTGGTTGTATAGTAGAATATTTCCAGTGGACATTTAATTGTGTCAGAAGGAGTGCAGAGTAATTTTGGTTACAATGAATCCACCTTTTTAGGTGGCTGTTGCTGTCCATTATCTGGGTGCCACCATGACATCCCTTCATCCCCCAGCCTGTATTGATATTAGAGGTTGCCCTGGCAGAACTCACAAGGTTCATACAGGCTCACATCTTCAAGCTTGTCCAGGCTGCTGTGTAAGGCATCCCATCCCTTGGGCATTTTAACCCCACCACACAGATTTGTGTTGTCTGCAAATTTGCTGAGAGAACATTCGAACCCACACTGTGTCACTGATGAAGACATTAAATTGTACTACTCCCCATACAGACTTCTGAGGGACAATCTCCATCTGGACACTAAGCCATTGACCACTATCCTCTGGATGAAAGCATACAATGAATTCCTCATTCACCAAGAACTCCACCCATCAAATCCACATCTCTCCAATTTAGACAGAAGGATGTTGTGGGGAACCATGGCAAAGGCCTTAAAGAAGTCCAGATAGATGGCATCCATAGCTCTTCCCTTGTCTTGATGTGGTCACGCTATCATAGAAGACCACTAGGCTGGTCAGGCAGGGCTTGCCCTTGGTAAAACCAAGATACCTGTCTTGAACTTCCTGTCTTAGCATAGCTTTTATGAGGCTCTGTTCTGTGATTTTTCCCAGGCACAGAGGTGAGGCAGACAGGTCATAGTTCCTAGAATCCTCCCTTCTATTCTTTTTAAAGTAGTTGCAGTGTTCCCCTTTTTCCAATCACCAGAAACTTCACATGACTTTTCAGATATCATGGAAAGTGGCTTGGCAACTCTATCAGCCAGTTTCCTCAGGACTTTGGGATGCATCTCATAGATTCTTCAGCTGGTCACAAAGCCAATCTTCTCTTACAGTGGGAGGAACTTTGCTTCCCTAGTTCCTGTATTGTAGTCTGTCAACTCAAGAGGTGCAAGAAGAGGGGTTACCAGCGAAGACAGAAAATGGTTGTTGAGCACCTCTGCCTTCTGGGGTCCACATACTGCAGCTAGGGCCAGGCTCTGAAAGAATCTGTGTTCTGCCAGTTACAGAAACCATTACTGACCATCTTCAACGTAGTTGTGCATTTTAGGTCATTTTTTAAACTTTGAAGCTAATACCCCATTATGAGTTAATGTATGAATTAATGTTGGAATACAAGGGTTAGACACAGCAGGTTAGAGAAACAGAATCCCTCCAGTTGCTACTCATTGGTAAGACAAATATTTCAGCAGGGCATATTTAGCAGAAGTAATTGAAAAGTGACTGAAGAGAACAGTTCAGCAATAGATGACAGTATTGTAACCTTTTGTTGAATGAAGGTTGTAACTTAAGTCTGCTAGGTGGCAGTTAAATGAAAAAAAAAAAAAAAATAAAAAATTAATCTTCCACGACCCAAACAACAGGCAAAAGATAAATAGGGCACCTTTTGCTGTGTAGCAAAATCTAGCCCAGAGCGATGACATACAGTGTCTTTCAGTTCCGACTTACCACTTAGATTGAAATAAATTATGCAGATGATTTAAAATATAGATAACATACAGTTACAGTTCAAGCCAAAAGTGTGATCATTAAAGTACAAGTATCACAGTATCACAGTATCGCTAAGGTTGGAAGAGACCTCGAAGATCATCGACTCCAACCTGTCACCACAGACCCCACAACTAGACCATGGCACCAAGTGCCACATCCAGTTCCCTCTTGAACACCTCCAGGGACGGTGACTCCACCACCTCCCTGGGCAGCACATTCCAATGGCGAATCACTCTCTCAGTGAAGAACTTTCTCCTCACCTCGAGCCTAAACTTTCCCTGGCACAGCTTAAGACTGTGTCCCCTTGTTCTGGTGCTGGTTGCTAGGGAGAAGAGGCCAACTCCTTCCTGGCTACAAACACCTTTCAGGTAGTCGTAGAGAGCAATGAGGTGTCCCCTGAGCCTCCTCTTCTCCAGACTAAACAACCCCAGCTCCCTCAGCCTCTCCTCATAGGGCTTGTGCTCAAGGCCTCTCTCCAGCCTTGTTGCCCTTCTCTGGACACGTTCAAGTGTCTCGATGTCCTTCTTAAACTGAGGGGCCCAGAACTGGACACAGGACTCAAGGTGTGGCCTAACCAAAGCAGAGTACAGGGGCACAATGACCTCCCTACAATTACCTACATTGTAGCTAGCTTTTACTATTAAACCATGTCACAAAGTACAAATTATTTTATTCTGTCAATTAGAACACGTAAATATCTTTAAAGAAGCTAACCAGAGACCATCCAGTGATGGCAGCAGGGAGGGTTGGCACATGTCTTGCATACTACTGGGTAACATACTGTTAATAGTATTTTTTTAAACAAGTATATAACATACAAACATACTCCAGCTATTTTCTGTGCATTTCTGGCACAGCACTCACAAAACCCAATGAACTGGAGAATTATCTGTTTCCCTCCATTTCCTTTTAACTTTTCTTCTGAGCCAGAGACATCAGTGTTCTGCAAAACGGCCTGAAACAGCAGAGGGCTCGCACAGGCATGGGATTCTTAAGTCATTACAACATTACAAAAATAGTAACTAGTAGGTATTAGCCTCAACCATTTGGCCCTACTTGGACAGTCTAGCTGTACAGGCAACTGAGGCAGATCCTATTTTTGCCGGTTAGGAAGTTTTCCTTTATTGATGACTTTGAAAGCCAGGTCAGTATTGGCATGTTTTGTCTAACTGCTTAGAGTTACATTTCTTTGTTGTTATCTGTCCTTAAGCAAGAGCTTTGGGCTTAAACTTTTTTCCAACTCTGCTTGTCACTGAAAGCTCTCACCTTTGTCAGTATGCTTTGAAGACAGTCTTCCTTATCCCACTTTTTCTTAAAACACCTGCCACAACCAAATATTCCAGATTGTTGCTCATTTCAAATTTTGTCTTAAAGGCTTGGAAGCTTACATTCAAAATTTAGCCCTCTTTGCCACTTCAAAGGGGGTGGGGCTAAAACTGACGCAACTACAAGGCTATAAAATGTAATCACAATTAAGACACACATGGACAGATAAAACCCTGCACATCATTAATTACTGACGTGTGCCAAAAGCAATCCTGTCATCTGAATGTATTGCACACAAGTGCTGATCCAGAAGCCCCAGTTGAAGCCCTCTGGCGGGCCTTTATTCATCTTTCTTTACTGAACTGTGAATGCATATTCTCAAATCATGTCAAGAATTCCATTTTCTTGCCCTGTCCCAAGACTAATTTGTACACCATGTAGATTATCTATACATTTTAAGCTGCATGTTAACCTTGAGATTCACTCAGAGAAAACATGGTTTAAGCTACTACTCTCCTTTATACTGTGGAATCATTAAAAAGAGAAATTTTAAAGAATACTTTCTTTCCTCAAAGACAATATAGATTATATAGCAACAGCAGTATAAAATTAGACATAATTCTGCCAAAATAGGAGCATGAACACAGAAGATGAAGATCAAGTCTTTAGTAAAGTCTGGAGAAAAATCATAACTACAGATTGAAACCAAGGAATATTTGTCTGGGTTTGGGTTGGTGGTTGGTTTTTGTTTGTTTTTGTGGGGTTTGTTTTGTTGTTCTTGGGGCGGGGGGGGGGGATTTTTTTTTGGGGGGGGTGGTGTTTTTGTGAGGTTTTGGTTTGTTTTCAGATGGCAGCTTCTATAAGGCTGAGTTAATTTTCTCAGATAGCTTTGTTACACTGTGGCATGGCTATGACCGGCTCAAAACGCACCAACCTTCTACTGATTTGGGAATGAATTTGTAAATGATGATGCAGTAACTAGGAAAACAAGCATCGTGAATAGTCGTGTTTTGTATTTGTAAAGTTATATATCCCACATCTACCTGAAAAGACTGCTACTGGTAATATATCACAGTATCACAGTATCAACAAGGTTGGAAGAGACCTTGAAGATCATCGAGTCCAACCTGTCACCACAGACCGCACGACTAGACCATGGCACCAAGTGCCATGTCCAGTTCCCTCTTGAACACCTCCAGGGACGGCGACTCCACCACCTCCCCGGGCAGCCCATTCCAATGGCGAATCACTCTCTCGATGAAGAACTTTCTCCTCACCTCAAGCCTAAACTTCCCCTGGTGCAGCTTGAGACTGTGTCCCCTTGTTCTGGTGCTGGTTGCTAGACAGAGGAGGCCAACCCCTTCCTGGCTACAACCACCCTTCAGGTAGTCGTAGAGAGCAATGAGGTGGCCCCTGAGCCTCCTCTTCTCCAGGCTAAACAACCCCAGCTCCCTCAGCCTCTCCTCATAGGGCTTGTGCTCAAGGCCTCTCCCCAGCCTTGTTGCCCTTCTCTGGACACGTTCAAGTGTCTCAATGTCCTTCTTAAATTGAGGGGCCCAGAACTGGACACAGGACTCAAGGTGTGGCCTAACCACAGCAGAATACAGGGGCACAATGACCTCCCTGCTCCTGCTGGCCACACTATTCCTAATGCAGGCCAGGATGCCCTTGGCCTTCTTGGCCACCTGGGCACACTGCTGGCTCATGTTTAGGCAGCTGTCGATCAGCACCCCCAGGTCCCTCTCTGTTTGGCAGCTCTCCAGCCACTCCGACCCCAGCCTGTAGCTCTGCATGGGGTTGCTGTGGCCAAAGTGCAGCACCCGGCACTTGGACTTGTTGAATGTTATCCCATTGGACTCTGCCCATCTGTCCAGTCGGTCCAGGTCCCTCTGCAGGGCCCTTCAACCATCTAACTGACCAACATCTGCTCCCAACTTGGTGTCATCTGCAAATTTGCTGATGACTCTCTCAATCCCCTCATCCAGATCATCAATGAAGACATTGAAGAGGATGGGGCCCAGCACTGATCCCTGGGGGACGCCACTGGTGACTGGCCTCCAGCTGGAGGTGGCACCATTCACCACCACTCTCTGGGCCCGGCCCTCCAGCCAGCTCCTAACCCAGCGCAGAGTGCTGCTGTCCAAGCCACAAGTTGACAGCTCAGCCAGCAGTTTGCTGTGGGGGACGGTGTCAAAGGCCTTGCTGAAGTCCAGGTAGACCACATCCACAGGCCTCCCCACATCCACCAGGCAGTCACCTGATCAGAGAAGGAGATCAGGTTGGAGAGGCAGGACCTGCCCTTCCTGAATCCATGTTGGCTGGACCTGAGCCCTTGGCCATCCTGCAGGTGCGCAGTTATTGCCGCCAGGATAATCTGCTCCATCATTTTCCGTGGCACTGAGGTCAGGCTGACTGGCCTGGAGTTTCCGGGTTCCTCCATCTGACCCTTCTTGTGGATGGGGACCACATTGGCCAGTTTCCAGTCATCTGGGACCTCACTGGTGAGCCAGGGCTGGAGGAAAATGATGGAGAGCAGCTTGGCCAGCTCACCTGCCAGCTCTCTCAGCACCCTAGGATGGATCCCGTCCGGCCCCATGGACTTGTGAGTGTCCAAGTGGCTCAGCAGGTCCTGAACTAATTCCTCATGGATATTCAGGGCATTACTCTGTACTGTGTCCAACTAAAATAATTATTTTTTTTCCCTCTGCATATTTGTAGTTATTTTTACACCTTTACAAAGTAATGCTAGGGTAAGTGGGCTCCAAATATATATCCACATTATGGTATTAAAGCTGCTTTAAAGATACACTTTTATGTCAAGTCCTTGATTTTTTTATCTCCTTCCGCATTATAGCCATGGAGCATTTGTGACAAAACTCAAAGCCTCCCAAGACTCCATTTTTGCCTATTCTAGCTCAAACACTTCCATCAGACAGAGTTCACAGAAAATGCTGAGACTCCTATTTACACGAGCCAGAACATCTTGCATAATAACAACGTATTCATACACAGCTTTTACATTACGTGAGTCTCAGTTAGGGTTAGAACACACTGCTCTATATAAAAACACAGAGACAAGACTGTTCCCCTGAATGAAGAGTTTACAGACTTAGAATACAAGGAGTATGCTGTGAAGGAAGAAAAGGCAGGCATGGGGGATAAAAGCATTTATAAATGCATCTACACTATGTTTATAATTAGAGTAATGGAATTGCCAACTGTATCATTCATCCCCTCAACTCCTTATTAGTATGATGGCAGAAATGGCTAAGGGGCTTGAAAAAGAAGAGTGTAGTAGCTACAATGCTGGTGATGAAAGGTATTTACAGGAAAAGGAACACGACAGGGGGATGAGGTAAACAATTACAGGAGATAAGGAATGAGTGGGCAAAGCTTACAATGTTGTCAGATAAGAAGAGACAGATGATGCATTTGGATTTGCACACAATGGAGAAACATGGTGGGCAAGTTCAAATAATTATTTTTAAAGCAACGTGTATCACCTTAACAGTGAATATTGACAAAGAAAATTAAAAGGATCCTTTGGTCAAAATTAGAATACATTCCACATGCTTCTTGGAAGGACTTGAAGGGATGATCCTGCAGTCATCAAGTTGGTGGATAAGGCATACATACTTTCTCACATAAATTGGTTCTAACCACTTCAGAAGCTGCCTTTAGTGTATACATATATTTCATTGCTCCCATCCTTAATTAAGACCCTCTTCTGCATTTTGCATCTTAAATGATAGCACAACGTCAAGCACTCTAGCCTTTTAATATATTGTTTGCATTTTGGGTGGGTTTTTTTTAAAGAACTTTCATGATTCCACACTAACTACAGATGAAACTGATAGTCTAACTATTTCATTTGCAAGACGGTATCTTGAGCAGCACACTGTTCTTTAATATATTGTCATGGGTTGAGTTGAATCTGCTGCTGTTATTCACAGCATGCTGCAGTCATATCACCCTCAACTGGAGCAAAGTGTGATGGGGCTTGAAGTTCAGATTGCAACATGTGAGGCTTCCTGTTCTGGCTGCTGCTCTTGGTTTCCTGGTTCTTGGATGTTGGCTTTTTTCTGCAGGCATGGCAGTGAGGTAGTGGGAATTAGGTAGCTGCTGGGTTTGGTTTTCTGGTTTATGCTGGTGGTTTTTTCCATGTATTTCACTGTGCTGCTTCTGCAAATAGTCTAAGCTAAGGTAATCATGCATTGTATTACTAGATTAATTAGATTATTAGCTAAGGTAATTACACATTATGATTATGAGATGTTATATTAAACTCTTGGCTTATCTCTTTAACTCAGCCCTGAGTTTTGTGTTACTTTCCCCTCACTTCTGTACTGGGGGAGCAGGCAGGTTAGCCATAGCAAAAAAAGTTACAGATGTGACATTATTATTGTGCAAAATACGGAATTCTGAAGGAGATGGATTGGTAATTTCCTGCTGTAAGGCCTCAGAAAGCAGGAACATGAAAATATTACAAAGTAAACAACTGTTTTCTTCTAGAACTATATAAATACCTTCACCTTAGCTGTTGCATGACATCGTTACAATGATCTCTTAAATGTATATTTTTTATAAATCTCAACTGAATTCTGTACTTACTGAGTTATATACCTGAACAGTAGGTGACTGGCAATATCTCAGTAATAGTGTTTAACCTTTAAAACACTCGTGCACACATTTAACACTGCATCTGCTTTTTGCCTCTTCACATGCAGCAATACAGAAACTGCCACATTATGTTTATATTCTAATGTCTGTCTTCATTTCACTTATTTCTATTTCATTAGATTGGAAACTGCAGAGTATCACACAACTGCTCAACATTCACTTTGGTAGTTGACCCTAAATCACAAAATCCACTAAGTAACTTGACATTCTCTAAAAGATGGGTCTTGGGTCTGTTCTATAGATTATTTGATGACGCTGGAGAAATCGAAGTAGCCTTTGCCCCTATAGCTTTCACTCTGAATCTGCTCTTAGTATCCACTGTTACAATAAACTCCTCTACTTAAGAGAAGGGGCTGGAAGCACCACTTCAAAGAGAAACACCATGCAGAATTTGACAGCATGTGGCTTGCCAACTCATGCAAAAGGTTAAGCAGCTTTACATATATACATATACGCAAATACCATCTAATAAACAACAATGATCAAAACCTTTTTTGTTTATCAATTGCTTCTCTTCTCACTCTTAAGCAGAAAAGCCTATGGTAACATTACATTTAATGAGTACAATGATCTTAGAATAGGAATAGGGATAGGATAGGAATAGAATAAACCAGGTTGGAAGAGACCTTCACGATCATCGTGTCCAACCTATCATCCAACACCACCTAATCAACTAAACCATGGCACCAAGCACCCCATCAAGTCCCCTCCTGAACACCTCCAGTGATGGTGACTCCACCACCTCCACGGGCAGCCCATTCCAATGGGGAATCACTCTCTCTGTGTAAAACTTCCTGCTAACCTCCAGCCTAAACCTCCCCTGGCACAGCCTGAGACTGTGTCCTCTTGTTCTGGTGCTGGCTGCCTGGGAGAAGAGACTAACTTCTGCCTGTCTACAAGCTCCCTTCAGGTAGTTGTAGAGAGCAATAAAGGTCACCCCTGAGTCTCCTCTTCTCCAGGCTAAGCAACTCCAGCTCCCTCAGTCTCTGCTCATAGGGCTTGTGTTCCAAGCCCCTCACCAACCTTGTTGCCCTTCTCTGGACACGCTCCAACAAGTCAACATCCTTCCTAAACTGAGGGGCCCAGAACTGGACACAGGACTCGAGGTGCGGCCTAACCAGTGCAGTGTACAGGGGCAGAATGACCTCCCTGTTCCTACTGGCCACACACTGGTCCTGATGCAGGCCAAGATGCCATTGGCCCTCTTGGCTGCCTGGGCATACGGCAGGCTCATGTTCAGCCTCCCATCAACCAGCACCCCCAGGTCCCTCTCTGCCTGGCCGCTCTCCAGCCACTCTGACCCCAGCCTGTAGCACTGCATGGGGTTGCTGTGGCCAATGTGCAGAACCCGGCACTTGGATGTGTTTAATCTCATGCCCTTGGACTCTGCCCATCTGTCCAGCCTGTCGAGGTCCCTCTGCAAAGCCTCTCTACCCTCCAGCAGATCAACTCCTGTCCCCCATCTTGTAGCATTATCACTGTCATAAGCACTAATCACTCACAGAAAAGAATCTCTGAAGATTTCAAACTAGCAGTCATTCACACAAGAATGAGTTAGCTCCAGCTCTCCTTATGATCTGGACAATACACTTTAAGTTCCTTGCCTTTTTAACATCAAGGCAATTGATTAAAACAAGTTCCATAAAACTAAATTTAGAAGTTAAAAAAATAACGAAGAATAAAATCACTCAACCCACTGAGCTTTAAGTGCAACTGCCAGAGATATCCAAATATTAGGGATATTTCAATATTTCTTTCAAAAACTTTTTGTAGATTCTGCTGGATTTATGTTCAAATGTAGTCTGTATACAGGCCTACACCTTAGAATGTCTTACCTCTTCAATGAGCTCTTTAACTGAATGTGTATTTAAACTTTCTTTTTTTTTTCTCCCCACCTTTGCTGAGTACCAGTAAGAAGCAGGAGGAAGCTATAAGCAGGTAAAAGCGTAGCTACTCTTGAACATGTCATAAGTGTCTGCCAAAGGAATTTCATGTGTAACATCACACAACTGACTTACACTAGCGGCCTAAGTTCTGAAAGCTGAAATCAATGCCAACAGGTTAATCTTTCATACAACAACTTGGAAATAATGAGGGTCAAAATATTTTTTCACCCTTGGAAGATGTATTAAAAATCAAATACTCCTCCAGATGTAAACATCTTGAGAACATAAACAGGAATTTCTTTTCCTTCACATATAGGTTATTAGTTAGCTAATTGCTTTCTTACTGACTGTGGTGAAGGCACATTATGCCCAAATATTGGATCTTGTCCCAGCATGTGGACAAGTTCCCCCTCCTTCAGGAGGAAGACAAAAGCCAAGGCACTAGCCAGGCCAGCATGCACCCAGCACATGTAGTGCTCATGCAAATACCAATTAGGGCCTAATTCCAGCTTCATGCTTTCTATAGGCTGAAGCCAGCTGTCTATGAGAGTGCCCATTGGTCAAACCCAGCCTTGAGGAATCTGTATTACCCCAGTTGGTAAACAAGTTGCCCCGTCTTTCGCTTTGTCTGTGTACTTGCTCGAGAGAACAACTGTCGAGCCATAGCCTCTGCCATTGAGCTCATTGTTGTTAGCTTCTATCATACATGCACGCATACTGAAAGCCTCTGCATCGTGAGATGCAATCGTGAGGATCATCTCCAGAGGGAGGACCTTCACTGAGCCCGAGAAGTCCAGCATCGTCACAGCCAGTCGTACAGACCGGGAGAGCCCACCGTGCCACCGGAGGACTGAACCAGCCCCCAAGGGTAAGATCTGCCCAGTTGCCAGGGAGAAAGGACTTGATCAAGACGAAGTCCACATATGCTTAGCCCCGCCGTAGCAGGAGAGGAGCTGCCACATGTGCCGCTCTGAGCCTTGTAAACCTCAGGGAAGACTAAAGCACTGTTTGTGCCTATACTACACTAAACCTGGGACCACTCCGAACGTCCCGCTATTCCTTTTAGCCAAGTAAACGAGAAGCCACCACTCGACGCAGCCGCATTCTCTCCCCGAGGCTGTTTACATCAGCCCCGAGAAACATCGTAGCCGGGCCAGCCCTGCCTGCTGTCCTGTCTGATCGGAAACATCCGAGCCCACCTATCAGCAACCGACACCCCACCCTGTTGTGCGAGCCAACTCCGAGGGCCGACCCCACGGGCCGACCCCGACCAGGACCGATCCCTATTGTCTGGAGGGAATCGACCAAGTCATGAAGGGAACTTGCTTCCGAGCTAAGCCCAGGTTCCATTATTCCCTCTCCACTGCTGCGGAGAGAGGAGACAGTAACCCAAGGCCGCTGTCCAACTCGACTGGGAATCAGTCCAGCGACAGTAGCCTGCCAGACCTCCACCTTGCTACAAACAACAGCTACAGAGTATCTTCCACGTGCTTTCCATCCACTAGCACTCAGTTCAAAGTATTCTTGTCTAGCAGAGTAATCGCTGATGCACAGAAATATTATAATATTGCTGTATATAGCCGGAAGCTACCCACGTCCCGCCAAGTCGCCATCTAGTGGCCAAGCGGCAGAACTGCACCCTGTTATATAAATACAGAAATAGTCTGTAGATAGTTCAATTAAGTTCTAATCATAACACTAAGCCACCTATGGAATGTATTTCACGAACGTGCACTAGAACATGTATATAAGTTAGTGATTCATCACGTATTAATAAGTTGATAATTATTTCCATATTTCATATTCATAAATTTAATAACCTCTTCATCACACTGACACACTAGAAAAGCATGTTTTTACTATGATGTATGAAGGCTCCAGGTTTATAAATAGAAAGTTAAAATACAGATACTGCTATACAGAATCACAGAATGGCTTATGCTGGAAGAACTTGATGATCTCAAAGGTCTTTTCCAACCTAGTTAACTCTTAGGGATCACTGAATCCAACCTCCCTGCCATGGGCAGGGATGCCTCTCAACCAGACCAGGTTACTCAAGGCCCCCATCCAACCCTAGCCTTGAATATCTCCAGGAGGGGACATCCACAACCTCTCTGGACAATCCATTCCAGAGTCTTGCCACCCTTGTAGTGAAGAATTTTTTCCTAAGATCCAATCTAAACCTCTTCTCCTTACATGTAAATCTGTGAGAAACGAGCTCACTGCTAAATTTTAAATACAACCAGTTCATCACAAAATAAAGGCAAGACTAGCGCTGGGCGCATAGCAAGGTTTGCTCGAGGCGCACCATAACCACATGAGTTGAACTCATATAGATGTCAAACATACATATTCAGACCTTTCCCCAGTACGTTCCCACCTTTCTCCATCAAGGCTGGGACAAAACCTGCACTTTTGACCCGGCCAGTCTTCAAACATCTCGGCGCCTCACCTTTCTCTCCCAATACACAAGGATCGAACCCACGCAATAAAGACCACAAAGAGCAAACCTCACGGTCCCCAGCAATTCCCCTTGTGAAAGCCAAACATTAAAAACAATTTCTCACAAATCCATTTCCCCTTGTCCTACTGGTGGATGCTCTTATAAAAAAGTCCCTCTCCAGCCTTCCTGTGGATTCCCTTCAGGTATTGGAAGGCAACTCTAAGGTCCCCCCAGAGTCTTCTCTTCTCCAGGCTGAGTAATCCCAGTTCCCTTAGCCTCATAGCAGAGTAGTTGCAGCCCTGGATCATCTTTGTGGCCCTTCTCCGGACTTGTTCCAACAGATCTATGTCCCTCTTATAGCAGGGACACCACCTCTAACATCTTTGGTCATCTCTAAAATAAGCATCAAGAGGAGGCAATATGACCAAATAATTTCTAAAGCACATATAATAAAATATATTTAAGATACACTAAAATATAAATAAAAGAGATACAAAATATTTGTCACTTCACAAGAGTCTGACAAACAATGCTGCTTTCGGAAATTCTGAATATAGAGACACATCTCTTGAAGACATTAATATATAAATATATATTTGTTCTCTTTAAAACATCACAAGTGTTAAATTCACCCTCTTAATTTTTATCTGCTTTAGATATGACACGTAATTCCTGCTCTGATGAAGAATCCAATTGTACAAATACTCAGAGTGCCTGAGACAGCACTTAATTTACATTTGGTAGTTTAATAACTGTAAATGAGATGCACAAGGAATTTGTTTGCAAAGCTCCATCAGCTGATGTCTGAGATGACAATGTAAGGTCTCCTTTGTCTACCTCAAACCTGCCTAAGTCACTTCCAGCATGTCACAAATTTAAAGTAGGAGCCCTCAAGAATCTGAGGTTATATTCCTATGCAACATTTGCTGTATGCTTTGAATTTACCTATTTGAAGTTTTTACCTAAAAATTGATTTGTTCTTTTTAGAATACCAATATTCTACAAGTACTATCAAAAATGAGCAACATGAAATGTCCAAACCAAAATTAAATGTAGGTCTCAAGCAAAATAAAAAGATCTGAATTACTGATGTGTTAAAACAGTGATTCAAGAATGCTTAATTCAAATATATGCATTGCTGCAAATACAACAACACTGAGTTTATACATCTAACCATATTCATCTTCTTATCCTGGAGTTAAATTACCAAATATGTTAATTTCAGTTCAGCAGGATCACAATGGAATAATGAAGCAAATTCAGAAAGAGACTCATGCTGGAATAAGCCACATGACTTAAAATTTTAACTATTCTTCTTTCAGCCAGCTAAAAGCTACAGTAGTTTTTTCCTTTACAAGTCAGATATTGCCCCCCCCACCATCACTGCCTAAGTAATTAGCTAAGTATTCCTAGTTGCTTTGGGTTTAGCTCTCCATGGAAGTATTCACAAGTAATATGAATAAACGCCTGAATACATTGTTCAAAACTTCATTCCCCAAACCTGACCCAGAAAAATTCAATACATAAATTTATATGATTTCTTTTTAAAAAAATAATTCCCATGCAGCCTCCTCAATGATCTAATTTATTTAAAGTAAAATCAGCTTTCCCTCCCTGTTCTTCTGGTCCCATTGTATTTTTTGGCATTTTAATTTGCTACAGTAAGACCAGGGCTTTGATTGCTCTTCTCATACAACTGAATATGAGCCCTTCAATCAGTTCTACCCACTCCATACTTTTCACCTCAATATACACAGCTTGGACAGCAGCACTCTGCACTGGGTTAGGAACTGGCTGGAGGGCCCAGCCCAGAGTGGTGGTGAATGGTGCCACATCCAGCTGGCAGCCTGTCACTAGTCCTGTCCCCCAGGGATTAGTGTTGGGCCCCATCCTGTTCAATAGCTGTATTGATGATCTGGATGAGGTCATTGAGTCCATCATCAGTAAATTTGCAGACAACACCAAGCTGGGGGCAGGTGTTGATCTGTTGGAGGGTAGGAGAGCTCTGCAGAGGGACCTCCACAGGCTGGACAGATGGGCAGAGTCCAACGGCAGGAGAATGAACACATCCAAGTGCCGGGTTCTGCACATTGGCCACAGCAACCCCATGCAGTGCTACAGGCTGGGGTCAGAGTGGCTGGAGAGCAGCCAGGCAGAGAGGGACCTGGGGGTACTGGTTGACAGTAGGCTGAACATGAGCCTGCAGTGTGCCCAGGTGGCCAAGAAGGCCAGTGCCATCCTGGCCTGCATCAGGAATAGTGTGGCCAGCAGGAGCAGGGAAGTCGTTGTGCCCCTGTACTCAGCACTGGTTAGGCCACACCTTGAGTACTGTGTCCAGTTCTGGGCCCCTCAATTTAGGAAAGAGGTTGACTTGCTGGAAAGTGTCCAGAGAAGGGCAATAAAGTGGGTGAGGGGTTTGGAGCACAAGCCCTTTGAGGAGAGGCTGAGGGAACCAGGGTTGATTAGCCTGGAGAAGAGGAGGCTCAGAGGAGACCTTATTGCTCTCTACAATTACCTGAAGGAAGGTTGTAGCCAACTGGGGGGTTGGTCTCTTCTCCCAGGCAACCAGCACCAGAACAAGAGGACACAGTCTCAAGCTGTGCCAGGGGAGGTTTAGGCTGGATGTTAGGAAAAAGTTCTTCACAGAACAAGTGATTGCCCATTGGAATGTGCTGCCCCGGGAGGTGGTGGAGTCACCATCACTGGAAGTGTTTAAGAAGAGACTGGATGAGGCATTTGGTGCCAGGGTTTAGTTGATTAGATGGTGTTGGATGATGGGTTGGACATGATGATGATCTCAAAGGTCTCTTCCAGCCTGGTTTATTCTCTTCAGTAAGTGCAAAATGCTGTATCTAAGGCAATGACATCACCCTAATGGCATTCAGAAATTTCAATAACGAAGTATTAGCTGCACTCCTGCTGCTCATTTCTCTATGCATTGTTAAATAATATAAATTTCATGCTGTTCATCTTGTGCATATCTACAGTGAGAGCCACAGTCTAATTATTGTGATTAATATATTCAGACAAACCCATAGTCTAAAGCCAAAAAACAACACAGGAATAAGTGACACTTGCATGACGTTACAGTTTTAAAAAGACAGTCATAAGCGTTTCCGTGAGCTTTGCACTGTCATCTTCCCATAGCCCAACAGTGAGTCACAAATGCAGTCACAAATCCCTGTTAAACAGAAGTCCCAGGTTTACAGAACACACAGGCACATTTTTCAAAGCAGCATATCTCAAGTACAGCATGAAAATAATCTTCACAACAGCACAGCTCCTTCTCAGTCACAAGACAAATCTACAGCACAGATAGGTCAAAGCTGTACTGCAACACAACTCTAGGTCATAAATTCACCCAGTGGGTACTGCAACAAACAGATTACTGCTACTGATCAAAGTCAGCTCTTTTCCAGAGTTTTGTAGAAGCTCAGTTCCCATTAAAGCCCCGCATATTAGTAGAGGTGAGTTACTAAAAACTGCTTCTATTTATTAAATACAAACACAAATGTAAACCAAACGGCGCATCTGAAGTCAGCCCTAATTTTAGCAAGTCTTACAACCTTGATGGAGCCACTACCTAAAGTCCCTATAGACTGAAAACTGAAGGAAAAAAGATCGAGCATTTCTGCAAACACTTTTAACTGAAATCACACAAGCCAAGCATAAAACAGCTTTCAGAGACTAAACAACAGCCACAAGTGCCTCCATGCTTAGAGGAATATGAAAATATAAACCAAAACCTCATGTTCCAAGAAAATTCCATCAAATGCTCAAACTACATATTTATGTCACGAAATATTTTCCACACCTCACTGAGATGTAAACATTCAACACCAGGACTATAAAGAGCATAACACCATAACACCAGGAACTTAATACTGTTACAAACCCTAATTCCACCATTTTCCTCATTCCTTCACAAGTACAAGGAAGCAAAATGTGTTATGCACAAAGCAGTTTCACCAGGAAAAGTGATGACAAGGTCATACAGGAATGCTTTTTTTTTCTTAATGACAATTCTGGTTAGCATTTGTGTTGATTTAAGGGGGAGGGGGAATTTAACCATGCCCACAATTTAAATATGGAGATGGAAGTACTCTTTTTCCCTTTCCTTCCCACACTACTTTTCACAGTTAATAGTATTTACTAAGAAAATTTAATCAGTTTCAATTATTAAGATTATTAATCTCAAGATTAAGATTTCAATCTAAATTAAATTGAAATGGGTAGAAATACTTGCAAAAATAAGTAATTGCAATAAAATAGTCAAAATAATTGCATAATTGACAATTTGAACCTTTTTTTCCTCAACACTTTATTACTAAGGTTACTGCAAGCTTTTCCAGTTCTTCCTGACACAGAAGGTCAAACTCAGGCACCTGCCCAAACCAGAGGGATGTGCAGTCCAACACTCCCTGCCCAGCAGGCAATTCCCAGGCATTTTTATTAAGTGTCTATTCAAAACCCTTATCTCTTTCTGATTACATTTAAAGGATTAGTCTTAAAAAAAAAAAAGGTATTTGCTTTCAAAGCCTGTTAGGTCCCCAGGTGGTCTTGAAGCTCTCTCTACTTCTGTGGAACACTACCTGTATTTAGTAGTTATAAAAAAAAAACACACACACACACACACACACATATTATAGTTCTCAGCACTATGTTCAGTCTATCACAATTCATTCAGATATTAAAACCTGAAATAGAGACACATAGCAGAAAAATGCAATACAATAGAAACACTGTTTTGCTTTGTATCTGATATTTACTAAATGAGTCATGTAATTCCCTGCAGCCAAATTGCATTGCACTTGCTCTTCTTTTTCAAAGCAAAAACAAGTAAGGAAAATAGCTCTACTACACACAAAGGAATAGTTTTCTATTGCAGCTACTGAAAATAGATCCAAGCTTTGCTGATTCCATTTCTCAAAAGCATGCAGTACTGGAAAATGAAAATCCACACAGGCAAGCAGATGGACTCAATAGATTTTTGGAGCCAAGACTACTGTCATGCCTTAAAATTTCTCAGATCAGCACCAACACTTACTGTCAGCTTTGCGTTACTTGAAGTTCTAAAATGTCACTGCAAATTGTTTTTCCCTGCCTGTCAGGTCACACTTACGGGACCACTAAAACACAAAAGTCACAACGAGTTTGATTTACCAGGGTCTATACAAACACATTCATACTTGTAGCACTTCCTGAGCATGAATAATAAGGTACAGAAACAAGCAACAAAATATTCAAAGCACTTCTATTTATTTCAAAGAAACAATGGAACAATTAGCTTGGCTATTGCGTGGTCAGCCTCTACTGCTGTAGAGGACCTTCTACACAAGTTCCCGTGGTTTTCAGAAGCTCCCCCTACCCCCAACCTGTATCACTGCAGAAGCAGCCTGTGGTCCTTGCTCAGCAGAGCAGCTTTGCTGCTGGACATGAAACCAGGTACTCTTTTACTGACACACCAGGAGATACCAATCAAGTGCATAACAACAGAATTCACTCTCTTCCAGAAGCAGAAAAACAGTAACAAAATTGCAATTTGTATTGGAAAAACCCCAAACTACTGAAAGCACGTGCAGAATACTTCACCTATAGAAACATGCAACAATGAATATCAGTAAGACGAAAAATACTGTCGTGGTAGGGCCAAACGGCCCCAGCAGAAACCCAGACAGACACTAAGGTGTCTAGACATAGTCCCCCTCTCTCCTCTCCTTCCTGCAGAGAGCCAGGGTAATGCAGGAAAAGGAACAAAGGGGACAGGACCATGCACGTCTGGTAAATAACCCTGTATCTATGGTAAGGGCATGTGTTCTGGCCACAGCCAGGCAGAACCCCCTCTTATTGGGTAGCTATGTGCTGGTTTAAGTGCCCTATTGGCACAATCGACCTCACGCAAGATTTATATACAGTCTGATTTCTAGTCACCTGTGCCTCGCTCAACCCTTGCTCAAGCTTTTCTCAATGCCTGCTCAAGCCTTGCATGCTTGAACCTGCTTGGTCCTTGTCTGGCTTGAAGTTGCCTCAAGTTGAATAGCCTTGAGTTGCCCGGTCCAGAGCCTGGGATAAAGCTACGAGCCTGCACCGCAAGCACACCCTAGCTGGGTACAACCAGTTGTGGTTAGTTAATTCACTACCTCTTTGGCATAACGGTTCCTGTCAAGTCTCCCCCCTCCCACTGTGGTTGAGAACCATTTCGCTCCTGGGGTATTCTCTGTTATATTCCTCCCGGTTTGCATAAAAGAGTTAAATTGTTATAGCTGCCCAAATACTGTACACTCCCATTGTAAATATATTCTAGCCGCACATCAAACCTTTTGATACGTTTTGGCAATATTCATATTAATAAAAGGTTATTAATATATTTATTAATGTTGCCATATAATTTATAAATAAAGGAAATATTATATCCTTTCAACAAATACAGCAAGAAAGCATCAGACTCTGCACGAGAGTCTGTGTTAGAATTTCACAACTAATTTTCCACAAGTCCCACTCCTAAATGAAAGTGTTCACATTCCCTGCTCAGTTATCCCAGATACACAAACGATGCAGCTCTGTTGCTTCCTATGCCTAAGATAGCCCATACCTATGAAGCACTTTCTATACATCCCCTGAGTCTACAGTTCATAAACGATACATTATTAAACTTAAAATCTTAATAGCAACAGATTCTACAGACACAGTTTGCTTTTGAATAAAGTTTCTGAAATCCTTCCTTTTCCAGTGGTGTTTAAATATCTGCTGTAATATAGCAAGATTAAACTATCTACACTTGCAGTATAGCAAGACTAAACTGCCTACCCTTATAGAAGTAGTACATGCACAGAATCAAGTTACAGTGACAATACCACCACGTACGATGCAATTACTTATTAAACATGGAGATGAAGTTAAATCAAACTGGTGGAAAAAAAAAATTTAAAAAACAAAGATGAAACACCCAAAACAAACAAAAATTTTCCCAAGTTCATCCACAGCATAAATAAAGCTACTGATTTTACCTTATTTTTCAAATGCCTTACAATTGCATCAGTGAGGATTTGTTTCTCAGGTAGCATTGATGCAACCCCAATTAATACTACCTGGCAAGCAGGCTAAAGCATGTTTCATAATGAAATAGTGTGATAATTTACCTTTTCCAAATATAAAATACATACTTGATACTGTATACACACATTGGTGCCATGGTTTAGTAGTCATGAGGTCTTGGGTGACAGGTTGGACTTAATGATCTTTAAGGTCTCTTCCAACCTTATTGATTCTATGATATATAGAGAGATGTATAATATATATACACATTATGTAATATATATTGCAAATATACAAAAGTGAAAATGTTTCCTCTGTGTCCAAAGAAAGACACCTAACTGCCCTCAGTCACCAACCGCCCACACCAAGTACTTTTGCACAACACCTCCTCTCTAAATTGGGCCAATTATACGTACAAGATATTTTAATGGTTTCACTTTAATCGAGCTTACTGTTTAGTGTCACATTTTAGATGACAACTTTAATTGCATTTCTTGGCATTTTTTTAATTGTTATTGCCACCTAGTGGTTTGTTTCATCCATATTAAACAACCACAGAAGCCAGCATGAGATCACAGCAACAGACCCTCAGGATCACCAAGTCCAACCATTAACCCGGCTCTGCAAAGTTCACCTCTAAACCATATCCCCAAGCACCACATCCAAATGACCATTAAACACATCCAGGGTTGGTGACTCAACCACCTCCCTGGCAGCACATTCCAATGCCTGACCACTTTCTCTGAAAAAGATTTTCCTAATGTCCAATCTAAACCTGCCCTATTGCAGCTTGAAGCGGTTCCCTCTCATTCTATTGCTAATTACCCATGAGAAGAGACCAACGCCAGCCTCTCCATAATGTCCTTTCAGGTGGTTGTAGAGAGCAGTGAGGTTTCCCCTCAGCCTCCTCTTCTCAAAACTACATAGTCCAAAGCCCCTTCAAGTCACTCTGCACCGGATTTATTGTCCACACACATCTACATTAAGCCTGAAAAAAAACCCATCAGATATTTTCTCAACAATATATAGAAATCTAATACTACTCTCAACCCAAAACAATGGCCAAGGCCTATTTATAGAATTAAACCTGAAGTAATACATTCTCTTTAAAATAAAACTAATTCTATAAGCAGAATAAAACAGTATCACCAAATAACTTCACGTCATGTAATAACCCAATACTGAATAATTCTCTGAACACATAATTTCAGGAAAAAGAGTACCATCAGTAAAATCTTTTTTTAGAGCTTACTTCTTTCACTTTTTTGATTACAAAAGAAAAAAAAGATGAGACGTATTTCCCTCCTGCCTAGTCTTGGGTTTGCTGTTCTACGTTTAATGACAAGATGATCTAAGCACCCTCAATACAGGAATTAAAATCCAGAATGATTCCTAGGTTACCTAATATGAGGGAAAACAACTTCCAAGATGTTTCTGCTAGCAAGTTTGGCTCATTTGTAGAAGAGAGACAAACCAGACAATAAGTTCTTGGTACTGATGCAGCTTGCCCAGTGCTATTGCATTTTGAACCAAACCACCTGTAAGAGAGCCCCACAGTTACAGACATCTTTGTTATTTGTTCAGTGTTCAGGTCCATGCAACTGAATGGCATACAACCCTGGGTACCGAGGGAATTGGTGGGTGAGATCACTAAACCACTCTCTATTATATTCCAAAAGTCATAGCAGTCTGGGAAAGTCCCCACTGCCTAGAAAAGGGGAAACATAACCCCATTTTCAAAAAGGGAAAGAAGAATGATTTAGGGAACTATAGGCCAGTTCTCACTCATGAGTTTTCCCGTTAGCCAGGATTTTTCCACTATCTACTATTGCAATGTAGGAGAAGGGTTGTTTTCAGATAGCTTTAGAAGACTATAGGGAAGATTTGCTTTGGCTCAAATTAGAGAAAACTATGTTTTGTCTTTGACTCTGAGGGTAACATAAACACCTTGTAACCGCAGGTGAGAATTTGGTTGGATGTTTTAAAATATTGTTTTGTTACTTTGACCTATTGTATGCCTTAATAACACGTAACTGCGTGCCAACCAAACAGACCCCAGCGCATGGCTGAGGAGAGAGGAGGGAGCTGCAAGGAGCTCAGCACTGGGAGCTTGCATTTGGCTTTGCTTTCCTTGCTTTCAGGCGGTTAGGGGCCGAGGAGGGGCAGCAGGCTCGGGTTGCCTATGTGCCTGAGTGCAGTGACTTAGCAGCGGGAGGGGTTGCCGCGGAAACCGCGCGCCAACCAAACAGACCCCAGAGAGGAGGCAGCTGCGAGGAGCTCAGCGCAGCCTCCTCACTGACGGGAGGGGGAAAGAAGAAAAAGAAAAAAAAAATCAAGAAAAAAAAAAAAAAAGAAACACGCCGGGTGGAGTGGGTGGTTACTGCAAGATGGTTACTACTAGAACGCTAGAAGAAGAACAGTGGGCACCCAAACAGAGACCACACACAAGCAAGCAGGTGTTCAGGTAGGTGGCTGCAGGGAGTGCTGGGACCTGGCACTAGATATGGAGGATGGAAGGAACAACTCCTGGGTTAGGTGTGAGCAGATCAGGGATCTGATGAGCATGGTGGCCAAACTAAAAGAAGAGGTAAGAGACCGTAAGAGACTGCAAAAGGAAAACTGACTATTTCCATAATCCAACCTCTACAAAACCAGAACAGGTGGGAACTCTTAGTGGAACAGCGACTTTGATACCCTCCCATCAGCAAGCCTCTCAGCCTCCCTGCAGTAACCCACAGGAGCAAGGCCAATGGGAACAGGTCGCTGCCTGACAGAAGAAATGCAAACGAAGCAAGCCTGCTACTTTGAGCAGCACACTGCCTACAGTGCAGGTTCAGAATAGGTATGAGGCTCTGCAGGAGGAACAGGTCATCGGTAAGCATGAGGACTCAAGAAGGTCAGAAGCTGCACCAATGACAGGTTGCCTCAGGCCAGCCATCACAACTAATCTGGAAAAGAAACCTCGTAGGGTCATCCTTACAGGAGACTCCCTACTGAAGGGAGCAGAGGGCCCAATATGCAGACCAGACCCATTTCATAGGGAGATCTGCTGCCTCCCTGGTGCCCAAGTAAAGGACATTGTAGGTAAAATTCCCAACCTTGTGAGTCCTTCAGACTACTACCCACTGCTGGTCTTTCAGGTGGGTAGTGACGATGCAGCAATGAGAGGCTCACAATCAATTAAAAGAGACTTCAGAACCTTAGGGCAACTGCTAAAGGGATCAGGAGCTCAAGTTGTGTTCTCTGCTATCCCTCTAACGTCAGCGATGGACGAGGGAACATTGAGGAAGAGCCAACAGGTCAATTCATGGCTCAGGGGCTGGTGCCATCGACAGGGCTTTGGGTTCTACAATCATGGCTTGGTTTACAAGGCACCAGAGCTGAAAACAACTTATGGGACACACTTGTCCCAGAGGGGGAAAAGGATCCTGGGGCAGTGTGGTGGTTTGGGCTGGGTGCCCTCTGCTGCATGGCACACTTCCTGTGTCCAGGAGTCCAGCCCAGTGGGTGGACACAGGAAAACCGTGTATCTCCTACCACAATCCCCTGCACCGCTATAAGACCTTGCGTGGGGTCCGCCTCTTTCTCTTTCTTCCCTCGCCGCCGCCCGGTAACTGGGGGAGACGTCTCCCGGCCTTGGGCCTGGCTAGGCCCAAGGCCAGGGGGATGGGCGGTCTCAGGCCTGGCCAGCTGAGACTAGCCTAGCAGTGGGGGGAAGAACGAGCCCTGGGGGTCTTGGGCCCACCCTCAGGTGGGGATGGGGTTCATCCGGGTGTGTGTTGGGGTTATTTCTGTCACTGTTTCTGGTTTCTTTTGTGCACCTTCACTTCTTCTATTTAAACTTTTCCATCACTTTTGCAATCCGTTTGTTGGAGTCGTCATTTTGCCCGTGGTGGGGAGGGTGGCTATCTCAACCCACTACATTTTTGGCGCGCCGACGTGGGGCTGGTTGGTGTGGCGACCTGCAGATCGGATTGCAAATGATGGATAGTTTAAATTTAGTTCTGGGCGTCGGTTTTTGGTTTGGGAAGGTCGGGGGGCTCAAGCTTTGCTGCCGGGGCGATCGTGTGGGTTCTTGTGGATTGCAGGGGGACACCTGGTGTGTCGGGGGTTACCGCTTAAGAACGCGGGACCTGCCCCTCCCCCACCCTTTCCTCTCCGCGGGCGGTGGAAGCGGCGGGGGTGAGGCGGGGGAGGGGCAGCGGCGAGCAGGTCAGATGAGGTCCGTCTCGCTGCAAGGATAGAGCCAGCCGCAGCGGGCGGGCGGGCGAGATAGCCCCCGAGACCCAGGAGGGGGCGAACGGGGACCCCAGCTGGAAAGCCGTTTTCAAAGGCTCTGAGAACGCGCTTGTGGCTTTCGCTGGGGAAGCTGTTGGAGTGCCCGAGGGGTGGAGGTGATTTTGATGCTGTACCGCGGCGGTAGAGGCGGCCGGGCTCTGCTGTGTGCTGAGTGGCCGCGGTAGCGGACGCCGGCCGGCGCTCGGGCTGCAGTGGGCTTGGCTCTAATCTCCCCCATGTTTTTCGGACAGTACCGAAAAATGGCGCCGAGCACCTGGCTCCGCCTCCCTGCCTCTCAGTTGGGCTGTGGCGCAGCCCCTCCCTCTTCCGGGGGGGTGTGCAGCCGGACATTGCTACGCCTCGGTACGTGAACGCCAGGTGTGGGGGGGCGAAGTACCCTGATAGGCGTTTGGGTAGCCTGGACCGCGGTCGGAGGCGGTCGGTTTGCGGCACCCTGGGGATCGGAAAAGCAGTCGTGGAGCCGGATTGTTCCGACTGGCTTGCCCCAGGGGTGGAGATATGCCGCTGAGCAAAACGTGAGCGAGAAGAAGAGCTTGGCTGAGAGGTTGTGAGGCTTTTCCAGGTGGCCAGGATGTCCAACGGATCCATGGAGAACCTGCACTGCAGAAGAGTGAAATCTGCATCGCTGGGAGGTTCCACTGGATGAGAGAGGAAGAACTGGACTGGACTGATGCTTGAGCCTGAGAGAGACTGTTTGGACGCCCAGAAGAAGATATGGACCCTGCCGGACGCGTCATCAGGGATTTCTAATATGATGATGTGTTTGGGTGCAGGGGCTGTGGTATGAGATAAGGGGTGGCGTGTGGTGGTTTGGGCTGGGTGCCCTCTGCTGCATGGCACACTTCCTGTGTCCAGGAGTCCAGCCCAGTGGGTGGACACAGGAAAACCGTGTATCTCCTACCACAATCCCCTGCACCGCTATAAGACCTTGCGTGGGGTCCGCCTCTTTCTCTTTCTTCCCTCGCCGCCGCCCGGTAACTGGGGGAGACGTCTCCCGGCCTTGGGCCTGGCTAGGCCCAAGGCCAGGGGGATGGGCGGTCTCAGGCCTGGCCAGCTGAGACTAGCCTAGCAGTGGGGGGAAGAACGAGCCCTGGGGGTCTTGGGCCCACCCTCAGGTGGGGATGGGGTTCATCCGGGTGTGTGTTGCGGTTACTTCTCTCACTGTTTCTGGTTTCTTTTGTGCACCTTCACTTCTTCTATTTAAACTTTTCCATCACTTTTGCAATCCGTTTGTTGGAGTCGTCATTTTGCCCGTGGTGGGGAGGGTGGCTATCTCAACCCACTACAGGCAGGAATTGGCAGGGCTCATTGGTAGGGTTTTAAATTGGATTTGAAGGGGGAAGGGATCAATAGTCTCCCGCTGCCCTGTGACAAACAGAGGGGCAGCTCACCAGAGGCAGAGGGATGGAGAGCTGGTAAGGGCTCTCAACTTGCTGCCCTGAGGCAAGACACAAATGATGCACCAGGACACTCTGTGGAAACCAAGGGGAATTGGCACAAGAGCACGACAAGGTCAGCCCAGCTGAAGTGCTTCTATGCAAATGCATGCAGCTTGGGCAACAAACAGGATGAATTAAGGGCCACTGTGCTGCTTGGATGCTATGACACAGTGGCTATTACTGACACTTGGTGGGACGATTCCCATGGCTGGAATGTAGGGATAGACGGGTATGAGCTCTTTAGGAAGGTCAGGCAGGGAAGGAGAGGAGGAGGTGTTGCCCTCTATGTCAATAACCAGCTGGAATCAGTGGAGCTCCACCTGGGGAGGGATGATGAGCTGGTTGAGAGTGTATGGGTTAAAATTAAAGGCAAGACAGGGGAAGGAGATATTACTGTGGGGGTCTCCTACAGGCCACCTGACCAGCAGAACCAAGCAGATGAGGCCCTCCACAGGCAAATAGAAGTGGCTTCCGGGTCACAAGCCCTGGTCCTCATGGGGGATTTCAACCACCCTGACATCTGCTGGAGGGACAACACAGCAAGGCACCAGCAATCCAGGATGTTCCTGGACTGCATAGAAGACAACTTCCTCCTCCAAATGGTAGAAGAACCAACAAGAAAAGGTGCTCTGCTGGACCTTGTTCTCACCAACAGGGCAGAGCTGGTAACCAATGTGAGGCTCAGAGACAGCCTTGGCTGAAGTGACCGTGAAGCAGTTGAATTTAACATCACCTCAGGGCAATCAGGAGGACATATTCTAAGCTTATGACCCTAGACTTTAGGCGTGCAGACTTCGAGCGCTGCAGGGATCTGCTAGCCAAAGTGTCGTGAGACAAAGCCCTGGAGGGAAGAGGGACCCAGGACAGCTAGTCAGTATTCAAGGACCACCTCCTCTGTGTCCAGGAACTATGTATACCTACAAGGAGAAAAGCAGGAAGGAGTGCTAGGAGGCCTGCCTGGATGAACAAGGAGCTGCTGGACACACTATCACTTAAAAGGAAACTCTACAGGAAGTGGAGGGAAGGACAGATAGAACAGGGGGTATGTAAGGAAGCTGCCCGAGCAGCAAGAGGCCTGGTTAGGAAAGAGTTTGAATTGAATCTAGCCAGGGAGGTCAAAGGGAACACTAAGAATTTCTACAGGTATATTCATGGCAAAAAGAAGACTAGGGAAGGTGTGGGCCCCCTCAGAAAGGAAAGTGGTGAATGGGTCACAAGTGATGTGGAAAAGGCTGAGGTTCTCAATAACTTCTTTACCTCAGTCTTTACTGCAAGGGCCTCCAGCCACACTGCTGGAGTCATGGAAGACAATGCCAGGGACCAGGAGCAAGAACTGCCCATCGTAAGTGAAGCTCAGGTTCGTGATCACCTGAAGAACCTGAAAGTGTTCAAGTCCATGGGACCCGACGGGATACACCCACGGGTGCTGAGAGAACTGGCAGATGAGGTTGCTAAACCCCTCTCTACTCTATTCCAAAAGTCATGGCAGACTGGGGCAGTCCCCACAGACTGGAAAAGGGGAAACATTACTCCCATTTTCCAAAAGGGTAAGAAGGAGGAACCTGGGAACTACAGGCCAGTCAGTCTCACCTCTGTGCCCGGAAAGATCATGGAGCAGATCCTCCTGGAGGCACTACTGACACAGAAGAATAGTGAAGAGCTGATTGGGAACAGTCAGCATGGCTCCACCAAGGGCAAATCCTGCCTGACAAACCTGGTGGCCTTCTGTGAGCAGGTGACAGCATTAATAGATGAGGGGCGAGCAACTGATGTCATTTACCTGGACTTGAGCAAAGCCTTCGACACTGTCCCGCACCACCTCCTGGTCTCCAAGCTGGTGACACATGGGTTTGATGGGTGGACCACTAGATGGATAAAGAACTGGCTTGATGGCCGCACCCAAAGAGTGGCTGTCAATGGGTCCATGTCCCAGTGGAGGCCACTGACAAGCAGAGTCCCTCAGGGATCAGTCCTGGGACCTGTCTTGTTCAACATCTTTGTGGGTGACATGGACAGTGGCATCGAGTGCCCCCTCAGCAAGGTTGCTGATGACACCAAGCTGTGTGGTGCAGCAGACACGCTGGAGGGAAGGGATGCCATCCAGAGGGACCTGGACAGGCTGGAGAGGTGGGCACAAGCCAACCTCAGGAGGTTCAATAAGACCAAGTGCAGGGTCCTGCATCTGGGTCGAGGCAATCCCAGGCACAAATCCAGGCTGGGCAGGGACTGGCTGGAGAGCAGCCCTGAGGAGAGAGACTTGGGGGTGCTGGTGGACAAGAAGCTCAACATGAGCTCTCAATGTGCACTTGCAGCCCAGAAAGCCAATCAGCTCCTGGGCTGCAGCAAGAGAAGTGTGGCCAGCAGGTCAAGGGAGGTGATTCTCCCCCTCTACTCAGCTCTGGTGAGACCCCACCTGGAGTACTGCCTCCAGTTCTGGAGCCCCTATTACAAGAGGGATATGGACATGCTGGAACGTGTCCAAAGAAGGGCCACAAGGATGATCAGAGGGCTGGAGCACCTCTCCTATGAGGACAGACTGAAGGAGTTGGGGCTGTTCAGTCTGGAGAAGAGAAGGCTCTGAGGTGACCTCATTGTGGCCTTCCAGGATCTGAAGGGGGGCCTACAGGAGGGCTGGGGAGGGACTTCTCAGGCTATCAGGTAGTGATAGGACTAGGGGGAATGGAATGAAGCTGGAGGTGGAGAGATTCAGGCTGGACATGAGGAAGTTGTTCTTCACCATGAGAGCAATGAAGCCCTGCAATGGGTTGTCCAAGGAGGTGGTTGAGGCCCTATCCCTGGAGGTGTTTAAGAGCAGGCTGGATGAGGCTCTGGCCAGCCTGATCTAGTGTGGGGTGTCCCTGCCCATGGCAGGGGGGTTGGAACTAGATGATCCTTGTGGTCCCTTCCCACCCTGACTGATACTATGATACTATGGTATGCCAGTAGAAAATGCCCAATTAAGATGTGACACATGTGCCTTCCGACAGACTATGTAACTTTGCTGTATAACATAATAAAGGTCTTTGTCTGCTTACACCTCATCCTGAAAGCATTGCACGAGGCAAATTCAACATCTATAAAACTTCTGTACTATTACAAATGGTGACCCCAAATGTGCGCCTCGACCAACTACTCATTACAACTCCCACTTGCACCATCAAGAAGAATATTTGCCTTTAAGGACTGCGGAGATGTTCGTGTTCGTCACTGATGGTGGCTATTAGGTTAGTCTCTATGAAATGAATCTATTCACTGTTGTGCCGGTGGCGTTCCCTGATTTGCATTTAAAAAGAGCGGCGCGTAAGGCACCCAAAGCATTCTCTATGCACAGATACCCATGAAAGCCGGCGTAAATGAAAGCCGCAAAATGCAGGGGGTGTACATAAAAATCCCGAAAGATGAAGTAAATAAAGAACTGCAGAAGACAGTACAGAAAAATCCGCGGAAGACGGTTAAAGACATCCGCTGTGTATGCAGTCATCCGGACGGTAAAAACAAAGGAGAAAAAAGAAGAAAGAAGGGCTGGTGCCCGAAAAAGAAGAAACAGCACAGAAAGTGCGAGAAAAGAGCTCTGCAGGATGAGGCAAATCCAACACCTATGAAACATCTGTACTATTACACTGCAATTCTCCACAAGGAAAAAAACTTTTAAATGTTAATAAAATACTTACAGACCATATCGACTTTCTGTACAAGGCAGACTGCATTTGAATTTGAACTCAGAGCTAATCCCCTTAAAATGTTTTCAAAAGTACAGAAAGGACCCCTTTTTCTCTGATGAAATTTCTGCTTAGAGAAGGAGAGCTACTTATAAATATTCCTTCAGACATGCTGATCTATAGTAACATCTTTTGAATTCCAAGGTCATACGTTTTTCATGGAAAAATATTCAGAATGCCACTTCACCTAGGCATCACCCTGTCAGCAGTAAATTTATGCCTTGTCACTTCCTGGCTGCCTCTTGCATGCTTTGTAATCACCTCAGTAACAAGGTTCAGAGCGTGGCAGCAATTTTATTAATTCAGCATATCTGCATCCAGCATATCTGAATAAAGAGCAGTGATTGCTCCTCACCACAGATCACAGAAAGCAAGACTGTGTAGTCCATAAACAATGGTGTTGCCACTGTCTGTAATGGGCATTACACGAGCCTTGATCTATCTGAACATGTCTTGGCCTGCCTTGAGATTTGTTTTAGCAGTGAACAGCAACAGTTATTGATCAAATGAGCTACTATTTTAGATATTGCTTAGCTTTGTGCAGTGTGGCATAGCACTTACATGTGTATCTGGAACTAACACAGCAATAATAATTATTCCATGTAAAGCAAATTATTTAATATGCTGGAACAGAAAGCTGTATAAAGTGGTAAAGACATGGAACAACTGCAGAGGACTAGAAAGTCATAGGATAACATGAAGGCTCAGAGCTACAAATGCCTCACCAATGGTCAGTTGCTGGCCACAGAGCTGCAACCTGAGAGCTGGGCAAAGTAAAGGGGCAATAAAGAACAAGTATCAAATGTATGTAAAATACATCTGCATGGATTTACATGGGTTTGAGCATAAATTTACAAGGCAGCACAGTAGGAACAACTTGCTGAAACAAAAACAAAAAAAAAAAAAAAAAAAAAAAACCCAAGTAGATTTCAGAATGAGGATGAAGCTACCACAGCAACCTCACAGACCTCCCAGTTGGGGCTCAGGAGGCTGACAGTCACTGCTGGCCATATCCTCCCCTCCTTTCCTCCTCAATGCAGCTTTCAATAAACACATCTTCAAGTCTGTAGCTTACCAGGGGATTGTTGTCACCCAGGTGCAGAACCTGACACTAGGCCTTGCTGAACTTCGTACAATTAACCTTGGCCCATTGGTCTAACCTGCCCAGATCCCGCTGTAAAGCTTCCCTACCCTCTAGCAGATCAACACAACCACCCATCTGGGTGTCATCTGCAAAACTATTGAGGGTGCATTCAATCCCTTCATCCAGGTCATTGATAAAGACATTAAAGATATACACCAGTACTGAACCATTAGGGACACCACTTGTTGACGGCTCACCAGCCAGATTTAACTCCATTCACCACCACTCTTTGGGCCTGGCCATCCAGCTAGTTCTTAATCCAATGCAGACTGCACTTATCCAACCCTTGTGCCAGGAGTTCCTGAAGGAGAATGCTGTGGGAGACGGTGTCAAAGGTTTTACCAAAGTCCAGGTACACAATGTCCATGGGCCTTCCCTCATGCACTAGGCAGGTCACCTTATTGTAGATGATCAGATCAGTCAGGACCTGTCTTTAATAAACTCCTGCTGACTGGGCCTGATCACCTGGTTGCCTTGTGAGCGTCATGTGATAGCACTCAGGATGACCTGCTACATAACCATCCCAAACACCCAGGTCAGACTGACAGGCCTCTAGCTCCCTGGATCATCCTTCCAGCCCTTCTTGTAGATGGGCATCACATTTGCTGGCTTCCAGTTAACTGGGACCTCCTAGTTAACCAGAGCTGGTGACAGATAATGGCAAGCGGCCTGGTGAGCACATCTGCCAGCTCCTTAACTACCTGTGGGTGGATCACATCTGGTCTCATAGACTTGTGCACATCTAGAGTGGCTCCTGGATTGTGTGGGCTCCTTTCTGCTCCCCATCTCTGTCTTCCAGTTCCAGGGGCTGAACCATCAAGGTGTCATTGACTTACATTAAGTAGCCCTTCATCAGCTCAGCCTTTTCCTTGTCTTCGGTCACCAGATTTCCTCCTACATCCAGTAGTGGGTGGCAGTTCTCCCTAGCTCTTTTTTTACTGTTAACATACTTATAAAACCTTTTTATTCTTTTAATGACACTGGCCAGGTTGAGTTCTAGCTGAACTTTGGCCTTCCTAATTTTCTCCCTACAAATCCTTGCAAGAGCCTTGTACTCTTCCTGAGGTGCCTGACCCTCCTTCCATAGCCATCACTTTCCTTTCTTCCTGAGTTCTACCCAAAGCTCTCTACCTAGCCAGGCCAGGCTTCTGCCCTGACATCTTGTTTTCCAATGGACAGGAACAGCTTGTGCCTTGAAGATTTCCCTCTTGAGGAATGTCAAGGCTTCATGGCCTCACTTGCCCTTCAGGACAGGGAGTGAAATCCACCAGTCTCCTAAACAAGTCAAAGAAACGTCATTATAAACTCACTTTTTGTTCTGATATAGGTACACATTTATTGACAGCAACTTTGGACTTTGCTGCTTTCCATTGCTGCTGATTCAAGCAGAAATTAAATTCTGTTCTGGGAAATAGGATGAAGATGCTTTTCATTCCTGATTAACTTTTAATTCTGTGTACCTGTGGTAATTCAGTCTGGTCAGTGACCTACTTGTGGTAGTGAGAAAAGTTCAGTCCCCCTCCACACAACCAGGGCTAACTCAGTCGGAGAAGCAAATGGAAAAGGCTGTATTTTACAAGCAGAATGAAATGCAATGAATATATACAAAACATACAGTATATACAGAAATATACAAGAAAGAATGTAACACAGAAACTCCCTCTGGAGGAGAAGTACCCCCTCCAGGTTCTCCCCAAGACTCCTTTTCCCCACTCCTCCCCTTTTCCCAAAATGGATTAAAGAGAGAAAATGGTATTAAGGGAAATTTTGTTAGCTCAAAGCAGTTGTTAAGGGGAAAAAATAATTAGTTTCTTATCTTGTTAGTCCAAGGTCAGCACCACCAAGAACAGAAGAAAGAAAGCAGCTGCACAGACAGCCACAGCTGCACAGACAGACACAGCTGAACAGAGACTAAAAACCTTAAAGTTACATTCCTACTAATCTACCAATGAAATTTGTTTGGAATTATCTTTGTTTTCCTTTTCACACCAAAACATTCAGCTAGAGTATTCAGTAGCTGTCCTTTCCTTAAAGGCACAGACTAAAACTGTCACACCTACTACATCACTTAGAAAGACACAGGGCTATGAGGTAGAATCAACTAGACCAGACCAGACCAGGTTGGAAAAGACCTTTGGGATCATCAAGCCCAACCTATTACCCAACACCATCTAATCAACTAAACCATGGCACCAAGTGCCTCATCCAGTCTCTTCTTAAACACTTCCAGTGATGGTGACTCCACCACCTCCCGGGGCAGCACATTCCAATGGCCAATCACTCGTTCTGTGAAGAACTACTTCTAACATCCAGCCTAAACCTCCCCTGGCACAGCTTGAGACTGTGTCCTCTTGTTCTGGTGCTGGGTGCCTGGGAGAAGAGACCAACCCCCCAGTTGGCCACAACCCCCTTCAAGTAGTTGTAGACAGCAGTAAGGTCTCCTCTGAGCCTCCTCTTCTCCAGGCTAATCAACCCCTGTTCCCTCAGCCTCTCTTCATCGGACTTGTGCTCCAAACCCCTCCCCAGCTTTGTTGCCCTTCTCTGGACACGTTCCAGCAACTCAACATCCTTCCTAATTTGAGGGGCCCAGAACTGGACACAGGACTCAAGGTGTGGCCTAACCAGTGCTGAGTACAGGGGCACAATGACTTCCCTGCTCCTGCTGGCCACACCATTCCTGATACAGGCCAGGATGCCATTGGCCCTCTTGGCTGCCTGGGCACACTGCAGGCTCATGTTCAGCCTACTGTCAACCAGTACCCCCAGGTCCCTTTCTGCCTGGCTGCTCTCCAGCCACTCTGACCCCAGCCTGTAGCACTGCATGGGGTTGCTGTGGCTAGTGTGTAGAACCCAGCACTTGCATGTGATAAATCTCATGCCCTTGGACTCTGACCATCTGTCCAGCCTGTCAAAGTCCCTCTGCAGAGCTCTCCTAGCCTCTAACGGATCAACACCTGCCCCCAGCTTGGTGTTGTCTGCAAATTTACTGACGATGGACTCACTGCCCTCATCCAGATCATCAATACAGATATTGAACAGGATGGGGCCCAACACTGATCCCTGGGGGACAGGACTAGTGACAGGCTGCCAGCTGGATGTGGCACCATTCACCACCACTCTCTGGGCTGGGCCCTCCAGCCAGTTCCTAACCCAGTGCAGAGTGCTGCTGTCCAAGCCAGGGGCTGACAGCTTGGCCAGGAGTGTGCTGTGGGGGACAGTATCAAAGGCCTTGCTGAAGTCCAGGTAGACTACATCCACAGCCTGCCCCACATCCACCAGGCAGTCACCTGGGCACAGAAGTATGAGGACGGAGGGAATTTTTTCCCACGGCTCGGACATGCGACCAACTCAATACGAGTGATAAAACAAGTACAACTTTATTTGGGTTGCATCAGACTTTTTAACCAACATGGGCCTGCCCGGCGCAATCTTATTGGTTCTAACCTAAAGGGTCCTGATTACATACTCCTCCCACTTATGGTCTTTCACAGTGGCCCCCACCTCTTGTCTTCAGGGCAGTTTGTCTACCAAGTTCTCAAGGACAGACCGTCCTTGAAGGCTTGCTGGCTGACATCCAGCTCAGCCTATAGTTATGCTAACAGCCCTAACTTACCAACTTATTTACATACTTATTTACTTGATCACCGTCAAAGCCTGGGTTGTGCAGTGCTTCTCGGGGTCCCTGTCCTCTCTCTTTAAGCCGTTCTTCAACAGAAGTAGATTGGGTTGGACAACAAAGCTGGTGAATGGTCTGAAGAACAGGTCTTAAGAAGACCAGCTGAGGGACCAAGGGTTGTTTACCTTGGAAAAAGGGAGGCTTGGGGAGACCTTCTCATTTTGTACAGCTACCAGAAAGGAAGGTGTAGCAAGGCAGAGGTCAGTCTGTTCTCCAACATAACCAGCAATAGGACAAAAGGAAATAGCATCAAGTTGCACCAAAGGGCATTTAGATTGGATACTATGAAACATTTCTTCATGCAAATAGCTGTCCTATATTGGAACAGGAAGCCAGGGAAGTGGTGGAGATATTGAAAAGATGTGTAAATGCAGAGGGACGTAGTTTAGTGGTGACCTGACAGCGCTGGGTTAATGCCTGGATTTGATGACTTTAAGGGTCTCTTCCAACCAAAACAATTCTATGATTCTAAGTAAAACATCTCATCTTAAAAGAGAAACAAGGCAGCTCACTACTTTTTATTCCACTTGCTTATGGCATTGTCATGCTTTGATGAAAACACCACAAGAAGCAAACCCATGAATAAAGGAGATATTTTTTCTGCTTTATTTTCAGCCTCTCCTGAAACACTGAGACTACATACTTCAGCTTTGCTATTAGACTACTACCTTTGTTAAGTGTTAGGGGACTTTAAGAATATGGTGGGCTACACCCATCCTGAAAAAAAAAAAAAAAGAGGTATAAGAAGTATAAGAGGGAGGACACTGCAGCCATTGCTCTCTCTCTTCCTGCTGCTTCCACACTTCGCAAAGGACTGGTTCTGTATCTCATATTTTTTATCTTTTCCTTCTCCCATCCGTCCTTGTTCCTTACCCTTGTGAACTCTGCCTGTCACTGTTACATAAATATATATATACACACTTTTTTATATATATATATTTATATATATTTCTATATATATTTTTATATATATATATATATGTTACATATATAGAGCAATGGCTGCAATGCCCTCCCTCTTATACCCCTGCTGGTCAAGGCAGGGGGAAGTGGAACAGACCAAGTCTGTTTCCCAGGGGAGAAAACACCCTCCAAGGAGGGCAAAGAAACTCTCACAAGCCCTCCCCCCTGTTTGGTTTTTCCCCAGGATGGGCGTGGCCCACCACAAAGAGTCTTTATGTATTGAGTTTAAACTGTATTTAAATACTCCAAAATATAGTTTCCTATGTAAAAGCAATACTTCGGCAACACTTCCCTTTTAATCACTTGCAACTCCATCAGTCTGTTTCTCTTGATCTTTCCACTGCAGAGATGCAAAACTAGTGGATGCCCCTCATACACCAAAGCCCATCACAAACTATAATCCTGTGATTTACTTCTGCACATGGCAGATTGAAATAATAAGTTTCAAATGCCTCCTATTTCACAGATGAGTGAATTAAGCTACTGACATCAGCATGAGAATTAAAAATTTCAAACAAAACACAGCAGCTGAGGAAATAAACCAAATTCTTACATGCACAACTTTAAATCCCAGGTTCATTCTGGCATCAGACTCAGACCTGCAGATGGCATCAAAGTCTGCAGGAACCATAGCATTTCAGGCACACCCACTACTTCAGTATTCTGCACTTATTGGCATGCCTCTCCACCCTTTCATTATTACCTTACTGATCTTGGGTTACTGAAAGCTCTTCTCAAACACACACACTTCTACCAACTGCAAACTCCGATACAGTAGTTAACTCCAGTTTACACAACTTGCTGAGAGCCACATATTCAATCACTCAAGCCCTGTTTTATTTCTAGGCTCACAGATACAATCCAGATTACACATACTATCACATGTTGCAAGTGACCTACTCAGGCAGCCTCAAAAATCTAAGAGCTGCCATGGTAATTTAGGTCAAACACATACCTAGGCTAGGATTATACTAGTAGATGCCAAAAATATACTCTCTGTACTAGGACAAACTTACATGACAGGGCTTCATCAAACATTGGCTTGGAAAGTCAAATTGCACCACCAGCAGTATAACTGAAAATAAATGCTGATTCTAGCACCCAGTCTTATACTTCAACTCATCTACAATCTGGCCTCTATAGCATATTGAAAAGCCACATTCTGCTATCTGCCCTGAAAAATCAGAAGTTGTTTGGGGTGTGTATATTGGCTTTTGTGTTTGTTTTGTTGTTTTGTTTTTTAATTAAAATCAGTCTTTGTATATCATTGCTTTGTAAAGAAAAAGGCAAGTTATTCATTCTTCCCTTTTTACACCTTTCAGGCACAAAGTGCTCCTTAACCAGATTTACATACGTGAAAAATGATAGTCACAAATAAAGCTGTTCAATACCCTCCATCATCTTTACTATCTCCTCCTTTGAGCAATTTCTAGTTCTACATGGTCTTTTCTGAGACAGTAAGGTGTGAACCATGTAACATAAGCACAAATATAAACCACAATTCATACTGAAGCACCATTTAATTTTAGTGTTCAAATATTAAAATAGCTATTTTTTTAAAATCTGGATTTAAAGTTATCTTGCCATGTACCTTACTTAAATACAGTCTTAACTGCACTTCACTTGGATTCCTTTCATTATTTTCTATTCAGATTTTAATAATTTATGTTGTTTTTTTTTTTTTTTTAATGGGATTCAGTGTTCAACTGTTCTGTTTCTATTGGATACATGATCTCAAACAGCCCAGCTGTCACTCACCAAAGGTAGTAAGTGACCACACTGGGCACTCAGGCTCTGGAAGCAGAAAGGAATAAAACCAACTGCCTTAACGTACTTCTGCAGTCCTGCACAGCGCAGCAGAGCAGGCCCAGCCCACATAACTGCTCACCACTCAGCAGGACAAACACTAACCGAAGCCCAGCCTTCTGAATGTCCTGGAAAGGAATTCAGAGTTGTTTTTTCCCTTAAGCACTCTAGGAGAGTGAGGAGTCACCCTGCTCTACTGACTGTACCTTCTCTCTTGAAGATAAAGTTCAATTGTGCATTTGCTCTCCTGTAGTAGTTTGGGCTGAGTGCCCTCTGCTACGTGGAGTGCCTCCTGTGTCCAGAAGTCCAGCCCAGTGGGCGGACACGGGAAACTAGGTATTTCCTACCGTAATTCTCTGCACTGCTACAAGATCCAGCACGGGGTCTTTCTTCCCCTCGCTGGCACCCGGTAACTGAGGGAGACATCTCCCAGCCTTGGGCCTGGCTAGGCCCAAGGCCAGGGGGATGGGCAGTCTCCTATCTGGCCAGCTGAGACTAGCCTGGGGGGGGGGGGGCGGGGAAGAAGGAGCCCTGGGGGTTTTGGGTGCACCCTCAGGTGGGGATGGGATGTTTCTGGGTGTGCTTTGGGGTTTCTGTTGTCACTGTGCTTCTGGCTTTCTGTACACACTCACTGTTCCCTTTTTTAAACTTTTGCAATCACACACTCACTTTTGCAATCCGTTTGAGTCATTATTTCTGCCCGTGGTGGGGAGGGGGTCTGCCTTAACCCACTACATCTCCTTACAGCAACCTTTCAGACAATCAGTCAGAGAACAGCATTTCCATCACACCCATCTCCAGGCTCCACACAACTACCTAGCCACCCCTTCTACAATGATATTATTCACAGAGACACATCTCAGTCTATGAAGAAGGAGTAACATCCCACGTAGGTGAGTGACAGCAGGAGGGTAGTGAATGGGAGACAAGCACAACTCCAGTACAGTTACTGGAGTGAGAGGGGAGATCAGATGAAACAGATCAATGTGAATTAAAAGCCAGATGTCAAGAAAGAATTTTCTTCAGAAGCATGAATATAAGAATAGTATCATTTGAATACAGTTTTCAAATCAGTAAAAAAATTATTTTAGTATCAGAATTTAAGATACAGGTTTTGCACCTAGAGAGCTCTAACCTTTATCGCTACAACAGATACTAGGTTTTTTCCTTAGAGGCAGGAAAATATAATTGACCTCTAACTACGGGATTCTCTCTTCTGTTTTAGAAAACCACAAACCAAGCATTGACAATATCTCAAGGCAACCAAAGCCAATGACTCTTTTATACTGACTATTAATTGACTAAATTCAGTCGAAGAAAAAACTGTACAGCAAGAATAGAATAGAATAGAATAGAATAGAATAGAATAGAATAGAATAGAATAGAATAGAATAGAATAGAATAGAATAATAGAATAGAATAGAATAGAATAGAATAACCAAGGTTGGAAGAGACCTTGAAAATCATCGAGTCCAACCTGTACCCACAAACCTCACAACTAGACCATGGCACCAAGTGCCACATCCAATCCCCTCTTGAACGCCTCCAGGGACGGCAACTCCACCACCTCCCCAGGCAGCACATTCCAATGACGAATCACTCTCTCGGTGAAGAACTTTCTCCTCACCTCCAGCCTAAACTTCCCCTGGCGCAGCTTGAGACTGTGTCCCCTTGTTCTGGTGCTGTTTGCTAGGGAGAAGAGGTCAACCCCTTCCTGGATACAACCACCCTTCAGGTAGTTGTAGAGAGCAATGAGGTGGCCCCTGAGCCTCCTCTTCTCCAGGCTAAACAACCCCAGCTCCCTCAGCCTCTCCTCATAGGGCTTGTGCTCAAGACCTCTCCCCAGCCTTGTTGCCCTTCTCTGGACACGTTCAAGTGTCTCGACGTCCTTCTTAAACTGAGGGGCCCAGAACTGGACACAGGACTCAAGGTGTTGCCTAACCAAAGCAGAGTACAGGGGCACAATGACCTCCCTGCTCCTGCTGGCCCCACTGTTCCTGATGCAGGCCAGGATGCCATTGGCCCTCTTGGCTGCCTGGGCACACTGCAGGCTCATGTTCAGCCTACCATCAACCAGCACCCCCAGGTCCCTCTCTGCCTGGCCGCTCTCCAGCCACTCTGACCCCAGCCTATAGCACTGCCTGGGGTTGTTGTGGCCAATGTGCAGAACCCGGCACTTGGATGTGTTCAATCTCATGCCATTGGACTCTGCCCATCTGTCCAGCCTGTCTTTGTCCCTCTGCAAAGCCTCTCTGCCCTCCAGCAGATCAACTCCTGCCCCCAGCTTGGTGTCATCCCCAAATTTACTGATGATGGACTCAATGCCCTCATCCAGATCATCAATAAAGATGTTGAAGAGCATGGGGCCCAGCATGGGGCCCAATACTGTCAAGAAGCATTATCTCACCAGGGTGTATTCCGTGGTTTGACTTTAACCAAAAAGTTGAAGATAAGATTCCTTTACCATTATTAACACTCAGATTCCCCAGGAGAACATTATTTCATTATTCAGGCCCTTGATATCAAAGTCATGTCTGTGCCAGATGCTTTCCTGGACAACACAAGAATATGTGGTATTTAGACATATGCACATCTTTGAATCGTAGTATTTCCAAACACGTAGGCTAAATAGTATAAAGTGAATAAGGTGACCACCTTTACAGAGGTTCACTTTGAAACTTAGTAAGATCATCTTTTTTAATCAAAAATGTCTTCAGTTAATAAAAAAAAAGTGAGCAAGGGTTATTGCTTCAAATACATGAAGGCTTAGACCATACAGACACACATGAACACTGGGAATTGTAAAGATGGAAAGAAAAACAATTCTTTTGTTCCTTTAAATATTAACATTTCATTTGGCTTTTTCTTGAGGTTTTTCTGTCTGTAGAGGAGAAGGCTCTGAGGAGACTTTATTGTTGCCTTCCACTATCAAAAGGGGGCCTCTAAGAAAACTGGTGAGGGACTTTTCAGTTGGGTAGTGATAGGACTAGAGGAAGAGATTCAAGCTAGAAGAGGGTAAAGAGGGTAAAGATTCAACATTAGGAAGAAGTTCTTCACCACAAAGGTGGTGAGACACTGGAACAGGTTGCCCAAAGAGGCAGTGGAAGTCCCATCCCTGTAAGTTTTTAAGGCCAGGCTGGATGGGGATCTAGGCAACCAGATCTAGTTACTAGTTTGGAACTAGATGATCATTGGGGTCTCTCCCAACCCTGACAATTCTATGGTGCTATGTGGTGGGTTACACCCATCCTGAGGGGAGGGTGGTGGTGGTGGTTGTGAGAGCCCTGCTCTCCCCCAGGGATTAAGGAAACCTGATCCAGGTGGACTTGGGTCCTTCCTTCCCCCCAGAAACTGAGTCAGTCTCACAATGTGCAGTCAGATTTATAGCAAATGTGTTAAAGATGACAAACCTCTGATAAGATATTCACTTGGGTTTTGTCATATGCATTTAGAAATAAGTTCAAAACACAAATGACTAAGATAAATTTGTCCCAGTTGAATCCAGTGCTAATGAGCCTATCATTCTGATGAATGCACAAAGGTAGACATACCTGAGGCCATCTCTTACATAACTGGTTTCTGTTAGCAGTAAGGACAGGAAATGGCCTTGTCTATCTGTAAGCAAGTCCATCTCAGAACACAGACCTCAGTATCTGTCAAAGACTCTATTTCACAAACCTCACTCAAATGCAATCTCCATTTTAAGGATAAATAATTTGTAGAGGGCCCAAATTAACCATTTTGATTACTTTTGTCCAATTCAAAAGATATCTAAGAAGTTTGTACACAATACACCAAAATCAAATGCTGTTATCAAACAGATTTTATTATTACATGCAATTTTCAATATAGTCTAGATTCAAGACAAAGAGCTTTTTCCTCAGAATGTGCACAACCACAAATTCTACTCTCTTTTTCCTTTCTATTACATAAAACTGACTTACAGGGTCATCACTGAGCAGTTACAGGACCAAACGCACAGCCTTCTATGACAACTGAGGTCATAATGTCTGATGTCGTTTACCTGGACCTGAGCAAAGCCTTCGACACTGTCCCGCACCACCTCCTGGTCTCCAAGCTGGTGACACATGGGTTTGATGGATGGACCACTAGATGGATAGAGAACTGGCTTGATGGCCGCACCCAAAGAGTGGCTGTCAACGGGTCCATGTCCCAGTGGAGGCCAGGGACAAGCGGAGTCCCTCAGGGATCAGTCCTGGGACCTGTCTTGTTCAACATCTTTGTGGGTGACATGGACAGTGGCATCGAGTGCCCCCTCAGCAAGGTTGCTGATGACACCAAGCTGTGTGGTGCAGCAGACACGCTGGAGGGAAGGGATGCCATCCAGAGGGACCTGGACAGGCTGGAGAGGTGGGCACAAGCCAACCTCATGAGCTTCAACAAGACCAAGTGCAGGGTCCTGCATCTGGGTCGAGGCAATCCCAGGCACAAATCCAGGCTGGGCAGGGACTGGCTGGAGAGCAGCCCTGAGGAGAGTGACTTGGGGGTGCTGGTGGACAAGAAGCTCAACATGAGCTCTCAATGTGCACCTGCAGCCCAGAAAGCCAATCAGCTCCTGGGCTGCAGCAAGAGAAGTGTGACCAGCAGGGCAAGGGAGGTGCTTCTTCCCCTCTACTCAGCTCTGGTGAGACCCCACCTGGAGTACTGCCTCCAGTTCTGGAGCCCCTATTACAAGGGGGATATGGACATGCTGGAACGTGTCCAAAGAAGGGCCACAAGGATGATCAGAGGGCTGGAGCACCTCTCCTATGAGGACAGACTGAAGGAGTTGGGGCTGTTCAGTCTGGAGAAGAGAAGGCTCCGAGGTGACCTCATTGTGGCCTTCCAGGATCTGAACGGGACCTACAGGAAGGCTGGGGAGGGACTTCTCAGGCTATCAGGCAGTGATAGGACTAGGGGGAATGGAATGAAGCTGGAGGTGGGGAGATTCGGGCTGGCTGTGAGGAGGAAGTTCTTCACCATGAGAGTGGTGAAGCCCTGGAATGGGTTGTCCAGGGAGGTGGTTGAGGGCCCCGTCCCTGGAGGTGTTTAAGAGCAGGCTGGACGAGGCTCTGGCCAGCCTGATCTAGTGTAGGGTGTCCCTGCCCATGGCAGGGAGGTTGGAACTAGATGATCCTTGTGGTCCCTTCCAACCCTGACTGATTCTATGATTCTATAATAGACAATAAGCTATTCAGAGTTTAAAAAGCACTGTAGTATTTCCTTCTTTTTGTGTCATCATCATAATATTCTTCAAAAGCCTGCAAATAAGCTACAGTGCAATACAATTCTCCTAGCCAATTCTACAAGAGGAATCCTGCAGTTCCTTTGAAGCACACTGTTACCAGCAGCAATGGAAGTTCTTCCATAAAGCTATAATCCAGCAGAGAACAGTCTTCCTATGAACCACAATATAAAGAAATACCGTCAGCTGCAGATGTGAAACCAAGTCACAATTTTTATGTAGCGAACACATTTACCAGAGGAAACTTATAGTATAGAATTTCCACCCCTCAAATCAATGTTTTCATTTGCTGCTACTGTGCATTTGTTATGCATCACAGATACTGTGCAGCCCTAACACTCTAATAGATGCTGTAGCAGCTGAATTCAAAACAAGGCTAGGAAAAGGGCAAAGGAGACTTTGCTGCCAAGATTGTCTTCCAAAATAACCTTGGATGCTGGTTTTACTTTGAAGGTTAAACTGTTTAGCCAAATGCAAGAATAGTTAAAAACTTTAAGGGAGTTTCCCTTTCATAAAGAAGCATAAAACAGAGAAGGAGGCACCCAGAGCATGAAAGTAGTTTGAAAAGAACACTTATACAGCAGATAAGAAATTATGGTTCTGCTGTCTACCACAGCAAAACCAGCCTTTCCTGCAGCAATTGAACAGACCAGGCCATTGCATCTGGAAATGCTGACTCAGTATGGAAAGTGGCCAGCTACTGACTGTGCACCCTGACTTAACAGTGGCCCATTTCTTCAGCAAACACAGAAAGAACATCACTTCTGCACTTATCAAGTGTCTCTGAAAGCAAACTTTTAACAAACTCCTTCAAGATTTCTCAAGACAGCTCCACAGAGAAGTGTATTAAGCACTGTATCATCCAAGTAGAATAAACGTTCTTAACCTCGTTATGATAAAGACTTAACTGAAAGCTACAAAACCAATTTGGAACCCAGAGTTTAAATATAATTTAACCTATTTCTCTTTTCAAAGTGGCAAAACAAATCCATATAATGAAACAAACTGACTTCTCAAAAGGTTTTTGGAAACATGGGAACCAGTCCAATAAGGTTGTATATCTTGCACATAAAATTTGCTTCCTATGCAGTAACTCCAAATTCACACACTGAAAGTATAACACTGCTTGCATACAATGCTGGAGGAAACAGCAGTATCAGAACAGGATGTGAAAAGTTATCCATCAAAGCCTGACAACCACTATTTCAGCATTTCATTCTACATTATTTTTACCCATCTCAAAAGGGAAAGAACCCCATTCACTGTAACTTAAAACACCAAAACTCCAAGGTTATTATTTCTTTCTACAGTAATCAGAAAGACCTTGCCTCTTGAATCATTTGTCATAGCAACATTTTTACCCTATCATCTATATCAATATCCATCATACTCCGCTTCCTAGTTCTAAAGACTGGCTGACTCAAAGGAGAAAAGGATGAGGAACAGCAGGATTTATGTTTCACTGTCAGAACAATGCAGGTGGACTGCATCCCCAAGCAACAAAAACAAAGGCAAGAGATTAACGGCGACTTAATGAGTCACCGATAAAGTCTCACTGAACAAAAGACAGTAAAAGTTAGTGAGAGAAGCGAGTAATTGTATGAGGTGAAAAAAAAAAAAAATACAGAGGAGTACAAAGCTACACTGTCACAGGAAAGAGCAGTTGAAGGGGCCACACTATAGAGACCAGAGAATATTCCTACATGGTTCAGTGAAAACAGGTATCATGAGAATGAGAAAAAATGGACAGTGACAGAAACATGAAGTGTTACCAGAAGACTGGGGGGGGGAACACGCCACCAGCGCTGCTGGCAATACCATAGGTCTGGGAATAGGAAATAATCTCACAGCAGGGAGCAGGAGGCCGAGAATGGTGTATCAGGCTGTTACCAGGATGAGAAAAGGACCGTCTACAGATCGGAGAACGTCTCCAGAAAGAAGCCTCTGAACAGAAAGCACATGGAGAGAAGGAAGACCACAAAGATTAATTGGAGGGTGATTCAAAAGGGATACAAGTGTTGTGAAGACCAAACCTGTGCAGATCTCCGGCAAACAGAGATTTGACAGAGACACCAGCCACACTGATGAGAACCGGATTCTACACGGGAGGAAGGCCGGCCCGTGTGGTACGAGCAGGCCCTGCCCTAAGGCTCTTGAGCCCAGGGCCGGGGACAGCCCCTGGGGGGTCACGAGACGTCAACCCCCCCGTAGGAGGGTCCGGCTCCGGCTCCGGTGCGGTGCGAGCGGCCAGGATGTGCTCTGCTGGAGGAGGCGACGTCTATCCCGCCGTCGGCTGCGGGAGCGGCTGAGCTTCCCCATGAAAGCAAGCAGCTGGGCCGGGACTGCGTGTGAGCAGACGGACCGAGCCGCGGGACTGCCCTTGACAAGCATTACAGGGAGGTGCGGGGAGAGACAGCATGAAGGAAGAACGGCCAACGAATCTGTACCGGGCGAGAGGCTCCGTCTTGGTAGATCGAGATCCCCATACTCACTTTTTGTGGGATGGCGGGTGCTTGTCCCTCCTGCTGGCCGCCGCGGACTGCTTGGGCCGCCGCCTGCGAGCCTGCAGGACCAGCACTGCCGGGGAGAAGAGAAGAGCCGGGAGCCAGCGTAAGCGGCAGCCACGCAGCGCCCCCGCTCCCGCCCCGCCGCTCGGCACCGCACGCTACGGTACCTTTGCGGGAGTTCATCGCCTGGCACCGCCCGCTCCACGGCGGGCACGCCGCTCACCGCCTCGCCTCACCCTGCTCTACCCTGTCCTATCTTACACTGGTGCCGCCGCCGCCACCATGCGCCGATGACCGAACGACAGCAACAGTACTCAACCGCACCGCCGCCCACTGCGCAGGCGCGGCCCTGCCGGTGGGGCCGTGGCCGGAAGGCGGGAGCGTGGCGGCAGCAGGTGGCGGCGCGGACTGGGCGGGAGCGCACCTGAGGCTGGATGCCGGAACCAATTAACCTCATTACACAAATCCGAGGAAATTGGATTTCCTTAATTCTTATTCTCACTAAGTTATTTGACTGTCAGGATGGGTAACTCTTGGCAATATTGTGGGTTTTTCCCTGCCGACAGCCTCTTGTTGCCCATGATGCCGGGCACTGTTTAGATTCGACCTAATAACGACCTGTTGAAAACTGTCACTTCTTGGGCTGTGCACAGCACTGCTCTCTTTTTGAGAGTATTAGGACTGAAATTTTGTGTCGTCTGTAACTTACGCCTGGTGCCAAAGGTGATCTGGGTCATCAAAAACTCCAGTACGAGTGTGAGGCTTGTCTGGCTTACCTTCACATAGGACTGGAAGTCTGGAGAAGAGAAGACTCTGAAGGGACCTTATGATTGCCTTCCAATACCTGAAAGGAACCTACGGGAAGGCTGCAGAGGGACTTTATACAAGAATGTCTGCCGATAGGACAAGGGGAAATGGACTTAAGTGTAAGGAGAATAGCTTTAGGTTGGATTTTAGGAAGCACTTCTTCACTACAAGGGTGGGAAGACTCTGGAATGGATTGTCCAGAGAGGTTGTGGATGCCCCTTCCCTAGAGGTGTTCAAGGCCAGGTTTGCGGTCTCTTCCAACCCAAGCCATTCTTCTTTCAGTTACTATGCCTTTGAACTTGTCATAAAGTCATAGAAACACAGAATGGCTTAGGTTGGAAGAGACCTTAGAGATACCTAATCCAACCTCCCTGCCATGGGCATGGATGCCTCTGAACTAGACCAGGTTACTCAAGGTGACATCGAACCTGGCAGTCATTAAATTTTGAGGCAGAACTGCCTTCCCAAATGGCAAGACAAAGAATCCGTAAGGATGAAAATCTAAAAGCAGCTGCTGTCAATAATTGTATCACTAAGATTTCAACTACGGAACATTGAACCCCTGAGCTAGTTTAGCTTAGGAGTTAAACAGGAACAGAAACAAAAAGCTAGACAACTCAAAAAGGAAGTACCACAACTTTTTTGTCAGACTAGAGAGCCTGATGAACAGAAAACAATAGGACCATGAAGTTTCTAAACCACAGCTCCCATGAGGCACCGCAGCTGCATTTCTAAATGAAAATATTTTCTGTGTTCCATCCTCCATCATAAAAGAACACATCAGGGAAAAAAAAAAACCACACACATTTCCAGTGTAAACTACTACTTGAATACACACAGTGTTGGTATGTTACACATTTCCCTTGTTGTGGTTAGTCGTTCAGGGACAGATCAGTGTGATAGGTCAGGCAACAGAACACTGTACTGAAATTTGGAAGGCTTCCTGCTGCAGAAGTTTAAGTGCATGAAAATAAATAATGGTTGACTGTTACAAAGCATATTACATATTTACCCTTTTTTTTCCAGGCTAACTGACTTCAGTGATTCAGTTGTGCTCTTCCATGAATGCTTGTGCCTGTACAGAGAATGGTAGAAACAAGGAGATGGAAATGGAGAAAATGGTGGGACTCTTGATTTTTTTCTTTGTCAGGGGCACTGCTTGTTTAACCTTGAAGCTATGGTGTTAGAGAAACTCCTGTGCATTTCTCTTTACTTCAGTAGGAAGTCTGTATGTACAATGGATTAGATAGTTACAGTTAGGTCTTAGGTGAGCTTTGCTTACATCAACAGGATTATGAATTTGTCACATCTGGAGTCAGAAAGGAATTTCCCTCATGAGCATAATGTCAGCAACATAATCAGGGCTAGTGCACAGAGAAGGAATTATGTCAGGACCAGGTGGGTGTACGATACAGTCAGTTTCTTTCTATTCTAATGAGCACATAATTTGCAACTGAATTCTTCCTTGTTCTTGTTGTTTCCTCCCCACTCTGCCCCCACTCAGAGGATGTTCATGCAGAAGTGCAAAAGAATCACCGAGACTCGCTATGTGTGTATGAAGGATTACCATGTGCAATTAACTAACTGCAAAGTAAATTAAGATTAGCAGAGGTGAGAGGTTGTTTCAGAAAATTTAAAAAAAAAAATTCAACTTAGTTCTCAGACACTTGTGAGTGCAATTCCTACCTGAGAATACACACACTAAGTGAAAGTTCAAAAATTTACAGAAACAGTTAAAAATGTATGGATACCCAAAATGGATCTACCTTGGATTCAGTTTATTTGCATTCACTCATTTCAGTGAAATTACCCATTCTTATTTCAACATATACCTTATTATGTGTAACTTCACTTTTCCAAAAAGAAGTAAACAGTCACGAGTCAGACTAAATAGTAAAAGAAGGCATTTGTACCATCAGTATACATCATAAAGGACTGTGGACTGGGTCACAATAAATCTGTTTCTGGCTGTCTCTCTTTGAACATAATACAGGAACAGGTGTCTGGTTTATTACAAATATTATGACAGAGCTCATTCACTCTGGGGGAGAGCAGTATGAGATTTAGGTGATATGATTTACCCAGAAAGGCAGGAAAATGGCATGGGAGGAGAAGGAGAGAATATCAAACTATGGAATTACATTTTTACCTGTTTACAATATAGTTTGGACCACTCACCTGACACCCCACAGATGTTTGGTTTGTTTCCTTTTCACCTAGCTTTGAAGTGTCCCACTTACATAAGAAAACATTAACTTTGCAGATATGAATGGAATACAGTTGTACAGAATAAAAAGTTACATAGCATCAATCTTGTAAACAAGGTATTATCTTTCTGAGAATAATTCAAAATTATTCCTTCTGCTTCTGTTAGAAGCTTTTGCACTGATTTCTGTACCAGTTTCTTTCAGCACTGCTTTTCCCACTGCTTGGTAGCATGCTCTCTGAACTGCACTTTCTTGGAAATCAGGGTATGAGCCAACTTGGTGCTGCTCCTGCTCAGTGGAACAAACGAGAAATAACACATATGGCAGAGGAAGAAAAAAGGAAAAAAACCCACACCAGTGGGTAGCATGAAAAGGAAAAAGAACAATGTACTGAAAGGAAATTCCCAGTTAAAGGAGAGTTCTCATTAGTATGCAAGTCCAGCCTTCTCATCCTCTTGCATCTGATGGTTGTCTCTTCCTTCAGTTCCCACCCCCATTCCACATTACATTAAGTATAATACACTTGTGTAGGCATGCAAACAGTAACTCTACCCTTCTCTTGTTCGCTTACAGAATTTTCTGGATAGCAACGTGTACATTTTTTCCTTCTAGTATGAAGACAAAACAAAAAGGACAACTCCTAGCTTGGTTTTGAGCCACACAGACAACAAATTTACAGAGAGGAAGTATTAAGCAACAGTGATACGATGGATTTGCCTTTAAAGGGCAGACTATTAGCCCATCAGTGCTTGAATATAACCAGTTAACATTAATAGGAGCAATGCATGTTAAACCATAAAAATAGTGTAACAAGAAAAATAGCAGGAAGCATGATCTGGGATTTCCAGAAAAAACATGAGGTCAGAAATTCCTGAATTTAGATTCATGGCTGTCTTCATGGTTCATTCATGGTGCTCTTCCTAAAGCAAATTACATAACTCACCTGACTCAATCTCTTAATCTGTGAAATGGTACAGTGTATGCCATCTGTACAGAGTTAATATTGATGCGGAATTCTTGTTTATCAAGTTAATTGAGATTACTAATGAAAATTGAAAGATGTAAAGGACAAAGCAGACTAGTTTAAGACCAATGTGACATGAAATTGAAGACCTACCTATGACCAGAAATAGCTACATCAACCCAGATATGTAATGTATGTAGTCTAAAATAGGGCATGAACTGGCATGGCTTTGATCTGAACTAGAATTAAAACATACTATGACAGTATTTTTGTGATAATATTTCTTTTAGTATTGGAGAACCCAGATTTCCAGAATGACTCATTCTAGTTCCCCCATTACTTCCATCAGGCTTTCAAACACCCCTTCAATTAAACTTCCTCCAGCTTCCTGGGTCCTTCTCTTAAATTATATTAGACCCCTCTCTGCCTGGTTCCCAGATCTTTACTCAGCTTGCCCTTCTCATCTCAACCCTTGTTTCAGTCTATTGACTTTTAATTCTCTGTCTAAAATAGATGGTTTCTTCCCTGATTAAAATTCAGCAAGGGAAGGGAGGATCACTGAAAGATTAGTGACTGATCTGAGTTTCCTAAGCAAACACAACACAAGTAATTACAGGGAAAGTTCTTCAGCAATGATGCAGCAGTGGTATTAAACTCTCATATGTCTCTATCCAACCTATGTAAATTGCTGGTTTACAAAGTCTCATAATTTGAGAAGATTTTCATAGGGGTTGCAAAGGCACATCTTCGATCCCATCTGGGGTCGGAGTGGCTGGAGAGCTGCCAAACAGAGAGGTGCTGATCGACAGCCGCCTGAACATGAGCCAGCAGTGTGCCCAGGTGGCCAAGAAGGCCAAGGGCATCCTGGCCTGCATTAGGAATAGTGTGGCCAGCAGGAGCAGGGAAGTCATTGTGCCCCTGTACTCTGCTTTGGTTAGGCAACACCTTGAGTCCTGTGTCCAGTTCTGGGCCCCTCAGTTTAAGAAGGACATTGAGACACTTGAACGTGTCCAGAGAAGGGCAACAAGGCTGGGGAGAGGCCTTGAGCACAAGCCCTATGAGGAGAGGCTGAGGGAGCTGGGGTTGTTTAGCCTGGAGAAGAGGAGGCTCAGGGGCCACCTCATTGCTCTCTACAACTACCTGAAGGGTGGTTGTAGCCAGGAAGGGGTTGGCCTCTTGTCCCTAGCAACCAGCACCAGAACAAGGGGACACAGTCTCAAGCTGCACCAGGAGAAGTTTAGGCTCGAGGTGAGGAGAAAGTTCTTCATCGAGAGAGTCATTCGCCATTGGAATGTGCTGCCCGGGAGGTGGTGGAGTCACCGTCCCTGGAGGTGTTCAATAGGGGACTGGACGTGGCACTTGGTGCCATGGTCTAGTCATGGGGTCTGTGGTGACAGGTTGGAGTCGATGATCTTCGAGGTCTCTTCCAACCTTAGCGATACTGTGATACTAAGGACTCTTTGTATGACATCTCAGCTTCCTACTTCAAAGTAGGGATTGCCAACTAGCACAATGAGAATTTATTAGAAATAAGATGCAGGGCTTACCCAGTTTCCTTTTCTCTTGGCTTGCACTACGTGAACAATATTCACAATGAAAACAACAAGGGATGAACTCTAAGCTCAAATATTAATGTAAGGGGAAGCAATTGAGTCATTTTTCTCTTGAAGAATAAAGCTTCCTTCTTCTCCACAACATCCCCTATACTTTTACTCGATACAAGACATTTTCACAGCTTTCAGAAAATCAGACACCAGCTGACTTGTAGGATGATGCTGTGTTATGTCACAGGTGCCCCAGATGTCCTTTCTTCACACATCCTTCAGTGTGACATGTATTATGTGACCAAAAAAATAAATAAATCGCGGGGTGGAGAGGGAGGTTCCTGAAAGCTGGTTACTGCTCGAACAAAGACTAGTAGAAGAACAGTGGGCACCCAAACAGAGACCACACACAAGCAAGCAGGTGTTCAGGTAGGTGGCTGCAGGGAGTGCTGGGACCTGGCACTAGATATGGAGGATGGAAGGAACAACTCCTGGGTTAGGTGTGAGCAGATCAGGGATCTGATGAGCATGGTGGCCAAACTAAAAGAAGAGGTAAGAGACCGTAAGAGACTGCAAAAGGAAAACTGACTATTTCCATAATCCAACCTCTACAAAACCAGAACAGGGGGAACTCTTAGTGGAACAGCGACTTTGATACCCTCCCATCAGCAAGCCTCTCAGCCTCCCTGCAGTAACCCACAGGAGCAAGGCCAATGGGAACAGGTCGCTGCCTGACAGAAGAAATGCAAACGAAGCAAGCCTGCTACTTTGAGCAGCACACTGCCTACAGTGCAGGTTCAGAATAGGTATGAGGCTCTGCAGGAGGAACAGGTCATCGGTAAGCATGAGGACTCAAGAAGGTCAGAAGCTGCACCAATGACAGGTTGCCTCAGGCCAGCCATCACAACTAATCTGGAAAAGAAACCTCGTAGGGTCATCCTTACAGGAGACTCCCTACTGAAGGGAGCAGAGGGCCCAATATGCAGACCAGACCCATTTCATAGGGAGATCTGCTGCCTCCCTGGTGCCCAAGTAAAGGACATTGTAGGTAAAATTCCCAACCTTGTGAGTCCTTCAGACTACTACCCACTGCTGGTCTTTCAGGTGGGTAGTGACGATGCAGCAATGAGAGGCTCACAATCAATTAAAAGAGACTTCAGAACCTTAGGGCAACTGCTAAAGGGATCAGGAGCTCAAGTTGTGTTCTCTGCTATCCCTCTAACGTCAGCGATGGACGAGGGAACATTGAGGAAGAGCCAACAGGTCAATTCATGGCTCAGGGGCTGGTGCCATCGACAGGGCTTTGGGTTCTACAATCATGGCTTGGTTTACAAGGCACCAGAGCTGAAAACAGCTTATGGGACACACTTGTCCCAGAGGGGAAAAAGGATCCTGGGGCAGGAATTGGCAGGGCTCATTGGTAGGGCTTTAAACTAGGTTTGAAGGGGGGAGGGGTTAATAGTCTCCCGCTGCCCTGTGACAAACAGAGGGGCAGCTCACCAGAGGCAGAGGGATGGAGAGCTGGTAAGGGCTCTCAACTTGCTGCCCTGAGGCAAGACACAAATGATGCACCAGGACACTCTGTGGAAACCAAGGGGAATTGGCACAAGAGGACGACAGGGCCAGCCCAGCTGAAGTGCTTCTATGCAAATGCATGCAGCTTGGGCAACAAACAGGATGAATTAAGGGCCACTGTGCTGCTGGGATGCTATGACACAGTGGCTATTACTGACACTTGGTGGGAAGATTCCCATGGCTGGAATGTAGGGATAGATGGGTATAAGCTCTTTAGGAAGGACAGGCAGGGAAGGAGAGGAGGAGGTGTTGCCCTCTATGTCAATAACCAGCTGGAATCAGTGGAGCTCCACCTGGGGAGGGATGATGAGCTGGCTGAGAGTGTATGGGTTAAAATTAAAGGCAAGACAGGGGAAGGAGATATTACTGTGGGGGTCTCCTACAGGCCACCTGACCAGCAGAACCAAGCAGATGAGGCCCTCCACAGGCAAATAGAAGTGGCTTCCAGGTCACAAGCCCTGGTCCTCATGGGGGATTTCAACCACCCTAACATCTGCTGGAGGGACAACACAGCAAGGCACCAGCAATCCAGGATATTCCTGGACTGCATAGAAGACAACTTCCTCCTCCAAATGGTAGAAGAACCAACAAGAAAAGGTGCTACGCTGGACCTTGTTCTCACCAACAGGGCAGAGCTGGTAACCAATGTGAGGCTCAGAGATGGCCTTGGCTGCAGTGACCATGAAGCAGTTGAATTTACAGTATCACAGTATCGCTAAGGTTGGAAGAGACCTTGAAGATCGTCGACTCCAACCTGTCACCACAGACCCCATGACTAGACCATGGCACCAAGTGCCACGTCCATTCCCCTCTTGAGCACCTCCAGGGACGGCAACTCCACCACCTCCCCAGGCAGCCCATTCCAATGGCGAATCACTCTCTCGAAGAACTTTCTCCTCACCTCGAGCCTAAACTTCCCCTGGTGCAGCTTGAGACTGTGTCCCCTTGTTCTGGTGCTGGTTGCTAGGGACAAGAGGCCAACCCCTTCCTGGCTACAACCACCCTTCAGGTAGTTGTAGAGAGCAATGAGGTGGCCCCTGAGCCTCCTCTTCTCCAGGCTAAACAACCCCAGCTCCCTCAGCCTCTCCTCATAGGGCTTGTGCTCAAGGCCTCTCCCCAGCCTTGTTGCCCTTCTCTGGACACGTTCAAGTGTCTCAATGTCCTTCTTAAACTGAGGGGCCCAGAACTGGACACAGGACTCAAGGTGTTGCCTAACCAAAGCAGAGTACAGGGGCACAATGACTTCCCTGCTCCTGCTGGCCACACTATTCCTAATGCAGGCCAGGATGCCCTTGGCCTTCTTGGCCACCTGGGCACACTGCTGGCTCATGTTCAGGCGGCTGTCGATCAGCACCCCCAGGTCCCTCTCTGTTTGGCAGCTCTCCAGCCACCCGACCCCAGCCTGTAGCTCTGCATGGGGTTGTTGTGGCCGAAGTGCAGCACCCGGCACTTGGACTTGTTGAATGCCATCCTGTTGGACTCCGCCCATCTGTCCAGTCGGTCCAGGTCCCTCTGCAGGGCCCTTCAACCATCTAACTGACCAACATCTGCTCCCAACTTGGTGTCATCTGCAAATTTGCTGATGACTCTCTCAATCCCCTCATCCAGATCATCAATGAAGACATTGAAGAGGATGGGGCCCAGCACTGATCCCTGGGGGACGCCACTGGTGACTGGCCTCCAGCTGGAGGTGGCACCATTCACCACCACTCTCTGGGCCCGGCCCTCCAGCCAGCTCCTAACCCAGCGCAGAGTGCTGCTGTCCAAGCCACAAGTTGACAGCTCAGCCAGCAGTTTGCTGTGGGGGTCGGTGTCAAAGGCCTTGCTGAAGTCCAGGTAGACCACATCCACAGGCCTCCCCACATCCACCAGGCAGTCACCTGATCAGAGAAGGAGATCAGGTTGGAGAGGCAGGACCTGCCCTTCCTCAATCCATGTTGGCTGGACCTGAGCCCTTGGCCATCCTGCAGGTGCGCAGTTATTGCCGCCAGGATAATCTGCTCCATCATTTTCCCTGGCACTGAGGTCAGGCTGCCAGGCCTGGAGTTTCCGGGTTCCTCCATCCGACCCTTCTTGTGGATGGGGACCACATTGACCAGTTTCCAGTCATCTGGGACCTCTCCGGTCAGCCAGGGCTGGAGGAAAATGATGGAGAGCGGCTTGGCAGCTCACCTGCCAGCTCTCTCAGCACTCTGGGATGGATCCCATCCAGCCCCATGGACTTGTGAGTGTCCAAGTGGCTCAGCAGGTCCCGAACTAATTCCTCATGGATATCCAGGGCATTACACTGCTCCCTGACCCCATCACCTCAGGGCAATCAGGAGGACCTATTCTAAGCTTATGACCCTAGACTTTGGGCGTGCAGACTTCGATTGCTGCAGGGATCTGCTAGCCAAAGTGTCGTGAGATAAAGCCCTGGAGGGAAGAGGGACCAGGACAGCTGGTCAGTATTCAAGGACCACCTCCTCTGTGTCCAGAAGCTATGTATACCAACAAAGAGAAAAGCAGGAAAGAATGCTAGGAGGCCTGCCTGGATGAACAAGGAGCTGCTGGACACACTATCACTTAAAAGGAAACTCTACAGGCAGTGGAGGGAAGGACAGCTAGAACAGGGGGTATATAAGGAAGCTGCCCGAGCAGCAAGAGACCTGCTTAGGAAAGCGAAAGCAGAGTTTGAATTGAATCTAGCCAGGGAGGCAATCCCAGGCACAAATCCAGGCTGGGCAGGGACTGGCTGGAGAGCAGCCCTGAGGAGAGAGACTTGGGGGTGCTGGTGGACAAGAAGCTCAACATGAGCTCTCAATGTGCACCTGCAGCCCAGAAAGCCAGCAAGAGAAGTGTGGCCAGCAGGTTAAGGGAGGTGCTTCTCCCCCTCTACTCAGCTCTGGTGAGACCCCACCTGGAGTACTGCCTCCAGTTCTGGAGCCCCTATTACAAGAGGGATATGGACATGCTGGAACGTGTCCAAAGAAGGGCCACAAGGATGAGCAGAGGGCTGGAGCACCTCTCCTATGAGGACAGACTGAAGGAGTTGGGGCTGTTCAGTCTGGAGAAGAGAAGGCTCCGAGGTGTACCTCACTGTGGCCTTCCAGGATCTGAAGGGGGCCTACAGGAAGGCTGGGGAGGGACTTCTCAGGCTATCAGGCAGTGATAGGACTAGGGGGAATGGAATGAAGCTGGAGGTGGGGAGATTCGGGCTGGCTGTGAGGAGGAAGTTCTTCACCATGAGAGTGGTGAAGCCCTGGAATGGGTTGTCCAGGGAGGTGGTTGAGGGCCCCGTCCCTGGAGGTGTTTAAGAGCAGGCTGGATGAGGCTCTGGCCAGCCTGATCTAGTGTAGGGTGTCCCTGCCCATGGCAGGGAGGTTGGAACTAGATGATCCTTGTGGTCCCTTCCCACCCTGACTGATACTATGACACTATGACATTGCTACAGCACCCTCACCAACACCTTCCTGGGACATTAACACTCATTACCCTATTGCTTCTCAGCAAGGACAAGTGTTCCTTCACAAATATTCTGGTTACAATGGGTTTTGAAATAGACGTCTCGTAATGGAACAGCCAGTAATGAAGCTCTGGCCAAACAGCTTTCTTTAGATACATTTCAAGAACTTAATCTCAGCAACAGAGTAAGTTTATTCTGTTTTGGAGGAAGTAACAGTTCAGTAAATGGCTCAGTCACACAGGCAACATGCATTAGCAGCTACACTTATCAGTACACTATTGGTTACCTTTAAGGCATGGAACAGTGCCACTTATGCTTAATTAGTCTCAACTACATTGATACAAGGAACTACTGTACACAAGGGGCATTTCTATGAAATATCTCAGGATTCTTTCAGTATGATCAAAATTACGTTCTTGAAAAAGTATGGACTATTTCCTTACTCAGCAGCCATACCACGACAACTGAAATTTGTACAAATAACAACTGGATCCTACAAAGTAAAAAGTCACAGGCATCACTAGCTTGGTTCCTAATATGTGTGAATTAGCCATTCCGTTTAATTCTGTCTAGATATGTCTATACCATATCTAAACCACATAAACCAGCAATTATTTTTTTTTTTTTAACAGAAAACATTACAGCTAATTGTGAAAATAAAAGTAGAAGTGTCTTGGCTTGTTAGTTAACTAGTATTCTTTTCAGCATTCATAAAGAACCCTCATAAATGAACTCTGTTATTTTCAAAGAACTGAATAAAGTCTGATTATCTACCTCTAGGCATGTGAAATTTCCTGTGCTTCTACTGTAAGATGTGTAACATTAAATAACAGTGAAAATATTATAAACAGCGTGTTATGTTCATTCAAAGCACAAAGAATTAATCCATTGCAATTTGCCCTTGTGCATCGTTTCTTGTAAATTAATCCGGTGGGCTTGATTTTGGGGGTTTGATTTAATCATATTTTACACCCACTTTGCCATTCATTGTAATAACACAAATTACTGTGGCAGGAAGTATTCACATGCATTTCTCTTCAGAGCTGCAAAACAGAGTGCTAAACATTAAGAATGTAAATGTTGTTACCAAGACTGTGTATTCATTACACTTTTTACTCATGCCAGGCCTTTAAAATCACTACACTGTAAAAGTGCATTCACACAGTATGTCCATATATTTACAGTAACTTCTAAGTAAGAGGAATTGTACCCACCTTCCAGAGCAGTCAGTACTTTACTAGCTGGGCTTTGCTGATACAAAGTAGGATTAAGCACAAAAATGAAGGACTGTGGCTATTTCGATTCCTAGTGAGGAAGAAATCCAGTGTAGGGCAATGATTTCTTCTTTGTCCAGATACTTCATTTTATTTGACCACTAGTTGCAATAGGAATAGAAATCCATTTTCTAAAATCTTCTTCTGTGTCCTAACTTATGCATTATTCTTTAAGAACACAATTGCAAAAAAACAGCAAAAAAAAGCAGGATGGCATAGCAAAATGGTAATTGCACATACATCTGATTAGATAAAGATCTGTTTACTGACGTGCTGGGGTCTGTTTGCACTCAACGGAACAAGGCACTGTCCATTTCTGAATACACTGTACCATTTCTATGGGGATAGATGCAAGAAATGTTGTGATCTCAATACACTGCCAAATCCAGTGCATACACTCACAACATGCCTCTTATCACTGAAAATCTGGGAGAACATAGTGTGCCTTTTCAGTCTCTTCCTTTGAATTGTAGTTGAAATCCATGTTGCAAATGTGATGTTGCTCACAGAATCACAGAAGCAATCAGGTTGGAAAAGACCCTCGGGATCACGAAGTCCAAACGATAACCTCACTCTACCAGGTTCACCCCTAAACCATATCCCCAAGCACCACATCCAAATGACCTTTAAACACATCCAGAGTTCGTGACTCAATCACCTCCCTGTGCCTTGAGAATATATTAATCAGTTGGAGGTCCCAGATTGGAATAATAAACAATTTTTCCCAGCATCTGGTATAAGGCTATTATGATAGCAAACTGTTGTCTGTTCTGCAGTTTACTGGCTTTCTCCATGCAAGCTGGAGAAAGCCAGTAAACTGCAGAACAGACAACAGGGAGTTAGCTCTCTCCAGAAATTTCACTGACCAATGTGATTTTCTCATATTTCAGTTATTTGTGAGACTCATCGAGCAGGAACAGGGAAAATGCACAGATGAACATTAAAAGGATACTGAATTAGGATGTCAAGGCTAGCTAAAAATGCATCTAATTCTTATATTTTTGGCTGGAAACTGAAAGTGACAAGAGACCAAACTGCAAGCATAAAATTATGTCTTCACTTAATACAAGTGGGACACTCCCTGGAACAGTGCTTTCATGCTTTCGTGCAGCCTGAACTTCATTACAAATGAGCTAATAGCAATAAGGAATTCAACAAACAGAAACTTCTTCAGCTATCAAACTCAAAGCCTGAGAAGTGCAGTTGGACCTGCCTACTGTACACAACAAACACTTTTGCAAAATGTACAATACCTTACAAATCAAGTAAACTGAAAAGTTAGATTGAACTGCAACTCAGTTGTAGTTTATGAAAACAGTGAAACACAAAATAGCGAAAGCAGCACCAGTGCCTGATACCAACTGTCTGCTTTTCTTTTATCTTTTCCCTTCCTGCTTCTTTTATACACCATGCAACACACTACAGGCACACAAAAGGAAAGGGCTGCTGGGTTCCCTGAATAGTTCCATGGTTGACTGCTAACTCCCATGCATAGAGATTAGAGGGAGACCTGAAGAGATCTTAGTGTATTACTAAGAAGCTGAAGCAGCAGCAGATAAAGATGTTCGTTGTTCCATGCAGAGAGGTCTGAACATGCACAGCTACTGCCCTTATGAGTTTGCCCCTTCCCTTTAGCTTCTACCTGTAAGAAATTCTTCTGATACACTTGGGTCAGTGTACACTTAGACCTGAACTTGAAAAGATGATGTAATTTCCTTAGTCACATTCTCCCTGTAATCTCCATTCTAGAAGGCTGCCTTTCCTGTTTCTTCCTCTTTTTCTGCAGTATTTCAGAATTCTCTACTGAACTTTGGACATAATGTTACGTGCTGCACATTTCCAATTGGTCTTCTGTGGGTCTTCAATGGTACTTCAGACAGAAACACTTCACCTCTCTTTCTCTCCTCCCTTTTTTTCCCTATTCCACTCCAACACAGTTTCCACAGAAACAGAGCAGCACAAGTAGTACAAGTTTTGGGTGGCTTTCTGCAGAAGTAAATGTTTCTTTTAACAAAAGAGTCTGCAAATAGTGTTGACTAATTAACATCATGTTTTGGTGAAAAGCTTTATTGGAGTTTAGATTCAGCAGTTATCTGGAGACTAAAAATCATACTTAGAATTCTCTCAACATCTTAAACCTTCTCCAGTAACTCCATGGATTGCCTGACTATCTGGCAGCAGCAATGTGAAACTAATACTCTAATTTTTTTTTGCTTAGTTTAGGACTTCTTCAGATTTCTTTTCCCCTGCTATTCATCAGCAACACTGGCAAGTGTCTGACACAAAACCAGGATCAAGCAAGCCACTGTATCAGCCCACTACACATCTTCCAATAATCCCCACAGCCAAGCTTAGACTCAAAGTATAATTCTCCCTAACATTGCACTTATTTCACAAGAAGATAATTTTGCACATTGGAAAATACAGTGAAGACTACTACTCTTAGAACATATTCCAAGTTCCCAGCTGACCATCTAGCAGGTACCTGAGAGAATCAGTTCAGCAGAAGTCAGTCATGCTCTGAGTCTGCTGCTGAGCCAGCCTCCTAGCCTTCTTTTACAGACCTTCCAACTGCTTGTAACTACCCTCCCTGACAGGAAGATGTTGTCATGCTCATCACTAAGCTCGGTGATTACAAATTGTGAAATACTTCTCACTCCACATCACAGGCAAACTTTGCTGGCATATATTCAGGATTCTGGTCTTCATCCTTAGCTGCATAGGAGAGTTTCTATGTGTTCTCCCAGTACTGATGCATTGGCCCAGTGAACACCCAGCTAAAAGAAGCTGTTGTGAAATGACACTGTAGCAGAATATGTTTCTATTACCTGTTTGAAATTATGAGTGTTTACTGTACTCCTTTGAGACAGTAGTCTGTCAGCAGACAGTCAGTTGTGTGCATTTTGTCAAACAGCCAGAAAGACCCAGAGCTTACTTTTACCAGTGATAAGCAGTTTGGAAAACTACTTAACCAAATGAAAGAATATATCAACAGTATCTCCAAGCAGTGGGAATGAGAAGGGTGATAAAAAGGACTGCCTGCATTCTGCATTTTGTTGTCTACAAACTATATGAAGAAGTAGGCAAGTAAAGAGGGAATACTACAACGTGGATAAAGCCTAGCAGTTAACCAAATGCAGGTATCAGGATCTTCTGTACAGATGATGGGGGATGAGATTTTAAAGTAATTCATGACTGTAAGTTAAAAAAAAGTAAGAGGTATTGCTATAATCCATTTTAGTTTTATGTCTGTCAATCTTTGACATAAATAGTGTGACTTCTAAAGTGTAATTATTGATGAGATTCAGTTGTACTGAGGACAACAGGCATTTTATCAGGAGCTTAATAGTGGACAAAATTTCACATCAGTAACAGTGATCAAAGGCAGCCCCAAAAAAATAATTAAAAACCCAGTGTGACAGCAGGCACAAGCAAAGCAGGCAGGCATACTTATATGCCTTTAAGGTATATATGCTCTTTAGAGCACACTGCTACCCTGCAGGCCAGTGCCTGGGTAGCATGAGCTGCCAAGATAGCTCATTTTCTCCCTCCACCTTTACAACATTCTGCTTTTCTTCCTGCACGTGAGGCAGCATGTTTGCTGTGAGACATGATCCCACCCAGCACCACTCAGCATCCTCACTCTTCTGTGTCCCTCGTAGGAACAGCAGAAGCAGCCAGGCTCTGTGTCCTGTCTTTGCTGTTTTCCTATTCACCTAGCACTACCCAAACACACAGAACAGTCATTCAGCTCTTGGAGGTGAAAAATCTTACAAGATAACTGTGGTGCAGACAAATCTATATAATTATTCCCCCCAGCTTAGGTTCCTATTTTCTGTGATACTCTTTACTGTCTGTGCAAAATTGAACACTGCCATTCAAAGACATTTGATCTGTGGGTGATAACATCCTGCAATGTCTACACTGCTGAAAAGCTTTATAACATCCCTGAATCAAACTTCTGACGGCAGAACAAAGGTACAAAAAGAAAATAAATTTCACAGTTACCTCCCAATCCTATGGTTAAGGTTTTACTTAACCTACAGTCACATACATTCTTTATTTAAAATAACCCTGTACAGCACAGTAGCTGACAGTTTGTTTCTTGAGAGGAACAAACTTGGTCCAAAACCCCTGAGTCCACTCTGCCTAAAATTTCAATTGTTTATTTAGGCAAGATGCTTTTTGACCTTTCTCCTAATGCAGACTAATTGACTCAAGAGATTTGGAGAGACAAATATGAAAACAAAGGAAATTTTAATTAGAAAAAACCCCACACAACAGAATGGGAGAAGGGAAAGGAGGAAGAATCAACTTTAGGATGATGTTCTCCTAAAGGGCTATAAACTTTGATAAGTTGTATTCTCTGAAAACCATTTTTTGGTCATTTTGGTAATGTGTGTGATTCTTTTTGGACTGTTTTCAACATTCTTCAAAGAACTTCCTCACTTTTCCCCCCTGTTTTTGTTTTTTATAATGTTACACTTTTAGATTATGCACAGTAATGAATTACGGCCTCCACTTTTTGTTTCATGAAAGGCTTCAAAATAAGCATTAGAAATGCAAACCACCTACATATGAAAAATACATTAGGCTTTTAATAGTTCTTTCATTTTCATTATCTTTGGTACTATTAATGACAGGTAAAAATGAGACCACTTAAGTGCAGCTGGTGCAAAGAGCTGTAAAATTACAACTTATCTGCTTGATTGTCTATGCTCCTGAGAGGCATAAAACTAAGAAGAGTGAGTGTGGTTATTGCTGCTTTATCTTACTATTTCTTTTCTACAGAGGGCAACAACTCAATATTGTACCTTTGGGTTTTCAAGGAGCATCTTTGGAGAAGACTGATAGAAAATACTTCTCACTTGTGTTCTCTTCCTAGCCAGATTTATGGTCCCAGCTGCCAACATGTCCTATCTTGATTTCCCCTCCTGGAGAGCACAAGAGTAGGAAGACATTATAAACTTATTACAGGCTGTGACTATGGTTGATCATATTTTTTTTCCACAAAACAAACTTCTGTTAGGTTGCACTAAATAACATTTTTGTGGGAATGTACTTATACTCACACTTTAATTGAGATTAAAAAATAATATATGATACCACTCAGGATATTAGACCATTTCTAATACTGTTTCTAATTGTTAAACCAGACAGAGGAAAAAATCAAGCTGAAGTTGAAACCAAATAATTATTTTCTTACATATTTCTGTAAATAAAAGGAGCATTTTGAGTAATGGAAAGTGTTGATGCCTGCATGTCCTTTGCCAGCCTGAGCTTGGAAAACATGTTAGGGGTAGATCATAACAGAAAGTGACTGAGCAGAATGAAGTAGGTGATTCTCCCCTCTACTCTGCTCTCTGAGATCCTACCTGGAGTACTGCATGCGGTTCTAGTGCCCCCAGCATAAGAAGGACATTGAACTGCTGGAGGGCCATAAAGATGATCATAGGGCTGGAGCACCTCCCCTGTGGGGGCAGACTACGAGAGCTGGGTTTGCCCAGCCTGGAGAAGAGAAGACTCTGGGGAGGCCTTATAGCGGCCTTCCTGTACCTGAAGGGGGCCTACAAGGCGGCCAGGAAAGAACTTTTACAAGGGCTTGTAGTAATAGGATGAGAGGGAATGGACTGAAGCTTGAGGCGGCCAGATTTAGACCAGTTATTAGATATTTTTTTACAGTGAGGGTGGTGAGACACTGGAACAAATTGCCCAGGAGGTCATGGATGCCCCCTCCCTGGAAGTGTTCAAGGCTAGGTAAGATGAGGCCTTGAGCCAGGGGTTAGAACGAGATGATAGTTAAGGTCCCTTCCAACCTACAACAATCTATGAGCATGCCATCTTTTAAGTACTGATGGTCTCTACTTGCCAGAATGGCTCCATTTTATCTAAATAACAGAACTACAGATTCTCTTCTTCCAAGGACTGAACTGTAGGAATACAGTCTGTCTGTAGATTCTCAGACGTAGGCAAATAGTTCTTTGGTATGTCATTGTGGTGGTGAGAGAAAGTTCAGTTCTTCCCCCCACAAAACCCACGGCTAACTCAGTCAGAGAAGCAAAAACGGACAAGAGCTGTATTTCACAAGCAGGATGAAATGCAATGAATGTATACACAAGATTTACAGTGTATAAAAAAATACACAGCAAAGAATGTAACACAGGAAACCTGCCCTCCTCCAGCGAGGAGGGTCCCCCCAAAACCCCCTTCTGCCCCTTCCTCCCTTTTTTTCCCCAAAAGGGTGTTGTGGTTTGGGAGACCAAGTCTCCCATCACGGGCAAAAATAACGACTCAGACAAACGGATTGCAAAAAATGGTGAAAAGTTTAAATGGAAAAAACAATGAAAGTTTTACAGAGAGCCACAAGCACCGTGGCAAAGAGAGAGAGAGCCCAAAAAACATACCCAAGAACGTCCCATCCCCACCTGGGGGTACACCCCAACACCCCCCGGCCTCTTTCTCCCCCTCCCCCAACCCAGCCTTGGGCCTGGGCAGGCCCAAGGGAGGCAGCTCACGCCATTGTACCTAGGCAGCAGCGGGGGCGAAAGAGGAAGGACGGACCCCGCGTGGATGTTTTATAGGGGAGCAGGGAATTGTGGGTGAAATACCTGGTTTCCTGTGGCCACCCAGTGGGCTGGACCCTTTGGGACCTCCCAGGTGTGGTCTGTGCAGTGGCATCCGGGCCAGCACCCAGCTAACCACCACAAAGGGTTAGAGAGAGAGAAGTAATTATTAAGGAGGAAATTCTGTTAGCTCAAAGCATAATTTAAGGGAAGAAAAGAATTAGTTTCTTATCTCGCTAACTCAAGGTCAGCTCCAGCCAGCACAGAGGAAAGACAGAGCTGTGAGCAGACTGAAAGAGAGGGAGAACAGAACTGACTGAGACTCAAACTGAACTAAAACTAAAATTTAAAGTTGCATTCTACCAATCTACCAATGAAATTCATTTAGAATATCTTTGTTTTCCTTTTCCACACCAAAACATTCAGCTAGAGTGTTCCAGTAACTGTCCCTTTCTTAAAGGCGGAGCCTAAAATGGTCACAGTCAGAGATTGCTTACTGGTACTGAGAAAGGAGTCATAAAAATTGTTGAATATGTTAGAAAGCTTGAGAAATGCATAGTAATGATGTTATTAGCTATTTACCTTATGGTAGCACCTGCAGGTCCTACAGAATGCTGTTTCTTCACTGTATGAGGCACTTCATACCACTCAAAATCCTATTCAATCCAAGCTAATGGTAATGGATGACAGATTAATATAGTCGACAGGGAGAACTAATTGTAGGGTAATCATCATACCAAGCAGAGGTTCTAACATACAAGCTACTTAATTATCGGCAAAGATTTGGTAGACAGGGAGGTACTTAATGCAGGATTATGAAGGAGGAAAAATAAGCATTTCAGGGAACTTCTTCCTTACAAGAAAAAAGAGGAAAAAAGTTTGAGTGATGCATGGTGGAAGTCTTGCTGAAGGATCCCCCATAGTATAGCTATGTCCCAAAGAACAGGGAACTGCTTGAGAGTCCAGTGCAGAGCCACAAGGATGATTATGGGAGAACATCTCCCTTATGAGGAAAGGCAGAGGGATCTGGGTCTTGTTAGCTTGGAGGAGACTGAGGAGTGATCTTATTCATGTTTGTAAACATGTGAAGGGAGTTGTGTTGGGAGTGTGGAGCCAGGCTCTGCTCAGTGATGTCTAATGATAGAACATGAGGCAATGGGTGCAAGCTCGAGCTCGGGTGCACAGGAGGTTTCATGTGAATAGAAGGAAAATATTTACAGTGTGAAGGTGACAGAACACTGGAAACAGGATGCCCAGAGAGGTCGTGGAATCTTCTCTGAAGACATTCAAAGCCTGCCTGTATGCTACTCTAGGTGATTGTGCTCTGGCAGGGTTTTACACTTTTGAGGTCCCTAACATTTTGTGATTCTGTGTAGTGCTTTTTGTATTACCCCTACCACCAAGACCGCTTGAGAATTGGACAACAGTACTCCTAGCTCTGGAGTCTCCAGTGACGTTACCGTCTTCAGAAGTACCATACTCTACCCTGTCTGTCCTGATGTCTGTTCCCATTTCCATTCCACTGTTGAACTATTCATAGGAGCACAATGAACACATTTCTAGCACTCCCATTGGTTTCTAGTAGGTTATTTAAATTCCAAGTATGAAGGGTGGAGAAGGCCTAAACTAAAGATCTGTGATATAGACAGTTTGATATCCTAGTACCTGATAAAATAAATCTCTATGGATCCATCTCTGCTCAGAACTAAGGATGGCCACAAATCTTTGCATCTTCCTAACCATAAAATGCATTTTCTCTTTCCCTTATAAGCTAGCCATACAGCAATACACATACCTGGGATTTTAACTCCAAACCAAAGCATTCCATTTTGTTACCTGCCCTCTTGCAGTAGAATATGAAGGAAGTACAAGAAATGAGAAAATAAGTCACCCATGTACCTATAGCAGTTAGAATTGTGATAAACAGAATAAAACTACAGAACGTGAAGTATGACAAACTAGAGACAAAGACAAAGTCTGCATCTGGCTAGGATTAAGACAGGCCACAAAGGGTCTTAAAAGACAAACTGTATGTGTTGAAGAAAATATATTCTTTGCACCACTGCTGAGAGAACAGAAAATGACATTTTGACAATGTCAGAAAAATACAGTACAGATCCAGCCTGATTTTATTTAGTTATAAATGACAGCGCGATTTGCACATATAAGGTGTAGTTTTCGAAATGGCACTTGGTGTTGACTTAGAGAAAGACACAAGACACTCATTAAGCTTCTTGTATTATGCTTCTATTTAGGCGCCTGACACAGGTAGAATCATTTCCAAAGACCTGTGTGTCTTCAGAGAGTTTCGGGCAAACTTTTATACAAAAAAGTTCACAGAAAGAGTCCAGGTGTTTCTTATCTATACAGAGGTTATCTATCTAAAAATAACAAAAACATACATATTGTCCAGATGTCCTTTATCTTACACAAAAGATCATCTTGCCCTAGACTAACAAAAGTAAATCAGTGAAAAATCCTGTTATTCCTTATCTATGCAGAGGCTGTCTGCCAACTCCTCTCCCCCTTCCTGCATTCCAGCATTTCAGCTAACAAGAGGAAGCTTATCAACGCTGTTATTTTGTTAAAAGAAGCATTTTCAGTCTATCAGTGTATGGACACTAATGTTCACAATTACCACGATGTTTCAAACGTGAAGGAGCTCACGACAGCCATCACCTCGTACACATGGCTATACCTGTATTTTAGTAGCGAAACTTTTTCTGTAGAGTTACTACTCATCTGTAAATTCTTTCCTGCTTCTTCTAGATGCTTCAGACTGTTTTTCACCCGCGAAGGAGTGGTCAGCAGGTCAGTGGTGATGGAAGCCCGTGCAAAACCAGCTCTCGGTGGGTGTCGCTGCCTTCCAGTCCTCGTCAGAAGCTGCCGGGGCCGCCGCTCCCCACCACCCACCCGCGCGGCTGGCCCGGCGTGGAAAGACTTCAAACAAACACCATTAGGCTGAAGCGAGGCGCCCTGCTAATGGCATCTCGCTGCGGGGGCATCTCCCTCATTCCGCGTTAGGACCCCGCTCAGTGACCAGCGCTGGCGATTATTCGACCCTTTTCTTTACGAGAGGGACGCACACCACGTACCGAAACGCAGCGGCTCAGCGGAAGCCAACCGCGGAGCGGAGATACTACCCCCACCAAATGCCTGGAACCAGCGCCGTACTTGTCGACCGGGCCGCGCCGGCCGGGGGCGGGCCCAGGCAGGAGGCCGCCTCAGGCAGCAGGCCGCCTCCGCACACGCGAAGCTAGGGCGGGCCCGCACTGTTCTCTGCGCCCGCCGCCTTAGTTCACGCGGCGCTCGGCCCTGGCCTACTCTCTAGTGCCGGCGTGCGGGTAAGTGGCATCCCCTCCCCGGTTTGTGCCTGCCGGCGGGCGGACACACAACCTCCCCGGCAGACACAGCTAGGTAGGGCTTCTCGGCGCGCGGGAGCTGCGGCCTCCGCGGCGGGGCCAGCTCTCAGCTCGGGCGTGGGGCCAGGGTGGCGGGCGAAGGGGGAAGGGAGAGCTCAGTCCCGGAGCAATTTTACCCGGCCAGGCTTTCTCTGGCCCATTCCAGGGTTCTTGCCTGGAGTGGCTAGGTAGGGGGAGTGGCTAGGGAGGGCGAGTGGCAGCCGCGCGGTGCCATGACCGTAGCTGCAGTTCTTTTTGCCTGCCCCATCTGCGCTTATTCTTGCCTTGCCCCGGCAGCCTTGGGGCGGGCAGCGGCAGAGCCGGGCCGCGAGACCTGTCGCCGCTCTTCCGGCCGGGCCGCCCAGAGTGGTGCTAAGCTGCAGCTGCCTGATTTGCTCCCCCGATACCGCGTCGCCGCGTGGGTGCCGCGCCGTTGCCCAGCCCGCATGGCTGGGGACGCCGCTCGCACCCGGGCGAGTGCCCCGCTGCTGCCCCCGAGGGGTTGCTTTCGGGTGCCGCTGCATCATCTTGGCTTCCCGTCACTCGCCTTTTAATCCTATCTTCCTCGTCACATGGTAAACCAGCTTCGTACCCAGCTCTGGCGTGCGTCTACTCTTTATTTGCTATTCTAAGTACCCCTTGGCTCTTGCTAGCTTGTGTGTCTGCCGGATAGATACCACACCAGAAACAAAAGCGCTTTTTTTTTTTTTTTTTCTTCCTCCAGAGGAGAGACTCAAGTCCTTTATTTGTAGTAGTAACTTCTGTCTCCTGAAACACGGTCTCTGTCGAAATTGCTGCGGAGCTGCTCTTCATGCAGTTTCTGGCATTTACGGAAACACTTGTTTGCTGGGAAAAGGAGCTCCTGTTGAGCAGCTGTCACAAAATAATAAATGCCCCTCAATAGCAATCTGCACAAGTTAGACAGCATGTGCCCCTCTTCAACTTTCTCTTTCAAGTAATTACCCGGCCACCATTTGGCACAGGATAATTCTTTGCTGTATGTGAGGCATTCCTCTGCTGTGAGAACAGGCTGTATCTGACAACTTTAGAGTATTTGTGGCTAGCTGTTCTAAGGGTTTGTATCATTCAATAACTAGGTACTACAATTTTATTTGAGAAACATGAGATTTGCTGAATGGTGTTTTGTTTGCCATGCAAAGACAGTCACAAGCTGTCTAGAAACCTTTTCCACATTTATGCTTTATAACATGGGCTCCAAAAATTTCGATATGTAGAAGAAGCATCTGGAAATTACTGAATTGCTTCTCTTGGCTATGGTGGGTTGGTGGTTTTTTTTTTTTTGTTTTGTTTTGTTTTTAAAGACAGATCTAACATACTTAGTTTTTATTTGAGGACAAACTGGACTTGGTGCTTTCTGCTTTGCTAGTTGTCCTGCTTGCTTTATGCATTTTGTCACCTTTCTTTTCAGGCAATACATACACTGGTTTATGTCTCTTCTTATTTACCATTTGTTTATAATTCCTTCTACCATCCCTTTTCAATTCTTCACCTGAGCAAAACATTTCAGGTGTTTCTAAAGCAGGTGTTCCTGCCTCCATATCCTAAGTTCATGACATCTATAGCAGAAACTCCAGGCAATGAAATCAGCAGTGACTTAACAACTTAGCAGTAACAGTTAGTTAACAACCCAGCACTTGGTGATTACTGAGTTAGTAATGAGTCTTCCTTTAAAATTAAATACAATATGCTGTCTAGTGACTGGAGAAATAATACAGGATGGTGTGTGCAGTTTTAAAGTACTGATATGTGCCTAAATTAATTTCTTAGTAACAGTTGACCTTATTAATTTAGAAACTTGCCTGTTGTGGGCAAAGCTGTCCTGACTAGGGGAGTTAATATTACTTATTGCCAGTTAATGTAAACTTTTAATAACTGATTTGGCTAGCAAGATATAAAGATGACAACCAGTTGAACACTTGTGGAAAACTATCCTCCTCCTTCACTCTAGACATCTCCTCTCCCCTGATTGTCTCCTGTGTGCTCACCTGATGAAGCAGGTCAGTTTTGGGAGGTGGTAGGTTTGATTCATTATAGAGCCAGCTGGAATTTGCCATGATTAGCACAGGCCTCTGTTGTGCAGCCCCTTGCTACCAAAACGTGTTTTATCCCCAACACAGGTGTGTGACAATTTCATGGTGCTGTGAGAAAGGTCCCGTTGTTGCCTAATCATAGGAATTTTAGTCTCTGTTCAAAAGCAGAGAAAGAAGTCTGAACGTCTTTGCTATAGCTTGCTAAATAGCAGTATTGTGTGATGTCTCTGTATTGGTAGCACCTTAGTGATTGTGCTCGTTACTAACCTGTCAGAGTAGTGTCTGTTCCTGTACAATTGCTGTTACTGGGCTTCAGGGGCAGCTGGTTTCTGTAATGATCCTGTTCATATCTGTGTTCATACTTGAGTTTTTTTTCTGAAAGCCAAGAAGAGATAGTTTTCATCTCTTTAAGATCTGAAGGTACTATATCTGCTGACACAAAGGTGGCAGCTCAAGTTGTCAGGGAAAAGTGAAGGACTCTGCTCCACCAGTGTGCGTAGTCATGCTTTTCTCAGAGATCATATCACATCCTTGTCATTTTGTTTGTCCCACACATTCAATGATTATTTTATCTCATCCCTCTTACCTTTTGGTTTGAATTGCTGCCACTTTAACTTCCACGAGGGATTGTGTATGTTAGAAGAGACAAGGTTCCAGGTTTGGGGGAATCAAGCTGTTCTCTCTTGGTCCTTGCAAGATGGAATCTTGGTAGAACAAGGAATAATTGAGAAGTAGTAATGTTTAACAGAAGGCTTGGAGAACAAAAATTACTTGGGCACTAAATTGCTATTGACAGCAGGCCTGTGTGAACAGGGCTGGATGGGGCTTGGTAAGAGTTGGCAAGAGTGATGATGGTGGTAAATGGTCGATGTGGTATTGAATCTTGCTCTTATATAGCCTAATATGCATGCTGCCTTGGGTGGGTAGTAAGTCCTCATAATGTCTTACTTCTCTCCTCCCACGTACATATTGTTTCTAGCTGTACAAAATCTTTACTTGATGTTTAACTTAAAAATGCTGAAAGTGATGTGGTTTTCCTGAACTGTTGCAGGGTGCAGAGTCCTTGGAGTGAAGAGACTGTTGGTTGATACTGCCCTTAAGCAGACAGGAAATAAGCCATTCTTCTTGCTTCTCAGGACATTGTATCCTACACTGTGCCTTAAACATGGAAACTGTAGAAATGAATAGTGTATCCTTGAAACGTCCTCACTCAGAGGATGATGTGGCTAACGCAGACGAAATTAAAAGACAGAAGATTTCACAGAAGTCTAAGACAGAGAATGACTCCGAGCAGAGCATCAAGACTGTAACAGAGCAACCAGACAAATCTCTGCTTGAGGACATGAAAAATGACATAATCCCCAATGAGTTAAGTGAGGATCAGGAAGATGAGGAACTAGAAGACAGTGATGAAGATGGAGATCCAGAGAGCTTTGCAGACATGATGAAGCATGGACTGACAGAAAGTGATGTTGGCATAACTAAATTTGTTAGTTCTCATAACGGGTTTTCTGGAATCCTGAAAGAGAGGTAACTCTATCTTGTTACATATGCTAATTCCTTGTGTTAAGCAGCTGCTTTCTACTCATAGGATGCAAATGGATTATTTGCAAATGCTTGCGAGGTTCATCACTTTCTGGTGCTGAGACTGAAAGGAAGGCTTAATGTGGGTCTTTTCTACATTGTGTTTCCCTTTTTTTTCCCCCCAGTTCTTTCCTGTCCAGTGGAGTTCTGAGGAAAGAAGCTGTGTGATAGAAATACAGGACTACACTGACCTTTGCTGTTTGTCTTGCTGTCTGGCAGCATACATATAGCATAAAACTTTATGTAGTATACCCACTTTTTGTACCAGTTGTCAGTGCTGATACAAGGTGCACAGGAGAATGGTATTAAATCATCCCTCTTGGGTTCTTTGCTTATCTCTGATTTTTTCTTTTTATTTTTTTCTTTTTTGTGCTGGTGTCTTTCAACACCTGTATTGTCAGGTGGTCCATTAGACTTCAAATTATTGTCTGATCAGTTGTAATGTCATTTACAAAACATAAAAGGGAGTTTTATAACTCATAGTGTGAAATTCCAAATTATATACTTAAGAATTTTGGGGCTTAGTAACTTTTGAAATGAAACTTCTGGTTTTAAAAAATTCCATAACATATTTGAATAAAACAGAATGCATACACAAAACTCACTGACGTGACTCATTGTTGCCCTGACTTGGCAAAACAGTTAAGGATGTCTTGTTTACACATCAAGAAGTCCCTCTTCCTAAGTACTGGCTTCCTATATAGACAATTTTGCATAATAAAGTGGTATGTACGTACTATATTTAATCTTTGTATGCAGCATTAAGCAGCTAGCATAATACTTCACCAGGAGGACATGGCCTGTGCTGAAGCTCCTTTGAAATACGCCAGTTTTGACCTGAAGTGGCCAAAGGTAGCCATTTGTGGGCTCACAATTTTTCTTTGATCCTAGTTTATAACACCTGTTGTTAACTAAGTCCTGGCAGTTTTATGGTAGCAGTCACTAGCAAGTCTAGAAAGCTACAAGTAATAAGAAAGAGGACACGCAGTCCTCCTCAGGAAGGAATACTTAATGGTATGATGTATGGCAAACAGGGCTTGGGGGAGGTACTGTAGAAACATTCCTATGGTGAAGTTTTATCTTTCAAATTCATAGACTAAGATTTTTTTTTTTGTTTCCTTTTACAAGGAAATTCTACTTTAAAATAATTTAGCAATTGCATCAGACTATGCTCTGTTGAAGTCAGGATGTTTTAATTATTGGATGTAGTGACTTGATTGAAAATGTCACAGTCAAATTCTTTGTGCTGTTATAGACGGAGTAACTGTTCATTTGAAAGATGTTCTCTGTAGTTGATGAGCTGAAATTGTCCTGCTTTCCTGAGGAGTCACTAATGTGCTCTTTATCCCACAGGTTATTTGGAGTGACAGAGTTCTTGTGTTCACATTTCAGCAATGTAGTAGAGTCTTAATTGCCTGGGACTGAGGATGTGCATTACTGATCACTGCAAGCTAGTGAGAAAAGTCCTCAGAGTAACTACAGCAGGTCTTTGGTTATCTGCAAAGAAATCTGCTGTGTTTAGATAAACCAGACTGTTTTTCTGTATTCTTGTGGTATCCTTCTGAGGGGTGGGAATAAGTACAGCTTTCTCTACAGTTGAAGCTGCTTTTATGTAAATTGAATTATATGAAGTCAAAATTCCTGAGTGAATTCTGCTAACAATCAGCTTATTGTGAAAGGCCTTTATGTGACGTGGGACATTTCTTTATGTTTGTGTTTATTTAAATTTGAAATTTAATGCATGTTTCTTCCTATCAGATACTCTGACTTTGTTGTCCATGAAATAGGCAAAGATGGACGTGTGAGCCATTTAGATGACTTTTCTGTTCCAGTGGATGATGAGGTAAATTCTGAGGTAAAGATTCAGTAATGATCATGCTCCTTTAGCAAAAACATTCAAAGGCTAGAAGTTGCTCTGTGGTAGTTGTTAGATGTTTGTTTTTCTTTCCTGAAATATGTATTAGGACCCACCAGAAGAAACATTTACAGTTTTGTCAGAGGAAGACAAGCAGCGTTTAGAGGAGCTCCAGCTTCTTAAGAATAAGGAAACTAGTGTTGCCATAGAGGTAAAAGTAATAAATCACGGGGGGGAGGGTGGGGTTGGGAGGGGGCGGGGTTGGGGGGCAGGCAGGAATAGGATGAGAGAGTGAGGAGAAGGTGTGTGCATTCTAGTGCATGTAAGGTGTAAGAGCAGTTTGAAGATGATACAACAGGTAATAACAAAATGTTTCCCGTCTAAAGTTTAGTTCTGTAAAGCTTTACAGATATACTCAAATTCACACACAAGTTGTTGTTTTATGTGGGACTGCACAGATAACTCAAAGATGTGTCCTAATTTCTATGGTGTTAAAATTTTCTTGGAGTATTTTGATGTTCGCTTAGTTGTATTTTCTTAGAACAATTATGTAAGAAGGATTAAATGAAGCATCCATCCTGATGAAAGACTTTTTCAAAGTCAGTGTTTAGTGTTTTAATAGAAAAGAAGATAAATATGCAAAATCTAACTAAAAATTGGTATTTTAAAACATCCAAGAATGTGTGTTAGGCTAAATTAGGGACACAGATGCATAGGATTAAATCTAGTAATTTCAAGTAAACATTTACACATTAAATAATAATCTTAGTGTTGTTTTTTGGTTTTTTTGTGTTTTGTTTTTTTTTCTGTAATACATATAGAAGAACTTCAGTTCACCAGCGTTTTCTATAGAAGAAAGTTATTTTATTAAGCACAAAAGAGGGGAATAAGTCTTTGTAATTTTGTCAGTGTAGAGACCGTGGTATGTAGCAAAGATACTCATTTTCAAACTAACTGTAATAAATAGGCCATGCTTTTGAAAATACACCTGTGCAGTACTTAGTGTGATTTCGTAAGTTTTCTTTAAGCATTGAAAATTTAATGCTTGAGAAAATCTCTCCTCTCCTGTTTCTGCGTACATGTGTATCAATGCAGGTAATTGAAGACACCAAAGAAAAAAGAACAGTTATTCATCAGGCTGTGAAGTCCTTGTTTCCTGGACTGGAGACTAAAACTGAAGATCGAGATGGGAAAAGATACATTATTGCTTATCATGCTGCTGGGAAAAAAGCACTGGCAAGTGAGTTTCGGTGTTGTGGGAGCTGGATAAACTAAATGCTAAAATTGCCCCCAAATACAACTAGTTAGTAAATAATTCAAGTGGAGTGTTTTCTTCTTTGCAACCGATGAAGCACATCTAAAGTGACTGGGAACACAAGGAGTGTCTCAAATGTAAATTTCTAAATTTCTACATCAAATACAGGTGTGTTAGCAGTGAGAGAATCTTTTGCTATTTCAGTGGGGATAAGAAAAAACAGAGGCTTCATTTTCAGTATTGTTTGAACTTAGCTTTCATGAACTTTACTGTACATGTAAGTGTGCATTGTGGAAGTAAGAGGTTGTAGCTGAAATGCTCACACTACACTGCCAGTCAGTGTAATCCTGATTCTCCTGAAAATCCATGACAAAATTTTCAATGACTTGAGTAGAGACAAGCACCCATTTGTTTTCTCAGAGTTAGTTTGATACAACCATAACGTATTTGCCATGATCTGTAAGGCTGCTTCTGCTTCCAGTACTAAATATGTTTGCAGAAAATTGTCTTTATTCATTATAAATCCCAGTTACTATTTTTGAATAATTAAAGTAATGAAGGATTTTCACGATGAAGTGTTACCCACCTTAATCTTGCCAAGCACTGTTTTGGCTACTGGGGCTAAATTAATGTGTTTGTTGTCTTTTAATGTTATTACAAAATTGTTGCTACTGTAAATTGAGAGGGTTGTCTACATACAGAATGTTGCTCACTTAACAAGAAGTATTAAGGTTTGGTTTGTTTTAAACTGATGACATGCCTGTGTAACTTCAACCTACTGCAGATGTCAGTGTGTAAACCTAGCACATTAATTTGAAAGATGAAGGAGATGGGAAAAGATAGAGACAGTTTAAAATTGGAACTAACACTGTCTCCACATTCAATTTATCTGGAAAAGACCTCAAAGATCATCAAGTCCAACCTGTCACCTCACACCTACTAGACTATGGCACCAAGTGCCATGTCTAATCCCCTCTTGAACACCTTTAGTTACTCTGTTTTTAAGACTTGTCCTAAGCAAATACTGGAATGTTGTGCTTTCATTGATACAATGATACTGTGTTGATTTATTTTCTTTAACCATGTTTAGAAGATGTGTATGTTTGCATGCTTTATGCATGGAGTACCTATACTTACCAGCACAAATTTCTCCTCAGCTAGTTTTGTTCTTTGTTGGTTTGCAATGGTTTTACTTCCACCTTTTCCTTCTGCCGATTCTGTTCTTTAACCATTACTACAGTCAAGTGGTTGTTACTAAGCTGACCAGTCTGTTTTAAGAGATACTGTATAGAAGAATTTAAGTATTTGCCACTCACTGAAAAGAATTTAGTGATGCTTTTCTAGGATTACAATATTATCTGGAGCACCATCTTGTGATGCAGAGAAGCACCATCTATTTAAACTTGGCTTCCTAAGCTGTGATGCTACAAATGCCTGTGTGTGTTGGTGGAGATGTGAAGTGAGTGTGTGTAAATGACAATGAATGTAGGATTTAAGAGTGCAAGTTCTTTTTAGTCAGGATTATATTTATCTTTTATGTTTGTGTGGATATTTATATGTCTTGGTCTTGAGTGGATTTGCCAAGCAAGCAAAATTTCAGGAGTGTAGAACATACAACTGTTAGCTGAGATACCTGATTACGTTTGGTGATAATCTAAAAGGGTTACCAAACATACTTCCCTAGACTTTAAAATTGGAAGCTGCTTTATGTCTATAGTAAGTTTACACCTAACATACTTAAAGTCCCACCTCATTAAATTGTCAGTAATTTGGTGTTTCGTCGTCGTCTACAAACAAAGCTTGTTGCATCTCCAGCTGAAGCTTTCCATAATGTTCACTGTTTGCCTCTGCACGATTCCATTGCATAACTGTCTAAATGGTTGTCATCCACCATCTAACTGTTGGATGCTCCCTGAAACATAAACAATCCCATAACCATAAACCTGCATGTTCACCTAAAAACCCTTTGACAGTTTAAAAATTAAATGCTGCTCTTTTGTGCTCTTTATGCTATGCATTGGGACAGAGGTCAGAACTGCAACAGGTAAGAGATACTGACATTTCATGCTAACAAAATGAAATGCCAACTATTATGACCTCCTAAATAGTGAAAAGACTGGCCAAACTAGTAACAATTCTTTAAAAGAACCCTACACGTACACAATGCTTAAAATTCCTTGAAATGGCCAAGAATTTGGCTCGTGCTACCTCTGTCTTTGTGCAGTATAGGCAGTAGGCATTCAGTGCAGAGAAGGCCTGCCAGTAACAAGTGATGTGAACTATCAGTTTTGACAATACTGTGTGAAATCTATGGCAATTTTTCCATTGGTTTAATTAAGCCAGGCCTTTTCCCTTCAGCCTTGTATTCCACACACCACTATCTGCATTTATACAAATGTTAAAGTATTTATCATGCATCCTGATATTTTAAAAGACCTTCCAGCCCTCAAGCTGCTGCAAAATATTTGGAATAAGTGCTTCAAAATACAATTTTACTGTTAAAAAAAAAAAAAAAAAAAAAAGTAACATGTCTTTGAAATATAGCCATAAGAACTGCAAACTGTCCCTCTGATCAGTCTACCCAATAGACGTATTGCTTGAGGACTGGTTAAATACTGGGATTGGAGCTGCAGCCTCCCAGTACTCGGCATGGCCAGCAGTGCAGTGGAGAGGCAGATGGCTGTGATGTGCAAAGTGTGAGGAGGCCCTTGATATGTAGCATCTATAGAGTATGTTTAATCTAGCCTAGACTAAGGCTCACTTTTTGAAGGGTGTTAAATGACCTTGGGCAAGTTAGATTAAAGGCCATCTGGAGATTTTCTTTGTGAATCATGCTCTGTTCTCTTCCTTTCTGATTACTGAGTTGTTCTTGAAGGACCTTGCTCTTCAGCCTGAGTGTGGTGTTTCATTGGCGGTATTTAAGCACAGTAGTGGCTCAGAAGGGAGACCGGCAGGAGTATGAGGTCTCTTGACAGCCTTTGGACCACGGTTTAGGTCCTAGGGAACTCCATGCGGAGGGAGGCTTTGCATTGAAACTAATGGCACAAGGCAAGTGTCACAATTTGTAAAGGGTTTAAAATCTATGCATACAGTATTTTATCCTGGGTTCGCAGGAGTGTATGGATGGCATCTTCTCAAAAAAGGCAAGAATAATTATCTTTTACCAGGCAGTTTCCTGAAAAAGTAAAGATACTCACCATCTGTGTAGGCTAGCTGGGCTATTTATATAGTACACTTTTTCAGTGAGCTTTTGTTGTTACAAAAATCCCTTAAAGCCCTTTTTGTTCAAAACCAGAAACGTCTGCTGCGTGGTTACCAAGTGATAAGGGATTTCCTATTTAAAATAAATCCTTAGTTTTGATCTTAACAAGACAAAGAATTTATAGACAGAGCACCTCAAATTTGCTTGCTAAACCTGTGTGGAATCAATCCTCCTTCCCAGTAATGCCATCAGCATTGGGTCATAAAAGGTAGGTTTTGTCTGTGGAGGATTCTGTGTGCTGCAAAAAGTTTTCTTTCCTCTCCAAGAAATGACAAGTAGTTCTACAGCGTCGTTCATCGGTTGTTCAGTCTGCAGCACCTGAAGTTACCTTGCCCTCTGGCCTTCTCTAAACACAGCATGGTGTCTAGCTTGAATTATTTGTTAATGTCTTTATAGTGGTAGATTTCTCTCTCCCGTAGGACTTTAAAAAAATCACCTTAAAGCTTTTTTTTGTGAGGATACTGGTTTTTTTGAAGCTTTTGTGGAGATAAAATCCATGCTTTTACATGACGGGAAAAAATCCTGCAGAAATGCCAGATGTTAGTACTATGCGTAATAATTGTTGTCTTCCCCCAAACAGGCCTCTAATGGTCCTCATCTATTAATTCTAGAAGCTGCTAGATGAAATGTACAATGGCTTTTGTTGCTCAAAGCCAGCTTAGCAATGTTTGTGAGAAATTTAATCAGGAAGTACAGCAGTTAAATGATTGGGGTGCATTTTGAGATAATTTCATGATAAAGAAATTGTCATCATTTCATTCAAGATTTTCTAGGTGATAGGATTAAAGAGAAGTTTACAGCCTGGTGTAAGGGAAGGTCTTTTTCAGTGTGGTGTCAGTTACAATACAATACAATACAATACAATACACCAGGTTGGAAGAGACCTTCAAGATCATCGCGTCCAACCCATCAAACAATCCAACCCACCCAACAACTAGACCATACAGCCAAGCACCCCATCAAGTCTTCTCCTGAACACCTCCAGTGAAGGTGACTCCACCACCTCCACGGGTAGCCCATTCCAATGGGCAATCACTCTCTCCGTGTAGAACTTCTTCCTAACATCCAGCCTAAACCTGCCCTGGCGCAGCCTGAGACTGTGTCCTCTTGTTCTGGTGCTGGCTGCCTGGGAGAAGAGGCCAACCTCTGCCTGGCTACAACCTCCCTTCAGGTAGTTGTAGAGAGCAATAAGGTCACCCCTCAGTCTCCTCTTCTCCAGGCTAAGCAACCCCAGCTCCCTCAGCCTTTCCTCATAGGGCTTGTGTTCCAAACCCCTCACCAGCTTTGTTGCCCTTCTCTGGACACGTTCCAGCAAGTCAACATCCTTCCTAAACTGAGGGGCCCAGAACTGGACACAGTACTCAAGGTGTGGCCTAACCAGTGCAGTGTACAGGGGCACAATGACCTCCCTGCTCCTGCTGGCCACACTGTTCCTGATGCAAGCCAGGATGCCACTGGCCTTCCTGGCTGCCTGGGCACACTGCAGGCTCATGTTCAGCCTACAATCAACCAGCACCCCCAGGTCCCTCTCTGCCTGGCCACTCTCCAGCCACTCTGACCCCAGCCTGTAGCACTGCCTGGGGTTGTTGTGGCCAATGTGCAGAATCCGGCACTTGGATGTGTTAAATCTCATGCCATTGGACTCTGCCCATCTGTCCAGCCTGTCGAGGTGCCTCTGCAAAGCCTCTCTGCCCTCCAGCAAATCAACTGCTGCCCCCAGCTTGGTGTCATCTGCAAATTTACTGATGATGGACTCAATGCCCTCATCCAGATCATCAATAAAGATGTTGAAGAGCATGGGGCCCAGTACTGATCCCTGGGGCACACCACTAGTGACAGGCCGCCAGCTGGATGTGGTGCCATTCACCATTACTCTCTGGGCTCGGCCCTCCAGCCAGTTCCTAACCCAACGCAGTGTGCTCCTGTCCAAGCCACGGGCTGCCAGCTTGGCCAGGAGTTTGCTGTGGGGAACGGTGTCAAAGGCCTTGCTGAGGTCCAGGTAGACCACATCCACAGGCCTCCCCACATCCACCAGGCGGGTCACCTGATCATAGAAGGAGATCAGGTTGGTCAGGCAGGACCTGCCCCTCCTAAATCCATGCTGGCTAGGCCTGAGCCCCTGGTCATCCTGTAAGTGCTGTGTGATCGCACTCGAGATGAGCTGCTCTATAATCTTGCCTGGCACTGAGGTCAGGCTGACAGGCCTATAATTCCCTGGCTCATCCAACCGGCCCTTCTTGTGGATGGGCACCACGTTAGCCAGCTTCCAGTCTTCTGGGACCTCTCCAGTGAGCCAGGACTGCTGAAAAATGATGGAAAGTGGCTTGGACAGCTCATCTGTCAGCAATCTCAGCACCCTAGGATGGATCCCATCCGGTCCCATGGCCTTGTGGGGGTCCAAGCGGCTCAGTAGATCTCTAACTTCCTCTTGGAGCAGTGGGAAACTATGCAGCTCTCTGGCTCCTTCTGCCAGCTCTGCAGGCCAGCTGTCTGGAAGACGTTCTGCCCTGCTAGTGAAGACTGAGGCAAAGAAGGTGTTAAGTACCTCTGCCTTTTCCTCGTTCTTTGTTACAACGTTCCCCTCCGTGTCAGTTGTCATTTTCTTCTCTTTTTTTCCCCTTAAGGCAGATGGAAATTAGCAGAAATTGAATCTTGCATATTTGTTTTAAACATAGCTGCAATGGCAAAGATATTAGTCACATTATAAAAAATGACACTATAAAAATGTTAATCTTTTGTTTTTAAAGATCCAAGAAAACACTCTTGGCCAAAATCTAGGGAAGCTACTGCCACTTCATACTGTACAAGGAGAACAAGGATACTATGGATGCCATTAATGTCCTATCCAAATTTTTAAGGTAAGGTGGTTGTTTCTGCCAGCCTGGCGTGCCTGGAGCTCTCTGTGTTTATGTTTCATGTTACTGTAATGTGTTGCTCTTGCGTAATTCTGAAGCATAACGAGTGCTTACTATTGCCTAATTTGTAGCCAGTATTATTTTAGAATATCAAATTGGAACTTGTTAAGTTTTGGAAGGAGACAGGATATATAATAATTATCTAGATATACATGCCTACAAGTCTATCTGTCTAGATATAATCCAAATAAATCCAAAAGACTGTAGTCTGCTACTTCAGTGGATAAAGGTCCATAATTGAAGTTGGCTGAGCCTCAATGTGCATAAACTGAATTCAAAGCATTTTTTTCCTTCCCCCCCGCCCCCATTTGTGAATATATGCATGTGTGTAATGAGACTGTCAGAGAAAATGCTGATAAGTTCCTAAGCAGTTAGAGTTGATAAGCTGTTGTTGCAGGTATTCATTTCTCTGTGGCAGTGCACAGTCTAGTTCCTTTCACCCCACCAAGTGTGGCCACAAAAAGATTTAAAGGCATGGTGTGAACGCAGTGAATTGCAGAGGAAAGGCTTTTTTAAAATTGGCACAACTCAGTCATTTACTTGTAAAGACACTTCCCCACTTATACTATCCTTTTCCCTTTGCCCTTCCCATGCAGAAGCAGCGTCTGTAATCTAGACTTTAACCAGCATCCTACTAGTATTTGTATGTGAGAACAGAATGGTAGGAGCGTAGTTGGTGGAAAAATGTATGTAATGGCAATCTTGCCACTCTCTGGTGTTTGTAGCTGGAATCACTGGAAATACTCACAGGCTAACAGGCTGTAACATAAGAAGTTGTAACAGGTTAATGTGCTGTAGCATAGTAACCTGCCTGTCCCCCTCCCCCAACACAGAAGTGAGAGAAAAGTAACACACAAAAACTTTGGGTTGAGATAAAGAGAGTGAGATAAGTTTAATATTAATGAGATAACATAACATAATGCACGATTACCTTAGCTTAGCCTGCTTGCAGAAGTAGTACATTGAAATGCAGGAAAATAACTAATACAGCAGCTACCCAATTCCCACCTGTCTTGCCATCCAGAAAAGAGCCAACATCCAAAAGCCCAGAACCCAGAAGCAGTCACCAGAACAGGAAGCTTCTTGTGTTACACTCTGAACTTTTGAAGTTGACATACCAGCAGTGTGGTATGAATAGCAGCAGCAGATTCAACTCAACCCATGACAGTAGCAGAAAGGAAATTTTCCTCTCAAGGAATGAAATGGATCAAATTTTAAATTAACTTCTCATATCCTCACTTAGTGTGAATGCTTTGTATTGAAACTGACATTTGAAATTTGAAGGAAAAAATGGACATGAATTTTTTTGGGGGGTGAAATTACTGGTGGCTGTGCATTTGTGCATTGAGTGGATGTATATAAAGAAGTGCTTCAATGCACAGTTGTGGTAAAAGTGAATCTATGTATAATTAAAACAGGGAAGTTTCCCTATGTTATAGGTGTTCAGAGATGAAGTTAGAAAATGTCACACACATGTCAAACTGTAGCCTTATTCTGGGGAATATCACAGGCTCACAGGATGTTAGGGGTTGGAAGGGACCTTTGGAAATCATCAAGTCACACCCCCCCGCCAGAGCAGGACTATAGAATGTAGCACAGGTCACACAGGAATGCATCCAGATGGGTCTTGGAAGTCTCCAGAGAAGGAGACTTCACAACCTCTCCAGGGAGCCTGCTCCAGTGCTCTGTGACCCTCACAGTGAAGAAGTTCCTTCTCATGTTGAGGTGGAACCTCTTGTGCTGGAGTTAATATCCATTGTTCCTTGCACTATCCCAGGGTGCAACTGAGCAGAGCCTGTCCCCTCCCTCTTGACACCCAGCGCTCAGATATTTATAAATATTTATTAAATCCCCTCTCAGTCTTCTCTTCTCCAGACTAAACAGCTCCAGGTCTTTCAGTCTCTTCTCACAGGGCAGTGCTCCAGTCCCTCAATCATCCTGGTAGCCTTCTGTTGACTCTCTTGAGTCTATAATATAGAATTTTAATCTAGCTAATTAAGATGAAAATGTTGTTCGATCTGTGTCTGTTTTAATATACGTAATACCTATTACTGTTGCTTTTCAGAGTGAAGCCAAACATATTTTCCTACATGGGAACTAAAGATAAAAGGGCAATAACAGTTCAAGAGATTGCTGTTCTTAGGTAAGTGAAAGTCTACTTGAACATTTGCACTCCTACCATGGTAGCTTGAATATCTCACTTAATATCTTGAAGACCCAGTACGTGTGTGACGCAAATGGCACATTCAGGTCCTGATCTTGTAAAAGATTTGCGTTAATGAAGATGATGTAATCTGTGGTGGGTGCTAGTGTTTTCAGTCAGTGGTGCTCTGAGTCATAGGCCTGGGTACGTGTATATGGCTGAAGCAGCAGGCCAAATTGTCTACTTGCTCTTATGCTGAGTGGCTCCCATATAATGACAGAAAAAGAGAATGACAGTGAAAATTACATCACATTGCCTTGCTGACTATTGTTTCCCCCTTCCTCCAGCTGGAATCCTATTTACTTATTAACTGTCTAAACAGTTCCAGAGAAAGGTAACTCCACGTGGTTTGTATGTGCATATGTTTGCACATAAAAAAGGAATTATGAATTTTTGAATCATGAGATGCCACAGACTCTTGTTGATGCAAGGCTAGTTTACAAAGCAATGACAGTTAAACACACTTGTGGTGTACCCATCTCAGGTGCTGTTCTGTTTACTTTTAACATGCTCACATTTAAAGTTGTCCAAGAGCTTCATTATGTTGTGTGCATGGATGGGGTGCCCCCCCTCACACACACACAAAAGAATCCACAGCTAACTCAGCCAGAGAAGCAGATGAAAGCTATATTTACAAACAGATATGGAATGCAATGAATATGTACAAAAACATACAATATTTACAATATATACAGGAATATACAGCAATGTATGTAATACAGGAGACCTTTCCCCAACCCCCCTGCGGCCAGGGGGTTCGGCCTGTCCCTCCCTTCTCCCTCCCTACCTCCCCTTTTTCCCAAAAGGGTTAGAGAGAAAGAGAAAGGAAGGAAATTAAAAGGGTAAAACTTTGTTAAGCTCAAAAGCGAATGCAAGAGTTAGTTTTTTTTCTTATCTGGTTAGCTCTGTTAATCCAAGGTCATTCCTGCCATGCAAGCTGGTGCTTCAGAGAGAGAGAAATGGGCCAGCTCACAGTACAGGGGGAAGAAGCAGACTGCCCAGACTGAAAGACTAAGCTAAAGTTACAGCTGGATTCTACCAATGCAAATTGGTTTAGCATATCTTTGTTTTCTGTTATAATCCCAAAACATTCAGCCAGAGTGTTCAGAAAGTGTCCTTTTCTTAAAGGCACAGCCTAAACCGATCACAGGTGGGCAGGGAGGAAAACCACCATACTGATTTGTGGAGTCTGCTCAGTGCCACGACATCTGACTCTTCCTGTGCAGCTTGGGGAAGGATGGCACAGGAGACATTACCATTTATCAGCCCCTCTGTGCTGAGTATGCTGGCCATGCTAGTTGATAAACTTGTCTATCCTGCTATAAATTTTAGCAAGAGTGTCAAAGAGAAGCTCAGTGATGCAAAGAACAGGGTGTGCTTCCAAAAGTGCTAGCAACAAAAATGACAGGTATTAGCGACCGATTGGAAGGCTCTTCTCCGTTGCACCCTGCGATAGGACAAGGGGTAATGGATATAAACTACAACACAGGAGGTTCCACCTCAACATGAGGAAGAACTTCTTCGCTGTGAAGGTCACAGACAACTGGAACAGGCTCCCCAGAGAGATTGTGGAGTCTCCTTCTCGGAGAGTTTCAAGATTCATCTGGATGTGTTCCTCTGTGACTTGCACTAGATTATATGGTTATATGGCCCTGCTCTGGCAGGGGTGTTGGACTTGATCTCCAGAGGTCTCTTCCAACCCCTAACATCCTGTGATCCTGTGATCTTCCTTCATCTGCACTAAGCTTACACAGTGCCTATTAATTCTGTGTTTATGGCTGTGCTAACTGGAGTGTGTTCATAGTGTATTCACAGCATAGTTCAGCCGGTGCAGTGCAGCATACAGTAGTATTGCAACATCATTTTTTTGCCTGCATACTGTAACAGAGATGTGAAGAGACAGTGCTAACAGTCTTTGTCACACTATGCCTTGATAACTATCTCTTCTTTTCTTTTAGATAATTCATTAAAATACTTTGAAAAGGTAACAACAGAAAACTGAGGAACTGGACCCACTGCATTTTGTTTTGAAATGCCAGCTGTTAGAGATTTATTTAATTCTCTGCTTTTCTAAGTGTAGGTTGCTCACTGTTTCTTTTTAGAATCACTGCACAAAGACTTGCCCATTTGAATAAATGCTTGATGAACTTCAAATTGGGAAATTTCAGTTACAAGAACCATCCACTGAAATTAGGAGAGCTGCAAGGGAACCACTTCACAGTTGTTCTCAGGTAACTCATTGGTACATATTTAGACAGTTACAGTATCACAGTATCGCTAAGGTTGGAAGAGACCTTGAAGATCATCGAGTCCAACCTGTCACCACAGACCCCATGACTAGACCATGGCAACAAGTGCCACGTCCAGTCCCCTCTTGAACACCTCCAGGGACGGTGACTCCACCACCTCCCGGGCAGCCCATTCCAATGGCGAACGACTCTCTTGGTGAAGAACTTTCTCCTCACTTCCAGCCTAAACTACCCCTGGCGCAGCTTGAGACTGTGTCCTCTTGTTCTGGTGCTGGTTGCTAGAGAGAAGAGGCCAACCCCTTCCTGGCTACAACCACCCTTCAGGTAGTTGTAGAGAGCAATGAGGTTGCCCCTGAGCCTCCTCCAGACTAAACAACCCCAGCTCCCTCAGCCTCTGCTCATAAGGCTTGTGCTCAAGGCCTCTCCCCAGCCTTGTTGCCCTACTCTGGACATGTTCAAGTGTCTCAATGTCCTTCTTAAACTGAGCAACCCAGAACTGGCCACAGTACTCAAGGTGTTGCCTAACCAAAGCAGAGTACAGGGGCACAATGACCTCCCTGCTCCTGCTGGCCACACTATTCCTAATGCAGGCCAGGATGCCCTTGGCCTTCTTGGCCACCTGGGCACACTGCTGGCTCATGTTCAGGCAGCTGTCGATCAGCACCCCCAGGTCCCTCTCTGTTTGGCAGCTCTCCAGCCACTCTGACCCCAGCCTGTAGCTCTGCATGGGGTTGTTGTGGCCAAAGTGCAGCACCCGGCACTTGGACTTGTTGAATGCCATCCCACTGGACTCCGCCCATCTGTCCAGCCAGTCGAGGTCCCTCTGCAGTTCTGTTACAAATTGTTATTTCTTGGAATAGCTAAGAGATACCATCTTGTGTTAGAAAAAAGATGAAAAGTCCAGCTGGCAAACATTTATAGCATTTGATACATGCTATATAATGTTGATGTTGAGCTTTATTATTAAAAAATCTGTCTATAACTTTTTTTCTCTCTTTTTTTTTTAATTAACGCTAGAAACATAACAGGAACTGACGACCAGATAGAGCAAGCAATGCACTCTCTCAGGGAAATTGGGTTCATTAATTACTATGGAATGCAGAGGTTTGGAACCACAGCTGTTCCTACATATCAAATTGGCAGGTATGTGTGGTTTTCATCCTTTTTTAATAATTCCATTTTTATGCCTATGTAACCTCTAGTGGATTTTGGGGATGTTTTTCTAGCATATGGCATGTGCCAGTTTTAATTGCAGGTTCAAGAAAGAACTTACCTGCTGAAAAAAATTCAGGAACATCTTTTACTATTGCATAAATCTAAAGACTAAGACTTCTTTTTTTTTTTATAATCTGGCTATATCTCCTTCAAATATACTTAGTCACTTCATAATATACTTTTCTACTTGAATCTTAGAGCTATTCTACAGAACAATTGGAATGAAGTAATGGATTTGATATTAAAACCAAGACCGGGAGGTAAGGACTGAAAACTGATACACTGAATGTTTCTGCCTCTCCTCCTCCAAGAATTGTATGTTCAGCCAAACCACTTTTAGGTTCACAGGATCACAGGATGTTAGGGGTTGGAAGGGATCTTCTGAGATCGAGTCCAACCCCCCTGCCAGAACAGGACCACATAATTATATAACCTAGTGCAGGTCACACAGGAACCATCCCAATGGGTCTTGAAAGTCTCCAGAGAAGGAGACTCCACAACCTCTCTGGGAAACCACACTGGTTCTTTTAATTTGAAAGGATGTTTATGAGATTTACATGTGCTAAACTTCAGCCAGTTTGATGGTGGAGAACAGAATCTGCCTTTCTGCTTCTCTTTCATTACTGTGCAGTTTCTTGCAGTTGGAGTGAAAATGGGCATATTATAATGAATACCTACACACAGGGTCTGCTCAGACTCCACCTGAAACCTTGCAACGTAAACCATTCTGTGGTTCTGTCAGTGTAATTACTGTGACACTTTAGTAGTTCAACTTTTAACAAAAGGCGAGATGGATGTTTTTCCATTCTGTAATAAAACCATTTTTGTTTTACATCCTTGTTCTAGCTGAAAAGGGGTACTTAGTAAAATGCAGAGAAGAATGGGCAAAGACTAAAGATCCAGCAGCAGCCCTCAAGAAACTACCCGTAAAAAGGTGCGTGGAAGGACAGCTTCTACGCGGACTCTTAAAGTATGGAATGAAGAACATAATCTCTGCATTTGGAATAGTGAGTGTAAAAGTGCTGTGAGGTATTTACTTGAATAAATGCTCTTTAGACATTATGATGGATTTGAAATAGACTTACAGATGCTTGATGAGTAGAAGGTTAGTATAAAAGCATAACATTGATTCTGCCTTTTTGCTTGAAGCACTGCCATGTGGTAACCCATGACCTCTGTAATGTGCATGTAATGAGCTTTGCAATTTATGCAACAATCTCTGGTACACTGGAAGCAATCCAGTTATACTTGGGAACCTTGTCTAGTAAAGATCTGAGAACTGTGAAAAAGTTTAGTTAAGCAGAGAATTTCTGTTTCTTTAAATGTATAAATCACACTGATAGTGTGCTGATAAGTCAGCTTGGCATAGAGCTGGTGGGTTCACTGACATTTTCAAGCACTGTAATTAAGAACAACTCTTTGGAGGAAAATACTTCATCACTGGCAAATTACTGGGGCCATCACAGAAGCCAAGGAATAAATTCTTCTTTTTAAATAACACTTCTTTAAGAATAACACTGTGTTTTCCATCTGCAAAGTTTACCTAAGATTTCAGGAGGTTGAGTATGAATTTGGTGTTTGAGTACAAAAAAAAAATAATTTCTAAATACTGCTTTGAAAAAAAAATGGCACAAGGGGGTTTGTGTGGATTTCAAAGGTATAAAAGCATTATTTCCTCACAAACCTCTCTCCCAAATAATGAACAAAACCCAAATCTGTACACCAAGAAATTGTGTTTCTGGAGAAGGTACCATATAAAGTATATGTCCTTTTAGTTATGATTGAGATTAAGATAAAACTTAAGATAAAATCTTTCTAATGTTTCACTTTTTGTTTTCTTTACCTCTAGATACCACGAAATAATCGTTTAATGTATATTCATAGCTACCAGAGTTATGTGTGGAATAATATGGTGAGCAAGAGAATAGAAGAGTACGGGCTTAGAGCTGTACCAGGAGATCTCATACTTAAAGGAGGTAAAATGAGACAAACAAAGCCAGTGATGCTGTGTAGTTCAAATTCCTAGGAAAACAAGACACTTCTACCTGTTTATGTGATACTGGTAAGTTCTTCTACCCCTCTGCTTTGTGCTGGTGAGACCACACCTGGAATACTGCATCCGGTTTGGGGCTCCCCAGTTCAAGAGGGACAGAGAACTGCTGGAGAGAGTCCAATGGAGGGCCACGAGGATGACTGGGGGACTTGAGCATCTCCCCTGTAAAGAGAGACTGAGATCCCTGGGGCTATTTAGTCTTGGGAAGAGACTACAGAGGGCATCTGATCAATGTGTATAATTATCTGAGGGGTGGGTGTCAAGTGGAGGGGACCAAGCTCTTTTTGGTGGTGCACAGTAACAAGTCAAACAACAGGTACAAGCTTGAACAAGCTCCTCAAGCTGAGGAGAATCTTCTTTATCGTGAGGGTAACGGAGCACTGCAACAGGCTGCCCAGAGAGGTTGTGGAGTCTCCTCTGCAGACTTACAAAACCCACCTGGGTGCATTTATGTGTGGACTACCATAAGTGATCCTGCTTTGGCAGGGGGTTGGACTGGATGATCTTTGGGAGTCCCTTCCAACCTCTAATATACTGTCATACTGTTTCCTTTTCCCTCTCATTCATTTTGATCCAGTGACTTCCAAATCCATTGGCCAGTTTCAGTCAAATTTTTCAAGGAATTGTAAGTTAAGGTATTACACTTCCATGAGCTTGTGAGGGATACAGAACACAGAATAGGAAGGACTGATTGTTCTAAAAATTAACTCAAATCTAGTTGCTGCCAAGTTCTCCACAGCTCATGTTCTGAATGTTCTAACCACAGAAGTGTGTTTTCATTAGTATCTTGTAAAGCAGAGGCTCCTTTTAGTTTAAACTGCATCCACTTGGTGTTCTGGCATTTCCCTGGGGTGTGGATATCCACAGTATTTCTCCTTCATGTATATCTGATGCCTAGTGAGAGGACTGTTCATCTAGCAGTCCTTACTTCATTCAGCTTTAAAAGTCACTGAAAGCCAGGCTGTGATTCTGTGACAGCCTTGAAGACTGTTACTACTTTTCCTGGAAATGTCTGTTCAGTGGAGGTAAAACACAGTAGTTATCCCTCTCAAAGCAAGCTTATTTCTAGGAAGTAGTTCATTTTATAGTCAGCTAATGTTAACTGTCACAGGCATCCACACTGCTAACTTCATTTTTCTATCCTGATTGTAGCTATAGCTGTTCATATTGAAGAAGGAGATGTACATAACTACACTATTCATGACATTGTGATGCCATTGCCTGGATTTGATGTCATTTATCCCAAGCACAAAAGTAAGTCTGATTGTTAACTTACCTACTTTGAAACTGTAACTCTCCTTTAAGATTAATCTTAAAACAAAGATTGGATAATATGCAGCCTTGGTGATCATTAAGACAATAGACTGTTTTGGAGTTCTGATCTCTTACTGTATTCAGGTCAGGGCCTGTGAGGTCTGAAAGTCCTAAGTCTCTTTAAGTTCTCCTCTAAGCCCAGTCCCCTCAGACTCTCTTCATAGGGTATAGACTATAATCCCTGGCCTCAGTGGGACTCATCCAAGTTTATCAGCATCTGCTTTGCATTGGACACACCATTCCAAGTGCAAAAGAGCCCAGTGAAGACCAGTAATTGTTTTTCTTGGTGTAAATACTGGCCAAGCTCCTGTTGCTGCCAGGGTGCTCCAAGTCCCAGATGACTTGTCACTGAAGTTGCTCCCTGCTCTGTCCTTACAAGAGTTTAGTCATGAGTTCTTTATTTCGCCAAATCAGTGTATCCCAATGCTTGTGTTTGTGTTCCCCAATCTTTGGTTGAACTTGCTCTTGTATTTGATTGTCCTTAAAACAACAGTCAATTCTCTTGAGGTTCTACTTGTCAGAGCTAAGTCCCAGAGCTAGGATCTCATTATCACTCATCTCTGAAACACTTAGAAGGTAAAGATCTGTTGTGGGGTGTGGCACTGAACCATAGAGTTGGAAGATTGAAAGAAAAGCTGCTATTTTTTTTTGTTCTATAAATACTGGGATTTGCCCACAGTAAGCCTAACATTCCTGCTTAGGATTTCCAACTGCATGAATGAATGCTGGTAATGATGCTGTAAATTCAAAAGCACCATTTTAGCTGCAGTATATTCTTGTCTTTCCACTGTCATTCTTGTCTTCCCTAGGTGTGCATGCATATGCCCTTAAGGACACCACCACTGTAATTGAGTTACTTCTCCTGGCAGTGCACTTAAAGGTCCCTAGTGGCTCTCTTAACTCGTTTCACTCTGCAGCTTTTTCAAAGAAAGAGCAATGGATATTTTGGCTTCCCCCGCCATACAGCTGAGATAAGTCTTGTGAAGTTTAGATAATTGGAAAGTGTGTACGGGATGTCAATGAAATGGCAATAAAATACTTGGTAAATTTCATTTTCAGATGAAGTTTGGATTTGCAAGATTCTTTCTTGAATATTGCCTCTACTGATCAGGTTGTAGAAGCAAATGCTGTAGGTAGTAAGATTTGCAATAAATAATTTCCAACTCCTGTGTAACATCCCACATGCTGAAAACTACTAAATGCAAGTGAAGGAATGATCCAGGCTGTTTCAGTTTGCTACACTATACTCTTTTCTATTAAATATTTTCCTGTCTTACAGTTGGTGAGGCCTACAAGGAAATGCTAGCAGCTGACAGTCTTGATATCAATAACATGAGGCATAAAATTAGAGACTATTCACTTTCTGGAGCATACAGAAAGATTCTCATTCGACCTCAGAATGTCAACTGGTAAGTAGGAGAATAAAGCAAACTGCATTTGAATTTACAGCGCATGTGTGTGCATGGGACACACATATAGAATGAAGCGTAGGCAGGGAGGAATTTCTGTGTCACTCATGTTTTTAATGCAGAGTTGAAGCATAGCCTTCCTCCTTCTTTGGTTAGAAGAGTCAAATATGTATCTAAGCTCTTTCAGAGAAGTTCAGTTAGCTTTCTTCAAAATGAAGGTGCTTCCCCTCTCGAAGCATTCTTAGAGTTGATACATAAAGCTTTACCAGTTACTGTGCCATGAATGTTGCTTTACCTTATTACAAAATCAATTACATTTTAGCTCGATCCGCCAAATTGGAATAATACTATTACGAATATGCACTCATATGAAATAAAATATATTACAAAATTATTCTGAATAATAAAAATAATTAAAAACTTTTATGTATATTATAAAGGGAGGTTGTTGCATATGATGATCCCAGAATCCCATTATTTATTACGGATTTGGATAAGCTGGAAGGAAAACCATTACCCGTTCTTCCTACAGGTAAGTTGATTTTTCTGCTGATATTTGCAGACAGAAGTTTGATCTGGCCGTTGCTTTGAACCACTTCATATTAAGAGCTCTTTTAAGGAAGAATTTTCATTTACCTATACTTTAAATAATGGTATTATAGGGATCCAATGTTAGGTATCAAAATGAGGACCTTTATTTCTCAAGAGTGCAAGCAATTTTTTCAGTAGTTTGTATTGACAGCTGCATTTTCTTACAAGCATCTGTAAAATGGGGTAAATGATTAAGAATGTCTGTGAAATGAATGAAAGTGAAATTAAGCCACAAATTGTATGCATAAGTACATATTGTTTGTGCTCAGCATAAGAAACCCCTCAAGTATTTGACAGAATGGCAATTTTTTTAATGTAACTGGTCACATGGTCTTCTGACACTGCTTTTGAGAAAAAGGGAAGAGGCTAAGGTTTCAGTTTTGAAAGACCAAGTTTAGTTTGCCTTTAAAAGAAGAAAACTCGCCAAAAAAACCCTGGGAAGCATTAACAAGTTGCTCTACAAAATGCCACTGTGGATTGTAGGTTGGAGTGCAGTGTTTGTTTCACTTTATGGGTTGGGGAATTGATGGTATAAAATGTCAGTCCAGTTTAGATGGTATTCAGAATAAGTGTTGCTTGTGCTTTTAGTAATTCTTTGTTGCTTTGTCTCTCCTCTTGCCTCTTAAAATAGATGGTAAATTCAGGGCACTAAAGATGGAGTTCTCCCTTTCCCCATCAACTTACGCTACCATGGCCATTCGAGAAGTGTTGAAAATGGACACAAGCATAAAAAAACAGACACAACTGAACACTACCTGGCTACGCTAACCGAACTGCAAAAATTACTTAAACGTATAAAAAGTGTTTTCCTGTTTACACGTGCTGTATGAATCTTTAAAGATTGGTAGTACAAGATTTGTATTTTAAAAAGTTTTTATTAGTGCCAGCATTTACCTTCAGTAGTCATTTGCAAGGTGGTGGTTGTTAATATAATGTTGGTCTTAGTAACTGGTGCTTTTTAATGAGTAAGTTGCTTGAGTTGTAATGTGGGTGCAATATAAGACAGGAGCTTGCTGTATTTTTAGACCTGGAACAACATTTAGCTTGCCTTTATTTTGTTTGCCAGAAACAAACAAGCAGTGGGTATTCTCATGAGTTCAGCACACCATTAAATCTCTTCAAATACACAAAATTACACCTTAAAAACGTTAAATTGAGATACTGCTGAATATTTACATGCCAGGGGTTTTTGCTGGTACCATTTGAGCTGATACGTTAGAAGATTCAGTTTAAAATCAAGGCTTTTTATGTGCTGTAAAGAAGTACAGCTGGTTTTAATTAGGTGGTCTTTTCATTGAGAAACACTCGTGCTTTGCTAAGGGCTGTACCGAAGAACGGGTACTGACAACAAATTAAACCTAGACGACCAAGCGCCTATCAGAAATTGCTTCCTTTACACATCTTGTCTATTGCTGGCAGGGAATGAGGCGGCCCCCTCGTAGAAAAGAAAGTAAAATATTATAAAGCTGTTCTAAGAAGACACTGTAATTTCATCCTCTCTTCTTTTGGTTTGAGAAGACCTGCGTTGCTAAAATAACTTAAATGGAAGACGGCCGCCGTCGTTACAGGCCGTACCTGGGTCTCCAGCCCTTGCCCGCCCGTGAGGTACCTCGGGAAAGGACGTGTCCCGAGCGCCTCGACGCAGCGGAGGCTCCTGCGCTTTCCACACCGGAACAAAATTGTCTGCTGCTCGACCTAAGGGCGTGATCCCTGCCGGAGCCGGCAGCCCTGTGTCTGAGCGCGGCAGCACTGACCGCCGAGGCCGTACCTCCCGCAGGGGCGGAGAGGGGCGGGCAGCGGCAGGCAGTGCGCGTGCGCTCTGCACACACGTGATGGCCTGTGGGGCCGCGCGCGGGTGACGCGGCAGGAGCAGGGCCGGCGGTGCGGGGACTCGGGCGGAAGCCTAGCGGCCAGGGACTCGGCCTTAGGGAGCCCTGGCCTATATCGGAGAGCTCGTGTGCGTTCCGCTGCTCGTCACGCCGTCTTCCGCTGTCTGCGCCCGCTGGCGAGGTCCTTACTGGGTGTCGTCCAGTCTGCGAGCTCTAGGCACAGCTTGGAAGCAGAGCTTGGAGCAGAAGAAGGGCTTGCTGCGGCGTTAACGGCTAGCGGGGCAAGAGGCTGCTTTACCGCCTGATCTGGGTCCGGGGCGCTGGAGGGCCTCGCTTAGAGCCTCCCCGGGGCCCAAAGAGTCTTCTAAAGCTTCTTGAAACGGTCTGGCCTTCTGGCGAAGGTGGGTGTGGAGCTGCGTGTCTCCTGTATTTTGATACTTGTCTCTATCAAGAAAGGAGCACTACTTGGGCAGCAGTCCAATGCAGTAGTACTTGTTTCCATTGCAGCAGACAGCACGGTGCTTTTTACTGTTATTGTCTTTATTCACTTCAGCAATGCACTTGGTCTCCCAGTTTGTTCTTCCTGGTGCTCTCTATTGCTTCTCCAACATTTGCTTGCCAGCTACACCATTGTCTTACTCCTGCTGCCTGCTTAATAGGGGTTTCACTTAAAGCACATAACAGATGAGAGTGCAAACATACAAAATCCATTAAAAAACACTATTTTAAAAGAGACATTAAAAAGTTGAGAATTGAACTTTGTGGCCTCTTCTGTTGCGCTGTGTGTGATCACCCTCTCAATTTCACGTCTAGCTTGCTCTTGATGCTGCCAAGTGTATGGGTCGGCAAGTGTCTTAGTTACACTCTGTTTTCTTACAGGTGTTTCAGTGATGCTTCTACTGATGCTTCTGCTAGACCTGAGTGGATACTTTGCTAGCAGAACATTGGTCATCAGCTGATATCTCTGGAACATCCTAAACTGTATGAAAAGGTAAACCAGAATGTTGTTTGCTATCTTCCTTTGTATATATAAAAACATTTTTAAATGCTTTTCTGGTATTTTTGAGTTTTCCATATTGCATATGTAGGAACTACATATATATATATATAGTAATAAAATTAACACCTCTGGTGAAGAAAGAAATTAAGAAGCATATTTCCCTTGAGCAGTAATGTATGATAAGTGACTAGCTGCAAGTGTGAGCAGGGTTTTGTAATTTTTCAGCCAAGACTTATGCCAGTAAATTAAAGCAGTATACTTAGTGAATGTTTTATTTGGTGTTTCAAATGGAACTGCCTGGCTTTTGATGAAATTTTGTGCACTCAATAGTTGTTTGTGTTGACTTAATGGTGGCTAATGAAAACTTGTCTAATCAGCATTGCAGAGAAAGAAAATATGGCAACCGTTGCTGGTAGCAAGGAGGTCGCTAGAGATCTAGATCATTGTGATATCCCATACTATATTTCTGAGTTTGTGGAAAGAGAAGTTGGAAATGACTGTGCTTCTCTTAGGAAGCTAGACAGGCTTATTGATCAACTGTCTGAAAATAAGAAGCAGTTAGAAGAACAGGTAAGCATCTTTCTTCTTTTTTGTCTTTTTTTGACTATGCTGTATGACTGGTGAAGTATATTTAACTAAACTAAAGCCATGTATTAAGGTCTCAAAGTACTGTGCTACACTGTGCAGTGTTTTTATCTCTGACTTCTCTGTGACTTTAGGTCCTTACAGTTTCATCAGAAGTCCCTAAAAGAATTCAGAATGCCTTAAAGAATGCTGAGGACTCTAAAAAGTCTCTGAATCAGCTTCTAGAAGATGAAACTCTTCTATTTGAGTCAGTCAGTAGCCACTTACTGAAAGCTCAGCCGTGGATGGAGGATCTTGATGTACTGATTGGTCAAGTAGAAGAGATTGAACGACACCTGGCCTATCTGAAATGGATTTCACGAATAGAAGAGTTAAGGTAAAGATTCTGAGACTGGTAACCACGTGTCTCCCATCCTTAAATACTTCAGCTATAAGGAAGTTTCATCTTCATTTTTCAACATACCAATGATGTTTTTCTGTTAATTCTAAGGCAGGTTTTTTTGCCTTGAATCTTCTTGTATTTTATAGTGATAGCATTCAGCAGTATCTGATGACAAACAATGTTCCAGAGGCAGCCAGTACTCTAGCATTCATGGCAGAACTGGATATTAAACTTCAGGAGTCATCTTGTTCTCATCTTCTTGCTTTTGTGAGATCCACTGTTAAATTCTGGCATAAAATTCTTAAGGATAAATTGTCTAGGTAAGGGATGTACTGTCACTCCTTTGTCTTTGCATTGTGCTGTAAGGTCATGTTACAGTGCTTGTTTTGCCTTGCAGTGACTTTGAAGAGGTACTAACCCAGCTTCGCTGGCCCTTTGTGGGGCCACCACAGTCTCAAGTATTTGGCCTTGCTGCACCAGCGAGTTCTCCAGATGTATACAACAATTTGGAGATGTTGTTTTGTCAGCTTCTGAAATTGCAGATCTCGTATCCTTGTAACTAGTTGGGGTGTATTTTAGTAAGAAACATAAATGTTAGCGATGCTTATTCTCAAGGAGTTTTAAAGTTTTGATAATATGAATTTTTATTGCTTTTGTATTAACATTACAGTGTTGGGTGGTTTGGGTTTTTTGGTTGTTGTTTGTTAACAAAATGCTATGTGCCAAACTTTTAGGCAGTGGCAACATTATCATTCCAATTCATCCAAGCTAGTGATCTCATGGTAGGTGCCAGCTTGCCAGCTCAGGTTTCATGAGGATCAGGGCTCATATAGTTCAGTAATATTACCCATGTTAATAAACGGTGATGTGTCTTTTATTTTACACAGCTAATGCTTTTTATTTCATTTCATAGTCTTACTTGAAGTCAGTTTTAATATTTTTACTGTGTCCTGTCCCAGAAGGAAAAGAGGGAAAGCTGAAGATATATTTCTCAGCAGGAGACTCTGCAAAAAACTGGGAGACTACAGCAGGATTTTCATTGCGTTGCAAGAGTAGTCTGCCTGTGAGGCTAATCAGAAGGCACTGCTGCTGATCCTGTTACTTTTTTATTCTCCCCCTCCCAGTGAAATGAAGCATAGATAGAACTCAACCAAGCAATTTATGCCGGATGTGGTGCCTTCGTTTCGGGATTTTTTTAAATCATGAAGTAGAAGATAAAAGGTCATTTTACTCAACTCTGAAATGGTAACAGCTTTAGTCTGGCAGACTGTGTCAATCAGTTACTTGAAAAGGGGAAATGATGTATTTATTAATCTCATAATTTCTTTTATTCTCCTTTAATAGATATGAGTAAGTCTGTCTCTTGGGACAGCCCCTGTGTTTGGTACTACTAATGGTGGGTTTCTGTGAGGAGTTTTTTAATGATACAGGTTTCCTAAATCAGACTGACTCAAGTGACTTGTTTTGGAATTGAAGAAATAATCCTTAGCAGCCCAAGTTGTATTAAATAGCAGATACACTGAAATATTTTTAATCTTTTATATTTGAGGAATAGTATTGATTACATAATACTGCCTTCAATTAATAGGAACTGAAGACCTCAGAAAGGTTCATTTGTATAAACCTATTCCATTGAAATAATGATGCTGGGAGAATCCAACAGTTAAATTTATCCTTGACTGTGAAACTCAGAGATGAGCTGTTAACCAAACCTAAACAGATGCCAGGAAAGTACTCTTTACCCCCATCACCACCCATTATCCTTCCGATACAGATCATGCTGAATCCTCTTCAGAAAAGATTCAAGTACCATTTCACTGGAAATAAGCAAACCAATGTTTTAAACAAGGTATGGGAGAAAGCTGTGTGGTTTTTCTTTTTTTCTTTCCACAATTGGTTCTTTAAGCAACAGATTGCTATATTTTAATTGTACAGCTTTGCTTTCTGGGCTTTTGATTCTTCAGAACTGTGCAGTTCTTGTGCCTACCTAAGTGTGGACAGACATCAGGGTTGCAACAACCCCATGCAGTGCTACAGGCTGGGGTCAGAGTGGCTGGAGAGTGGCCAGGCAGAGAGGGACCTGGGGGTACTGGTTGATGGGAGGCTGAACATGAGCCTGCAGTGTGCCCAGGCAGCTAAGAGGGCCAATGGCATCCTGGCCTGCATCAGGAACACTGTGGCCAGCAGGAGCAGGGAGGTCACTGTACACTGCACTGGTTAGGCCACACCTTGAATCCTGTGTCCAGTTCTGGGCCCCTCAGTTTAGGAAAGATGTTGACTTGCTGGAAGATGTCCAGAGGAGGGCAACAAAGCTGGGGAGGGGTTTGGAACACAAGCCGTATGAAGACAGGCTGAGGGAGCTGGGGTTGCTTAGCCTGGAGAAGAGGAGACTCAGGGGTGACCTTCTTGCTCTCTACAACTACCTGAAGGGAGGTTGTAGCCAGGCAGAGGTTGGTCTTGTCTCCCAGGCAGCCAGTACCAGAACAAGAGGACACAGTCTCAAGCTGTGCCAGGGGAGGTTTAGGCTGGATGTTAGGAAGAAATTCTATACAGAGTGGTTGCCCATTGGAATGGGCTGCCCATGGAGGTGGTGGAGTCACCTTCATTGGAGGTGTTCAGGAGGAGACTTGATGGGGTGCTTGGTGCCATGGTTTAGTTGTTTAGGTGGGTTGGATTGGTTCATGGGTTATATGCGATGATCTTGAAGGTCTCTTTCAACCTGGTTTATTGTATCGTGTTGTATTAGAGACCTTTCAGATACACAAGCATTTTCCATGGCCCAGGCAGTATTTTGCCTTTGCCTGGCTGCGTTACTACAATCTTAGCTTGACTCCCATCATTTCAGAAGTTACAATTAACTACTTCTGTCTCCTTGGAAATGGTTTTGCACTGTTCCTTATTACTCAGGCTCAAAGGCTGTACAAAGCTGCAACTTGGATTTCTAGCATTGCGTTTTTGCTACTTTCATGAAACTGAAAATGTTTGATTCTGCTGTTAAAGACATCTGTGTAAGGCATTATATAATTACTTTTCTGGGTTAAATTTTATCACTGACATACAAGACGAAATTGACTCTTGTATGAATTACCTGCAAAGACTGAGGATTTTTATCTGAGAATTACCACTGGAATAGGTTTCAACATGTTAATGCTACTCTAATTAATCTGGAGCCATTCTGTACAAGTTTAATTATGCAATTTCGTGTACTTATGTTGACAGTCTTGGGTAAGTTTAAATATATTTGCAACCCTGATAGTTGCTACTAAAGTGCTTTTAAAAATAGTGTTCCATACGTTAGTGAGGAAGAGGTTTTTTCGAACTGCATGAAGTGATATTATAAGCGAGCGGAAAATTACATCCAAGACAAAATTTATGAACAGGTGAACAACTGTTCTTCTGAAAAAGCTTATGAAGAAGAGTTTACAGGCAATTTGTGTCAGATCAGAAAGATAATCCAGCAGGGCTGTGCTCAAATTAGGTGTGTTTGCTTGTTGCTGTTGTGTCATTTTTTATTTGTTTGTTTGTTTTTTTCCCACATAATAACTTAGACTAAAGAAAATACCCTTGAAAGACATCAGCCTGGAAGGGATTACAAGTATTTCAGAGGACAAGCTTAGAGATCACAATGATCTTGGCAAGCTGGGGAAGGAGGGAGTATTTAAAAAAAAATAAATTAAAAAAATTCAGTAGGCAAGTGAAAATGCACACAGAAAACGTGGAAAATGCAAGTGCAGTGCAACAGAAGGTCCTTCGGCTGCTGGGAGTCATGAGGACGGGAACTGCTTCGGCTTGCTCTAACACTAATTATTTACCTGTATTATTTGGTCTGGAAAAAGGAAAAGCATAAAGGCATTAAAATGTGAGAGGGTGATAGATTTCCTACTTCCAAGGGAAAGGCGGAGTGGTGGTTGGTTACAGTGACAGAGTTTTTGGGAAGAATTTTTTTTCCAGGAGTGCATCCTTTTTGCTGTAGTAAGAAATAAGGACCTCATAGAAGAACAGGAGGAAGTACATGAAACAGAAAAAGAGGACCTTATGAGTGAGAAAGCAGTGAAGTAGGTAGAGATAATAACTGGAGGTTTTGCTTGAGAAGGAACAGATTAATTGGTGTATTAAACATAATGCTGCTTTTATGAAAATAAAACCCCGTAGAAGATTAAACTAAAGACTTGCATGATCTGAGATCCGGAGAAGAGACTGGTATTTTCAGAAGTTTGACTTGAAATATTAGTATTACTTGAGTAAATGCTGTTTGGTTGTGTCTAATGATTTCTTTTCTTTTTAAAACAAGCCTGAGTGGTATTTAACACAAGTACTCATGTGGATTGGAAATCACGCCAAGTTCCTCGATGACAAAATCCAGCCAATACTGAACAAGGCAGGATCTTCAGTGAATGCTGGGGTAAGGGCTTTCATAGGTTTGTGAGTCAGCTTACCATAAATTTTCATGTAAGCCCAGTTCCACTGATTTCACTAAGTATGTGGTGAGACGTAAGTCAATGTATGTGTTTTGTGACAATCTTACTCATTTTTTTCCTTCCAAAAGCTTGAATTCTCTCGTGCTCTAGTAATGCTGATTTTGGAGAAGTTGGCTACTGATATTCCATGCCTGCTGTACGATGACACACTCTTTTGTCACCTTGTGGATGAGGTACTTCTGTTTGAGAGAGAGTTATACAGCGTTCATGGTTATCTCAGCAGCTTTCCCAGTTGCATGCATATTCTGTCAGAAGAATCCTGCTTCCAAAGGTGGCTATCAGTGGAAAAAAATGTAAGACTGTAGATTTTTGTTGTCATTTATATTGCACAATTAGAAAGTATGTGTGTATTTAACAAAAATAGAATGGTCTTCTCAAATAGGATAAGTCACTTGGACAAGGCTGCTGCATGAGACATACATATTTTTATACTGTGATTATTTTGACTAAAACTTGGTTAGGCTCTTGATGGTGTTTCTGTGGGTTTCAGGACTTTTGCCCCTTAAGCTGCAGAGAATCCAGTAGGGTGGTTTTTAAACAAATGTTACATTTACCTGTGTGCAGACAAGGATGGACTTCAAATTGAAATAGGGGAAGGGTACTAACTTCTGAAAAATGAAAGGGAAATGTATTGGAAAGGAGCAAGCCAACTATTTAAAAAACCCCAAACCCTTGTAGTGGGTTGAGGCAGCCCCCTCCCCACCACGGGCAAAATAACGACTCTGACAAATGGATTGCAGAAGTGATGGAAAAGTTTAAATAGAAAAAGGTGAAGGTGCACAAAGAAACCAAAAACAGTGACAGAGGAAACCCCAAAACACACCCAGATGAACCCCATCCCCACCTGAGGGTGGGCCCAAGACCCCCAGGGCTCGTTCTTCCCCCACTGCTAGGCTAGTCTCAGCTGGCCAGGCCTGAGACCGCCCATCCCCCTGGCCTTAGGCCTAGCCAGGCCCAAGGCCGGGAGACGTCTCCCCAGTTACCGGGTGCTGGCGAGGGAAGAAAGAGCAAGAGGCGGACGCCACGCAAGATCTTATAGCGGTGCAGGGGGTTGTGGTAGGAGATACACGGTTTTCCTGTGTCCACCCACTGGGCTGGACTGCTGGACACAGGAAGTGTGCCATGCAGCATAAGGGCACCCAGCCCAAACCACCACACCCTAGAAACAACAACCCCCCCACTCAACTCTGACATAGTCAATGGCATTGCAACTGCAGGTACTATGAAGCTGGTCATCAGTAGTTTATGTAACCTGAAAGTGTAAAATTGAATTTGATAGAGATAAGGCTTTTACGTTTGTATATTTTTAGAGGAGGTTTTGCTAGGAAATTTTGTAATTATTATTAAAAACTTGAAAGAATTTACAAGTTTTGTGTGTTTCAGTTGCTCTACAGAAAATGGACTCTATGCTTTCATCGGAGGCTGCGTGGATATCACAATACAAAGATATCACCGATGTAGATGAAATGAAAGTTCCAGACTGTGCTGAAACTTTTATGACTCTGTTGTTAGTTATAACAGGTAATCTATAAGCATTGTTCTTGTTTTGAATGCATAGTAAAAAAGCACTTCAGGAAACTTCATGGAACACTGGAACAGGTTGCCCAGGGAGGTGGTTGAGGCCCCTTCCCTGGAGATACTCAGGGTAAGGCTTGATGAGGCCCTGGACAGCCTGATCTAGTTGAGGATGTCCCTGCTGACTGCAGGGAGGTTGGACTGGATGACCTTTGGAGGTCCCTTCTGGCCTGGACCATTCCGTGATTCTATGAAACCGATTTTTTGACTAAAGAAATTGTCAGCAGTACTGAGCAAATAATGCTGCAAAGTTCTGATGTTTGCAATGCAACAAAAGCTTTCCTACTCATTCTGTATTTTGGACGCTAAGTCGAGCAGGAGTAATCTTTAGCTAGTGACTTGTTTACAATTTATTTAAAAAAACCCAACTTGATATTTAGAATATTAAAGCTTGCTCATACTTGAGAGTATATAAATTATTACAGTGCACTAATGGAAAAATGCTACCATTCCTTTTGAATCTGTGACAACTTAGAATGCCTGCTTTGGTGGAACAGAGCATTAAGAGCAAGTAAGTTTTCAGGAGACAATTAGTAGGGGCCACACTGAACAGTGTGATATAACCATCTACTGCTTCAAGTGTTAGAATACCAAATACCGGTGGAATCAGGAGGAAGAATGTGATTTCTTTACATGTTGCTTTTGCATTGAGTAGTTTCCCTGAAACTACTAAAATGTCAGCTGGTTTAAATACTATGTTTAAACACTCCTAGGTGTTGGGCTGTATAAAGATGATTAATGTTTCTTGTTTGAAGAGCTCTTATTCAGTGTTGGAAAACCTAAAAACCTTTTATGAATGTCTTTCCAGACAGGTATAAGAATCTTCCATCAGCTTCCCGAAGACTGCAGTTCCTGGGCCTACAGAAGGAGTTGGTTGATGATTTCAGGATACGATTAACTCAAGTGATGAAGGAAGAGACTAGAGCTTCTTTAGGATTCCGATACTGTGCAATCCTGAATGCCGTTAACTACATAGCAACAGTGTTAGCAGACTGGGCTGACAATGTGGTAAGTGGTTATACTTAAATAAAATGTTAAATAGACTTTGGGTATTTCTTTCATAACAAACACTTTCAATACTGTTTATCTAAGTGTCTTCAGAAGAATTGATTACTGAAAAAAACAGAACAAGATGTAAATTCAGACTGAGAAGAGATGCATAAATAAGGACAGGTTATTGTTTGAGATATAAGTTTGAGAGAGAGTTATACAGCGTTCATGGTTATCTCGGCAGCTTTCCCAGTTGCATGCATATTCTGTCAGAATATGGGCCCCTCAGTTTAAGAAGGACATCAAGACACTTGAATGTGTCCAGAGAAGGGCAACAAGGCTGGGGAGAGGCCTTGAGCACAAGCCCTATGAGGAGAGGCTGAGGGAGCTGGGGTTGTTTAGCCTGGAGAAGAGGAGGCTCAGGGGAGACCTCATTGCTCTCTACAACTACCTGAAGGGTGGTTGTAGCCAGGAAGGGGTTGGCCTCTTCTCCCTAGCAACCAGCACCAGAACAAGAGGACACAGTCTCAAGCTGCACCAGGAGAAGTTTAGGCTTGAGGTGAGGAGAAAGTTCTTCACTGAGAGAGTGATTCACCATTGGAATGGGCTGCCCAGGGAGGTGGTGGAGTCACCATCCCTGGAGGTGTTCAGGAGGGGACTGGACGTGGCACTTGGTGCCATGGTCTAGTCATGGGGTCTGTGGTGACAGGTTGGACTTGATGATCTTCGAGGTCTCTTCCAACCTTAGCTATACTGTGATACTGTGGAATGGAACAATCCTCATAGACAAAGCAATCTCCTTTGCATGCTTCGGATTGGGGAAAAAAAAAAAGTAGTGAATTGATTTTTGGAGATCTCTGAGCCAGTGTTAACAGCTTTGCTGTCGAATTGCATGCGGTCACCTATGTACCAACTACTCCCATGGCAGGTTAGCTTGAAGTGGTTATTGGTACATAAGTCAAAACACTTGTTGCACGTAAAGTAATGGGTATCGTGTGCAAGATGAGCAGCCTGCAGATTCTTTTCATCCTCACGGGAAATTGTGGCGCACTCAGCCTTCATGTTGTATAGTGTGGATAAGCATCTTGATCTGCTTGAAAGCAAAACCAAATGGTAACCAGTGTCATATTAAACGTGATCCATTTTTTTGCTGTTGTCAGTCCAGCAGATTATTTGATTTAATGAATAATTATTTTGCAAACAAATGACAATTAAAGATTGTAGTTTACTTTTGTGAACATCAAAAAGATCAAAAGCAGGGTATTGTTGTTTTTGAGTATTCTGCTGTCAATCTTAAATACCTTTTCGATATTTCTTAAGGTCTCTTTCATTATCTATCTGCTGTTGATTCTGAGACCTGTATAAGTTCCATTGCTAAGATTAAACCACCATGATTTTGGTTTTTGCTAGATTAAGACCATGGGTAAAGATAAGAAAATTGGTTTTAAAATCTTAACAGCTGACGTTCATAAATACGTCAGGTGAGTGTTTTCTAGAACTGTGCCTATTAAAGGGCCAATGCAGAGTTCAGATGGTAAGCTTACTTTTTGAACTATTCATAATCTGGTTTTGTTTCTCTAGTTCTTCTTGCAGCTACAGCAGGCTGAGCTGGAGGTTTGTGCAGAGAATAATGCTGTCAGTAAACTGCAGCTAGGGCAGCTGGCTTCAATGGAGAGCTCTGTCTTCGATGAAATGATTCAGCTCCTGGAACGCCTGAAACATGACATGCTGACTCGGCAAGTAGATCATGTCTTCAGAGAGGTCAAAGATGCAGCAAAGCTGTACAAAAAAGAGAGGTGATTGTCAGTTTACTCTTTTCCCATATTACAATATTATTTCATATTAAAAATATTGAGGTAAATATAGGGAAAATTATTTTCCTGAATAGGAATAGCAAAGGGTTGTAAGTTTTGGAAAACTCTTTTAATGTTTATTTTAAGACTATCTTACTGCTACATTTTCTAAAGCAGTTCCACAATCAGGAGAGCATCATCTTGAAAACTCTAGGAAGAATTCTAGTTTTGACAAGAATTATTTTCTAGAGTTAATATGATGTGCCTGTAATGACTTGTTCTGTCTTTACAGTCTCACAGGGCTGCTCGAATGTTTGCTCCCAAGTAGAATTTCTGAAATGCTTCATAAAAGGAACACAACCACTTGATTTTAAATTTTTTTTTTTTTTTTAGATTAGATGGGGTTCTCTGAATGACATGTTCATAAATGTATACCTAAAGCATGAGTTTAATATATAATGAAATCTGGATACAGCACTAGCCTGTGGTTACTTTTAGATTTGAAATGGGAGGGGGAACTCTCTCTGAACCATTGTAATTGGGTAAGGTTTGGGGTGGGTTTGTTTGCTTTTCTTAAAGGATAATTTTAACTGCAGTTGGCAGAGAGGGACCTGGGGGTGCTGGTTGATGGGAGGCTGAACATGAGCCTGCAGTGTGCCCAGGCAGCCAAGAGGGCCAACTGCATCCTGGCCTGTATTAGGAATAGTATGGCCAGCAGGAGCAGGGAGGTCATTGTGCCCCTGTACTCTGCTTTGGTTAGGCCGCACCTTGAGTCCTGTGTCCAGTTCTGGGCTCCTCAGTTTAAGAAGGAGATTGAGACACTTGAACGTGTCCAGAGAAGGGCAACAAGGCTGGGGAGAGGCCTTGAGCACAAGCCCTATGAGGAGAGGCTGAGGGAGCTGGGGTTGCTTAGCCTGGAGAAGAGGAGGCTCAGGGGCCACCTCATTGCTCTCTACAACTACCTGAAAGGTGGTTGTGGCCAGGAAGGGGTTGGCCTCTTCTCCCTGGCAGCCAGCACCAGAACAAGGGGACACAGTCTCAAGCTGCAACAGGGGAAGTTTAGGCTCGAGGTGAGGAGAAAGGTCTTCACTGAGAGAGTGATTCGCCATTGGAATGGGCTGCCCAGGGAGGTGGTTGAGTCGCCGTCCCTGGAGGCGTTCAAGAGGGGACTGGATGTGGCACTTGGTGCCATGGTCTAGTCGTGAGGTTTGTGGTTACAGCTTGGACTCGATCTTCGAGGTCTCTTCCAGCCTTGGTAATACTGATTATTTAATATGAATTACAATGACTTCGGTGTGATAATTTCTTTCAGGTGGTTATCTTTACCATCTCAAGCAGAGCAAGCAGTCATGTCTTTATCAAGCACAGCTTGCCCAATGTTACTGACCCTAAGAGACCGCTTGCTACAACTGGAACAGCAGCTCTGTCACTCACTGTTCAAAGTTTTCTGGCAGATGCTTGCAGAGAAAGTGGATATTTACATATATCAGGAAGTAGGTATCAGCCAGTTGTGCCCTATGGAATACAGTGTAGTAGGTGTCAGTTGTAGCTGAAACAGCAGATGTACCTCTTTGTGTTTGCAGATAATTATGGCAAATCATTTCAATGAAGGAGGAGCAGCACAACTCCAGTTTGACATGAGTCGAAATCTGTTCCCTTTATTTTCACACTACTGCAAGAGGCCAGAAAACTACTTCAAGCAGTAAGTAGTCAAAGTTCTTATTTACCAGTATTTCAGAAGTGAATGTTCAGTTGAATATGTTTTACATATCGCCAGTGAGTGTTTCAGAGTTGGCTTTGATCGTATAAGGATCATGTATGCTTCCAGTGCTTACAAATAGGGAAGTTCTGCTTGTGCAGTTTTTACTTGCATAGCAACAAATTGTGGCATGTGTTCTGGAGTATTTTGTGTGGTCAGGATGTTCATATACATTAACTTAGGGAAGAAATACAAAGAGCACAGACTGCCAAAGCTGGGGACAAAAGCAGCTCCACAGAGAAAGACCTACTGGACAGCAAGTTTGCCATGGGACAGCAATGTGCCGTTGTGGCCAAGAGAGCCAACAGTAGCCTGGAGTGTATCAAAAGCGTGTCCAGCAGGGACGTTCTTCTCCCCTTTACTCTGCCCTGCTGAGACCACGTGTGGAATACTGTGTCTAGTTTTGGGCTCCCCAGTTCGAGAGACAGGGACCTGCTGGAGAGAATCCAGTGGAGAGCCCGGAGGACAATTAGGGTACTTGAGCATCTCCTGTATGAAGAGAGACTGAGAGGCCTGGGGCTGTTTAGTCTTGAGAAGACTGAGAGGGGATCTGATCAATGTGTATAATTATCTGAGGGGTGGGTGGGGGAGTGGGACCAAGCTCTTTTTGATTGTGCACTATAAGACGACAAGGAAGAACAGGTATAAGCTTGAACATAGAAAATTTAACCTCAACATGAGGAGAAACTTCTTTACAGTGCGGGTGACAGAGCACTGGAGCAGGCTGCCCAGAGATGTTTTGCAGTCTTCTTCTCTGAACACATTCAAAGCCCACCTGGATGCATTCCTGTGCAGGCTACCCTAGGTGATCCTGCTTTGGCAGGGGGGTCAGACTTGATGATCTCTGGAGGTCCCTTCCAACCTCTAATGTACTGTGATATAGTTCAAACGTATTACATTTTCTTAGTTTAAACCAGTATTTTTCCTATGTTCCCACTTGTACAGCAGTCTAGTTGCTTTCATTGATGAGAAGCTACTTTCATGGTTAGTATTTTGTAAGTAGTCCAGTCTTCTAAAGAGTCTAGTGCTAAACTCTTAGGCTAATGGGGCACGAGTCTTAATGTTTTAATATGGAGCACGGCCTTCAAAGTGAAGGTATTTGCATTCTCAAATGTTGTGTTTCTGTGTCATCTCCTGGTTTAACTTTTAGCACATCACCGTTATAAATGTAATTGACACATGCACGTTATTGCCAGCGTAAGAGGAAGCATGCATAAAGGAACCATCATAAATGATGCATAATGGGTACCTGGCTATCTTTAGACTAGAAACAATGTGACAAATACAAGGTATCCGTTTGCTCCCTATGATATTAGGGAAAATGTTCAGATTCTAGGAGCTGTCTGTTACACAGTACATTTAAAGAGTAGTTTAAGAAGTTTGTAATTATCTTAGGGGACAATGTAGTTAGGGAAGGCCAGATTCATAGAATGGTTTAGTTTGGAAGGAACCTTAAAGATCATCTAGTTCCAAAACCCCCTGCCATGGGCAGAGTCACCTTGAACAACTCCAGAGTAGGGGAATCCACAGCCCTCACTATAAAGAATTGCTTAAAGCTGTCCCCTCTCGTCCTATCACTATGAGCCCTTGTAAAAAGTTCTTTCCTGGATTTCTTGTAGGTCCCCTTCAGGTACTGGAAGGCTGCTATAAGGTCACCCTGGATCTTCTTTTCTCCCAACTAACAGTCCCAACTCTCGCAGCCTGTCCACGTAGGGAAGGTTCTCCAGGTCTGTGATCATTGTTGTGGTTCTCTGGATGTACTCCAGCAGTTCAATGCTGCCCTTATGCTGGGGACACCAGAATTGGACACAGTACTCCAGGAGGGGTCTCACAAGAGCAGGGGGCAGAATCACTTCTCTTATCCTGCTGGTCACACTTCTTTTGATGCATGAAGTGGTAAATCCTATTCTGTAATTTTAATACTAGTGAAAAAACTTGGGAAGCAAAAGCCATGCTGAACACTGGGAGGCAAAATACTGATGTTTATGAAATACACATAATGGAAATGGCTTAGACACTGAGAAGTGGTATAATATCTGCCTTGATCTAGGCAATACCTTTCAGTTTAATAAGTCTGATCCTTTTCAGAAGTCCATGGAGATTTACTTTGTTTTTTGTTGTCAATCACTGTTAGCAGAGGATAAAAAAGAAGGGTATCTTACGGGTGCTTCTCACATTAATCTATGTAACTTTTTCCTCTAGCATAAAAGAAGCCTGCATCATCCTGAACCTGAATGTTGGCTCTGCATTGCTTCTGAAGGATGTACTACAGTCAGCTTCAGAAAATGAAACATCAAAGCTAAACCAGCCATCTGCAACAGCAGCATTAAATGAACTTGGAGTTTATAAATTAGCTCAAAAGGATGTTGAGATCCTTCTCAATTTGAGAGCTAGTTGGCCAAACACAGGGAAATAAAGACTTCAGAACTCGTTAATAACTTTAGTCTAGATTACTTATATCAAACAGTAGCACTAAACCTGGATTGTTTTTCACAATACTTTATGCTGAAGGAGTGGTCTAATTTTATGTCTTCTTGTATACAGATTTTAAAATAATTCAAAATACTATTGCCTGTGCTGATCTCCTTTCCCATGCCATGGCGTTCAGAAGCTAAATCAGCCTTCATCTCCTGTGAACACTGGTGTGTGCTGCACAAGGAATAAAGAGCACTTACAGTGTAAATACACCTCTGTATAATATGGGCACCTACTCCTTGGGCACTGGTCCACCTGCACTTAAACAGATACCATACATCTATACATCCCAGCTGAGAGGTGTTACATTAAATTGTGTATGAACAGAAACATGGAAGGAATATGTCACTTTGGTCCCTTATTCATATAAAGGGTTTTTTTTCTTTGCTATATCAGAGTGCCTCTTTGTAAAAATTTTCTTCCCTTAAAAATTTGCATAAATGCTGTTTTCAAACTTTCAACATAGTCTCTTCTTGGGAAGTGCTGCTTTCTTCAGCTAGATCTGCTGGAGGGCAGAGAGGCTTTGCCAAGGGACCTCAACAGACTGGACAGATGGGCAGAGTCCAATGGCATGAGATTGAACACATCCAAGTGCCGGGTTCTGCACATTGGCCACAGCAACCCCATGCAGTGCTACAGGCTGGGGTCAGAGTGGCTGGGGAGCTGCCAAACAGAGAGGGACCTGGGGGTGCTGGTTGATGGGAGGCTGAACATGAGCCTGCAGTGTGCCCAGGCAGCCAAGAAGGCCAATGGCATCCTGGCCTGCATCAGGAACAGTGGGGCCAGCAGGAGCAGGGAGGTCATTCTGCCCCTGTACACTGCACTGGTTAGGCTGCACCTTGAGTCCTGTGTCCAGTTCTGGGCCCCTCAGTTTAGGAAGGATGTTGTCTTGCTGGAACGTGTCCAGAGGAGGGCAACAAGGTTGGTGAGGGGTTTGGAACACAAGCCCTATGAGGAAAGGCTGAGGGAGCTGGGGTTGCTTAGCCTGGAGAAGAGGAGACTCAGGGGTGAGCTTCTTGCTCTCTACAACTACCTGAAGGGAGGTTGTAGCCAGGCAGAGGTTGGCCTCTTCTCCCAGGCAGCCAGCACCAGAAGAAGAGGACACAGTCTCAGGCTGTGCCAGGGCAGGTTTAGGCTGGATGTTAGGAAGAAGTTCTATACAGAGAGAGTGATTGCCCATTGGAATTGGCTACCCGTGGAGGTGGTGGAGTTACCTTCATTGGAGGTGTTCAGGAGAAGACTTGATGGGGTACTTGGTGCCATGGTTTAGTTGTTGGGTGGGTTGGATTGGTTGATGGCTTGGATGTGATGATCTTGAAGGTCTCTTCCAACCTGGTGTATTGTATTATTGTATTGTATTATTATTGTACTCTGATGTGGTGAAGTGCGTCTTTCCTTTGGAAAAAAAAAACCCAAACCAGCACTTCACAAGCCCCAAAACCGACTTAGAAACAAAATTGCCGTTAATTTTATTCAATGGTAATGAACCAACAACTAATAACCTCTTACTATAAGTCACAAACTGAAGGAGGAAACTCCCACACCACACTCGCTTCGTTGTGTAAAAGAAATCTCTACTTTTTGGTGTTTACCCACCTAATTCAAGAAGAACTACTTTAGTTAATAGCTGTGCCTGTCCTTTTCAATTAAAGAAGGGAGAAATGATGGGGGGGGGGGGAAGAGAATGCTACTTAGTACTTATCCACAGCTGATAACCCAGAAGCAGCATTTAGTCATATGTTTATTTTTAATACCTGTAACAGACAACTGCTCAAACTAACACACAGTCCAGCTCTTCAGCATCTTTTTCTTCCTATAATAGAACAAAAATCTAGTTAGATAACAAGGATAATTAGTTTGTTGCCATTCAGAGATTGGGCATTACCACAAAATTGTCCCCCAGAACTGTACCTTGACCATAAGAAATTATCCTGAGTTTGTTTCACCTACAGTTGTGCTGCTACCTCTGGCAAAGATGGTGACACCATTTCACATTTCTAGATCAGTATTTGAACCCCTGGGCTACCCCAGTAACTATCTGACCTGAAAGGCAAGTAATGTGAGCCCTTTAGATCCTGGAACTGAGGTGGTGGAGGAAAATGCCAAGTTTGGTTCACATTTACAGAAGCTAAGGAATGCTGGGCCAGTAACTGACCATTTAAAAACACTGCCACACAAAACAAATGGGTTAACCTTAACCCAGCAAGTTTTGTAAAAGGAAATCTCAGTCAAGTATCTCTTCTGTGTGTGCCCCCCCTGCAAAGACTTTGACTTAAACTTACACTTCTTCCTTGAATATATCCAGTGTGATATTAATATCATCTTCAAACTGTACATCTTCAGTGCTCAGTCCCAAAGTTTTAAGAGCTGAAGTGAAGGAAAGAGAATTTCCTATGCAAGTCTTGTAAAGATTCAATCAATATCTTAAAGCAGCCTAGATAAAGTAGGTACTTTTTTTAACTTTCCAAGCTGTGTAGTGGCAGAGGTGTGGATACTTTTAAAGCCTACAGATGGGTAGTTTTGAAACTATTTTAATAATTCTGTGTAAAACAACCCCATGAGCTGCCGTTCAGGCCAGACACACCTTCTCTGTACTGTGCTGCCGTTATGTGGCCTTGGCCTACAACTTCCAGCAAGCTGAACATGGCCTCCAGGTTGCCTTCGTCCATCAGGTCAGGGTACTCGCTGTCGTCTCGTTTTCCAGCCTTCACCCTTTCCAGCACCTGGATCAGGAACTCGCGGGGGCTTTCTACAACGAAGAAAAATTGCCCAAAGCTGAGGGACAATTCGCTAGAGACCGAAGGCCACAGGATCCCATCTTCTGCCCCCCCCCCCCCCCCCCGAATCCCGCTTTTCGCGGCGGGAAGGGTGTGCGCGTTTGGGGAAGGCGGGTCTGCAGCTGCCGGGGCTGAGACGGGTACCCGCCCCAACCCTGCCCTCCCCGCCCCGGGGCGGCGGTGGAGCAGCCGCGCACCGGGTCGGTGGTAGAGCAGCAGCGCGCCGAGGCGCTGCATCAGCTCGGGAGCCGGTGGCGCCGCAGGTAGTCGCCGCTCTGCTGCTCGTGATCCGCCATCCCGCGTTGCTGGGAGACCGCGCGTGCGTCCCCGCCCCGCGAGCCGTGAAGGAGGCCGGCGGCACTGCCCTCTGGGAGCGGGGTGGAGGACCGGGCAGCGGCCGCGCAGGCACGGAGAAGGCCTCGGTGAAGACACCACAACAAGGAAAAGAATGGGGGGCTCGGCGGGAGGGAAAGCAGACGCTCGGCAGAGCAGGCGGGGTGCGCCTTCGGTCGGGAACGAACTCGAGTTGGAAAGAAGCTGTAAGGATCACCGAGCCAAACCTGCGCCTCGCAGGGCTGCATAACGCCAAACCAACCATCAGCACTCTTCCTGCCCTCCTCTGCCTCAGGGGTTTTGGGATACCCAGACGTGTACTGGGTGGGTCCAGTCTGTACGGGGAAGTGGCCAGGGGATCGAGGCAGAGGAAATGGGATTACCGAGGTTTTACAGACTGCACAGCCACTGCTTCAACGGGTAGAAAGTGGGAAGCAAAAAATTAATTTGCCTAGATGTCATCACATTAGCACTAGAACAGAAAATCTTCACATCCAGCCAAGTTACTTGTTTGTATCACAGTTGCATTAATTCACGGGGAAAGCAAATTACATGCTTTTGGCTTTAACAGTTCACAGAATCACAGAAACATGTTAGACCCTCAGGATCACCAAGTCTAATCGACAACCCTACTCTGCAAGGTTCACCCCTAAACCATATCCCCAAGCACCACATCCAAACGACCCTCACACACTTTCAGGGTTGGTGACTCAACCACCCCCTGGGCAACACATTCCAATGCCTGACCACTCTTTCAGTGAAAAATTTTTTCCTAATGTCCAGTCTAAACCTACCCAGTCACAACTTGAGGCTGTTCCCTCTTGTTCTATCACCTGTGAGAAGAAACCAGGACCAACCTCTCCACAATGACCTTTCTGGTACATAGCAATGACGTCTCCCCTCAGCCTTCTCTTCTTGAAACTAACCACCTCCAGCTCCTTCAGTCTCTCTTAATCAGATTTATTCTCTGGACCCTTCCCCAGCTTTGTTGCCCTGCGCCACACTCAACTCCTGCACCTCCACATCCCTCTGGTATTGAAGTGCCCAAAAGTGGACCCAATACACACGGGAACAATCACCTCCTTACTCCTGCTGGACACACCAATTCTAATCCAAGCCAGGATGCTACTGGCTTTCTTTGGCCGTGCCCTTTGTCACTAGGTGTCATATCATTCCTCCCCCTTCCCTCCCATGTAGTGATGCCCATGTTTTATGTTGCCTTCCTTTCACGGTAATACACAGAAAGTGTTTTTCACATCCATTGTTAATTCCATGTCTAGCTCAACTTTGTCTTTCTTAGTTCTGTTTCAGCATGCCTAGGCAGCATTTCTATATTCTTCCAAGGTAGCCCACCCCTGCTTCCACAGTCTGTATATTTGCCTTTTGGATTTGATTTCAGTCAGGAGCTCCCCATTCAACTTCTGCATAGCAGAATGGTCTGTTGTGCTTCAGGTAACTCTGCTGGGCCCTTCAGGGCAGTCCTCTGTGGGATTCTGCCAATAAAATGTCTGCAGGAGACAAAGTCTGCTCTCCTGAATTCTGTGGCTGCAATTTATCATCCTCACTTCTCAATGTTCTCCACCAGCCCTTCCTTATGTGTAAGCAGCATGTCTAGCACAGCATGTTGAGCACTTCTGTCAAGAAATTGTCCTTGATGCACACAAGTAGCCTGGATCACTTGGGCCTCCATCGTGCCGCCGTCCCAGTCCGTTCCACAAGAACAAGAGCCTGCAGGTGTAAGGCTAAGCTGTGCATGTTGTTGCTTCCCTTTTGTTTTTTTATGATGTCAACTGCAAAATAAAGACTAAATCTGTCATCAAAAATCATACAGTGGAAAAAATTAAATATCAGGAATCAGACAAATACTTCCAGTTACTCTTTCTGACTCAAAAATAAGTAAAAATAGGTCACAAAATGGCTAGTTTAGTATCAGGAGACTAAGCCCTCTAACAGACCTGACCAATTCCTAATTGACTGAAACCCCAAGAAACTGACTTCCTAGAATGGGGGTGGGACCCTTGCTGAAGGCAAAAGGGAAAATAAGTTACTTAGCATGAGCCTTCATTCTTTCAGATCTACAGTACATTTGCCCATTTTAGTGTGGCTCTGAGCCCATAGCTCTTAAGACCACAGCTGATTTTATTTTAGCAGTATTTGTAAAGCAAGTCCAGACTGCACAAGGTGGTGGAGAAGAGAGATCCATCTCAGTGAGCTTGGTTTCTCTGACCACCTCACAGTCCAAAAAGACATTCTGAGCAACAGGAAGGCTGGACATGCAGTTTGGAAGCAAAAGGAAGTGTCAATTATGCACCTCCAATTACTTACGTTACTGCACAGTAACTTCTGTCTTTTCCTGTATTTGACTGTAAGTCCACATTTCTTCTCACGGTAGTCATTCCAGACAGTGCCCTGTAAAAGCACAGTTACCAGCAAGAGGTCTTGGAGTACTTCAATGTCAGCATTGCTCTACCAAGTCAAACAGTTCTGGATGCATCGACCTTTGGTGAAATTGAGTATCAATGTAAGTGGTTTCCCAGAGGTGTCACAAACAGACATACTCTTCATATAAGCTGCAATACTGTAATAGAGAATGTGCTGATTACTGAGGATAGAAAATAATGTTATCAAGTCAGCTACACAGCTGACCATCCTTACTGTAAAGATGTTCATGATTCCTCAAAAGAAAATAACTTTCTTGGAGAACATGTTAAATGCTTGGTCTGTGAAAGTAAAAATGCAAGACTTAAAAGAGTGGACAACAGTTTCTCCGCCTCATTCTACGCTGTCTTACAAACAAAGCAGCTAAATTGATTCAAAGGAAACTGTGGTGCATCTCAGGGAGACATTGGGGAAAAAAAATCTGCTGAAAAATCTGTCTAGGAAAGACACAGTAGAGTGTGAAAGGTGATGAGATGTTGGGCATCACCATCTCTGAGAAGAATTCTAAGCTACCAAAAAACCTGAGGAATGAATCACAAAGACCAAGCACTGAATGCTTCATTTGCCATTAGCAAAATACCCTAAGGCTGCTCTAGGGAGTTTTCCTGAGGAAATGACCCTTCAGGTCCTTGAGAGAGGAGTCAGATCATCATCATTGCTTTCTTCACATTTGGATCACAAGACAAGAGCATCCTGCTCAACGCAGGGTCACTGCTGAGGCTGGACTCAAACCGTTATCCAGTTTGCATTTGAAAACCTCAGAACTTGAGCACTTTGTTCTAACACCTGACTGTCTCTGTAGAAGGAAGGTTATCCCCTGTATCCAGGCTGAACCTCCCTTTTAAGTCCATTGCTTCTCACCCTCCCAGCATCAATCACTGCAGAGCCTGGTTCTGGTATCCCAGTGACTTCTTCATAGGTACTGGCAGGCTGCTGTTATGTCCCCTTAAATCAGGGGAGAATTAAGCCAAGAGATAGAGCCAGACGTTCATTACACTGCTCACCGACTTGAGTTTTGCTTGTATTTCTAGATCTTTTCCCTTTTTCTTTCTTGTCAGCCTCATAAGGGATTTTGAAGGCCAGACTGGGCCCCAATGCCCTGGACAGAAATTCAAGATGAAGGCTTCACTGACATATCTTTCAGGCTTCACCAGCGTTTGACTGCACATGAAAGGAGTTTGGTTTTGGAAGACCAGCTGTGAAAGTCATGGGAGTGAGTGGTCCATTAAGAGAACTGTTAGAAATGAAAAGCCCAACAGAGTCTGTTATGCACTCCAGGAGCAAACATGCACTTGGTTTGTTCTAGGTTAAGGAGCATGAATGGAGCATGTGCCTTTGAATGGTTTTATCATCCATGCTCAGGGTGTGAAGCTCTAGGCCTTGGAAGCACTCTGCAAAATGACACAAGTGAAAAACAGCTTTCTGCACCTTCCTGATGTCTCTTTGATAATGAAGTAGCAAGCCCAGTGTGTTGGTATTATTGTTCAGGTTATGTGGCCACACAAATCCTAAGAAAAATCAACAAGGAAGGAGTACCTCAAGGCAAGGTTAAAACAAACAAACAAACAATACAATACAATAAACCAGGTTGGAAGAGACCTTCAAGATCATCGCGTCCAACCCATCAACCAATCCAACCCACCTAAACAACTAAACCATGGCACCAAGCACCCAATCAAGTCTCCTCCTGAACACCTCCAATCAAAGTGACTCCACCAACTCCAGCCTGAAAGGTCCCTCTGCAAAGCCTCTCTACCCTCCAGTAGATCAACTCCTGCCCCCAGCTTGGTGTTGTCTGCAAATTTACTGATGATGGACTCAATGCCCTCATCCAGATCATCAATAAAGATGTTGAAGAGCATGGGGCCCAGCACTGATCCTTGGGGCACACCACTAGTGACTGGCTGCCAGCTGGATGTGGCTCCATTCACCACCACTCTCTGGGCTCGGCCCTCCAGCCAGTTCCTAACCCAACGCAGTGTGATCCTGTCCAAGCCATGGGCTGACAGCTTGGACAGGAGTTTGCTGTGAGGGATGGTGTCAAAGGCCTTGCTGAGGTCCAGGTAGACCACATCCACAGGCCTCCCCACATCCACCAGGCGGGTCACCTGATCATAGAAGGAGATCAGGTTGGTCAGGCAGGACCTGCCCTTCCTAAATCCATGCTGGCTGGGCCTGATCCCTTGGCCATCCTGTAAGTGCTGTGTGATCGCACTCAAGATGACCTGTTCCATAATCTTGCCTGGCACTGAGGTCAGGCTGACAGGCCTATCATTCCCTGGCTCGTCCAACCAGCCCTGCTTGTGGATGGGCACCACATTGGCCAGCTTCCAGTCTTCTGGGACCTCTCCAGTGAGCCAGGACTGCTGAAAAATGATGGAGAGCGGCTTGGCCAGCTCATCTGCCAGCTCTCTCAGCACCCTAGGATGGATCCCATCCGGTCCCATGGCCTTGTGGGGGTCCAAGTGGCTCAGTAGATCTCTAACTGCCTCCTGGAGCAGCGGGAAACTATGCAGCTCCCTGGCTCCTTCTGCCAGCTCTGCAGGCCAGCTGTCTGGAAGACGTTCTGTCCTGCTAGTATAAATTGAGGCAAAGAAGGTGTTAAGTACCTCTGCCTTTTCCTCATCTTTTGTTACAACAAACAAAAACCCCAAAACAAAAACCATACCACAACCCTCCCTGCCAACTGATTTTGAGTCAAAATACATGAAAACTAAAGAAAAGAGACGTCAAATAGAATTTTAAGAGTGGAACCGACCAGAAGGGAATGTTTCTTGCGCAGGCTGGTTGAGAGCATCTTCAGAACTCTGGTGACTGGCCAATGTATTCTGCATCATGAAAGACTGAAAAGGATGAGCCCCAGTAATCCTCTTCTAGTGATCTGTCCACTTGCTTTGGACACAGCTCTCCAAATTGGAGAGTATATTTGCCACTGCCACTCTGCAGCGATGCTTTTTCTGTCACCATTCGCTTCTCTGCCTCTGTAGGGACCAGGCTGGTGCAGATGCAGGACTCAGGATTGCAGTCATGAGTTCATCAGACCATTTGTTGTACTTACCAACATGCCTTTCTACCTCTAGCATTCTGTCAATATACTTTGTTCATGTTAGACAACTTTCCTGAAAAAGTCTCTTGTGGTGTCACATCATCCATATTAGTAACTGCTTCAAGTTAATCAAACCAAGACTCAGCTTCAGAGAGTAACCGTACAAGTTTGGGAAAGCTGAGAACAGGCAGCTGAATGTTGTGCACCCTCTTGTATCCCTACTGGTGTTCTTACCCTCAGATCTAGTTCTCCTGGATCCTGACTATTATTCCTGGCAAGCTTCCCTGAAACAGCTTCCCTAAAGTTCCCCTTCTCCTTTCTGTAGGGAAAGCAGATCACAGACCAGATGTAAACATTTTTGCAGGTCAGCACTAAACAACAAAAACACACACAAGAACGCAGCCCATGTCAGTTGTGATGCACTGCAACAGGCGAACAAGAGTATGTATACCATTTCAGGTGAATTCACGAGCTGAAGGGCAAATAGGGTATGCCTGCTGAATTACCAGCTTTAGCTTTCTCCTACTTATTAAAGTATGTTGCAAAAGAGGGCCATACCTGTTCTGAGTAGTAGCTTTCAAGGCGCAAAACAGTGTAAAAATTTGCATGAAATAAACATTCTTGTGTTCCAAAGTCTGAATCCGTTGTATGCATCTCCTACAAATATTTCTGGAATCAGTATTTGGCATTTCTTCCAATTGTGAATCCTGGCAGATTTGGATGAGTAAAACAGATACTGGTTGCACACAGCAAAGACTTGCTTCTAAAATAAATAGTTCCATGGTAAAAGCAGAAGCATAGAAAGGAGAGCGCACTGAATAAAAAAGTTAGTGTGATCAGTGCTGGGCCCCATGCTCTTCAACATCTTTATTGATGATCTGGATGAGGGCATTGAGTCCATCATCAGTAAATTTGCAGACAACACCAAGCTGGGGGCAGGAGTGGATCTACTGGAGGGTAGAGAGGCTTTGTCGAGGGACCTCGACAGGCTGGACAGATGGGCAGAGTCCAAGGGCATGAGATTGAACACATCCAAGTGCCGGATTCTGCACATTGGCCACAGCAACCCCATGCAGTGCTACAGAATCATAGAATCATAGAATCATAGAATCATAGAATCAGTCAGGGTTGGAAGGGACCACAAGGATCATCTAGTTCCAACCCCCTGCCATGGGCAGGGACACCCTACACTAGATCAGGCTGGCCAGAGCCTCATCCAGCCTGGTCTTAAACACCTCCAGGGTCGGGGCCTCAACCACCTCCCTGGATAACCCATTCCAGGGCTTCACCACTCTCATGGTAAAGAACTTCTTCCTCACATCTAGCCTGAATCTCCCTATTTCCAGCTTCATTCCGTTCCCCCTAGTCCTATCACTACCTGAGATCCTGAGAAGTCCCTCCCCAGCCTTCCTGTAGGCCCCCTTCAGATCCTGGAAGGCCACAATGAGGTCACCTCAGAGCCTTCTCTTCTCCAGACTGAACAGCCCCAACTCCTTCAGTCTGTCCTCATAGGAGAGGTGCTCCAGCCCTCTGATCATCCTCATGGCCCTTCTCTGGACACCTTCCAGCACGTCCACATCCCTCCTGTAATAGGGGCTCCAGAACTGGATGCAGTACTCCAGGTGGGGTCTCACCAGAGCTGAGTAGAGGGGAAGAAGCACCTCCCTTGACCTGCTGGTCACACTTCTCCTGATGCAGCCCAGGATCTGATTGGCATTCCGGGCTGCAAGCGCACATTGAGAGCTCATGTTGAGCTTCTCGTCCACCAGCACCCCCAAGTCTCTCTCCTCAGGGCTGCTCTCCAGCCAGTCCCTGCCCAGCCTGTATTTGTGCCTGGGATTGCCTCGACCCAGATGCAGGACCCTGCACTTGGTCTTGTTGAAGCTCATGAGGTTGGCTTGTGCCCACCTCTCCAGCCTGTCCAGGTCCCTCTGGATGGCATCCCTTCCCTCCAGCGTGTCTGCTGCACCACACAGCTTGGTGTCATCAGCAAACTTGCTGAGGGGGCACTCGATGCCACTGTCCATGTCACCCACAAAGATGTTGAACAAGACTGGTCCCAGGACTGATCCCTGAGGGACTCTGCTTGTCACTGGCCTCCACTGGGACATGGACCTGTTGACAGCCACTCTTTGGGTGTGGCCATCAAGCCAGTTCTTTATCCATCTAGTGGTCCACCCATCAAACCCATGTGTCACCAGCTTGGAGACCAGGAGGTGGTGCGGGACAGTGTCGAAGGCTTTGCTCAAGTCCAGGTAAACGACATCAGTTGCTCGCCCCTCATCTATTAATGCTGTCACCTGCTCAGAGAAGGCCACCAGGTTTGTCAGGCAGGATTTGCCCTTGGTGAAGCCATGCTGACTGTTCCAAATCACCTCTTCACTATTCTTCTGTGTCAGTAGTGCCTCCAGGAGGATCTGCTCCATGATCTTTCTGGGCACAGAGGTGAGACTGGCCTGCAGTTCCCTGGTTCCTCCTTCTTGCCCTTTTTGCAGATGGGAGCAATGTTTCCCCTTTTCCAGTCTGTGGGGACTGCCCCAGTCTGCCATGACTTTAGGAATATAATAGAGAGGGGTTTGGCAACCTCATCTGCCAGTTCTCTGAGCACCCGTGGGTGTATCCCGTCGGGTCCCATGGACTTGAACACTTTCAGGTTCTTCAGGTGATCACGAACCTGAGCTTCCCTTACGATGGGCAGTTCTTCCTCCCCGTCCCTGGCATCGTCTGCCATGACTCCAGCAGTGTGGCTGGAGGCCCTTGCAGTAAAGACTGAGGTAAAGAAGTTATTGAGAACCTCAGCCTTTTCCACATCACTTGTGACTAATTCACCACTTTCCTTTCTGAGGGGGCCCACACCTTCCCTAGTCTTCTTCTTGCCATTAATATACCTATAGAAATTCTTAGTGCTCCCTTTAACCTCCCTGGCTAGATTAAATTCAAACTCTGCTTTGGCTTTCCTAACCAGGCCTCTTGCTGCTCGGGCAGCTTCCTTATATACCCCCTGTTCTATCTGTCCTTCCCTCCACTGCCTGTAGAGTTTCTTTTTAAGTGATCGTGTGTCCAGTAGCTCCTTGTTCATCCAGGCAGGCCTCCTAGCATTCTTTCCTGCTTTTCTCTTTGTTGGTATACATAGCTCCTGGACACAGAGGAGGTGGTCCTTGAATACTGACCAGCTGTCCTGGGTCCCTCTTCCCTCCAGGGCTTCATCCCACGACACTTTGGCTAGCAGATCCCTGAAGCGATCGAAGGGGTCAGAGTGGCTGGAGAGCGGCCAGGCAGAGATGTACCTGGGGGGTGCTGGTTGATGGGAGGCTGAACATGAGCCTGCAGTGTGCCCAGGCAGCCAAGAGGGCCAATGGCATCCTGGCCTGCATCAGGAACAGTGGGGCCAGCAGGAGCAGGGAGGTCATTCTGCCCCTGTACACTCCACTGGTTAGGCTGCACCTCGAGTACTGTGTCCAGTTCTGGGCCCCTCAGTTTAGGAAGGATATTGACTTGCTAGAAAGTGTCCAGAGAAGGGCAACAAGGTTGGTGAGGGGTTTGGAACACAAGCCCTATGAGGAAAGGCTGAGGGAGCTGGGGTTGCTTAGTCTGGAGGAGACTGAGGGGTGACCTTCTTGCTCTCTACAACTACCTGAAGGGAGGTTGTAGACAGGCAGAGGTTGGTCTCTTCTCCTAGGCAGCCAGCACCAGAACAAGAGGACACAGTCTCAAGCTGGGCCAGGGGAGGTTTAGACTGGATGTTAGGAAGAAGTTCTACACGGAGAGAGTGATTGCCCATTGGAATGGGCTACCCAGTGGAGGTGGTGGAGTCGCTGTCATTGGAGGTGTTCAGGAGGAGACTTGATGGGATGCTTGGTGCCATGATCTAGTTATTTGGGTGGGTTGGATTGGTTGATAGGTTGGATGGGATGATCTTGAAGGTCTCTTCCAACCTGGTTTATTGTATTGTATTGTTGTATTGTATCTGCTGCCCTGTGACACTGGTGGTGCATAGAGCATGTTAGATATTACAAGCAACAGTCTTGTTGAATTAAAAGGAAAAAAAAAAAAAAAAGAGGCTGGGGAGAACTAGCTCCAAATAAAGAACAGTTTGTAAATAATTCTCATGAACATGCAATGTGCTAGTGCTAAAAGATTACTTGGATTCATATTTGGAAAATAAATTCAGTGGTCTTTGGCTTATCCTGGCTATGGGCAAAGATGGCAAGCAACGAATGGCTGCAACATTCCATTTGCTGTAGCTTTAACTGCTCATGTCTGCTAGAAGAAGCAAAGCATCTTCTAGACACAGTGTCACTCTTCAGCCATACACAGGGACCATCCTATCAGATGAAATTTCTCTACCTACTGTTTCTTCATGGCATTTGGTGTTTCTATGCTGGAGAAAGTAATAAACTTCAGATTAAAAAAACCCCAACCAACAAAAGTTTAGAAAAGATAAGCAGCTCAGACTAAGGCACAAATTGGACAGTAAAGAGAAAGCTCAGGATTAGCTTCTGCAACATGTATCAGTGCATGCAAGACATTTCAGAAAAAGCTGTTTATTTAGAAGGTAAAATTTTCCTCCTTAGACTACTCTTTCCTGCAACACAGACCAGCTTTCTATCTCCTCTGACAGTTGAGTGTATGTATACAAAAACACAGTTTGCAGTCCAAATTTCTTGCTTTTAAGAAAGGTTCATACTGTAATTGTGTCTTCCCTACAGCATCAAGACTGATACTTCATAAAAGGAGCATCAAGATGTGCATCTTACCCAGGTTTGTAGAAGAGGTTTGCTGTGAGAAAACAGACTGCAATCCTCTCTGCAGAGCTGATGAGCCAATGAGCAATGTAAGTCTCAACTGATCTGTAGCTGGAACAGGCTTTACACAGAACAAGAATCTTAATGCCTATGTAAACGTTGCCTTTTTAGCATTAACAATGATAAAAAGACTGGTTATAAATTTGTACTGCCCACTGAAGTGAGTTCCTAAATCTAGCAGCTGTAGCAAAGTTAATTCTTGCACTGATAATGAATGAGAAAATGCATTCAGCTAAGCAAAGGAGTTTAGAAATGCTTGATCAGTGCAAAAACCTCAGTGGCTGAGGCTGTGTCACACACATCCTGATACGTACATACAGAAATATTTGAGACACGAATGCCAAAAACAATCCCAGAGCAATTCAGCCCTGTACAGAGAGCTGGGCAGATCTTTGGACTTATCAGTGCTGGCTATCTGCACCACCTCTGTAGCCCCTGGGAAGAAAAAGGGCAGTCTTGCAATACATACCGTTTTTGGTTTGTAAAGACAAATAATGACGAAACCCATCCGTTTCTTACAAACATATAAATTATTTTATTTACAAATCCATGTTACAAAAAAAAAGGAAAAAAAAAACAAAAGAGGAAAAAAAGAAAACAAAAAGGAAATAAAAGGCAAAAAAAAACCCCAAAATACAATCGCTCACTAGAGAATATCTCCAGGCCCGGTGCTGAACCATGGCAGTATCAATCAGATACGAGTTTGTTCTGGTTTTTCCTTTTTTAAACTGTAAGCCATAGAATTTACTATTTACACCTACTTTAGACATTTATTCTGCTTACAATTATCACAAGCATGGAATGAATTCTATTTGATACTGCTAATACATAAAGGTGCAGGACAAAGAATGAAAATACTTAGTGTTACAAAATATGGATTGTAGAAAAGAAATTGGCTGTACAAGTATGGCATTTTTTTTGTCTCCTCAGAATGATTGGACATGCTTTCTTCAAAAGTCTTCTGGAAAAGGTTCTAAAATCTGTAGTAGGAAAACACAATATAGCAGGTGCAAATTTATTTCTGTGCAACAACAGTTATTTAATATATCCCATGACTGACCAGCTATGCAAAACCCACAGAGTTTTGTTAAAGTGCCATGGGTCAACAGCATAACAAAATATAAGGTGTAAATAGAAAAATTTCTTTTTTTTTCCCCCTTCCTTTTTTTTTTTTTTAACAATAGTTCACTGAGAATCAGCAATAATAGAATATGCTGTATAAACTATTCTCTACAAAGGTTGATCAGCACTATATACAACTGTTACATTGATACAAAAGAAGGCATACAAGTTATCCAACTTGATTTTTATGGCTGACGGGCCTATGCATTGCGTATGTGTAACAACCAAAGCTGCTGAGCCTCTATTGCTGGAAACAAACAACAGGATTTTCAGGCAAACGGGGAAGTGAAAGAACCATCAAATGAATGCTACACTAATATTGCATTATAGGCTGGTCCAGTTTGTATCCACTTTCTTTTCAATGTTTACTTCTGTTTCACTTTTTGGGCTGAATTTTTTGACACGCAGAATTAAATAATGATTCTCTGACAGTGAAAGAACGCTGTGGGATTTTACATCGTGCTTAATCTTCCTGAAATGCTGTCAGGTGTGAGCCAGATGAGAAATAATTTAAGCAGCATTCAAAGGACAGGCTCCATATTTCAGCTTTCCAATGAAAAGATGCATTGCAAGAGCTACAGCTTCCTAAAACTCTAAAATTCCTCCTTCAGTCACTAATTAACATTATTCCTCAGAAGCAACCACTGAATCTCACAACCACTGTTTTCGCTCAACGACTAGAAATAGCAGTTCATCGATTTCAGAGGATGACTTTGTTACTGAGATTTCTAAACTCCTGCAGTTTTATAACTCAAAATAAATTAAAAAAAAACAACCCCAAACCAACACAGTACTGCTCCTAAAACCGAACGAGACGAAAATTGTGCAAAAATAACAAAGATATGTACACTTTTTTTTTTTCTTCTTTTTTTTTTTTCAGTCTGGAAGAAATGTACAATAAAAACATAATTCAAAGAACATTTAAAAAATATAAACATTGCTTAAACTTTCCTAAGTTTCATACTGTTTCTGAAACTATACCGGTCAGTTAACTCTGAAGTATAGCAAAACATAAATTATTACAAAATTAACACTATAAAAATTTATTTTAAGAATATTTCTAATTTTTTTTTCTCCCCCCAAAAGGTTCTAGCCTTGCTTATAATTGCTTAAACATTATTTTTGTTTTTTAGTCTTAATATTTGCCTTAAGCCTTCTTTTTTTAAAAAAGAAAGTAGTAATAATCTCCCTATTTGCAGTCTCTTGCCTTTCCCCAAGATGTAAATAAACCAGCGTATAAGTGCACTTTTAACACTGTAGAAACAAAAATTAAGTCCTCTGTACTAGTGTTCCAGTATTGGCTCCTGATTATAAAATCTATATTTGTATTTAAAAAATTATTCAGTAATTCTATAAGAAACACTGTCAGTGCAATTCCATGAATGCAAGCCAATCTGCTGAACTTCTGCCCCTGCAAACCCAAACCGCTTACCGGTTACCGGGTGCTGTGGTCTTAAAGGTCTAGAAATCTGCCGAGATACGGGGACGTTACACGTTGAGCCCCTGATAACACACTGACTAGAGTTTGGTGCAAAAAACCCACCATGGATTGATGGAAATACAGATTCCCTAAAAGCCTGATCGTAGAAGAGGCTGAACACTCAGAATTCCCACTGAAATTATTAAATGCTATAGGTACAGAGCACCAGGCAGGATTAGGCCCTAAAGTTGCAGTACCCCAGCTGTTTGCAGATTACTAAGAAATGCACTCAATTTTGATCCGTAGGGCAAGCTTAAATACAGAATTACTGTAATTTTTATTTAATGAAAAAATTTTGAGATCCTTGAAATAAATTCAAATTGTGATATGGATTATTTTTCTTTTTTTTGAATGTCCACTGTGTTCTGGTAAGGAAACCAAGGGAGCATTGCAATGCTGACAGCTTTAAAAGGCATGAAACATAACCAAGCAGAACACACAGATCAGTGGCAAATACAACTGAAAAACTAAACAAATCACTATTACAATTTTCTGTCAATTTCCTTGTCTTTAAAACCACAAATTCATACAAGGTTAAATCCGTCTGCAGGACACAGGAAAGAAAAACCCTGTGGAGTAGGGCTGCTGAGAGAGATTATAGGCTGGTTCCGTTTCCTTGTTATGGAAGAGTCCTTATTCTACCAGTCCGGTTTGATGTCTTCTAAAAGAGAAACCAGAGCCAGGTTCAAAATCACAAAATGTCTTTCAGTATTTAATACTTCAGTAAATGTCTCTGTCTGACAGAATTCAAAGCAGGAATTAGTCCCTGAACTATATTTCCTCCTGTTTACTGATTACATTAGACCTTTAAGAAAAGGAAGGGCTTTGAATACGCAGTGTATTTCCTTCTAGGTCTGTCTGATTTTAGTAAGCTTTGGTGAAACTCCTGTTTGTTAACTTGGTGCATCATTACAAACAAAGAGCAGAATTAGATGACAGCTCTGAGGAATCTTTTCCTCTACTCAGCATGTTCTCATGCACAAGAAATCCCCACACCGTGCACGTTTGTCACCTCCCTTTAATAAAATTAGCTAGTTACTCAGTATTCAAAACCCACTGCATACTGAGGTCTCCAAGTGTTAACACATTCAGGCACCTAAAAGTACTATGAAGACAAAACCACTTCATTAGTTATAAACCTAGCGCAAGGATACAATCTGAAGAAACAAGCTTTTAACGTATGATTTGTATAAACTGGCACAAACTATTTGACTGTAAAACTACCATTCCATTAATGCTTGTTAAAAACCAGTATTTTTTTGTAAAGGGAAATTAGTTTGCCCTTTTTTTTTGTTTTGTGTTGTTTTTTTTTTAATTGAAGCAACAGCAGCTGGAAAAACAGGCATGCTTTTATGTATACAAGCCCCTATTCAAGTCTCAGATGCAGCAATGTTCAAATTAAACATGAATTGAGAACAATTCATCCAAGTTTAACTTGATGGAGTACAATACCACAGAAGAGTGCAAGACAGGCCCACAACAGTTATACCCACAGGTACCAACCACCCAAAAGTACTACCCAAAAGTAGAGTGTACTTCAAGAAATGTAGAAAATGACGCAAAGAAACCAGTTGTGTGAAATCAAACCAGCTATGGGACAGTAATGAGAAACAGCCATTTATCGATGGCGGGTGCCTTTCACAGCGTTGCTGTGTGTCTTCTCAGCTCCAGCTTGAGAAGGTGAGCAGAGAATCACAGAATTGTTAGGGTTGGAAGGGACCTCAAGGATCATCTAGTTCCAACCCCCCCCCTGCTATGGGCAGGGACACCTCACACTAGATCAGGTTGCTCAGAGCCACACCCAGCCTGGCCTTAAAAACCTCCAGGGTTTTCAAGCCAGAAGCTGGCTTTCTCAGCAGGAGTGCATGCAGGCTATTACCGGTGCAAACAAGACTGGGTCTACAACCTTCTGCAGTTTCCTGAATGCTGCTTCGTTCTCAAGCAATTGCTCGAGCCTGTGCTAAGGACCCCTCTCCCTTCTCTAAAGCAACAATCTTCTCCACCTTTCTCACTTGGCTTTTGCACCAGCAGATAACCTGACAGTTTGCCTGACCAGGTAACACAGTGGAGGCAGGGTAAAGATTGTCTCTGCCTACAGAGCTTACATCACTTGGACTCCCCTATTATCATAGCTATAACACCAACACTACAAGACGACAGCTCGGGTTCCCCCAGTAATACCTTTCCTGACATAGTACATACTTGCATATCCACTTACCCAGTTAGTAACACCTTGATAAAACAGTGCTATACTATTTCTTTAAGACTAAAACTTTATTTAGAGATTATTCAGCTGCTAGATTGTAGATGAAAGCTATCAACAAAGCAGCTGAGATGTACTTTGACAGTGACAAGCACTTATTTGATAGGTAATCATTAGCCATGGTTCCAAATACTAAAATCCTGTGTTCAAGTTTTAAAAAGAGCAAATGATAAACCTTTACTAAAATTCCACACATCCTGACTTTCTTTCATATTCGTATTCTGAGCTCCATATTGCAGCCCAGAAAGCCAATCAGATCCTGGGCTGCATCAGGAGAAGTGTGGTCAGCAGGTCAAGGGAGGTGATTCTCCCCCTCTACTCAGCTCTGGTGAGACCCCACCTGGAGTACTGCGTCCACTTCTGGAGCCCCTATTACAGGAGGGATGTGGATGTGCTGGAAGGTGTCTAGAGAAGGGCCACGAGGATGATCAGAGGGCTGGAGCACCTCTCCTGTGAGGACAGACTGAAGGAGTTGGGGCTGTTCAGTCTGGAGAAGAGAAGGCTCCCAGGTGACCTCATTGTGGCCTTCCAGGATCTGAAGGGGGCCTACAAGAAGGCTGGGGAGGGACTTCTCAGGCTATCAGGTAGTGATAGGACTAGGGGGAATGGAATGAAGCTGGAGGTAGGGAGATTCAGGCTGGATGTGAGGAGGAAGTTCTTCACCATGAGAGTGGTGAAGCCCTGGAATGGGTTATCCAGGGAGGTGGTTGAGGCCCCGTCCCTGGAAGTGTTTAAGCCCAGGCTGGATGAGGCTCTGGCCAGCCTGATCTAGTGTGGGGTGTCCCTGCCCATGGCAGGGGGTTGGATCTAGATGATCCTCGTGGTCCCTTCCAACCCTGACTGATACTATGATAATATATTCAACTACCAAACTGACAACTTATTTTTAACAATAGTGTGTGGGTCTTACAACAAGCACCCATGTCTGATTTTGATAAAGTTACAGAAATGGGCATCTGAAAAGCTCAGCAAGAGCCTATGTTTACATAAGGTTGCCACAAAATTAATGCTTTGTACTGTTAGGTTTTCCCCAGGGGATCTAGGCAACAGATCCCAACAAGCTCTGCTCCTCAGGCAGTGTGTATTTTACACTAACACAGGAGTGAGAGGTTAGAGCAAAACCAGTTTTGCATTTCAGAACAGCTTTATGCCATGTTTATTATTGGCTGCTGGATGACAGCATCCCAACAGGGGAATGTCAGTCCCTAGAAGTACAAACTAACTTCCCACTTTTTTTCTCTTCAAAGTAATTCTTCCATAGATATACTGCTTTGCACTCAGCATCGAGAGGGAAAATAATATATATAGAAAATTTTCCTGTTTGGTAGTTCATCTCAAGATGTGAGTGATCCAGGATATTTTTAATGGGGATACTGTGGCGAGTTATCATTATTACAACCATTATTATTCTTCCGCTGCACTTACACAGCAGAAACTGCAGTACAGCCCTTTGGAATAATTACTCCTGTATAATTTAGTCAGAATACCTAACAGAATTCTAAACCACTGACTTGATGTACAAAAAAATCCTCTGCAATTTTTGTTCACTTGTGACTACACCTTGTTGTGGTGGGAAACGTTTTCAAACCAAGGCTCCTGATTGAGGAGTTCTTGATAAACTACTCCACTTGGAAAGTCAAACGGTAGAGGCCATATTAAAAAACATAACTATCAGTCCTCCAGTCCTCACCAAAAGGCTGTTACTAAAGTTATTATAATTGTCTGACTAGTCTGTGTTATAAACAGGTACAGTGGGAGCACTAAGGAGTTCTCACAGTTTTAAGACCGCAGATTGCGCTTAGCTTAGTTAAGCTTTCCGGTTAGTTTGTCTGAATAGTCAGGTGCCCTCTCTGTCCTGTTTCTGTCCTCCCTTTGCTGCTTTTATTTCTGGCTTATTTTTAAGCGCTGTCCCTCCTATGCCAGTTTGAGGACTCTACTGTGACATCTCACTCAGCAGGGGTAGTTGGATAGGAAAACCACAGAGGTTAGCTGGCTTCTGCACAGAGTTTCTGCTGCTGCTGAGTTTGTATCACCAAAGCAACAGCTGGTGAGCAGCACATAAGCCAACCTGAAGCGTTATCACAGGTGGTGAAAAACAAGCAGAAAACTCTTTGAGGGGGAATAGCTGGAAAAAAAGAAGAAAGTGAAAGGAAAAGTGTAGTATTAGTTCAGCAAAAGACAGATTCTACAAAGACCTGTATTCATAAAGAAATCGTATTTTAAGGTTTTACAGTATAAAATATTTCAAGACCACTTACAGACTGGTTTTTTTTAGTGCAACTTACTTGTCTGTTGTGTACTGGGTTTGATGTACTCGAAGGACTGGATTGTGACAAAGCTACACTGCTATTTTTTCCAATCTGAAAGACATTAATTGATCAATATTGAGAGACATATTTGTCAGTTGAATGCAGATGCTAGTAAAGGCCTTTCCTTCCCTGGGTGAAATGGCACTAATTACTCTGCATTTGGAACACAGGTATTTTGCAATTGCCAAAGATACACTTCAGAGAGAATCACAATTACGTCTCAGAGCCTGTAAACTTTAAATGAACTCTTAGAAGGCACATAAATACTATCACAGGTCAAAAAACAACGTAAGAAGCAGTTACCAAGGGAATAGAGATTGTAAAGCCTAACCTCTCTGCACTGAAATACTAGTCTCTCTAGATACTGGAGTCACCACCTGCAGTTAGTCACCAATTGAGAGCACAGTGTCCAAGGTCACAGACTCCTCCCCAGGAGACCTTCCCCACTCCTGGGGAGTTAAAAGCAGGTGGCCAAGCAAAATAGCATGCCTTAAGTTAATGCATATTCTTCCATATAGAGTCTTAATTTATTATTGCTCAATAAAGCAATTAACCAGCATAATCAAACTCCAGAGGTTTACATTTGCACCCGTGCCAATTTACCACATCAGAGAATGCAAATTAACAGCACACATACATACATTTCAAAATCACCCAGTTAAAACACTGCAATATTCAGTCTGCCTTTTTCAGTGCTTGAAAGGTCACAGCACTCTGCAAGAGTCTTATATTTTTATGCCATGACCCATAAACACAGTGTAGGTCTTTTGGTTGCAATACAAAAGGCGAGGCAGTTACTGAGTCAGAGTAGTTCCTCAGAGGTTATACGGCAAATAAAAATTAACACCTGCCTACAAATGGCAGATGACTGGAGTTTGAGTAGTAAATGACAAGGTCAAGGGACTTCAAGTAATGACCACTTCAGTCATTTGGAGAGGTAGCAAGGACGTGTCTTCTAAACAGTGAGAAATGCAGTTGCAAGTTTCTTACTGAACAGATGGGACTATGGCCTTGGGTGGCAGAGGTTCCACCAACAGCTATTTTCTCCTTCCCTTTGGCAACATCATTTGCTATTTTGCCCTTTCATCATATACCAAAAGGTGGTCTTGGTCTCCCTCTCCATATCTGCCCTTTCTCACATAAAGACTGTTTAAAACAGTGTCTTTGCTCACATTCTATCCAGAAGAAATATTTGAAGTTGTATTTACAGCCAATTCTGAAGGCAGCTCCCATGGTGCACAAGTTAAAAGGGTAGGCCTGTGCCTATTCTGTCCCCTTTAGTTGTTGTTTCACATGCCAGGGCTGTTCTCTAGGTAACAAGGTGTTTTTCTTCAATACACAAGCCTTGACTGAAGATACATAACTTTGCATCATCTTTCCTAGCCGTTGAGAACATCATGACACACCTGCACACCCTCCTTCTCTACATCCACCATTATTACATTCACAAAACCCATAATCAAATACATGTCCATCTTTTAAGTGGAAAAATACCTACTGGGAAATAGACTTGCTGAGATCCTGGCATTATAAGAGGCAGTATTATACCTCTCTAGGCTTTCATTCATTCAGTACTTCTACAGCTAACAGACTGACTCTCTTCACAAGACAAAGCGAGGAGCAACAGCACCACTTGTAGCAGTGTGCTTGGGTTCAAGCTGCTTTTACCACCCCATCCACATCCAGAGCTGTAAAAGCAGTGCTGCAAGACAGAAGGGTGATTCAAACAGACTGAACAGTTACAACACTCAGTGAAAAAAGAAGAAAGATTCACATTTCTGCAGGGCCCTTAAATGGTGGGAACACTATAGCAAAAGGATTAGAATGAGCCAAAGATTCTTGAACTAAAACAGAAAACAATTCCACAAACCTGAGCCTATTACCTGTCACTTAACTTTTACTTTGTGTGTGTGTGTTCTTACTCTCTTAATTTGCCCTGTTACACCAGGGAACAGGAGCAAGACTTCAAGTTATACTGATGCTTTTTGTTTTGTTTTGTTTTCTTGTGGTGCGGATTTTCACTGTGATTTTAATTCCAGAATCCAGCCATTCAAAACAGCATAGCTTTAAGAGTGATTTCAAGTATTGTACTCGCCAGAGCTTTAATACTCACATGTAGAGTATGTAACATTACTTGACCCATATGCTTAAGTGGGTACAAATTTCATTTACTTATAGCACAAATAAGCAGCGGTAAATGTCAGTTTTGTACTGCATACAATTTGGTATCCTTGTCACAAAGACAATTAGCTGCCAGCCAGGCAGAGGATATACAATCACCTCCAATTTATCTCCTGTTTTTGATTACTGGTGTAGCTCCAAAGACCAGCAGTGTAAGAGGAAACAAGTGACCAGCTTATACATACACACACACACATATGCACCTCTGGAAGCTGGCCAACATGGTGCCCATCCACAAGAAGGGCCAGTTGGATGAGCCAGGGAATTACAGGCCTGTCAGTCTGACCTCAGTGCCAGGCAAGATTATGGAGCAGGTCATCTCGAGTGCGATCACACAGCACTTACAGGATGGCCAAGGGATCAGGCCCAGCCAGCATGGATTTAGGAAGGGCAGGTCCTGCCTGACCAACCTGATCTCCTTCTATGATCAGGTGACCCGCCTGGTGGATGTGGGGAAGGCTGTGGATGTGGTCTACCTGGACTTCAGCAAGACCTTTGACACTGTCCCCCACAGCAAACTCCTGGCCAAGCTGTCAGCCCATGGCTTGGACAGGAGCACTCTGCACTGGGTTAGGAACTGGCTGGAGGGCCGAGCCCAGAGAGTGGTGGTGAATGGTGCCACATCCAGCTGGCAGCCAGTCAGTAGTGGTGTGCCCCAAGGATCAGTGCTGGGCCTCATGCTCTTCAATATCTTTATTGATGATCTGGATGAGGGCATTGAGTCCATCATCAGTAAATTTGCAGATGACACCAAGCTGGGGGCAGGAGTTGATCTGCTGGAGGGCAGAGAGGCTTTGCAGAGGGACCTCGACAGGCTGGACAGATGGGCAGAGTCCAAGGGCATGAGATTGAACACATCCAAGTGCCGGGTTCTGCACATTGGCCACAACAACCCCATGCAGTGCTACAGGCTGGGGTCAGAGTGGCTGGAGAGCAGCCAGGCAGAGAAGGACCTGGGGGTACTGGTTGATGGTAGGCTGAACATGAGCCTGCAGTGTGCCCAGGCAGCCAAGAGGGCCAATGGCATCCTGGCCTGCATCAGGAACAGTGGGGCCAGCAGGAGCAGGGAGGTCATTCTGCCCCTGTACACTGCACTGGTTAGGCTACACCTTGAGTCCTGTGCCCAGTTCTGGGCCCCTCAGTTTAGGAAGGATGTTGTCTTGCTGGAGTGTGTCCAGAGAAGGGCAACAAAGTTGGGGAGGGGTTTGGAACACAAGCCATATGAAGACAGGCTGAGGGAACTGGGGTTGATTAGCCTGGAGAGGAGGAGGCTCAGGGGTGACCTTATTGCTGTCTACAACTACCTGAAGGGAGGTTGTAGACAGGTGGGGCTGGTCTCTTCTCCCAGGCAACCAGCACCAGAACAAGAGGACACAGTCTCAAGCTGTGCCAGAGGAGGTTCAGACTGGATGTTGGGAAGAAATTCTACACAGAGAGAGTGATTGCCCATTGGAATGTGCTGCCTGGGGAGGTGGTGGAGTCACCATCATTGGAGGTGTTTAGGAGGAGACTTGATGGGGTGCTTGGTTGCATGGTTTAGTTGATTCGGTGGTGTCAGATGATAGGTTGGACGTGATGATCTTGAAGGTCTCTTCCAACCTGGTCTATTCTATTCTATTCTATTCTATTCTATTCTATTCTATTCTATTCTATTCTATTCTATTCTATTCGTGTATGCACATGTACATAAAAAACATGTTTGAAATGTTGTATATCATATCATTACAATCACTACAGATGGTTAACTTTTTACTTTAAAAGATAGTATGGATGTGAATTACGCATTTACAAACATAAAATATCTCTGATTGTTTCTTTGTGGTTAATTTACTTCCATTACTGTGCAACATGCTGAAATACATCACAAACTGGGATTGGGAATATGCCATGGGAGAAGATTTAATCACTACAGGAGTCAGAAGTGGAACTCAGAACCTCTGTTTTTATCTGTAGGAGTTCCTCAGACTGCACTCAGCTACAGATACAGCCTGTGCACTGTGAAAAGATGAGACAATCCATTTCCTACTAGCAATGTTTGTACCAAAGTAATAATCTGTACTTCCCATTTGAGAGAGTGCAATTTAATCTTCTGGGGGCACTCGTATTTAAAAAATCAGATATGTGACACAATGAAGCATCCTCCACTGACTTCAGTGACTTAAATATTAGTTCTGAGTGCAGGGTGCATTCAAAAGGCTTCAAAGAGACAATGCCACTACCCATTTTTTAAAAACCAGGAAAGTCATCTCAGATGCCCCTGCTGGAAGCAGGAAAGACAACATATACAAGACAACTTGCTAAGTCATTCTTTGCGGCCTTCATTCTGGCTGCTATGCCAGTTTTAGGATTAATTTATTCCTTCCTCCCCCTCCCCCTTCTGCCTGTCCTAATAAAATTAGCTGTTGCTGTGCTAATAATATCTCAGGGTCTCCATCTCCAAATTCCATTTTCCATGAGCAATATCTTTAGGAACCGAGTTTCAAAACCAAACAAACAATCCTATATGACCTTCTCTGGATATTCTGAGGTACTATGTTTGCTATGGTTTTTTGAGGCCAGGGTCAAGCTTTGTTTTCAGCACTGGACACCGTAGCAGAATGAAAGTGATTGTTATATAGAACACATCAGCAGTTTTTCCACCAAATCTTACTTCACATAGACTTTTGTCCTTTATAACATCACTAAAAGAGAAATCAAAGCTCTGCTTATACTGACAATGAACTAAGAGTGTAACCTTATCTACTGCACGACTCCAATATTCTGAGCTCATGCATGTGAAAAAGATAACCAAAAGTCCACTGAACATCACCTGCTTAAGATCTTAATTTCTTACTTTTTCCAGTTTCAAAAAGGAAATAGCTTCTGAGGTGAGGCATCTCAGACTCTCCCCAGAGGAAAGGAAAATGAAAGTGTTTTACATAAGAGAAATGAGGAGACTTGATGACATTAAGAAATGAATCAGCAACAATTTTGAGAAAAGAAACAAACAGGAATGCTGACTCTCATCTTCCCATTTTAATGGCAAATTTATTTCAGATAGATGAGAATTAAGATAAAAAAAATAAATGTTTAAAAAATTATTTATCCATTCAGGACATTCAGTTTGAACTTTCAGAGATACAAATGGCTACTTTATTAATGGAATAAAAATATCTTGTAAAAAATGATTTAAGAAAGTAGATTTTTTTTTTTTTGTTGTTTTTTGAACTCTCAAAATATCTTTCTACAATTGGCACAGCACAAAGAAAGATATGTTTCTGTATTGACATGGAAACAAACATAGTACTTCCTTTTCAAGAATACACAAAGTATTTCAAGTTAGACATGACCTGCAAAAAAATAACTGGACGAGTCCCTTACCTGCCGAGAGATGGAGCTGCTTGTAGGATCTGGCACCGCAGAAATAAGGTTGGCAGTGCTTTTTCTATGAACACTATTCATACCAGGCATTTTAGTGATTTTACAGGCTTTGCTACTAGAACTAGAGTTTTTACGTTTTTTTTCCTTCTGATTTGTCAAAAGAAAGGGCTAGAGAAGACACTGCATTATGTGCTCCTAGGGAGTGGTCCCCTGAGTGGTGCACAAGAGAAGATACGGACAGGTTAGAAGAGTCAATGCTGCTCACTACCATGCTCATGTGTTTCACTGAGTCTGCTGAACTACTTGATAATGAAGTCCGTCCTGAGGGCTCCGATTTGGCACTGAGTGGGCTTGTTCCATTATTTGTATTGTGCACAGACATACTGTTGTAAGAAGATGTAGCCTGATAGGAGTTCAAAGTTGAACTGGGGTTCAGGACACAGTTCTTTTTGTGAGACCCTGAAAATGAAGATGAGGAAGATGTCTGCAAAGATAAGGAGGAAGAGGACGATGAGGACTGCGGCTTTTTCTTTTTGTTACTTGAAGACTCATCACTGCGGGATGACAGGTCTTTCAGTTTTGTAGATTTGCTGGCTTTTGTTTTGGATGGCTTGTGGGATGGGGAAGGGATGACTGCTGGCACTGGTGACACAGCTGATGGTGCCTTAAAAGTTGAGTCCATGATACTCAGGCTTGCAGGCACATGAGGGAAAGCTGTAGTTTGTGAGACAATGGAATTCGTATCTGATGTTGTCACAAAGGCTGCATTTGATAACATAGCTGACGTCATTATGTAAGAAGATGAAGTGATTCTTGAACTGATGGGTGTTGAAGGAATATATACCGCACTGGGGTTGCTGAAAGGCTGTAAGACTGATGCTGGAAAAGGAGTGGAGACATGTGCTGCTGGAGAAGGCATGGGACTATCTGCCGCAGGAGGAATCTTCCTAAACAAAAGGAAAAGAAAAGAAAGAGATTTAGATACACAAAAAATTTCACCCTAGCAATGTCGACAGGAAACAGTTTTGGGGAAGGACCAACTTATTAAAAAAGGTAAACCTAGTTCATTCGAATTTTGACTCCCATTCTTACCAATCACATATATTTTAATACTCATAGTTCAAGATCAGTTCTGCATCCTGCAACAGCTTGAAAATGCTTTTACTTGGGACTTTTTTCTCCTCTAAACTTTTTTCAAGCAATTCCATTCTAAACTTCTTTGGGGTTCAATACCAGTGACAAAACCCAAGCTATACGTGTTGTAATATCATGAAGGTTGAGGTGAGTTGGATTATGAAGTATATTAAAAAAAATAAAAATTAAATGAGGCACATTACAGCTGTGAGGGCAGCAGAGACCTAGCAGATGATTAGCTGAAGAACTATGCAGTATAATTTTCTCTACAAAATTCTGTCAGGGCACATGAGCCCTAAACTCTGTAACTCAGTTAAACCAGAAATAAGCACCACTTCAGCAAAAGTAGCAGTTAAGTGTACAGTGTTACAATTTAATCACTTTATTACAAATGTAATTTTCTTTTGTTCTCCTCTCCTATGCTACCAAACAGTAAAAAATTACAAATAATTGACCAATAAACATTCTGATCACTACATTTCATTCATTGCTTATGTTTTGCTTGAAAGTTTGAGTGGTGGAAGTTTCATTATCAACCTAAACTCACAGGTTAGATTTGATCTGGGTAGTAAATGAGCCAGTCTGGGGGTTGTGAAGTACTCAAATCACCAAGCTTGAAGAGGAAATAAGGAAAACTCGTCCGTTTCCAAATGCAGTGCTATTCTCAACAGCTCAACTGAGAGCTAGTTATATGGGATTAAAAAGGAAAATCATTAATTTCACTGCTATTGAAAGACTGGCAAAAAATTAGACAGTGCTTGATAAAGCTGAATACTATTTGGAGAATAAAATCTAATAATATTACCTGTGAAATTAGTAGAATGTATTAAAATTGTTTTCTATTCAGCCATCATTGTTTATTATCTAGTCCAGTGTTAATAAAGAACCAGATTTCCGTAACATTGCTTGGAAAATTATGATGTGAGCTTCTCATTATTTAGAAAAAATAGATTTAATTCACAGTTTAATCCTATTTCTCTTTGTTAGGAAGCTGTACATCACCATAACTCTGCCCTTGTTATCCTCACTACTGACAGCTTTCTAGTTTTTCAAAGGCTTACTCTTGCCCTCAAAGGCGGATGATAAAAGAGCAGCACTGGGTGTGCTGCTTTATCATAAATCAAATCCTAATTACAAGTGTTCTCTCCTGGTATTCCTCCTATGGAGACCGCTGGACAGAACACTGTTTATGGCACACAGTTACAGGAGGGATTACATACAGTCCCTGCCTCCAGAAATGAGGGAGTCCTATAGCCTGTGACTAGCTATGCAAACAAAGCTGCTTATCAGATCTGTTCCCGAGTTCATTTTAAGAGAAGGGCCAGTAATTCTTGGCCACTTTTTGAGAACTAGGGGTAAAAAGAACTTTATGAAATAGCAGCTTCATGCGTACCCCTGCTTGGGGAGGACAGGAAAAGATCAGTGCGGAGAAGAGCGGAGAACAACAGAATAACGCAACAGTGGTGAAGCACTATGAGCTTCCTGTGTTATACAGACAAGTAAGTATGGATGGAATTCTTAAAAATATTAGAGAACACATAAACAAGTAGAATTTGGGAAAACATTTACAACTGGATTTTGTGGGAGCAGGAGTGGGACCTCTTTATTTCTTGTACCATGTAACTATATCTCTAGAGGGTGGGTTTGTGTGTGGGTTTTTTGGAACAGTAGCAATACTGAGTATCTTTTCTTCTGACAAACAAAGTCAATAGAAAACAAGTTTTAATCTTCCTATTTGTGGAAACCAAAATAGTTTTATTTGTGGAAGGCAACAGACCCAAGTTGTGATTCTGTGAAAGTTAACAGCCAAATTTACAAAGTAGAAGAGAGGAACCGCTTGCAGATCAATTGTGGTCTGTCTCTAAGCAGACATCACACTACTGGCTCTTTTATGGCAAACCCAGCCATTTCCAAACTATGTCTCCCAGCACAGTAGCACTGTCCTCAAGTTACCAGGTTAGTCAGAGAAGCCAAGCTTTAGTGTTTCAAAAATGTATTTAATTAAAAATCAAACCTTGTTTATCTAATGGCTGGCATCCAATGAATATAACACAGTCCTGACAATAAACAATTACATGAAACACTGCACTTTACTGTCATGATATTGGAAGAAGAATGCATATTCTGCAGCAGAATACCCTCCCCTCCTCCCCAGATCAATCCTCTGTGGAGATGCCACAAGATCTTAAATTTTTTGGGACTCTTTTCTTTTAAGAATTAGGATCTTTTTCAGAAGTGCTGTCTATTTTAATGTATCATGTAGCCAAAGCCAACAGAACTTGGAGTTGGCATACAATATATGGATGTGCTTCAACAGTGAATATATGACTCAGAAATTTAAGAGCCCAAAGCCAGTAAGGTCACTTATGGACTAAAACCCTATCATATTCCATCTTAAGCATAGGCAAATGTGTACGTTACAACAGAGTCATACAAAGCAAAGTCTGCATGAGTGATATGGGTGTATGATACAAGTATTAAAAAATTGAGGCAAAATCTAACCTGTGTGTTAAAAATTATCTTATATCAACACTCTTCACCAAACCCTGAAAACACTGAGTGTTAAAACTTTTGAGTAATATTAACAGAATGACTAAATTCTTCCTCCTCAGATTCACAGGGACTTAAAAAACCCCAAGTCCTAAACCTGGAAGAGATTTACATCAGAACAGGAGGCTGTTCTGTTGCATTGCATATCCCTTAACAGAGAAAATGTGTTGTTTTATTGCCACTGTGCCTTCACACAGAGGTAATTTTACAAACGCTTCCCATGAAGTGTTGGATTTAGAAGTCTTACAGAAGTAAAAACGTTCAGCTACCCATTGAGCATAAAAATTCAACTTACTTCCACATCTGTGAGTTCAAATGTTTTTCTACCATGGAGTTCAGTGCGAATCGAAAGTGGTCCCATCTTCTGTCAAAGACATAGTACCCTCTTCCCATTAAGCGACTGCCATATGAACAAAACTGAAAGAGAAAAAGCATCTCAACACTGCTTATAAAGTATTTCTACACTATACAACAACTACGAGTTCTAGATTAAGGAACACCTTTGTAATCTATACCATGCACATCAAACGCCTTTTAAAAAGGTGGTTTTCCTCATCTGCAGCACAAATACTTTTTGAGTGACAAAGGAAACAGGTACCTGATGTTTCAGCTTAAAGTGCACTAACAAGTCAGGTTACTATCAGGTACCTGTGTGTGAGAGGGAAATGATGGGATGAAAGTGGGTAATGCATTTAGAAAGTAAGAATTTCATGCAGTATCACAGTATCGCCAAGGCTGGAAGAGACCTCAAAGATCATCAAGTCCAACCTGTCACCACAGACCTCATGACTAGACCATGGCACCAAGTGCCACATCCAATCCCCTCTTCAACACCTCCAGGGACAGTGACTCCAGCACCTCCCCGGGCAGCCCATTCCAATGGCGAATAACTCTCTCAGTGAAGAACTTTCTCCTCACCTCGAGCCTAAACTTCCCCTGGTGCAGCTTGAGACTGTGTCCTCTTGTTCTGGTGCTGGTTGCTAGCGAGAAGAGCCCAACCTCTTCCTGTCTACAAACACCTTTCAGGTAGTTGTAGAGAGCAATGAGGCCTCCCCTGAGCGTCCTCTTCTTCAGGCTAAACAATCCCAGCTCCCTCAGCCTCTCCTCATAAGGCTCGTGCTCAAGGCCTCTCCCCAGCCTTGTTGCCCTTCTCTGGACACGTTCAAATGTCTCGATGTCCTTCCTAAACTGAGGGGCCCAGAACTGGACACAATTTGCTATGAGGGAGTTGAAATAACAATGGGAGAACCAGACAGTTCACCTTATCTATGTGCATGTAAAGTAAATAGCCTCTGCTAAGGGCCTTATCTGGGGTCTTGCTGTAAATCAGTGGGAGGGTGTCTGAAGACAACAAACACCGGGCACAGTGTCAACTTCTGAAGTTTTAGGAAAGAGCACAGGCTTAATAGACTACTGAATATTAACTTCTCCACCCAGAGAAGTGAAGAACCTATTGAACATAGGATGTGTGATGCAGGAGGGTTACATGTGACGGGCTTTGTGTAGTAGGCGTATCGGGGAAAACTGTAGATCCCGATTATCATAGCCAATGGGGGAAAGGGAGAAGGAAATTTGTGTCCGGAAATGTAGGATAAAAGGGAAGCTGCACCTTCCAGCAACTTGAGAGACTCTGCAGAGAATTGACCTGTGGACTCTCCATTTATTTGAAAAAAGTTTTACAAGACTCTGTTTTGAACAGGAACTTCTAGATTGGATTATTTTTTTCCTTACAGAAAGAATATAAATGCTGAGGGACTGTTATGGAAGCAGTTCTGGAAAATGATACTTTCACTGCCTCGGAAAGAAAGTTGCACCCTTCCATGCCTATTACATCTTGTAAGTGTGTGTGTATACCTATCTATCTATCTATCTATCTATCTATCTATCTATCTATCTATCTATCTATCCTGAAGGGACATAAAGCCTCAGAATGCTCTGAATCAGACAATGGGGCAGGAGCCAGCAGGTCTGGTTTTTCAGGATAATGCCCACATTTCACAGGCTTGTCTGAACATGTCCTGGCGTCCAAGTGGGCCAGGTGTGTGTGCCTTTGGCCACGTTTGGAGAAAACTCATTCTACAGGTTAGTGTCAGTTTTTTATCTCTCAATCTTTGTTGTCACTGGTCATTATTGTCTTGGGAAATCTATAAATACCAGCCCAAAGAGCCAAAGCCTTGCCTTGCAATTGTCCAAGCTCTGGGAGAAATCACAAGCCTTGCTTGGAATCTGAGCTGTGTTTCAGTTTACCCAGACAAGACTGCAAAGACCCCTCGTGGTGTAGCGTTGTAAAGCCTCAGCGATAAGCTGTGGACGCCAACAGAAAGTGAAACTGTGTTCCTGCAGCCTTCATGTGACTGACGTCATTTTGGCTGTGTTTAAATCGCCCACGTGTGCCGCGGGGTACCACCATCAGTCAGGAATTACGAAATCTGATTTTTGTAAGCATCTATTAAAGTTCTGTTGCCCTAGAGAATTCTGGAGTTTCCCCCAACCTTGTGGGCAATCTCCAGCTCTGGTGCTGATGTTCCCTTTTTCTTTACAGTTTTAAGTGCTGTTTATTGTTTCTGGCTTTTTGTTCATATTGCTTAAATTGGTACTTGTTCCTGGTGGTGAGATATCTGTTCCAAAACCGAATATTTCAAACCAATAAATAGGTTTTATTAAGATTTTCTGCAGAATATTTTTATTAATGAAGTCATTAATGTTTTTATTAATAGTTCCACCTACTGAATATTAATAGCCTCCTTATGATCATAAATATATCTAGATAACTGAAGAGGAAAAAAGTGCAGTGGGAGCATCTTCAGTATCTACTAAATAAACAAATCAGTGACATTTCAGTAAAAATACATTATTGTCCCTGGCACCTGCGCTACAGCAGAACAGTGTATGTAGGCTGGGCACTGACTCGCTTGAGAGCAGCCGTGAAGAAAAGGACTTGGGGGTGCTGGTGGATGAGAAGCTCAAAATGAGCCACTAGTGTGCACTTGCAGCCCAGAAAGCAAATTGTATTCTGGAATGCATCAAAAGAAGTGTGACCAGCAGGTCAAGAGGGGTGACTCTCTCCCTCTACACTGCTCTCATGAGACCCCACATGGAGTACTGTGCCCAGTTCTGGAGCCCCCATTACAAGAAGGATATAGATGTGCTGGGATGTGTCCAGAGAAGGGCCATGAAGATGATCAGAGGGCTGGAGCTCCTCTCCTGTGAGGACAGGCTGAGAGAGGTGGGGTTGTTCAGTCTGGAGACGAGAAGGCTCCAAGGAGACCTTATTGTGGCCTTCCAGTGTCTGAAGGTGGCTACAAGAATGCTAGTGAGGGACTTTTCAGGGTGTCAGACAGCAATAGGACTAGGGGGAATAGAGCAAAACTAGAAGAGGGTAGATTTAGCTTAGATGTTAGGAAGAAATTCTTCACTATGAGGGTGGTGAAACGCTGGAACAGGTTGCCTAGGGAGGTGGAGGAAGCTCCATCCTTGGATGCTTTTAAGGCCAGGCTGGATGTGGCTCTGGGCAACCTGACCTAGTACAAACTGTCCATGCCTATGGCAGGGGGGTTGGAACTAGGTGATCGTTTGGGCCCCTTCCAACCCTGACAATTCTGTGATTCTGTGTATGAAAATCATCTAGAGGAGCAGTCAATACACCAGATACACTCTTCACAGTGTATGAGCTCATCCAGAGGAGCAGTCAACGTTTTGAGCCATCTGCAGAGCTCAGCAGTATTTGTCCCGCTTCCTTTGGAGAACTTCCTACTGCACTGAAATGGCATGATCAGGAATCTACCCTCTCTTCTGTTCAGTATTACTGATCTCACATTATGCAGAGAACTGCCAAAGCACCTATTTGTGGGAGAGAAATCTGTTAGAAATCATCCGGGGAAAAAAAAAAAAAAGAGACAGCTCTCCATCATGCAAGAATCGAGTCTTACCAGTTCTGTCTAAGAGCAGAAGACAGCAACACAGTTAGAAAAACAACTGTTTAAAGTATTTTTCAGCTTAATGGACAGTGAGTGGTGATGGCAACTGTTTATCTTAAGTCTGCTTCATGATGAGGTTAAACAGCTTAATTAAAACCACCAGCATCACCTCTCAGTGACACAGATCGGTTATCACTAAGAGGCAGTTTAAGATGCTACTCTTCCTGTCAATTACTATCATCTCTCTAGGAGAGGGATTATGGAAGAAAACCATTCCACTTGAGTATGAAATTTAGCAAGTTAGCATGAGCTGTGCTGAAGGCAATTTACACCACCTTTTCTGACTCCATGTTGATATTGACTTAAAACAGCTGCACTATCATTAACTGCTCCAGCTAAGTGATGATAGAATTTCAAAGAACAGATGAGTCAGTGGATTTGCCTTGAAACAGAACTAGGATCTTAAGCCAAAATGGCTTTGGCTATTTTTCTTGGTTATTTTTTTTTATGTTGTGTGGACACCCATGCCATGAGCCTTTAGTTTTTAATTCATGAAGAGGCAGCCAGCAAAAGAAACAACAAAACACCACCACAAGAAAAAAGTGCAATACAAGAGTACCAAAGAAGCAGAAGGTTATCATGCATATCATAGTACTATATGGTCTAGTAATTCTTATTTTCTGTGTAAGAACCAAATACAGAATTTCATCTGACAGTTATTTTGCATTCAGCTCATACTTTTTGCCAAGTGTCTGACAGTAACAAGTTCTCCTTTGCTCTAGGGAACGCAGGCAATGCTACAGTTATCACAGTGTCCTTTTTATTCTGCGTATCACATGGAAAACACCTAAGTGATGTCTTTATTAATTGTATTCCTTGGCTCAATTGTGATGAGAACCAACTGATTAGAAGTTCAGGAGTTATCTCATTAATTCTCTGCTTGTAAAGTGTAAGGAAATTCAGACTACAAAGACAATGCCACAAGACAGCTCTTACTACTTTTAATAACATTTCTCACTAACACAGGTACAATTTTATGAGAACTATGACAACTAAGAGATTATCTTTTCATGTCACATTTAAAACAATGCAACTTGCATCAGTCTAGCAAATTTACATGAGTTACAGTTTTCTGAGAGGGAAACCTAAAACTAGAACTTCCAATTTTCAGCTGCTCATCTTGTCCTGCAACCCATTTGTCCCATGCATAGACCAGAGTTTTCCTTTGACTTTATCCCATCCACACCATTCTTGGATAAATGCATTTGTTCTCTCTAGAACACAGTTTTCAGAATATAAGGTCTTAGTTCCTTACATTCTTACTAAATTACTTCTTTTTTTCTCCCCCTCTAATTAAGTAAGAAAAAAGGCAAGGCATGCCAGAAACAGACACATACCCCAAGAGGTCGGGGATGGTGTTCAGAAAAATGACAGTCTAATTTCTCAGATTCTTCAGTTCCATCCGCTTCTCCTTCATCACTGGACAACCTGCTAGTTAAATCTCCTCCCATGGATGGCAGTGGCAGTTCCGGTACGTACCCACTGTGGTTTGAAGAACTGTTGCTGTTTATGCTATTTGCAGATGATGGTCTAGAAGGAGAACAGACATTTAAATCGTCAGTGTTCAAAGGTTTTTCCAACCTACCTGCTAGAGTGCTGTGGTTTGTCCTTAGCTAGGAACTATGCACCAGCACACAGAGTTAAGAATCAAAGTAAATTACACCAGGAGGAGAGTGAAAGGTACAGAGTAGCTGACATTTGGTCTTGCAAGAAATGTGTCATGCATTGTCATCAAACTAATGTTATCAGGTAATACCAAGGTATTGCCTGAAATTTTCAATTTGCCATGAAGTTGAGTTTCAGATCACAAGAGGGGCAAAGTATAATTAAAATGCAAACAAAAATCAGATGTGAAAAATGTTACACTGCACTGCTACTCTGCTACTTAATTAATCATAAAGGTCCAGTTATGAAATTTTATTTTACACCAAAATCGGACTGACATGTGTGTACTAAATACAGTCAGAGCGTGTAGCTGACACCCTTTACAGTTAGATTATTTAAGTGAAACAACTGAGAAGATCTGTTACTGCATGCAGATTTTCATTACATTTGTCTAAAATCCACTAAAGCAAAGTAGGAATGCCACCATGGGGCATGATGGTGCCTTGCTTTTCAAAAGCATCTTGCAAACAAATGAGATTAGAGTTACGGGTAGAGAAGGAGTCTCAGCTATAGTCTGTACAATCAAGTATATATATGGCCCTCTGAGGTTAGAGGAGATGTCCACGTTGAGCAAATCTGAAGATCTTCAGTCTCGTGCATCTATGCTGTCAGGACACAGCTGCAGACAGGTGCTCTCTTTTGAACTGAGCAGGGATTGCTCACCCACTGTCCGTCAACTAGAAACAACTGCTGTGGTTGCTGTTGCAAGGGATGAGTGCTCCTTAGCCTCCAGGAAAAGTGGGCCAGGTGAAGCCAAGTCAGCACCACCAGCCAAATCACCACAAGCAAGCTTTCCCTCGGCACAGCACAGCTGCAGGCTTGCTGCGTCCCACCAGCAGAGAGGCAGTGAGTCTGTCCCTGGTACGGCTGCTCGCAGAACCAGACAGGATGAGAGAACAGAGGCACTGCAGCATAAACTATAGATTGTAAAAGCACAACTTATGTCTGCTAAAATCCCTCTTCTCACCTTTGTATTTTCTTCAACTAACTCTCACTGAATTGCATTCCAGTTTTGCTTCTTTGGCTGTAACACCTACTGAAAGCAATGTCTGCCGGTCCTTCTGTGTTCCTAAGGACTCTAAGAATTACGCCAACTTTTCACCCATTTACCTACAGGGATTCTTTTATTCTCATTTCAGGCAAACCCTGAGTCCTTCCCTGTCACTGTATGAATAAAATCTCATTATGACTTAATGAACACAGAGAAAATGCTGGAAATGCCTCTCTCTGTAAGACTTGACATAGACAGTAAACAGAATAAGTATCTCCTTGAAATAGGGACTACCTTAGTATGAAAGCCTCAAAACAGGCACCAAATCCAGATTAAGACTTGTGAAGAAATACTAAACAAAATAAATATGAACAAATACAACCAGTTTAGCTAACTCCAGCCAAAACTAGTACCAAGATAAATCTCAAACAAACATATAAGAAGTTTACTAAAGAATAATTAGAATTTAGTAGATTCAATATCTCATACTAGTTTTTTTAAGGGTATGTCTTTAGAAGTTTGCATTGTCTTTCCAAAAAGTGTTTCTGTCCTTTCCAAGAAAAGTCTTAATGAGGAAAGACATGCTATGCACAGTATTGAATCAATAGTTTCAAGAACTAGCTGCTTACATTGTCATTTACACTACAATACACCTTTTTTACAAGATGTTCCGTTGATGTAGTTGAAGTGTTTGCAGAGTAAATGTGCAGAATTTCACCACTGATACTGACCCTGATTCGTATAAATAAGACACTGACTGTGAAACATGCCAGAACATCTCAAATGTAAGCTTTCCTAATTACTACTGACCATTTTAAAAAAAAAAAAAAATGCAGTCTGAGATTCTGAGCTGGTTCCTTAACTCACTTCCCACCAGGGTTTAGGCTACCATGGACACATTTAGGTTAATGTAAGTATAGTCCATCTTCTACTGCTAGCAGAAACTCTTTATTTTAATACATTTTATGATGATGCAACAGCTTGAAAGAAGTACTGAATACTCATAAAACTATAAGATGTACAAAAGAGTAATGAAAGTAATTTCTTACAGCATCTTTAGAATGCAACATTCCACACCGGAGCGGTGCTTACCTTGGAAGTACAGAATTTGGTGGTCTAGATTTTGCAGGAGATGTTACTTTAGATTCTTGCCCAGAGCTCACCGAAGATCCTGACAGAGAGTCTTGTGCTGGTGTGAACTGGCTCTGATAGCTTTCCCTTGCAGACAGTGGATGCTCTTTGTCTTTTGCAACTTCTTTTTCCCTGGATCGAGCTTTGTGTTCAGCTAGAAGGATGTCAAACTGTTTTTTACGGCCTGGAACTGCTCGTCGATGATTAAGTGAATGAGTCTAAAAATAGGGTGGTTAAAAAGCATTTGTGTGTGCATGACATTGTTTATGAGTCCTCTACACTTCCGATACACCACAACTCTAAGAGATAAAATCTACTTCAAACAGATTCAGCCACAGTTATGGAAATAAAGCTGTTATGCCAGATTATCTTTGACAATTTATGAAGTCATCCTTAAGAAATACCAATATCGGGGCTAAAATGACTTTTTGCAACAATTTCCATATAATGGACTCTATTGACTTACCTTTTCCACGACAGAAAGTATAATTCCTAGTTTTAAAATCTTAAGAAGTAACATCATTGTAGCTCTTAACTTACAATGAAAAAATTTATTCAATTGGATTGAAAATTGTGAATACACTTTAAAGCAAATTTATCTGATGATCTCTACTGATAGGCAGCACATATACATACAAATGTTCACTACAGAAGTCCTACATCGCTGCTACTTTTTGACAGGAGGCTTATTACTATTGCAAGGGCAGCCTTCAAGTCATTTATTGTAGAAGAAATGTTAGTTTTTTACTAAAGACTGTACTACAATATTGTTGCACACATGAACCTAAAAAGGAGCATTTAAAGTAACACCTGTGCTTCTACACAAAATATGAATGCTTTTTGCATAACAAAATTACAAGAAAAAGTAAATCTCTTTAGAAACATCAGTGGAATAATGCAGATGCTCTGATTCAAAGAAACAGAATTACTCAAAAGAATTACCTGAAGATAGCGTCTGAATACCATACCCATTGTCTGTAAGACAGGAGCAGGTATGACCTCTCAAACTACTGTGGTAGGATTTAAACTATAACAAAGCATCTGATATTTTATCTTCTAAGAAAAATACCTTGCAGGTGAGCGATCTTGTGCAAGGTTTCTTTGTTTCAGGATCCAATACTCCACAGTGTTTATTTGGGTCAAATTCTCTTTCTGTTTGATGGAGGAGTGAGTAGAAAAAGGAGAGAAAAAAAAAAAAGATTATTACATAAATTTTAACCAAGTAGCTATAATTTTTGTCTGATAGAACTTACTTCAACCAGGCTCAACCTGAACCACTGATCCCAACCTCAGCACCCCGTAACAGAGCCAACATGCATTGCCGATACTGTTGTGCAGTTCTTTGCCCTAATATGTTTCAAACTATTTAGAGCATGATTTCAGTCACAGACCTCACAGAACTGAGTCAGCTTACAGAGCTGTACTCAGTGAAGTAGCCCAAATGCAGGATCAAAACAAAGACCTGCAGGTTCAGTTCCCGCTCTAATGCTGGCTGCTCTGAGGTTGTGAAATACAGCATTTGCCAACCTAGCTTCTGAGTTTGGGCAGGACACATACAGATTAAATATTACAAGAGCTTTCAATAATATTTCTTTGACATACTCAGAAACTCTGGAAAACAACCCATGGTGCCTCCCAAGTAAATTGAAGATTACTAGTGGCATTTAAACCCCACATTTATCTAAATCTGTGTGAAGTCATGCGTGTTAGTTCTTATTTCCCTACGGGAAGGGAGGCACGGAGTTTAAAGTTCGTAAATTGTGAGGAAAAAAAAAAAAAAAAGAAGGGGCATTTATGAGTTCTACTTATGATCAACATTAATATTTAATAGGCTGTATTTCACAGAATCATAGAATGGTATGGGTTGGAGGGGATCTCCAGAGGTCATCTAGTCCAACCCCCTCTGCAGTAAGCAGGGGCATCCTCAACTAGATCAGGCCACCCAGAGCCCTGCCCAGCCTTACCTTGATTATCTCCAGGGATGGGACCCCAAACACCTCTCTGGGCAACCTGTTCCAGTGTTCCACCACCCTCATTGTAAAGAACTTATTCCTAACATCCAGTCCAAATCTGCTCTTCTCCAGTTTGAAGCCACTGCCCCTTGTCCTGTCACTGCAGACCTTTGTAAACAGTCTCTCTCCATCCTTCTTACTGGCCCCTTTCAGGTACCGGAAGGCTGCTATTAGGTCTCCCCAGAGCCTTCTCTTCTCCAGGCTGAACAACCCCAGCTCCCTCAGTCTGTCCTTGTAGCAGAGGTGCTCCAACCCCTGATCACTTTCATAGCCCTTCTCTGGACCTGCTCCACTAGGTCCATGATCTTCCTGTAGGGCTCCAGAGCTGGACACAGCTCTCCAGGGTGACGTCTCCCCAGAGCAGAGCCAAGTGGCAGAATCACCTCTCTGGATCTGATGGCAATGCATCTTTTGCTGCAGCCCAGGATGTGATTTGCCTCCTGGGCTGCCAGTGCACACTGTCTGCTCATGTCCAGCTTCTTGTCCATCAGTACCCCCAGGGCCTTTTCTGCAGGGCTGCTTTCTATCACCTCACCTCTCAGTCTGTATTGATGGAGAGGACTGTTCTGATTGCATATTCAAGTTTCATTAAAATTTTAGTATTTATATACCACAGATAGCATCACCTCCCTCAGGTTAATATTATTTTAGGGTTTTCAATACAGCACTGTAACAAAACCTGTGAATATACACTTTGTCATTTATGCCACAAAACCCCCACCTACCATTATCTTTATATTTCTTGACACTGGATGTTTTAAGTGACAAACTGGTTTGCTTTTGTTTGATAGTGGAATATAAACTATTTGCCAAAGCTTATTTTAACTATACACTGATATAATAAACATCCTGTACTCAAATACCACATTTAATCTGAGGGTCTAAAAATCCTTTATAAACAAACAAATTGGAGCTTAGATGAAGACAGAAATTCACAGATATGTTACAATATTATGGCAGCATCACAGCATGCAGAACAGCTGGAAGAAGAAACGTGAAACCAAACAGTCTATATTAGATGACAGCTGTCATCCAGATACCACAATTGCCAGCAGGTTTTTGTATTTTGCCATATGGACTATGTTATCATAAAACAAACATTAAACTGCTGTATTATCAACCTGTTAGCAGAAACATATCAAAAAGTAAGCTTGGAAAGAGCAGTTGGCACTGTTGGGTTTTTTTTTTTTTGTGAAATCCACAAAAGGACAGACATCTGTCACAATAACTTGTAGTTTCTGTGACCTTTACACCACAACAGAAAAGGAGCTGTGTATAACTAAGTATGAACCAATACAAATATAATGAAGCAAGGACTTGCAGGACTGATAATACCAAATCCAGTTATTAGCAAATCAAGATAGGGAATTACAGTCAAAAAAGGTGGAAGCCTCTACCATCTATCAAACCACAGAGAAACAGAAAGCACTGAAGAGGGAAACACTTCTCCTGGATGAAGCATGTGTAGCTGTTTGAGAGAAATCATCAACATCTTATTGCCAGCTACAAATGTGCCTGGTTTGGGCAATGCATTAGATGAAGATTATCACCTTCTTATCAATAATGAAGTGCTGCTTCTGACTACGTGTACATTAGGAAACGTGTAGTGTGAGAACCCCTTGACTCTCGTGCCCAGGCAGTCACAGAAAGCTGTTTGCCCACAATGGATTCCACTTCTTCATGTTTGGTGTCTGAAGTATTCATTATAACCTCACTGACAGAAGAAGGGCCAAAATTGAATTGTTTCTAACTTCTGTTTGCAATACAACAGATATTCTTGGCATAAACCAGGCATCTGCATTCTTTAACTTCACCCCAAAGAGAAAAAGAGCTAAGGCAGATGAGGAATTTTTAATTATTATTTTTTTACAGTTTGCTTTTGGGGAGCACTGATCCACTTATGCTGGGCAGCTACAGACTGTCTTTTGCGGTTCCACAAGCTGCTTCCTCTCTCTCACCAACAACAGCACTGCTGAAAAGATGGCAGGTTCATTCATCACCCAAACAACTAGCAGCTCGCAGAAAATAAAAACAAACCAACAAACCACAAACTTCAGCCACAGTCAGGGAAATCATGTCAGAGTGAATGTTGCTAAAAAGGAAAGAAAATGGATGTAAACTGGCCAGATCTATCAAAGAGTTTCAAAACTTAACAACTGCAGAGGTCCACAGCAGTGGACTGAGGAAAACCTAAATCCCCTAGCCACTGTCTCATTCTTTTAATGAAGTGAAATGAATTGAATTTTTGGGATTTCTAGAGTAATCACTCATTGACCTTCCAATATCTTTTTCTCAGCTTCTGCACAATACTGTATAACAATGGAGATGAATCCATCATAGAGACATACAACCTACAGGAAATTTATCTACAGCACTCTCAGGACTTCTCCTATTTGCATTATGTCTAAATTACTGTGTTGCTGCATCAATACATGAGGCAGCAGAAGCAAGACTGAGCAGATTCTAAATCTGATAATGACAGAGGACCTTTGGGAGAAAAAGAAAAAGACTTGATTCTGTGGATTTGTTAGCCACGTAAAAGTTAACTAATGCCTACTGTAGTGCTTTAACAGGCCTATGCAGAAGTTTCCACTGGTTATATGTTCCCTAGCCTAGAGACACTGCAAGTCATAGAGTCATAGAATTGCTAGGGTTGGAAGTGACCTCAAGGATCATCTAGCTCCAACCCCACTGCCATGGGCAGGGACACTTCGCACTAGATCTGGCCTGGCCTTAAAACCTCCAGGGATGGGGCCTCCACCACCTCCCTGGGCAACCTGTTCCAGTGTCTCACCACTCTCATGGTGAAGAATTTATAAGTGACAGCTTAGATCACCTCCACACAAAAAAAGCAAGCAAGCTGAATCAAGCAAGATCTATAGAAATTATTCTCCTGTATGAACACACTGCAGCAAGCACTTGTACAAAAGAGGTCTAAGTATCACCTACAACCCTGCAGTAGTACATGGTGACACAAGGAAAACAAGTATCTCAAACAGCATCAGTTTCAATTGTCCTAGGGAGAAATTCAGAATTGTTTAGCTAAATTAAGCATCTAAACTACCAAAGCAAATAACAGGTGAAAAGAAACCAGTATTTTAAATTAACTACAAAATATGTAGAGTTTTTATTAGAATAATAAATTGGATCTTAGCAAGTACAACACAGTCAGCTCCTTTCTTGTAAGATTTTTTCCTTTGGTAGAATGCTATAAATGAACAATGGTTCTGGCTTCTTATACACCACCTTTAACTAGTTAAGAAAACAATCAGTGCACTGAAGCCTTTTAAGGCAGTGGCATTGTTCCATAGCCCATGCAGCCCTAGCAAACAGCTTGCACTGGTCTGGAATCAAGCCAAGGTACCAGTAGCATAGGTTAACTGCCAAGTTTAAGAAAAAGACTAAAATAAACCTGATATTCAGTCAAAAAACCCCAGGGCGTGCTTGTTAACTGGAAACGAAAGCATTTACCTTGCACAACTTCTACTTGGTTCATAACTAGCACACACTGAGAAATCACGTGAACTCACTTTCTGCCAGGCTGATGATCTAAAGCAGATCGTGCTGCCATTGGCAAAATTAGCCTTTCAGTACACATCAGAAGTTCCTGCCCAAATCACAAAGTGCTGTCAGCCGATGAATAGACCCTGCACAGCTTCTGAAGCCAGAAACTTGACTCAGTTACTTTTGCTTTAAAAAAAATAAGCAAACAAGCAAAAAGAATCCCTCAACATACTTCATTTCCCTTCGTTTAGAACAAAAGTATGTTTTCAGCTTTAGGGGGCAAATTCTCTACTCGCTGCCCAACAGCTGGCGTGGGTCACCTCCACTGAAAATAATTCTTCCTCCAATGGATAGCAACCTTACTAAGGTTGGAGCCTTAGTGGAGGCTCTGCCCTCCCACAATGGGGCGTTCTGTGCTCCAGTGGTAGATTGGCATTTCTATCCTCCATACTGGCCTCTCTAAGGCCATCCTGCACATCTCCACATTTAATGTTACTCCCTCAACCCCACTGGTCCTATGTTCCTGAGGAAGACCAAGATGCCCATGCTACAAATGTAACTCATGGGAATCATGCAGGGAGAAGGGTGAAAGGAAATTCTGTCTTTTAAGAATTCCGTAGCATTCCCTGTCAACTTGGAATTTTCTAGTATTTGAAACCAAACAAAAAGAAGATTATTTTAAAAATCATGACTTGGTGAATAATGCAAGGTCTTAAACCTCAACTGTTCAACTTGATCACAACTATGTTAAAGTTACCCAACTTTATAAACAGACCCAAATTACATAATGGCTCAAGGAAGCCGCCTGCCTTTCTATTTTGATGAATTTTTACTTCCTTCAAAATTTATATTTGGCCTGTAGACCAGCTGTGAAATGCATTAAATGCTCTAATTTCAAGCTCAACAGAATGTGTTCTTTGAAAATGTTTTACACATGCTAACAGAGTATGAAAGCTCTCTTTTTCATACATGCAAACTGGCTCCTTACAGTAAAAAATCAAACCAAACCCAGGCTACAGCCCTTTATTAGTCCTGAGCTATACAAATATTAATGAAGAAAGATGGACTACAAAGATAACTACAAGATCACTCACCTGAAAGTCTTTTGTAAGGCTTGTTACTGCTTTTAGTGCCATTTTGGTGTTTCTTGTCTATTGAAGGAGCTATGAGTCCTTTGCCGTTCAAAATCTTTTCTGGTGATGGTGGCACTGATTTGGATGTCAAACCAGGTTTTACCAAAGTTGGAGCAGGTATGGTGGATGAAGAGGCTGAGGAGGAAGTGATGGTGGTAGTGGCTGCAGAATTCATTTTAACATTGGCACCATCTGCCTTTACTAGGTTAGGAATTTTCTCCAGACTGACTACTGGAACAGGAACGCTGCAAAACCAAAGAAAAATCCTCAAGCTGTTTTCTGTGCCAAAGATTTACAGATAAGAAAAATTTCAACACAAGTGACAAAATATCTTCAGACCAGACTGAAATGAAATATTTAGGATCATTACTGACTACTTTTGTTCAATCAAATGTTTACAAAACAAGGCATCTGTAAATCCTGGCAAGTAGAGAATTATCAAAATGAATCTAATGAATCCTTTTTTTTTTTTTTTTTTAAGATCTAATCTGCTACTATTCATACACAAAATAAGTCTTTGGTACTGGGCAAAACACACCCACTTACATGTCTCATGAGCATGTATCAGATGTGTGTCCTATACTAAACACTCCATGACAGCAAAGCAGTTTGCTAATAACATTAATGTTTGTAAACTAAGACAAAAATAACTCATTTCTTCCAATGTGTCTGAATGACATACAATGAAACAAGGAGAAAAGAGACTTAAGCACAGCAACCATAACAGGAGTCCCTGTAAAATATTAGCATCCTTGATGAATTGACCATTAGCAAAGTGTCCTTTAAATCAAATCACACTAATTTAAAAATTCCCCATGCAATTATTAGCTTACTTGGTCCTTTTCAGAATTAAAGTTTGCAACAACTAGTTTCCTTAACTACCACCACAGCATATTTGTGATGTTAACAGATGTTAACTTCTCAAACCAGCAGAAAAAAACGAAGACAAGTGATTTTCAATTCCAGCATTATTTTTATCAGCTCCAATCTGCATGAGGAACTATCCAACAGTGATAGCTGCTTTTTACCTACCCAACAATTCTAGAACTGGATGTCTTGTGAATGGCAAATCTACTTTAGCAGAGAAGTTGGACTAAATGTGATCTCGAGAGGTCCCTTTCAACCACTACCATTCTGTGATTCTGTCATGTGACTACCAATTAATATCTAATATATAAATTTCTCCTTACTGAAACAAATGCAGATTAAAAAAAGAACTAATTAAAAACCCTAAATTCTCAGACCTTTAATATCAGTTTTCATTGGAGGCTGCAAAAGCAAACATCTTGCTTATTCAGTTCTTCCCGAAGAGTTGTTTTTGACAAGCTATCTGCTCTGTAATCAAATTCACACGTGGATCATGCAAAACGACAATTTTCAGACTATCATTCCACACTGAGCAAACAACATAAACACAAAGGTGATGTTTAAAAGGTAAATCAAATTCCTCATCTAGAAGTAGGAGAGTCTCCTTGAAAATATTGCTGTATTTTCCTTTCTGAGTAACACTGAACCTCCAAAATTTTAGTTCCCAGCATAAAGGTTGAGGAGGCTGTCCTGCACAGAAAAACTTCTTAAACCTCAGGATTTCTTTAATCTATTATCTTTAAAGGTTTAACTTGATGTATTTGGTTAAAGGTAAAATGAATCCTATTTATTAAGAGTGTGAAATTACTTCTTAGCAAACCATACTCCACAACCTGCTTCTGGCATGTTCAGATTGCACATCACTGCAATAATTCGGCATGGTAGTGCAGAGCTTTTGCATGTCCATTACTTGTGTGCTGTCTGTCAAACACATAACTCCTGTGCAGTAAGTATCTGTCTTGACACACACATGACAGTTCAGGTAAGAGGAGTTTCTTGCCACACTGTTCTCACTTGCCCACGACAGGCAACATCTGCCCATCTGCTGTTGTTTGGGGCTTCCCCTCATTCACAACTTCAGTCTTTTGTATCTGAAAAATGGCACCTTTGCTGCATTCCTCCTACTAAAGGAATACTTAACAAAGGTGGCTCTTCTACAACTGATGGCCCTCAAGAGGGACTTCAGGGCCCTGGGTCAGCTGGTCAGGGAGTGGGAGCACAGCTAGTGTTCTCCTCCATGCCCCTAGTTGGCTGGACTCATTGACAGGGCTTTAAACTAGATTGGAAGGGGGAAAGGGGAAAGACCAGGCTTGCTGGAGACAAGTCTGGAATGTCTGTGGGATGGTGCGATGGTTCCACTGCTATCTCAGGGGACATAGGGAATAGTGGGCCACGAGATAAGGATGATGAGCTAGGACTCATGATAATACCTGAGAGCAGTCAAGCAGGGAGCAGACCCCTACCATGCACAAAAGCTCCCAGGTGAAGCATATATCTGCCGATGCATGGAGCATGGGGAATTAGCAAGAAGAACTTGAAGCTATCATCCAGAAGGAAAACTATGATATTATTGCCCTGATGGAAACATGGTGGGATGAATCCTATACATGGAGTGCTGTGTTGGATGGCTACTGGCTCTTCAGAAGGGATAGGCCCAGAAGAAGAGGTGGCAGGGTGGCCCTGTATATCAGGGAAGGTCTCAACTGTCTTGAGCATGATGATGATGGTGATGCTAGAGTTGAATGCTTGTGCCTGAGAATCAGGGGAAAGGCCAACAAGGCAGATGTCATGATGGGGTCTGCTATAGAACACCCAACCAGGATGAGGAGGTTGATGAAGTGCTTTATAGGTGCCCAGGTAAGGTCTCGGAATCAATAGCCCTTGTTCTTGTGGGGGACTTCACCTTACTGGGTATCTGCTGGAAATACTACACAGCAGATAGGAAGCAGACATGGAGGTTCTTGGAGTGGAAGATAACTTCCTAACACAGCTGGTGAATAAGCCAACGAGGGATGGTTCTCTACTAGACCTGATGTCTGTATACAGAGCAGGACTAGTAGGAGATGTAAAGGCTGGTGGCTGTCTTGGACAAAGTGACCACAAGATGGTGGAGTTTTCAATTCTTAGTGAAGTTAGGAGGGGAGTTAATAGAACTGCATCCTTGGACTTCCAAAGAGCAGACTTTGACTTGTTTAGGAGACTGGTTGATGGCATCCTCTGGGAGGTAGGCCTAAAGGATAAAGGAGTCCAGGAATGCTCTCCTCAAGGGAGAGATCTTCAAGGCACAGGAACAAGCTGTCCCTGTGCATTGGAAAACAAGCCGGCAGGGCAGAAGCCTGGCCTGGCTAGGTAGAGAGCTTTGGGTAGAACTCAGGAAGAAAAGGAAAGTCTGATGGCTATAGAAGGAGGGGCAGGCAACTCAGGAAGAGTACAAGGCTCTTGCAAGGATTTGTAGGGAGAAAATTAGAAAGGCCAAAATTCAACCAGAACTCAATGTAGCCAGTGTCATTAAAGAGAATAAAAAGAGCTTTTGTAAGTATGTTAACAGTAAAAGAAGAGCTAGGGAGAACCTCCACCCACTAGGGATGTAGGAGGAAACCTGATGAAAAGGACAAAGCTCAGCTTTGGGAAGAAAAGGAAAAAGCTCAGCTGCTGAACTTTGCCTCAGTATTTGTCAGTGACACCAGTTGCTCTTTGCAGGATCAGCCCCTGGAACTGAAAGATACAGATGTGGAGCAGAAAGCAGACCCCACAATCCAGGAGGAAATGATCAGTGACCTATTGTGCACAGTCTATAGGACCAGATGTGATCCACCCAAGGGTAGTTAAGGAGCTGGCAGATGTGCCAGCTCTTGCCATTATCTGTCACCAGTCCTGGTTAACTGGGGAGGTTCCAGTTGACTGGAGGCCAGCAAATGTGGCACCCGTCTAGAAGAAGGGCTGGAAGGATGATCCAGGGAGCCACAGGCCTGTCAGTCTGACCTGGGTGCTTGGGAAGGTTATGTAGCAGGTCATCCTGAGTGCCATCATGTGGCACTCACAAGGCAACCAGGTGATCTGGCCTAATCTGCAGGGGTTTATGAAAGGCAGGTCCTGCCTGACTAATCTGTTCTCCTGCAATAAGATGACCTGCCTAGTGCATGAGGGTAGTGCCATGCACATTGTCTACTATGACTTCAGTAAAGCCTTTGACACTGTCTCCCACAGCATTCTCCTTTGGAAACTCCTGACACAAGGCTGGGATCCATGCCCTGTGCACTGCATAAAGACCTGGTTGATGGCCAGGCGCAAAGAGGGGTGGTGAACAGAGCTAAATCTGTCTGGTGAGCAGTCACTAGTGGTGTCTCCCAGCATTCAGTACTGGGGCCTTCAATACTCTTTAATGTCTTTATTAATGAACTGGAAGAGGTGATTAAGTCCACCTTCAAATAAGTTTGCAGATGATACACAGCTGTGTGTGACTGTGTCAATCTGTGAGAAGGTATGGAAGCTTTACAGTGAGCTCTGAACAGGTTAAATCAATGGGCCAAGGCCAGGTGCCAGGTCCTGCAGCTGGGTGCCAACAACCCCATGGTAAGTTACAGACTTGGGGGTGTGTGCTTGGAAAGTTGCAACTCAGAGGGGGACCTGGAGGTACTGGTTGATGGTCGACTGAATATGAGTCAGCAGTGTGCCCAGGTGGCCAAGAAAGCCAATGGTATCCTGGCTTGGATTAGAAACACTGTGGACAGCAGGAACAGGGAGGGGATCAACCCCTGTGCTCAGCACTAGTGAGGCCACACCTTGAGTATTGTGTTCAGTTCTGGGCCTCCACTAAAAGAAGAGCATTGAGATTCTGAAGCATGTCTAGAGGAGGGCAATGAGGCTGGTGAAGGGCCTGGAGCACATGGCCTATGAGGAGCTTCTGAGGGAGCTGGGGGTGTTCAGTGTGGAGAAGAGGCTGAGAGGAAGCCTCATTGCTCTCTACAACTTTCTGAAGGGAGAAAGGGGGGAGCAACCTCTACTCATTGGTTCAAAATGACAGGATTATAGGAAATGGTTTCAGGCTGTACCAGGAGAGGATCAGGTTGGATGATAGGAAATATTTTTTTCACAGAGTTCTCAAACATTGGAATGGTCTTCCCAGGGCAGTGGTGGAGTCACCATCCCTGGAGGTATTCAAGCAGTGCATGGACCTAGTGCTTAGGGACATGGTTTGGTGGTGACCCCTCAGTGATGGCTAGAGGACTGGACTGGATGATCTTTGAGGTCTCTTCCAACCAGATGTATTCTGTGATTCCACAATCAGAGAAATATGACTTAAAGATGGCATTGTCCATGGGACACCATTCAGAAACAGCAGCAGCAGCAGGGTCCAAAATAACTCAAATCTTGACATCCCTGGGCTAATATAAAACCTCTGATTCTCCATAGCTCCTGAAGGTGGTAAGGAGAAAAGTGCAGTGTGTGGCTGGAGAAGACTCCCAGAAAGTTGTTCATCTTTGTTCTAAGGGTATTTTAACACAGATAAAAAAAAAAAATAGTATCTATTAAACTTGATGCAAACAATATGCATATTAAAAAAGCTAAAAGGAAGATTTAGACACTACAGCATACTCTGGAGCTGTAAACAAATTACATGAAACTTCCATAGCCTGTAATACCATAAATACAGCAGTCAGCTAGTCAGAATACATACCTGACTGCAGGAAAGAGTAGAGCACTGGCCAGTAACTAAGCAAAAACCCCTGAACTTACTCCCAAACCCAGAACTGTATTAAGTGCTTCAGTGAATGCAACCATGGAGCTATGAAAAACAGGATTTGATCCTCTACTTTTTTAAACTGCTCTGCATTTATTAAGTTAAATGACAGAAAAAAAAACCTCTGAAGTTTCAGGAATTATTTTTTTCCTTTTAAATAGATGTTGATTACATTTTCTGAAAACAGCACAAATTTTTTTACTGAAGATCAAGTAGTTTATACACATAACATATATATAAAAATATATACTATATTTACTCTCTCTATATTTGCTCTATTTAACTTACTGGATAATATATGTACTATAATTTACTGTCTATGCAAAAACATGAACAGACTTCATGTCGAGTTTCTAAGATCTATCTTAATTCAAATTATTGATACAGAGCGAAAGGTACTGATACACAGTATTGATACACAGTATCACAGTATCACCAAGGTTGGAAGAGACCTTGAAGATCATTGAGTCCAACCTGTCACCACAGACCCCATGACTAGACCATGGCACCAAGTGCCACATCCAGTCCCCTATTGAACACCTCCAGGGATGGTGACTCCACCACCTCCCTGGGCAGCACATTCCAATGGCGAATGACTCTCTCGGTGAAGAACTTTCTCCTCACCTCCAGCTTAAACTTCCCCTGGCACAGCTTGAGACTGTGCCCTGTGTTCTGGTGCTGGTTGCCTGGGAGAAGAGGCCAACCCCCTCCTGGCTACAACCACCCTTCAGGTAGAGAGCAATGAGGTGTCCCCTGAGCCTCCTCTTCTCCAGACTAAACAACCCCACCTCCCTCAGCCTCTCCTCATAGGGCTTGTGCTCAAGGCCTCTCCCCAGCCTTGTTGCCCTTCTCTGGACACGTTCAAGTGTCTCAATGTCCTTCTTAAACTGAGGGGCCCAGAACTGGACACAGCACTCAAGGTGTGGCCTAACCAAAGCAGAGTACAGGGGCACAATGACCTCCCTGCTCCTGCTGGCCACACTGTGTATTACCTGGTCTAGTAGAAAAATATGGTCAACAAACATGAAAAGAGGTTCTCTGTTCTGCAGTGCTCAAAATCTCAAATCTTACAGTACACAGGGATGGGTCACCATGAAAAAACCCAGGAGAGGGAACATTTTCACTGAGCTTTGTTATAGACCAACAAGTCAAACTTTGAGTCATATGTTTCATTGGAATGTGAAAGAAAAAAGAAAAGTACTCCAGTATTTGAGGACACACACTGTATAGGACTCCTGGCAGTCTACAGGAAATTATTTGAGATTTTAGAAGCTACAGATGGTAATTTTGACCCTTTTTTTTATTTTTTTGATAAGTGGTTACCACATTTAAAAACAAATGTTTATATTTCTATAGAAACATCACAGCAGCAACATACAATACAATACAATAAACCAGGTTGGAAGAGACCTTCAAGATCATCGTGTTCAACCCATCAAACAACTAGATCATGTCACCAAGCACCCCATCAAGTCTCCTCCTGAACACCTCCAATGACGGCGACCCCACCACCTCCCCAGGCAGCCCATTCCAATGGGCAATCACTCTCTCTGTATAGAACTTCCTCCTAATGTCCAGTCTAAACCTCCCCTGGCGCAGCTTGAGACTGTGTCCTCTTGTTCTGGTACTGGCTGCCTGGGAGAAGAGACCAACTGCTGCCTGTCTACAACCTCCCTTCAGGGAGTTGTAGAGAGCAATAAGGTCACCCCTCAGTCTCCTCTTCTCCAGGCTAAGCAACCCCAGCTCCCTCAGCCTCTCTTCACACGGCTTGTGTTCCAAACCCCTCACTAACTTCATTGCCCTTCTCTGGACACACTCCAGCAAATCAACATCCTTCCTAAACTGAGGGGCCCAGAACTGGACACAGGACTCGAGGTGCAGCCTAACCAGTGCAGTGTACAGGGGCAGAATGACCTCCCTGCTCCTGCTGGCCACACTGTTCCTGATGCAGGCCAGGATGCCATTGGCCCTCTTGGCTGCCTGGGCACACTGCAGGCTCATGTTCAGCCTCCCATCAACCAGCACCCCCAGGTCCCTCTCTGCCTGGCCGCTCTCCAGCCACTCTGACCCCAGCCTGTAGCACTGCATGGGGTTGTTGTGGCCAATGTGCAGAACCCGGCACTTGGATGTGTTCAATCTCATGCCCTTGGACTCTGCCCATCTGTCCAGCCTGTCGAGGTCCCTCTGCAAAGCCTCTCTACCCTCCAGCAGATCAACTCCTGCCCCCAGCTTGGTGTCATCTGCAAATTTACTGATGATGGACTCAATGCCCTCATCCAGATCATCAATAAAGATGTTAAAGAGCATGGGGCCCAGCACTGATCCTTGGGGCACACCACTAGTGACTGGTCGCCAGCTGGATGTGGCTCCATTCACCACCACTCTCTGGGCTCGGCCCTCCAGCCAGTTCCTAACCCGACGCAGTGTGCTGCTGTCCAAGCCATGGGCTGACAGCTTGGCCAGGAGTTTGCTGTGGGGGACTGTGTCAAAGGCCTTGCTGAGGTCCAGGTAGACCACATCCACAGGCCTCCCCACATCCACCAGGCGGGTCACCTGATCATAGAAGGAGATCAGGTTGGTCAGGCAGGATCCTCCACAGCAGTGCTCAGAAGTTGTACTAGAGTATGGCAGGTGAAGCAGCATCGTTTGGGCAGGTCAGCAGTGAGGGAGAGAGTTCCTGGCTGCAGGAAGTATTTGGGCTATTCTTATATAATTAATTATTGACTGTTTGATCATTATTATCATGATTAGAATCATAGAATCAGTCAGGGTTGGAAGGGACCACGAGGATCATCTAGTTCCAATAATATTACTAATTACTAAATTACTAATAATCATCTTACTCTTTGCCATTTTCTACCCTTTTGCTATGCCTCTTACCACCCCAACTGTAAGCTTCAAAACAGACCATTTAGATTTATCTTGATCAAAGTGCAGCGGTGCTCCAGCACTGTTACAGTCTCTAAGCATTGCTGTATTAATAGCAACAATGTTAGAGAGATGGGGGGGGGAGGGAATAAAATCAGAGCTGACAGAAATTTATGGATGATGTATTCACAATAATCCTTCATATTCTAATTACAAGAAGGGAAGTATTAAAACAGTGGCTATGAAAACGAAACAGTTTCAGATCTCTTTCATCTGATCATGCTTTCTAAAGCATTAGCTGAGGAGCAACCTGAACCCTACAGCACATCTTAAAACAACACAGGATGTGAAGAAGAAAGAGAGCTGCTGGGTCAATGTTTAAGATGATGACTCAACCAAAACTAGAGTTAATTAAACAACAGAAGAGTTGGGTCTCCATGCAGGCAGGCATGATAACAGACAGGTCTACTGAAATACTACTACTACTTGTAACAGATAAAATTTAAAAGAAATGCTGCAGGAAAGAATCAGGCAAGTGCAACAAAGATTATTATAGGCCTACAAAGCAATCATTACAAGTGATGCAATTCCTGAATTAAGCTAATTTGCTAACCCTCTGGAAGAACCTATGTCAAGTAAATATTTGTGGTATGAGACTGCAACATAACAGGCAAAAGCACTGAATAACTGGAAGCTTCTGATGATGATCAACCACAACACACTTGGATACATAATGAGTACTATTTGCATTTTTAAGTCAAATTTATTTGTCAGTTGAGCATTCATTTCTAAAATATAAGAGAGTGAAATTCTCTGACTTGCACAGACAGCTGAATGGAAGATATAATTTTACAAAGGAATACATTTTATGACTCATTTATCCTTTACAAAAATTCAGACCTGCTGAATATTTTCTAAAATTATAATTAAGAATTGTAATCCAGTAATCGAATAGAAGCAAACACTTCTTTCCTTAACAGCTCTCAGATCTCTATACACTGTGAGGATCATCAGACAGATTTTATTCCTTAAAAAGTCATGTATTCTCGGGCACTTAACACTAAATTTTGAAAAAACATTTCATTCATGTCCACTTCAGATTGTTTGTGATTTGTTATGTGATGATTACAAGATTTTAACTATTATGTGCTTCATTTTTCTCTGCTAGTAAACAAAACCACAGTATAATCCCACAGTATCACAGTATCACAGACCCCACAACTAGACCATGGCACCAAGTGCCACGTCCAGTCCCCTCTTGAACACCTCCAGGGATGGTGACTCCACCACCTCCCCGGGCAGCCCATTCCAATGGTGAATCACTCTCTCGGTGAAGAACTTTCTCCTCACCTCCAGCCTAAACTTCCCCTGGGGCAGCTTGAGACTGTGTCCCCTTGTTCTGGTGTTGGTTGCTAGAGAGAAGAGGCCAACCCCCTCCTGGCTACAAGCACCCTTCAGGTAGTTGTAGAGAGCAATGAGGTGTCCCCTGAGCCTCCTCTTCTCCAGACTAAACAACCCCACCTCCTTCAGCCTCTCCTCATAGGGCTTGTGCTCAAGGCCTATCCCCAGCCTTGTTGCCCTTCTCTGGACACGTTCAAGTGTCTCAATGTCCTTCCTAAACTGAGGGGCCCAGAACTGGACACAGGACTCAAGGTGTGGCCTAACCAATGCAGAGTACAGGGGCACAATGACCTCCCTGCTCCTGCTGGCCACACCATTCCTAATGCAGGCCAGGATGCGGTTGGCCTTCTTGGCCACCTGGGCACACTGCTGGTCCCTCTCTGTTTGGCAGCTCTCCAGCCACTCTGACCCCAGCCTGTAGCTCTGCATGGGGTTGTTGTGGCCAAAGTGCAGCACCTGGCACTTGGACTGGTTGAATGCCATCCCACTGGACTCCGCCCATCTGTCCAGTCGGTCGAGGTCCCTCTGCAGGGCCCTTCAACCCTCTAACTGATCAACATCTGCTCCCAACTTGGTGTCATCTGCAAATTTGCTGATGACTGTCTCAATCCCCTCATCCAGATCGTCAATGAAGACATCGAAGAGGATGGGGCCCAGCACTGATCCCTGGGGGACACCACTGGTGACTGGCCTCCAGCTGGAGGTGGCACCATTCACCACCACTCTCTGGGCCCGGCCCTCCAGCCAGTTCCTAACCCAGTGCACAGTGTTGCTGTCCAAGCCACGAGCTGACAGCTTAGCCAGCAGTTTGCTGTGGGGTAGGGTGTCAAAGGCCTTGCTGAAGGCTGGGAGAGCTGGAAGAATTGACTAAGTCACAGGTACCACTACTGGTACATCCATTGACAAGGTATTACATGGAGCAGTACAACATTTTTAGACAGCTAAATCTACCTTGTTAATCATCAGTAGATGTTTGGGATGTTCCCAATAAAGGGACTGGTGGAAATGCTTAGTTACTTTGTTCCCTTCCAGCTTTTACTGATTGACAGAATGCCATCTGTTGCCAGAATGGAAGATACTGTTTGTAGATTCAGTCAGTATGCTGTCTGCAACACCAGGATGAGAAGCAGGCTTGTAGTCAATATTGCTAATAATCAGAAGTGGTGCTTTCAATTTTCTCATATAAAATTATTCTCCAGCGTTGAGGATAAAAGGTTGCTATTCAAGTCAAGAATATTTTTTTTTCAAATAGTAAATGAGGCCTTCACTAGACTTTAACTAGAATAGTGTATAGGGGTGTGTGTAATCTAATAATCCAGATTTTCTGTTTTCAGAATTATGTGCTGTATTTGTCCACAATGCTTATCACGCTTATAGAGATGGTGGGTTTGGATTTACAGAATTGATTATGTTCCAGGGCAAGGCAAATTCTACAGCTAGGCAGAAGTTGCTCTCCTTGAAATGTTTCAGGCAGAAAACATTGAGCTATTACTTTAAAATAATTTAAGTGTATACTTTGTCTCATAGGAGGATGGTTTGCATTACTTACTGCTTTAGAGTAGTTGTGTCCAGAAACACTACCTAAGATCATGACCTTATGATAAATATTACATACAAAGGGGAAGGATCTTTACACTGTAAGTAGAGAAAACAAAAAACAAGGAAGTCTTACTTTCTCAAGTTTACAAACAGAACTGAGGCCAAGGAGGCTAAGGCAAGGGCAGAATCAGGAACTAAACCCAGATCTCAAGTCACCAATCTAGTGACCTAACCACAAAAGCATCTTTTCTGTAGATAACCAATGACAAAACTGTTTCTTAAGGGATAAAAGAGTGACCCAGTTCAGCTCATAATTTACATTTTTGCAACTCTGTTGCTATCAAAAGAGTCACAGGAGGGTGGGCCTCGCAGTCTTAAATCCTGCAAGTAAATACATGTATGTCATGTAAGATGCCCTCAAAAGAGTGTTTGTTTGCAGCCAGAATTTTCTTCTGTCTTCCTACAAGGCATTAAACACTATCAAAATACAGAATGAACTCCAACAGCACCTGCTGTTGAAGACAAATGAATGTAACCAGTAAGTTTTCGCGAGCATCAGTTAAGTCAGTATTAAGAGCCGAGGAGACCTTGTTGTGGCCTTCCAGTGTCTTACGGGGGTCTACAAGAAAGCTGGGGAGGGACTTTTTAGGGTGTCAGGTAGTGATAGGTCTAGGGGGAATGGAGCAAAACTAGAAATGGGTAGATTCAGGGGGTTGGAACTAGATGATCCTTGAGGTCCCTTCCAACCCTAACAATTCTATGAGTCTCTAATTCTAACTCTGCAAAAGCTATCCTACTGTTTAAAAGATTCAATTTTTAAGGCTGATACTGTAATGGAAGATGAACCTTAAAGATAGCAAACAGGGTCAATATCTCACTTGCTATATGCATCTTAGAAAAAGCAGACATTTGATGGAACATCAGAAAAGTAATCCAGTCCTTTTTCCTCTTTCTCTCTCTCTACATTTTAACGTTAAAATCACCCAGATTCTTCCCTTATGAAATGTATGGGCTTAAATAGCAAACTTTTATAAGTTGGAAACACAGATTTAGTTTTGGTTATGGTGAAACATGGAAATATTTATTTTACTGAAAATCAATGCCTTTGGTAACTATTATTTCGGATCTTACCATGCTTTATCCCGTGATACTTTTGAAGGAAAGACTGTGTGCTGTTTGCCACTGGAGGTAAGTAGATTGTCTTTGGGCGTTTTGAATGGCTTTGAGTTGCTGCTGACAGGGTTATGGCCGCTGATACAGGATTTCGGTTTCATCTGTACTAGGGACGTCCTGGAATTGCAGGCTGGAGAAGCTGGAGAAGGGGAAGGTTTACACATTGAACCGTGTCTTCGTTCTGTAATGGAAAAAATAATAAACTAGTTGCAATGATTTCATTACTTTCAAGAACAGCAGTTCAGTACCACCGTGAATGCCATGAAGCCAAACGATACATAACAAAATCAACTCTGTGAAGTGCTCTTACAAATTTTAAAAACAGTAAAATAAATGCTAATAATCTAACAGGAGAAAGTTTCACGAACAAATTTCAAACCATTTTGTAAGCAGGAAGTGACCACTAGCATCTGTGTGAGGTACACTGGGTGTCCCAGCTCTTCCAGGTAAAGAAGGGAGTATCTAACAGCAGCTCAGATGGCTCAATGAAATACTCCATGACAGACACAAGGTTGCTTCTAAAATGGCTGATGAAGAATCCATGTGACCTGGTTACTGGGAAGCTTACTTTACAGTTATCTTGTTCCAAGTTTAATGGGAAGCTTCAAGGAAAACAACTAGAAGACTCAAAAGTAGCTAAGGTTTGCTGTACCCAGCCCTTCTAAATACATAGGCCCTGCCTGGTTTGTAACTTGGAGGTTTTCTCCAAGCACCCATCAAGGTAAAATCTCACTTCTTCCAGAAAGAGCAAATAGAAAGTGCAAAAAAGCAGGAAGTTTATGTATCAGTTACAAACATTGCACCTAAAGATCAGGCCCTTGTATAAGCACTGTTCACTTTTATGTGAGAGACCTCTTAAGGACTGCAAAAAGCAAGGCCTTGCTGGCCCTCACCAGAACAGGCAGCAGGATGGACAGGCTTCAGTAAAATTGTTTGAGTTTGGTTATTATTATTATCGAAACATCCTCTCTCTGACACTGTCCAGTAAAAAGATTGTTTTCAGAAGGTATTTAGCTATTCTTTACAAATGGTATATTTCTTCAGGGAAGAAGTTTTAGTACTTGGTCAGCTAGCTGGATCACAGTGTGCTGCAAAAAAACAACCAGGCTTGGAATTACAAACTTTAGCAGGACTTCAAAATATTACAACAGACAGGAGCTGATTTTAGCTGAAAGGTGCTATAAATCCATAATAGTCCTGTTCTCCCCTGCATGCATAATTGCAGTAACACCCTTTACCCAACCATTTCATCTCCACAGTGATCTAGTTCTGGTGCTCCCCAGTGTCAGAGGTGGCTGTGGGAAGAGGAATTCTCCAGTCAGAAGCAGCTGACTCCTCCTTACCAGCACCATGAAACCAAATGCCTCCACAGCAAGGATCCGGCAGATACCCCTCTTACTGACACAGTAAGAGAACACAGCAAGCCTAACGTAATTATAGACTGAGAACGTTGGACAAGCTGGAGTTTCTCCTTCAACAAGCAGTAACTTTTCCTTGTCTAAAACCTTCAGCATTTAACTTGAAGAATCCACAGTGGGTGCCACTCTTTGAGCTTGTACAGCATCACCCCATTGGCCAACAGTGACCTGCTCCTGCAAAGGAAGGTTTTTTTATTTACCTCATCAACCCTGCGCTCACTAGTTTGATATTTCAAGGCTAATTAAGACAATTTTTCCCACAGAGAATCAGAACATGACGGTTTATCTGGCATCCTCACAATTAAAAACTTGCCAGCAGCAGACAGCCATCCATGATTAATCTGAAATAGGTGAATACCTCAAGAACAAAGAGAACTTTTTTTAAAAAAATAATATTCTAAACTGCTTCTATTATGTCTGCAATAACTAAACATCTTTTATTAAAATCAAGTGCTTCCATACCTTCATATTCACAGCCTTAATTACAAATGCTGCAACTGAAAAACATCAAGAGAAGTATGGCCAGCAGGTCAAGGGAGGTGATTCTCCCCCTCTGCTCCACTCTGGTGAGACCCCATCTGGAGTACTGTGACCAGTTCTGGAACCCCTATTACAAGAAGGATCTGCACGTGCTTGAATGTGTCCATAGAAGGGCCACAAGGATGATCAGAGGGCTGGAGCTGCTCTCCTATGGAGACAGATTGAGAAAGTTGGAGCTGTTCAGTCTGGAGAAAAGGTGGCTCTGAGGAGACTATATTGTGGCCTTCCAGTATCTTACAGGGGCTTACAATAAAGCTGGGGAGGGACTTTTTAGGGTGTCAGGCAATGATAGGACTAGGGGGAATGGAACAAAACTAGAAACAGGTAGATTCAGATTGGATGTTAGGAAGAAATTCTTCACCATGAGGGTGGTGAGACACTGGAACAGGTTGCCCAAGGAGATGGTAGAAGCCCCATGCCTCGAGGTTTTGAAGGCCAGGTTGGATGTGGCTCTGAGTAGCCTGATCTAGTGTGAAGTGTCCCTGTCCATGGCAGGGGGGTTGTAATTAGATGGTCCTTGAGGTCCCTTCCAACACTAAGAGTTCTATGATTCTATTTTTTAATATGAAAAGTATCTCCCCTCACTCTCCCAAAATGGCAGTGGTCATTTGCTAGTTTTCACCCCACAGCACACCTCGGTGTTCAGCCTCTGGTCTTTAAAAGTCCTTTTTCAGGATGGAGTTAATTTACACTCATTTCACCATGTAAACTACGCCTCTGCCTTTGAAATGCAGAGTTCCATTAACTGTTTTTTTATTAAATAACAGCTATTGTTTCAAGATTCACCAGGCCTCTCAGCAACTACTTACTCAATTTTAATTAGGCTAATAAAGATTTGCAACTTTCCCATTAATTACTTGAGGGCTGATGGAAAGGAACTGCTAACAAAACCAAGCTGTATATAAAGTGAAATTTGGAAAACTCCTACAATTTCCATTAAAAAATATATACATTCAGGGTTAATTTTTTCCCACTATCAGCTGCCTTCTAGTAAACTGTATCTTCAATGTCATCCCTATGGATATATTTGGAAGCGAAATACACTACTCTGTAATTAATCTTCCAGAAAGACAGCTATTCAAAATACTGACCATCTACAATTGTATTTTAAAGTAATCCAAGTATCATACATCAAAGCAACTTATTTAACAGTCTCTTTACACTGTATTTTTAGTCATGATAAATATTTGATGCTTTTCCCCAGACTGTTTCCTCAATTCATTGATACCCAAGAGCAAGCTAGTACATAAACATTGCCCTTTTTTACTGTAATATACAAAATGTTGAAAGAGGCACTGCAGTGATATGACACTGTAATAAAGTGCATCTGACTATTTTAAACACATGTTTACTCAAAAGATAGGGAAGGAAAAGATTACAAGATTACTTTTTCTCTGAATGTGTCAGATTGGTGCTCATCCTTTTGATTAGGAACAACTGCTATATTTAGTGTTTCCTTTAACTCCATTGAACTCCACTCCTCTCCCTCCAAAATATGGCTACAGAGCAGTCTTCCAACACTTCAGACAGACTCATACATATTTGGTAATTACCAGCATTACCCAGCTTTTCTTGAAATTTCTAGAAGCAAAGTGGAAATTATTACCATTATAAAGTCATACGGGGGGGAACATAAATAGCCAGTGCCAAACCACCATCATTATTCTGAGACACTACTCAGATGAGTAAAATCTGCATATTTACTCACATAAGCGAATGTAACTTTAGTGTCAGCAGAAGATGGTGGCAGCAACCGCTTACAGATAGAGCCACAGTGGAGAGCTGGAAGAACAGTTCATTCCAAGGGGGCAGAAAATCAGTTTGAGCTGGGCAGCCATCAAAACAAGTCTCAATAGACTTGAGACATAAATCAAAACTAAACATTGATATATTCCTTTTGAAGAACTATTAGGTTCCCTCTTGCTTCCTCTTTCCTTACCTAGGTATGTGGTAGTGAATCAATTATAGACATTGGTAGTAAGCTTCAAAGTAACGGGAATAAATGACAAAGCAGGAAGGCTATCAGCTGTCAAAATCAACTGCTTAAACTAGGGTGCAAGCAGTGTTTCACTAAAAAAAACAACATTATACTTATTTGGCTAGTCACATTTTACACATATAAAAAGAACTATACACAATATAGAAATCTGTTATTATATAGCCTGTGTAATAAATCAGTATGTGAATAAAGGCATTTGCACACCCAGTATTTGTTATAAAATTAGATATTCACATAATAACACATTCAGGAGACACCCAGCAACTTGTATAAAAATTTCTATACTTGTTCACAGTTCACATGTAGACAGATTAGATCTATCAGAGCAGGTGAACTCCTACACACACAGAGCTGTGGTCATGGCTATCCCCACTTACATACAGAAGTGGCATAATTGCTAGACACAAATGAAAATTTTTGCCCACAGAAAACTAAAAGATCCTGCAACATAACTAGAAAACTAGTTAGCACTCCTAAGACACTATCCTAAATCCTACATGAATTTCAGTTTCTGCAGAAGCCTGCAATGCTGTAAATGTCTGCTCACATTTCAAATAAGAAACAGAACTTTTCCGATTCATTTAAATACTTCCAAGTGGATTTTTGCACTCCACATACATAACAACACATATTCTGTTCTGTTTCTAAATACCAGTTGCTGTCAAATCCAAGAGTAGAAAGAACAAAAGTTACAATCCTCTTTAGCACATTAATCCTTCTGCAACCTTTCACCTGTCTCAGCGCAACCACTGCATGAAGTGACAAGCAACATTGACTTCTGCTGTCAAACACACAATGTATTAACGACATTCATTTCAGAGGGAAGTTTAACACTCTCTCACTGAATTAACTGTATTTTATGAAAAATCAATTTCAGATCAATATCTGTTGTTTTTTTCTAGTTAGTGGCAAGCAGCTAAAAGCCCAACAATGTGCATCACCCTAATGCACGCTGCAAACTCTACATTGCTATCATTGCAAACAGCCCTCAACTATTCCAGGAGATTCTCCATGTCCTATGGAAACATGGATATAGTCCAACTTTCTCAGCCGAATATGAATTGTTTGTAGATGTGAAGTCCTTGTTGGAGATTTAACATTCCCTGAATTTCCAGAGCTTGTCTCTCATGCCCTTGTACTTCATTTTTAATCCTCCATTCTGCACCCTTCTACCTTTTCCCAAAACCTTTGCTGCAACTGTTGAAGTCCTCTAGGTCTGCATTTGAATCTGTAATTCCACTGGATCCTTTTTGACAGGTCACCAGGGAATACTAGCAGCTGTTTTGCAGGAAACGCCACATCTCCCCTAATCAGAAGCAAAAAAGTAAAGCAACAGAGAGGCAATGTGAGCTCCAGAGCCACAAGCACAGCATGCGGGAAAAAGAGGCAAAACTGCACTCTGATTAGAAAGTCTCTTCTTGAATTTTTGCCTTGACTGTCTCCACAAGATCAAGCACTCTCTTAGCTCACAGCAAACCTTACAGACACACAATAGTGAACATGTTGTCAATAAAACATACCAACCTTATGTTTCCAGGTGGACTGCAGTAGTTTTGTACCCAAAAAGATTTTTGTATAGTCCTGAAACTGCAGGTATCTCTAATTCAGAATACCAAACCTCCCCAACATTTCTTAAGTACGTGCTAGCTACATTCATTCTCACCAATGCGTGCTATTCACAATTAATCAAATCCAGTGAACAGTTTTTGCCTGACAGTTAGTGTCTTCTCCATGGGTGGCACACAGAATTACAAAGGAAAAAAATCATGATACAGCTTGAGCAGCAATAAAGGTACACTTTTGCTCTTCATGTATTTTTTTGCAGGTAGTCAAAACAGAACAAAAAAATCCCTCTAACACTGTTAGAAGAGAGACACCAGAACTTTGTCTGCACCAGTCATTTTGAAACGTTACTGATTTAGCACTATCTTACTTCCTGCATACAAGAGGCCTAAAGCAAAAATCAATTTTAGGTGGACCCATGAGTAACTCAGAGATCCAGTGCTATGGATTACAGCTTCATATTACACTTGGTAAAAGCAAACAGAATATAATCACTAAAACTCAGAAAGGTAATAAAGGTATTTGCTGTTAGTAAGCATTTACAGAAAAATACAACTCCTTTTAAGCTTGTATTCATCACAACTCTTGAGTTCATAGCCCTTTCACATCAACCAGCATAAACTAATTTATCTGATTGCCTCAACACAATATGAATCCTGTTTTGATATTCCCCATTTACAGCATTTAAGCAGATGGTAATAAAATTTACTATCTCATCCACAACGTGATCTTGTTCCAGTAGCATATCACAGTCTTGTTGATTAATGTGCTACCTCTGGTAACTCCAAACACTTTTTCTAGCTACAGTATATGCTGAGCCGTTTTGTTGCACAGCCCCTCATTGTGCAAAGTTGAGCAATGTATACTTACAATTTCAGTAAATAGTGAGTCCTGCCACCTTGTACCGATCCCAGTTCAAAGATTGCGAACGTAGTTGGCATTAAAACTAAACCAGAAAAAAGCCCTACACATGCCCAAAAAGCAACAGCCAGAAAACTGAACAGCTAGACTGCTTGCAGAAATGTGTCATCCTGCAGTAACTGGCAGCTGGTTCATAACAAGAGTTCATAAACACCTTGTAAGCACTTTCATTTTGTAGCCACAGCTTAAAAAAAAAAAAAAAAAAAAATCTAAGAAAACGTAGGTTGATCAAAAGTAAACGTGAATTTGATGCTAGCATACAACAGCATAATGTTGCAAGATCAAAGGATAACTTTACCAGCCTTTCTGGCAAAACACTACTCCAAGTCCAGCTGAAAAAGTTTGGAAATAGTATCTGCAAACTATTCCACCCTTCTTGCACTGCACGCTGGAAAGGAAACAGCACAGTCAGTTTCATTTTGATACTTCTTGTAAACTGACAAAAGAAACAAACTGCCAGCTCAAACGCCTAGACTGATTTGCTGCATAAAATGCAGCTCCACAATCACAAGTTTCACGCCAGGTCAAATGACATAATTGGGAAATTATCAAGTGCTAAAATAACCACCCTCCTGCTGCTGTTTATTTACAACAAACACAAGCTTCGCTTCCTGACAGAAACCCCACTGAAACGATTCTCCATTTCAAAAAGTCTACAAGTTAGTAGGATCAGCAAAATTATGCAAAACATCCTGCTAGAAGAAACGTAAACTGAGCCACTTACAGCAAGAAGCAGGCTGCCAACTTAATCTGATTCTACGACGACTGTAAACATTCACTTTTGGAACGTGAAATGATTCACATTGCCACAGATGCCGTCAGAGAAACACAGCAACGTGATTAGTTATTCTGCACACGGGAAAAACTCAGGCAGATGACCGGCTGCAGCAAATACCAGACCAGTGCCTGCATACACCAACTGTTTTGACTACAGGCACTTGTTAAGCACCAAGTTTCAGGTCCTACCAGTTGGACACCAGAACTGATCCTGTGCCAAGAACAACAAGCGCCGAAAACGTCAGTAGGCTTGTTGATTTTTTCAGCAAAACACCCAAGTGTATCTTTAGAGGAAGACAGCTACGGGGGTTTTTTTTGTTCCTGAATCAGGAAAGAAGGAGGCCGTTTGTGCTGAATACAGTAAGACAAACCTGCTTGGCATTTGTCAGAAGGAATAATCTCTAGAACATCACCAAATTACACTTAAGCGGCCAAATCTCTTTCAAATGGCCAAATCCCATAAACAGCCACATACATTTAGCATTTCCCAGAACACTTCCACTCCCCTTTGGTACACAGCATGAAAAGAACACAAAAAAGAAGGGTCAAACAGAACTCCAGTGCGGAAAAAAATATGCTTCAAATAGTGCAATAAGTTACACTAAATGTAAAATGAAGCCAATGGGTACTTTGCTTCTTTTGCAAGAATTTCACAATGTAAAGATGAAGCTCCAAGGTCTCACTGGTATATCAGAAAGAGAGGAAAACAATGGAAGAGTGAATACCTTGCCCTGGTGATAACGTCAGTCTTCACATCGCTGAGCTGGAAGCCCTAGATTTAACTCTGATGTCAAGGCCTGCTTCTTCAGCTGTGAAAGGGGATATTAACTTTTTAGTATATTAACTTGTTTAAAAAAGAGTTGGAGATTAAGGTAGGAATTCATCATGTCCTGTACTGACATGATGTAATCAGCATTTGCCAGCATGCTGCTACTGCATATTTCCCAGCACAGCAATGCCAAAAATCCCTGGGCAAAAAGGCTAGTGAGCCCTAGGTACACACTTTTTCATGACACTCAACCAAATAAAGCAAAGAGAGCTTCTGAATAGAAATATCCCCTTCTGCAGGAGGAGACGCTCTGGTAGTCCAATGTGAAACTAGTGAGATATCCTGACGTGTCTGGGAGTGTTTCAGGTAAATACCATCTCACACCTTATGTCCAGATCTTACACCACAAGAACAGCTCCTCATCATCATTTTGCACCAGTTCCTTTGCACTGGTACCTTATTAATGTTCACCAGTGGGAATGGTATTTCCATGATTTTAATTCTCAGAGCAAGGAAATGGATTATCAACCCCAACCTTAGGGCAGACATATCAATTAAAATGTTATACTATTTCTAGCAATCAAGCAACAGTGTTTTTCTTCAAGCAAAGGGAAGCACCACAATCATAATTTTGTGGGTGATTTTATATGTGAAATCCTTATCTGGCCATTTGTTAGATGTAAGAAAGGAAGTATCTTTACATTTAAGGCTAAAATAGAAAAAGAGGAACAGCATTCTAGTTACATTTAAAAGCAACTCATCTAATAACTTCCAAATACTCCACTTAACTTTACTCCATATGCATGGTTGCAAAAAGAGGAAAATTTAGTGTTGCCATTCTCTCATGCTTGGTATTGTGTAACAGACCTGTTTCCTTAGGCAGATCTTTTGTATTCGAGTCCATCATTCACATTTTAGGAAATTGGACGTTTCCCTTAATTTATCACAAAACTATTGTTAAAAATTGATACTTTTTCTATTAAAGAATACTTCTTTCAATACTTCTTGTTGAAGAATACTTCTTCTATTTACTTAATCCAAACAGATATGACAGCATTTCATTTCACAGGTAAGAAAATATAAGCCACAGAATAGTGAGATGGAACTACTTAGGTGGTTTGACAAAAAACAATGTTGTACTACGACACCAACAACACTTGTTAGGTAGTGTTTTGAGCAGACATGATCTGGTTTTGTGCATAGTATCATGTCAGATCACAGGATGTTAGGGGTGGAAGGGACCTCTGGAGATCTTCCAAGTCCAACCCCCCTGACAGAGCAGCACCATATAATCTAGCGTAAGTCACACAGGAACGCATCCAGACGTGTCTTGAAAGTGTCCAGAGGAAACGACTCCACAACCTCTCTAGGGAGCCTGCTCCAGTGCCCTGTGACCCTTGCAGTAAAGAAGTTCTTCCTCATGTTGAGGTGGAACTTCCTGTGCTGTACATAACACATTCCACATTAGAAGCAGCTTTTTCAAATCTAGTAACGTTACTGAAATTAGCCCAGAATATAGCACTGCAGGTTGTTTATATAATCTATTGTTTAAACCTTCTGGCTTTTTCAGCTCTAAACGTTATTTGGCATCCAAACCCAGCATCTGGTGGAATAACATATTTCTTAACAAGCTGTTTTATAAGCAGAGAAAAAAATAACAACCATTTTTCTAAAAATCTGTGTGGTTTATCCCTAAATTTGCTCCACCTCTGTCGTCCTGAGCTTCTCCTTCCATCCAGCACCCTTGCTGTTTCATCCCATATCCACAGCCCTTTGCCTCCTGCAAGAGACAGGATGAGCTCTATCTGGTCTGTACATATGCATGTGATAACTGCCAATGCAAGTGTGCTACTGCCACATGAGATACTGTTCTCTGGGGCATGTTAATTAAGGTGTCTCTTTGCAGTTGTTGATTTTCACAAGATTGCTGAAACTGAATTTTTTAAGGTCTAACTGGCAGAGTTAAAAAGTCTTAGAACAAATTGGTATCATCACATAAGCCCTAATGCTATTAGTACCATTATTATTACTACTATCATTGCTATAATTATCTTTTAGAAATTTGAGTTAAAATACATGTATGACCTTTTTTCACTTGCTTTTCTGTGTTTGCCACTCCTCATAGATATTCCCAGGCTTCAAACCAATCTCCCTAGAATTACCTGACACCTTTTGAAAATCCAAGTAAGCAGACAGATCTGCCCAACTAAGGAGACTGTTTCCTTTCAAAAACTGAATGATCTTATATTTAAGTTCAATTTGCTTTATCAAACCCTGCTACCAAAGCAGCATGACTGTCAGTGTAGCAGATTTCCTTGTTCCAGATGTTTCAGCTACATCAGCTCACTCATCTTTCAGGCACATTATTTGCCATAGGTAAGAAAATCTATTATTCTGAATGCTGCAGGAATACCCACAAGCTGTAACTCTCAAATATACAACCTCCAACACAAATGTGCACAGCAATTCTTGAAGAGATCACTTAGTCACGTTTCCCTCATTACATACAATGGCTCTTACAAACACGACAGCAAACTCTCAACCTTCTGCCAACAACAAAAAAAAAAGAAGTGACAACACTGAAAGATATACCCAAACTCCAACTTCCTACAAACACACTTTTTAACCTATTGTTCCTTAAAAATCTCTTTAGTTCTATATTTACATGCAACTTAAGATCTAAAAAGGCAGTTTCTGCCTTAACTTGCACCATTTATGACATTTAACTGTGCAAACTAAAGAAACTCAGTCCTAAACACATATATTTGGTTTGGCTGAGCTGGAGTTAATTCTCCCCAGAGCATCTTTTTAGTGCTGTAGCTGGATGTTGATACACACCAGTGTTTTGGCTACTGCTGAGCTAAGCAACAAGGCTATGCTTTTCCAGCAGCTTTCCCCACAATAGTGGGCTGAGGCAAAATTTTGGGAGGGCTGATCCAAACAGACCAAAAGGGTATTCCATGCCATATCACATCAGCTCAGATACATAAGGTAAGTGAAAGAAGGAAGTGTGGAGACATTCGTTGGTGGTGTCTGTCCTCCAGAGCAACTGCTTCCTGGGAAGTGACAGAATATTATCTGCTGATGGGCAGTAGAGAATAACAGCTTTGTTTGCTTTTGCTTTTCATCCTATTAAATTGCTTCTACCTTGACTTGTGGGCCTTCCTTTATATTTTTCCCTGTCCATATAAGAAGGTGAGTGACAGACCCATTTTGTTGGGCATCTCGCCCCCAGCTGGGGCCAAACCACCACACCACACATGCATATATCATAGTATCATAGTATCAGTCAGGGTTGGAAGGGACCACAAGGATCATCTAGTTCCAACCCCCCTGCCACGGGCAGGGACACCCCACACTAGATCAGGCTGGCCAGAGCCTCATCCAGCCTGGGCTTAAACACTTCCAGGGATGGGGCCTCAACCACCTCCCTGGATAACCCATTCCAGGGCTTCACCACTCTCATGGTGAAGAACCTCCTCCTCACATCCAGCCTGAATCTCCCTACCTCCAGCTTCATTCCATTCCCCCTAGTCCTATCACTACCTGATAGCCTGAGAAGTCCCTCTCCAAACACACACACATATATATATATAAAAAAAATTACCTCTGAATGTCCAAGCGACAACTACTTTGTGTTCTGCCTCTGAATGCACTCCTTAACCATTCTTCACTACCACAAACTTCACAGGTTACAAGTTACTTTTGGATAAATTATTTACAAGTTCATAGTACTGACAGCTTCCCCACCATTGCCCTCAGTGGGAGAGTGTTGTACATCTACAACTTTAAATGTCTGTTCTGCCTATATAAAAGACTTCTCTTAGACAGGCCTTTATTCAGTTTTTTCAAGGTACTATATAATCATTAACAAATCAAGACTTCAAAATTTGTTGAAGAATGATCACTGTTTGAGATACTGTGTGAAGAAAGTTATTTTCCAAGGCCACACAGTGACTAGAGTGTGAATCTCTATTTAAGGCATTCCAAGTTTATTCACCCACTCATGTTGCCTCTGTCATGTAATAAAGTGGGTGGAATAGCACAGAAGAAAGAGACAGAATACTTCCATTACAATTACCTACCAAGGTGCATGAACTCCAGAACACAACACAGCTGTGCAATTTCAGCTTTCCCTGCCACTTCCAATGCCTTGAACATCCCATAACCCCATGCAGGTGGTTCCAGCTTCCTATGCATCTTCTCAGAAGCACACACAGACTAACTACCAGACCTCACTACCACTTCGTTTCCTTCTCCCTAGACCCAAACACCTTGACTTTCCAGGCATTTTATGGCCTGAAAAACAAGCCATTAAGGAAAACAATAGTCCAAATCCAAAATTCACCATGACAAATATTACTGAGCAGAGAACTCTGTCAGCTTTAGGAGTTACTATTTCTCCTTACATTTCAGATCCCTAAATGACTATGGCCTAAAAGGTGATAGCAGTGGAAGTTACAGGAGACTTACTGTCTTTGCTGTTTTACCTTAGGACTTGAATTTTATTCTCAGTATTAGGAACTAACATATTTTGGAAGATGTAACATTCAACAAACAAATGGAAAGCAATTCTTATGCTGTATGGTTATTTGCAGGTCTTGTGTATGCTATTTATCTCAGAATACATACTAATGAGGTCAGAGAATGGTCCCAATTATTGTAAACAGCTAGGAGCAAAAGACATTCAACAATTCAGATCAATAGAAGGTTTAAAAGTTTCCATTTCTTATTTACTGTAATAAGATTAGGTCAACACTCCCTTTCACCCTGCTTAAGGCCCATCAAACTAGGGAAGACTGAAATTACAAAGCCACTGCATAACCTCACTGCTGTGCTGAAAGTCTCAGTTGTTGTAAGGTTTCAGGACAGAAATGCAAGGTATTTCCCCTTCCCAGGGACCACTGCCACAGCAAATTTCAGCCTGTAATTTCCAGGTAAATTGGCTGTGTATCCATCAAAGACATGCATGCAAACCACATTTGCATAAACTTTCTGCTCCATTACTGCTCCCGCTCCACTCCAAAACTCTACCTAAGAACTTGATTAGCAATACACTGTGAAAGGCTTCCTGAGAACGTCAGAGCTGGCACTTATGAAAGGCCTGAAATTTTATGGCCTGAGGGCCTCAGAGCGAAGTGTGGCGGCTGGCATCAGGCCTCTCATGTTATGGCTGCAGCCATAAACAGAGACTCCATTTCTATTTCTGTTCTTCCTTCTTTTCAAAGCATTCCTGGCTCACCTTTGGCTTCAACCTGGTATTATGACAGAGCTCCATTACAGGCACAAAGACTCAGCACATTGTATAACATAACCTCGAGCCTTTCAGCAACTGAATAGGCTGCTCTTGTCCTGCCAGTACAGTGTATATTGCTCCCCCTAGATGAAATCTCATAGATTCAGTATACTGACACTGGCTTGTCGAACACACTTTCACAAGCAGTCTTGACTCCTCCCATAGTTGTCTTCCTTTTTAGTAACTTTATACCAATTTATCAGTCACCAATCTTATGTATGTCTCTCTCTCCCCACCTTCCTTCTCATTTAACTGTAAAATTATTAAATCCTGCAGTAATATGGACTATTTTTGCATGAGCTCTGTCTTCCTCTTCAAAACTACCTGTCAAAATCTGCTACACAGGAAGTTTCAAACAAATTATTTTATTCCAGTTTTGTATTTTAATTCAATATAAAGGAATACAGGTCAGGTATCTGAGGACAATTCTAGCTTTACAGAAATCAGAGCTCATTTAATAGCCATAGTACTCCATAGATTTAGAGATACTAGCTTCATCAGCTAACAGTGGTCTCAGGTAAACTATAAGGTCTTCTTCTTTCCCCTGAAAACTCTGAAGAAGTTTTCTACTGTCACTTACATGTGATAACTATTTAAACAATAATGTAATGGTGATACAGAATTTTTAAGTTTTTCTCCTTTTAAGTTCATTAGTACAAATGGAGGCTCAAATCCACTCATAGCGGAGGTAAAGTGGTAATGATGACATTAAACCTGATTCCATACAGCCCTTAAAGTTTGCAGGTAATCCCTCTCTTTCCAAGAAGTCCACACCAAAAAATCAGATACATTTAAGGAATAATTCAGCACCATTGAAGCACTCACTTCCTTTTAATTTAAACATACACATCTAGAACCCTATCAAAGCTTCCAAAAGCCAATGCTCTGCAACTATCTTGTTCTTTATTTTAAAAACCTCTCTGGAATAAATACAAAAGAGTCCATAAAAAAGTTGACAGCTGCTAATTCAAGAGTCAGCAATTGCCTATTATCATAGAATAGAATCATAGAATCAGTCAGGGTTGGAAGGGACCACAAGGATCATCTAGTTCCAACCCCCCTGCCCTGGGCAGGGACACCCTACACTAGATCACGCTGGCCAGAGCCTCATCCAGCCTGGTCTTATCATGGCACATTGTATTTAAACTGCTTTGGTACCACTGCCACATTACTAATCAAATCTAAAAAAAAAATAAAAATCCCCAAATGCTATGAATTCTGTATTTCTGAAACACTACCTATTACAAACATCAGCAGATGCAGTTTGCACTGACTTTTTTACCATATTGTCACATGTTGGAGTCTGGTTGGAGTCTGTTATAGACCACCCAACCAGGAGGAAGATGTTGATGAAGCATTCTATAGGCAGCTTAAGGGTGTCTCAAGATCACCTGACCTCGTTCTCACGGGCGACTTCAACCTGCCTGATGTCTGCTGGGATCTCAACATAGCAGAGAGGAGGCAGTCTAGGAGGTTCTCAGAGTGCATGGAGGACAGCTTCTTATCCCAGGTGCTGCGTAAGCCTACCAGGGGTGAGGCTCTGCTTGACCTCCTCTTCACCAACAGGGAAGGGCTGGTGGGTGATGTGGTGGTCGGAGGGTGTTTAGGCACCAGTGACCACGAGATAATTGAGTTTTCGGTGTTCAGCCAAGCTAAGAGGGGCAGCAAGAAGACCTCCACTCTGGACTTCCGGAGGGCAGACTTCAGGTTACTCAAGGAACTAACTCAGAAGGTTCCTTGGGATACAGCCCTTAAAAACAAAGGGGTTCAGGAGAGCTGGAGCTGCTTCAAGGCAGAACTCTTGAAGGCGCAGGAACAGGCTGTGCCAGTGTGCCGGAGGATGAGCCGCCGGGGCAGACAGCCAGCCTGGATGGGCAATGAGCTTCTAAAGGAACTAAGGGGAAAAAAGAGGGTGTATCATCTTTGGAAGAAAGGGGAGGCAGCCCATGGAATGTTTAAGGATGTTGCTAGGTCTTGTAGGAAGAAAATTAGGGAGGCAAAAGCCCATTTAGAGCTTAGACTGGCCTCTGCTGTGAAGGACAATATAAAAGTCCTTCTATAAATACATTCATAGCAAGAGGAAGGGCAAGGACAACCTCCACTCCTTGGTGGACACGGAGGAGAACGTTGTAACAAAGGATGAGGAAAAGGCAGAGGTACTTAACACCTTCTTTGCCTCAATTTATACTAGCAGGACAGAACGTCTTCCAGACAGCTGGCCTGCAGAGCTGGCAGAAGGAGCCAGAGAGCTGCATAGTTTTCCTCTGTTCCAGGATGTGATACTTAGAGATCTCCTCAGCCGCTTGGATCCCCACAAGTCCACGCAACCAGATGGGATCCATCCTTGGGTGCTGAGAGAGCTGGCAGGTGAGCTGGCCAAGCCACTCTCCATCATTTTTCAGCAGTCCTGGCTCACTGGAGAGGTCCCAGAAGACTGGAAGCTGCCAACGTGGTGCCCATCCACAAGAAGGGCCAGTTGGATGAGCCAGGGAATTATAGGCCTGTCAGCCTGACCTCAGTGCCAGGCAAGATTATGGAACAGGTCATCTTGAGTGCAAGCACACAGCACTTACAGGATGGCCAAGGGATCAGGCCCAGCCAGCATGGATTTAGGAAGGGCAGGTCCTGCCTGACCAACCTGATCTCCTTCTATGATCAGGTGACCCGCCTGGTGGATGTGGGGAGGCCTGTGGATGTGGTCTACCTGGACCTCTGCAAGGCCTTTGACACCATCCCTCACATCAAACTCCTGGCCAAGCTGTCAGCCCATGGCTTGGACAGCAGCACACTGCGTTGGGTTAGGAACTGGCTGGAGGGCCGAGCCCACAGAGTGGTGGTGAATGGTGCCACATCCAGCTGGCGGCCTGTCACTAGTGGTGTGCCCCAAGGATCAGTGCTGGGCCTCATGCTCTTTAACATCTTTACTGATGATCTGGATGAGGGCATTGAGTCCATCATCAGTAAATTTGCGGACAACACCAAGCTGGGGGCAGGAGTTGATTTGCTGGAGGGCAGAGAGGCTTTGCAGAGGGACCTCAACAGGCTGGACAGATGGGCAGAGTCCAAGGGCATGAGATTGAACACATCCAAGTGCCGGGTTCTGCACATTGGCCACAACAACCCCATGCAGTGCTACAGGCTGGGGTCAGAGTGGCTGGGGAGCTGCCAAACAGAGAGGGACCTGGGGGTGCTGGTTGATGGGAGGCTGAACATGAGCCTGCAGTGTGCCCAGGCAGCCAAGAGGGCCAATGGCATCCTGGCCTGCATTAGGAATAGTGTGGCCAGCAGGAGCAGGGAGGTCATTCTGCCCCTGTACACTGTACTGATCAGGCCACACCTCGAGCACTGTGTCCAGTTCTGGGCCCCTCAGTTTAGGAAGGATGTTGACTTGTTGCAGCGTGTCCAGAGAAGGGCAACGAAGTTGGTGAGGGGTTTGGAGCACAAGCCTTATGAGGAGATACTGAAGGAGATAGGGTTGCTTAACCTGGAGAGGAGGAGACTCAGGGGTGACCTTATTGCTCTCTACAACTACCTGAAGGGAGGTTGTAGACAGGCAGAGGTTGGTCTCTTCTCCCAGGCAACCAGCACCAGAACAAGAGGACACAGCCTCAAGCTGCACCAGGGGAGGTTTAGGCTGGAGGTTAGGAAGAAGTTTTACACAGAAAGAGTGATTGCCCATTGGAATGGACTGCCTGGGGAGGTGGTGGAGTCGCTGTCATTGGAGGTGTTCAGGAGGAGACTTGATGGGGTGCTTGGTTGCATGGTTTAGTTGATTAGGTGGTGTTGGATGATAGGTTGGACACAATGATCTTGAAGGACTCTTCCAAACTGGTTTGTTCTATTCTATTGATTCTATTCTATGTGAAATACATGTGGCAGAGCAAATACAAACATACAAACACATACTATGCATAACAGGGAAATGACAATAACTTCCTTGCAAATGGGTTTAGCTAAGTTTCCAGTTAACTGCCTCTCCTTTTCTTTAACCCTTCCAAAGCAGTTGCAAATGGAGCTCAGTGTCTGCACACAAGTTAAAAATCTTTCCAGTAATTAGTGTAGATAAAAATCACAGACTATATTAGATTCTGAGACTGCAAGCAACATGAGTGATGGTATTTGCAAAACAGCATGCTGATCCAGCTGGGGAGGGGAGAATAATAATAATAAAAAAATAAAAATCACAGTATAGATTAGCAAGAATAAACATTCTGATTGTGCTTAAGTCTCAGTATTGTCACTTCCTGTTCTAAGCCTAAAATATTCTTAACTAAAAGTATTTTTCCCTGCTAAAGTAATGAATCCCTCTTCTTGACACCCACCCTCCCCTTCACATATAGCTCACATTATTATTAGGCTACTTTTAAAAGGTCTAGTCCACAGGCAGCATTGCCACAATTAGGCAGGCAGGCCAGAGCTGCCCTTAACCTTCCTGTGCCAAGCTCAGCCCAGCAGAAACTTTCTGGTGCAGGGTGGGTGTTACAAAGGTGCCCTTTGTACCCTTTAATGCCTTGGCTATTTCAGAGTCGATGAGAGGTGCTGACAACACTTAAGACACATGCCCCCACCCTCCACATTACACAGGTATCTAAACCCATGGATGTTTACATCTCCAGCTGTTTCCTGTAACTTTGTGCAGCACCTACAACAGGTTTCTCATTCTCAAAGGCAACAAGGTAAGAAGGCTGAGGACAAAACCAAGCCAATAGAAATACAGTTCCTTGTAGGTAATACGGTGGGAAAAAGGATTTTTGTTTGGTAAAGGATCACTCTCTTTGTTCATCTCTCATGCTTTAATGAAGTGGCTAAGAAATAGGGAGCAGCTAAGAGTGATTCCTTCATAACCTGCTCTTCTCAGGCTACAAATGTGGCTCTGGAAATAGCAGTACTACATAAAAACATTAAAGAGACTGCCTAGCTACCAGTGCCTGGATATAGTCATTAACCTGACTGATGTCAGCATGAAATTAGGATATCACCACTTTTTTCAAAACTATCTTGAAAAGAAAACACCACATCTCTGTAGTTAGCCTTGGACTGATGGAGCTGTTTGTCTCACCAGCAGTTTCCTATAACCTTGCACAGCACCTGCAACAGGTTTCTCATCCTCAGTGGCAACAAAGCAACCCAGGGTCTTTAGCGACCCAGACTCACATTCAGACCCCACTGCAAAATCCCATCAGCAGCACCTTTCCCCAGTGTGCTTCCAGGTTCACCTACGGAGACTCCAAAGCAGGCGTTCCCCAGTATAGTGAGGCTGCCAGCAGCCCGCCAGTAGCGCTCCGTAAACAACAGGCGGATTTTCTGACGCATGCTCCCTGGGGAGTGTTAATGTTTATTTTATCTCTCTCCCCACCCCCCACCCCCTTTTCTTTTTTTCCCCTCCCCATGTTAAAGTCGACGAGGAGGAAAGGCCCAAACAGCAAAAAGCTCATGACCGGCACAGTAACTGCAAAAATTTTCCAGGTTTTCATTCATCACTTGATCGTTCTCCTGAACAGCTGTCAAAAACTCCATTTAGCTTAGGAAAGCCTGAGAAAGCACAATCTTTCACACAGACAACGAACCACAGCTTCAGCCACCTCTAACAAGGTTACATGCTCTATCCGCATCTCTCAGACTCCAGCACTTGCTAAACACTGAATAATGCCTGGAAACTGATAATTAAAAATTTAACTTCTAGAATTTGATTGTCTTTGACTTTTACACAGTGGTGTCCCAGTGGACTCAGGATTAAGATCTTCTTACAGTCAGCTGCTGAGTAAATACTAAGTTCTTTATAATCTGTTTTTCTTCCTCCAAGTATTTGTACTCACAAGTACACAGATACCATAACTATGGTGTCACCGCCCAAAACAAAAAGCAACAAGCCAAGCTTTGCTGCAGCACAGCTCTGCATGTTAAAGCATCTCTCAGCCAAACCCTTGCCCAGCAAGGTGGGGTCCCCATTAACCAGAAACACACCTTTCAGCACACCTCTTGAGATCTGGAATGGAAGTCTGTTTACTCTTTACCCAATGCCATTAGGAGTGATTTCTTTCAGCCATATTTAAAAGAGCAGTCCCTTGGCTCTCCTCACGTAGACGCAACTTTTCTTGCGGCCGAGCGCTTGCTGGCTTGTCCATTAAAACCAGTCAAACCCATCAATTTGCAGCAGACCAGCAAGGGATCCTGGTTTAAATGCAGATTTATTCTTACAGCTGTGTCAAACATGAAACACGCTGGCAAATGCAAGCTCACATCATAAGGTACTTACAAGTGTTTTAGAATTAAATTCTATATATTTGCACATGTGCATGGAACAGTGTTCCCCAGGAAATTAATCTGGAAGATGTTCTCTGGAGCGCTGCTTTCCCTGCCTGTGCACCCTCCCCAACTCTGCAGGAATCCCAGCAGGGCAGGAGCAGGAATGGCCCCAATTTATTCAAGTTTCTTAATCACAAAATCCTCTGCTAGAGGCCTCAGAAAAAGAGAGAAGTGGTTAGGGAGTGTGAAAACACAGAACTGGCATTCTCAAAAATCATCCATGGTAAATAAGCTCTTCAGCAGGCACTACAAGACCTTCTCACAGCAGTTTCAAGGGGGCAGAAGACACAACTAGATTCAAGACATCCTGACACATTGGACCCAAAATGGAACCAAGATATTTAGCCAACAGATCTTTGAAGGTGCATAACCTGTTGGATTGCGTGGGTGTTTTGTGTTGTTGTTGTGCTTTGGCTTTTCTTGTGTGGTTTTTGTTTTGGTTTTCTTTTTAATTTAATGGGGCTTGACATTAAAAAAACCAAAACCAAAACTGTATTTTTGAGGCATGAGCCTAAGTACAATAATCATAAATGCTTCTGGGATTCCTGTGCAGGAAAGCATTCACTGCAGGTATACACACCAGACAGAAAAGGCAATCAGTGAATCCAAGGAGTAATGAAACAAATTAAAACATTAAAAAAGAAATAATAAGAAGAGAAATAAGTCACAGTTACAGAAATATCAGGTTAAGTAATATCTACATGCAAATAACTAATAGACAATAAGCTAAGTAAATACTTTAAAACTGACTGGGAAAAAAAATCCAGCAAAAAATATATGCTTAGAAAATGCAGAGCTGAGAAAATGATGGCTGAAGGTTGTGACACATAGTTCCGTCATTTTATGGCTAGGATGTTACACACTTCCAATACCTATTGGTATATCTCAGGTTCATGCCTGTGGAGTGCTATCAAAGCATGCTGTAACACAATCCTGGGGATCCACAGGACTGTAAGGTGGCTGCAAAGTGAGTGGTGATTGCTGTTTCAGGTGAGCATGTCACAAAGGTCACATCACAGGTCTTGAATGCACACTGAGTCATGACTTGGTTCTGAATGCTTAAAAAGTACCACAGGGTGATGTTAAGGAAGGACTCCCATGCAGAGAGAATGCACCAGTATGTGGGGGGGATATGCAGTAAATATGCAGACAACATTGCAGAAGTAAATTAAAAATTATGCTCTCACCATCTGAAAATAAACGTCTTCTGAGAAGAAAGGCTAATAATGTTAGCTTCTGTTTAAGACACAATCAAGACTTCGACAGTTTTCTGTACCTTATTAATACGTGTCTCAAGCGATCCCTCAATAGATCACCTGAACCAATTATTTCAGGAAGTGATAACTAATGCTTTCATTTTTGGTCTAAAAGGGGAGTTTATCAGCAATGACAGGATGCTTATTTAAATACAAGAGGACTTCTACAGTTAAGATGAAGACCCCAGAGATTTGCCTTATAAATTAATTTCTTGTAAATGGTTTTCTTTATACAATGTTATACTAACAGTCTGTGCTAATGACAGGCAAGTTCTGCACTCGATCACTCAATATTGCAGGCAAGTTCTGCACTCAATATTGCACCCTAAGTATTTCCTAACTCTAGAATCTTGATACAGAAATTTTAGCTCCAGAACTCAAAATCTATAAGAAGATTTAGAACAAAACAAGTCAATTGTTAGAAATACAATTCCTTGTAGGTAATATGGGGAGGAAAGAATTTTTGTTTCTTTCTTTGTTTTCGTTTTTTGCTCATCTCTCATGCTCTCAGGCTAAGAAATAGGGAGCAGCTAAGAGTGATTCCTTCATAACCTGCTCTTCTCAGGCTACAAATGTGGCTCTGAAAATAGTAGTACTACATAAAAGCATTAAAGAGACTCCCTAGTTATCAGTGCCTGGATGTAGTCATTAACCTGGCTGATGTCAGCATGAAGTTAGGATAACACCATTTTTTCAAGACTATCTTGAAAAGAAAACATCTCATCTCTGTAGTTAATCTTGGACTGATGGAGCTGTGTTTGTCCCCATTGGAAGAAAAAACAAACAAACAAACAAGATACGCCAGCAGCACTTTACAGCAACTTTATGCTATGCATCAGAAAAATATTCCCATAGAGTTTCTGATAAGAGGCCCCAAATGCAAATACCAAGTACTTTCCTGATAGACACCAGCACTATCAGACAACTTACACATTTGAGCTACTTGAACACAGGAACATTTCTTCGTACCCAGTATATGGAGGCTGCCTAGTCTGAAGAGTATTCTGATACTAAAACTTCAAAATGCAGAATCAAGAGTCCAATCTGTTGGGAGCATACCTGCTTCGTGTCAAAGCGATACAGGCCTAATATAGCGCCCACATGAATTTTGTTTCCTCGTACCACTAGGTAGGTCAACATGCAGGGTTTTTTCTTCTACCTAGGAACAAGGCTACAGCTTCAGCAATTATGCACTAGAAAACCCAAGAGAAGAGACTTCAGGCAAAAAAATTAACCTGACTGAGAAACAAAATACCAGAAATAAATATTTGAGTGGCAGCTGTATGAAGTGTTTCAGATTTTTCTGTAGTGGGGTATTAATTTCACTGAGCCACAAATCATGTTTTTTATCTTAGAGTGCCATCGATATTTCAGTGCCAAAGGACAGGAGTGTTAGAGAAGTGCAAGTCAGAGCACTTCAGAAAGCAAAAACTGTACTGATTTTGTCTGCAGAGGTTATTTCACAAGACTCTGCCAAACTTTAGCTGATTGCTTCTGCAGGTGGCTGCTAAAAACCACCAACAGGTATCTTATTTAGCAGAACACAGAAGAGACCTAGATTTCTATGAATTCCAAGCATCCTGACTCAGCAACTCTAACAGCAAGCATCTGAACCATTTTCTGAAACACACTCTACAAAGCTGTGCTTGTGGCCTATAAAACACTCCTGCTACTCTTAAAGCATCACAGACCTTCACAAATTAAACAACTGTTGTTGTACTGAGAAAAAGTACAAAGCCCTGACTAACAAGTGGTACTTGACAGACACTCAGTTATGCTTACAGTACCCTACAGATCAGACTGATGCTTCAACAGTCCCAGATTTTCACAGCAGCTCCTCCAGAAAGTCCATGGCATTCTGGCTTCATGTTTAACCTCTTGGAAGCAATAAATGCACATTTAACTGAGGAGGGCCTTAGTTCTGCACAGTTCATGCCTAAATCCATAAATTAGACTATTGTTTTTGAATACCCTAGAAGGCCTGAGATATACCCATAATCTAAGCTACCTTTTATTCTGCCTCTCCTCTCCATGTATCTGAGACTTGTCCATATTTCAGGCAAGGAACAGCCATTCCAGTTCTTTTCACTTGATTGCAGTCAGTCCTTGAATGAGGTTTGCCCCATCCTTCCCATATGGAGATGTATGACAAACACAGTTCTCTCCCTTTTTGCTCTTCACCCAGGTCAAGAAGGTGTTGCCCATTTAGATCTAAATATGCACACAAGTGACATTTTAGAAACAGCTTCAAATGTTGTACAACCTACCATCTGCTTTCTTGGGGAAGACATTGTCTTTTTTTAGGAAAAACATCATCTCTTCAGAAAGTGCTTAGCTCATGTCTAGCAAATGGCTTCTCTCCCCTGGTCACAATGCCAAGGAGTTCCTTAGAGAAAAGTTTCTCTTACTAAAAATGAAGTATTGTACTAATAAAATTAAAGACAAAATGTTGTTTCCCTTCTGAGCTGAACACAGGTTTTTTGCTGTAAAACTTCTATACTGAATTGTCTAAGCAAGTTGAAGTACAAAATGAGCACACGGGTTTCATCCTCTTCAGGGATCTGCTTGGCAGGGTTTCATGGGATAAAGCTCTGGATAGAAGAGAGGCCCAAGAAAGCTGGTTGGTATTCAAGGACCATCTTGTCCAAGTCCACAAGCAGTGCATCCAAAGAACTAAAGAGGCAGGCAAGAATGCCAGGAGGCCAGCATGGATCAAGAAGGTGCTCCTGGACTTTCTTTGGCACAAAAAGGAAGTCTACAGGGAGTGGAAGCAAGAGTGGGCTAATTGGGAGGATCACAAAAGTTGTCCGAGCAGCTAGGAACTAGGTTAGGAAAGCTAAAGCACAAATCAAATTAAATTTGGCTAGAGACATAAAGGGGAATAAGAAGAATTTCTTCAGGTGTGAATTTTCAGGCTAGTGAAAATGTGGGGCCCCTCCAGAAGGAAAATGGACTCAAGAAGTTGCAGTCAATGGCTCAATGCGCAAATGGACACCAGTGATGAATGCAAGGTCCTCAGGTCAGGCTGATCCCAAGCACAGGCTGGGTGCAGAATAGCTTGAGAGTAGTGTCAGCTGATTAAAAACTCAACATGAGCCAGCAATGTGTGCTTGCAGCCCAGAAGGCAAACTGTCCTGGGCTGCATCACTGTTTCCCACAGAATTCTCATAGACAAACTGGCTGCTCATAGCGTGGATGAACACAGGATCTGCTGGATAAAGCACTGGCTGCACAGATGGGCCCAAAGAGTGGTGGTCAATGGAGTTAAATCCAGCTGGTGGCCGGTCACAAGTGGTGTTCATCAAGGATCAGTGTTGGGACCACTTCTGGTCTAACATCTTTATTGATGATCTTGATCAAGACATGGAGTGTGTCATCAGTAAGTTTGCAGATGACACCAAGTTAGGTTGGAATGTTGATCTGCATGAGGGTAGGGAGGCTCTACAGAGGGACTTGGATAGGCTGGATTGATGGGCCAATGTTAACAGGAGCTTCAACGAGGCCAAATGCCAGGTCCTGCACTCCGGTTACAACAACCCCAAGCAACACCACAGGCTTGGGGAAGTGTGGCTGGAAAGCTATCTGGCAGAAAGGGACCTGGGGGTTCTATTTGACAAGCCACCTGGGCTACTCAGAAGGCTGCGGCGAGACCTTAGAGCAGTGTTCCAATACATAGAGGGGTCCTCCAAGAAAGCTGGGGAGGACCTTTTTACAAGGGCTTGTAGTACAAGGATGAGGTGGAATGGCTTTAACCTGAAGGAGGGTATATTTAGACTAGATACTAGGAAAGAATTCTTTGCAGTAAGGGTGGAGAGATACTGGAACAGGTAGCCCATGAACTTGTGAATATCTCCTCTCCGGAAGTGATCAAACCCAAGTTGGATGGGGCCTTGAGCAAGCCAGTGTAGTGGAAGGTGTCCCTGCCAGTGGTGGTGGGGCTGCAACTAGATCATCTTTAAGGTCCTTTCCAACCCAAACCATTCTATGATTCTTTCCAAAACATAGCTAGAGCTAACATTGCACACAAACCAGTCCTCACTCTCAATGATTATATCAAACACCTGAGTGCCTCACCAGTGCCATGCCATAGCACTACAGGTGCAGCCTTGTGCATGCTAAAGGATGAAAGTAATCCAACAAGGAACAAACATTCCTCCTCCAATGTTCAAACCTTCAAATCTTCAAGGAAGCTCATGGAAGCAACAGATCTTTCAGTACTTCTCTCATACAACTTTCTTTTTTTCACTGCTTTTGGGCTCTGAAACCTTTTAAATATTTTAAAAGAGTTTCTAAATGTTAAATGATATATAAAGAGCTAATGAAGACACATGTAAAATACGCAGAAAAAAGTATTTCTTACAGGAGCAATGCTGCTGTACATTGTAGTGGTTTCCTAAGTTAAGTAGCTTTGTCCTCATACAGACATTGATTCCTTCACGTGTTACAAGGAAAAGGTCTCAAAGGTATCCTTTAAGCAGTTAGAGCAAACAGGAGTGCATTTGTTGCTTGAGGTGTGCAATGCAGCACATGCCTTCACAAGAACCCCAACGTTGTATTTCTTAGCTGTGAGATTCCACGACCCCCGGTACTAACTGGTATCTCTACCACATCCCCCTTTTCAGCTGTGAATTCCTGTTAGAGATGAGCATGTAATTTTTTGGGAAAAAAATAGTATGCCATGCCATAATATATCAACAGCCTGTAGATACCAGCTACCAAAAAAAAACCCAGACTCAAATCTGAATGGGCATAGCCCAGAAAAATACTATTTTAAATTTTTCATCTTCAAGGTCAGGAATCCTTTGGAAAATACCTGCTCTTAAGATTATAGTTTAGATAAGGCATGCAGAGCTGATTTAGTAATTACCTGCTGCTGCTGTTCCTTCTGTAAGCACTACTCTGAACCATACATTCTCCCTGCTTTTTTTCTTGCACTGTGTCTGGCATTCACCAGCCCTGCTGGGTGAGCTGAGCTTGCTAAACCAGCAGAAAACCTACCAAAGCAAAAGGGAAAAGATGCGAAACCACAAATAAATCCAAGTGAATAGCTCTCTGCAGCATCATACTATTAGATCCATTCAGGTGCCCGTTAGATACCCTGTGAGCAACAACCTGGCACAGTGGTAGCCAACAGAGCTATAAAAAGGGCACCCATGTCACCAACAGAAAAAGCACTCTGGAAAGTGTGGTGAAGGCACATTCTGCCCAGATACTAGATCTGGCCCCCAGCATGTGGATAGGTCTCCCCTCCTTCAGGAGGAAGACCATTACCAAGTATGGGCATAATTCCAGCTTCACGCTTTCTATAGGCTGAAGCCAGTTGTCTGTGAGAGTGCCCATTGGTCAAACCCAGCCTTGAGGAACCTGTAAATATTACCCCTGTTGGTAAACAAGTTGCCTCCTCTTCACTTTGCCTCTGTACTTGCTCGAGGGAGCAGCTATCAAGCCACCGCCTCTGCCATTGAGCTTGTTATTAGCTTCTATCGTACATGCACGCATACTGAAGCCTCTGCATCGTGAGAAGCACTTTGATCGTGAGGATCAGCCCAGAGGAGGACCTTCGCTGAGCCCGAGAAGCCAGCGTCGCTATAGCCGGTCATATCTCCAGGAGAGCCCATCGTGCTATCGGAGGACTGGAGCAGCCCCGAGGGTAAGATCTGCCCAGTTGTCGGGGAGAAGGGACTATCTCAAGCGTCGCGCTGTTCCTTTAAGCCCAGGAACGGAGAAGCCGCATTCTCTCTCTAAGGCCGTTTGCCACAGGGCCGACCCCATAGCTATCGTCCGACCGGGAACCTCTGAGCCCGCCTATCGGCAATCGTCGCCTCGCCCTGCTGTGCGAGCCGACTCCCAGGGCCGACCCCACGGGCCGAACACGACCAGGAACCAGTCCAGCGGCAGTAGCCAGCCGGACCCCACCTTGCTACAAACAACAGCTACAGAGTATCTTCCACGTGCTTTCCACCCACTAGCACTCAGTTCAAAGTATCCGCGTGTGGCAGAGTCATCGCTGACGCACAGAAAGATTACAATATCGCTGTATATTAGCCAGAAGCCGCCCGCGTTCCGCCGAGTCGCCATCTAGTGGCCAAGCGGCGGAACTGCACCCCATGGTTATATAAAACAGAGATAGTCTGTAGATAGTTTAATTAAGTCCTAATCATAATACTAAGCCATTTATGGAATGTATTTCACGAACGTGCACTAGAACATGTATATAAGTTGTTGATTCATCGGTTATTAATAATATGATACTTAATAAAAATTCATATTTTCATAATTCATATTTCATATTAATAAATTTAATAACATCTTCACAACAGAAAGACAGCAACATTTTAAAGCCTTTGAAGTTTTTGCTGCTGTTGAAACAGGTTCTTGCTTATTTTACAAGGACTGCAGCTGCTATCACTGATCAGTCCTCACAGGAAACCAGCACTGCAGCACCTCCAGACCCCAGGCTGTTCTCACAGCTGAGCCACTGACCTGCATTGTCTTCCAGTAACATTTACATCACTGACCGCAATACTGCTTGATACTTGTACCACGCTACATGGTCTTCACTAACCTAACTGCCTTCAGTGATGGCCTTCATACAGCAGAGATGACATGACCAATGTGGTGAGAATGAAGAATTAACTCTTCATACAGTAATAGTTTGAAGAATGTCACCGGGAGTCTGTAAAGAACTGGATATATAAAGGCGTAAAACTCTTCACTTCTCTCTAGATATCACCTAGAACAACTTGCTGCTTTTTCAAAAACAAAACATTGGAGTCACTTGGAGCTGCTGAGCCTACTGGATGCTACAACTCTACTTCACCAGTGACTTCCAGATACCTGAGAAAAGACTATCAGAAAAGTAATACAGAGGCACAGGGAGTCTGTGTGAACACCTTGCTAGACTTGGGACTCGATGCTATCATAACATCAGTGCCTTACTTTTGAGACTAATACATTTAATTACAAAAACCCTAATCTGATACTGCCACTGAAGATTCTCTGCAACCTGAACTTCAACATTTTGCATTGTTAATTTGCCCCAAATAAAGGATAAACTGGAAAGACAACAGTCATATTGTTCATTTTCTCTCTTAGTTAATTAATAACATACTATTATTACTTAAAATGGGAATTAAAAACCAAACAACCAAATAATCTCACTAAACACAGTTTCACTACACTAAGACCAGTAAGTCAGTATGGAATATGCAAAAGACAGGTTGCTTGTCAAAACAAAATCCTGTCTGAAAGACAGTACAGCAGTTAGGCACAAATACGTGAAGGCCCATTCGCACCAGAAACGGAGCAGTTCCTGCATTTCTTGCAACACTGCATGAATTTTCCACACATTAAGGAAATGGAGATCACTAAAGCATCACCAGGAAGCTTTTCAACAGTGTAAGAATAGGTTGATTGCAACCAAAGTTAAAAAAGGGAAATTGCTACAGTATCTGAACCATTCCGTTCATGCGTAATCCACGTGAATAAAACCACTACTAAACATCTCGTAAGTTAATATTTGACGTTAGATTACTATCAGCCAAAATGAAATGCATTTTAATGTGACAGCAGGGGTTACATTTTAAAACCGATGAGTCATTGTTGAGACCAGTACAATCTAATGTTTCTAGGAATGCAAGTTATTTTTACTAGGCAGCTGGCTGCAGACATTGCTAGAAGTTAACTATGTTAAGTACCAGAAAAAAATGGAAGAATTGCCATTTGTAAGCTTTCAAAAGCTTCCCTAACATGTGAATGGAAGCTGTGTTTGAATAGTAGAAGTCAAACAATTTTGAAACTACACTAAAGAAAATAAATAGTGACTTATTGGCAATGTATCTACATTGCACATAAAACTGCTTGTGCTTGCCGACCAGGGTTTCATCCATGCTTACAGGAAGGTACTACTGCAGTAACGTATGATAAAAGAATCTTTACAAAATGAACTATGGTAAGATGCTTTAAGGAATTATTTTCATGCATACAGTGCTAGCAAAGGCAATGATGGCTCATGGGGAGAGAGATGTTGCTTGGTCGTCTGAGTCCCACTGCACATGGGATGCACTGCACATCAAGGAATGCTTGCAGGGGAGGTAAAGCAGATACTTTCACAGGGCCATAATAAAAAATAACCTGCTCAGCCTTTCCTGCTGCAGCAAATGTGGAGTTTTCTGGTATTTCTTTTTGGAATTAAAATATACTGCTAAATATAAGTGTAATTACACAAAAATTCCCTCTGCTATCATTTACATAAAGCTAATGCAGAACGACTTCCTAACACAAAGATGTCTATACCGTCTCTGCTGTGGCACACAAAAAAACGTGTGGAGCCCACATGATAAAAATCTTACTTTTTGTAATATAATGATTCTCAAAATGTCAACATCCTTCCACTTTACAGATTAAAAGATACTTTAAGTCACAGAACAGTTTCCTACACAATATTCACCATAGCTGTCATTCTTCAATTTAAAAAAGTTATCACAGTATCACAGTATCACCAAGGTTGGAAGAGACCTCGAAGATCATCGAGTCCAACCTGTCACCACAGACCCCATGACTAGACCATGGCACCAAGTGCCACGTCCAGTCCCCTCTTGAACACCTCCAGGGATGCTGACTCCACCACCTCCCGGGCAGCCCATTCCAATGGCGAATCACTCTCTCGGTGAAGAACTTTCTCCTCACCTCAAGTCTAAACTTCCCCTGGCACAGCTTGAGACTGTGTCCCCCTGTTCTGGTGTTGGTTGCCTGGGAGAGAATAGGCCAAACCCTTGCTGTCCACAACCCCCTTCAGGTAGTTGTAGAGAGCAATGAGGTCGCCCCTGAGCCTCCTCCAGACTAAACAACCCCAGCTCCCTCAGCCTCTCCTCATAGGGCTTGTGCTCAAGGCCTCTCCCCAGCCTTGTTGCCCTTCTCTGGACACATTCAAGTGTCTCGATGTCCTTCTTAAACTGAGGGGCCCAGAACTGGACACAGGACTCAAGGTGTGGCCTAACCAAAGCAGAGTACAGGGGCACAATGACCTCCCTGCTCCCGCTGGCCACACCATTCCTAAATTACTGCAGCTTCACCCGATGATGCATCTTATGTGTATTTCTACATTTGCTCTTAGTAAGAAACTCAAGAATTCAGTTTTTGCAAAGAGGTATATTTTACTTTTTAAACAACAAAAATAGACAGTATTTGAAATTTTCCAGAAGTATCTTCGAGTGATCTGAATCAGACACTTTAATAGATCTACTGTAGTCTCTAGGGGTGTGAAAGGGAGCATTAGATAATGTTACTTTGACCACTTGCATGCACAGAATGGCACCAACAGCACTGTGGCCACTCAACTTTAGCAAATCTTAGAAAATTTACATGGAAGTTCTTAGCAGAAACTTTGCAGACTCAGAGCCACAATGCAGTTTTTCCTTGAATAAGACCAGCACACATCATGCTAATCAAGGGGATCTCAAAGAAGCCCTGCATAACAAGCATAATACATAATACAGAATTAACCAAGAAAAATACAAGAAGACCATAAAGAAAATGCATCCAATGTAACACCAAAAGTGCATTTTACAAAGCTGAATGAAGCCATGCTTTATGCATTCACTTCCTTCAACACAAAATGCTCAGGGCAGGTCTTCAATTAGCTGACCCTTGCAGAGTCACACACACAAGTTTCAGATTAGTAAAAGTTGTAATACTTTTCCAAGAATATTTTCTCATAAACAGTTTCATAAAGTGAGAGTAGTACTGGATCTCCCAAAATCCTGTTTGGGTAGATCTGAGCAGAGTGCAGTTTGTATTTGTCAAAGCTAAGGGAGGGAGAGCTGCAAAGTAAAGGTGTGATATGCTGCAGCAAAGACAACAGTTTTGCTAGATCATAAACATATAAAAGCATCACCTATTTTACTTGCTTAATAGTTGATATTATGGAACTCTGACTACAGAGAGTCAGCTGGCATAGGTATATTCTCTTGCCATTAGTCAGAACCTTAAAACAGGTATTCTACCTTTTCTTAAGCGTGTATGCATGCTTTGGAAAAAAATATTTTAGAAAATAAAAATAAATCCAATCCCACAATAAAGGACAACATTTTGGGGAAAAAAAAAATCAAATACACAAGGCAATTCTATTAAATGGCATTAAACTAGAATAGTTTTAAAAACTGATCATCTTTGTTTTATAAAAGAGAACTATGGAGTAAAACCTCAGTGAGTAACTAATGGTTAAAATAAAGTCTTGCATTAAGATAGCTGAATTTAGGGAAGAAATTCTTCACTATGAGGGAGGCCAGACTCTGGAATGGATTGTCCAGAGAGGTTGTGGATGCCCCTTCCCTGGAAATGTTCAAGGCCAGCGTGGATGGGGCCTTGAGTATCCTGGTCTAGTTGAGAGGCATCCCTGCCCATGGCAGGGAGGTTGGGTTAGATGATCTAAGGTCTCTTCCAGCCTAAGCCATTATATGATTCTATGAATTTTTAAGTGTTCAGTGGAGTGTATTTGTTTCTACATCTCTCTTTGGAAATGGTGATACTTGAAACTCTGTGCATCATTTATCTGAATTTGTTTTCTCTCAGTGATGATGCTATCTAGCTAGAACTGTCACATTCATTCCTCTGAATTAATCAGTAAAACCAAATCCAAATGGTCTGCTTTAACAGTGCTTCTGGTGCAAATACTGGCAACAACTTTGCAGTTCCTTCATATAAATGCACCACATTATAAGCAACTGGAAATAAAACTGTCCTATGGCAAGGGCTACTGAATAACACGAAACCTTCTCTGCAGAAGAGACTGAAGACAGCTCTGCCAGGTTTCACCGATGTCCCTCAAATACAAGTGAGAAAGGCACTTCACTTTTTCCTGTCCGCATTTCCAAAATCTGCCTCTATATTTAGGCTTTTCAGCCTAAACAGAGCAAACAGGCCACTCACAGCTTCAAGATGACTGGGCATCCTCAAATTAGGGCACAAGAAACAATTCAGCTTTGTTCCCTTACGCCTCTCTATGACTATTTGCTGCAAGTGCGAAGGCAGGAAAGCACATGGATAAAAAGTGGCACTGTCAAAGAAAAATGACCTCCAAGCATGCACAGGCTTCACCTGACTCATGCTAACTGCAGTGAGAAAAATCTTTTCAACTGTCTGTCTCCAGGAACTCCAAAACTGGGGAATGACTAAAGAGGTATCATAGTGATCTCAAACCTGTTGATGCCTGAGAGACATGGTAGTCCAGTATCTGTGATTTTGCTTCTCTATGAAGATGAGCTAGAGTGAAAGCAACATGGACTGGGCACAAAAATATTCTAACATCCTAGCTCCCTTAAAAACCCCTTCAAACTCTGCTAAGCATGTTCCTTGCTGAAGAACAGCTCCTGACCTTTCATTCTTGCCCCTTTTCAAATGCAAAGACAGGCTACTTTTGATCTGATTTATTCCTAGTCTGCCAGATAAGGTTTATGGAGCAGTAGGGATGTAGGCCATAGAAGAGAAGAAACCCAAACATACTTCAGTCCTTCCCAAGTCTGACAAACAGGTACTGGGTGAAATTTTCATGAGTCCCAGGACTTCAAGCTATGAAATGTGAACATCTTAACATCATCTTAACACTTCTATACTTCTGAACACAGTAAAGAAATAATGACTTCTTAAAATGAGCCTTTGGCAAATTCAGATTCCACTTCAAATCTCCTTTCTTTATGGTCCATCACAATTTGATACAGAAAAGGATTTGCTCTCACTTATTTCTCCTTACCAAAACACTTTCAAAGAGTGAATTTAAACATCTCTTCATTCTAACTTTCTATAGGAACATTCAAACAAATTTTTAAAACAATCTAAAAAAGAAAAATATCTCTAAGACCAAAGACATTCACCTTATTCAGAACAAGTAAAACATGCTATAGAAAACTTCAAGCCAAATGCTCCTATTTTTGATTTTGGCAGATTTCTACAGGTTATGACAGGAAATTTTTACTGTACCTTTCTCCTCTCCTGTACTATGACAACTCCCAACCCTCCCACCGGTGAAACAGCTGGAAGAATGATGGACTAAATGCAGCCCTGTAAATGACAGAATGTAGGAGATTAAACTTAAGCCTAATGCTACAGTCAGCCTTTAACAGCTGAGTTCTATTCATGGACACTCCTTAAAAGAAATCCTTATTGGTCACTATTTAAAACTACATCACTATTAAAATCCTGACTGAGAGAAATTACAAGTGATATGCATCTCCTATCAATGCCACAAGACCACCACCTAGGTCAAGAATGTGCTTCATCGTTTGCTACAATTTCTATCAAGGAAAAAAAACCCCAAAACCCAATTATCAATGAATGCACTACACAAAGCTCATTTATAATGATAGGAATTATATGTAATGTAGCCCAGTGTCATTACTACTCTTTCAATCTTCTTCCCATAGCAATTTATTTGAGATCAGTATTGTAAAATTATAGCACAGTCAAGGCACTATAAATGCTTAATAGAAAAAGTTAGGGAAAAGACAACTAATCAGTGTTTTACTTCCACACGCTTTTCAATTTCACACATAAGCCCTAAAATTACAGAGGAACTACGGGTTGGGGCAGCTATGCGTTGCCAATGGCATCCTGGCCTGCATTAGGAATGGTGTGGCCAGCAGGAGCAGGGAAGTCATTGTGCCCCTGTACTCTGCTTTGGTTAGGCCACACCTTGAGTCCTGTGTCCAGTTCTGGGCCCCTCAGTTTAAGAACAACAGCGAGACACTTCAACGTATCCAGAGAAGGGCAATGAGGCTGGTGAGAGGCCTTGAGCACAAGCCCTACAAGGAGAGGCTGAGGGAGCTGGGATTGCTTATGTTTAGCCCAGAGAAAAGGAGGCTCAGGGTAGACCTCATTGCTCTCTACAACTACCTGAAGGGGGGTTGTAGCCAGGAAGGGGTTGGTCTCTTCTCTCAGGCAACCAGCACCAGAACAAGAGGACACAGTCTTAAGCTGTGCCAGGGAAAGTTTAGGCGTGAGGTGAGAAAGTTCTTCACTCAGAGAGTCGTTTGCCATTGGGATGTGCTGCCCAGGGAGGTGGTGGAGTCACCATCCCTGGAGGGGTTCAAGAATGGATTGGATCAGTATCACAGTATCACCAAGGTTGGATGTGGCACTTGGTGCCATGGTCTAGTCATGAGGTCTGTAGTGACAGGTTGGACTCTATGATCTTTGAGGTCTCTTCCAACCTTGGTGATACTGTGATACTAAGCGTTACTAACTGCTTACATGTGTAGTATTCTGATCACTGCTGAATGTTTTCTTCTGTTGAATACTCATTGCTTCCCAATGTACAATCCTTTGGGATCCAGCACTGCCAAAGTGTTCCTGCTTTCCCATTCAAACAATCTCTTTAATGAAGAATTTTTCAATTATTGGCATATCAACCTAGGATGAATTTTTCCAAGTACACAATTTATCTATGGGAAGTTATTGGCTTCTTACTGATACTACTCATTGACCACGTAACTCTCTCTATATCACACTTATACCTGAACTTCTTTGGTTTGGGCTCTGTAACTGATGGTGAATTAGTAACAACAAAAACGTTTTAAGTAGCGGAATACAAGTATAAAAAAGGCCAACTATCACATCACAGTATCACAGTACCTTAGAGGTTTCAAGGGACCTCCAGAGATCATGCAGTCCAACCCCCCTGCCAAGGCAGGATCACCCAGGGTAGTCTGCACAGGAACGCATCCAGGTGGGTTTTGAAAGTCTCCAGAAGAGGAGACTCCACAACCTCCCTGAGCAGCCTGTTGAAGTGCTCTGTCACCCTCACTGTAAAGAAGTTTTTCCTCATGTTGAGGTGAAATCTTCTATGTTCAAGCTTGTACCTATTGTTTCTTGTCTAATTATTGCACATCACCGAAAAGAGCTTGGCTCCTTCCACTTGACACCCATCCCTCAGATATTTATAGACATTGATCAGATCCCCTCTCAGTCTTCTGAAGATTAAACAGCCCCAGGTCTCCCAGTCTCTCTTCACAGGGGTAATGCTCAAGTCCCCTAATCCTCCTCATCCATGGGACTCTCTCTCCAGCAGGTCCCTGTCTCTTTTGAACTCAGAAGCCCTAAACTGGGCATAGTATTCCAGGTGTGGTCTTGCCAGGGCAGAGTAGAAGGGGGAAATTCCCTAGACCTGTTGGACGCACTTTTCTTGATGCACCCCAGGATATTGTGCTACTTGTTTCTATGCAAGCAGTTCAGCATGTCTGAACACAGATACACTTTTAATTCACATGCTAGATTAAGAAAAGAAAACAAAATAAACTCCTTCCAGCCTCTGGCACATTTCAGCAACCTGCAAGGTGAAGACATGTTATGTTTGCTGCTGCTCTGGGCATCAGCTGCACATTTTTCAGTCCCTCAGATTTAAGTGTCACTAAGTGCATTCACTTTTGCTTTGTCTGACACATCTCCAGTGCTAAAAGCACTGGACTTGTTTTAGCCTGGGTTATAGTGTACCTGGTGGTTAGGACATGTTCCTCTACTAGGAAGTGGAAGATGAGAGAATAGCTCCTAGGTAGAGATTAGGCTGTCAAATCCACATCTCCTGATTCCTGGAAATGAGAATGTAGGATTTTTGGTGTGTTTTTTCTTGAATAAATGAGGCCTTGTCAATGTGTCTTTCACTGAGCTCTCTCACATACCAAAAAAAAGCAAGCTGTTTGCAGTCCTGGATGAGCACACAAGCCAATACTGTGACAACAAACACCCATTTATAGGATGGGCTAAGAAGGATTTTTATTTATTGCTTCATTTATACCAAGTATTACAATGTCAGCTGATTATCTGATGCATCTAAGTGCTTTCCTGTACCTATTTAGTCTATCAGCAGTTAGGGTGGCCTCTCCAAGGAGTAAACAAAGACAGGTTTTGCTTTTCTGTACTTATTCAGAGTTTCAAGAATTGCTGACAGTCTAAAAATATGGCATTCCAAGAATATGTAAGGAAAAAGATTAATTCAAAGCAAAGCTGTTTTAGCTTTACCTCTTCACAGGTAATATTACAGAATCAGAAAATGGTAGGGGTTGGAAGTGACATCTGGAGATCATCTAGTCCAACTCTCCTGCTAATGCTGGTACACCTGGATGAGACTGCACAGGAATACATCCAGGCAGATTCTGAAAGTCTTTGCAGAAGAAAAGTCCACAGCTTCTCTGGGCATCCTGTTCCAGTGCTTTGTCACCCTCAAAGTAGAGAAGTTTCTTCTTAAATTCAAATGAAACCTCCTGTGTTCTAGTTTGTACTCATTGTCCCTTGCCCCTATCACTGGCCACCACTGAAAAGAGCTTGTCCCCATCCTCATGACCTCCACCCTTTAGCTATTTATACGCATTTATAAGAGTTCCTCTAAGTCTTCTCTTTTCCAGTTTAAACAGCCCAAGGTCTCTCAGCTTCTCCTTGTAAGAGAGATGCTCTAGTCCCCTCATCACTTCATGGCCATTCACTGGACTCTCTCCAGTAGTTCCCTGTCCCTCTTGTCTCTAATTTTTCTCCTACATAAGCTAACAACTTCCTTAAACATATCAGGAGAAGCCTTCCCCTCCTTCCAAAGGTGATACAGCCTCTTTTTTCCCCTTAGTTCCTCCAGGAGCTGCTTGCTCATCCAGGCCCAGAGCCTTCCCCGTCGGCTCATCTTTCGGCAGATGGGAACCGCCAGTTCCTGTGCCTTCAAGAGCTCCTGTTTGAAATAGCTCCAACCCTCCTGGACCCCTCGGTTCTTGAGGGCTGATACCCAGGGAACATTGCAAATAAGTTTCTTAAACAGGCTGAAGTTTGCCCTCCGACAGTCCAAGGTGAGGGTTCTGTTGGTGCTCCTCCCTATCTCCCTGCATATTGAAAACTTCACCATCTCATGGTTGCTGCACCCCAGGCAGCCTCCCACAGTCACGTCTCCCACCAGCCCTTCTCTATTGGAGAACCCTGGTAGGCTCACTTAACAGCTGCATCAGGAAGCTGTCCTCCATGCGCTCCAGGAATCTTCTGGACTGTCTCCTCTCTGCTGAATTAAGTTCCCAGCAGATAACTGGCAGGTTAAAGTCACCTACAAGAACAAGATCTGATGATCTTGAGACAGCCTCCAGTTGCTTATAGAATATTTCGTCTGCTTCCTCATCCTGGTTGGGTGGTCTATAACAGACTCCAACCAGGATGTCAGATTTACTAGGCCTCTCTCTGATTTTAACCCACAGGCTCTCAATCCCTTCATCCTTCACCTCAAGTTCTGTGGCAGAGAGTGACTCCCTAATATACAGAGACACCCCTCCACCTCCTCTCCCTTGCCTGTCTCTCCTGAAGAGCCTGTAACCCCCCGGTGCAGCACTCCAATCGTGTGTGCCATCCCACCATGTTTCTGAAAGGCAACTATATCACAGTCACCCTGGTGGACCAGGACTTCCAGTTCTTCTTGCTTATTGCCCATGCTGTGTGCATTGGTGCACATGCACTTCAGCTGGGCTCTCAATTTCTCAATTAACCCTAATTTATGTCTCACTCCCTCCTCTTCAGAGGGACTGATTTCCTCACCCACCCCCTTCAGACCTAGTTTAAAGCCCTCTTAATGAGCCCTGCCAACTCTAGTGCTAGGACTCTCTTGCCCTTTCTAGATAATTGCACCCCATCAGGTCCCAGCAGGTTGGGTGCAGTAAAAGTTGCCCCATGATCAAAGAACCCAAAATTCTGCTGCTGGTACCATCCCCTGAGCCAATTGTTGATGGTGTGGGTTCTCCTGTTCCTCTCAGTGTACTCCCCTGCCACTGAGGGAACTGAGCAGAGCACCACTTGAGCTCCTGCCCCATCAATCAATTGTCCAAGGGCCTTGAATTCTCTTTTAATTGCCCTGGTGCCCTTCTTGTCAATTTCATCACTCCCACCTTGTATTACCAGCAGAGGGTAATAGTCAGTGGGCTGGATCAGCTTTGGGAGTCTCCTTGTGATGTCCCTTACCTGCACCCTGGGTAGGGAGCAGACCTCCCTGTGGGATGGGTCAGGACGACATATGGGTCCCTCAGTCCCCCTCAGGAGAGAGTCCCCAACAACTATAACCCTTCTCCTTTTCTTTGTGGAGCTGGTCATTACAGTTGGTGGGGACCGCTTGGCCTTCGGCACCTCCCCAGATGGCTGCTCCTCAGCCCTCTCATCCCCACTGCCCTCGGCCTGCAGGGCCTCATACTTATTATACAAGGGCAATGGAAGAGAAGAAGAGGGCCGGGATGGATTTCCCTTGCTACCCCTCAGAGGGACCTGTATCCATGCCTCCCTGTTTCCAGGGACACTTCCCTCAGCAGGGGAGATCTGCAGAGCCTGCTCCCACATATCTAACTCCCTTTCGCTTTCCCTTATCCTCACTAGCTGACTATTCCCAATACATTTATTCTACACGTGTGTAGAGTTGACCTCCAGCACCATTCCAGGGTTGGAGGTGAGGCTGACCGGCCTTAGTTTCCTGGGTCCTCCTTCTTGCTCTTTTTGAAGATCAGAGTGACAGTGGCTTTCCTCCAATCCTCAGGAAGCTCCCCTGTTCTCCATGACCTTTCAAAAATGATGGAGTGGCAATAATCTTAGCTAGCTCTTTCAGCACTCATGGGTGCATCCCATTTGGGCCCATGCATTTGTGGGTGTCCACTTGTCTATGTCATCTGTAACCCTATCCTCCTTGACTGAGGGAGAGTGTTCCTTCTTCCAGGCATTCTCTTACCTCCAGAGTTTGAAGCAAAGAAGGCATTCAGTAACTCTCCCTTCTTCCCTTCTCTGTACCTCTGTCATCAGGTCACCCATCTCATTCCACAGCAGGCTCACATTTTGCTAGTATTCCTTTGTCTGCTGATGTACTTGAAGCCCTTCTTGTTATTTTTTGTATCTTTTGCCAGGCTTAATTCTAAGAAGGCCTTAGATTTCCTTGTATCACCCCTACATAATCTAGCAATGTTCCTATACTCCTCTCAAGTGACCAGTCCCTTTCTCCACATACTGTGGACTTTCTTCTTTGAGTTTTTCCAGAACCTCCTTGCTCATTCATGAAACTCTCTTGTCTCACTTGCTTGATTTCTTACTCATAGGGATGGAAGGATTTTGAGCTTGGAAGAGGTAGTGCCTGAATATTAACTATCTCCCTTCATCATCTCTATCTTCTAGAGCCCTAACCCACAGAATTCTTCCAAGGAGGTCTCTGAAGAGGTTGAAATTGACTCTCCTAAGTCCAGAGTTGCAATCCTACTTACTACCCTATATTCTGTTCTCTCTATTATATACATATTTGTCCATGCACTGATTTACTACTGAAGTTCTATAGAAATGGTGCACAGGATGGCTTGTGACCATTTCTAGTTTCACAGTAATTGTCATTATGCTTCAATGACATGGACATGACAGACCCACATAACCTGCACATATATATCAGTGCAGGAACTATATCTTAGACTTTCCTTGCAGACAAGAAACAGAGCTTAGTGACACAGCTGTGCCTCCATCTTGAGAACAAGATTTCTGATAGACTGTGAAGATAAAGGGAATTTTTTGTGTGCTTTCAGCTACTAGGGGTGTCCAATTTAAAAGAAAGCTGCGGTATCCTAGGCAATTGCACAAGTAAAACTGTACAAATAAGGTACACATAAAACATTAAATTCCTTCTCCTCCCCACTCCTGCCAACAAAAAAAAAAAAAAAACAAACAACAAAGATTCTTGTCAGTCTAGGTGCTACTGTTTCCATATTTAACAAAAAAGCAGGAGGGATGAGATTAAATTTCATTATTTTAATTCTTTTATGCAGTGAAACCTAACCATGTAACAACTAAGAGTTTCTCAGTCAATAATGATATCATATAACAAGTTTGACAGAGCTCTGAAAAAAGACAATCACATATTGGAAGAAGAATGACTCAAAACAATGGGAGAGGGTCTGGAGGAGGACCATGAAAATGATCAGGGGGTTGGAGCACCTCTGCTACAAGGACAGGCTGAGGGAGCTAGGGTTGTTCAGCCTGGAGAAGAGAAGGCTCTGGGGAGACCTAATAGTGGCCTGCCAGTCCCTGAGTGGGGCCTACAAGAAGGATGGAGAAAGACTGTTTACAAAGGCCCACAGTGATAGGACAAGGCACGGTGGCTTCAAACTAGAGAGGAGTAGATTTAGATTGGATGTTAGGAACAAGTCCTTTACAATGAGGGTAGTGGAACACTGGAACAGGTTGCCCAGGGAAGTGGTTGGGGTCCCATCCCTGGAGATATTCAAGGTGAGGCTTGACAGGGCTCTGGGTGGCCTGATCTAGTTGAGGATGCCCCTGCTGACTGCAGAGAGAGTTGGACTAGATGACCTTTGGAGGGCCCTTCTGACCCAGACCATACTGTGATTCTATGAAAATGTCAATGTCCCTGAAGGGCACAAGAGCACTCCCCCTGATAAAAGGAATGTGATGGATAAAACAATTACAGAACTCTGAACATCTGTACTTAATAAGAATCAGGGCACTGAATAATTGAAAACAAATAATCCATCAAATGAGACAGTGATACCCTCATCAAGAGGAACCAACAGTGTGCACTTGCAGCTCAGAGAGCCAATCACATTCTGGGCTGCACTTACAGGATGACCAGGGGCTCAGGCCTAGCCAGCATGGATTTAGGAGGGGCAGGTCCTGCCTGACCAACCTGATCTCCTTCTATGATCAGGTGACCCGCCTGGTGGATGTGGGGAGGCCTGTGGATGTGGTCTACCTGGACCTCAGCAAGGCCTTTGACACCGTTCCCCACAGCAAACTCCTGGCCAAGCTGGCAGCCCGTGGCTTGGACAGGAGCACACTGCGTTGGGTTAGGAACTGGCTGGAGGGCCGAGCCCAGAGAGTGGTGGTGAATGGCACCACATCCAGCTGGCGGCCTGTCACTAGTGGTGTGCCCCAAGGATCAGTACTGGGCCCCATGCTCTTCAACATCTTTATTGATGATCTGGATGAGGGCATTGAGTCCATCATCAGTAAATTTGCAGATGACACCAAGCTGGGGGCAGGAGTTGATTTGCTGGAGGGCAGAGAGGCTTTGCAGAGGGACCTCGACAGGCTGGACAGATGGGCAGAGTCCAATGGCATGAGATTTAACACATCCAAGTGCCGGATTCTGCACATTGGCCACAACAACCCCAGGCAGTGCTACAGGCTGGGGTCAGAGTGGCTGGAGAGTGGCCAGGCAGAGAGGGACCTGGGGGTACTGGTTGATTGTAGGCTGAACATGAGCCTGCAGTGTGCCCAGGCAGCCAAGAAGGCCAATGGCATCCTGGCTTGCATCAGGAACAGTGTGGCCAGCAGGAGCAGGGAGGTCATTGTGCCCCTGTACACTGCACTGGTTAGGCCGCACCTTGAGTACTGTGTCCAGTTCTGGGCCCCTCAGTTTAGGAAGGATGTTGACTTGCTGGAACGTGTCCAGAGAAGGGCAACAAAGCTGGTGAGGGGTTTGGAACACAAGCCCTATGAGGAAAGGCTGAGGGAGCTGGGGTTGCTTAGCCTGGAGAAGAGGAGACTGAGGGGTGACCTTATTGCTCTCTACAACTACCTGAAGGGAGGTTGTAGCCAGGCAGAGGTTGGCCTCTTCTCCCAGGCATCCAGCACCAGAACAAGAGGACACAGTCTCAGGCTGCGCCAGGGCAGGTTTAGGCTGGATGTTAGGAAGAAGTTCTACACGGAGAGAGTGATTGCCCATTGGAATCGGCTACCCGTGGAGGTGGTGGAGTCACCTTCACTGGAGGTGTTCAGGAGAAGACTTGATGGGGTGCTTGGCTGTATGGTCTAGTTGTTGGGTGGGTTGGATTGTTTGATGGGTTGGACGCGATGATCTTGAAGGTCTCTTCCAACCTGGTGTATTGTATTGTATTGTAAGAGAACTGTGGCCAGCAGGTCGAGGGAGGTGATTCTCCCCCTCTACTCCACTCTGGTGAGACCCCACCTGGAGTACTGTGACCAGTTCTGGAGCCCTTATTACAAGAACGATATGGACGTGCTGGAACATGTCCAGAGAAGGACCACAAGAGTAATCAGAGGGCTGGAGCTCCTCTGCTATGGAGACAGATTGAGAGAGTTGGGGCTATTCAGTCTGGAGAAAAGAAGGCTCAGAGGAGACCTTATTGTGGCCTTCCAGTATCTGAAGGGAGCCTACAAGAAAGCTGGGGAGGGACGTTTTAGGATGTCAGGTAGTGACAGGACTAGGGGAAATAGAGCAAGAATAGAAATGGGTAGATTCAGATTGGATGTTAGGAAGAAATTCTTCAACATGAGTGTGGTGAGACACTGGAACAGGTTGCCCAGGGAAGTGGTAGAAGCCTCATCCCTGGAGGTTTTAAGGCCAGGCTAGACGTGGCTCTGAGCAACCTGATGTAGTGTGAGGTGTCCCTGTCCATGGCAGCGGGGTTGGAACTAGATGATCCTTGAGGTCCTTTCTAACCCTAACAATTCTATGATTCTATATCAAAACCCTTACACAAAAAAAGACACCACCTAGTAATGTTTCAGCTAGTGTTAAGAAAGCAAGTCATCCTTATTCATACTGCAAGCTCAGCCTTCTCATCTTTAATTGTGGTTCATTAAATTGTAACACACAACTGGTGCAACGGAAAATAGAGTAATTGCAAATATATAGCCTCTCTGGCTATGTATTCAACACCACATCCTCCTGGCTCAAGAAAATGTATACCATTGAAAAAAAAAAAAAAAAAAAAATCTAGCAGGGCGGGTAGGACACCTACATGGATAAGCAAGGAGCTGCCAGAATAATTCAAATGGGAAAGGGAAGTCTCCAGTAACTGGAAAAAGGATCTGAGCACATATGGAAAAATAAAAGCATAATAACAAAGCCTGTTGAGATGCAGCAAGGAAGGCTAAAGCTCTCTTGGAACTAAACCTGGCTCAGGAGGTGAAAGGTAACAGGAAGGGCTTCTTTAAATACATCAATAGTAAAAGAAAGAATAGGGGACAATGTGGGTCTGTTGTTAAATGAGGTGGGAGACATGGTAAGGGACAACACTGGAATTACTGACTGCCTTCACGGCCTCAGTCTTTACTTCTAAGACCAGCCCTCACGAAATTCAGACACTAGAAGGAAGAGAGCAAACCTAGAGAGAGGAAGAGTCTTCACTGGACAGTATGGATTGGGTTAGAGATCACTTGAATGGAATAAAAATGCACAAATTGATGGGCCCTGATGGGGTGCACACACGAGTGCTGAGGGAGCTGTCTGATGGTGTTGCTGTACCACTCTCCATCATTTCTGAAAGATCATGGAGAACAGGGGAAGTGCCTGAGGACTGGAAATGGGCCAGTGTCACTCCAGTCTTCAAAAAGGGCAAGAAAGAAGACCCTGGCAGCTCATTCTGGAGGCCATCTCTAATCACATCAAAGAAAAGAGGGTTATCAAATATATACAGCATGGGTTTACTAAGGGGAAATCTTGATTGACAAATCTGATAGCCTCCTATGGCGATGACCTCCTATGACCAAATGGATAGATGGAAGAGCAGTGGATATTGTCTATCTTCACTTCAACAGGTCTTTTTCAAGAAAAGTGTGTCCAGCAGGTCTAGGGAGGTTCTCCTCCCTCTCTACTCTGCCCTCCAGAGACCACACCTGGAATAATGTGTCCAGTTTTGGACTCTCTGGGTCAAGAGAGACAGAGACGTGCTGGAGAAAGTCCAACAGAGAGTTACAAGGATGACTGGGAGACTGGAACATCTCTGTCATGAAGAAAGACTGAGCCCTGGGGCTGTTTAGTCTGGAGAAGAGAGCACTGAGAGGAGATCTTATCCAAGCCTGTAAATATCTGAGCAGTGGGTGTCAAGATGAAGGTGCCAGGCTCTTTTTGGTGGTGCCCAGTGACAGGAGAAGGAGCAATGGGTACAAACCAGAACACAGGAGGTTCCACCTCAACACGAGGAGACACTTCTTTACAGAGAGGGTGCTGAAGTACTGGAACAGGCTGCCCAGAGAGGTACTGGAGTCTCCTCTGGAGACTTTTGTAAGCTGCCTGGATGCATTCCTGTGCAGTCTGCCCTAGGTGATCCTGCTTTGGAAGCAGGATTGGACTAGATGATCTCTGGAGATTCCTTCCACCCCCTATCATTCTGTGATTCTGTGACTGTCTTAGGAAATAATTATGATACTGAAGGGAAAAATAACATCTTTACCTTATTCAGTGCTGCATTACTTTCTAGTTTGGTTTCTTGGTCCTTTTTTGGTTTTTTTGGGGAGGGTATTGGCTTTTGTTTCATTGGTTAGTTGGGTTTTTTTTTTTAATGATGCTTATGTAGTCTAACAGAAGGATAAAAAGGAGTATCTTTTCCCAAATTCCATGAGAACATAGTGATGTCAAACCAAGGATTTAAAACTCAGAAGTAATGAAAATCAAGGGTAGAATTGTCTTTTTTAAGGAATAAAAAAATTCTACTCATTGATTAGAAACCTGTTAGAGTAATCTTAAGAGACAGAATAGATGACAATGAGTGTCCAATAAATAAAGCAGCAAAAGAAGAGATCTTCATGGTCATTTCTCCTTGACAAAGCAAATTCACCTCTGCATGCTATGACTTCCTCAGATGGGGATCTTAACTATTCAGTTCACTAAGATCCCCTCCTGTGGCAGTTCTAGGATATGCCTTTAAATTTTAGCTGCAGGTTTTCGAGCAGAAGAGTGGAGAAATATAAACAAATCCACAGTTGGGTGTAAAAAGGAAAACAAGAGATTATTCTAAATGAATTTCATTGGCTAGATGTGTGAAAGGGGACCCTTAGCAGTCTTGTTTCCCACATTCATTCCTTTCTTTCCTGGGAGGATTTATCCCTAGTAGCTGACCTTACAGATACAACTAACAGAGCTCTTTAACATCTCTTTTCTTCTAATTAAGCAGAGGAAAAAGGCAGGGGGTGGGGAAGTTGGGGGGAAAGTGGGGCAGTTGTCTCCTGTTGAGGGGGGTTTCCTTGCTGGTTTCACCTTGTAAATATCTGTATAATATTGTAAATACTGTATATTTGTACATATTCATTGCATTCCATTGTAGAGTGTAGTTTTGCATGTGAATATAGTTTCCATTTGCTTTCCCCAACTGAGTTGAGCGGAGTTTTTGTTAATGCTTGTGGGCTAAACTACCACACCTCCACAGGTTTGGAAATCGTTACAGAGTATGTTTGGAAATTGTCTTTGATGGTTTTGCTGCAGTTAGTGTTTAGCCAAGCTGCTACTTCTCCCCAACTTTACTTTTAACACTTGCCCATCACTAATTTACTCCCTCATAATAAAAAGGTCTCTCCATTAAATGTGCCAGAGCTCTCTTCTCTAAGAGATTTTCCTTTCAACAGGAAAAGACCAAAGTTAACGAGCCTATGATTGCATGGATTATTTAAAAAGAAACAAACTGCCCCCTGCCAAACCCCAAGAAAGCCCCAGAACAGCCCACAACAAAACAAAACCACCATCAACAAAAAACCCCTTGAGAACTGTATCTGATTCTCTTTAGTCCAGTAAAGGATAAGGAAGTGTAAGAATATGAAGCCCTACTCTCTTCAGGGCTAAAGGAAAATAGAAATGTCTCTTGGCTGTTGGTACAGGTTCCATCTTAAGAGACAGACTGTTACAAAATAGAAGTTAAGAGAAGACCTATGGAGGGAGCTCAGCTGCCACCCTAAAAATCTCCTAGAATACAGATATATTGGAGTACACTGAAACAATCAGCAAGAACATTATTGTACTTCAGAGCTACAAAAACACTACATTTGTAGAGTCTCGAGAAGCACTCTATGTTCGCTGAATGTTCGGCTTTTGAGAACGGTCTCGAAACTAAAATTCTCCACATGCCAAGTGGAGAAATGCTATAAGCTGCATAACTAGACTGACTCCTTATACAAACTACTTTATGGAGAAATAAATACAATATATTACTTTTTTTTTTTTACTAAGAATATCATAAGAGAGACATAGGTCTGTTGGAGTAAGTCCAGAGGAAGGCCACAAAGATGCTCCAGGGGCTGCAACACCTCTGCTATGAGGACATGCTAAGGGAACTGGAATTGTTCAGCCTGGAGAAGAGAAGACCTTAGAGCTGTCTTCCAATACCTGAAGGGATCCTACACGAAGGATGTAGAGGGACTTTTACAAGTGTCCACTGATAGGACAAAGGGAAATGGATTTAAATTGAAGGAGAATAGGCTTAGATTGTATCTTAGGAAGAAATTCTTCACTGTGAGAGTGGAGAGACTCTGGAATGGATTGTCCAGAGAGGTTGTGGATGTCCCCTCCCTGGACATGTTCAACACCAGGATGGATGGGGCCTTGGGTAACCTGGTCTAGTTGAGAGGCAGCCCTCCCCATGGCAGGGAGGTTGGATTAGATGATCTCTAAGATCTCTTCCAGCATAAGCTGTTCTATGATTCTATGATGATATTGTACCACTGCAACAAGTTACTCAAAAGAACTGGTTTCAGAAGCAAACACCACTATTTCAACCCTATTGTTGATGACATTAGTATATGCTGTTCTCTAAGTGCATGATAATGCTAAATGACCATAATAAATAATTTATTTATATATGGTTTATCTAGCAGCCTATCACAGCAAGTCTCTTTTTCAGTTGGGCTTATGTCCTATGTACATAAATGGTTTAATCCTTACAAATGGATATAAATGTTTATCTCACAGATACAAGGACATGAAACTGCTCTTAAAAACAATTCAATATTTCTCTGACTAGCCTCTCCAAGGCTAGAACAAATGTACTACTGTGCAACACTGAGCTTTGAGCTATGTTTATTACAAAGACTCTGAAGTCCAGCAAGCTAGTCCTCTAATCAGCCAGTCTCTCACCTTCCTGATTTCTGCTGGTCTAAGGTTGCACAATGAATAGCTTCTTATTAAAAAAGCCTGAACCACAACCAGACTTCCCCCTTTTTCTGCTTGATACTCCAGGAATCAAACCCTTAAAAGTTTAATAACAACATCTGCATCTATAACCTTCACAACTTCCCTGAGCTACCAAGGATGGCTGCCACATGTCCAAATGAGTCAAATGACGCAGTGGGTCCTTGTACTCTCTGGTTAAAGGCAAATGCCAGCAAGGGCTCAAGAGAAGTGTTACAAAAATGTTTGCTAAACTAAGCATTCCACTGGTGCTCCAAAGCCAAGACCTTCAAGCTACAATGCAGGGAACCTAGAAATATAATGCTTGTCTGGCATGGGTTTAAATCCTTCTGGAGAGAGTATGGACCTGACCTTACCAGGGATATTAGAAACAAAACACACTTTGTGGGAGATTCTGGGATTGATCTCTACAAGTCCTTGTCAGTAGCAATAAAGACTACCCATGACACAGCCATCAAGAGCCAAAAAACCAGTAGTGGCCCCTAATGCTTCCTCATATTATTGTCTTTGTTATGATTTTAAAGCTGCATGTCAAGACATATAAATTAATGCATTTTATAGTAAATAGGACAGTCTAAAATAGCTCAAAGTCTACAGACAAACATGTTCAGTATCATTGAATTTACAGGCATACTGATGCATACCCTCACTAATTAAACAAAATCTGATCCAAACTGATTGTGATAAAATTTTAAGTAAAGCTGAAAATTAAATATTGCTGCTTCACAGAAGGGCCCAGCACAGTCTGAACCAGCATCTCCAATGAAGCCTTCTCCAGACCTTTCTCAATGGACTACTGATATCATGACATAGCCAGTAAGAGATTATTCACAGTTATCTGGTTTTTAATGCAAGATTTTTATAACTTTCTCACCAGACAAAGCAATTACAGATCAAATATTAAGTTCTACGTATAACTCAACTATCCACTAATAGGTGCATGTCACTTACAGGTACTACTTAAAAATGTAGTACTAGTAACAGATTTCATTTTTGAAAACATCAATTATTCTGCAAGAAGTCTCAAGATCTCCAACAAGCCTTCTCTTTTCTAAAAGTTCTTTTATGTGATTTTAGTACAGCACTTTCTGTGGAAAGAACACAAGGTAACCAGAAAAACGTATCTGAAAGGCCTCTGTCATGATTGTATGCAATGATTCTTAAGAGAACCAAATGCCGGTTTGGCACTGTAATGCAGGAAAGAAAACATTCACTTACCGCAGTGTGACTGGAAAACCTGTGGCTTGACTACCTGATTGCAGATATTGCACACTACAAGATAGAAATCATCATGAGCTGGATAATGGCCAAATAAGTGCATATCTGTGGGAAAGTTAAAAATATATACAAGAATTAGAAATTATGCTTTAAATATATATTAAGAAAAAAAAACAAATCAAAATACTTCAGGGCCTGTACTCTCAACTTATACAAAGCAAATTTATACATTCCTCCATAAGAGCTTCTTACTACCTCAGAAATACTTTTTTTTTTTCTCCTCTTCTGGGTTTTAAAGTCCTATACTAATGCTGCAGTCTCATCCTGCAGTCCAAGACGGAACACAGGCAGCAACACCTTTAACGTAACACTCCCTGCCAAGAAGTGGAATGAGCATTTCCATACTGGCCAACTGCTGAAACAGTAAAAGAGTAAGTTTTTTTTTAAATCTCTGTCTAAAAATCCTTTCAGAAAACATGGTACATGAGTAATGCTCCATGTTCCTATATCCTAAGCTTGCCTACAGATTGCTAATCTCCTGTTTAAAACCTAGTTATAGTTAGTAACCAAGGTCAAGGATCCTACAACTTAAAAAACAGTCAGGAGTATCATCCCTGTTTTGACCCAGATGTCATGACACGAAATTTCTGATTCTGTATAAACATCCCTCCTAGTTCTAACTCCCTGCTCTTTGTTTCTCCAACAAAGCCTCTGGAAATAAAGAAAGTTGGTTAATGAAGTATTTCTCAGTGACAGTGTAATTTCATGAAGTCAAAAGATGGGCACAGTCAGGTGATGACAGGCACTTGTCCCTCTCAGCTGAAAGAAAAATGCAATACATACATTCTTAAGCCATTACAAACACAGAGTAAACAGGCACTAAATTACTACTGAAGGTCTCACAGCTCTAACATTGCAAGTGAGGTAACTTGTTTGACTCGGCATAGCTATAGTGGAAGAACACAGACTCATCCACTGCAGCTCATCTTAGAGGGCAGAAATCCCAGTCACTTTCATGCACTTTGTTGTGAACACGTCACCACGCCCAGTGCTGTTGAGGAAAGTGTTGCTGCATTTGTAACCCTGTGGTGAGTAGTGGCCGCATAGACAGCGCTGCCTCTCAGAAGGGGACAATGACATCTCCATTTAAAGTTGTTATAAAATGGCACGCCAGTGTGTAATGGGTTAATGCAAGGATTAACCCGTATGCTCCCCCAGCACAGAAGGGAAAAGTAACACACAAAAACTCGGAGTTGAGGTAAAGAAATAAGAGTTTACGGAATAAACGAGATAACATAAATGCACAATTACGTTAGCTAATAATCTAATTAATCTCATATACAATGCATGATTACCTTAGCCTATTTGCATAAGAAGCACAGTGAAATACAGGGGGCAGAAACAGCATAAAAGAAGATGAGTAGCTACCCTAGTCCCACACGTCTTGGTGCCATCCCTGTGGAAAAAGCTAATGCCCAAAAAAACCCCAAAACCCAGAAGCAGCAACCAGAACAGGAAGCCTCTCATGCTGCAGTCTGAACTTCAAGCCCCATCATACTTTGCTCCAGCCAACACTTTCATTTTGAAGCTGCCATGAAGCAGGAAGGTATGAATAGCAGCAGACTAAAACTCAACCCATGACACAGTGTTATTCAGCAGCTTCTGAAATCTATTACAAAACTTACAAATGCAGTTTCTGACTCACAATGAAATACCAGCTTGACACCTCTTAAGCAGGAGGAAAATGAGAAGACCCTCAGTGAAGACAAACAAGCACAACAGCAGCAGCAAATGATAAACATGAACAACTAAAAGCTGCTTCTCCAATAAGTAATACTTTTCTTTTAAAATAGTGCTTTTCTTCAAAGTGACTGAAGCAGGTACCTTATTTCATTAGTTCTTAACCAAAGGAAACATTTTTTTCCCTAGACCAATTTATGTAAGTAATTCTGCTGTGGCCTGTACTGCTGTGTAAAGTACATCACTGTTTATGATGGCTGTACTTGGCATGATGAAGTACAGTGCCTTCAGTCCCTGGAAACCTTACAGAAGAATAGGGCATCCCTCTGGTGGCAATTCAGGCAGTATCACAAGCAGACCCAAGCAGGCTTGTTCAAGTGTCTTTGGGCACAAACCAGCACCAAATTAGTCTGACACAATGTGAGTCACTACTTTATCCCCTGAAAACCAAGAAGCCTCTCTGTATGTTACTGCTTATACCAAGCTACAGTACCCAGCTGAAAGGTTAAGCCATTTGCAGTTAGGTTGGACTAACATTTAAACACGTTACAGCCAGACTAGTGCAATCAGCACATTCAACTTTTAATAGGAGTTCCAGAACTGGACACAGTACAGCAGGTGAGGTCTCAAGAGTGGTATAAGAGGGAGAGAATCACCTCCCTTGACCTGCTGGCCACACTTCTCTTGATGCAGCCCAGGATACGGTTGGCTTTCTGGGCTGCAAGTGCTGGTGGCTCATATTGAGCGTCTCATCCACCAGCACCTCCAAGTCCTTTTCTTCAGGGCTGCTCTCAAACCAGTCCCTGCCCAGCCTATATTGCTGCCTGGGATTGCCCTGACCCAGATGCAGGACCTTGCACTTGGTCTTGTTGAACCTCCTGAGGCTGGCATGGGCCCGCCTCTCCAGCCTGTCCAGGTCCCTCTGGATGGATCCCTTCCCTCCATTGTGTCAGCCACACCACACAGCTTGGTGTTGTTGGCAAACTTGCTGAGGGTGCCTCAATGCCACTGTCCATGTCACCAACAAAGATGTTAGACAAGACTGGTCCCAGTACTGATGCTTGAGGGACTCCACTTGTCACTGGCCTCCACTTGGATGTGGACCCATTGACAGCCACTTGTTGGGTGTGGCTGTCAAGCCAGTTCTTTATCCACCAAGTAGTCCATCCATTCAAACCCCTATTTCACCAGCTTGGAGACCAGGACGTTGTGTGGGACAGTGTCAAAGGCTCTGCGCAGGTCCAGATAAACGACATCGGCTGCTCTCCCTTTGTCTATTGATGTTGTGACCTTGTCATAGAAGGTAACCAGGTTTGTCAGGCAGGATTTGACCTTCGTGAAGCTGTGTTGATTGTATCCAATCACCTCCTTTCAAATTTAAAAGAACAGCAGTGCCGAGATATAAACTCCTTTGGTGTGGTTAGTGCCAGTACCGATGATGCTAAAACTGCACAGTTAGATTATATCAAATCCTTCTACAGGTAAAACAAACCCCTAAGCAAGCACTACAGCTGGTAGGTTTATGTTATTTCTTCTGTTACTGTGACAACTCAGCGATCTTAAAAACCACTTTACGCTGGCAATTCTTAGCCAGGGTAATTTCTGATCAGAACCTACAGACTTTCACTAACAGCAAACTCCACAGAAAGGAGTATTCCTTCCAGATATAATTTGGCACCATGTAATTCTTCCAGATATAATTTGTTTTTAGCTCAAAAACATGCATTTAATTACAGTTATCAAATATTTCAAAAACTGTTAAAACATCTCAGCAATTTAAAACATTTTGTTCTGTCGTTTGAATGGTCCAGTGACAATTTTTGTATGAAAACATATAGACTCTGCCCAAACACTAAAGTTCAGATTTTTCCCTCCCCATTTTTAAATTCCTGAAGTCCATTAAAGCATCACAGCTCCATGTACCAGCCTTTAAAATATGCCCATCTCTGATGTGTATGAAATCTAGCTGAGTTCAAATGAAGTCTGGCTGCATTAAGTAACTTACAAAAACACATAATGTATTAATACTGGAGAAATCCATCCAAGGACACAGATGGAAGAAGATTATTAGGTCAGTTCACAAGATCACAAAATCATCTCTGTTTTCACCAGACACTGTCAAGGAGACAGCACAGTGAAGGAAAAGTCCTGGTACCTGCATGCTTGCTGCATACCCCTGGCAAACAGCACTGCACCTAAGGGGTACGTAGCACCATCTGAGTTTGTGTGATACCTAAATGGCAGAATACGCAAAGAAACTGCACAGACAGGTAGCAGAACACACCAAAATACTGCTGTAAGAAATGCAGCATCAAAACAATGCACAGATGCAGAGTAAGTGACATCCTGAGGCGGGCTTTGGAAGTTTCTTCATTTTGCAGATGCTTAAAATAGTCCAGTGGAGGAGCATGTGTCTGTTGTCAATGTGAGTCTGCTTGTACAAATAAAGTTACTACCTAACTGTCGAAAGGTCCCTTAAATTAATTCAAGAATCTCAATTATGAAAGACCACAGGTTGGAAATCCAAACTAGGAATCATACTATACTAATTAATTGTTATCACTGAATCAGAATAGCTAAAAAATTATATAGCATCTTTCAGACTGGACTCCTTGAAAACCTCACTATACGGAAATTTGTAAGAAAGGAAAATTCACCAAGTCCAGACAGGTTCAACTAGTTCTATTAGTTCATGGAAGTTAACAAGATTGTCAGAAATCACTTTTCAGGATTAAACTCATGATGTGCAAGTGCACACACAGTATGTATAAATTACTTTTTAATTAAAAATGTATGAAGCATTATTATTGTCTCACTAGAAATTCCAACAGGGGACACACTTTACTAGGCATAAAGATCACAGTATCACCAAGGTTGGAAGAGACCTCAAAGACCATCGAGTCCAACCTGTCACCACAGACCCCATGACTAGACCATGGCACCAAGTGCCACGTCAAATGCTCTCTTGAACACCTCCAGGGATGGTGACTCCACCACCTCCCTGGGCAGCCCATCCCAATGGCGAACAACTCTCTCAGTGAAGAACTTTCTCCTCACCTCCAGCCTAAACTTTCCCTGGCACAGCTTAAGACTGTGTCCTCTCGTTCTGGTGCTGGTTGCTAGAGAGAAGAGACCAACCCCTTCCTGGCTACAACCTCCCTTCAGGTAGTTGTAGAGAGCAATGAGGTCTCCCCTGAGCCTCCTCTTCTCCAGGCTAAATAATCCCAGCTCCCTCAGCCTCTCCTTATAGGGCTTGTGCTCAAGGCCTCTCCCCAGCCTTGTTGCCCTTCTCTGGACACGTTCAAGTGTCTCAATGTCCTTCTTAAACTGAGGGGCCCAGAACTGGACACAGGACTCAAGGTGTGGCCTAACCAATGCAGAGTACAGGGGCACAATGACCTCCCTGCTCCTGCTGGCCACACCATTCCTAATGCAGGCCAGGATGCCCTTGGCCTTCTTGGCCACCTGGGCACACTGCTGGCTCATGTTTAGGTGGCTGTCAATCAGCACCCCCAGGTCCCTCTCTGTTTGGCAGCTCTCCAGCCACTCTGACCCCAGCCTGTAGCTCTGCATGGGGTTGTTGTGGCCAAAGTGCAGCACCCGGCACTTGGACTTGTTGAATGCCATCCCATTGGACTCCGCCCATCTGTCCAGTTGGTCGAGGTCCCTCTGCAGGGCCCTTCTGCCCTCTAACAGATCAACACCTGCTCCCAAAGATATTACAAACGCAATCCAGATCAGAGAATTTATGATGGAAAACCCAAGGAAACTCTGAAATGAAACAGAAAGCAGAAAATATAAACAATTAGGTATCTTTTAATTCATGTTTTCTTGTTTTTAATTAAAACAGTTCAATGCTACCATGTCCTACTCAGAGTGAGTAGGGCTGAAGACACTGGTATTATTCTTAGAACAGATTATAGCTATCTGACAATCTAGATCTTGCACTTGCAGCAGAAAAAGACAACAGCCTCCTCAAAAATTTCTCTTCTGAAGGCAACAATCACACTTTCCTGCCTGCTGAATCAGAAGCAACGGTGATAAACTTCCCAGTAAAAGTTAATTTTGGAGAAGAAAACCACTCTCTCCAAAGTCAGATCAGGAAAGATGCCTTCGTGGAAAAGCGTATGACCACTGAAGAACACAGCAGAAAACAGAAAAGAATGGGGAGGGACAGAAGAGTGATTGTAAAGAGTGCTCATTTTATACCAAAACCTTGGGTCCCTTGAATAAGGAAACAAAGCAACCAAGGTCTGCATGACTCAAGCCAGACCTGCACGGTGATCTCCATCAGTGTCTCTGACCTGCCTGTTGCCAATGTATAAATGCAGATAGCTATAAATCTGACAGAACAAGCTGCAATGATGCCATGAGATGGGGGCCAGACTGCCTTTCCTTACCAGAAGGAGGAAGAAGGCCCTCATCTCAGTTACCTCATTTTACTGGAAGATGCTTTCAGTAGATTCAGAGTAGACTCCTAATGACAAGGAAGAACAGATAACTCATCTTCCATTACCAACATGCTTTGCTGAAGTGCTGTCTATACATGCCCCAGTTCTTGGTGTACAGAATTGTCATCCCCTTGAAATGAAACCTTTTCGCCGGTCCTGCCTGTTGACACTGTACACTGACAAAAGCCTTACTTGAAAATGAGCTATTCGGCTAACAGGATGTGAGAATGTACCAGAGCATGTGAAAAATATGCAAGATAGGTGGAATTCAGAGATAGTGAATGCTGACTACAGAAGATATGACTTTGCTAGATTAAAATCTTTACCAAAAATTACTTTGTGTATATGTTGTTACAGTGCTTGGAAAATAAATATAACTTCTCCTTATATTTTTTAATACTAGTAACATCTGAAAATGAAAAGACAGCTGTAACCATAACATGCAGTTTTGTAACACATGACTTGTACAAATAGCATGCAAACAAAACAATGCTTCTGCAAATTGTGGCACAAACAATAATCCAGGTGTCAGATACAACTTTTGATTGTCTCCCATAACACACACATAGGAATTATTTTTTAGTAACAGTCAAAGCCAAGTAGAAATAATCTAAAACATTCTCCCACTGCAGAATTAAGGCTGTCAAACAGTAAGACCTCACAATACTGTGTGGGAAAATACAATCTACAGCTATAAATTTTACATACTTTAAACATTCTTATATCTGTTGCTGCACTAAATATACACAAAGTTTGCTTTTAAAAGAATGTTAGTGGTATATATGTGTAAAGAGAGAGAAGGAGAGGGTGTAGGGAAGAGAGAAAAACTGGTTAATACACACTGGTTTAAAAACTAACAAAGAAAAGGTTAAAAAAGAAAAGGCAATGGCAAAATGGCAATGGACAAAAAAAACAACCCCAAAACCATGTAGCTCCTCTAGCTCCTGGAGATACAGATTTTTGAAGTCAGTATCTAGACATGCACTCAGTATTTCCTTCCTGTTCCACAGAAGGGACAAATTTGTCCATCATTCAAAAATGGAGGAATGCACAAAATCTTTGTATATGACATTTAAATTTAAGATCACCTAAAACCCCAAGCACTTTGCATGGTGAACTGATGCTTGAAACTGAAACAATAAAAAGGCATTTTCAGGCTATTACTCAGACAGCACTCAAACACACTTGCATAGACAGGGAAGGCTTATCTTAGAAGTAAATGTCACAATCTTTCCATTGAACATCAGCTTTATTCTTCCCTAAGTATGATTTTCCTTGTTTTTCTTTCTTAATGCAAAACCCAGTAAATTGCTTTAGTAATTAGTTAGAGAGAATAAATTGCATTTTACCCCTGAAAATGCCAGGGTCACAGTCACAATGAATCACAGAATAATTTAAGCCAAAAGAGATCACTGAATGTCATTTACTTCAAGCTGCTGCTCAAATCATGGCTATTTTGAGGATCAGAACTACAAAGGTACTAGTGCCCAAGCTCACTTCTTTTCTGATGGAAGTATGCAGGTCGCAGCTGTAGTAACCATGGAGCAAATGGAGCAAAAGATAAAATTAAAATATTCAGGACAGAAATAACACAGGGCCCAACACTACTGTCTTAAGTCCTCACAGATGTCCTTTGGGTGTTAATACAAGGAACAAAAGATTCTGCATGCTAAAGAATCAAGTGATCAATGAGAACAAAATTGGACTTTCCAACAACAGTGATAGTAAGGTAAACACAATAGAGCTGAATTTGAGGGGGAGGAGGAAAAAGGCCAGGAAAATTCAGCAAATAAACTTAAAATGAGTCAGCATGGTAAAGTGTCAAAGTGATGACACCTTTAAACCAGGCCAGTAACTTTGAATGGTATGCTGCCTCCCAGGTCAGAGCAATCACGAGGATACTGGCAGCCCTGAAGAATGTTGGCCATTATTCATTAATTATAGTTTATACAGGAAATACTACCCCCAAAGACTTGGAATGATTTTGTACTAGACTGCTTTATGCAGGCATTTTGAAAGTACATTGAACTCCTCTCTCCACCATTTTTGAAAAGTCATGGAGAATGTGAGAGGTGCCTGATAACTGGAAGAAAGTGAATACCACTCCAGTCTTGAAAAAAGACAAGAAGGATGACCCAGGCAACTACAGACCAGTCAGCCTCACTCCCATCCCTGGAAAGATGATGGAGCAGCTCATTCTGAGGTCATCTCTAAACACATGGAAGAAAAGAGGGTCATTGGGAGCAGTCAACATGGATTTACCAAAGGGAGAGCTTGCTTGACTAATCTGATAGCCTTCTATGAAACCATGACTAAATGGGTAGATGAAGGAAGACCAGTGTCCAGTCTAAACCTATCCTGTTGCTGCTTGAGGCCATTCTTGTTCTATCACTAATTACCTGTGAGAAGAGATCAGCACCAGCCTCTCTACAATGTCCTTTCAGGTAGTAGCAGAGAGCCATTAGGTCTCACCTCAGCCTCCTCTTTTTAAAACGAAACAGCCGCAGCTCCTTCAGCTGCTCTTCAGAAGATTTATTCTCCAGACCATTCACCAGCTTCATTGCCCTCCTCTGCACTATCTGCATATCTTTTTTAACAATAATCTCTTTGAGACTACAAATGAAAATACATGCAACTATTTTGTATAAGACACTGTATATATTAAAAACCAAAACAAAACAACAAGTGAACAAAACCCACCACACTAAAAACAAACCAAACCAACCAACCAAAAACTACCAAAACCAAAAAACACCCCAACCCTAACATGTAAAAATGTCACAAAGCTTTCCTTGCACAGTTTGAAGATGTCTATAAAATTTATACAGGCTATTTGCCATCCCAGCCTAAACTTATTTGGCAACACAGGATCACCTGCGCTTTTTGCCTTGGCTATCAGATTAATGCATCGCAAAAGTATTGGAAGAGAAAACCCAAAATTCACAGGTCTAGAAAGTAAGCTGTATATCTATGACACCAAGAAATCTCAGCTTTTCACATCTTAAGATACCTAGAGGATAAGATATTAACTAATGTAAATCTTTCCTCCTTTTCCTTAACCAATTCTTAAAGCTTGCACTGGTTAGGCCGCACCTCGAGTCCTGTGTCCAGTTCTGGGCCCCTCAGTTTAGGAAGGATGTTGACTTGCTGGAACGTGTCCAGAGAAGGGCAACGAAGTTGGTGAGGGGTTTGGAACACAAGCCCTATGAGGAAAGGCTGAGGGAGCTGGGGTTGCTTAGCCTGGAGAAGAGGAGACTGAGGGGAGACCTTATTGCTCTCTACAACTACCTGAAGGGAGGTTGTAGACAGGCAGAGGTTGGTCTCTTCTCCCAGGCAGCCAGTACCAGAACAAGAGGACACAGTCTCAGGCTGTGCCAGGGCAGGTTTAGGCTGGATGTCAGGAAGAAGTTCTATACAGAGAGAGTGATTGCCCATTGGAATGGGCTACCTGTGGAGGTGGTGGAGTCACCTTCATTGGAGGTGTTCAGGAGGAGACTTGATGGGGTGCTTGGTGCCATGGTTTAGTTGTTTAGGTGGGTTGGATTGGTTGATGGGTTGGACGCGATGATTTTGAAGGTCTCTTCCAACCTGGTGTATTGTATTGTATTGTATATGGAGACAAACATGCCCTGTCCTTCTGGAGTAAGCGGAAGACTGTTTGGTTACTTATGGACTCTTAACTTTCTGTACACAACTCGGACAAAATCACAGCCTCCAAAACTGAACAACTAGCAAAGTATTCAGCTACTCTTTTATATTTGCAAAGGCATTAAATTCAGTCTGTAACAATCTTCATTCTGTAACACTGGATGACACTCAAATGCTGTTTTTCAAATTTCTCTTTCAATAGTAATTCAGGCTGCAATTCCACAGGAATTTAAATTCTTCATAGTCAGCGTCCTCTTTGACTTCAAGCCTCCCATTCCTGCTCCTCCCTCGTGCTTTTACCATCAATTCACTGATTACCCAAGGAATTAAAGTCATTACAACTCTGAATCAGATGCAAAGTATCAAGAGATAGGACAAAACAATGTAGGAAAAGGTTTTCTGACAGTTTAATTTCATGACCTGCCCACTGTGGAACCTCATGAATGCTAGTGCTAGTGTAAGTGAGGAGAAGGAAAAGCAAAACTCAGAACTATACAGTAGTAGGACCAACAGGACCAAGACCAGCTAAAATCACTGTGGAGCAGCAGTGCCTCTCCAGGTTGTGCTCAAATCCATGACAGATATCTGCACAGTATTAAAGCAAGGTATTTGGCTCCAAAACAAGCTTTGTAAAAATAAAGCTACCTGTTTCACAGTTAAAGATAGCAGCAAACAAATGAATACATTTCTACTGTACAAAAACATTCAGAAGCATGCAATCTTCTACACAATTCTTTGCCTCTAACATTACAGATTAGTGAACTAATCTTTAAAACCAGGTTCCCACTTCATCATGTACCTTTTCAATTATTTTGTGCAATGTAACCAAATAGAATACATTCTCACTTTCTGAACACCTTGGTTTTCCTGCCTGCCCTTCAGTTAAAGAGCATCCTCATTTCTGCTGTGAAGCGTGTAGGTATCACTACCAAGAAATTAGTTCGAGAGGTGCATATACCACTGAAATCTCCACTGAAATCTCTTTGTATGTTTATGAGAATTTTGGTTAATGCTTGCTTTTTTTTTTTTTTTTTTTTTTAATACAGGTCAAATACAAACATTAAAGCTGCTAAAATATAGTAATAAACTTAAGCACACATTTGCATGTGGCTGCTGCCAAGCCACGGTAACATCAAACTATTGCCTACAAAATTATAAATGTTCTTACATCTCTCTTTAATTATCAGATTACACTCCTGAAAGAGTGTAAGAGCATCCTCCTCATGAACTTGGATTTTGAGCTGCCTCTCATTTTACATATAACAATATACTCCAGGAACTAGAGCAACTGCTTACAAAATCTGCTATTCTAAAATTGTACAGTAGATACCAGTGAAGCATATCAAAGTACAAAGACAGAAATAAAACCAAATACAACCAACAAACCTTCCACTTTTCAGGCAAGTTATTTAGCTGGTAAGTGAAGCTAAGCAAGACACAAGGAAGGAATAAACTTAAGAGTTTAAAAGCAAGATAGGAGAGTCATATAAACATAGACAGTGGCTTCAATAAGGGCAACAGGTGAATAGTTAGATTTGGCTTTTGGGCTTTAAGGAGATGTGTGCCCCAACCCCAGCTACAGTTAGTTTAATGAAAGGTATCAGCTCCAGGCTTATGCCTGGAAATCTTCAGAATAGCAACAGTATTATGAAATGATAACAAAAATTAAATTATTGTGGGCAAGGAAACATTTAAAGATACATTATTTATAAGGATCCAGACTATGTACTCTGCATCCAAAAGCAGAGATGGGTGATACCTCATTTTTAGAACATATAGAATAACCATCCTCAGATCTCTGAGTATGGAGAGCATGGCAAAGAAGTCCTGATCAGGAGATTTTCACATATATCACTATCAAAGACCTTGAGGAGTGTGGCTGCACACACAATGTGCAGAAGGATTTATCAGTCTCTGCATTAGACTTCTAATTTCTCAGAAGGCAGGCATAAGGGGAGACTTGGTGGAAATCATCTTAATTTCCCTCATAATTCAAAGTGAGCATCATGCACCTTTACTAGAGAGTCTCCATGAACCACTGTATAGCCACAGAACAATTCTTTCTTCCTTGAACATGAATCAAGGCAAGTCTTGCTGCAAATGAGACTTGTCACCACAAGAAGTATCTGTCATGGATGATGCGACTAAATTTCAGCTCAGACTGATGTATGGCTCTCCTGAATTAGACATCTGACTTTTAGAAACAGAAGGCTGCATTGCATACTTACTTTCCCCTGAGATTTCCACAGCAGGTGGTCCCTGCTGGCTTCTCTACTGGGAGAACACACCTTGACACAGGAAGAGATGTCAGGTCTGTGAGTTAACTACAATAACTCACAGAAATACACAGTGTTTCAGCTTTTGATTTTCTGCCCCAAGATGCTTAAGACTTCTGATGCCTAGCCAAATAAAGAGGCAAGGAAACAACAGGAATATACTGGTCCTGCAGAAATAGTAATGTGAAGATCAGAGAATCACAGAATGGTAGGGGCTGGAAGGGACCTCCAGAGATCATCAATCCCAATCGCCCTGCAAAGTGGAACCTCTTAGGGCAGGTCACACAGGAACGCGTCCTGGTGGGTTTTAAAGATCTCTAGAGAAGAAGACTCCACAACCTCTCTGGGCAGCCGGCTCCAAGGCTCCATAAAAAAGTTGAAGTTTTTTCTGATGTTGAGATGGAATTTCCTGTGATTGAGTCCATTGCCATTCATCCTATCACTGGACATCGCTGAAAAGAGGCTGGCTCAATCCTCCTGACAGCTACCGTAGACATCAGTAAGGTACTTGCTCAAACTTCTCTCCTCCAGACTAAACAGCCCCAGGTCTCTCAGCCTTTCCTCACAAGAGAGATGCTCCACTCCCTTATAATCATCCTCATAGCCCTCTCTTGAACTCTCTCCAGTAGCTCCCTGTCCCACTTGAACTGGGGAGCCTAGAATAGTACACAGTATTCCAGATATGGTCTATCTGGGGCTGAAAAGAGGTGGAGAAAAACTTCCCTCAACCTGCTGGACACTTCCTTCTTAATACACCCAAGTACACTATTGGCCTTCTTGGCCATCAGGGCACATTGCTGTCCCATGGATAACTTACTATCAACCAGGAGTCCAAGGTCCTTCTCTGTGAAGCTACTCCCCAGCATGTCAGCCCCTAGCCTGTATTGCTGCATGGCGTCATTCTTTCCCAGGTGCAGGAATCTACGCTTATCCTTTTTGAACTTCATTAGGTTCATCTTTGCCTGTCTGCCCAGGTTTCACTTCCAGTGTGTCAGCCACTCCTCCCAGGTTTGTACCATCAGCAAATTTGTTGAAGGTGCTAGCTGAAATATACGGGGTCTTTTTATTTTTTTCCTCAGTATTTCATATATTGCTAAGCTACAAAAATACTCAGGCCACGCAAAGGGTACCTGAGACCCTTCTCACCTTCCACCTTTGGCATTACAACAGCTGATGATTGCCACAGGACAACAGCTTGGTATTGTTGTTCTTCATTAGTAAAGTATGCAACCCTTGTTGGAGTCTGAGACATTAATGGGTTTCAGAAAAGCATACTGGACTTCTGCAAGCCATTAGAATCCTGAAAATCCAATTATACTAGTCTGTCTAGAGCCAAAGGTGGAAACAGAATAGTGGTGACAATTAGGCAATCTTTTGCTGGAAAAATGGGCCATTCAAATATTCCTACCATAGATCTAACTGGCACCAAGCATTTGGCTTTTGGCTAAGAATGCTAGCAGGGAAGGAGACTCCTTCCCTTTTATCGTTGAAGAAGGCCATCTTCTTTCTCTACAGCTGTACCAGAATCCATCCAAGCAGCGTTAATTTCCAATATTGCCCCAGTGGGCACCAATCCAGTAAACAAGACAAACGGTGTTTGAGGGAGTGGGAAACAATGCTTTTTCAGGTCCTTCAAAACAAAACCTACAGAAGACAGCCTGCTTGACAGATGGGAAAATATACCTACTTTATGGTGATAGTGAACAAATATTATTTCAGGAAGTTGTCTATAAAAAAGGTACTGCAGCTTATTACTGAACCTGTAATAATACAGGTTGTAGACTGGCACCAGTGGACTTTAATCTGCCTAAATCTTGCTCTCTGAAGGCAGATTTAGTTGCAAGAACACTTATAACATTTGCACCTTACATAGCTTCTCTTCACACCTGTGTTGCTACAAAAGTTTCCCTGTCCCTTTTGTTACAAGATTGATGTATTCCCTCTTTCTGAATTTCTTGGTCAGCACTTGGTTTGATCCCCTATGGTGCTATACTTGAATGAGCAACAAAGACCAGAGGATGGTGATCTGATCACAGCAGCTGAAACAAAAGTCAGTTTAGCAGTAACATAAGATATTTACCAAGAAACTAGGGGTAACCTGCAACTTCATACCCCCTCATGACTTTGCATACAGTAAACTTAAGCTTTCCAAGCCTGCTGAAAGAAGCTGACACAGTTAAAAACACCTGGTTCCATATATAAGAGTGGCATGCAAGATAAAAATGCAAGAATTTGCATTCAGGAGAAAATGCAGGTCTTCCTCTACTCCAAAACAAATCTTGCAAATATCTTTTAATGTTCAACTTTAGTCAACTACCCCAGTGAACAAAATGGGCCTTTGTAAAGATATTAAAATAGCTGAGGAACAGAATGACCAGAGAGATTTACTTAGTTCACCATAAATGTCCCTTCTGATTGTGGGTGGCTGAAGGTGAGAAGATAGCATAAATTATTGTCAATTGGTCTTTGACATCACAGCACAATTATCTAAGGGTTCTCATAATCATTAGGCATTTACTGTTGATGTAGGTTTCTACATGGACTTAGTGCAAATACTTGAAGCCTTCTGTTGAGCAATTCAAAATAAATGCTTGAAATCAAAATAAATTAATAACTTGTCTGAAAATTACATAATGGATTATCTTCACCATGGGCCAGAGTGAGTAGTAAAAATGGTTTTCCTCATCTTGTCCATTTGCTAAAACCATAGCTTCAATGATCTTGTATTAAGTGATCAAATATTAAGTGATCTGAAAAAGTTTGAAAGGAAAATTAACTTCTTTGATCTTTATTGACAAGCTTCTATTCTTTTTTTTTAGTGGAAATGTTGAATATAGTCATACTAAGGACTACTAAATGTGGAGGAAAAAAATGCAGAAATCATTTAAATATAATTAATTTCTAATACTCTACTAGGTCCGCCATTTGCAGAGTCAGTAATGAAATACTAAAAAGATTGCAGGTATTGCTCTTCCATTTTCTTCTCAGTAACAAAAATATGTTATCTATGCAGTAAAACAGTCCTCAGGACAAAATTTCCATGACCAATAAAACCCCTCACTCCTCTTTCTTTTGTGCAGACTCCCAGGAAACACACTTTAATTCTGCACTCAGCAAGACAGAGTGGATGCTCAGATGCTAGCCTGCAAAGCTGTAGAACCTTCTGCAGAAGAGCAATTCTGGCTTAAGGCAGTACACAACTGGACTGAAAGAGAGCTGGCTTCATCCCTGGCTACCAAACAACATTCTTGCATGACCCTGATGAGATACTACGCTTCAGTATCACATCTATAAAATCAGGATAATATACTCTTTGTCTGCCCTGCCTGTTTAGATTGCAGCTTTTCAGTATTCTCTTACTATTTGGCCATACACTGTGGCCACAAATGGGGCCCTTCATTTTGTCTGGTACCTCACTATGCCTATAGAACAAGCAATGAATAAGGTGAATTTCAGCACAGTTTAGAAGCAGTGCATGACAACTGGGACACTATTGTAAAGACTTGTTAAAGAGGTCTTATTAATGTCTAAAGAAGCAGTTTCATATCCAAGTGGCACACGCAATTACAGCAAATGCAGGATGGCCAAGGGTTCAGATCCAGCCAACGTGCATTTAGGAAGGGCAGATCCTGCCTCTCCAACCTGATCTCCTTCTATGATCAGGTGACTGCCTGGTGGATGTGGGGAGGCCTGTGGATGTGGTCTACCTGGACTTCAGCAAGGCCTTTGATGCCGTCCCCCCAGCAAACTGCTGGCCAAGCTGTCAGCTTGTGGCCTGGACAGCAACACTATGTGTTGGGTTACGAACTGGCTGGAGGGCCGGGCCCAGAGAGTGGTGGTGAATGGTGCCACCTCCAGCTGGAGGCCAGTCACCAGTGGGGTCCCCCAGGGATCAGTGCTGGGCCCCATCCTCTTTAATATCTGCACTGATGATCTGGATGAGGGGATTGAGACAGTCATCAGCAAATGTGCAGATGACAGCAAGTTGGGAGCGGATGTTGATCTGATAGAGGGCAGAAGGGCTCTGCAGAGGGACCTCGACCAACTGGACAGATGGGCAGAGTCCAACGGGATGGCATTCAACAAGTCCAAGTGCCGGGTGCTGCACTTTGGCCACAGCAACCCCATGCAGAGCTACAGGCTGGGGTCAGAGTGGCTGGAGAGCTGCCAAACAGAGAGGGACCTGGGGGTGCTGACTGACAGCCGCCTGAACATGAGCCAGCAGTGTGCCCAGGTGGCCAAGAAGGCCAATAGCATCCTGGCCTGCATTAGGAATGAAACTGACAACTCTGCAGCTTTCAAAAGCAGAATGAACAAATTAAAGGGGGCACTTTCTATGCAGCCACATATATCAATTTCCACCTTATGTTTTTTTCCCCCCAGTAACTGTCTGGCTTTTTCCAATCCCCAAGTCCATTGCCAAAGATACTTCCGTTTTATTACTTTACCTCTCCCAACATAAGCCAAGGGCAAAAACATTTTTTTAATTTAAGAACTCCCTGCTCACCCAAGATAGAAAGCGTCGCCTCATTCTTAATCAACAGCTGTATATCAAACAACAATGTATTGTCTAAAAGCACACAAATAATTCTTATGCCAATTCTCTGTTGATGTGTTAGAGGGTAGGGACCCTGCAGAGGAACCTTGACAGGCTGGACAGATGGGCAGAGTCCAAGGGCATGAGATTGAACACATCCAAGTGCCGCGTTCTACACATTGGCCACAATAACCCCATGTGGTGCTACAGGCTGGAGTCAGAGTGGTCAGGCAGAGACAGACCTGGGGGTGCTGGTTGATGGTAGGCTGAACATGAGCCAGCAGTGTGCCCAGGTGGCTAAGAAGGCCAATGGCATCCTGGCCCGCATCAGGAACAGTGTGGCCAGCAGGAGCAAGGAGGTCATTCTGCCCCTCTACACTGCACTGCTTAGGCCACACCTTGAGTCATGTGTCCAGTTCTGGGCCCCTCAATTTAGGAGAGATGTTGACTTGCTGGAACGTGTCCAGAGAAGGGCAACAAAGCTTGTGAGGGGTCTGGAGCACAAGCCCTATGAGGAGAGGCTGAGGGAGCTGGGGTTGCTTAGCCTGGAGAAGAGAAGGCTCATGGGAGACCTTATTGCTCTCTACAACTACCTGAAGGAAGGTTGTAGCCAGGTGGGGGTTGGTCTCTTCTCCTAGGCAGCCAGCACCAGAACAAGAGGACACAGTCTCAAGCTGTGCCAGGGCAGGTTTAGGCTGGATGTTAGGAAGAAGTTCTTCATAGAAAGAGTGATTGGCCATTGGAATGGGCTGCCCAGGGAGGTGGTGGAGTCACCATCATTGGAGGTGTTTAGGAAGAGACCTGATGGGGCACTTGGTGCCATGGTTTAGTTGATTAGTGTTGGATGATAGGTTGGACTCGATGATCTCAAAGGTCTCTTTCAACCTGGTTAATTCTATTCTATTCTAGTGTCTGTGCTTTTTCTATATTGCTTCCAACACCTATAACAGCACCTCTTTTTAGGAATATCACCTCTCATATAACTCATCTCTCCTAGAAGTTACTTTCAAACAATTGCAAATAAAATGGATTTTGCTCTCTTCCTTGACAGCATGCAGATTGAGGTACTGCTCAAAGTGCTCAACTGGACTTTTTTTCTGTTAAAAGACTTTATGCTGAAGAAACATTTATGAGGAAAAAAAAAAAAAGTTCATTAAGGGATAACAGGATGAGGAAATACGAAGGATAAACTTTTAAACCAAAATCCAAACATACAAAACCTCTTACCCAAGGCTACTTAGGCAAACCAGTTAAAACAAGCAATAATATTTCCTGCAGATTGAAGAGCAGTCTTTAGTTCCACTAACATAAAACTTCAGAAAATAGCCCTCTTAAGAACTGCACTCTTAAGGGAATAATTACAATCAGTCAAATATTTTTGCTGTCTAAAAAAGCACATACATCATCAGCTCTTATACTGAGATTTATACAGTACACTTGCATGTGTACTATGTGCTCCTACTGGTTAAACAAATTAGGTACAGACAAATAGTCTAGCAATGTAGCACTTCTTACTGGTGCTGCAGTCTCTTCCCTATTCAAGGAGATAAAAGCACATTTTTGCTAGACTGAGTCCATGCCAAGAGCCTGCTGCAGACCTCAGAGAGTGTTCTTACCTGAGAAACACAACCCTTACAGAACAACATGGTCACAAAGTGCTCAGATGGGTACAAGTCTGTATGCCACTAAAGTGGCCACCAAAACCCAAGTCTTCAACATGAACCTCCTAAAGGATATTTATGTGCTGTGTTCAGAGACATTCACTTCCTTCCCATTCCCTCCTTCCAGGAGTCCTATTAACTAAGTTACAGTTTGTCACAGGTACAGATCACCCACAATTTAAAGCTTCAAAATGAAACTCTGCAGTTAAAACAACCACCTTACAAAGGAACAAACTCCACTACCAAGACACACTCATGAGATTCACTGCCATTAGATGAAAGACAAATTGAAATTTTGTTCTTCTTGCTATGTTGGGGGAAAAAAAAAAAAAGCCTTAAGAAATGCAACCAGCTTTTAATAACTAAAGAATGAGTAAAAGAAACTAAGTATTTCCTCTCCAAAATATCTGGATATTTCTGTTCGAAGACTTTAGAAAAATGTATAGAGTGAGTGTAAAGAGACTTGCCCATCTAGTAATACTGAAAGAGCAAAAGAAAGAAATGAAAAAGCAATAGAAGATGTCACTTGTGTCTGTCAAAAACACCATTCTTCTACACTTCTGCTGCTGCACAGTACCTATTCATAATACAAATCATCAGTTTAATACTGTCACTCAATGGCATACACACAAGCTATTAATGTTGTGTTTTTTTTAGTTCAATCACATTATTGTTGTGTTTGCATTTCTGCTGCACTGAAAATGCAACAATTTTATTTTCACATTCTCAAACAGAGACTTGGAAAAACTTCCATTGGCTTTGGAGTTTTTCCTTTGTTTGTTTCTTGGACAAGGGAATAAGAAGTGGCTTTTAGGGAACAAACTACTCAAAATATGGGAAGATAACTGTTTTTTTTTCCCCACATTTTAGTCTTAATGTGACTACAAGAAGGATCTTTCCAGCTCACTCCTCTTTAGAACATTACATCATCTTCCACTATTTAGTAGAAGCAATGACTTACTACTGCTTGGTTAGTACCTTAAGGGATAAATCAAATATCCCAAATCAGCCTTTCTGAGGCTTGAGAAGTCTTCCTTTTTAAAGGAAGACCACTGCATGTAATCAAGGATCAGCAGGCTGATTCTGATTGAGGTGTGCTACTCTGACAGAAAATGGAAAAATATTTCAGAGCCACCAGATTATGGAGGTAGTAAGTCTGGTTTTCAAGGCAGCCCCTTGTGTCTGGTTTCCTTGCAGTGGGGGGTACACAGCAGCTTCGTTGTTGTTGACACCTGACTGTAATTAGAATATGAAGAGCCCTGCTGGGGAGCTACAGCCATCCAAGGAGCACATACAGAGAAAACTGAACCAAGGTTAAAGCAATCTGCTGAAAACAGGTCTGTGCTCTGTGACTGCCTCAGACTCTTGGCAGAAACGTGCAAAAGACCAGCAACATTTGCTGATGTGGCCTGGTCCCAGAAGTGATGCTTTCACCAGCACCCAAGCTTCCCAGATGTTATGGTTTGAGCTGAAACAGCTTCAGACTGAGGACAGAATGAATTTACCCCAAAGGCGTAAATAAACACACACATAATTGGAGGTTAAATAGAAATACTATTTACAAAAGTCAATCAAAATCAAAGGTGCAAAGGCAAAAGTGTATATATACACAATTCAAATAAGCTCAGGCCTAGCTCTCCAACTGGACCCACCAGGCCTCAACCAGGCCCCCCCAACACTAGGCCTTGGTAGGCCCAGGTTAGGCCAAACTGTTCCCCCCACCCTCCCGAGACATCCCTACCAGGCCTCAATACCACCCCCACCACCAGCTGGGCACACTAGACCCAACTGTGCAGCAAGCAAACAGCTTGCCATCAAGGCCACACTCCCCACAAACCAAAGAGATAGAGGCTGCACCTCCCAGGAGTAGAGAAGAGGGAAAAAGAGCAAACTAGCTGAGAGGTCTGCTTGTATAGGGATGCAGGATTGTGGGATGGATTAACAAATTACAATTTCCTGTGTCCACCCTCTGGGATGGACTGTGCAGCCCTTTGGACTCTCTATGGCAGACTTCTGTCTTTATGGCAGGACATTTAGTCCTTAACCTATAACACCAGATTAATCCCACACACCTAACAGCTCACTGACATGAGCAGACCACTTAACATTTATGATGATGCAGCCTGATGCCTGTCAGCTTTGTTTAGAATCAATGTTCCTGCCAGCATTATACCATTCTGAGGATTTGAGTGCAGCACAGCAGTTATTTCATCCAGTATTAGTGTTGTGCAGCAGTTAAAAAAAACCAACACCAATCCCCCCCCCCAAAATCCAGTTCTATTTAAAGACACACATTCAGAATCCAGTTTTTATTCAGCTTTTCTTCAAGACTGCGGTGCCTCCTAGGACTTTGTGAGGTACCCAAATGCAGGGTCATTGGAACAAGAAGTTTCCCAGATAGAATCCACGATACAGCTTTTCAGACACTCTGAATTCTCTGGCACATACCTACTTTCAGCAGTGATAGAGCCTTAACAGAAGAAAAGTGAGATAAAGAAGCAAAATTGCACTTCCTTGTCTCATGCATTTAAGGTACATTCTAGCATCACAAAGCAATAAAAAGTCATCAAGATTCACAGGCAGAGACCACTTAAGAGACCTTCTCACCCACTCCATTAAATAAAAATATTATTCACAGTATTACAAGGAACAAACTATACACCCATTTACTGCAAAAGTATGGGTCCTTGGAGGGACGTTACTAATTTCCACACAATCCAACAGACAGGACAGCGGACAAAGGAGGAGTCAAGCCCTGCATACTTTTGTTGTCTACTGGGAAAACTTTTAGACAAATTTCTTGAATTCTTAGTGTCTTTCCCAGTATATCAGGAGGAATTATGTACACTGAAATGCCTAATATAACACTTTCAAATTCACTGGTGAAAAGTATCATGCTGAAGAGAATCTACAATGATGACTGTGGAACTGGAATGTCTCTCCTATAAAGAAAGACTGAGAACTGGTGCTGTTTAGTCTGCAAAAGAGAATGCTGAGAGAGGGTCTTATCAAAGTCTGAGGGGTGGGTGTCAAGATGAGGGTGCCAGTCTCTTTGGTGGTGCCCAGTGACAGGACAAGGAACAATGGGTACAAGTTAGAACACAGAAGGTTTCACCTCAACACAAGGAGACACTTCTTTATGGTGAGGGTGACAGAGCCCTGGAACAGGCTGCCCAGAGAGGTTATGGAATCTCCTTCTCTGAAGACTTTCAAAACCCACCTAGATGCGTTCCTGTGTGACCTGCCCTAGATGATTGGTTGGTTGATTTCAGGTTGGACTCGATCTTCAAGGTCTCTTCCAACCTTAGTGATACTGTGATAATCCTGCTTTGGCATGGGAGTTGGACTAGATGATCTCTGGAGATTCCTTCCGACCCCTAACATTCTGTGATTACATATATATTAATTTATGTTAACACCTCATCTGCAAGTTTATGTGATGATTATAATGGCATAAATGACAACTAATTCATATCACAACATTTAATCTAGGAAAAAGTCCTTTTAGTACTTTTCCAAAAGGCCAAGTTCAACAAAATTAGCTTCTGAAAAAACCCAAACAGAAAACAGCCTAAATATGGTAAATCAGCCATGAGATTGAACATCTGTCCACTGATAATTGTGTCCATGTTCTCCAAGTGGAACTACTTTGAGAAACTCATACAAACTCTGGAGCTGCTTGTGTGAGCTTCAGAGTTAAAGACATGTCTCTTGAGTAATGCAACATATATCATAAGGCAGGGCTGCACCATGCACACTGTTAAAGCATCATACCTGTAGAAGGTACTTGCATCAAGGATCCTGGCAGTGAGAGAGAGATTAGTCTAGCGCATAGACTTAATGAAGGGTAAATTAATAGGATGTCAGACAGAATCACTATTCTAACCAAAAAAGGCTCTGATGTTCTTTAAGGAGGCTAAGTATGTGAGCATAGGAAAAAAAAAAACCCAAACCAAAACAGTATCCACTAGCACCCCACTCAGCACAATACAAGAAATGACAGAACGTATTTGTAACACGCATAGTTGGAGTACCACTCATAAAAACCCCGGGTCAGTACTGAGCACATTCTTTCTGGCTCTCCTGTTTAATGGACATGTGAGTTTCGTTGAACTCTGTATCCGAACACCACGACATACCACCGTTTAATGTAAACTCACTCTTAATGCTTCTGTAAATTACCTATGCAACTACACTGCAATTCAACACCATCCTGTTTCTGAGATTATTGAAAGTAGTTTTTCCTAACAAGTTTTCAACAGAAAGGATATCCTGTAGTTATCAGAGGAGAAAGGTTGAACGGTCCATTCGGGGGGTTTTTCAAGCATGAATGATAGAAAGCCTCAGCCTAAGGAAGACTCCTATGTCCAGAATATATATTCTTCCATATTGTTAAAATATAAAGCATCTTCGAAGCTTCTGTCACATGCAGTGGATTCCTAAACCAGTTTCATACCTCAAAGTCAGTCTTTCTCTTAAGTCTCCAAATTCATGTGCAATCCATCATTTGATATGTAAACAGGGTCAAATGACCAGACTTGAAAACTTCTCACAATTGTAAGCATTAAAAGAATCAAGAAGCTTTGTAGTTTATAAAATGGAATTATTTTTATTTTTATTACAGCAACATATTTCTGCAATGTAAGAAGCATCCAAGAAAAATCCAAAACAAACCCCAAAACAATCACTGTGAGGAAGCACATACTCTGAGCAAATTACTAGGATCCATAGTTACTGCTACACTGATAATACAATACAGCTAAGGTCATCTGGATACATTATATCTAACTTTCTTTACTGATTTAATGAGTTTCTTTGATGTCTGAAATACTACCTTAGAATAGTCACCTTTACTTGCAGTAAACTTTGTCACCTATACTTGCAGTACTTGAAGGACACTTGCAACATCATTTACCTATTAAAAATCTTGTATTACTACGCTTTCACAATAGTTTTACATTAGCCAAAACCAAACCAAAAGAAACAAAAAAACCCCACCATTTTTCTCTTCCTGATGGTATCAACCTAAACTCTTCATAAACAAAAATCAGAATTTGTTAGTTAGAATTCTATTTCTTTATCACTTAAGTGTAAGGATTTCCATTTCATGCACCAGCTGAATTTTATGGCTAACACTACCAAAGTTATCAACTATTAAATTCAACAACAATACACTAACAATTTCACTGGGAAAAATAGGCATAACAAAGATCCAACCTGAGATTCTTAGTCTGTAACTACAGGTATACAAAGTGGGAACATTTAGTTTCATCCAAGAGTTACACTTAAAAGCAAGGAGAAAGTTGCGTTGCGACTATCTATCACTTACAGTTCCGAAGATGGTCATTTGGCCATTTGCAATTAATTTATTTTGCTTCAGGATCAACAGGGTAGCTACCAGAAATTAACAGATGACAACTGCTCTTGTCAGAGAAGGCAAAAGAAAAAAGAAACAAAGGTGGGGAAAAAAAGAAAAGAAAAAAAGAGAGAACTATCATGAAGAAAAAAAAATTGCAAAATTGTAAAACTTTGCTAGTAAACATTCATGGCAAATTAAGTATGTCCCAATTCTTATTACAATCACATACTCGTTACTAGATCACAATCATTGTTTACATTCCAGAACGATTTACAAGTGCCTTACAACTGCACATTTCAATAACCTTGCAGGGATTCTTATTGCTCTGTGGAAAATACAATACAATACAATAATGCAATACAATACAATACACCAGGTTGGAAGAGACCTTCAAGAGCATCGCATCCAACCCATCAACCAATCCAACCCACCTAAACAACTAAACCATACAGCCAAGCACCCCATCAAGTCTCCTCCTGAACACCTCCAGTGATGGTGACTCCACCACCTCCATGGGTAGCCGATTCCAATGGGCAATCACTCTCTCTGTATAGAGCTTCTTCCCAACATCCAGCCTAAACCTGCCCTGGCACAGCCTGAGACTGTGTCCTCTTGTTCTGGTACTGGCTGCCTGGGAGAAGAGACCAACCTCTGCCTGGCTACAACCTCCCGTCAGGTAGTTGTAGAGAGCAAGAAGGTCACCCCTCAGTCTCCTCTTCTCCAGGCTAAGCAACCCCAGCTCCCTCAGCCTCTCCTCATAGGCCTTGTGTTCCAAACCCCTCCCCAGCTTTGTTGCCCTTCTCTGGACATGTTCCAGCAAGTCAACATCCTTCCTAAATTGAGGGGCCCAGAACTGGACACAGGACTCGAGGTGCAGCCTAACCAGTGCAGTGTACAGGGGCAGAATGACCTCCCTGCTCCTGCTGGCCACACTGTTCCTGATGCAGGCCAGGATGCCATTGGCCCTCTTGGCTGCCTGGGCACACTGCAGGCTCATGTTCAGCCTACAATCAACCAGCACCCCCAGGTCCCTCTCTGCCTGGCCACTCTCCAGCCACTCTGACCCCAGCCTGTAGCACTGCATGGGGTTGCTGTGGCCAATATGCAGAACCCACTTGGATGTGTTCAATCTCATGTCATTGGATTCTGCCCATCTGTCCAGACTGTGCATTACAACATATCAAGCCTTTTACAAAACTCCTGATGAAATTTATGAATAACACTACCTGTGCTAAAGATTCACCAAAAAGATATGCTACACAAAAAAAGAAATAAAGCTTTTCTCCCACCTTCTTTGGGGAAAAAGAAAAAAGGAAATAATACAGGACTGTATTTCTCCAGTTCTATCACCCAGTTTGATCAACAACTATTATTTCACAAACTGGTAAAAGGTATTTCACTTTATTAAAGTTACAGAATAAGCACACAAAGACCTAAATCTGTATTGTAATTACCAGATGACATCTGCATACAAGAATATAAGGATCTCCTTAAGTGACAGGCACTGCATGGACTGCATGGCTTTCAATTGCATTCAGCAGACTACTAGATTTTATGGCCTTCAAATATATATGAAGTGTTTTCATCTTCAAAACATTGAGTGGTAGAGGTTGCAAGGGAGCTCTAAAAGTCACCTGGTCCAATCCTCCCTGCTAGAGCTGAATCACCTAAAAAGTCACACAGGAACATATTCAGGCAGGTTTTGAATGCCTCCAGAGACAGAGACTCCACAGCTTCTTTAGGCACCCTGTTCCAGGGCTCTGCCATCCTGAGTGAAGAATTTTTCCTTATGTTTATGTGGAACCTCCTGTGTTCCAGTTTGTGTCCATCACCCCTTGCCCTGTCACTGAATACCACTGAAAAGAGTCAATATTTTAAACTTTCAAGAAAGGTTTTCGGACAAAAAGTGAGCCACTCCCAACGTGAGCTATCCTGCTGCTAATGAAAACTTTGCCCCGTATCTTGCTGAGCAGAGCGCTGAACACACATACCAAGGAAACTCTAAGCTACCAGTAGCCCAGACACCATCAAAACTCAGGACACTCTAAGCAAACAAAACCTTAATCATTTACCACACTTCTTGATCCCTTCAAATAGATTCTGCCAATTTGCAGGCTCCCAAGGTATTTCCATTAAGCATCTGAAGCACTTACACATAAAGCAAATTAGGCAAGAGAGCTTGCTGCTGGCCAGGACCTTAAACTTAAGATATGCTCCCAGAACCCTACTGTGGTACAAAATACATCACCCCGCTTCCCTACCCTTCTTCTCTAGAGTAAATTCCTCTTAGTCTATCCCTCTGTGCCCTTTCACCTGCCCAAAGACCTCTAATTAAAAACAAAGAAAATGCCAGGAGCAACTCAAAACCAGGTAAAAGATGTCACACACAACAGCAAGTTCCTTTCTGCAAAATACCACTCTGAATAAACTAACTCCATGGGAGCACTCTGAGTCAGTTTCGCCTCATAAAAACAAAAGAATGAACTGGTAACTGCTGAAGTGAAGGAAAGTCTTCTTCAAGCTATGGAACATCCACAGTAGTATCAAATTGCTGATCTGTCAGCTACTTCGATCTAAGAGCAAATTCTGAGGAGAACATCCCCACAATTCAAAGCTATCTGAGCCCCCCTATTCAGGTTAGTGGAGAGCAGTCCATAGTTATTACTGTATAAATAATACACTCCAAAGCAAGGTTTTCCAGTGCTGTTTGGACAGAGACCTGGATTTAGCTAGGGACATAACTCTGACTGTGAGTACAGCAAAAATTCAAACACAGCAACAGAAAACAACAAAAAAGCATAATCATTTTGATGACAAAATCTCTTCCATAAGCTAGCCCAATAAGACTGGCACACTCTGAAGAGATATGGAAAAACATTTTTCTCTCCTAAAACAAAGAGAGAATTAAAACTTAACTTGCCAGCTATTATAATATGTAGTACCGTAAAGCTGTGGCTAAACTCAGTCTCTAAGTTATCATACATATAATATATACACCTGGCTCTCCATTACCTTGCTCTGTATAAAAACATCAATAGTTTTTGGTTTGTTGTTGGTGGTGGTGGTTTGTTTTTTTTTTTTTTTAAACCCTCAGTTTCCTACAATTTACAAATGAAGATGCATCTAACAAAAGCACTTGAGAACTGCTGATGCTGGGGATTTATCCCATGTTTAGAGCAAGTCACTTGGACTCTCCATGTTTCTATTTCTTCATCTGTGACACTTCACAGAAAGCTTGAGAGGCTCAATTTATCAGCAGTCTGCCAAGTGCTTTAAAGAAATGTGTTACCAAAGCATTAAAACTGTGTTCACTGGTTCTGACACAGTCTCAAGCTGCACCAGAGGAAGTTTAGGCTCGAGGTGAGGAGAAAGTTCTTCACAGAAAAAGTAATTTGCCATTTGAATGGGCTGCCAGGGAGGTGGGGGAGTCACCGTCCCTGGAGGTGTTCAAAAAGGATTGGACGTGGCACTTGAAGCCATGGTTTAGTTAGTCATGAGGTGTTGGGTGATAGGTTGGATCTCTTGATCTCTGAGGTCTTTTCCAACCTATTGATTCTGTGAAAGGGCAAACCATTAGTCAAATCAAACAAAAATCAACATCATCTTTAAGAAAAGGCTGCACTTTTTAAATGTGGAAGTATCATGTTTACCTTATTTGACTTTAGAGAAAATTAGACTTCAGGTATTTTATTGCAGTAAAACTTGAGAGATACAACTTTCCTCTGAACCTCCTTTCCCTCCATTTACTGTTACACATTTGAAGGAGGTGATAAACAGAGAGAAACAAACCAGCAACATGAAATTAATGGGACACATGCCCAGCCAGACTCACTGTCCCAGGCCACAGGGGAAGACATCTATGCACCAGGGTCTGTCATCAGTCTCTAATTGACAGCAGATGTCAACTACAGGGAACTAAGAGACCTGTCAAGTCTGACCTCGGTGATGCAGAAGGTCATGGAGCAGATAATTTTGAGTGCCATTATAGAGCATGTGCAGGGCAACTGGGTGATCAGGCCCTGTTAGCATGTGTTCATGAAGGGTAGGTCGAACCCTGGCAAATTTCATCTCTTTCTAAGACAAGGCGACCTGCTTAGTGGATGAGGGAAAGACTGTGGATGTTGTTTATCTGGACTTTAGTAAGGCATTTGACACTGTCACCCACAGCATTCTCCTGGAGAAATAGGCTGCCCGTGGGTTGGATGTTTAAAAACTGGCTGGATGGCCAGGCCCAAAGAGTGGTGGTGAACAGAGCCAAATCCACCTGGCAGCCAGACACAAGCAGTGTTCTCCAGGGCCCAGCATCAGTGCCATGCTCATTTAATGTCTTTATCAATGATCTGGATGAGGGGATTTAGGGCACCCTCAGTAAATGTTGCAGATGACACCAAACTGAATGGGAGTGTTCATCTGCTTGAAGAAGGCCACATCTACCCTAGCCTTAAAAAACATCCAGGGATGGGGCTTCTACCACCTCCCTGGGCAACCTGTTTCAGTGTCTCACTACCCTCACGGGGAAGAATTTCTTCCTAACCTCTAATCTAAATCTACCCTCCTCTAGGTTGGATCCATTCCCCCTAGCCCAATGACTACCTGACACCCTAAAAAGTCCCTCCCCAGCTTTCTTGTAGGCCCACTTCAGATACTAGAAGGCCACAATAAATTCTTCTCAGAGCCTTCTCTTCTCCAGACTGAACAACCCCAACTCTCTCAGCCTGTACTTTCTCAATCTGTCTCCACAGCAGAGGAGCTCCAGCCCTATGATCATCCTCATGGCCCTTCTCTGGACATGTTCCAGCACATTAATATCCTCCGTGTAATAGCAGTTGCAGGACTGGGCACAGTACTCCAGGTGGAGTCTCATGAGACTGGGGTAGAGGGGAAGGATCACCTCTCTCAACCTGCTGGTGCTTTCTCAGCAGTCCTGCTAGATGGCTGCCTGTTGGCTTTGATCACCTCATCTTCTTTTAACAAAAGAAACATTTACATTATATGAAATTTTAGGGAGGAGAGGCATTACGAACAAAATTCTTCCCCATTATTTGTACTGAATTTCTATGTTAGAACAGGCCATAGAATTTTGTCACATTATTCTAACTTCAAATGCAGGCTTTCTGGCTGGTTAAAGCACCAAGTGCTTCCTGGGAAAACACCAGGGCCTTATGCAAGGATTTTGTGCAATAGAGTCTACTACATCCCTTGATAAGCTGTTCCTATTTAATTGTATCATTAGAAAACTGTACCTTATTTCTAGTCTGAACTGCTCCAGCTTCAGCTTTCAGCCATGAGAATCCCCTTAATCTAGCTGACAAAGAACTATCTAACTGTCAGATACCTTCGCCCTAAGTACTTAGAGGCTTATCAGGTAGCCTCTACCGTCTGTTGATAAACTAAATAGACTGAGCTTCTTAAATCTTCCATTCTAAAGCCGATTACCCAGACCTGAAATTAATGTCGATTTTTCTGAACTCCTTCCAGTTTTTCCAACACCTGATGTACAAATCAGAACTGGGATACAGTATTTCAGTAAAACTGTATAAAAAGTAATAGGATTCCCCTTCCTCCTACTCCCTTTGGCCTTCCTCATGGCTGCTGTGCACAGGGAGTAATGCTTGAATGAACTTTGTAAGGTAGCTCTTCTGTCCCTACTTATATTCTAGACAGAACTTCTTTCTAACACAACAAATTCAGAACAGACCATGACCACATTTACTTCCATTTGTTCCAAAAGGAAAAAACAATATTATTTTAAACCCTATTGCATAAGCTCAATGTATGATGGAATTTAGGAATTCGGTACCTGTATTTTACAAGAGAAAATCTTGCAGTCATGTATTAATTACCCATTTTAAAGTTACTTATTTAAAGTACTGTTTCATCCAACAAACTCATCACTTCCAGCCTATTTTGCACTATGGCATTCTGTTGCTCACTTACATATTCACCTCTTGAGGTGCTGGCTGGCCAGAATAATTTTATTTTCCACAAAATCCTGAAGGCACAACAAAAGATTGCTTCAGGCTAGAGGCAGTGTTCCACCAGACAAAACACAGAGCTGAAGGCTAGCCATGGAGGATTTACTAATGTTATAAATCTACCCATGTAGTGACAATTAATTGCCAGTTATAATCTATTACTGTATCACCGGCTAGTTTCCCTTCCTATCTTGGATGAAAAAAACAATACGAACCCAAATAAAATCACAAAGTATCTAGGATGACCATTTCTACAAACAGAAACAAAATGGTAACCCCAAAAAACAGAGATTATAAGATCATATCCTACATTATCTGGTAAATTACACATGGTCCTCACTGGCAGAGCAGGCACATAAAAAAGGGAAAAAAAGAAAAGATGATGCTAGTGATGCTTGCATGGGAAATGAGCTTTCTGGAGCAGTAACATCAAATTCTATTTTTAAGTAGTTTTGAAATTATAGAAAAGCACCATACTTGTATTTGAGGTGACTTTCTAAAACATAACAAAACTCTCATAGTATTTCACTATAAGAGCTGGCCTGTTCACAGAAGCTTTGTTTGGGTAAGTTCTTTCATGAAATATTAACCCAACCAACGTATTTCGAAAGATGGCAGTCTTTAATGAGCAGATTTTGGTGCCAATGGGAGCATCACCTTTTGGAAACCAGTAAACACAGCACCAGTCAATAAAGCCTGCCATGACCTCTCACAAAGAAAGGCAACTTTTTTTTTTTTTTTTTCCTAAATAAATAGATTCTATCTACATGTACTCTCATTGTAATCTAGAAATAAGGTATTTTTCCTTCCCTTTCTAATCATTATGCAGTAATATTTCAGTGAGGACTCAATGACAGCCTATCAGCACATGGTAGGCTTTCATTTAACTTCAGTATAGGTAGGATTAGGTTTTTCAGCACCACCCATATTTACATTCAAAGATGCCCCTAAACCCTTTCAGTAACAAATGGATTAACTTCTGCACATAGCTGGTAGAACACTTTGGGCCTTTTCCCAATAAAAGGTGATCCAGAAACGTTATGAGAATAAACAAGCTGATTACAGATAACGTCTTCCTGTTAACTCACTCCCTTTGCCTCTCCTCACGCTGACAGGTGGGCTATAGGCATGAATCACATTTCATAATCTTCCTGTCCTGATTATTACTCAGAGCAGCTGTAATACATGGTTTTGAACACAGGGAAAGTCTCCCTCACAGCCTCACTGTATTAAAATGATCGATCACTTGTGTATTGTTTCCATAACACTCTGCTTACACATGGTATGTCAAAAATCTGCCACAAAAAGCCCACATTCAAGGGGGTCTCTGGAAATAAAGTCACACTTTAGAGGAATTTGGACACAACAGACTCACTCTAAGGCTGAAAATACGTAACAGGTCAAAGCTTCTTAAAACTTTGATCCTGTAACATACAAATAAATAGGCATAACAGAATACAGGAAAAGAAATATAAAAGAATGACAAATGCTGTTGCACACACTATACAATAGTTTGTCTTAATTTTTTTCCTAGTATCAAAACCAGGGCACGATTCAAGAGAACAGATGAGGCTGAAGCCTAATAAAAAAAGGTAACATCTAAGTATCTGGCGAACAGAGGGCATGTGTAAGGAAGAGAGTTAAGGACAATTAAGATTTCTCTTTCAAGATTTATGCTATTTTTGCACTTTAGCAACTACAATTAGTTTTGCTTCCCAGCTCCAAGACAACAAAACAGGGAGAGTTTATTTTTGCAAATAAACTGCTTTCTCCAGAATTCTGTTCTGTATGTTCCTGTGTGCTATACTATCAGATTTGATGCCTCCTTCTTCCACATTAACTAATTGTTCTCTGCCTCTTTCAAATAGCTGTCTGCATGAAAATTTTCAACATTCATGCATTGATTGTTGTCTTCACAACATACATTTCTTATGGTCTGAGGTACATTGCAAGCTCTCCAAAATAAAGACTCTAATTGTTTTGTAAAGCAATACTTTCATACATTTCATGATTGAATATACTACCCAGCTCCTTTGAACTTTTCCAAATATATACTTAATAACAAGGAATTAAAAAAAAAAAACAAAACAAACACCCAGAAAACAAATCCAACAAAAACAACCACCAAAACCCCCCAAAACACACATTCAGGATAACCTCTAACCTTCCAGGAAAGTCATAATGGTTTACAATAGCTTTGATCTGCCAAAGTGCTTGGAAAACACAGTCAGAATAGTGACAGGAGTCTTGAACAGCTAGAAACAGTAATAGAGGCAAAATAAAATTTGTAGCATTTCCTCTTTCAGCAATGCAGTCCAGAGTAATTTTTCTCTTTTTTCCTGATGGACAAGAAACACAAAAATACAGAAAGCTGCATTAACTCTGCACTTCCCTGGACACCAAGCTTCATGAACTGGGAGTCAGGGACTGGAATCGGAATGAGGTCATCACAATAAATCAGCAAGTGGTCACTGACTTGCTATGCCACCTAGACACACACAAATCTACAGGGCTGGATGGGCTACACCCAAGGGTGCTGAAGGAGTTGGCAGATGTGCTCGCCAAGCCACTTTCCATTATTTACCTGAAGCTCTGGCTAACTGGGGAGGTCCCTATGGAGTGGAGGGTAGCAAACATAACACCTATCTACAAAGAAAGAAGGATCCAGGAAACTATAGACCTGCTAGCCTGACCTCAGGACCAGGGAAGGTCATGGAGCAGGTCATCTCAAGTGCCATTACACAACATATTGAGTACAACCAGGGGATTAGGCACTGTCAGCATGGGTTTATGAAGGATAGGTCCTGCCTGACCCACCTGATCTCCTTCTATGACAAGATGACTGACTATTGGATGAGGGAAAAGCTGTGGATATTGACTACCTAGACATTTGAAAAGACTCTGACACCATTTCCCACACAATTCTCGTGAACAAACTGGCTGCTCATGGCTTGGATGAACACAGGATCTTCTGAACAAAGCACTGGCTACTCAGTGTTGGGACCACTTCTGTTTAACATCTTTATTGATGATCTTGATGAAGACATAGAGTGTGTCATCAGTAAGTTTGCAGATGACGCCAAATTAGGTGGGAGTGTTAATCTGCACGAGGGTAGGGAGGCTTTACAGAGGGACTCGAAGAGATTGGATTGATGGTCCAGCATTAACAGGATGAGCTTCAACAAGGCTAAATGCCAGGTCACAACAATCCCTAGCAATGCTACAGGCTTGGGGAAGTGTGGCTGGAAAGCTGTCTGGCAGAAAGGGACCTGGGGGTTCTATTTGACAAGAAACTGAGTATGAGCCAGCAGTGTGCCCAGGTGGCCAAGAAAGCCAATGGCATCCTGGCTTAGATTAGCAATGCTGTGTCCAGCAGGAGTAAGGAGGTAGTCAGCTCTGGTGAGGCCACACCTCCAGTGTTGTGTCCAGTTTTGGGCACCTCAATACAAGAGAGATGTGGAGGTGCTGGAAGAAGTGCAGAGGAGGGCAACAAAACTGGAGAAGGGTGGGGAGAATAAATCTTATGAAGAGCGACTGAAGGAGCTAGGGATGGTTAGTTTGAAAGAGAGGAAGCTGAAGGGAGACTTCATTGCTGTCTACAGCTACCTGAAAGGACATTGTGGAGAGGCTGGTGCTGGTCTCTTCTCACAGGTAATTAGTGATAGAACAAGAGGGAATGGCCTCAAGCTGTGACTGGGTAGGTTTAGACTGGACATTAGGAAAAAAATTTCCATTGAAAGAGTGGTCAGGCATTGGAATGTGCTGCCCAGGGAGGTGGTTGAGTCACCAACCCTGGATGTGTGTGAAGGTGGTTCAGATGTGGTGCTTGGGGATATTGTTTAGGGGTGAACCTTGCAGAGTAGGGTTATTGGTTGGACTTGGTGATCCTGAGGGTCTTTTCCAACCTGAATGTTTCTGTGATTATGTGATTCTCTTTCACAAACTACCTGCAAGGCTTGGTATCATTCACACCCACTGTGTTGTGAGCTATAAGAGTAGTTGAAGAAAACTTACACCAAGCACTGAATGTACAAAGACTCTATTAAAAGCACTATACACAAAGGTCACCATAATTTCAAGACCCAAAACTTTTTTCGTTCCCCTTTATCCTTTCATTTCTTCATTGCCATGTATTCAGTTTCTTAGTATATTTGCCCAAAGTTCTCCAAGCATACTAAAAAGTCAAAAATAAAAGCATGAATACAAATTGGAACCGCAAAACTTTATGATAGTGTCAAAACCAACCAAATAAACAAGACCCTGAGAGACCCTGAAGAGAAAATCTGAAGGTTTTTTTTCTATCTTTTAGTCTGAAACTTTTCAAGACAATGTGTATAATTTTTTGGGATGACTAACATGGATGATATACAGGGACAGGCAGAAAGTTGCTTAGGAAAGGCAGGTGAGGTAAGGGATAAAACCCTTCAAGTCAAAGGATCAGCTCAATCCTCCTTGTTTGAGAAAACAACTCTTTCCTGCAGCATTCTACGCTTCCTGTCTCCTGACTTACACAGATGTTTAGACCTACTTAAAGAGATGTGAAAACTTGAGATTAACTTCTTAACTACTGAGTCTGCATGATGAATGGCAGCCATTCCATGTAACACCTCAAAAACATTCAGTCCTGCTTTCTTGGAAAAGTGCTGCATCATAAAGCATGCCTGCCTGTACCATGTGGGCAGCAACAAACTCGCTTTGCCTTGCAAGACAAGCAGAAGCCACACAACCTTGCTTACTGCAGCACTGAGGCCAGGCTCTGAGGATACACTCCCCTGTGCAGCACATCAGCCAGGGCCCAGTCCACGATAACTTAATCCTATGGCCTTGATTCTGGAATCAGGAACCAGAGGTCAGTACCAGTGTGTGACAGATCACATAGGCATATCATCTGCTTGTGATACACTGCAAAGAACGGAGCTACTGAGCTAGAAACCAACAAGCAAACTACTTTCATATCCATTCTGCAATGTGATAGATATGGTCAAAGTATAAAAAGCATCCTGCTACTATAGCCACTCTTCTTTTTCCCTGGAGAAAAGGCAACATTCTCTGTATTTATCAATACTGCCGCCTTTGAGGCTTTGAACTTTCTCAAAGGTGCATTATGGATTCAAGCTCAGGGTTGTCAGAGAGCTGCCAGCAGTCTTCTCTCCAGTCATCTACCAAAAGAATCTTTCATTTGAGAACCTGGCTCAGATGCTGACCTGGCAGATGCTGAATGGCATCAATTTACTCCGTCAGTACTGCTCATTATTCTCATCCCATTATTTCTGATACCAAGGACTCCACCCTCTCACACACTGACACAGTATTTTTTGCCCTTTTTGCTTCTACTCAGGATGGTTTTTGCCTCTCTTTCCCACAACTAGGTCCAACTTCACCAGTCCTGAACCCTTACTTACATAAAGCATCCATTTCCTTCACTTTATTCTTGTCTGTCCTAGAATTTGCAAGCAAAAGGAAAGCAGTCTGGAAATGAGGTTACTGCACATTTTGTCTTTTTCCTGCTGCTGACTAAGCTGTGCCATTCCATTCAGTTGAGCTGAACCCACACCTGCAATTTCAGCTTTTTTCCTCCTACTTTTATCTCACTCCTCAAACCTTTTTTTCTTGTATTAATTTCTTTCTCCACAATAGAATGCAAATATTTATTCCAAAAGAAATCCACAAAACATAAGAATGGTTTCAATTTCTCTCTTCCCTCTCTTCCCACTCTTCCTCACAGCTCTCCTTTCTTCTTCATACCATACATATGGAACATCTGTCCTACTCTCCACTTGTCTTGCTCTCATCCCCCCAGACCTCAAATCTCCTTTCTCCTTGTGCTCTGATGGAACAGCAGGATAGCTAATCAGTCTTTCTTATGTCTGGAAGTCTACTTCTGAGCCCTTGCTTCTCTAGCTACACTACTTCTTTTTCTAAGCTCATTATGAACTGTTTGATAACAAATTACACTTCCAATTTGTCTCTAACTTCAGCCTGAATTTCCTTCAGCTGTTGCTTGCACTACACTGAAACCATTTTCATTAAAATGTCCAAAAACCTTTTACTATTTCAACATAAAAAGTTACCAATTTCCATCATCCATAACCCTTGTATGTTCTTCATAAAAAATTACATGTGTTTTTCTCCTTTTGAAGCAGTCATTCTCCTTTTCTGACCTCCATCACTCCAACCCGTCCTGCTTTAGAGGATACTCTGAGGCTCCTTATTCCTCCTTTGTCTTCTTGTATGGCTCCACTGATCTACACATCCCTTCTGTGTGAGAAGTTTGCACACAAACTCAGACCCAAAGGAGACAGGTCTCAAATAAAGCAGATTTATGCCTGAGCAAAAAATCTTAGTCTATCTTTCTGATACCACTTATCACTGAGTAGCTGTCAGTTTCAGCTAAATACAGGTAGAACAAAACTTACATCTTGTGGCAACGGTGGCAGTAAGCAGTGTGAGCAATGTGGCAGTACAGGCCTAGAGCCTGACATGGTGGTAGGCCATGCTCAGCATAAGTGCAGAAGTAACAACTAGCAGCTTCGCAAAACAGTGCTGTGGTAGCAGCATGTCACTAAAGCAGGGCACTGGTAGCTGTAAACACAGAGTTATCTGGGAATAACAGGACACGCACCTGCATCAACCACCTTGTGTGTCATCAGTAGTTTGACCAATAATCTATAATAGTACAATGTGTGGTCACTTGTGGGGAACCAATGAAGCTATGCCAACGATGCTCTCTGAGTCTATATAAGTTGTAGAAGTACCCTTAATACACCCTATACTATAGTCACTATACTCGCGCTATACTCGTACAACACTCATACAATAAAGGAACAATACTAGATCATATTGGTCGTCTGCATTGACTCCATTCTCCATCGCCGACATCTGGCGCCCGAACTCGTGATGGGATCCTCAGACTACGATGCTGCTCGACTCAGCCTAAGAGGTACGTTTCGAGAGATATGGAAAGCCAGTCGAACCAGCACTGCCCCGGTGCTGACAAAATAAGCAGCGCGCGCTCAGAAAAGGAAGTGAATCTCACCAGGACCTGGTGAGCGACTGGGGAGGAGCACAGGGGAAGCACTCTGCAAAAAAAGAGGAGGCTGTGCTAAATGCCCTGCAAACTATCCTCTCTCTGAGAGATATTACTTACGATTCTGGGATTTTAGAAGGGCTATTAGCCTGGGCCCGGAATCATGATTTTATCCCCACAGCACCGAAGCTTTTACTTCCGAAGCATGGGACAAAACTGCAGCCCAGCTGTGGGAGGAGGTGCTAAACACTTAAAAAGAAGCTTTTCGCTACAGTACTGTGTGGCATACTGTCACATACACTGCAATCTATGAGAAAAATAAAAAAGGTTAAAATACTAAAAAGGCAAAAAATTTAAAATAAACCCAAAAATAATTAAAAGGAAAAAATATATTAAAAATTAGAGTTAAAACAACAACAAAAAATAGATTAACAAATAAAGTAAAATTTAAAAAAAAATTTAAAATTATTAAAATAAAATAGAAAAATAACAATAAAAATATTTTAAAATTATAAAATTAGATTAAAATTAGCAAAAAAATTAGCAAAATATTTCAAAATTATAGGAAAAAATACATATGAGAAAAGAAATTACAAAAATACATTTAAAAGGTATAAAAACAGAATTAAGTAAATTATAAAATAAGTAATAAAAAAATTAAAAATTAATAAATTGAAAAATTAAAATAAAATTGAAAAACATTAAAAATTGTGAAAAAATTATAAAATAAAAATAAGACAAAAATAACAAAATTAAAATTTTATTGAAAAAGAAAAACAACACAAAGTAAAAAAATTAAAACATATTAGATTAAAAATAATTAAAAATGTGATTAAAAAATTAAATTTAACAATTTAAAATTGACTAAAAAAATTCTAAAAATAGAGTAAATAAAATAAACATACAAAAATTAAAAAATAATTAAAATAAAATAAGATACAAAAAAAGTAAAAATTAAAAATATAATTAAAATTAATTAAAAAGATTTAAAAAATAAAAGTAAACAATACTTAAAAAATAAAAATAAATTAATTAGAACAAAAAAATTAAAATAAAAAATAATTATAACAGAATAAAAATAATAAAATTTAGAAAGCAAAAAAGTTCTAAAAATATATCAAGAAAAAATAAACAAAAAAAGAAAAAAAAGAAGATGTAGATTTTATAGCTAAAGGTTCTTAGTGATACCAGTAAGAAATAACTAACCCATGTCAACTGCAATTGTCGCCGTAAACAGCAGAAGAATCAAGAATATGAAGGAACAGCATTTCCCATGAAGTCGAACATAGATCACAGTAACTGTTACGATAATCTGAGATCAAAAGCATCCATCAGAAGAATGTACCACAAAACCATCTGAATTAGGACTGAATATTATGGTTGTTTGATTGTTATGCAATTAGAGAAAATGTTCATATGGATTTTTGTTACCTCACCAGTTTGCCATAATTTTACACACTCAGAGGGATAATCAAAATTCCTTACAACACAACATGCATTTTCATTTTAGGCTGAAAACAAACAAACAAATACCCCACAGCAAAAAAACAAAAGAAAAACAAACAAACAAAAAAAAAGGGGGGAAAGAGAGAATACCACATAGCAAAAAAGTTTTCTAATGGTACCAATAAGAGATAGTTAGCTCATGTCAACACCTAGAAACATCAACCTTGCAAAGTGCTGCAACCTTCTCACCTCAAGACAACATGAACACAGCACAACTGTCATGAAAATGACAATCAGCAAACCCGCCTAGCACTGACCTCAACGACTGTCACGATAATCCAAGATGTCAACAGAAAGCATCTAACTTACAACTCAGTGTCATGATTGCTTAACTGTTGTGTGAACATTAAAAGATCAGTATTACTAGGATGAGCAAAAACTCATTATTATGTGCAATTTTATATTGGGCAAAGCAATGAAGTTTCTTTGCTCTTGCTGTTTCCCTGCAAGTTTTCTATCTGTGAAGCTACAGCCTGGCCAGATCTACCTTTACAGATTAAATAAAATCTTGCTACAACTAAACAATTTATGATTTTTGACCACCCTAGAAGAAATAAAGATGCAAAATACCCCTAAATCAGATTGTAAAAGACAGTGCTGAGGATTGGATTTGTGTCTTAATCTCTGTGTGCAATGTGTTCAGGCATAATCAAGTCTTCTCTGTCAATAAGAGGAGTGAAATGTAAAGATCAGAACTATTAAGATCTAAGTTCTTCTTTACAATGTTTGTTATCTTTGACCATGTATTAAGCCAGCTCTGCTAGAACATTGTAACTAGCTCAGCTTAAGCACCGTGCCTTGTACGGGTTACATCAGCCTGCTAGACATGCTGCGCTACAGAACTTTTGCTTTTGCTATACAGCTTAGTCTTAACTTGCTTGCTTCTGCGTATGCAAGAAGTATCTTGTATGGGATGAGAACAACTCCCATGACCAGATTGCTCACAAAAACAAAAAGGGGGATTTGTGGCAATGGTGGCAGTAAGCAGTGTGAGCAATGTGGCAGTACAGGCCTAGAGCCTGACATGGTGGTAGGCCATGCTCAGCGTAAGTGCAGAAGTAACAACTAGCAGCTTCGCAAAACAGTGCTGTGGTAGCAGCATGTAACTAAAGCGGGGCACTGGTAGCTGTAAACACAGAGAGTTATCTGGGAATAACAGGACACGCACCTGCATTAACAACCACCTTGTGTGGTATTAGTAGTGTGACCAATAATCTATAATAGTATGATGCGTGGTCACTCGTGGGGAACCAATGAAGCTATGCCAACGATGCTCTCCAAGTCTATATAAGTTGTAGAAGTTCCCTTAATACGCCCTATACTATAGTCACTATACTCGCACAATACTCTGACAACACTCATACAATAAAGGAACAATACTAGACCATACTGGTCGTCTGCATTGACTCCATTCTCCATTGCTGACAACATCTCACTTCCCCTACCCTCTTTTCTCCACCTCCTTTCTTGATTATTGTGGATGGACAGTGTTGTCATCTTGCCCATCATTCAGATATGAAATGCCATGTTATCCTTGACAATGACTTCTCTCTTGATCCGACCATTCAGGCTACATCAATTTTTCCTGTCTTGTATCCTTAGGATAAAGTCTTCTCTAAATCTTCAGAGTTAATGGTTTGTCGAGGTCTTCGCCTCACATATGTTACTAAAATTTTCTTCTATTTCATTTTGACAAACATTATCCTGCTTGTTCACACTGTTTCAAAAGTTGTTTTTTTCTATACTGTCATAAGGATCTACCAATATTCTATGTCCTACTATATGCAGTCCTCTGACTTTTAAACACTGGGAACAACACATCTTTGCTTTCCAGACTCCTCTGTCATACCTGCATGCTACGTTCTACAACCTACTCACTATCACACCATTTGCTCACATTTCTAGCTGGTTCTTGATGTCAACATTCATTTACAGAAGTTTTAACAACCAGTCCGTGTTTTCATGCAAGCCATCCTCTTACAAAACTCACTGCCCTCTGAACATCACCTTAAAGCTTTCCTCACCGCAGTTCTAAGAAAGCCACTTTAGCGTAGGCTAAAGTCTACCACTTATCATTTGGAAGAATTAAGTACTTTTGTCAATATTAAAATTCCTGCTATGCCACATATTAAAAAAATAGTTCTCTGCAGCAAAACAATTTCACAACACACACACCCTTCGTCCCTGTGTTCATACCCTGCACACTGACAACTAGTCTCTGATGTAGCTGCTAGGCATTAGGATCATGCCAATAACAATATGCCTCCCTAATCGTGGCAGTAATAGATTAATTACTTGTAGTCATCCAGATCATTGTACTCTGACTGTCTCCATTATTAGCCCCAAACAAACAAGGTTTTGGCTCTGACAGTGGTTGTTGTAATGGCGTGGGTCCAACAAACTTTCCAGACTGAAATCATCAGCAGTATCCTGTCTTGTAACTAAGAGCATCTTAAAAAATAACTGGCTATGTTAACTACCACCTGATAATCGATCTAATCTGGACAATACCAAGTGGTCGGCCTAAAGGCCACCTGAGAACAGAATATCTATCAGAGATTCCAAGATGAACACCCTTGATGATTTACACTTCTGTAGATCTCTGCTTCCATCCTGACCATTTCAGCTCAGAGTAATGACAAGCTGAGGTGGCTTTATTCTGCCACTGGGGAGGTCCAGCATTATTCTATCTTGCCTTGCCAGAGATAACATTTTCAATCCAACAAACTTGTCAAGAACTATTACTTATATGATGTTAGCAGTGTTCAATCCAAACCTAACTTCAAATTCCCAGTCTCTGCTTGACCCCTATGTCTAGCCCCCAGCAGCACGAAGAGAAAGAATGACTGGACAGGAAACATTGAACACTGTAATATTAGACAAAAATATAAACCAAACAAAGAGAAGAGCACAACAAAGACCACCAGATAGAATCAAACCCTATGAACTCTTGCTCTTTGCCAATCACTCTTAGGTCTTGTTGTTACTTCATCAGTCACACCTCTGTCTCTTCTCTTGAACACCTGCTCTGAGTGAATGGAAAAGGAAGCAAGCCTAACCTCCTTGTGTACTGTGGGCAGCTCTGTCACAACACAACTGCTTCCGTTTTACAGATGATTCAGGAGGGGCCCGGGGACTAAGTGAAACTGCACTGCATGTACATTAGTACCAACAATTGTTCAGAACTTTTGTCTTCAAGTTCTTTGCTACTTCTGACTGATGCTCCTACTCCTCTCAGAAAACTCCACTTCTTTTTTGCCAAATACTACATATTTTATAAATGCATACACACACAAACCAAAAAGCAGGAAGACCAAATAAATCTATATTCTAATTGTTGTCAAGAACACAGATAAATAGGAAGATGTGTGGGGATTATGGACTGTATTATTAATACAGCTTAGTAAAATATGAAAATAAATTGCTGAATAATAGCACATTTCAGAAGTATGGAAGAAGTTTCTATTTCTATTGAGTACAAGGTGAAGGGCAATCAGAAAGCCCACTTCAGCAGCATCAGTTGCTTTCAAACACAACTTTCAATACGCCATACAAGAGAAGTTATGACAAAACAAATCCCTTAAAATCAACAACATTCAACCACAGAAAAGGATACAAAAGCAGAAAAACAGAGAAATGATGCATGCTTTTCCTCTGCTCCACACTGGTCTCAAGGAACTATGTGGGATTTCATTTCCAGTTTAAGTCAGCTTAGACAGCTGCAAAGCACTACAGTAAAAAAAAACACACACTTTACCCACATAGTGTCTTTCTCATCCAGCAAGAGAACCATGAAAGACTTCTTGCTAGGAGTTGCTGAGACCTCTGTCAAATGCACTTACTGCATCACAACAGCATTCACCACAGGTTTTTGGCCTGTAAATTACCTAAAGACATCAGCTTCCCCTGGCATCTTGCACCATTAACTCCTCAATCAAATTTTTTGAGGACAAACTGAGGAATTTCTGCACCAAGTTGAACGTGGAAGACAGATTCACTAACCTCATCCATGTTCATATGAACTGAAAATCTTTCTTGCTTATTATTCCAAAATTCTTCTCAACAACAAGTTGTCATGGAATTTATACACTTTTATGGTGGAGTTAACTCTCTTAACAAATACTCATAAAGACACACTATTTTCACAGAAGGTGATCTTTTTTAATAATGTATGCAGCATTATAAATATTAACCTTCACCAGGGCTACCAGAAACTTAGAATTTCTGCCTACAGGACTTCTGTGATCTGCAACCTGAACAAAATGTTATTTGAAACATGTTTGCCACAGGATTTTTCACGGTTGCTCATACACCTCAGACTTGGTTAAATGGCCAGCATTTACTGCCTCAAATGTAAAACAAAACCTGATAATGTCCTAATTTTTAATTAACTAGAACAAAAGGACCATTTCAAGAAAAATCACTCAATTTCACAATTCTTGTGTAGTCTTTTTTTGATACAGGGAAACTTAAATTTCATCTATAAACAATTCAATGTACAGAGGTAAATCAACAAGAAAACTCACACGTTTTCATATCTCAATCAGAATTAGATACAGTAATTCATTTCACTTTCTCCGCTGATAACAGGGCTTGGGGTGCACTCTACTTAACATATCATTTCCCTCCTTCTCAAGTCCAGTTATAAACTACAAGTACAAGGAATGTCAGAGACAGATTATTAGTGACAGTGGTGTCTGATCATAGAAAAATCACACATGGTTTCCCCCACTAGTCACCAACAGAGGTACCTTAAACTACAGGAGATCTAACATCTTCAGAACAACTGTTGCACAAATACTGTGAGAAATACCACTTGAACTCCATCAAGATATGTGCCACTAGAGTTTTTGAATAAGCAATTTATAGAACAACAGTTTTGGATATATATTCAAAAACATCTAAATCCTGATTCAAAATGGAGTACCTGATTAGACAGCCTTATCATTACTCCAATCACTTTATCAAGTGTGTGGATTGATGAACCGAAGGTTCCATAAAATAACTATGTAATTTTAAGGACAAACTACAACTCTGACTAAATTTCTGGACACTATCACACATAATGTTTCATTCCTCCATTTGATAAGGTGATAGCCATAACCAGGAGCTACACCAAACCCTTGCAGAAGGGGTTGTAGTCAGATATCACATATTGAACTGATCAGGCATTTGAACACCAGAATGCACACCAGTATTCAATCCCACTGTCCTTTCACATGCTAAATAAAAACCCCACGGGGACCTTTGCTCACTAATTTTATTTCCAGCATAAAGATCAAAACAGTAAGAAAGAGTTTCTCTTGGTAACAGCCACAGTTTTATACCCTGCCAACTCTCAGTTCTTTCACTTGTCAAGCTTCCGCTGTATACTACACCTGTTTAAGAACCAGTATCTCTGGAATATCTTATTAGCTTACAGGAAAGAGAAAGAAAACGATACAATATTTACTCCTCTCTTTTGCCCACTACAAAAAACAAAACCAAAACGAACCCCAAAACACCAGCTAACGTGGTCCAAGTTCAAAAACCTCACCTCTTCATTTTACGGTATGTGTTTTAAATTTTGTTATAATCTTCTTTCCCTCACACCGTTTCCAACATTCCCTACCAAACAAAAAGGTAAAAGATGAAGGTGGCTAAGAAAAACAAGAATGTTTCACAGAATCACAGAATGTTAGTGGCTGGAAGGGGCCTCAAGAGATCATCTAGTCCAACACCCCCTGCCAGAGCAGGATCACCTAGACCAAATCGCACAGGAATGCATCCAGGGGGTCTTGAATATCTCTAGAGAGGGAGACTCCACAACCCCCTGGGCAGCCTGTTCCAGTGTTCTGTCAGCCTCACAGTGAAAAAAATTTTCATGTTTCTATGGAATTTCCTATGCCTCAACTTCCACCCATTGCCCCTTGTCCTGTCATCGGGCATCACCAAGTTTCTGTTTGATACGTTTTTACAGGAGATAAACAGCACCATCAGCAAGCCACTAATAAAGAAAACAAACAAACAATTAAAAAAAAAAAATCAATTCCAATCCCTATGCTTACATTAACCAGCTGATTTTGTCTTCTCTTCTTTCACAATGTCCTCATAAATAATTTCATGAAAAGCAAGAGAAATAGAACTAAGCTAGTTGGGTTTTTTTTTTCTTATAGAGGTATGCCCTACCCAACCTCCTTAATATCTTCATTTTCCATGCAGGATGGCAAAATCTTCAAGACATTTTTCTGAAGAATACAAAACAAATGCTGAAAGCAAAACTAGCAAGTATCTCTTTGATTTTGTTCTGATGTTGTCAAAGGGTTTACCAAAAAAAGTTTTCCATCAGATTATTTATGTGGGAAGTCAAAACAGGAAAAATATATTGTAAACAGCTATCCAATAAGTTTAAAACTCCAGCCTACATGTGCAGTTGTGACATTAAATTGTCAAGTTTGAGGCTTTGTAACAATGACGGAGAGTTTCCAATTTTAATACAACAGAGTAGATTTTTTAATGTAAGATACTTAACACTGTACAACAACTCAGCATGGTTGGTGAAAACGCTATCCAAGACAACACATACACTTCATCAGATTGAAACCTCAACAACAAACCCACTGAACTGAGCAACTGAAGCTGACTACCCAGATACCTATCTAAATCCCACAGGTCATATTAACCCTGCTGTAGTACACGAAGACACATAGGTCATCTTTTCGTCCTTTACAGCCTGTGCCTACCTAGAAATACTCACAGCACTTAATGCTTACACATTTACTAAACTGATTATCTAGTATGCATGCATGTATGTAAAACCAAAGTATTCACTTTCTTCTATTACATTCTTAAATATCGCATAAAGAAAACATATGACTCAAATTAATCTAAAATCAGTCTTAGGCAATGAATGAAAATAAGAGATTATGGTATCCCTCTCAGGCAGTTACTGTGACTTTTTACAGGACAAAAACTGTCGAATAAATATAGGCTCCTGTTGCTATGCATGCTATCTTCAAGAAAAATCTCCAATTCTTCGAATATACCATTCAACGTTTTAAAAGTCAATATAAACTCTAAATATTGCTCCAATTCTGATAACCTCTCTTTTAGCTAAGCTGGTTGGTTGGTAGTGATCTGTCAGATAAGTTACACAATACTATTTCTGTTTCCTGATTAGATAAGCAGATAACTTTGGGGTTTTCTTCTCGCACAAACATTTATGCAATTTTTTTTCCTTTTCTGTGAACACTTGCAACTTGGTAATCCCTTCTCCACAAATCTATACGCTCGTAAAAGTCAACCACGGACATATTGCATTTGCTAAAGGACCACACAGAGTAAGCGTTAGCATGCAAAAAGCAATTCTGTTGACAAAACTGAGCAAACATTCAGGAAGTTTCTCTCCCTCTACGCTGCCTACACATACACTGAACAATAAGGCGAAGCAGTCAGCAATATTTCTAAGTCTTTACTTCTGCCCTAAAGATGGGGCACAGGGAACACCTGGCCTCAGTGCATCTCCTGCATTACAGCAATGACCAGCATAGCCAGCCTGTGACCCATCTGCTGAGGTATGTGCTATTAAGTATCAACTACTTCAGCAGGCAGGTATTTGGCAGTTTCTCCCCACTACCACCCGGGAATGCTGTCTCCCAGCTCCTCACGTGGGTCAACAGGAGGAAGAGCAGCCCATCAGTCTAAACACATATAGAACACAACCCAAAGGAGGCAGCAGTGAGGGATGAAGCGAGCTGTAGGCACTTTTTGACATAGTTTTTTTTCTACAAAACCAACGCTTCATGGTCTGGAGACCACCATCTTCCCACCCCTTCCCTCCACCACATCCTCCACACACAGTTTCAGTAATCTAAAAAGGCTCCTTGCTTAACTCTTTAAAAGGGAACAGCCACATAAATCTGGTCATATCAATTACCAGTTGACAAAATACAGAAAAATACTACAAGTAAAATAGATCAAACTTTTTACTATCAAACAGGACAGTAACTTTTGGTACTGTCCATCCATCCATCATCCCCTAGTTAGCTTATACAAGTCTGATTTTTCTAAGACCCCACTTATAATCTCATGGCACTACAAATGACACATGAAGCCCTATTCAAACAGATGAAACTGCAAAGAAAAAGTGGTTGGGTTTGGTGTTAAGACCTAACTCAACCACAAGCCTTGTTTATGAAGAAAACAGGCAAAAATTCAATGTGTCACATGACAGATGTGTGCAAGATCAGAATTAGCACACAAGAATCCCTTCAAGTACATGAGCAATATTTTCTGCAGACCAGTTTAACCCTTGAAATTGTCCCCCACCTCTGTTAGTAAGGATAGTGAGGCTCAAGGAAGACTTAGAGTAAGTGCTCAAACACACAGATGGTTGTGGTGAAAACATCTGTATTAGTAGACAGTTTAAGTGAATAGAGTAGAAACATTTCAACACATACTAATTTATTCAAACTTTGTAGAAGCTCTTTCTAAGTGATCTAAAGCAAGCTACTACTTGGAAGCAATAAAATTCCCCAAGGTTTTCCTTTCCTCAATAACAGTCAGGTTTGTTTTTTTAAACTGTATTGCAGTGTAAGTACTATAAAAGCTACTAAGTCTTTCACACTTGTCACCATCATGATGTCCACAATGAAATCATGCTTAGTTTGAAAAGACTTTCTCTGGACAGGGAGTTTAAATAGAGCTCCTCTGATGGAGTCTCTAACCTCCCCCAAAACAAACAATGAGAGAATATAGTTTATAATCTAAACTGAATTTTCTAAGAAACAACTTGCATGTTAGGCATGACTAAGAAATAGGAACATGCTTCCATCTTGATGTCTCAAGTAAGCATATAAGAATTTGTATTCAAGGACTTCTAGGCGTACAACATGTATCTGAACAAATTAAGCTCCTTATCAAGGCCAAGCTCCAGTAGCAAGATTTTTGTTTGATTGGTTTTGAATCAAACATATGTTCAACATTACTGAGAGATACATAAACTGGTTTGAGCCCTGAACTTTTTACCTAGATACATGCTACCTGAAAATCTCAGTTCTGTCTCTAACTTTATTTTGCGCTAGCAAAATAGAGATGTTCAGGCACATAAGTATCAACCCAGGAGCACAATCAAGTGTGACATCTCTACAATGGTCTTCTGAATGGGACATTTTATGGCATTCTAAGTGATGTGCACTTTTTATAGTTTATCACACAAATCTATGTTACTGATTAATTAATTCTTGTTTGGAAAAGCATAACATTCTGTTAAGCTGCCAAGATGCTCAAAGTTAAACACATGTGTAACAACAACTACAATGTAATGAGAACATACATTATGACAGTACAGGTAATAACGGGATTTGTCTCAGCTTTAGTGAGGTCACACTGAAGTTTCACCATAATGAGACTGTTCATTATGAACTGCCTTCATAAGAAATACTTGGGTATGTACACTGCTTTCCTAAGAGAACAGAAATGAACAGCTACAGTGAAGTACAAACAAAACCATTTCATTAGTGGCACTCAGCGTTACACCAGCATGACACTAACAATGCATGTCACAGGCTAAACGTGCAAGCTTGATTTGCCTATGCTCAACACTTAAGTTTCTCCTCTCACAACTGAAAGAACTGTGTCAGGTACAGTGTATAAGCAAATACCATTAGCGTGGAATTCATCTGTTCATACTTATGGTACCAGAAAACCCTGTGGCCCAAATCACAGAATCACCAAGGTTGGAAGAGACCTCGAAGATCATCAAGTCCAACCTGTCACCACAGACCCCATGACTAGACCATGGCACCAAGTGCCACATCCAGTCCCCTCTTGAACACCTCCAGGGATGGTGACTCCACCTCCCTGGGCAGCCTATTCCAATGGCAAATGACTCTCTTGGTGAAGAACCTTCTCCTCACCTCAAGTCTAAACTTCCCCTGGCACAGCTTGAGACTGGGTCCTTTTGTTCTGGTGCTGGTTGCTAGAGAGATCAACTCCCTCCTGGCTACAACCACCCTTCAGGTAGTTGTAGAGAGCAATAAGGTCTCCCCTGAGCCTCCTCTTCTCCAGACTAAACAACCCCAGCTCCCTCAGCCTCTCCTCAAAGGGCTTGTGCTCAAGGCCTCTCCCCAGCCTTGTTGCCCTTCTCTGGACACGTTCAAGTGTTTCAATATCCTTCTTAAACTGAGGGGCACAGAACTGGACACAGTGCAGAGTACAGGGGCACAATGACTTCCCCGCTCCAGCTGGCCACACTATTCTTGATGCAGGCCAGGATAAATGACCTATTATATTTGGTTTGCATAGCTTGCATGGTTTACCCTAACATAAAATATTAGATGTTCACTGAATGAAAGGATATGACTTTAGCTGAAGTGAATGAACTCAAAGATCATGACTTAGGATTCCTCCCTGTGAATGAATGTTCTTCACTATAGATGTTATAGATAATATAGTGTTTGAAGCTTATGAAAAAGGTCTCTGTACTTATTGTCACAAAGAAGCAAGTGAAACATCGCACCAAGGGACAGGTCCTCGAAAAAAATGCAATATGGCCACTGATGCATAACTGTCTTTTGCTTTAAAATCACTTTATCTTCTACCACATCTGTCAGTTGCACACATACACCTGTTATAATCAGACTTCAAAAGAAGTTGACGCAGTGACTGTAATGTGTGTGTATCCAACCCCGAAACATTCTTCAAGGCAAAGAGATCCATACAGCATTAGACTACCCTGTCAAGGCCAAACCACAGTCATACACAGCCACCAAGAGACAAGATAGGTGGAGAGGTGTACCAGCACTATCCACTTACCTTCTTTATTAAGCCTCATAACCTCCCTGTTTTTTCCACCCTCTTTTCCAGTCTCTTCTAGATCCACACCTGCAGAAGAGAAGCAGAGTCAGGAAGCATCGAGGGGCCAGAGGTGTGCATTTATTGTTCAGCGAGGGGAGGGAGAGAGGTGAGGAGGTGAGCAGTGTTTCTACTTGCAACAGCAGAAGCACAATGGTCAGAGCATCTGCCAGAGAGCGGAACGCCCGGGCCCCCGCAGCAGCTCCCTCCAGGCCCCCGCGCAGCATTCTTCGGCCCCTCTGCGCCGCGCATCCGCCCCCTTCCCCCACCGCGGCTCCGGCCCAGCGGCGGAGCCCGCGCTGCGGGGCAGCGGCACGGCGCGGCGTGCGCCAGCGCCTCCCGCACACATGGCACCGGGGGCTCGGCGCGTCAGCTGTGCGCCCGGAGGGGCGGCACCTCCCGTCGAGCGGCTCGACCCCGGGAGGCGCGAGGGGTGGGGAACCACGGCCCTGCCGGGCCCCCGACCCCTGGCCCCGCCGCCCGTGCGTGCGCTCCGGGGGAGGGGAGCGGCGTGCCGAGCCGCGAGCCGGTCCCTGCCCTTACTGTGCGGGGGGCGGCGCCGTGCGCGTGCGGGGGGGCGGCCTCCCGCACCCAGGCGGCCCAGGGCTGGCCCAGGAACGCCTCGGGACTGGGCACGGGCCGCTCCAGGGCCGCCATGGCGCCGCGCCTGCTCCTGCCTCCTTGTTGCTTTTCCCGTTTCCTTCGGCGGCGGCGGCGGCGAGCGAGCGAGCGAGACACGGGATTCGAGAACGCCGCACGTCATCCTCGGGACGTTCCGCCGCCCACACGGGGGTAGTGTCAGCCCCTGCTCCCTATCAGATCGGGCTCCCCGCCGCCCAGCGCGCATGCTCGCGCCCCCGCGCCTGCGCGTTGCGCCCCGCGACGCCGCCGGCAGCCGGGCCTGCCGCCCGGCCCGAACCGGGCGTGGGATCCGTTGCGGTGGGGCGCTTTCCGGCTGCGCCCCCGTGCAGTGTCGCCCCTCGGTCCGGCTCGGTTTGGCCTGGACCGGCTCGGCCGACCAGGCCCGGCGCAGTGAAGGCGCCACCGCGCGCAGCGGAGCGGGACCCGCGGCCGGAGAGCCTCATCGGGAAAGGCAGCCGCTGGGTTTGCGCACCCTGGGGTTACGCGCCCCGCGTCTCGCAGCGCCCCGCAGTAAGTCCCAGGGACGCGCTTTCGGTAATAGCCGTACGGGCCGCTCGGCCCGGAAACGGCCCTAGGCTGCGGTGTCGGAGCCCTCCCTCCCCCTGACTGCTTCCAGCTGCGCTCCTGTGGATCACCTATAACCACAGCCATTTTGTTGTCCAAATACTGCCTGATCTGTGTCTGAGCACAGGCTCATTCTGTTTGCAAATGATTCTCTTTTTTTGTTTTGTGTTCTAGGCTATGATTCAGCGGCTCTGGACTCACAGGAGGTCCTGCTCTTCTCATAATACCAAGGCTTTCATCTTGCTATATACAACTTAGGGGTTGTACGTGCTTTTCATTTAATTTTAAGACTCTCATTTTTTGTTTATTTTGGTAAAAATAGAAAATAACACTACAATGAGTATTTGCGTACTACCTATTTTGGGTAGCCAGTTACAGCAAAAGCCTATTGCTCCAGCTCACACAACTGAAGTCAAACATAAACACCACTGGTGAAGGACTGGGTTTCATTTAGGCAACCTCACTTGACCCCACATGCAGCATCTTTTACACAGCTAGACAGCCCTAGCAGGAGTACTGGCAGTTGAAGTTTGTGGTTCAACAGACACTTCCTTGGAGTGGTGGTGTGGGCTTTACATAGTCCCATCCTACCTCTCTTCCCAGTCACCTGTTTAAGGCCCTTTGTCACCATTCAGTTTTTACTGTTTCAAACTGTGTGGGACAGCTCTGAAGCACAGCATGGAGTTAATGTAGACGCAAGTGTAAACAGTATTTAAGGCCTGCTCAAGGGTTGGAGCAGTGGACAGAGGAACAGGATAGGAGTTGCTGAAGTCAGCGCTGCTGCCTGCAGAAAGGTACATGGTACTACAGTCTGTGGTGGAACTGAGGAAATTGCTTACAAGCTCATTAAGATTTCAGTGTTAAAATGGATAAAGGTTTGGGGCAAAGGACAAACACCCTTTTCACTTACCTACACTCTCAACAGATGCAGTATTAAATACAGATAGTGTTCACACTCCACCAAAAAGCAGCTGGAAAATACAAGTTTCATCCTAAATACCTGAAGGCAAATCTGGGAGCTTTTATGCTGAAGGGCTTGTCCAGAGTGCCTCCACTCATGTAACATTAGCTCGTGGAACTACAGGAATACGAAACAAGCAGACTCACTAAGGTGTGCCTCAGGAGGCAAACAGTCATATGCAGGAGGCTTACTAGCAACCACTCTGAAGTAGCCATAAGATGACCTTAATAAGACCTTAAATACCCTATACATGGGATTTCCAGAATCAGGAAGGGTAGTCATAATAAAATGGTACAAGACTATTCTGTAAGTACAGTTCTAGCCACCAGTTTAAATAAATACTCCTACAAAATAGTGTGTAAAGGGTTATCAGAATGATCAGAGGAATTGCGTGTCTGTCATATGAGAAGAGCTTGACTTAGTCTAGCAAATTTCAGTAGGGAATTGATATGACTGATACATATAAAGAGACCTAATCATCCCTGAGGAAGAAAAAATTAAGAATGGATATGAACTGCTTTGCTGAGGTTGAAAGCCCTTCTCACCTGTATGTAAAACTCTTTTTGGTCAGGAATAGCATGATGGAATTCTTCAGGAAAAATTATAAATGGCATGAAGTTAATAGTCAACCATGTTTGGCACCTGTGCTCAAATTCACTGCAAGATAGTGAGCAAAAGTTAACACTGCACAGCTTATACTATAACACTTCTGTAATTACCCAAGATGTATCTGGAGAGAAGATACATAAGAAAGGCACGTGAGCACCTAGGGAATCCCCATCAATGAAAATTGATGTAAGATTTCAGGCAAGTATATGTGGATGAAAATCTGGCTAGTTATTAATCACCTCCATAGGATATAGAAGCAATAAAGCAATCCCTAACCACATAACTGAAGGGAAACTTTTCTACAAGCTGCACAAAAGCATAAATAAACTTTCCAAATGTAATGTGGCAGTAATCTGCATGCTGCTTACCATTCTGCAGAACTACAGTCTAGGCTCTGACAGACTACGGGAAGGAAAGCTAGTATGAAATCAAAGATGTACCAGTTCCTTCCTAAAAAGAAACAATCCAGTGATTTGCAGTTTTACAGAATGGTTTTCATAGATTTCCCGAAGGATTTCCTCCTCCCTGCCATATGTATTCAAGAGCAGCATTGTTGTTAAACAAATAGGTCCACAATCAACAGAAGAGGTACGTCTGACTTTCCATTGATCAGCATCCTTTGGTTGGAAAGTTCGAGTTCTGCGTTCCTCGTGACCTGCACCAGGGAATGAGCCCCCTACCCTCAGCAAACTACAGGGCTGTAGTTGTAGGATGCGAGTCCTGAAGCTGCAGAAAATTAGCCTCTTTTCTGTGCCAGGGCTCCTCCCCAAGAACACCACTATCAGTTCAGATTGGAGCCAAATCAGAGTAGCGTATGTGGCATGGACAACTGTGCATTATGCTCTAGAGCCCTTTAGTGAAATAGGAAGAGAGCTCACCCAACATTGTGGAAGTTTTTCCTGTGCTTTGAAATATACATAGCTCACTGTTGTGAATGCGAACTTGGGCTGCGGCTTTACTGTAGCAAGAGCATTCAGATGATTTCCTTACATTTCCTGGCATCTGCCTTCCTCTTTCAAATTTTTTATATTAATCAATGGATCCAAAAGGGTGGAGAAGAAAAAAAAAAAAAAAAAAAAAAAAAAGAAAAAGAAAGGCACAAACATGCTCACAGATGACTTGTTTCCATAGGAAATGTGTCAAGAACCCTGTATATGAAAGCACAGATTAAACATCCTCTGTTTCTTTCCCACCTGCTCACCAATACAGAAATTGAATTGTTTTATGCCTTGAACAAGTCACTCTGCCATAAAAAAAATAAGTCAGTCCGGAAAGGTACATTTTTCCCTCCCCAGTCCCTCTGGATCTTGTTTTATGTCAACTGCCAAGTAGAGGTTTCCTATTACTCTGTGGTTTTTCAGAGCTTTGGTTGCAACTTCTAAATACTACATGGAATTTAAGAAGTAAACTATAAGCAAGTTATAAGTAGCAAGGTATGCACAAAGCCTTTAATCTTGTTAATCCAGGTCTTTTAATAAGATGATCTCCAAATGCAAGTTTTCTCCTAAGTAATCAGGAGATATAAATCATATGTTCCTATATCTACATACTGGAATTATAGTTAAAGACTTGGGTTTTAACTTGACAGGAAACGTTGCGACATTTAAAAGAGATCCGAAACTCTGTATCTGTCTTTGGCTCACATGGAGATTAGTCCAGCATTTATATAACTCCCAGGTTCTGATGTTAAGAGAGAACAAACTAAACAAGCAGTTCTCAAATATGGCTATCAGGAGCATCAAGGAACGTCATCTGTAGTCACCATGTACAAGTAAATAATGACTTGATTCCATTTCAGCTCCACTGTCAAGATGCTGAGAAACTATTGTGCATTTGCTGAAGGTGCATCTGTAGTCACAGCAGCAAAAATTTGTTGCACTGTGCTTTACATCATATATACCTGGCAATATGTGCACCAGATGGCTTTAAATGGACTACAAAAGTATTACAAAAAAACTAGCTGTATGAGGCTTCAGTATTATATCAGAATTATAAACATATGATGTTCTTGTGACAAGATCATTATGATTGAGACAGTTTGGCGAGAGATTCTTTAGTACTTCTCAGGATCCTATTTTGCAATGGATTTACTACAATGGTGGTTTATCTTATATAGCAGAAATTCTTACATAGCAGTTTTATGATAAGCCAAGGTATCTACTTCGGTGGGAATGGAACAGTAAATGACTGTCTTAAAAGACTGTCTTAAAGACAGGTGGTGATGGAGTTTGCATAAGAAAAGCAGCAACAAGCTATCTGGCTGTCAGTCACAGAAATACAAAAATTTCAATCCACTTCCAGGATTTTGAGAAGTGTAAAACTAATGTATATGTCGACTTGTGTGCAAATTATTTTTATAGTGGATTTTTACACTCTTGCTAATTTTAACCTGTAGCTTATCCTTCTGTAGTCCCTTTTTCCTCTGCATCTCAGGGGGAAAGATACCGGAGAACTTCATATTGAGAAGATGCAAAGCCCACCAGGTAGATACTCCTGACTTTCTCTGGTGAAAGTGATTGTGAAAAACTTTTTTTTTTTTTTTTTTTTTTAACTTACAGTGTAGCATCCTAATCTGCTATATGATAAAGTAGCTAAATTCATTAAACATAACAGATACTTCAAAAGCCCTGCATCTATGCATACAGGATGGTCATTTAAATAGCTCAGCACTTAGCAACACGGATTGTTGTTCCAGCCAACATGGATTTAGGAGGGGCAGGTCCTGTCTCTCCAACCTGATCTCCTTCTATGATCAGGTGACCTGCCTGGTGGATGTGGGGAGGCCTGTGGATGTGGTCTACCTGGACTTCAGCAAGGCCTTTGACACCATCCCCCACAGCAAACTCCTGGCTAAGCTGTCAGCTTGTGGCTTGGGCAGCAACACTCTGCGCTGGGTTAGGAACTGGCTGGAGGGCCGGGCCCAGAGAGTGGTGGTGAATGGTGCCACCTCCAGCTGGAGGCCAGTCACCAGTGGCGCCCCCAGGGATCAGTGCTGGGCCCCATCCTCTTCAATGTCTTCATTGATGATCTGGATGAGGGGATTGAGACAGTCATCAGCAAATTTGCAGATGACACCAAGTTGGGAGCAGGTGTTGGTCAGTTAGAGGGTTGAAGGGCCCTGCAGAGGGACCTCGACTGACTGGACAGATGGGCAGAGTCCAACGGGATGGCATTCAACAAGTCCAAGTGCCGGGTGCTGCACTTTGGCCACAACAACCCCATGCAGAGCTACAGGCTGGGGTCGGAGTGGCTGGAGAGCTGCCAAACAGAGAGGGACCTGGGGATGCTGATCGACAGCTGCCTAAACATGAGCCAGCAGTGTGCCCAGGTGGCCAAGAAGGCCAAGGGCATCCTGGCCTGCATTAGGAATAGTGTGGCCAGCAGGAGCAGGGAGGTCATTGTGCCCCTGTACTCTGCTTTGGTTAGGCCACACCTTGAGTCCTGTGTCCAGTTCTGGGCCCCTCAGTTTAAGAAGGACATCGAGACACTTGAATGTGTCCAGAGAAGGGCAACAAGGCTGGTGAGAGGCCTTGAGCACAAGCCCTATGAGGAGACGCTGAGGGAGCTGGGGTTGTTTAGCCTGGAGAAGAGGAGCCTCAGGGGCGACCTCATTGCTCTCTACAACTACCTGAAAGGTGGTTGTAGCCAGGAAGGGGTTGGCCTCTTCTCTCTAGCAACCAGCACCAGAACAAGGGGACACAGTCTCAAGCTGCACCAGGGGAAGTTTAGACTTGAGGTGAGGAGAAAGTTCTTCACCAAGAGAGTCATTCACCATTGGAATGTGCTGCCTGGGGAGGTGGTGGAGTCACCGTCCCTGGAGGTGTTCAAGAGGGGACTGGACGTGGCACTTGGTGCCATGGTCTAGTCATGGGGTCTGTGGTGACAGGTTGGACTTGATGATCTTCGAGGTCTCTTCCAACCTTAGTGATACTGTGATACTGTGATACTGTGTAACACAAATATTAAAGCCATTATGAGCCTTAGAGCCACACTGGCCAGAAATTCGGTCCCTGTACTATTTCTTGCCTCTTTGTAATTTCAGAAGGTGTCTAAAACAGCATGTCAGTGCCATCATAAAAGATTAGCTATAAAACTGTGTTAAATAAACACTTGTAGCAGAGGAATCTAATTTAATGTCCTCTGAAATAACAAGAAAAAGAAGTCTAAATTAAGCCTTTGGTTCCATTTTGGCCAATGAAGCCAGCACTTAAAAAAAGAAACAGAAAAATGGAGAACTGCAAAATAAAGTGAGATACTGTTGTAATTCTAACAAAAGCATGTTTCTCACACAAGTGTTGCAAATTGCTCTGCCCAAATCAAAACAATGCTTGAAGAACTATGGTAGCACTAATCAGATGAAACAGTAAATCTAAAGAGAGGTGTGCTGCACAGATCTATGAAGAGAAAATTCACAGTAAGATAAATTATTACAGTGAAATCTGGAAAGTTTAAAGAAAAAATGCTACCAAAAAAGGGCCATTAACTAGAGGTAGAAAACAACAGTTGCTACGTATTTCAAACCCAAAAGAATTATGCAAGCACTGTGAAAAAATAAAGTACATGTCCTTTGGTTCCTTATTCTAAACAGTTTTGCTCAGGCATTGGTTATAGTGTAAATACTCTGACATTGCACTGTCCTTCAGCCAATCTATCCTACTTTTCAAGGGGACAATTTCTCTTACCTACTCTATTACCACAGCTGGAGTGTTTCCAATACCAAACTGGTAACAGTAACCATCAGTGTATCACAGGACTGCTTTGTGTAGCGTAGACATGCATCTTCACTGCATGTGGGGACTTACCAATTGCTTTTAAGTAGCAAACCAGTTTCATTAGTTTTACCTGCAACAGTTTCAGGTATGGATGAGGCTCTGGCCAGCCTGATCTAGTGTGGGGTGTCCCTGCCCATGGCAGGGGGGTTGGAACTGGATGATCCTTGTGGTCCCTTCCAACCCTGACTGATTCTATGATTCTATGATTCTATGATTATCCAGGAGCTGAGAGTTCATTTCAGACATACAACTGTCAAAAGATTCCAGAACCTCAAGGTGTGATTAGAGCCAGTTTTTGAAAGCAGAGAGGCCAGGTCCTCCCTGCTACTGACGGATTTAGGGCCCAAATATAACCTCTGAAGGCACCATAGTTTGATCCTTACTCAAAACTCTTGTCTGGAGGTCAGGCTGAAGTAAAATTGAGTATCTCCCAAATACTGAAGGCCAGCCCATCCAGGCTGAAATATGAAAAAACAATGGAACAAAAACCAGTTACTATACACAAACTCCTCTTCCTCCTTGTGTGGAACTGGAATTTTATTGTACATGTACTAAATCTGAGCACCTTCATTCTTACTTGAACTCGTATACGTATTTGCACTGAAGGACTCTATCACAATCTGATAATATGATGCTTGATTTTCCTTTTGTGCTAAGAACTTTATCTCTTGGTATTGCATCTACTAGTGACTTCAAAATCTGTTAGAGTTGTAGCCTGTGAAACAGAAAAGCTACAAAATCAGAATGCTTTAGGCATAGTGAGCTGAAAAATCTCACAGAAGATTATCTGTTTAAGCATATTTTGCCTGTCACTTGTCAATGGCAAGAGGGGTCGACTCTTATCTTTACAGGAACAGTGGAGCATTTTTTTCCTGTGCCCTCACACATAATCATAATTGGTGTAGTCAAATCTATTAATAGCAGAAGATGTGGCATTTTACTGAACTATGTATTTGCGTCACAGTAGAGCTGAGCACTATTAAATATTTCTAAAGTTGTTTTTACTGATGGGGCAAAATACATCATGATGTTATAAACAACTACAAATCTGAAGTTAGAAGCCATATGCAAACAGAGCGAGTTATGGTGGTGAAAAGACTTAACAACAGTCCCTTGACAGACACAGCATTTAATACCAGTACAATACAAATCCCCTTGAAATGGACAGATAACCCTATATTGGAATGGTCTTGTTTTGAGAACTCATGGGTACACAGAGTCATGAACAAGTGTATTCTGGAGTTAAAGACCATCACTAGGTCTTGGAAGTGCTCATGTGAGGGTGAATACCTCCATTTATTCAGGGCTTAATATTTTTGCCTGTGGAAATTTTTACCTCATCTGACAAAACCTCCTCAGTCTGTCTTTGTCAATCTGAATCTTGATGTAGCCAACTGTTCTGTTCAGTTATCACTGGTATAAGAGTCTAAGAGCTTGCTGTATCAGCCATGGGATCATTGGTCCTAGATTTTGCAAAATTTCCTGCACTCATTTTTAAAACAACAGCAGATAATTATGGCAGATATCACAGACATCACTGTCTTAATCAGCTCCAATAGATGTTTTAAAAACATTTCCATATTAAAACCCTTAGTTACTTCAGGATTGGTGAAATACTATCCTTCCTATTGTCTCCTGCCCTCAGTGTATCCTCTGGGTACCTCTAACAGGCAGTATTTCCCTCTTTCTTGCTGCTTCTTGGTCTTCAACTGCCTGTCTCACCCATCTCACTGCTCCAGCTAGTTTGCTGGGCTGCCTTTCTAATGACTGCCCCTACAGCTATCTAGACTTTGCCAAGGCTTCAAAAGAATTGTACAGCAAAAACATCTATTCCATCAAATTAGAAACATGTCTGGAAAGATGGTTGAACATTAATAAGAAGTTCCATTGATATGCCATGTCAATGTTAAGTAATGCTTATGTTACTGTCATTTTACTTTCCTTTCCTCCTGTCCTCTCAATCATGACAACTTGGGATCTAACAGTCAGAAGTGTGGCCCTGTAACATGCCTCTTATTCTAAAAGAACACAAATAAGATGACCTGAGCACACTATAGAAATTATTGGAGTGGCAAAAGGTAAACAACAGTACACATGTGATCTTGAGTGATTCATTTATATCCATCCCTTGCTGTCAGCACAAGTAGCCATACATCACAGTATCACAGTATCACTAAGGTTGGAAGAGACCTCGAAGATCATCGAGTCCAACCTGTCACCACAGACCCCATGACTAGACCATGGCACCAAGTGCCACGTCCAGTCCCCTCTTGAACGCCTCCAGGGACGGTGACTCCACCACCTCCCCGGGCAGCCCATTCCAATGGTGAATGACTCTCTCGGTGAAGAACTTTCTCCTCACCTCCAGCCTAAACTTCCCCTGGTGCAGCTTGAGACTGTGTCCCCTTGTTCTGGTGCTGGTTGCTAGAGAGAGGAGGCCAACCCCTTCCTGGCTACAACCCCCCTTCAGGTAGTTGTAGAGAGCAATGAGATCTCCCCTGAGCCTCCTCTTCTCCAGGCTAAACAACCCCAGCTCCCTCAGCGTCTCCTCATAAGGCTTGTGCTCAAGGCCTCTCCCCAGCCTTTGTTGCCCTTCTCTGGACACGTTCAAGTGTCTCAATGTCCTTCTGAAACTGAGGGGCCCAGAACTGGACACAGGACTCAAGGTGTGGCCTAACCAAAGCAGTGTACAGGGGCACAATGACCTCCCTGCTCCTGCTGGCCACACCATTCCTAATGCAGGCCAGGATGCCCTTGGCCTTCTTGGCCACCTGGGCACACTGCTGGCTCATGTTCAGGCAGCTGTCAATCAGCACCCCCAGGTCCCTCTGTGTTTGGCAGCTCTCCAGCCACTCCGACCCCAGCCTGTAGCTCTGCATGGGGTTGTTGTGGCCAAAGTGCAGCACCTGGCACTTGGACTTGTTGAATGCCATCCCGTTGGACTCAATGAGATGATAGAAGTTTTTCATCTTTTCTACCCATTTGCTTCCCTCTTCTTGTTACCTAAGTAGCAGGAGTCAACAGTTGTTAGTGAGGTAAGATACAGAATCTTATACATCTTCTTGTTCCTCAGGAATTTTGGAATGAATGTCTCAGTCTCTCTAAGAGACCCTAATACCCTGAATGTAAATTTTGAAAGAGGAATTTCTCCAAATAATTATAGCTTAAATGCTGAATTCCATACATGGGGTTTTTGGGGTTTTTTTTGGGTGCACATTGCATACATGCTTTAAGAGATTTCTTTTTTTATGGTTGCTATGGTAAAAAGCAGCTCCCGGTCCTCTTACTTAAAACACATGAACTGCAATTAACTGTTTAATGTTGTAACATACAACAGCTCTAGTAACACCTTAACGGCTTTGAGCATGACACTTCATCATCTCAGCAGATGGTGATTTTTGGCATTCTGTGTTTTCAGTTTATTCTCCTTTATAATTCTTGCCATTATATCTTTTGACAAATGCTCTGGAATAACTGGAGTTACCATCCTTGCATTTCTTCTCCAGTAGAGCAACAGCAAAATTATTCTAACAGATGGGATGTTTAGTGACTGTTTCTTTGTACTGTACAAAGTACAAGTATATTTCAAATACTTTACACATCAAAGAGCAGAAGGTTTGCTGTTTCATGGATGAAGAGTATTTTCCTCATGATCCCACACATCCAATCCCACAAAAAACACAACCAACTTGCAGAGAAGGAAAAGGTGGAATGCAAATACTTATCCTTGTTTTCTCCCCGGCTAGGGTTATCTGGTCCTTTCAGATGCCAGCAGAATGAATGGATTACGATGATGATAAGCTTATCTCTTTGTCAGAGATGGTAATACCACCATCTAACTAATACTCAAAGGCCTTTGTTAGAGCAGCACAAGTCATACACAGAAGAGCCCACATCCATAAGTGAGCACATCTGCACATCTGCCATATATTGTGTAGAAGTAACCAAACAAAACTCTGAGGGATTTGAAACCTGGAGTCAAATGTAGTGAGCTCAGCTCAGAAATGTTTAGAATGTTAAAAAGGGACATATAAAATTTGATGTATAAATTACAATTCCTGTATTAGTCATAGTTATTATATCCCAAATCTCACATTTCCTCATCTCTCCACCCTCCCTTTGCTCGCAAGTAGTTTTTTTAAACAGAACAAAATGCCAGAGAAAAAGTTTAATTAATTATCATTTTACAAATCCTCCACAGTATTTATTCAAATGATTGGCAAATTGCAGGAAGTTCATCCATCCCTGAAAGAGAAGTTTTATAAACAAATCTGGCAACAAATTTATTTTAACAGCAGTAGCCCTGATAACCTGTCAAGATGTAGTTTGCTTCTGACACTCGATTAAATTCTTTTTGCTTAAGAATAGAAAGTAATTTGCTACAAACAACCCATTTAGTTGGGACATGGTGACTGCCCCTCTGGTACTTCACAGAGCATTTGATTCAGCAGAAAATGCTAATACTATAATGTTTAGCATATTTATTATTTTTTTTAACAGAAAAAGAAAAGGCTAAATTTCTGTAATCACAAAACAGCAACCATTCTAGAGGTTTAAGTGTTTGTGAAATCCACTTATAGTCTCTTCTGCAACCTGGACCAGCATTAGTCCACAACCACTGGACATAAAAGAAGAGAGTGGCTTAAGCTGCGGTTCCACAGGCACTTCCTTGCCTAGATCCCTTATTTCCTGGAAGTTTGTTCCTGGCTGCATTATCCACTTGCTCAGTTCCTATCCAGCACCAATACATGGATCCAGTTCCCTCTGTGGCAACACCAGCAGGTTTGTGGTCACATTAGCCACATTAGCCCAAACTGAGATGAAAAATTTGAGTGGACTATGCATCTTAGCCTGGTTTTGTAGAAAAAAAAAATGATAAAAAGAATGTTTGGGCTCTGAAAAATGGTTTATACAAGACAACAGTCTCAGAGGTTTGCAAAAGTAAAATGGCTAAAATCCGCTGCCTGCCATTGGCATAAATGGAAATAAAATGTATATCAGTGCTGCTGTTAGACATGTATGGTCATCACCTTTCCTTCCATTAAGACTGGCCATCCAACTGAACTGCTGGGTGTGAGAAGATTTTAGGGTGTCCATCTCTGGAATCTGAAAGAGAGGCAAGTCATCTCACTGCTGCCTCTTAGCTTGGGGAAAAAAACCCAAACTTGTTAATTTATGTCTTGGATTCAAAAAGCTGCACATCTTGGGGTGAAGGCTCAGCCAGCACAAGTGTTGGTAGAACTATGATGGTTTGTACTAGCGGATAAAGTGTACATCCTTCCTGCCACTTTCCCAGCTCCCTCAAACCTAGAAGGCTGAGCTTCCCCTCCATGCTGGATCCAGCTCTAGGCAGGTATGCAGCTTCTTAAGTATGGCAGTTAAAATACCAATAATAGGCTGGGTTTATGATAAATCTATCTGACAGGTGTCCCCATGGATTAAGAGGTATGGGGGAATAGCAGAATTTGCTGCCAGCTTCTTGGTACTTATTTCTGGAAGCTGTTCGCTTAGGGTTTTGTTGTTGAGATGATAAGAGTGAGCTTTATAAAGTCATATAACTTTATCACAGTCTCACAGTATCACAGTATCACTAAGGTTGGAAGAGACCTTGAAGATCATTGAGTCCAACCTGTCACCACAGACCCCATGATTAGATCATGGCACGAAGTGCCACATCCAATCCCCTCTTGAACACCTCCAGGGATGGCGACTCCACCACCTCCCCGGGCAGCACATTCCAATAGTGAATGACTCTCTCAGTGAAGAACTTTCTCCTCACCTCGAGCCTAAACTTCCCCTGGCACAGCTTGAGACTGTGTCCCCTTGTTCTGGTGCTGGTTGCTAGAGAGAAGAGACCAACCCCTTCCTGGGTACAACCACCCTTCAGGTAGTTGTAGAGAGCAATGAGGTCGCCCCTGAGCCTCCTCTTCTCCAGGCTAAACAATCCCATCTCCCTCAGCCTCTCCTCATAGGGCTTGTGCTCAAGGCCTCTCCCCAGCCTTGTTGCCCTTCTCTGGACACGTTCAAGTGTCTCAATGTCCTTCTTAAACTGAGGGGCCCAGAGCTGGACACAGGACTCAAGGTGTGGCCTAACCAAAGCAGTGTACAGGGGCACAATGACCTCCCTGCTCCTGCTGGCCACACTATTCCTAATGCAGGCCAGGATGCCCTTGGCCTTCTTGGCCACCTGGGCACACTGCTGGCTCATGTTCAGGCAGCTGTCAATCAGCACCCCCAGGTCCCTCTCTGTTTGGCAGCTCTCCAGCCACTCCGACCCCAGCCTGTAGCTCTGCATGGGGTTGTTGTGGCCAAAGTGCAGCACCTGGCACTTGGACTTGTTGAATGCCATCCCGTTGCACTCTGCCCATCTGTCCAGTTGGTCGAGGTCCCTCTGCAGGGCCCTTCAACCCTCTAACTGACCAACATCTGCTCCCAACTTGGTGTCATCTGCAAATTTGCTGATGACTGTCTCAATCCCCTCATCCAGATCATCAATGAAGACATTGAAGAGGATGGGGCCCAGCACTGATCCCTGGGGGACGCCACTGGTGACTGGCCTCCAGCTGGAGGTGGCACCATTCACCACCACTCTCTGGGCCCGGCCCTCCAGCCAGTTCCTAACCCAGCGCAGAGTGCTGCTGCCCAAGCCACGAGCTGACAGCTTAGCCAGCAGTTTGCTGTGGGGGATGGTGTCAAAGGCCTTGCTGAAGTCCAGGTAGACCACATCCACAGGCCTCCCCACATCCACCAGGTGGGTCACCTGATCATAGAAGGAGATCAGGTTGGAGAGGCAGGACCTGCCCTTCCTGAATCCATGTTGGCTGGACCTGAGCCCTTGGCCATCCTGCAGGTGCGCAGTTATTGCCGCCAGGATAATCTGCTCCATCATTTTCCCTGGCACTGAGGTCAGGCTGCCAGGCCTGGAGTTTCCGGGTTCCTCCATCCGACCCTTCTTGTGGATGGGGACCACACTGGCCAGTTTCCAGTCATCTGGGACACAGCACTACTATTTTGAGCTGTTTTATTTCCTAAATAGTTCCTCATTTGCGGGAACTTGTTACACATATTTTGTAGAATATTTAAAATCAGTGTTTTTAAAAAAAGGGAATAAAAAAATCCCCTGTAAGAATTTATCTTTGATGCTGTGAAATAATTAATTTTTATAATATAGGCAAATAAATTTAGCAACCTCTTGCTTAATTTGGATTCATGCTACTTAAAATAAAATGGAAGTGGTGAGTGTCTCAAATATTCTAGCCCTTCTCAGATGGAGAATAATGTTCTTTTACATGATTGAGTCTGATTCCATCTGTGATTTTTTTCCTTTTCTTTATATGGTTAGCAGATGGAAATAGTGGGAAAGTCACAACCACAAGCAATAACATGGCAATGAACTCAGAGGTACTGGTGGAACATTTAAGTAATTTTAAATGTGTGTGTGTGTATATATATATATGTATAACATTTCTGGTTTGAAAATCTGGAGTGTTTGCAGCTGGAAGATTTGATTTCTTAATTGGTTTTGGTTTCAAATTGCTTTTGAAAATTAACCACTGCTTTGAATCTGTTCCAGATAGGCAATGACTGAAAATTTTTGTAATCTGGCACATATTTGGCAGCATAGATAAAAGTGAGTTGATAGCCTCACTAAAACATATCTCAACATATCTCAAAGATATGCACTAATTAAAAGGACCTTCTATCTCTAGCTCAGCAGGGTCTTGGCTGAAAGGAACTGAACTGCTCAGGCACTCCCGAAGGGCTCTTTCTGGCATAACAATAGGAAGTTCAACATGCTGTTGCATACAGGGGTGAACATAAGAGGTGTGCCTGTCTGAAAACAAATGCAACATGGCAGAGGCCCACTGTGGTCCCTGAGAACTTCTGGGTATGTCTCCTTGCACCTAACTGAGAATCACATGACTGAGATCATGGGGTTTAGGAGTCTGAAAGTGATACTTATTTTCCACCAACAGGTCATCAGAATGGTTACCTCTCTGATTAAAAACCCCCAATGTTCCAGAGAGACAGGCATTAGGGGTTGCTTCTTTGTTTCAAAAAGACGCTGTGGTTGACTGTGTAGCATTAACATATGCAGGTTAGTTATTTCAAGGTAGGTGAGATAAATCCTATTCTCAACAACATCCATTCTAACTGATACTTAGTGAAGGACTGTGAGGGCTTTTGCACTTTGTTTTTGCAACCTCTGAGTAACAATGGACATGGCCTCAGTCAGTGACTCGGTTCTGAGAACATGCTGTCATTTGTTGAAAGAAGAGAATGTACCATCTTCAATGACAAGCTTAGCAAAGACACTGACCATAATTCTGTCTCTGGCACATAATAGCCCCATTTTTTGGTATGCTATGTAACCACTGCCTACATGAATTAAATGGCTCTTTTCTGTTTAAATGGATGGATAAAGAACTGTTTAAATGGATGGATAAAGAACTGGCTTGATGGCCGCACCCAAAGAGTGGCTGTCAACGGGTCCATGTCCCAGTGGAGGCCAGTGACAAGCGGAGTCCCTCAGGGATCAGTCCTGGGACCTGTCTTGTTCAACAGCTTTGTGGGTGAAGGCCACGAGGATGATCAGAGGGCTGGAGCACCTCTCCTATGAGGACAGACTGAAGGAGTTGGGGCTGTTCAGTCTGGAGAAGAGAAGGCTCCGAGGTGACCTCATTGTGGCCTTCCAGGATCTGAAGGGGGCCTACAGGAAGGCTGGGGAGGGACTTCTCAGGATCTCAGGTAGTGATAGGTCTAGGGGGAACGGAATGAAGCTGGAAATAGGGAGATTCAGGCTGGACGTGAGGAGGAAGTTCTTCCCCATGAGTGTGGTGAAGCCCTGGAATGGGTTATCCAGGGAGGTGGTTGAAGCCCCATCCCTGGAGGTGTTTAAGCCCAGGCTGGACGAGGCTCTGGCCAGCCTGATCTAGTGTAGGGTGTCCCTGCCCATGGCAGGGCGGTTGGAACTAGATGATCCTTGTGGTCCCTTCCAACCCTGACTGATTCTATGATTCTATGATTCTATTTCTGTGTGGCACTAGATGGCAGTATTTCCTCAGGTCCAGCAGTGCTCATGAGAGCCCTACAAAGCAAAGGGATATATATTCTGACCTTGTTTCCCTGTAATCACCCACGGAGCTCGTAGCATGATAGCCAGGTGTTATGTGACTGAGGTCAGTCTGGCCTCCACAGAGGTTTTTTTCTCTCTGTGCATTCACCCACCTACCGTTAGAGCTTCACAGTTACTTATCAAAACAATTGTTGAGCAGAACTCTTGTCACTCTTGTCTCGTTAAGGAAACTCTTGTAGTCTTAGGGTGTCCCACAATACTGACACTCAAATCCACAGACAAGAAGTATTGACATCCAGAGTCTTGCACGGCTTTCCTGCTGCCTTTGACATATGAATGCAGTGACAGACTCAGTCAAATCATGACAGATACAATGTTGCCTCATGTCACTTGTAAATGGCTTATTTTTTATTCTTTTTTTCCCCCACTCATATTTGCTCTCAGATAAGAGTAATCTAAACTCAGCAACTGTGAAAAGGTGATTCTGTGTCAATATCCACATGAGTTTGACCCTTATCCCTATGTGATACTTCCCAAGGTTTTTTCTGATCACGGAGGTTTGTAACAGGTTAATGCACTGTAATGGGTTAAATTGGCTACACACAAAAAAACCCTCTGGGTTGAGATAAAGAGTTGAGATAAGAAGTTTAATATAAAAGAGATAATATAATCCACAATTACCTTAGCTAATAATGCAATGCACAATTACCTTAGGTTAGCCTATTTGCAGAAAAAGCACAGTGAAATGCAGAGGTAAAAAACCCAACAGCATAAACCAGAAAACCAGCAGCTACCCAACTCCCACCCATCTTACCACCTTCCCTGTGGAAAGAGCCAATACCCAAACTCTGGACACCATAAGGAGCAATCAGGAAGCCTCCCATGTTACAATCTGAACTTCAAGCCCCACAACCTTTTCTCCAACTTATAAACTTACGTCTGCACTGCTACATCTGTCTAGACGCATTCTTCTTAGAGCAAAGATCCCCAAATCACATTCACTGCCCCCCTTTTATTGCACATCTCCATGGCAGGCCCTGTCTTTTTCTTTCTTCTGCTTCCCAACTTTCCCAGCAGAGATCCAGTCCCCAGTGTTGGCAGACCAAGCAAAACTGGAGTACATCCAGGGCTGCCCAACTTTCCTTCATCACGTGCCCCACCTCTGTTGTGCTGGAGAGCTACAGATCCCAGTGGAAGATCTCAAAAGTTCTGGGTGTTTTGTTTTTGTTTTGTCTGGTTGGTTTTATTTGTTTGTTGGTTTGGGTTGTTTGTTGGTTTGGGTTTTTTGTTTTTTGGTTTGTTGGTTTGGGTTTTTCTCAAACAGATTTCATTTGTACTAAAATGCAAAGTTGCTTTTGCAAAACATAATGAAATCCCTTTTTTTTTCTGATGAAGTATGTAAGAGAGAGTATATTTCATGGTGGAAAGGCATGTTTAAGTAATTGTTGTTGAGATATCAAAATACTTGACTAAGTGAAGTGCATCACACTGTGTACATAGAAACCATAGAAACCTGCATTTTCCCAGAGCATTCTTTCTTGTTGTGTTTCCATCATTTGGTGTTTTACATTCTTGTTTACCCATCAGCTCAGGTGGCCAAGCAATTACAATAGCAGGCAAATACTGCATCATGAGGTACAAAGTATTGCCACATGGGCTCATACCCTGATTCAATAGAAGATTTAATTGGCTTCAACCACATATCTCACTGACTTGTACTAGATCTTATAATGAAAGATAAAACACATTATTAAAATTCAAGAAACATATGTGACTGAAATGGACAAGTAGCATAATTCCTCACGAGTATTGAATGTTCTACACCGCCATATGTTTTTGATCTTGAGCCGCAAAACACAAAGCAGTTGCTGATACCATCTACTTTTGCTTAAGTGAATGACTGCTGAAGCTGGTGTTTCACTAACTTTCATGTTATATTCACACAGAACAAAATGTAACGATTTCAAGTAGCACAAGAACTTCCTAAAGAAAATAAAACCCATTTTGCAGCAACATGCTTTTTTACAGACACAACAAATGTCTTACAGTTTTCATGACTGAGACTGGGAGCAGGACCAAGAACTCTGGCTTTTCTGGACTTTCTACATGGCCTTGGAGAAGTCACTTGGCTTCTTCGTAGGGAGGATTCAAGTAGTCCTTAACTTTCTTAAGCTTATGTTCTTGTAATCGCCTGTCTGCCTCAGTCCACGTTTGTCACAATGGAGCAGGGAGAATGGGGAAGGATCAAAACAATCACCCTTGTCTTAAGGCCTTATGTATGCCCAGTCCTCCTAAAAGAAGTGTTGAAATTCTCTGTAGCAAAACAAACTCTCAGGATTCCTTCTTCTCTGGAAAATCCTTTCACATCTCAGTTGTACAACTTCTGGAGCAATGGGAGAACTTGATTTCAGCACTGATGAAAAGAATGTTTTCAGGCTCCTGCTTGGACACACCTGGATTTTAGGCTGTTCTTAAATCTGGATCCCCTAAAAAAGCTCTTGGAATGATAGAATCACTTCACAGACAACCCAATTTAATTATCAAGGAGGTGACTAGTGGGTTTATGTGTCTACAAATCAATGCTAGACAATAGATAGCCAGGATGTCTGTCTACAGGCCAGTCAGTCTCACCTCTGTGCCCAGAAAGATCATGGAGCAGATCCTCCTGGAGGCACTAATGACTCAGAAGAACAGTGAAGAGGTGATTGGGAATAGTCAGCATGGCTTCACCAAGGGCAAATCCTGCCTGACAAACCTGGTGGCCTTCTCTGAGCAGGTGACAGCATTAATAGATGAGGGGCAAGCAGCTGATGTCATTTACCTGGACTTGAGCAAAGCCTTCGACACTGTCCCACACCACCTCCTGGTCTCCAAGCTGGTGACACATGGGTTTGATGGATGGACCACTAGATGGATAAAGAACTCATTGATGGCCGCACCCAAAGAGTGGCTGTCAATGGGTCCATGTCCCAGTGGAGGCCAGTGACAAGCGGAGTCCCTCAGGGATCAGTCCTGGGACCAGTCTTGTTCAACATCTTTGTGGGTGACATGGACAGTGGCATCGAGTGCCCCCTCAGCAAGTTTGCTGATGACACCAAGCTGTGTGGTGCAGTGGACATGCTGGAGGGAAGGGATGCCATCCAGAGGGACCTTGACAGGCTGGAGAGGTGGGCACAGGCCAACCTCATGAGATTCAACAAGACCAAGTGCAGGGTCCTGCATCTGGGTCGAGGCAATCCCAGGCACAAATACAGGCTGGGCAGGGACTGGCTGGAGAGCAGCCCTGAGGAGAGAGACTTGGGGGTGCTGGTGGACGAGAAGCTCAACATGAGCTCTCAATGTGCACTTGCAGCCCGGAAAGCCAATCAGATCCTGGGCTGCATCAGGAGAAGTGTGACCAGCAGGTCAAGGGAGGTGCTTCTCCCCCTCTACTCAGCTCTGGTGAGACCCCACCTGGAGTACTGCATCCAGTTCTGGAGCCCCTATTACAGGAGGGATGTGGACATGCTGGAGCGTGTCCAGAGAAGGGCCACGAGGATGATCAGAGGGCTGGAGCACCTCTCCTATGAGGACAGACTGAAGGAGTTGGGGCTGTTCAGTCTGGAGAAGAGAAGGCTCCGAGGTGACCTCATTGTGGCCTTCCAGGATCTGAAGGGGGCCTACAGGAGGTCTGGGGAGGGACTTCTCAGGATCTCAGGCAGTGATAGGACTAGGGGGAATGGAATGAAGCTGGAGGTGGGGAGATTCAGGCTGGACGTGAGGAGGAAGTTCTTCACCATGAGAGTGGTGAAGCCCTGGAATGGGTTGTCCAAGGAGGTGGTTGAAGCCCCGTCCCTGGAGGTGTTTAAGAGCAGGCTGGATGAGGCTCTGGCCAGCCTGATTTAGTGTGGGGTGTCCCTGCCTATGGCAGGGAGGTTGGAACTTCATGATCCTTGTGGTCCCTTGCCACTCTGACTGATACTATGATACTAAGTTCTGCTTTGCCCCACTGGATATAACTCACTTCCCACACTCTTTTTCTTTGCGGCTCAACCTATGACTATCAAACTTCTATCTGTTGGTCTTTCCCATGGAATCAAGATTTCTTGCAAGACGCAACATCTTCACATTCTCCACCTTACCTGATAATCCTGAAGAAGTTTTTTTTTGTTTGGTTTTTTTTTTTTTTCTGAACTACTCTAAAATGCTCAGATTTCAAATTATGTTAAAAACCAAGGAATAAATAACTCCCCATTTTTACTTTAATTTGCTTTAATTATTTTTTCCCCCTCTAACCTGCTTAAAAAATGCCTGGCTGTATTCCTGCTTGTGCTGTCATGATCTCTTTTCTAACTGTTTTGTATTCCCATGGATCAGAGCTACTGATACTATCTTTGCTATGGAACTTCTCCATTGCTCACTGTGGTAGGTTAATTCCCATTCTGAAAACAGGGTGGAGGGCTTGCAAGTGCTTTGCCCTCCCTGCAGGGCATTTTCCCCCTGGGAAACTGAGCCTTTTCCACTCTCCTCTCCCTGCCCAGCTAGGGTATAAAAGGAAAGGCATTGGAGTCAATAGCTCTCCTTTTGGCTCCTGCCTCTCCTGGATGAGAGCTACTGTGGCTGCCTTCCTGCTCCTCTGCCACATGGTCAGGCCAGATCCTTCTCCCTGCTGCCTCCTCGCCTCTTCAGAGAGAGACTGGTTTTGTATTCTTCTTTGTCCCCCTCCCATCCATCCTTGTTCCTTGCCCTTGTGAACCTTATCTGTTATTGTTTTATATATATATAGTTTAAAGAAAACTCTTTACCTCTCTACTTCCAGGCTGACTCCAAATTATTGCTTGGTGGATTTGCTCCTTCCCTTTCCCTTTTTTTTTCATCTCTATTGGGAGGGAAGAGGGGAAAGCAAGGGAGAGATTCTCAGTTTTGCCCCCATCTGAGCTCTTAACTCCCAGTTAAGGTTCAAACCACTACACTCACCTATTCCTAACCTATCTGTTCCTAACCAGCTGTGTATTTGATGATATGCATTCACTTGATTTTCAACATGTTCAGGATTCTCTTTTATCTCTGGCAGCTTTTTCACTTTGTGTCTCACAACATGGCAGGATGACACAGAATTCCACTCAACAAAGGCCACAGTTAGGTCACCTCGGAGCCTTCTCTTCACCAGACTGAACAGCCCCAACTCTTTCAGTCTGTCCTCATAGGGGAGGTGCTTCAGCCCTCTGATCATCCTCGTGGCCCTTCTCTGGACACGTGTGCTGCTGAGAGCAAGAGCTGCAGAGAAATGCTGCAGCTGGGGAATCCCTGCTAGCTGCCATCAATGCAGAGGACTGCTAGCATGATGCCAGACAGCTGCCGCCACCCTGGAGAACTGTCACAGCCAGTGGGAGCTGTCATCTGGCCTGGAGCCTGCTAACGTGATCACGACACATGCTTCCTGGTGATCGGACCCCGCAATATTGATACCTGTTCCCTGTTCAGTAAAGTGGTGTCTCAGTCTGGAGAGGGAAAGAGCCTCAGTTCTTTTGAATATTCATGTATGTGGCAGGGTGACTGAGTTCTCCCCCACACACAAAGAAATCACAGCTAACTCAGTCAGAGAGGCAAATGAAATAAGCTGTATTTACAAGCAGAAATGGAATGCAGATGGATATGTACAAAAATATACAATATTTACAATATATGCATAAATATACAGCAATGAATGTAATACAGAAGACCTACAGCCGGAGGAGGGTGTGCCCCCCAGCCCCTGTACCCCCTCTCCCTCCCTACCTCCCCTTTTTTCCCAGAAAGGGTTAGAGAGAGAGAGAAAGGCAATTAAGGAGAAAATTCTGTTAGCTCAAAGTGTGTGCAAGAATTAGTTTTCTTATCTGGTTGGCTTTGTTAATTCAAGGTCGACTCTGGCAGTTGTTGCTTCAGAGAGAGAGAAAGCAGACAAGCCCACAGGAACAGAGAAGAACAGACTGAACTGACTCAAACTGATCTAAAAACTTAAAAGTTGCATTCCACTAATCTACCAATGAAATTAGTTTAGAATATCTGAATGTTTGTGTTATTATTCCAAAACATTCAGCCAGAGTGTTTCAGCAACTGCCCCTTTCTTAAAGGCACAGCCTAAAACGGTCACACCGTGTTGTGAAGGGCAACAAAGCTGGTGAGGGGTTTGGAACACAAGCCCTATGAGGAAAGGCTGAGGGAGCTGGGGTTGCTTAGCCTGGAGAAGAGGAGACTCAGGGGTGACCTTCTTGCTCTCTACAACTACCTGAAGGAGGTTGTAGCCAGGCAGAGGTTGGCCTCTTCTCCCAGGTAGCCAGCACCAGAACAAGAGGACACAGTCTCAGGCTGCGCCAGGGCAGGTTTAGGCTGGATGTTAAGAAGAAGTTCTACACGGAGAGAGTGATTGTCCATTGGAATCGGCTGCCCGTGGAGGTGGTGGACTCACCTTCATTGGAGGTGTTCAGGAGAAGACTGGATGGGGTGCTTGGCTGCATGGCTTAGTTGTTGGGTGGGTTGGATTGGCTGATGGGCTGGACGCGATGATCTTGAAGGTCTCTTCCAACCTGGTGTATTGTATTGTATTGTATTGTATTGTATTGTATTGTATTGTATTGTATTGTATTGTATTGTATTGTATTGAGAGGCACAAATGAGGCCAAAATATCAACAGCTAGACTATTTATTGCATAAATAAAGTGGATGGATCAGAAAGGGAGAGAGAAAAAGAGAGAGAAGAGGAAAGGAATTATATTACCACACCTCTCCCCCCACCCAAGACAATTTGAGTCTGTGGAGGAAAGGTGCATGCAGGAGATATTTGGTCTGTAGAGAAACAGTGCTGAGGCTTTGGCTGTAGAAGAGATGTGGTCCTCCACGCAGCTTCTTCAGCTCCATGAGTTGCATCAGGCAGAACTTAGGACATGGAGAGAGGGTTCAGTCTGCTTCTTCCAGGCTCCATAGCCTCTTTTCTTCAGAGCAGCATTGTCCCGGGCTTTTCCTTCTCTCGTGCTTTCCTTCTCAGCGGCATTGTCCTTCTCCTGTGTTTTCCTTCATCTGTGTTTTTGGTTCTCCGGTTTTCTTCTGCATTTTCCTTCTGCCAAGCCAGTAGTTGTTCAAGTCTTTTATACAGTTTTTTAGTCCTTAGCTATGTGTCCAAGTATTGCCCCTCAGGAAATCAGGGGCCAGGAAATCATCCTCAGGTAAGTATCCAGGTATCGTTCCCCAGGACATCTTTCTGTGTATTCCTGTGTGTTTGGGCAGGGGTCTGGATGGGGGGGGGGGGGTGCCTCTGCCTCCTCCTTCTCCATCTACCTGCCCACACACTCATTACACCTCAGGAAACAGGTGGTGAATCCATTGTCTCACCATCCTCCCTTCCCAGGGTACTTGATGGGTGGCGATTATCTTGTCTTATGAATATTCCCAAAGGTGGCCTCGGTCCATTATTGTGAGGCCAGCTGTGGTCCAGTGAGCAATGTTATCTTTGCACCTTCCAAGATTGGTTCCAGTGGCTCTGCCCAACACACATCAGCTACTGTCTGGGCAAGCAGCAAGTTGAGTCACACCAGGAGAGACAAGCTTTTAGTCTCTCACAAAAGGTTTGGTACTTGACTCTGTCTAGGTCTTAATTCTATTCCTGAGAATGTTAAATTAATTACACCAAAGATCCGATTGGGCATCACCCAGGAGCTAAGCTCAGCTGCACCCATCCCCTTTCTGGTATCTGAGGACAAGCTCGAATCCAAGCTGGCTTAACTTCTGCTAAATTATCCATCACTATCTCAGGCAAATTTAAATATAAATCTTAAAGACCTGCCCCTTTAAAACTTAGCCCATCTGTTTCATCAGTTCTGTGGTGGTTTGATCCTCAACTGGGATTTAAGAGCTCAGATGGGGGAGCAAGACTGAGAATCCCTAGGACCATTCTCACTGGCCACAGTGTACAGCACATTCTTGATCTCTGGTACAGTACGAACAGGTCCCAGAGCCATAGCACGGACCACCTCTCATTATATCTGGTCGAATGCCACCTGCTGCTCAGATCCCTACATGAAATAATTTTTCTTCTGTGTTACATGGAAGAGAGGCTTCACAATTTGGCTCCACCCAGGAATGTGCATTTTCCAGAAACCCACAAGCCCCAAAAAAGACTGTGTCTCTTCCTTATTTGTGGGTTGCACCATAGTGGCTACCCTGTTCACCACCTCCTGAGGGAATGTGGCGACGGCTATCTTGCCATCGAACACCCAGGAACTGGATCTCCCTGGCAGGCCCTTTTACCTTGCTTCTCTTGATGGCAAAGCCAGCCTCCAACAGGATATCAATTATCCTCTTACCCTTCTGGTAAACTTCCTCTGCTGTCTCATCCCACACAATGATGTCATCAATAAACTGCAGATGCTCAGGGGCTCCACCTTTCTCTAAGGCAGTCTGGATCACCTCATGGCAGATGGTTGAGCTATGGATCCAGCCTTGAGGCAACCAATTCCATTGGTATTGTACTCCCCTCCAGGTGAAAGCAAACTGTGGCCTGCAGTCTCACAGTCAGTCTCCATTCCCCATTTGCCTTCCGCACTGGCCATATCGGGCTGTTGAAGGGGGAGTGAGCCTTGCTGATCACCTTCTGGCTCTCCAGTCATCGAATCAGTTGGTGTATGGGGTGCAGGGAGCCTCTGTTGGTCCTGCATTGCCTGCGATGTGCTATGCGAGAGGCAATAGGTAACTTCAAATCCTGCACCTTATGGCTGCCCACTACAGAGGGGTCATCTGACAGCTCAGGTGTGGCAGACAGCTGTTCTTTGCCTGCAGTCTCTACAGCTGCCACCTCAAATGCCCACTTGTGCCCCTTAGGGTCCTTGAAGCATCCCTCCTGCAGAAAGTCAATGCCAAGAATGCAAGGTGCATCTGGACCAGTCACTATGTTGTGCTTTCCCCATTCATTCCCGATCAGGCTTATCTCAGCCTGCAGTACAGTCAAATCTTGTGAGCCCCCTGTGACTCCCTGAATGCTTATGGGCTCAGCCCCTTTGTACCTCCATGGTATCAGGGTGCATTGGGACCCTGTGTCCACCAGAGCTCTTTACTTCAGGTCTTCTGAAGTGCCAGGCCATTTCACATAGACATCCCAGGACACTCTGTTGTCCCTGGCCTCCACCTGGCTGAAGGTTGGGCACCTCTAATGCTGCTGGCTATGCTCACACTTGTCACAGGGTCCTGTGTTGCTAGGGGAAGGGTCTCTTGAGTGAGAGGGACCACTGCGGGAAACTGGGGCAGCCCTTCTCCTGGATGAGTTATCCCCGTGGTGCCCACCTTGCAGTTCCCGCACTCTGTTCCAGAGGGCAGAGGTGGGTTGGCCATGCCAGGTGTCCATGTTGTGTCCATGGTCCCAGAGGATCCTCCGCAGAGACCCCCTTGACATCCCCCTATTGGCTTGGAGTGCTCTCCTAGGGAAGTTTGCCTGTTCCTGATTGCTAAAACCTGGACCCATTCTGAAGGGGAAAAAAAGGTATCATTCCCCTTTTTCAGTTCAGACATGGAGGCCTTAATCTTTTTGATGATGTCTTTAGTCATAGTTTCTATGGCTGAGATTATGGGTTTCTGATTTACACTGTCCTCATATTCCCTTAAATCATTAGCAAACTCACAGACAGTTTTAGGGCTTCCATCCTGTCCAGTCAGGAGTGTGTGAACATGTTTTTGAGAGGCACACTGGGTGAGTTTCTTTACGAAGGACCATTTCATAGGCACCTCATCTGGATCCGAGGGGAGCCGGCCATCTCCATAAATTATTTCCAGCACAGCCATCTGTCTCAGATACCAAATGTCCTGTTCCATAGCTGTCCATCTAACTGGGGCCCAGAGCAGGTCATCTCTTGAGTGGCATTGGCTCTTTATGGCATTGAGGATCCGGGCCCAGAAAGTGTGTGTTCCGTTGAGTTTGGCTAACTCTTTGTCCTGGTCGGCATCACGAGTCAGGGAGCCTAAATGCTTCACCTCCCTCTTATCCAGGTCCACTGGATTGTCCCCATTGTCCCAACATCTCAGGGCCCAGCTTGGTATTGGCTCACCCTCTTTCTGTGCATAATCCAGATGAGTTTGCCTTAATTCCTTTCTGGGCAGAGATGAAATAGTTATTATTTCCTGGTCTGAGTCATCATCCACCTCTGGGTTCTGCAAGGTGCTAGGCCCTGCCGACGTGCCTTCCTCACCATCTGTGTTTGGAGATGATTTTTGCCTCTTTTCCCTGTGTGTGGTGACAGGTGCTAGGGAAGCTGTGTGGGCAGGAGCATCAGGGGTTAAGTGTGGAACTGCTGGTGGTGGGGCAAACCCCTGTGCCTGGGGCTCAGGCTGAGATCCCACGGCCCTTTTCGCTGGGCAGCACTCACTACAATCTGACCCCTTCCTCTTTGTGTTTACACAGTGCTTGCACTGCTCACAGCACACTCCCTCCTGGTCGTTAGAGCTTACAAAAGACTGCCTTATCCCTCCACATAGCCTTTCTCATTATCAGGGAGATCATTATATGGGGGATCCTCCTCAGCATGGGTCACACAATCCTTTCTCCCCTTTCAGGATGGGCATAACCCATCACAAGTTGTTACAAAATTAAAAACAAAACAAAAAAGCAGCAGTAGAATGTGATAGATTATACACTGCAGTTGAAAAGAGAGAACAAAGGTAACAGCCTTTTTGTCTTCAGACTTGAAGATTACAGGCATATCGTACAAGTCCAGCTCATGCTTCTGCACACAGACCTCATCGTTGTGAGAGGTTCAGTTGCACACGCTGCATGCCCACCAGCTAGCTGGTGTTCAGCATTTTCCATTAACATGCTCATGCTAAAGAAAACATTGGAGCACAGGACAGAACTTTGTCCTCAGTCCCTCAGAACCTCAGTCATAGTGTCTTGCAGACTCATCTACATATGTTAGCTTAGCTCACAAGCCTGTGTGGTTTCTCCAAAGCTATATAAAAGCTGAATCTCTACGTTTTCTTTCTTGGCATACCCGTTAAGTTTGCACGGAGGTCCTTGAGAATGACCTAGACGAATCACTGTGCAACATTATCTTGCTTTGAACAGAGTGTTTTGACTAGATAGAATAGAATAGAATTAACCAGGTTGGAAAAGATCTTCAAGATGACATCCAGAGGTCCCCTTTAACCTAAATGCCTGATCTAAAGGAGCCAGTGCATTTTGTGTAGTTGTCCTTTTGGTTCCTGAAACACATACGGCAAAGCTAACTTCACTCACCTGCATGTATGCAGTGTGTGTGGTCTAAGCATGAATATTTTATTCTGGTGTGTGAAGAGAGCACCTCATTTGCCAGAGAGATGAAACCAACATGATATTTCCATATTTAGAACACAGCAGATTATTTTCAGAGATAAAGTAATTGCTGAGAAAGAACTATTGATGATTGCTTCCTCCAGTGTTGCCCAGGTCTGTGGATGCAGTGTCAACACAGAGCTGACAGAGATGACAAACCAACAACCTGACAGCGTTTAGAAATTCCCTTTGAAACTCAGGTTCTTTGTTTTGTTTCTGGCTCCAAACAAAACAAAGAATTTAGCATAGAGTAGAGTAGAGTAGAGTAGAGTAGAGTAGAATAGAATAGAATAGAATAGAATAGAATAGAATAGAATAGAATAGAATAGAAGAATAGACCAGGTTGGAAGATAACTTTCAAGATCATCATGTCTAACTGTCCTGGATGGACAAAAAAGCCTCAAAATGGCTCTGAACCAGACAATGAGGCAGAAGCTTCTTTGGGCTTGCCTGGACATGTTTCAGAGCCAGGATGAGCCAGGTGGGCGTGCTTTTGGCCACGTTTGGGAAGAAGGCTTTCTATAGGTTGCAATACCAGGGTTGACCCCTAGACCTGTGTTGCTCCTGGCCATTATTGTCTCGGGAAACTATAAATATCAGCCCGAAGGGCCAGAGCTTTGTCTTGCCATTGTCCACGCTCTGGAAGGAACCACATCCCTCGCTTGGAAGCTGAACTGTGTTCCAGTTTACCCAGACCAGACAGCAAAGACCCTCGCTATTCTCAGCGTTGTAAAGCCCAGAGGACAGATACTTATCTTGTCGGGCCGAGAGGCAAAACCCCAGAGGAGCCGAGTCCCCGGGACAGTTTCGTTTGATTGGAGCAAGGAGCGAGCGCTGCTGCAAAAGGACCACAGCCGAGAAACCTCTCTACAAAGCTTTTGGCTACAAACCCTTTGGGGCCAAATCCTGTCTCAGCAATAAGCTGTAGACCCCAACGGAAAGTGAAACTCTGCTCCTGCAGCTTCCACGTGCATCTATTGCAGGTCTGTTGCCCTGGGAGTTCGGGGTTCCCCCGCCACGTTGTAGGCAACCGCCGGCTGCAGTGCCGAGGTTTCTTTCCTTTACAGTTTAAAGTGATGTTTGTTGTTTCTGGATTTTTGTGCATGTTGTTTAAACTGTTATTTGTTCCTGCTGGTGAGGTCTCTGTTCCACGACCGAAACCCCTCGAACCTGTAAATAGGTTTTCTTTAATATTTTTTGTGGGATTTTTGTGATTAAAAAAGATTAATTTTTTTAAATTAATCGCTCCATTTATTGAACATTAATTTATCCTTTTATAGACCAAAACACTAACCCATCAATCATGTGCTATTGGGCCGTTCCATTTTAGAAAAGGGACTTTATAGAGGAAGACCTTGTAGCTCGTAGGTCCCTTGCTCGTTACTCATTACACTCATAGCTTGCATGCTGGTTACTCTCTCACCTCTCTCCCCCATTAATGGGATTCAAGGTGGCAACAAGCACCCTACTTGCTCCTATCTTCAGAGCAATTAGCTTCTTTGTTTAGTGGTGCAGTGCTAAAGTTGGGCCTTCACTGCAGCAGCGTGCTCCCTCTCATTTCCTTTAAATCTGTGGATATTGCCCTTCGGACTATAAGTACGAATCCAAGCACCGCTTCCTTCAGCAAAGGTTTTGGGTAGTTAGCAGCTTGGCGGTTTGTGAGTAAAATACGCTATTTCACCTGGTTATTTCTAAGGATTGTAGCTTATTACCTATTAGTTAGCTCCGTTGTGAACTTGATGGTGGCTCGTCGATGCCACCCGAGGCAGGAGTGCTGTTTAGTTTCGTGAGCACAGGGAGATTCCAGTTTGTTCTTCTGTATTCCAAGTTCTGATTGTTCTAGGCTGTTAATCTACTGTTTAATAGCTTCTACCGTGTGTAATTAACTTGTTATTGATCGGGCAAATGAAGAAATTGACGTGGGGAAATAATTTTTAATATTTAATAAAGTAATATTAATATTTTATCATATTTCTGGCCAATAAATTAATAAACTAAAACACCCACGTACACCAGGTGGGTCACCTGATCATAGAAGGAGATCAGGTTGGTCCCACAGGACCTGCCCTTCCTAAATCCATGCTAGCTGGGCCTGATCCCTTGGCCATCCTGTAAGTGCTGTGTGATTGCACTCAAGATGACCTGTTCCATAATCTTGCCTGGCACTGAGGTCAGGCTGACAGGCCTAAAATTCCCTGGATCATCCAACTGGCCTTCCTGTGGAAGGGCAGCATGTTGGCCAGCTTCCAGGCTTCCGGGACCTCTCCACTGTGCCAGGAGTCTTGAAAAATGATGGAGAGCAGCGAAACTAATCAAAACATTGTTGGGGAAAAACGTAAATGGAAAAGCCTAGCGCCAAATTGGACCCCTATTGGACCTGGAGGGGAACACAGTGACTGAAGACGAGGAAAAGGCTGAGGTACTGAACACATTCTTTGCCTCAATTTTTAACAGCAAGGCAGGAGGAGTTCAGGACGAGTGGCCTCCTGAGCTGGGTGATAGGGTCATGGAGCAGTGTAATGCCCTGGATATCCATGAGGAATTAGTTCAGGACCTGCTGAGCCACTTGGACACTCACAAGTCCATGGGGCCGAATGGGATCCATCCCAGGGTGCTGAGAGAGCTGGCAGATGAGCTGACCAAGCTGCTCTCCATCATTTTCCTCCAGTCCTGGCTCACCAGTGAGGTCCCAGATGACTGGAAACTGGCCAGTGTGGTCCCCATCCACAAGAAGGGTCGGATGGAGGAGCTCAGAAACTATAGGCCAGTCAGCCTGAGCTCAGTGCCAGGGAAAATGATGGAGCAGATTATCCTGGCGGCAATAACTGCGCACCTGCAGGATGGCCAAGGGCTCAGGTCCAGCCAACATGGATTGAGGAAGGGCAGGTCCTGCCTCTCCAACCTGATCTCCTTCTCTGATCAGGTGACCCGCCTGGTGGATGTGGGGAGGCCTGTGGATGTGGTCTACCTGGACTTCAGCAAGGCCTTTGACACCGTCCCCCACAGCAAACTGCTGTCTTAGCTGTCAGCTCGTGGCTTAGACAGCAACACTCTGTACTGGGTTAGGAACTGGCTGGAGGTCCGGGCCCAGAGAGTGGTGGTGAATGGTGCCACCTCCAGCTGGAGGCCAGTCACCAGTGGCGCCCCCCAGGGATCAGTGCTGGGCCCCATCCTCTCCAATGTCTTCATTGATGATCTGGATGAGGGGAAAATTTGCAGATGACACCAAGTTGGGAGCAGATGTTGGTCAGTTAGAGGGTGGAAGGGCCCTGAATAGGGACCTTGACCGACTGGACAGATGGGCGGAGTCCAGTGGGATGGCATTCAACAAGTCCAAGTGCCAGGTGCTGCACTTTGGCCACAACAACCCCATGCAGAGCTACAGGCTGGGGTCGGAGTGGCTGGAGAGCTGCCAAACAGAGAGGGACCTGGGGGTGCTGATTGACAGCTGCCTGAACATGAGCCAGCAGTGTGCCCAGGCGGCCAAGAAGGCCAAGGGCATCCTGGCCTGCATTAGGAATAGTGTGGCCAGCAGGAGCAGGGAAGTCATTGTGCCCCTGTACTCTGCATTGGTTAGGCCACACCTTGAGTCCTGTGTCCAGTTCTGGGCCCCTCAGTTTAAGAAGGACATCAAGACACTTGAACATGTCCAGAGAAGGGCAACAAGGCTGGGGAGAGGCCTTGAGCACAAGCCCTATGAGGAGAGGCTGAGGGAGCTGGGGTTGTTTAGCCTGGAGAAGAGGAGGCTCAGGGGTGACCTCATTGCTCTCTACAACTACCTGAAGGGTGGTTGTGGACAGGAAGGGATTGGTCTCTTCTCTCTAGCAACCAGCACCAGAACAAGGGGACACAGTCTCAAGCTGCTCCAGGGGAAGTTTAGGCTCGAGGTGAGGAGAAAGTTCTTCACCGAGAGAGTCATTCACCATTGGAATATGCTGCCCGGGAGGTGGTGGAGTCACTGTTCCTGGAGGTGTTCAAGAGTGGATTAGACCTGGCACTTGGTGCCATGGTCTAGTCATGGGGTCTGTGATGACAGGTTGGACTCAATGATCTTCAAGGTCTCTTTCAACCTTTGTGATACTGTGATACTGTGAAATTGCTTTTTCCCCTTGATCTGCTTTCTGCAGAGAGTCAAAATGAGCATTTGAATTCTGGCCTACCACTTTCCATGCTGTTCCATGCAGTTGCACACTACGTTTTTCTGAGACAATTCGATACTAATCAAAGCATTGTTGGGCTAAAACTTAAAGAGAAAAGCCTAGCACGAAATTGCTGTTTCCATTTGATCTTCCTTCTGAAGACAGTCAGAAATAAGCATTTGAATTCCGGTCTGCCTCTTTCCAGTGCTGAGGTACATGCTGTTCTGTGCCATTGCAAATATTGCGTTTCTGAGATTAAACAAAACTAATCAAAATTAAAAGCCTACCACCAAATTGTTCCTTTCCACGTGACCTCCCTTCTGGAGAGAGTCAAAATGAGATTTGAATTCTGGCCTACCTCTGTCCTGAGCTGAGATACATGCGGGTCGGTGTAATTGTAATCTGTGCGGTTCTGTGGCAATTCAAAATTAACCAAAACATTGTTGGGGGATAACCTAAAGAGAAAAGCCTAGCACCAAATTTCTTCTTCCATTTGTTATCTCTTCTGGAGGGAGTCAAAATGAGCATTAGAATTCTGGCCTACCTCCTTCCTGTGCTGAGATACATGCAGGTCAGAGTTATTGCAAACTGCACAGTTCTGAGACAATTTGAATATAACCAAAACATTGTGGGGATAAAACCTAAGGAGAAAAGCCTAGCAGCAAATATCTTTGTCCCAACCCCAGCGCGTGGCTGAGAGCAGGCAGCAGCTCGCAGCTCAGCTCGGAGAGCTTGCTTTTGCCTTTTGCCTTTGCTTTCCTTGCTTTTTGGGAGGGAAGGGGCTGGTGGCTCGGGACCTCCTGGAGAGGGGAGGAGGGGCGAGGAGCTCGGGTTGCCTACGTGCCTGAGGGCAGTGACATAGCAGGGGGAGGGGTTGCCGTAGAACCCGCGGCAAACCAAACAAACCCCTAGCACGTGGCTGAGAGCAGGCAGCGGCGAGGAGCTCGGCTCCAAACCAAACAAACCCCTAGCGCGTGGCTGAGAGCAGGCAGCGGCGAGGAGCTCGGCTCCAAACCAAACAAACCCCTAGCGCGTGGCTGAGAGCAGGCAGCGGCGAGGAGCTCGGCTCCAAACCAAACAAACCCCTAGCGCGTGGCTGAGAGCAGGCAGCGGCGAGGAGCTCGGCTCCAAACCAAACAAACCCCAGCGCGTGGCTGAGAGCAGGCAGCGGCGAGGAGCTCGGCTCCAAACCAAACAAACCCCTAGCGCGTGGCTGAGAGCAGGCAGCGGCGAGGAGCTCGGCTCCAAACCAAACAAACCCCTAGCGCGTGGCTGAGAGCAGGCAGCGGCGAGGAGCTCGGCTCACAAACCAAACAAACCCCTAGCGCGTGGCTGAGAGCAGGCAGCGGCGAGGAGCTCGGCTCCAAACCAAACAAACCCCTAGCGCGTGGCTGAGAGCAGGCAGCGGCGAGGAGCTCGGCTCCAAACCAAACAAACCCCTAGCGCGTGGCTGAGAGCAGGCAGCGGCGAGGAGCTCGGCTCCAAACCAAACAAACCCCTAGCGCGTGGCTGAGAGCAGGCAGCGGCGAGGAGCTCGGCTCCAAACCAAACAAACCCCTAGCGCGTGGCTGAGAGCAGGCAGCGGCGAGGAGCTCGGCTCGGAGGCCTCTTTACTGACTGGGGGAAAAAAAAAAAAAAAAAAAAAAGGCCGGGTGGCGAGGGTGATTCAGAGGGTGATTGGTGATTCAGAGGGTGATTCAGAGGGTGATTGGTGATTCAGAGGGTGATTCAGAGGGTGATTGGTGATTCAGAGGGTGATTGGTGATTCAAAGGGTGATTCAGAGGGTGATTCAGAGGGTGATTGGTGATTCAGAGGGTGATTCAGAGGGTGATTCAGAGGGTGGTTACTGCAACATGGTTACTACTAGAAGTAAGGCTAGTAGAAGAACAGTTGGCACCCAAACAGAGGCCACTCACAAGCATGCAGGTGTTCAGGTAGGTGGCTGCCGTGAGTGCTGGGACCTGGCACTCGATATGGAGGATGGAAGGAACAACTCCTGTGTGAGTTGTGAGATCAGCGATCTGATGATCATGGTGGCCAAACTAAAAGAAGAGGTAGAAAGGCTTAGAGCTATAAGAGACAGTGAAAGGAACACTGACTATCCCCACAATCTAACTTCTACCAAACCAGAACAGGGGGTAACTCTCAGTGGACCAGGGAGTTTGATACCTACCCATCAGCAAGCCTCTCAGCCTCCCTGCAGTAACCCACACGCGCAGGGCCGATGGGAGCAGGTCTCTGCCTGACGGAAGAAGTGCAGACGGAGCAAGTGTGCTACTTTGAGCAGCACACTGCCTACAGTGCAGGTTCAGAATAGGTATGACGCTCTGCAGGAGAAGCAGGTCATAGGTGAGGATGAGGACTCAAGGAAGACAGAAGCTGCACCAATGACAGGTTCCCTCAGGCCAGCTATCAAAACTAGTCCAGAAAGGAAACCTCATAGGGTCATCGTTGTAGGAGACTCCCTACTGAAGGGGGCAGAGGGCCCAATATGCAGACCAGACCCATTTCATAGGGAGATCTGCTGCCTCCCTGGTGCCCAAGTAAAGGACATTGTAGGCAAAATTCCCAAACTTGTGAGCCCTTTCAGACTACTACCCACTGCTGGTCTTTCAGGTGGGTAGTGACGATGCAACAATGTGAGGCTCACGGTCAATTAAAAGAGATTTCAGAATGTTAGGGCACCTGCTAAAGGGATCAGGAGCTCAAGTTGTGTTCTCTGCTATCCCTCTAATGTCAGTGATGGATGAGGGAACATTGTGGAAGAGCCAACAGGTCAATTCATGGCTCAGGGGCTGGTGCCATCGACAGGGATTTGGGTTCTACAATCATGGCTTGGTTTACAAGGCACCAGAGCTGAAAACAACTTATGGGACACACTTGTCCCAGAGGGGGAAAAGGATCCTGGGGCAGGAATTGGCAGGGCTCACTGGTAGGGCTTTAAACTGGATTTGAAGGGGGGAGGGGTTAATAGTCTCCTGCTGCCCTGTGACAAACAGAGGGGCAGCTCACCAGAGGCAGAGGGATGGAGAGCTGGTAAGGGCTCTCAACTTGCTGCCCTGAGGCAAGACACAAATGATGCACCAGGACACTCTGTGGAAACCAAGGGGAATTGGCACAAGAAGACGACAAGGTCAGCCCAGCTGAAGTGCTTCTATGCAAATGCATGCAGCTTGGGCAACAAACAGGATGAATTAAGGGCCACTGTGCTGCTGGGATGCTATGACATAGTGGCTATTACTGACACTTGGTGGGATGATTCCCATGACTGGAATGTAGGGATAGACAGGTATAAGCTCTTTAGGAAGGACAGGCAGGGAAGGAGAGGAGGAGGTGTTGCCCTCTATGTCAATAGCCATCTGGAATCAGTGGAGCTCCACCTGGGGAGGGATGATGAGCTGGTTGAGAGTGTATGGGTTAAAATTAAAGGCAAGACAGGGGAAGGAGATATTACTGTGGGGGTCTCCTACAGGCCACCTGACCAGCAGAACCAAGCAGATGAGGCCCTCCACAGGCAAAGAGAAGTGGCTTCCAGGTCACAAGCCCTGGTCCTCATGGGGGATTTCAACCACCCTCACATCTGCTGGAGGGACAACACAGCAAGGCACCAGCAATCCAGGATGTTCCTGGACTGCATAGAAGACAACTTCCTCCTCCAAATGGTAGAGGAACCAACAAGAAAAGGTGCTACGCTGGACCTTGTTCTCACCAACAGGGAAGGGCTGGTAACAAATGTGAGGCTCAGAGACGGCCTTGGCTGCAGTGACCATGAAGCAGTTGAATTTAACATCCTCAGGGCAATCAGAAGGACATATTCTAAGCTTATGACCCTAGACTTTAGGCGTGCAGACTTCGATCGCTGCAGGAATCTGCTAGCCAAAGTGTCGTGGGATGAAGCCCTGAAGGGAAGAGAGACCCAGGACAGCTGGTCAGTATTCAAGGACCACCTCCTCTGTGTCCAGGAGCTATGTATACCTACAAGGAGAAAAGCAGGAAGGAATGCTAGGAGGCCTGCCTGGATGAACAAGGAGCTGCTGGACACACTATCACTTAAAAGGAAACTCTGCAGGAAGTGGAGGGAAGGACATCTACAACAGGGGGTACGTAAGGAAGCTGCCCGAGCAGCAAGAGGCCTGGTTAGGAAAGCCAAAGCAGAGTTTGAATTGAATCTAGCCAGGGAGGTTAAAGGGAGCACTAAGAATTTATATAGGTATGGTAATGGCAAGAAGAAGACTAGGGAAGGTGTGGGCCCCCTCAGAAAGGAAAGTGGTGAATTAGTCACAAGTGATGTGGAAAAGGCTGAGGTTCTCAATAACTTCTTTACCTCAGTCTTTACTGCAAGGGCCTCCAGCCACACTCCTGGTGTCATGGCAGACGATGCCAGGAATGGGGAGGAAGAACTGCCCATCGTAAGTGAAGCTCAGGTTCGTGATCACCTGAAGAACCTGAAAGTGTTCAAGTCCCGACGGGACCCGACGGGATACACCCACGGGTGCTGAGAGAACTGGCAGATGAGGTTGCCAAGCCCCTCTCTATTATATTCCAGAAGTCATGGCAGACTGGGGCAGTCCCCACAGACTGGAAAAGGGGAAACATTACTCCCATTTTCAAAAAGGGCAAGAAGGAGGAACCGGGGAACTACAGGCCAGTCAGTCTCACCTCTGTGCCTGGAAAGATCATGGAGCAGATCCTCCTGGAGGCACTAATGACTCAGAAGAACAGTGAAGAGGTGATTGGGAATAGTCAGCATGGCTTTGCCAAGGGCAAATCCTGCCTGACAAACCTGGTGGCCTTCTATGAACAGGTGACAGCATTAATAGATGAGGGGGAGCAACTGATGTCGTTTACCTGGATCTGAGCAAAGCCTTCGACACTGTCCCTCACCACCTCCTGGTCTCCAAGCTGGTGACACATGGGTTTGATGGATGGACCACTAGATGGATAAAGAACTGGCTTGATGGCCGCATCCAAAGAGTGGCTGTCAACGGGTCCATGTCCCAGTGGAGGCCAGTGACAAGCAGAGTCCCTCAGGGATCAGTCCTGGGACCTGTCTTGTTCAACATCTTTGTGGGTGACATGGACAGTGGCATCGAGTGCCCCCTCAGCAAGTTTGCTGATGACACCAAGCTGTGTGGTGCAGTGGACACACTGGAGGGAAGGGATGCCATCCAGAGGGACCTGGACAGGCTGGAGAGGTGGGCACAAGCCAACCTCATGAGCTTCAACAAGACCAAGTGCAGGGTCCTGCATCTGGGTCGAGGCAATCCCAGGCACAAATACAGGCTGGGCAGGGACTGGCTGGAGAGCAGCCCTGAGGAGAGAGACTTGGGGGTGCTGGTGGACGAGAAGCTCAACATGAGCTCTCAATGTGCACTTGCAGCCCGGAAAGCCAATCAGATCCTGGGCTGCATCAGGAGAAGTGTGACCAGCAGGTCAAGGGAGGTGCTTCTCCCCCTCTACTCAGCTCTGGTGAGACCCCACCTGGAGTACTGCATCCAGTTCTGGAGCCCCTATTACAGGAGGGATGTGGATGTGCTGGAGCATGTCCAGAGAAGGGCCACGAGGATGATCAGAGGGCTGGAGCACCTCTCCTATGAGGACAGACTGAAGGAGTTGGGGCTGTTCAGTCTGGAGAAGAGAAGGCTCCGAGGTGACCTCAATGTGGCCGTCCAGGATCTGAAGGGGGCCTACAGGAAGGCTGGGGAGGGACTTCTCAGGGTATCAGGTAGTGATAGGACTAGGGGGAACGGAATGAAGCTGGAAATGGGCAGATTCAGGCTAGATGTGAGGAAGAAGTTCTTCACCATGAGAGTGGTGAAGCCCTGGAATGGGTTATCCAGGGAGGTGGTTGAGGCCCCGTCCCTGGAGGTGTTTAAGCCCAGGCTGGACGAGGCTCTGGCCAGCCTGATCTAGTGTAGGGTGTCCCTGCCCATGGCAGGGGGATTGGATCTAGATGATCCTCGTGGTCCCTTCCAACCCTGACTGATTCTATGATTCTATGATTCTATGATTGTCCATTTTATCTCCCTTCATGAGAGAGTCAAAATGTCCATTTGAATTATGGCCTACCTCTGTCCTGTGCTGAGATATATGCTGTTCAATGCACATGAAGAATGCTTTATTTCTGGATTAATCGAAACTACTCAAAGAATTATTGGGGTAAAACCTAAGGGAAAAGCCTAGCACCAAATCCTTTCTGCCATTTGTCCTCCCTTCTGGTGGGAGTCAAAATGTGCATTAGAATTCTGGCCTACCTCCTCCCTGTGCTGAGATACATGCTGTTCTGTGTAGTTCTAAACTGCACAATTTCTGTGACAATTCAAATATAACAAAAACTATGCTGAGGTAAAACCTTAAGCCAACAGCCTAGCAGCAAAGTTCTTCATCCATTTGATCTCCCTTCTGGAGGGAGTCAAAATGACCCTTTGAATTCTGGCCTACCTCTTTCCTGTGCTGAGATAATGCTGATTGGTGTAATTGCAAATTGCGTGTTTCTTTGACAATTTAAGAATAACCAAAACATTGTCGGGGTAAGAGCTAAGGAGAAATGCCTAGCACCAAATTGCTTATTCCATTTGTTCTCCCTTCTGGTGGGAGTCAAAATGAGCGTTAGAATTCTGGCCTACCTCCTCCCTGTGCTGAGATACATGCTGTTCAATGCTGAAGCAAAATGCTTGATTTCAATTTTAATATCAAAACTACTCGAAACATGTTGTGAAGAGGTTATTAAATGTATGAATATGAAATATGAATTATGAAAATATTAAGTTTTATTAATTATAAAATTATTAATAACTGATTAATCAACAACTTATATACACGTTCTAGTGCACATTCCTGAAATACATTCCATAAGTGGCTTAGTATTATGATTAGAACTTAATTAAACTATCTACAGACTATTTCTATATTTTTATGTAATGAAGGGTGCAGTTCTGTCGCTTGGCCACTAGATGGTGACTTGGCAGAACACGGGCAGCTTCTGGCTATATACAGCAATATTACAATCTTTCTGTGCGTCAGTGATGACTCTGCTACACGCGGATACTTTGAACTGAGTGCTAGTGGGTGGAAAGCACGTGGAAGATATTCTATAGCTGTTGTTTGTAGCAAGGTGGGGGTCCGGCTGACTACTGCCGCTGGACTGGTTCCTAGTCAAGTTGAAACAGTGGTGTTGGGTACTGTCTCCGCAACAGTGGGGAGGAAATACTGGAACCTGGGCTTAGCTTCGACGCAGGTTCCCTTCAGGACTCGGTCGGTTCCCTCCAGACAATAGGGATAGGTCCTAGTCGGGTTCGGCCCGTGGGGTTGGCCCTGGGAGTCGGCTTGCATGGCAGGGCGGGGCGACAGTTGCCGGTAGGCGGGCTCAGAGGTTCCCGGTTGGATGATAGCTATGGGGTTGGCCCCGTGGCGATGGGTCTCGGGGCTGAGGCAAACAGCCTCGGAGAGAGAATGAGGCTGCACTGAGCTGCAGCTTCTCCGCTACTGGGCTTAAAGGAACAACGGGACGCTCGGAATAGTCCCGGGAGCTAGGTATATGCAGACTCAGACTCTATCAAGTCCCTTCTCCCTGACAACTGGGCAGATCTTACCCTCGGGGGCTGGTCCAGTCCTCTGGTAGCACGATGGGCTCTCCCGGTCAGTATGACTGGCTGTGACGACGCTGGCTTCTCGGGCTCAGCGAAGGTCCTCCCTCTGGGGTGCTTCTCATGATGCAGAGGCTTCAGTATGCGTGCATGTATGATAGAAGCTAACAACAAGCTCAATGGCAGAGGCTGTGGCTTGAGAGCTGCTCTCTCGAGCAAGTACAGAGACAAAGTGAAAGAGGGGGCAACTTGTTTACCAACAGGGGTAATACTTATAGATTCCTCGAGGCTGGGTTTGACCAATGGGCACTCTCACAGACAACTGGCTTCAGCCTATAGAAAGCATGAAGCTGGAATTATGCCCATACTTGGTAATTGTCATCCTCCTGAAGGAGGGGAAACCTGTCCACATGCTGGGAACAGATCTAGTATCTGGGCAGAATGTGCCTTCACCACAAAACATTGTTGGGGTAAAACCTGAGGGGAAAGGCCTAGCACCACATTTTTTTCTTCCATTTGTTCTCTCTTGTGGTGGGAGTGAAAATGACCATTTGCATTATGGCCTACCTCTGTCCTGTGCTGAGAGACATGCTGTTCTGTGTAGTTCTGAACTGCACAATTTCTGTGACAATTCAAATATAACAAAAACTTTGATGAGGCAAAACCTTAAGGGAAGAGCTTAGCAGCAAATTTCTTCTTGCATTTGATCTCCCTTATGGAGGTTGTCAAAATGAGCATTTGAATTATGGCCTACCTCTGTCCTGTGCTGAGATACATGCTGTTCAATGCACATGAAAAATGCTTGATTTCCGGATTAATCGAAACTACTCAAAGAATTGTTGGGGCAAAAGCTAAGGGGAAAAGCCTAGCGCCAAAGTTCTTGTTCCATTTGGTCTCTCTTCTAGTGGGAGTCAAAATGAGCATTAGAATTCTGGCCTACCTCCTTCCTGTGCTGAGATACATGCTGATCAATGCAGACGCAAAATGCTTGATTTCAATATTAATCGAAAGTACTCAAAACTCTGTTGGGGTAAAACCTGAGGGGAAAGGCCTAGCACCAAATTTCTTCTTCCATTTGTTCTCTCTTGTGGTGGGAGTGAAAAATGATCCTGGGCTGCATCAGGAGGAGTGTGGCCAGCAGGTCAAGGGAGGTGATTCTCCCCCTCTACTCAGCTCTGGTGAGACCCCACCTGGAATACTGCGTCCAGTTCTGAGGCCCCTATTACAAGAGGGATATGGAGGTGCTAGAAGGTGTCCAGAGAAGGGCCACGAGGATGATCAGAGGGCTGGAGCACCTCTCCTATGAGGACAGACTGAAGGAGTTGGGGCTGTTCAGTCTGGAGAAGAGAAGGCTCCGAGGTGACCTCATTGTGGCCTTCCAGTATCTGAAGGGGGCCTACAAGAAGGCTGGGGAGGGTCTTCTCAGGATCTCAGGTAGTGATAGGACTAGGGGGAATGGAATGAAGCTGGAGGTGGGGAGATTCAGGCTGGACGTGAGGAGGAAGTTCTTCACCATGAGAGTGGTGAAGCCCTGGAATGGGCTGTCCAGGGAGGTGGTTGAGGCCCCGTCCCTGGAGGTGTTTAAGAGCAGGCTGGATGAGGCTCTGTCCAGCCTGATCTAGTGTAGGGTGTCCCTGCCCCTGGCAGCGGGGTTGGAACTAGATGATCCTTGTGGTCCCTTCCAACCCTGACTGATACTATGATACTATGACCATTTCAGTTCTGGTCTACCCCTTTCCTGTGCTGAGATACATGCTCTTCAGGGTTATTGCAAACTGTGCGTTTCTGTGACAATGCGAATACAACCAAAACATTGTTGGGATAAAACCTAAAGAGAAAAGCCTAGCAGCAAATATCTTTGTCCATTTTATCTCCCTTCTCAAGAGAGTCAAGTGTCCATTTGAATTATGGCCTACCTCTTTCCTGTGCTGAGATACATGCTGTTCAATGGACACGAAGAGGCTCCATAGGCTGCTATAAAAGTTCCCGTGGGCTCTACAGAGGCGCTATAGGCTTCTGTAGAGGCTCCATAGGCCTCTCTAGAGGCTCCCACTGTCTATATAGAGGCTGCATAGGCCTCAATAGAGGCTCCAATAGTCAATATAGAGGTTCCTTAGGCCTCCATAGAGACTCCCAAGGGCTCTACTGAGGCTCCATAGGCCTCTACAGAGGCAACCACGGTCTATATAGAGGGTCCATCAGCCTCTTTAGAGGCTACACAGGCTTCTATAGAGGCACCCATGGGCTCTTTAGACACTGCATTTCTCTTACTATGGGTTACTTAGGCCACTATAGAGGCTCCCACGGTCTATACAGAGGCTCCCATGTTTTATATAGAGGCTCCATAGGCCTCTACACAGGCTCCCATGGTCTCCATGGAGTCTCCATAAGGCTCTGTAGAGGCGCCATAGGCCCCTATACAGGCTCCCGCAGGCTCTACAGAGGAGCCATATGCTTCTGTAGAGGCTCCATAGACCACTATAGAGGCACCAACGGTCAATATAGAGGTTCCTTATGCCTCCCTAGAGGCTCCCATGGGCTCTTCAGAGGCTCCATAGGCCTCTAGAGAGGCTCCCATGGGCTCTATAGACACTCCATTTGGCTCAATATGGGCTCTTTAGGCCTCTATAGAGGCTCACAAGGTCTATATAGAGGCTCCCATGGTTTATACAGAGGCTCCATAGGCCTCTATAGAGGCTCCCGTGGGCTCTACAGAGGTGCCATAGGCTTCTCTAGTGGCTCCCACTGTCTATATAGAGGCTGCATCAGCCTCTATCGAGGCTCCAATGGTCAATATAGAGGTTCCTTAGGCCTCCACAGAGACTCCCAAGGACTCTACAGAGGCTCCATAGGCCTCTACAGAGGCAACCACGGTCTATATAGAGGCTCCATCAGCCTCTGTAGAGGCTGCATAGGCCTCTATAGAGGCTACCATGGTCTACACAGAGGCTCCAACAGTCAATATAGATTCTCCATAGACCTCTATAGAGGCTCCAACAGTCAATACAGAGGTTCCATAGACCTCCATAGAGGCTCCCACGGGCTCTAGAGATGCTCCCATTGGCTCAATATGGGCTCCATAGGCCATTATAGAGGCTTCCATAGTTGATATAGAGGTTCCTCAGGCCTCCATAGAGGCTCCCACGGGTCTATAGAGTCTCCATAAGGCTCTATAGAGGCTCCATAGGCCTCTATAGAGCCTACCATGGGCTCTACAGAGGTGCCATAGGCATCTGTAGAGGCTCCATAGGCCTCTCTTGAGGCTCCCACTATCTATATAGAGGCTGCATAAGCCCAATAGAGGCTCCAATGGTCAATATAGAGGTTCCTTTGGCCTCCATAGAGACTCCCAAGGGTTCTACAAAAGCTCCATAGGCCTCTACATAGGCATGGCTTGGACAGGATCACACTGTGTTGGGTTAGGAACTGGCTGGAGGGCCGAGCCCAGAGAGTGGTGGTGAATGGTGCCACATCCAGCTGGCGGCCAGGCACTAGTGGTGTGCCCCAGGGATCAGTACTGGGCCCCATGCTCTTCACCATCTTTGTTGATGATCTGGATGAGGGCATTGAGTCCATCATCAGTAAATCTGCAGATGATACCAAGCTGGGGGCAGGAGTTGATCTGCTGGAGGGTAGAGAGGCTTTGCAGAGGGACCTCGACAGGCTGGACAGATGGGCAGAGTCCAAGGGCATGAGATTGAACACATCCAAGTGCCGGGTTCTGCACATTGGCCACAGCAACCCCATGCAGAGCTACAGGCTGGGGTCGGAGTGGCTGGAGAGTGGCCAGGCAGAGAGGGACCTGGGGGTACTGGTTGATTGTAGGCTGAACATGAGCCTGCAGTGTGCCCAGGCAGCCAAGAGGGCCAATGGCATCCTGGCCTGTATCAGGAACAGTGTGTCCAGCAGGAGCAGGTAGGTCATTCTGCCCCTGTACACTGCACTGGTTAGGCCACACCTTGAGTTCTGTGTCCAGTTCTGGGCCCCTCAGTTTAGGAAGGACGTTGTCTTGCTGGAGCATGTCCAGAGAAGGGCAACAAAGCTGGGGAGGGGTTTGGAACACAAGCCCTATGAGGAAAGACTGAGGGAGCTGGAGTTGCTTAGCCTGGAGAGGAGGAGGCTCAGGGGTGACCTTATTGCTGCCTACAACTACCTGGAGGGAGCTTGTAGCCAGGCAGAGGTTGGCCTCTTCTCCCAGGTAGCCAGCACCAGAACAAGAGGACACAGTCTCAGGCTGTGCCAGGGGAAGTTTAGGCTGGATGTTAGGAAGAAGTTCTATACAGAAAGAGTGATTGCCCATTGGAATGGGCTGCCCGGGGGGAGGTGGTGGAGTCACCTTCATTGGAGGTGTTCAGGAGAAGACTTGATGGGGTGCTTGGCTGTATGGTTTAGTTGTTTAGGTGGGTTGGATTGGTTGATGCGTTGGACATGATGATCTTGAAGGTCTCTTCCAACCTGGTGTATTGTATTGTATTGTATTGTATTGTATTGTATTGTATTGTATTGTATTATATAGAGGGTCTATCAGCCTCTGTAGAGGCTACATAGGCCTCTATAGAGGCTGCCATGGTCTACATAGAGGCTCCAACGGTCAATATAAAGGCTCCTTAGACCTCTATAGAGGCTCCAGTGGTCAATATAGAGGTTCCATAGGCCTCCCTAGAGGCTCCCATGGGCTCTATAGACACTCCCATGGTTTATATAGAGGCTCCATAAGCCTTTATAGAGGCTCCCACGCATCTATAGAGTCTCCATAAGGCTCTATAGAGGCTGCATTGGCCGCTACAGAGGCTCCTGCTGTCTATATAGAGGCTGCATTGGCCTCTATACAGGCTCCCATGGTCAATATGGAGGTTCCTTAGGCCTCCACAGAGGCTCCCATGGGCTCTTCAGAGGCTCCATAGGCCTCTGTAGAGGATCCCATGGGCTCTATTGACGCTCCCAATGGCTCAGTATGGGCTCCATAGGCCAATATAGAGGATCCTAAGGTCTCTATAGAGGTTTCCATGATTTATATAGAGGCTCCATAGGCATCTATAGAGGCTCCCATGGGTCACTGAGTTTCCATAAGGCTCTACAGAGGCTCCAGAGGCCTCTATAGAGGCTCCCACGGGTCTATATGGAGGCTCCAATGGTCAGTATAGAGGTTCCTTAGGCCTCCATAGAGACTCCCAAGGGCTCTACACAGGCTCAATAAGCCTCTACAGAGGCAACCACGGTCTATATAGAGGCTCCATAGGCCTGTATAGACGCTGTCACAGTGTACATAGAGGCTCCAACTGTCAATATAGAGGTTCCGTAGGCCTCCATAGAGGCTCTCACAGGCTCTATAGATGCTCCCAATGGCTCAGTATGGGCTCCATACTGAGTCTATACAGAGGCTTCCATGATTTATATAGAGGCTCCATAGGCCTCTATAGAGGCTCCCATGGGTCTATAGAGTTTCCATAAGGCTCTACAGAGGCTCCATAGGCCTCTATAGAGGCTCCATAGGCCTCTACAGAGGCTCCAATGGTCAATATAGAGGTTCTTTAGGACTTAGGCCTCCATAGAGACTCCTTTGGACTCTACAGAGGCTCCATAAGCATCTAGAGAGGTAACCACGGTCTATATAGAGGCTCCATCAGCCTCTGTAGAGGCTGCATAGGCCTCTATAGAGGCTACCATGGTCTACATAGAGGCTGCAACAGTCAATATAGAGGTTCCATAGGCCTCTGTAGAGGCTCCCATGGGCTCTATAAATGCTCCCATTGGCTCGATATTGGCTCCACAGGCCACTATAGAGGCTCCCAAGGTCTATATAGAGGCTCCCATGGCTCCCAGTGTCTATAGAGCCCATGGGAGCCTCTACAGCGGCCAATGGAGCCTCTATATGGACTGTTGGGGACTCTATAGAGGCCGATGGATCCTCTACAGAGGCCTATGGAGCCTCTATATAGACTGTGGTAGCTGTGCTAGAGCCCTTGGGAGCCTCTATAGAGGTCTATGGAGCCCCTATAGAACTTCTGTAGAGCCCCATGGAGTGTCTGCACATTCCTAATGAGCCTCTTTGAAGTCTCTATAGAGCCTAACTCAGCCTCTATAGCAACCTATGGAGCCTCTATAGAGGACTATGGAGCCTTTATATAGACTGCAGTAGCCTCGATAGAGCCCATGGGAGCCTCTATAGAAGCCTGTGGAGCCTCACTGGAGCCTGTGGGAGCCTTTATAGAGGCCTATGGAGCCTCTGTAGCGACCTATGTAGCCCTGCGGATCCTCTAGAGGTGCCTATGTAGCCATGTAGAACCTACTCCACCCTAGCCTAGCCTTGCCTACCCTACCCTGGCCTCACCTTGCCTAGCCCAGCTGAGCCTAGCCCAAGGGAGCCTCTGTAGACCCATGTGGAGCACTATGATCCTCTCAAAAGCCCTATGGACCTGCTATAGTGCCCTAAAGAGCCACTATAGATGCTATACAGAGCCCAAAACAGCCTCTATGGAGCCCTATGGTGCCCCGATAGCGCACTATGATGCCCTATCATGGCCTATGGAGCCTCCATAGAGCCCAATGCAGCACCTATAAGGCCCTAATGAGCCCATAGAGCCCCATGCAGCCTCTATAGACCCCTACATAGCCTCTATGGACCCCTATGGAGCCTCTATACAGGCCAATGGAGCCCCTATAGAGGCTTATGGAGACTATATATAGACCATTGGAGCCTCTATAGAGGCCAAAGGATCCTCTATATAGAATGTGGTAGCCTCTATAGAGGCCTGTGGAGCCCCTATAGAGGTCTATGTAGCCTCTATATTGACCAATGTAGCTTCTACAGAGGCCAATGTAGCCTCTATATTGACCATGGTAACCTCTATAGAGGCCTATTTTCCCACTATAGAGGCCTATGTAGTCTCTATATAGACTGTGCTAGCCTCCATAGAGGCCTACGGAGCCTCTATATTGACTTTTGAAGCCTATATATAGACTGTGGTAGCCTCTATAGAGACCAATGGAGCCTCTATAGACTGTGCTAGTCTCTATAGAGGCCAATTGTGTCTCTATATGGACCGTTGAAGCCTCAATATAGACCATGGTACCCATTATAGAGGCCAATGAAGCCTCTATATTGACTATTGTAGCCTCTATAGAGGCCTATGGAGCCTCTGTAGAGCCCATGGGAGCCTCTATGGCGGCCTATGGAACCTTTATATGGACCATGGGAGCCTCTATATAGACCGTTGGAGCCTCTATATAAGCCTTGGTAGCCTCTACAGAGGCCCGTAGCAGCCTCTATAGAGCCTGTGGCAGCCTCTACAGAGGCCTATGGAGCCTCTATATTGACTGTTGGAGCTTCTGTACAGGCTGTGATAGCCTCTACAGAGCCTGTGTCAGCCTAGATAGAGCCCATGGGAGCCTCTATAGAGCCCTTGGGAGCCACTATAGAGGCCATTTAAGCCTCTATATGGACTGTGGTACCCTGTATTGTGGCCTGTGGAGCCCCTATAGAAGCCTGTAGAGCCTCTATAGAGGCTGATGGAGCCTCTATATTGACCGTTGGGGACTCTATAGTGGTTTATGGATCCTCCAGAGAGGTCTATGGAGCCTTTATATAGACTGTGGTAGTCTTGATAGAGCCCATGGGAGCCTCTATAGAGGCTTAAGGATCTTCTATATTGACATTTGGCACCTCTATAGAGGCCTATGGAGCCTCTATATTGACCATTGAAGCCTCTATAGAGGCCTATGGAGCCTCTATATTGACCATTGAAGCCTCTATAGAGGCCTATGGAGCCTCTATATTGACCACTGAAGCCTCTATAGAGGCCTATGAAGCCTCTATATAGACCGTGGGAGCATCTATAGGCCTCTACAGGCCTCTACAGAGACTCCATAGGCCACTATAGAGGGTCCTTTGGCTTCTATAGAGGCTGCATAGGCCTCTATAGGGTCTCCACAGGCCTCTGCAGAGGCTACCACAGTCTACATAGTATCTCCATTGGCCTCTATAGAGGCTCAAATGGACTATATATACTCTCCATAGGCCTCTATAGAGGCTCCATTGGCCTCTGTAGGGGCTCCTTTGGCCTATATAGAGGCTCCATAGGGCTCCATAGAGGCTATGTAGGGGTCTATAGAGGCTTCAGGGGCCTCTATAGAGGCTCTATAGATTCATTAATGCTTTATACAGGCTGCATTCAGCTCTATACAGGCTGCTTTGGGTTCTATAGCGGCTCCAAATGGGCTCCATAGGCTCTATAATGTTCAATAGTGCCTCCATAGGGATCCATAGAGTTCTATAGAGGCTATGCTGGGTTCTATAGAGGCTGCATAGGGCTCTCTAGAGGCCACATGGAACTCCATAGGGCTCTATAGAGGCTGCACTGGGCTCTATAGAGGCTGCACTGGGCTCTATAGAGGCTCAATAGGGATCTGTAGTGGCTCTATAGAGCCTCCTTAGGGCTTCACAGGGCTCTATAGTGGCTCCATTGGGCTCCACAGAGGCTCTATAGAGCCACCCTAGGCCTTCATAGGGCTCCATATGGCTTCATAGGGCTCTGTTGAGGCTGCATAGTGTTTGTAGAAGCACTATAGAGCCTACTTAGGGCTTCATAGGACTCTATAGAGGCACCATAGAACTCTACAGAGGCTGCTTTGGGCTCTATTGAGGTTCTATAGGGCTCTATAGAGGCTGTGTTGGGCTCTATAGAGGCTGTATAGAGGCTCCATACGGATCTATAGGGCTCTATAGAGGCTGCATTGGTCTCTCTGTAGACTCTATAGAGGCTCCATAGGGCTTCATAGGGTGCTATCAGGCTCCATAGGGCTCTATTGGGCTCTATAGAGGATGCATAGAGTCTCCATAGGGAACTCTAAAGGCTGTGTTGTGCACTCTACAGGTTCTATAGAGGCTCACATGGGCTCTATCGAGGCTACCACAGTCTATATCAAGGCTCCATAGGCCTCTACAGATGCTCTATTGGCCTCTATATAGGCTACCATGGTCAATATAGAGGCTTCATAGGCCTCGATAGAGGCTCACTCAGGCTCTATCGAGGCTCCCACAGTCTATAGAGAGGCTTCACTGGTCAATATAGAGGCTCCATCAGCCTTCACAGAGGCACCTTAGACCACTACAGGGGGTCTGTAGGCCTCTATAGCGGCTTCCACGATATATAGAGAGGCTTCAACCGTCAATACAGAGGCTCCAACGGTCAATATAGATGCCGCGATTACGAGAGGGATGCAACCTGGTTCAGGTCAAGCGTCTGTTTATTGTAGAAAATCTTGTCCTCACAAAGGCTAACACAAGAAAGTAGCAGTTTGTGACTGGTTATGAAACTCTCTGAGCGACAGTTGTAAACTTAGGAGTGGTTACAGAAAAAGCATCACACATACCTATATATTCTCAAGGTTTTAGGAAGTGTCAGAGAAAATTAAGATTAACAATCTATGTTAAAATTAAAAAAATTAAAATTAACAATCTATGAAACTTGCAAGTTCTTGCTCTTTCAGGTCACAGTGACCATTTGTAATCAGCTGTCTGTGTTCTTTCACCTACGCTGCTGCATCGTGCTCCCATGGTTTACGACCCAGCAAGGCTAACACATCTTCTACCAGCCTGGTAGTGCTTGGAGCTCTGCCCTCCAAGTTTAACCCTTCATATAGAGGCTCCATAGGCCTCTATAGAGGCTCCCACAGGCTCCATTGAGGCTCCATAGGCCTCTATAGAGGCTCCCAAGGGCGATATAGAGGCGCCATAGGCTTCTCTAGAGGCTCCATAGGCCTCTCTAGAGGCTCCCACTATCTATATAGAGGCTGCATAGGCCTCTATAGAGGCTCCCAAGGGCGATATAGAGGCGCCATAGGCTTCTCTAGAGGCTCCATAGGCCTCTCTAGAGGCTCCCACTATCTATATAGAGGCTGCATAGGCCTCTATAGAGGCTCCCAAGGGCGATATAGAGGCGCCATAGGCTTCTCTAGAGGCTCCCACTATCTATATAGAGGCTGCATAGGCCTCTATAGAGGCTCCAATGGTCAATATAGAGGTTCCTTAGGCCTCCATAGAGACTCCCAAGGGTTGTACAAAAGCTCCATAGGCCTCTACATAGGCAAACAAGGTCTATATAGAGGCTCCATCAACCTCTGTAGAGGCTGCATAGCCCTCTATAGAGGCTACCATGGTCTACATAGAGGCTCCAACGGTCAATATAGAGGCTCCATAGGCCTAGATCGAGGCTCACACGGGCTCTACAGAGGCTCCATAGGCCTCTATAGAGGCTCCCACAGGTCTATAGAGTCTCCATAAGGCTCTACAGAGGCTCCATATGCCTCTATAGAGGCTCCCACGGGCTCTACAGAGGCACCATAGGCTTCTGTAGAGGCTCCATAGGCCTCTATAGCGACTCCCACGGGCTCTACAGAGGCTCCATAGGCTCCTAGAGAGGCAACCATGGTCTATATAGAGGCTCCATCAGCCTCTATAGAGGCTTCATAGGCCTCTATAGAGGTGTAGCAGTTTGGGCTGGGTGCCCTCTGCAACATGGAGTGCCTCCTGTGGCCAGACGTCCAGCGCCATAGGCCTCTGTAGATGCTCCATAGGCCTCTATAGAGGGTTCAACAGGCTTTATAGAGGCTCCATAGGCCTCTACAGAGGCTCCCACAGGCTTTATAGAGGCTCCATAGGCCTCCATAGAGCTTGCCACAGGCTCTACATAGGCTCCATAGGCCTCCATAGAGGCTCCATAGGTCGCTATAGAGGCTGAGTTATGCTCTATAGAGGCTCTAAAGAGGCTAGATAAGGATGTGCAGACACCCCATGGGCCTCTACCAAAGTTCTATAGGGGCTGCATTGGACTCTATAGAGGCTCCCACAGGCTCCATTGAGGCTCCACAGGCCTCTATAGAGGCTCCCAAGGCAGGCCAGAATTCAAATGCTTATTTTGACTCCCACCAGAAGAGAGAACAAATGGAAGAAGAAATTTTGTGCTATGCTTTTCCCCTTAGGTTTTACCCCAACAATGTTTTGAGTAGTTTTGATTAATCTCGAAATCAAGCATTTTGCACCTGCATTGAACTACCACAGTCTATATAAAGGCTCCATAGGCCTCTATAGAAGATCCTTTGGCCACTATAGAGTCCCCGACGGTCAATATAGAGGCCTTTGGCCTCTCTAGAGGCTCTACTGCCTTCTATAGGGGCTCCACAGGCCTCTATAGAGGCTACCACAGTCCATATAGAGGCTTCCACGGGCTCTGTAGAGGCTCCATCGGCCTCTATAGCAGCTCCCAAGGGCTCTATAGAGGCTCCCATGCGCTCTGTATGGGCTCACACAGGCTCTATAGAGGCTACCATGGCCTGTACAGAGCCTCCAATGGTCAATATAGAGGCTCCGTATGCCTCTGTAGAGGCTGCCACAGGCTCTGTAGAGGCTGCCATGGGCTTCTATAGAGGCTACCAAGGTTTAAATAGAAGCTCCATCGGCCTCTATAGAGGCTACAACAGTCTATAGAGAGGCTCCAATGGTCAATATAGAGGATTCATCGGCCTCTATAGAGGCTGCATAGGCCTCTGTAGAGGCTCCCACGGGCTCTACAGAGGCTCCATAGGCCTCTATAGAGGCTCCATAGGCCTCTGTAGAGGCTCCCACGGGCTCTACAGAGGCTCCATAGGCCTCTATAGAGGCTACAATAGTCAATATAGAGGCTCCCTAGGCCGCAATAGACATTACCACAGTCTATATAGAGGCTCCTTTGGCCTCTATTGAGGCTCCAACGGTCTATATATAGTCTCCATCGGCCTCTATAGGGGCTCCATTGGCCTGTATAGAGGCTTCTTTATACAGGGGCTATACAGGCTTTATACAGGCTGCATTGAGCTCTATACAGGCTCTACAGAGGCTGCATTGGCCTCTACAGAGGCTCGATAGGGCTTCAAAGGTCTCTATAGAGGTTCCACAGTGCTCTGTAGTGGCTCTATAGAGCCTCCATAGGGCTTCATAGGGCTCTATAGCGGCTCTATTGGGCTCTACAGAGGCTATATAGAGGCTCTATAGAGCCTCCTTTGGGCTTCATAGGGCTCTATAGAGGCACCATAGAACTCTTCAGAGGCTGCTTTGGGCTCTGTTGAGGCTCTATAGGGCTTCAAAGGCCTCTTGTAGCATGGTTTTGTAGAATGCTATCTATTTTCTTCAAAACACAGTAAATGCTTTTTGGATGAAAGGAGTTCTTCAACTCCAACAGAATGTTATTTCCTTAATGGCATGACTAACTTTGGGATAGAGTTTGTTCCATGCTTGACAGCTTAATCCAAGCCAATCCATTGAAGCTTGTCCATTTTCTCTGTGTTTACACAAACAGAACTTAGCAACAGAATGTATTCAAGACTGCAGCCCTTACACAGGGAACATCCCCACTGAGATTTGCCTAAGTTTTGAAAGATTATGTACAGTTGGAATCAGTTTATCAATATACAATTTCTCCCACAATTTCTTCCACCCTCTGGCATCAGCACAACTGGACAGAGCCCAGCTTGAGTGCACATGAACTAGTCCCAGATAAGAACATCACTCTTCAGTCTTGCTGAAACAGTGGATCTGCTCTTGGCATCCACAGGAGAACCCTAGGGTTTATCTCAAATTTGGCTCAGGGAAAGGAATTCTTAGTTTAAGAGTCAGTAAAGATTCATGCATTACTGATGAGGTAATTACAAGAGAATAGGATGGGGTTAAGTCTGCATGTTCTTGCAGTTTAAATGAAGAGTTTGATCCTGAAACTGTTTTAGGCATGTTTGTATTGGAGGGAAAACAAAAAAGGCTTTTCAATACACAGAATTATAGTAAAAATATTGTCTTAATCAAAAATGTGTTCTCACAAGGGATAACAACAACAACAAAAAATGAACCTGAAAAGTGTCAAGGAAGATCAAAACTCTTTGTCCAAGTCATTTGGGTTTTCAGAGGGAGCCCTGAGGAGAGGAAGAAATATTTTCCAAAGCAGCTGAACTAGAGATGTTATACAAACCCTTTAATAGACTTCTGTCCATTATGTATTTGCATGGAAAAGAATTTGCTCTAGTATCACCTCACAGTTTCAACATTGTCTTTCTGTCCACTTAAGAACAACACTTATGCTAGCAACTTTATGCAAAACCTTTTCAGTTTATACACAAACATCAAGGCAGCAGTAGCTCTTCCTGCAGATTCAATTGTTGCACAAAATACACCCTGTTTGCCCTGTTTATTTTTTGATTCACAGGTAGTTTTGAACTTACTGCAGCATTATCAGTTAGAAACATGGGAAAGTATTGCCACCTGCAACAGACATTTTGCTGATTTTCACTGAAAGTCAAGGTAAAATTCTGTGATTGCTTTCAGACAATTTATTGTCTAAAATTACATAGAAATTACAGAAATCACCCTCAACTTCTACTGAACATTCTCAATGGAATTCTATTCTCAATCCAAGCCATGGCCCATTGGCCCATTGGCCCAAGGCCCATTGGATTTAGTGGGACCTCACATGTTTAAGCACAAACAGACTATTACTTTGGAGCCAATCCCAAACTTATTGAATTCCTACAGAAGACATTCGGTATACATGCAGTGGACCTAAAATTGATCCCTCTCTGGGTTTTAGTTTTCAGGAAATGAACTTTTACAATACCTAGGAATTACCTAAAGACAGTTATTGATGATTACTTTCATAAGATGGCAAAGATATATCAAAAGGTATGACAACCCAGAATAATAAATCAAAGGAATTATGATAGTAGAAATCATAAAATCACAGAATCAATAAGGTTAGAAAAGACCTCAAAGATCATCAAGTCAAACCTGTCACCCAAGACCTCATGACTACTAAACCATAGCACCAAGTGCCATGTTCAATCCCCTCTTGAACACCTCCAGGGATGGTGACTCAACCACCTCCCTGGGCAGCCCATTCCAATGGCTAACAACTCTCTCTGTGAAGAACTTTCTCCTCACCTCGAGCCTAAACTTCCCCTGGTGCAGTTTGAGACTATCAGCAAAGTTGTCTTGCACCTATTGATACCACTATTTGCAATTTATTATATCACTGCTCAGATTCTCACTATGAATTCACATTTTCAGCTGAAAAATGCACAATAATCTACTTTTTATGGTCTCAGTAAGTTATGATGTCTGGGCTGTCAACAAACATGAATTCTTTCCCTATGTCTACCTTTTCAGTTTTCTTTTCCCCTGCCCCTACTCTAGCCATTACTTTGAGCATCAAGGAAATATAAGTGATGTTCACAAGTTAAAGAAAACCACCATTTCATCCTAATTCAAACTGCAACAACACTGAATATTGTCTGGAAGATTATTCTTTAATTTGAAATTTAAAAACCAAACCAAAACAGAGATTAAAATAATTTGCTTGTTAAGGTGAATTATTAAAGAAGCCAAAACTACATAATAGTAATAATAATAAAATTTTAAAAAAAAGGTCATAAGAATTTTTTAGTACTTTATCTACACACTTTTCAAATTGAGTTTCAGCTAGACCTGCTCAGTACTTGAGAGTGAGAATAGAATAGAATAGAATAGAATAGAATAGGAAAGAATAGAATAGAATAGAATAGAATAGAATAGAATAGAATAGAATAGGATAGAATAGAATAGAATAGAATAGGATAGGATAGGATGGAATAGGATAGGATAGGATAGAATAGAATAGGATAGGATAGGATAGAATAAAATAGAATAGAATAATAGAATAATAGGATAGGATAGAATAGGATAGAATAGAATAGGATAGGATAGAATAGAATAGGATAGGATAGGATAGGATAGGAATAGGAATAGAATAGAATAGAATAGAATAGAATAGAATTGGATAGGATAGGATAGGATAGAATAGAATAGGAGAATAGGATAGAATAGAATAGAATAGGAATAGAATAGAATAGAATAGAATAGAATAGAATAGAATAGAATAGAATAGAATAGAATAGAATAGGATAGAATAGGATAATAGATAGAATAGAATAGAATAGAATAGAATAGAATAGAATAGAATATAGGATAGAATAGAATAGGATAGGATAGGATAGAGGATAGATAGGATAGGATAGGATAGGATAGAATAGGATAGAATAGAATAGAATAGAATAGAATAGACCACCTACACTAAAGTGAACTATGATTTTTAAATTAATTTTTTTTAACCCCATCAAATTATATTTAGAAGCAAAATCCCTTCTGTGGACATAACTGAATATTCCCCCTGTGAATGGGATTTTGTGAAGCAGACAGGCCAAAATTAGACAATGGGAAGAAAGGGAGGCTGAAACATTTTGTATCGTGTAACTAAGGTGGGAAGAAACCACAAACTGGGGTGTTGGCAGAGGAAAAGAGAAAGAAATTGAAGCCAGATCAGGTTGTCTCTGTGTAAAATAGAAGGAGGGACTGTGAAGGAACTAGATGCTCATGCAGCGAGCCTGGCTCCCCAATTAAAAAGCAACAAGGATCTGATGGAGAGAGTGGAGTTTCTTCTGGAAACTTTCAGAATGTACCTGGATGCATTCCTGTGCAATCAGGTTTAAGTGACCCTCCTTTAGGAAGGGTGGTTGAGCTACATGATCACAGTATCACAGTATCACAGTATGACTAAGGTTGGAAGAGACCTCGAAGATCATTGAGTCCAACCTGTCACCACAGACCTCACGACTAGACCATGACACCAAGTGCCACATCCAGCCCCCTCTTGAACACCCCCAGGGACGGTGAATCCACCACCTTCCCGGGCAGCCCATTCCAATGGCGAATCACTCTCTGAGTGAAGAACCTTCTCCTCACCTCCAGCCTAAACTTCCCCTGGTGCAGCTTGAGACTGAGTCCTCTTGTTCTGGTGCTGGTTGCTAGGGAGAAGAGGCCAACCCTCTCCTGTCCACAACCACCCTTCAGGTAGTTGTAGAGAGCAATGAGGTTACCCCTGAGCCTCCTCTTCTCCAGGCTAAACAACCCCAGCTCCCTCAGCCTCTCCTCATAGGGCCTGTGCTCAAGGCCTCTCACCAGCCTTGTTGCCCTTCTCTGGACACGTTCAAGTGTCTTGATGTCCTTCTTAAGCTGAGGGGCCCAGAACTGGACACAGGACTCAAGGTGTGGCCTAACCAGTGCTGAGTACAGGGGCACAATGACCTCCCTGCTCCTGCTGGTCACACCATTCCTAATGCAGGCCAGGATGCGGTTGGCCTTCTTGGCCACCTGGGCACACTGCTGGCTCATGTTTAGGTGGCTGTCAATCAGCACCCCCAGGTCCCTCTCTGTTTGGCCGATCTCCCAGGGATCCCTTCCAGCTCTACCATTCTGTGACTGAGACTTATGGGAAAAATGTTTATCACATTAATCGGTTCAGACTGTAAAAAGGAAAAGCTTTCAAGGGCCTTTCTGCACAAACATTGTTTCCTCTCGTATGACTCTTTAAATTAATGTGAAACAAAGGATACTGTGTATTGTAAATCTACAGGATGACTCTGACCTTGAGTCTTACACTTAGGAAAATATTTAGCATATCTTTTCGACTCTTGTCTACAGCTGACAAAACATTCTAAGACAAATTGTTTAGTGATACATTCCAATGTAATTACAATGCAGTGTCAAATGGCATTCCAAGCTGGATTTCACACATAGCTACCAGGGTTAAGGGAGCAGAATATCACCTGGTTCTTTTGAAACACAAGATTGATGACCTTCGGGTTTACTGAATATCATCCTGATGAAATACCTTGCTGGCTCACTGGTGAGAGCTTTGTGACAGGTGAAAGGCAGAGCTAGAAGCATTGCAGAGCTTCTCTCAGTCAAACTTCAGTTTTCATGTGAGACTATAGGTAGTTACCTTCTCTCTTCTCCCTTATTCTTCTCCCTGATCCTGTCCTCCATCTTTATTTGGAGAATATGACTCTCCAGATATTTGTTGAGAAAAAAAAATGACGAAGTGAGAAGCAATGTCTAGAGAATACTATGTGGAGGGTTCATAAGGACACAGTGTTCTTGTACAAATTGAAAGGGAAGTCAGTGCAGTCAACACAGTTACTCTTGCCAAAAATAACATCAGATGTGGAGTAAGAACAGTGGGTTTACGTTTCATCTGCAAAACTGCCCATCCTTGGCAAAATTATTTCTAAAAGTATAGTAGAGTATCAATACAACACTGACATTTTACAAACAAAAGCCAATGATCAAACCTCTCACATAGGCATGCAAAAACCTGTGAATCCTGATTGTACCCCAAAATAAAGAAAGGGACCAGAGAAACCAAGAAAATCTTGTAAGACCTATGCTGGGGAAGCTTATCATAGAATCATGGAATCAATAAGGTTGGAAAAGACCTGAGAGACCATCAAGTCTAACCTGTTACCCAACCCTTGTGACTAACTAAACCATGGTTTCACAGAATCACAGAATCAATAAGGTTGGAAAAGACCTCAGAGACCATCAAGTCTAACCTGTTACCCAACCCTTGTGACTAACTAAACCATGGTTTCACAGAATCACAGAATCAATAAGGTTGGAAAAGACCTCAGAGACCATCAAGGCCAAGCGCCACGTCCAGCCCCATCTTGAACACCTCCAGGGACAGTGACGCCCACCACCTCCCTGGGCAGCACATTACAGTGGTCAACAGCTCTTTCTGTGAAAAACTTTCTCCTCACCTGGAGCCTAAACTTCTCCTGGCATGGCTTGAGACTGTGTCCTCACGTTCTGGTGCTGGTTGCCTGGGAGAAGAGACCAAACCCCACCTGGCTACAACCACCCTTCAGGTAGTTGTAGACAGCAATAAGGTCTCCCTGAGCCTCCTCTTCTCCAGGCTAAACAACCCCAGCTCCCTCAGCCTCTCCTCGTAGGGCTTGTGCTCAAGGCCTCTTCCCAGCCTCATTGCCCTTCTCTGGACATGTTCAAGTGTCTCAATGTCCTTCTTAAATTGAGGGGCCCAGAACTGGACACAGTGCTCAAGGTGTGGCCCAACCAGTGCTGAGTACAGGGGTACAACGACCTCCCTTCTCCCACTGGCCACACTATTTCCGATGCAGGCTGGGATGCCACTGGCCTTCCCGGCCACCTGGGCAACTTACGCCAATAAGTACTTCAGCGTTCAGAACTCTGTAAAATGGTACAAACAGTAGTTTTGAAAACTGCAGCTAAGAAACTAAAATCAGAGAATGATGCCATTTCAGCACAGTTCTGACACTGGAATTTGGATGTAGAATGATACAGTAGTATTCTTTGTCTTTACACATACCTGACTGCCTGGGTTTTGCACACTGCTGCTGTTACCTCGAGCTTGCATTTCAAAATGCAAAGCTTTAGTGATCTGACTGAATCAATGTATAGTTATGGAGTTTCTTCATCCAAAGCAAAAGGCCTTGAGAGCGTTTTTAACATTTGTCTGGGGAGCTAGTTGGGAACCTTTTAATCTTGAAATATGAGAGTCCAGCCAGGTGGTTAATCAGCTCCAAGACCATCTGTGTGCTTCAAATATGTAAACCAATGATAGATAAGAAAGAAGCTATGGTTGTTTAAGGAACATCCTTACCTTGTTGGGATAAATATCTAAGTGCCCTGAGGTGACTCTGTACCATAGCAGGATAATGTAAGGAGGGGGAAACCTCCCCAACGACTACCAAGTGTTCTGAGAAGTCATGCCTTATGAATATGTAATAAGTAGTAGGAATAACTGTATTAGATAGGTGTTACTTTGTAAAACTCATGTATGAACAGCCACAAGAACTCTTCCTTGGGGTGTGTGCTCTGTGGAGTGATCCCCACACACTCAGAGTGCTGTGAGAAAGAAATGCCTGCTTCATAATACTGCACTGGTGTTAAGAGGTGTATTCCTGATTTTGGTAACCCAGATGCTTCTGACCCTTGATGGATCTGTGGGACCTCCACCTGGCACTGAAGGATTCTTGGGGAGAACCTCCAATCCCCAAACTAAAGAGCTCTGAGCAAGACCCCTGAGAAAGGTAAAGGCATTTAATGGGCGATTATAACCTGCCTGGTATCTGCTGGGAAGTTACCACAGCAGAGAGGAGGCAGTCTTGAAAGTTCTTACAGTGTATGGAGGATAGCTTCTTATCCCAGCTGCTGTGTGAGCCTACCAGGGGTAAGGCTTTGCTTGATCTTCTTTTTACAAACAGAGAAGGGCTGGTGGGAGTTGTGGTGGTTTGAGGCTGTCTGGGGTCCAGTGACCATGAAATAATTGAGTTTTCAATATGCAGTTAAGCTAAGAGGGGCAGCAACAAAACCTCCACTCTGGACTTCCGGAGGGCAGACTTCAGGTTATTCAAGGAACTAACTCAGAGGATACCTTGGGAAACAGCCCTTAAAAACAAAGGGGTGCAGGAGGGCTGGGCCTACTTCAAGAAACAATTCTTGAAGGTGCAGGAACAGGCTGTGCCAATGTGCCGGAAGATGAGCCGCTGGGCCAGACAGCCATCCTGGATGGGCAATGAGCTTCTGAAGGAAATTAAGGGGAAAAAAAGAGGGTGTATCATCTTTGGAAGAAGGGTGAGGTAACCCATGGAAAGTTTAAGGATGTTGCTAGGTCATGTAGGAAAAAAAATTAGAGAGGCGAAAGCACATTTAGAGCTCAGACTGGCCTCTGCTGTGAAGGACAACAAAAAATCCTTCTACAAATATATTAATGGCAAGAGGAGGGGCAAGGACAACCTCCACTCCTTAGATGACATGGAGAAATGGGGAATATAGTAACTAAAGATGAGGGTTAGTGTGCCCCTTGAAAAGAGGTCAGAGTCCCCAGAAGTTGTGGGTTAGAGTCCCCTTGTGAATCAAAGTCTCACTCAAAAAAATGTAGGTTTGCAACCCACTGACTGTGGTATGGGGGTTTGAGCCCCATTTTGGGTTGTTAAGTACCTTGTCTGCGGTTTGAGTCCCCAGCGGCTTCTTATTTTATTAGGTATCTTGTCTGTGTATTTTGTTTTGTGTGATTGCACCGTTTGAGTAAGATTGTACTGTTGAACTATAGATTCTGTACAATCTTGGGGTGGAGGGAATTTGAAAGCTAGCCCTCTGGGTTGTGTATTAGCACACTGCAAAGGTCTGGAGGGTCAAAGGTTGGAAAAGTGGGATGAAATCACATATATGGCTTTGTTCTTGAATCCTAAAGGGCCTGTTGAAGATCTGGCACATGACTGTCTGCAAACCATCAAAGCTGATCCAACCTCAAGAACAAACCTCTAGAAGACACTGATTTGGAGCTATATATTGAAAGGAGCAGCTTTGTTGAAAACAGAAGATGAATGGCTGACTTTGCCATGGTGACTACAGAAATGGTAATGGAGACAGCAAAACTTCCAAACAGAAGAGTTAATAGCTCTAACTAAGGTCTGGGGATTACCAAAGGGCAATGAGCAAATATTTGGACAGATTCGAAATACACCTTTGGAGTGGTTCATGCTCATGGAGCCATTTGCAAGGAGAGAGATCTACTCTCCACCCAGTGAACCTCCTGAAGTTACTACAGGCTGTGGCCATTATGCACTGCAAAGCACATCAAAAGGGAAGCACACCAGTAAATATTGGTAATTGATGGCAGACCTTATGGCTAAAGAGGTGGCAGAACAAGGAGTTTTAGCTGTATTGCCAGTCAAGGTTTAGCAGAACCTCAAAGATGTGAAACCTGCCCCCCGAATAGTGATACAGATCATTGCCTAGCTAAAGCATTAGGATCCAGGGAAAAGGGTGAACGGAGGGTAGCTGAAAGAAGAAAAAGTGATAATCCCTCCTTCCATTATGATTGAATTAGCAATGCAAAACCACTAAGAAACACAATGGGGAACATAATCAATATTCACTGAACTGCAAAAGCAGTGGGGATGATGAAAATTATTAAATCCCTGTTGGGAAAATGGGAAATACGCTTAAGAAATAATCCTCTAAACATTGAAAGACCCCCTTTGGGACACACCTAACAAGGAAGTTCACCAGGAGATTTTTGGCAGCCAGATTTTAATGAATTGCCTTGAAAGCTAGGGTATAAATATCTTTCAGTGTTTTGCTGACACTTTTTTGGGGTGGAGAGAGGCTTTTCCCACTCATATCAACAAAGCTTGGGGACTAGTAAAATCCATTTCAAAAGCGATAATGCCTAGATTTGGAGTACCTTTAAGAATGTCATTGGGCAAGGGGCCTCATTTTGTTGCTGAAGGTGTACATGGAATAGGTAGAATGTTAGATATTAAATGGGATTTGCATGCTCCATGGAGACCTCAATCCAGTGGGAAGGTAGCACAAATACTTTGAAGCAACAGTAGGAAAGGAAGTAGGAAACTTCAGGAAACTTCATTAAGCTGGCTGAAAGCTTTACCTTTGGCTCTCCTGAGAGTGAGATTTCAACCTAAATCTAAGGTGAAGCTAAGCCCATATGAAATTTTATATGGGAAACTCTGTGAGGCAATAGTGATGACAGGGGAAAAAGGAAATAAGAGGTCCAGCTGAACTGAGACAACATCTCATTGAACTGGGTAAATTTTTTCTTCAAAACTCCCCAGGCACCCAGTGCTGTAAAACAGAACCACCTGCTTCTTAATGCTACATCAGTGTTAAGAAGTTTATTTCCAATGTTGGCAACACCACGAGGCTGCCTCCTTAAATCCACAGCTCTGCAGAGAAAGCCGGACACTGCTGCTAGACAATATGGTGGAACTGAGCTAAATATGCATAAATCGAATGCCTTAATAAACAGTGGTGAAAGTTTTCAGGCTTTGTGATGGGTTGTGTTGCTGTCACTGCAGGTAACACATCACCTGCCATTAACCTATCCCAGTGCTGTGCCTCGTCATGCTTTAATCAGCACTCAGAGTCAAGCCTAGCCTCCAGCAGAGCCACAGGAAGTAACTCTGTAATCTTTCTTTGCTGTTTGCTCTGTTTTGCTTTCTCCTCATCCTAGTATTTGTCATCTTTACATACATAAGCTTTCAGAGCACTAACCCCATTGTCATACAACTTCACCACCTCCCTTTCTCCTCTAAGAACTGCTCTTTCCATTTCATAGAATCGTTTTGGTTGTAAAAGACTTTTAAGATCATTGCGTCCAAACATTACTTATATCTACCATGTCTGCTGCTAAACCATGTCCCTTAGCACCACATCTCTGCATCTTTTAAACACATCCGGGGATGGTGATTCAACCAGCTTCATGGGGAACCTGTTCCAGAGTTTGGGAACCCTTTCAGTGAAGAACTGTCTTCTAACAGAGCAACTAAGCTGGTGAACGGTCCAGAGAATGTCTTACAAAGAGCAGATGAGTGAACTGGGGCTATTTAGTTTGAGGAAGAGGAGACCTTATCACCCTTTACAGCCACCTGAAAGGGCAATATAGCGGTGCTGGTCTCTTCTCACAACTGATGGAGTAAGAGGGAGTTACCTCATGCTGCACCAGGGCAGGTTTAGGCTAGACATTAGGAAAAGAATTTTCAGTGAAAGAGTTGTCAAGCATTGGAACAGGCTTCCCAGGCAAGTGGTTGAATCATCATCCCTGGAGGTGTTTAAAGGTCGTTTAGATGTTACACTTGGCAATGTGGTTTGGCGGTGAAGGTGGTAGATTAAGGTTAATGGTTGGACTGGCTGATCTTAAGGATCTTTTCCAAGCTGAATGATTCTGTGATTCTGAACCTGTCATGGAGCAAGTTGAGGGTGTTTCCTCTCGTCCTGTCAGTTCTTACTAGGGGGATCAACCCCCACCTACGGACACACAGACTGCGAATTTGTATTTGGGGCTGCAGTTTCGACTATTTTTAGGGGTACAGGAAAGTGACCCGTCTTCATTTTAGGGACCAGGTGCTGCCGAGGGATTATGCACCACCTTGCCCAGCATCTCCCAGGCTTTCGAGGGCGGGTGGGGGGTTACGGGTCTGCTCTGGCTGCGCAACCGTTGCACAGGGTGCGGTTTTTAAGCAGGCTTCACTGCAGCCAAGAGCTGCCTTACAGCATCGGCTAGTCCGGAACCGTTCTCGGGCGGAAAGTTGTTCTCGCAGCGGCGGTTTCCCTGCCGGCAGGGAAGGTTTTGCCCAGGGAACTGCGCTGGTGGCGAAGGCGGCGGTTGGGGCAGGGAGAGCCTCGTGCCGCTGGCCCCGCCCGGCGGATCGCACCCATGAGGTAACGGCACCGGGGCCGGCCCTGTGCCGGCGGGTGGGGGTTAGGGACGGCGGGGAACGAGACTGGTGTCACCGCTCGGGTCCGCGTCTGGTGGCGTCGCCGCTACCACCTTCCTCCCTCCCGCCTTCAGAGCCGTCTCCGCTGGGAAGCGCGGGGCGGGTGTGGCGGCGGCAGCTGCTGGGCTGTGTGCGGCAGATGGCCGGGGAGAAGGGGCGACTGCCCAACCGTGCGGCAGCCGTGGTGGGGCTGCGGGCCCCGGGCCGGTCGGGGTGCTAGCAGGACCTCCGGCACAGGTGGGAGCGGGACAGGCCCGAGCCGTGGAAGCGGCTCCTCTTCGCTGGTGGGTGAGAGAGGATTGCCGCCGGCCCCGGAGGAGGGCGGTGTGCGCTGGCAGGCTCCTGCTGTGCCCACCCGACTAGCGCCGGCTCGGTGACTGGAGGGTGGGTGGGAATTGTCCTCGGGAGAAGCTACTGTCCTGCCTAGCCTGAGAGCGTCAGCGGGCAGGGGAAAGAGACTGCCCCTCGCTGGCGCTTCCTTTGCGTTGAACGTTTTACCCTGTTTGCATATATTAATCTGCCTGGAAAAAAGCATTTTGTTCAATCAAACCACTGACATGAAGCAGCGCTTTAATTTCTTGAGCAGAAAGATAAGACGGAGTTGCAGTTTGTTTTGGTGAGCCTTCTTTGAGTCTGAAGTAAAGAGTCAGCTCCCATGCCGCACTTTAAGGCATATCTAGGTTATGGTAGAGTGTCTTAGAAAGAAGTTCCTCACAGAAAGAGAGATTGGCCATTGGAATGGGCTGCCTAGGGAGGTGGTGTGGTCGTCGACATCCGTGGAGGTGTTTAAGAAAAGACTGGATGAAGCACTTTATGCCATGGTCTAGTTGATTAGAAAAGGTTGGGTGATCTGTTGGACTTGACCTTGGAGGTATCTTCCAGTTTAGGAAAGATGTTGACTTGCTGGATCATGTCCAGAGGAGGGTAACTAAGCTGGTGAGGGGTTTGGAGCACAAGCCCTATGAGGAAAGGCTGAGGGAGCTGGGGTTGCTTAGCCTGGAGAAGAGGAGTCTCAGGGGAGACCTTACTGCTCTCTACAACTAGCTGAAGGGAGGTTGTAGCCAGGTGGAGGCTAGTCTCTTCTCCCAGGCACCCAGCACCAGAACAAGAGGACAGAGTCTCAAGCTGCACCAGGGGAGGTTCAGGCTGGATGTTAGGAAGAAATTCTTCATAGGGGAGTGATTGCCCATTGGAATGGGCTGCCCAGAGAGGTGGTGGAGTCGCCATCATTGGAGGTGTTTAGGAAGAGACTGGATAGGGTGCTTGGTGCCGTGGTTTAGTTGATTAGATGGTATTGGATGATAGGTTGGACACGACAATCTTGAAGGTCTGGTCTGTTCTGTGATTTCCAGCAGCTGTGGGCACAGCCTTGGCTACTCTGATGTGTCTTTAAATAAACCAGTGCTGAATGCTGGTGCCCTGGTTTGACACTGTGTGCTTATTACATTAAGAAGTGTTTGTTACATCTAGGGAGAGAGTATTCAAGGCATGGAGAAATTTGAACTTAACAGCAGTTTAGCTGCTGTTAGGGCTTGGTGATAATTGCTGCCACTTAAACAGCTTCTGCTCTCAGAAACTAGTTTTAAGGAATAAATGGAAAGAATAAGGTCTTAAAATGTTGGTGCTGACGGCATCTTGTGGTGAGATGCTTATTTTGTAAATTTTCTTATGTTACTAATTGTATTAAAGCTTTCTTGAGGATTCTTTCCCCGGTGCTTTGCTGGATGTGGTTAGAAAAGAATCTTTCTTCAAATAGCTGAGTTGTACTTCATTCATGTGTGGTGAACTCACAACTTTTCCATGTGCAAAGGAATCTTGCTCTTCAGATTTTGAGATGTTTTGCTCTAGATAGGTGGTGGTTCTGAATTTTGAATGTGCTGATGCTGTTCAGACGATAGGGTAGCATCTTTGGTAGGGTATTGTCAGTGAAGGAAGGTAACATGGAGAAAAATAAATATGGCAGCATTTTTTTCCCTTGAAAAAACATCCTGAATGCAGTTTAGTGTGTTATTTTTCTGTCAAATGATCTCCACATTTCTTTGCTCCTCTTGCTTCCAAATTAGCTTCCAGCATGTGACCTGTGCAAGTAACCTTATGAGCTGTGGGGTCTTATTTGCAGTCTGCAGTTTCTGCCACCAAATTAAGCTGTGATTCTAAAGCAAAACAAAAGTTACGTCCTTATGAAAGCAAGCACAAGAATTAATGCAGTGAAACTTGGGGATTTCTAAGTGATGGTAATGCAGCCAAACCCTCTTGACAGAATAGAATAGAATTAACCAGGTTGGAAAAGACCTTTGAGATCACTGTGTCCACCCTATTGTCCAACACTATCTAATCAACTAAACCATGGCACCAAGTGCCCCATCCAGTTTCTTCCTAAACACCTACAGTGATGGTGACTCCACCACCTCCTGGGCATCAGATTCACAGTAATCACAGTATCACCAAGCTTGGAAGAGACCTCAAAGATCATCAAGTCCAGCCTGTCACCACAGACCTCATGACTAGACCATGGCACCAAGTGCCACGTCCAACCCCTCTTGAACAACTGCAGGGATGGCAACTTCATCACCTCCTTGGGCTGCCCATTCCAATGGTGAACGACTCTCTGAGTGAAGAACTTTCTCCTCACCTCCAGCCTAAACTTCCCCTGGTGCAGCTTGAGACTGTGTCCTCTTGTTCTGGTGCTGGTTGCCTGAGAGAAGAGACCAACTCTCTCCTGGCTACAATCCCCCTTCAGGTAGTTGTAGAGAGCAATGAGGTCTCCCCTGAACCTCCTCTTCTTCAGGCTAAACAACCCCAGCTTCCTCAGCCTTTCCTCGTAGGGCTTGTGCTCAATGCCTCTCCCCAGCCTTGTTGCCCTTCTCTGGACACGTTCAAGTGTCTCGATGTCCTTCTTAAACTGAGCAACCCAGAACTGGACACAGGACTCAAGGTGTGGCCTAACCAGTGCAGAGTACAGGGGCACAATGACCTCCCTGCTCCTGCTGGCCACACCATTCCTAATGCAGGCCAGGATGCCATTGGCCTTCTTGGCCACCTGGGCACACTGCTGGCTCATGTGTAGGCAGCTGTCGGTCAGCACCCTCAGGTCCCTCTCTGTTTGGCAGCTCTCCAGCCACTCCGACCCCAGCCTGTAGCTCTGCATGGGGTTGTTGTGGCCAAAGTGCAGCACCTGGCACTTGGATTTGTTGAATGCCATCCTGTTGGACTCATTGGACATTCCAATGGCCAATCACTCTCTGTGAAGAACTTCTTTCGAACATCCAGCCTAAACCTGCCCTGGTGCAGCTTGAGACTGTGTCCTCTTGTTCTGGTGCTGGCCATCCAGGAGAAGAGAGACTAACTCCCACCTGGCTACAACCTCCCTTCAGGTAGTTGTAGGCAGCAGTAAGATCTCCTCTGAGCCTCCTCTTCTCCAGGCTAAGCAACCCCAGCTCCCTCAGCCTCTCCTCACAGGGCTGTGCTCCAAACCCCTCCCCAGCTTTGTTGCTCTTCGCTGGACATGTTCCAGCAAAATGTGGTCCTCCTTCTATTATTTAGACATAATACAGATGATAGGGAAATATTTCTTTTATTTTTTAAAATACTTGCTGAAGGGGAAGGGGAAAAAAAAATAGGTTTCATGCTCTGTGGTCCAGTAGAGTAGCCAGGTGTGTAGCAGAGGGCCTCTCATGGTCATGATGTGCTACAGAAGTCCAATTTCCACAAACTGTTCAGTTAGCGATTGTTGTGAAGAGCATTAATTCAAGAAATGCCTCCACATACTTGAAATGAATCAACATGTTAGGGGATATGATAAATTGTATCTAATTTAGATGGAAGTAGTTCTCAGCTGCATAAATAGCCACATGTCTGTCGGCTTCAATATGTCAATCAGCTGAACTTAAATGGAGCTGCGGTGGGTTTGTGAGCTCCTGCTTTGCCAGCTTCGTTTTAATCTGCATTGCTTAACTGAGATGTGACAGGCAAAATGGGACAACAATGTGTCCTTGTGGCCAAGAGAGACAATGGTATCCTGGGGTGCATCAAGAAAAGTGTGGCCAGCAGTTCTAGGGACATTCTTCTCCCCCTCTACTCTGCCCTGCTGAGACCACACCTGGAATACTGTGTCCAGTTTTGGGCTCCTCAGTTCAAGAGAGACAGAGACCTGCTGGAGAGAATCCAGTGGAGAGCCATGGGGGCGATTAGGGGACTTGAGCACCTCCTTTATGAAGAGAGACTGAGAGACCTGGGGATGTTTAGTCTTGAGAAGACTGAGGGGGGTGGAATCTCATCAATGCGTATAAATATCTGAGGGGTAGGTGTCAAGTGGAGAGGGCCAAGCTCTTTTCAATGGTGTGCACTAATAAGACAAGGAACAACAGGTACAAGCTTGAACACAGAAGATTTCACCTCATCATAAGGAGAAACTTCTTTACAGTGAGAGTGGCAGAACACTGGACAGGCTGCCCAGAGAGGTTGTAGAGTCTTACCTGGATGCATTCCTGTGCAGACTACCATAAGTGATCCTGCTTTGGCAGAGGGGTTGGACCTGATGATGTCTGGAGGGCCTTCCAACTTCTAATGTACTGTGATGCAGAGTCTTGATTTTAAGATACTTGATAAGAATAAATATCAAATGTGAACCATTATACATCTGAGTCCTATGACCAGTTCTGGGCCCCTCAGTTTAGGAAGGATGTTGACTTGCTGGAACGTGTCCAGAGAAGGGCAACAAGGTTGGTGAGGAGTGTGGAACACAAGCCCTATGAAGAGAGGCTGAGGGAGCTGGGGTTGCTTAGCCTGGAGAAGAGGAGACTGAGGGGTGACCTTCTTGCTGTCTACAACTACCTGAAGGGAGGTTGTAGACAGGCAGAGGTTGGTCTCTTCTCCCAGGCAGCCAGCACCAGAACAAGAGGACACAGTCTTAAGCTGTGCCAGGGGAGGTTTAGAGTGGATGTTAGGAGGAAGTTCTACACAGAGAGAGTGATTGCCCATTGGAATGGGCTGCCCGGGGAGGTGGTGGAGTCACCATCATTGGAGGTGTTCAGGAGGAGACTTGATGGGGTGCTTGGTGCCATGGTTTAGTTGTTTGGGTGGGTTGGATTGGTTGATGGGTTGGATGTGATGATCTTGAAGGTCTCTTTCAACCTGTTCTTTTATTATTATTATTTTATCCTTTTTCAAGGCAGAAGCATTAAGAATTACTTTACATTTTGTTTTACTTAGGGCTCAGTGATGGATTCATCAGAACGATCAATAATCAGAAGTGAGCAGAAATCCAGGTAACTTGCATTGCAAAGGTTAGACAAAACTGTGTCTTAATGAGAACCTGAAAACAGTGGAATGTGTTACTAGAAAATTGGGTACGAGAGCAGCATTGTGCTTGGAAACCTGAAATGGTCCCAGAAACTTGTTTCACCGCTGAGCAACTGCTTCATACTTGGTTAAGCTGTTCATGAGGAGTAAGTAATACACTTGCTGAGAGGAAGCAGCTTGTGCTGAATGTAGCAGGAAGGCATGGGGGTTATCAGCAATATGTTATTTGTAGCCGTTAGCTACATGTTTATGAATTGCTTTGCCTGAGGCCATTTCAAATTAGACATTGTAGTTTTAGCTAGCTCATTTCAGCTGATCATGAAATAAGAGGTGCTAAACATCTGTATTACCAGATTAATGGGAATTAAAATTATGTAAAGGTAGTTTTGGAAGCCAGGGAATTCCAAGGTTCTCTGTTACTGAAACCTTGTTCCTATACTGTGATTTCACTGTGTGGTTTAAATGCTTTTTCTTAGCTTTGCCCAAGCGTTGCCAGAATTTCTTGATGGTTTCTCGTGCTGGCTAGTGCAGTGAACGCTGATGTATAGCCAAATACGCATTTGAGAATGATCTGTGGTTAGTAACATCTGACTAGGGGGCTAGGAGAATCCTTCACCTCTACAAGCACCACTATTCTTATCTTCATGTATCCTAAAATAACAATAAAATGAAAATAAGATACTGCTTGTTCCCGTAAACCCAAAATTTTGTGTATGTGAAATCCTGTGGCTTGTACTTGTGAGAGAGTTCTACTTAATTTGAGAGAGTTTCTACTTGCTTAACACATCTGATAGAAATTAAATCGTTGGACAGTCCTTTGACTGCTTTTTGTTGTTAGGTTTTTTTTTTTTTTTTTTTGATGTTTCATCTGAAATGGTATTTGGCTGGCCTGGTGGACTCAAAAGTGGTAATTGTCGGTTTGGATTTCAAAGGCAGTAGTGATTTGAAGTTGTTGCTGTTTTTGTCTTAACATAATTATTGTAGAATGGTTTGGATTGGATGAGAGCTTAAACATCATCTAGTCCAACCCCCTGCCATGGGGGGTGTGAGCAATGCTTGAAGTGTGTTGTTGGTTTGGGCAGGACTGTGAGCTGCTGCCAGCACCATTCTGTGTGGAACTGGAGAACTTAGTAACATAGTATCAGTCAGGGCTGGAAGGGACCACAAGTTTCATCTAGTTCCTCCCCTCCTGCCATGGGCAGGGACACCCCACACTAGATCAGGCTGGCCAGAGCCTCATCCAGCCTGCTCTTAAATACCTCCAGGGACGGGGCCTCAACTACCTCCCTGGACAACCCATTCCAGGGCTTCACCACTCTCATGGTGAAGAACTTCCTCCTCATGTCCAGCCTGAATTTCCCCACCTCCAGCTTCTTCCATTCCCCCTTGTCCTATAACTACCTGATAGCCTGAGAAGACCCTCCCCAGCCATCTTGTAGGCCCCCTTCAGATACTGGAAGGCCACAATGAGGTCACCTCAGAGCCTTCTCTTCTCCAGACTGAACAGCCCCAACTCCTTCAGTCTGTCCTCACAGGAGAGGTGCTCCAGCCCTCTGATCATCCTTGTGGCCCTTCTCTGATCACCTTCCAGCCTGTCCATGTCCCTCTTATAATAGGGGCTCCAGAACTGGACGCAGTATTCCAGGTGGGGTCTCACCAGAGCTGAGTAGAGGGGGAGATTCACCTCCCTTGACCTGCTGGGTTCCTTTCAGTTGGTTGCTGTTTTGCACAAGCAGACTTCGGTGTCACTTCTGAGATCTCCAGATAAGTTAGAAAATGCGCTGTAGAAAAAATGTTTTTGTTTTCTGTTTTAAAGAAAATTGTTAAAAAGTCTAATAAGAAAGCAGCCTCAGGACCTTCTTCTTGTAATTGGAACTGGGGTAAGTGCTGCAGTAGCACCAGGGATCCCAGCGTTGTGCTCCTGGAGGAGCTGCATTGAGGCTGTAATTGAAGCGGCTGAACAGCTGGAGGTGCTTCACCCAGGAGATGTTGCTGAATTCCGTAAAAAAGTGATCAAAGACAGAGACCTGCTTGTGGTTGCACATGATCTCATCAGGAAAATGTCACCAGTGAGTATAACTTAATACTGATTTCTAAAATTTTGATGTACTTTTCTCTTGATAGCAACAGACTCTTTTCAGCTTTGTAAAACCTGAAATCTTTCTGGTAGAAACAAACAAGGAAGTTTTGATTGTAATATAGTATGTTGTGTGTTTTGGAGAGGCTAAAAATTCCTTGGGTTTTAGTGTAAGCTTGGCCACACCTACAGTATTGTGTCCAGTTTTGGCAGCTCAGTACAAGAGAGATGTCAAGCTACTGGAGAGGGTGCAGTGAAGCTGGTGAAGGGCCTGGAGAGTAAACCTTACAAAGAGTGATTAAAGGAGCTGGGGCTGTTTAGTTGGAAAAAGAGGAGACTGAGGGGAGACCTCATTGCTCTCTGCAAGTACCTGAAAGGACATTGTGGAAGGGTTGGTGCTGGTCTCTTCTTGCAGGTAATTAGTGATAGAACAAGAGGGAACAGCCTCAAGCTGCAACAGGGTAAGTTTAGGCTGGACTTGAAGAAAAACTTTTTTCAGGGCAAGAGTGGTCAGGCATTGGAACGTGCTGCCTGGTGATGTGGTTGAGTCATCAACCTTGGATGTGTTTAAAGGTTGTTTGGATGTGGTTTAGGTGAACTTTGCAGACTAGAGTTATTGGGTGGACTTGATGATCCCGAGAGTCTTTTCCAACCTGAATGTTTCTGATTCTGTAAGCTTTCATCATAGTTTATGCAAGCAAGAACCTTGAGTACTAAATGAGAACCATCATTTTTCTTGGAACTGAGAGAAGAATTTACTGCTTTACTGACTAAAACTAGAGATACCCTGAAAATACAGCTAGGCCTTGTGACTCTACTGATAATCTAGGGTCACAACAGCTTTAATCAGCAGTGCGGGTCACACCTTGCTGAAGGGACAACAGCTGTTATCAGCACTCAGGGTCACACCTTGCTGAAGACAGTCTGTACACATGCAGTTTCTCAGCCCTTCATCTCAGGTTCCAGAGGTTTTCAGATTGTGTTAACAGCTTTGCCAAGTCTTTGGGCTGAAATAATTAGGGTGACATATGTACTCCTAAGTGGTAGGATCTGCTGAGTGTTTTGCAATGCACGATAAGCTTCTCCTCAGGTTATTACTACATTTTGCCTATCTTTTGGGAGGAGTCTACTTGCATGGTTATGCTTTAGAATAGAATAAACCAGGTTGGAAGAGACCTTCAAGATCATTGCGTCCAACCTATCAACCAATCCAACCCACCTAAACAACTAAACCATGGCACCAAGCACCCCATCAAGTCTTCTCCTGAACACCTCCAATGATGGTGACTCCACCACCTCCCCGGGCAGCCCATTCCAATGGGCAATCACTCTCTCTGTATAGAACTTCTTCCCAACATCCAGCCTAAACCTCCCCTAGTGCAGCTTGAGACTGTGTCCTCTTGTTCTGATTGCCTGGGAGAAGAGACCAACCTCTGCCTGTCTACAACCTCCCTTCAGGTAGTTGTAGAGAGCAAGAAGGTCACCCCTCAGTCTCCTCTTCTCCAGGCTAAGCAACCCCAGCTCCCTCAGCCTCTCCTCACAGGGCTTGTGCTCCAAACCCCTCCCCAGCTTTGTTGCCCTTCTCTGGACATGTTCCAGCAAGTCAACATCCTTCCTAAACTGAGGGGCCCAGCACTGGACACAGTACTCAAGGTGTGTGGATATATGTCAGTAACTATATCAGGTGTCTAAGAAACATTTGTCCATGTGTAATACAATTTATTAAGTAGGGTGCCTGTATGTTAAATAGATCTGTTACATGTTCCTGTCAGTCTCAGCAGATACTCTTGGCAAACACAACCAGTGCTCTTAGGAAGGCATACCTTTCTGTTAGCTTGGAAGTGATGGGCGAGGATGTAGCTGGAGCAAAACAAGTCTTGTTTTTATTATGCCTGTATTGCAAGCTTCCTTGAGAAAATTAGACTATTATTTTGATACACATTAAGTGGAAAGCAGAGCACCTGAAGTATTTGAGATTGGTATGCTTTGTACACTTTGTAACCCCTCTTTTAAAGAAATGCTTTGGCATTAAGTAGACACAGAAGGTGGGTTTTCTGTTGGAGGCACTAACCATGCTGTATGCAGTCCTTATGAAACATTCCTCTTTTTCTCTCTTCAGCGTACTGGGGACACAAAACCCAACTTCTTCCAGGATTGCTTAATGGAGGTGTTTGATAATTTAGAACAACACATTCAGAATCCTGTTGTTCTGGAATCGATTCTGAGACTCATGGAAAGAGGCACAATGGTTCTGACTACCAACTATGATAATTTACTTGAAATATTTGGTCAGCAACAGGGTAAACCTATGGAATCATTAGACTTGAAAGATAAGGACAAGGTATGATAGTAAAATTTTTATACTCATTTGAAAAGAAAGCAGCTCAAGCTTCATTGAAAGATGTTTCCCTTTTTTAGAGTGCTAAGGCTGAAACTTCTTAATTGTTAAAGCATGTCTAGAACTTGCTTCTTCGTTGAATACTTGCTTAGACCAAACAGCCAGAGATAACCTTCAGTATCAGCCATCACCTTGTTATTGTAATTTAAAGTAAGCTGTGTAATTAGTAATTATAATAATCTCTGGGTAATTTTGCTCTGCAGAACGGTGCAAAAGAAGTTATTTGTTCTTGAAGTGTTTTCCTAAGCTGGAACAGCTGTGTCATTTTGCAGGATCTTTGTACCGTAGTCTAAAAAAAAGAATGTAACGTCCATGATTTGCTTTAGGTTCTTCAGTGGGCAAGAGGCCATGTAAAATACGGAGTCCTGCATATTCATGGCTTATATACAGATCCCTGTGGAATGGTGCTAGATCCCTCAGGATATAAAGATGTTACTCAAGATCCTGAAGTCATGGTTTGTGTGATCTTTAACATTTTTTACTGTATTTGCCATTATTTCATTGTCATCACTGCATGCACGTGACCTAAGGCTTTGTCAGACCATGCAGAGTAAATAACTGGGCCCTGAAGAACAGCAGTACTGTTCAGAAAGCCAGTGATCTTGCTGTGGCAATGTATGCTCCTGTGTGCAGGTTCTTTGTAAATGGCAATCTCAACCCTCAGCTGTATGTCATAGTTCTACAGTTCTTTGCATTTATGTCATAAAAGAACACTAGCCCCAAAATACTAGACACCCGAATGAGGATTCATTGGTACCTGATTGCTTGGATTAACTCTGTAGGGGCTTCAGCTGTTACCAGCTTTGGATCAAAGACAGGGAACTGCTTGAAGGAGTCCAGCACAGAGCCACAAAAATTAAGGGAGTAGAACATCTTCCTTAGGAGACAGAGGGAGCTGGGTCTCTTTTAGCTTGTAAAGGGTGAGTGCCAAGAAGATGGAGCCAGGCTCTTCTCAGTGATGCCCAATGACAGCATATGGGGTAGTGGGTGGAAGTTAAGGCATAGGAAGTTCAATGGAAACTGGAGGAAAAACTTTTCACAGTGAGAGTGGCAGAGCACTGGAACAGGCTGCCCAGGGGGTTGTGGAGTCTCCTTCTCTGGAGGTATTCAAAACCCACCTGGATGCGTTCTTGTGTATGGGTATAGGTGATCCTGCTCTGGCAAGGCGGGGGTTGGACTGGATGGTCTTTTGAGGTCCCTTCCAACTCCTAACGTTCTGTGATCTTGGGGTTAATGTCATAGGGTAGGTATTTCAAGAAGTCAAACATACAAGAGTATTAATTTTCCTGATTTACAGATAGTTTCCTTCTTGGAAACACACATGTATTTAATTTTGTATGGCAACTTGGAGTTTTGAAATTTACCGGTTTTTTTGGTAGAAACAGTGCTTATGAAATGTCAGTTTGCCCTGATCCTAAAACATGCTTAGTGCAGTTCAGTAGGGATGTCTGCTCTGCTTTTCCTTTTCTGACATACTTAAGCAGCTCTTGTCTTAGACTTTTGACTACCAATGTCAATGTAGCTCATGTGTGTTTGTATTTCTTGACAGGAAGCTCTTCAAAACTTGTATCGAACAAAGTCTTTTTTGTTTTTGGGCTGTGGAGAGACTCTGCGTGATCAGATATTCCAAGCTCTCTTTCTTTATACTGTAAAGAATAAAGTGGATTTAGAACATTACATGTTGGTGCTTAAAGAAAATGAAGACCACTTTTTTAAGCTCCAGGCAGATATGCTGCTGCACGGAATAAAAGTGGTGTCCTACGGGGACTGCTTTAAACAATTCCCGGAGTATGTACAAGATCTGTCTGCTCAGATCTGCAAGCAGAAAAGTCCAGGTAACATTTCCTTTATGAGCATTTTGAATAGGTGGAGAGCAGGATGCCATGTCTGAGCAGTCAGCAATTAGTCTGAGGTCTTGACCTCCTTTGTAGCTAGTGATCAGCCTGTGCAGCATCTCTGCTTCTGAATGGTGTGCAGAGGTGGAGCACCTGACTGACTTGTAAGCAAATTTCTTTCTGGCAAGGCCTGTGGATTCTTTCAGTTTTCTAAGCTTGTTGTTGGCACTGGGTTTCAAATTTGTACTTGGTGCCATTTTATTGATGTGAGCTATTCCAGTATATAGAGTATTATGTGATATGAAATACAACATGTCAGTAAAAGACTAAGAAAACAGAAGGAATTAACCGGTGAGAGAAGCTGGTTGGGCCACGGTATCTGGTTAAGCAGAGAATAGGAAATCAAATTGGTACACCCAATAGTGTTTGGATTGATGCAGCTAGGTGATGGGGAGAACACCCAAGTGTGAGGATAATGGTTTGTGACAATAAAATAGGAGAGGCTGGGGAACAATACTGCATTGTGACCATGAATGGCATTCTGTACAGGGGGTTTAATGCCAACATGGGAAATAACTCAGTGCCTTTGCTGGAGGTAAGTCCTGCCTTGACAGGGAGCTAAATTTTGCTGAGTAGGTCTGTTCACCTGCTTCCCCCAGCAGCATCCTCTCCATCCTGTTGTCTCTCAAGTCATCCAGTTGCTGAGCTGTAACAATGAAAATCCTTTAAGACAAAACCAGAAAAAAGCCCTGCATGTAGAAGGGAAGAGATTTATTTCATGTTTTCCAAATAAGAATATGGCTTATTGAGAGAACTGAGGAAAATAACTAGAGTAAATGACCTTGGGAAGAATCCTGTTTCACAGCTCTTTTATAGAATAGAATTAACCAGGTTGGAAGAGGCCTTTTGAGATTAAGTCCAACCTGTCATCTAACACCATCTAATCAACTAAACCATAGCACCAAGCACCCCATCAAGTCTCCTCCTGAACACCTCCAGTGATGACGACTCCACCACCTCCTAGGCAGCCCATTCTAATGGGCAATCTCTCTTTCTATGAAGAATTTCTTCCTAACATCCAGCCTGAACCTCCCCTGGTGCAGCTTGAGACTGTGTCCTCTTGTTCTGGTGCTGGGTGTCTGGGAGAAGAGACCAGCCTCCACCTAGCTACAACCTCCCATTCAGGTAGTTGTACACAGCAATAAGGGCTTCCCTGAGCCTCCTCTTCTCCAGGCTAAGCAACCCCAGCTCCCTCAGCCTCTCCTCACAGGGCTGTACTCCAGGTTATCATGTCATTGAAGCTAGTTCATTTAAAATTATTCCCAGCAGGAACCTTCCCCCTGCCCTCCTTGAAACAAAATTGCAGAGGTAAACCCAGATTGTGTAATGGGTTTTGTAACTGGATGAATATTCCATTTAGACTGAAGTAGGTGTTTGTTGTGGTGTTTATTTTTTTTTTCCCCATGAAGACCAAAAGAAAAATACTTAACACAGCACCTAGATTTTGGGAAGTTTGTCTGCAGTGGAGACCCCTAAGCTGGGGTGCAGTTTCAGACACTGAACTAGCCTTAGCCTGCCTATTAGTCTGTTCTTTGATACACTGATGTTCATGGATGTTCACTTACAATAGTCTGAGCAGTGTCTAGAGCCTGTTGAGTCTGCAGTATCCAATTTAATCCAAAGCAGCCACTGATACCAAACCAGGCATCCACAGCTCTAAATGACTCCAAAACCAGACTATAGTGTTCCTATTTTCATTCAGTGAACACTGGCAAGAAGAGGGACTTGACTGCCTTCAGCATCTCCCTGATCTCATATACAAGTCAAGATCCCAAACAAAACTGTTCTCGAATGTGCGTACCTACTCTTTACATTACCAGACTTTCAGGCTTACTCTTTTTCATGTTAATGGATGAATTCTCTTTTAAAAAAAGTAACATAAGGGGTTTGTTGAAAGGGTTATGTGAAAAAAATGGTCCTGATAATGAACCCTGATCCTGGTAAGGGACTGGACATCTGCTGGAAAAGCAGGACAGCTTGTTCCAAGCAGTCCAGGAAACTACTGGAGTGTACTGAGGTCATTATTCCTGGTACAGGTGATGGAGAGGCTCTGCTGGACCTGTTGCTTGTTATTGGAGAAGTCAGGATTGGCAGTAGCCTGGGCTGCAGCAGTCTTGCCTTGGCAGAATTCTCCATCAGTGGATGAAGTTGCCATGCCCCTCTCCATCATGCTTGAAAACTTGTGACAGACTAGGGCAGTCCCTGCTGACTGGAAAAGGGAAACATAACCCCCATTTTTAAACAGGGAAAAAGGAAGACCTGAGGGACTACAGGCTGGTCAGTCTCACCTCTTTGCCTGGCAAGATCATGGCACAGAGCCTTCTGGAAACTCTGCTAGGTCACATGGGAAATAAGGAGGTGATTGGTGACAGACAATGTGGTTTCACTGGTGGCAAATCACACCTGACAAATTTGGTGCCCTTCTCCAATGAGATTATAGTGCTGATAAGGGAAGAGCAACTGATGTTATTTACCTGGACTTGTTCAAAGAACTCAACAGTGTCTGCAAATTGGACAGACATGGATCTGCTGGATTGACCACTCAGTGGATAAGGAGTTGGCTGGATGGTTGCACTCAATGGATTGCTGTCAACAGCGGATGTATGAGTAGAGACCAGTGATGAGTGGTGTTACAAGTTGGTACTGGGACTGGTGCTGTTTAACTTCTTTGTTGGTGACATGAACAGTGGATCAAGGCACCCTCAGCAAGTTTGCTGATGACACCAAAATGTGTGCTGTGGTTGACAGGCTGGAGGGCAGGGATGCCATGCTGGGGGACTGTGTCAGGCTGGAGAGGATGGGCCTGAGCAAAACTTTAGGCCCAGTGCAAGGTCCTGCATCTGGGTTGGGGGAATGTCTCGGTCCAGAGAGGGAAAGAGACTCAGTTCTTTTGAACATTCCCATGTCATGAAATTAAGAGGCATAAACGAGGCCAAAATACCAACAGTCCTCAAGGCTGTGTATTAACAGAATAAAGTGAATGGATCAAAAGGAGAGAGAGAAAATAGAGAGAAGAGGAAAGGAATTCTATTACCTCATCCCCCAAGACAGTTTGGGTCTGTGGAGGAAGGGTGCTGCTGCTTTGGTGTGGAGGAGAGGTAATCCTTGTTGGCTGTGCTGTCCTCCAGCAGAGGAGGGGAGGAAGAGATCCCAAACTCCAAGTCCAACTCCATGAGTTGCAGCAGGCAGAACTTAGAACATGAAGAGAGGGTTCCTCCTGGTCTGTTGCCTCCAGGCTACGTGGTGATGTCTTTCTCCTGTGTCTGTATTTTCTCTCCTACTATTCTTAGTTTTTCTTCAGAGCAGCGTTGCCCAGGTCTTTTCCTTCTCCTGAGCCAGTAGTTGCTCAGATCTTTTGTACAGTTTTTCTGGGGATGTGTCCAGGTGGTGAATATGCATATTCCAGAGAGTATCGATAGCAGTGGCCTCTGCCCATTATTTCCAGGGTAGCTGCAGTCTGGTGAGCAGTCTTTACCCTTTGCATCATTCTCCCTTTCTGGGGTAGCTGCTGGGTAGAGATCTTGTCTGTGCGCATTCCAGAGGGTCATTATCCAGTGGCCAATGTGTATCTGCCCAATACACATCAGCTGTTGTCTGGGTAAGCACCAAAGGTGATTTTTATCTTTGTTGAGTCACATCAAGAGAGACAAGATGTAGTCTGTCACAGGAAATACCAAGCACAAATACAGGCTGGGTAATGAGTAGTGTGAGAGCACCCCTGCAGAGAAGGACTGGGGAATGTTGGTGGATGAAAAAGTGAGTATGTGCCAGCAATGTATTCTTGCAGCCCAGAAAGCACATCACATCTTGGACTACCTCAAAAGAACAGTGGCCAGTGGGTTGAGGGAGGTGATTCTTCCCCTCTGCTCTGAGTAGATCCCTCCTGGAGTACTGTGCTCAGCTATGGAGTCTGCAGCCCAAGAAAGAAATGGAGATAATCAAGGGGGCTGGAGCACCTCTCTCATGAAGACAGGCTGGGAGAGTTTGGGCTGTTCAGCTTCTAGAAGAAAAGGCTCATGGGAAACCATACAGTGGCCTTCCAATACTTGAAGGGGAGTTACATGAAAGAACTCTTGAAGGCGCAGGAACAGGCTGTGCCAGTGTGCCGGAAGATGAGCCGCCAGGGCAGACGGCCAGCCTGGAGGGGCAATGAACTTCTAAAAGAACTAAGGGAAAAAAAGAGGGTGCATCATCTTTGGAAGAAAGGGAGGCAGACCTTGGAATGTTTAGGGATGTTGCTAGGACATGTAGGAAGAAAATTAGGGAGGCAAAAGCCCATTTAGAACTTAGACTGGCCTCTGCTGTGAAGGACAACAAAAAGTCCTTCTGTAAATTGATAGCAAGAGGAAGGGCAAGGACAACCTCCACTCCTTGGTGGATACGGAAGGGAACATTGTAACAAAGGATGAGGAAAAGGCAGAGGTACTTAACACCTTCTTTGTCTCAATTTTTACTAGCAGGACAGAACGTCTTCCAGACAGCTGGCCTGCAGAGCTGGCAGAAGGAGCCAGGGAGCTGCATAGTTTCCCGCTGCTCCAGGAGGCAGTTAGAGATCTTCTGAGCCGCTTGGACCCCCACAAGGCCATGGGACCGGATGGGATCCATCCTAGGGTGCTGAGAGAGCTGGCAGATGAGCTGGCCAAGCCACTCTCCATCATTTTTCAGCAGTCCTGGCTCACTGGAGAGGTCCCAGAAGACTGGAAGCTGCCAATGTGGTGCCCATCCACAAGCAGGGCTGGTTGGACGAGCCAGGGAATTATAGGCCTGTCAGCCTGACCTCAGTGCCAGGCAAGATTATGGAACGGGTCATCTTGAGTGCGATCACACAGCACTTACAGCATGGCCAAGGGATCAGGCCCAGCCAGCATGGATTTAGGAAGGGCAGGTCCTGCCTGACCAACCTGATCTCCTTCTATGATCAGGTGACCCACCTGGTGGATGTGGGGAGGCCTGTGGATGTGGTCTACCTGGACCTCAGCAAGGCCTTTGACACCATCGACCACAGCAAACTCCTGGCCAAGCTGTCAGCCCATGGCTTGGACAGGATCACACTGCGTTGGGTTAGGAACTGGCTGGAGGGCCGAGCCCAGAGAGTGGTGGTGAATGGAGCCACATCCAGCTGGCGCCCAGTCAGTAGTGGCGTGCCCCAAGGATCGGTGCTGGGCCCCATGCTCTTTAACATCTTTATTGATGATCTGGATGAGGGCATTGAGTCCATCATCAGTAAATTTGCAGATGCCACCAAGCTGGGGGCAGGTGTTGATCTGCTGGAGGGCAGAGAGGCTTTGCAGAGGGACCTCAACAGGCTGGACAGATGGGCAGAATCCAAGGGCATGAGATTGAACACATCCAAGTGGCTGGAGACCGGCCAGGCAGAGAGGGACCTGGGGGTACTGGTTGATGGGAGGCTGAACATGAGCCTGCAGTGTGCCCAGGCAGCCAAGAAGGTCAATAGCATCCTGGCCTGTATCAGGAACAGTGTGGCCAGCAGGAGCAGGGAGGTCATTCTGCCCCTCTACACTGCACTGGTTAGGCCACACCTTGAGTCCTGTGTCCAGTTCTGGGCCCCTCAGTTTAGGAAGGATGTTGAGTTGCTGGAACATGTCCAGAGAAGGGCAACAAAGCTGGGGAGGGGTTTGGAACACAAGCCCTATGAGGAGAGGCTGAGGGAGCTGGGGTTGCTTAGCCTGGAGAGGAGGAGACTGAGGGGTGACCTTCTTGCTCTCTACAACTACCTGAAGGGAGGTTGTAGCCAGACAGAGGTTGGCCTCTTCTCCCAGGCAGCCAGCACCAGAACAAGAGGACACAGTCTCAGGCTGTGCCAGGGGAGGTTTAGGCTGGATGTTAGGAAGAAGTTCTATACTGAGAGGGTGATTGCCCATTGGAATGGGCTGCCCATGGAGGTGGTGGAGTCACCTTCATTGGAGGTGTTCAGGAGGCGACTTGATGGGGTGCTTGGTGCCATGGTTTAGTTGTTTAGGTGGGTTGGATTGGTTGATGGGTTGGACGCGATGATCTTGAAGGTCTCTTTCAACCTGGTGTATTGTATTGTATTGTATGGGAAGGGACTCCTTATTCGAGTAGTGATAGGATGAGGGGTTAACAGTTTCAAACTGAGAGGGTAGATGTGGAATATTTGCAAGGAAGAAATTCTTTGAGGGTGGTGAAGCAAAGGTTTGCCCACAGAAGCTGTGGATGCCCCCTTCCTGGAACTGTCTAAGGCTGGGTTGCAACCTGGTCAAGTAGAAAGCAGAGAGCTTGGAACTAGATGATTTTTAAGGTCCTTTTCAACCAAAACTATTCTGTGATTCTAAATACAACCTTGCCCTGGATGTTGATTTGTGCTGTTGCTGTCTCTTCTCTAGATGCTGATCGAGTGGACAGCACAACACTATTGGGTAAGTAATGGTCTAATTTTCACAGAATGTATTCAAGATAAGGGGGGAAAAATATTACTTACAAAGTAATGAAATTATTCTTATGTAGCACTGTGATTTTGCTCTGCAAACCTGCTTAACAGAGTCTCTTTACCCTCTTTATTTTCTTTCTTCATATTAGGAGTTAACTGCTGGCTTACAGCTGTCAACAGAATGACATAAAATAGAAAAGCTCCAGGAAAAAGTATATAAATTACTAATGCTGATCAGAGAATACTAAGATAATATTCACATCCATGAGGCTTTGGCTTAAATTTCCAAACATATGTTTAACTATTTTGAATAGCTTCCTTAAAGTATAAAAGAATGAATATCAAACTTAATTGGGGCTGTTCAGTCTGGAGAAGAGAAAGCTCTGAGGTGACCTAATTGTGGCCTTCCAGTATCTGAAGGGGACCTACAAGAAGGCTGAGGAGGGACTTCTCGGGATATCAGGTAGCAATAGGACTAGGGGCAATGGAATGAAGCTGGAGGTGGGGAGATTCAGACTGGATGTGAGGAGGAAGTTCTTCCCCATGAGAGTGGTGAAGGCCTGGAATGGGTTGTCCAGGGAGGTGGTTGAGGCCCCGTCCCTGGAGGTGTTTAAGACCAGGCTGGATGAGGCTCTGTCCAGCCTGATCTAGTGTGGGGTGTCCCTGCCCATGGCAGGGGTTGGAACTAGATGATCCTTGTGGTCCCTTCCAACCCTGACTGATACTATGAATTATGTAGTACTGGAGGTGAATTTCTGGCTAAGTGTTGTTCAGGTATCTATGATGATGCTTCTGGGAATAAGCAAAGCAAGAATTCTTTATGTTATAAAATAGCAAAACTTCCATTTGGAACAAGACTTCAACTTAAAAAGGTATTTGTGCTGTTGCTGCAAATAATACCAGAATTGTATGAGAGTATCTTCATTATTGCATATAACAGCCTTTGGCCTTGCAGGAGATTATATGTCTCCCCCAAGTTTTCACAATCAAAAGTACACAAGGTCCAGGATACTTGTAGGCAGATGTAAAGTCAGACATTACTTTTGTTAATTCCAACAGAATCTTGATCTTTCAATGTCTTTCAGAAAACAATCATCAATCCCTTTTCCAGTAAAATGCCACCAGGCTTCCCCAGTTAGTGGAGAAGCAGCCAAGAACTTAAGTACAGTTTATTTTAGTTCCACTTACTATAAAGGTCCTCTGCTAACTCCATAACACCCTCCTTTACAAGTCATAGTTCCCATTTACTTGTGTTGTGGAATACATAGGAAGTAAAAACAAAAGTCTTAACATAGATGTGTAATACCCCACAAAAAAAATACAGAAGTGATGCATTTCCCTTCCATTCATTTTCACTGCCCAGCTCTGCTGTTTATACTTGGAACAGTAGCTCTCACCACTGAGTTTCTCCCTCTGAATAAGGAATCCAGACCTTTTAAAGAAGCTTCTCCTTTGCAAGCTCCACAGGCATTGCCACACAAGAGTTTTCTTTTAAAGGCAGATGTGTAATTAGCTATTTCTTGATTTATAGATTGGTATCAGAACCTGAGAACACTGAACTGCTGCAGCTTTTCAGTGGAGTCAGTGTTACCATTGAGTCCAAAGACAAGAAACTCAGTTTTGTGTTTATCTTAATATTTGGTGCTTGCAATGAAAGGTATGCAAAGCACAAGGTTGTGGCAACATTAAAGGGTTGTTCCTTTCCTCCCCAGGAACTCCATGCGTGGACTGTGCTAAAAGGAAGCTAGGAGGGAACGGCACTGACTCTCCCAAGAGAATCAAGCAATCGCATAATGGCAGAGCCTCTATTGAATGAAAAACACCCCAACCACCAAAACCCAACACAGAAGCTTTTTAACAGTAGATGCTTTTTATCTGCTGTGTGGAAAGTTTTGAGCTGAGTTATTTCCATGGTTTTAAGTGGAATAAATATTGCTTGTCAGAGCCTGTTCTTTTCTAGAGCTGTACATGTGTAATGTATGTGAACTTGAGAGTCCTAGCAGTTGCTTTGCAGGCACTTTCATGCTAGTGAAAGTATCTGGAGGTGCAAGTTTTCTCTGCCTGTGCTTCAAAGCCATTTGAGCCAAGCTCCTAGCAAGGTGAAGCCACAGCAGAGGCAATGTTTGAATCTGTCAGAACTGATTTTTGACACACCTGTGTTAATTGATTTTTTGAAATGAAGGGTTTTCTGTTCTCAATGGCTGAACTGCAGTTAGGCTGCTGGTAATTGAGCTCTTCAGGGTCTGCATGCAAGCTTCCCGTTCAGATCCCCAAGTTACAGTACAATACAATACACCAGGTTGAAAGAGACCTTCAAGATCATCGCGTCCAACCCATCAACCAATCCAACCCACCTAAACAACTAAACCATGCAACCAAGCACCCCATCAAGCCTCTTCCTGAACACCTCCAATGAAGGTGAGGAGTGGGAAGTGTCTCACATTTCTAGAAGGCTCATCATGACAACCTGCCTATTTTGAACTTTTAGCATGAGTATTTATTTCCATTTGTCAGTCTGTTAAGGCATGAGATTACAGGAGGAGAAAAGATGTAATCAGCAAGGAGATGCTGTATATGCCTGGAGGCTTACACTGTGACTAGGTCAGTGTTTCCAGGGAAATATTTTAAATATTGTTTTTAAAATTGCCAGATATGCTGTTGGTTATCTCCAAGAGCAGATACTCCTAATGCAGCACAATTAAAACCAGGTAGTACCTGATATGGAGCGGTAGACCATTTGTAGTGACTTCAGTGAAATTACTCATTCCCCAGTTTGACTTCAGTGGAACTACTCACACGATGAAGGTTAGGCACTGCATTAGCTAATTTTTGTTTTCCTCCTGAGATGCTGTTACTTTACCTACCCCTGTTACCATTGCTAGTACTGTGAAATTTTCTAGTCAGCTGCCTCTCACCTCTGTCTGCAAGACAGCATGTTTAGGACCATTCTTTGTTCTGATACCAGCACATTGCTATCGGGCAGTCCTGGAGGGTTGATTCAGTCAGGGTTTTCTGCTTGTTTCTTGTGGACTTGATCTGTTGTGTTTTCCAAGATCACATCACACTACAATGAAGTGTTAGGGGGAGCAGGAGGGATGGGTCTGTCAGTTGACATGTTACAAATCCAGTTTCTGCTTGTTCTCTGTGCAAAAGGAAAAGCTTGTAAGGTACATGCTTCTTTCTGGACTTAAAACTGCTGAAAGGGGTAGTTTGTGTGGCATGAGTCTGTTCTTGTCTCAAAGACCTTGTGGCTGGAAACAATTTTACACAATGCATGTACACTGACTTCTCTTTTACCCTAGAGGAAACACACCCCCACACTTTGCACAAGTGATAGCCTGGAAACCATAATTGTTTTGTAGTATGTAATACTAAGGACCTGGCTGTAGATTTTTCAAAGATAAAAAGCAAAACCAGGCTGAATATAGACCATACTCATCTTCTCCCCTTAAGAGAGTTATTACACATACACCACTTTTGGAAAGTTTAAAGTCTTTTAGCAGCATGTATACTATTACTTGTAAAACACTAACCTCTCAGGTTTGCTTCTCTGGACAGCATGAATGGGCTGATTTGAGAAGTGATCAGTTGTGTTAGTTTGGAGTGCTGAGGGATCAGCTTAGAACACTTAAAATTGTTGCTGCAACAGAATTCATCAGATGAGCTGAGCCGGTTGTGATGCTAATTACTGTAGTTAGTTAAGGCCAGCTCTAGAGTGATGCAATCCCTACCTTGTGCCTGAGGTCAGATCCTCATGAGGAAATCCCTTTCCTAATTTCCACTTATTATTGCTGATTCTTCCCTCTTGTAGACTCTGAACCACAATTCATACCCCTGCCCCCCTGACTTAAGGGTCACTTACTTGCATCCTGAGAAAGCAGTAAGGGCTTATTCTCATTTGTAACACACACAGTAAGAAGGTAGGAATGGCTAGGTTTAGGGTTTTGCTTTTTTCCCCTCCCAAAGACTATATGATAGGATGGGATTGCCTTGCAGCTTACCTCAGGATTTAAATTACAGTCAAAAGGGACAGAACCTGAGACTTGTCACTTTCCTTTAAGCCCCTGTTCCTGTTAGTACCTGAGCACTGTGAAAGAACTGTGCAAGCTGCCCTGTTAAAGGATGTTTGCTCTTTCTGCTTAAGCATTTTTTTTCCATGGGAGAAAGCTATTTACTGAAAACAAACTTGCTGACCATTTACTATCTTGTTCAAGCTCTCTAAGGAAGGTGATAGGACATCTCAAATGATGGCATATGCTCTTCTAATAAAATATTTAAAGCCCAACAGACCATTCATGTATCGTAGCTAAAAGCTGCAGCCTTCATCCTTCTTCAGCTTGTTCAATACTTTGGTTTTCTATTTCAACCAGCTGTTGCTAGGAAACAAAGAAACACAACCCAATCCAGAACTTCTGCATTGGCAAGGCACAGACTGATGTAGGTCAAGAACCTTTTGACAATCCCTAGAGGCATCTCTTTTGTTCATCCTTCAGAGTACCACAAGTATTTCCCCATCTGTCAGTGGATTTTGAATGAAGGGACTGATGCTAACTTGTGACTTGCAGTAACTAATTTTATTGAATAAACAGCTGTCTACAGTGTGAGCAGACAGACTGTTGAAACACTCCCACATGAACATGTTATCTACTGCTTTTGTTATCATCCCTTATGCAGTAATCCCACATGCTCAGAGAGCTCCCTTGTGCCCAACAGAGGTAGGTACGTGAGTATGATGACCAGAAGATGAAGTAATTATTACAAACAGCCATAAAGCAAATCTCTTCAGTGCACACTGAGGTGGGTACATGAGCCAGACAAAGTGCTTCAAGCCCTCTCAAATAGTGTTCTGTAACCAGCTTCATTAACTTTATTCTTAGATGAAGGCATGGCTATCAAAGTACAAACTTGACTAGTGAGAAGCCTACACACTAACACTCCCAACTGCAAACTAACAGACTTGGAAAGGCTATTGCCTATGGCATGGGACTCACACCTTTTTTGTTCTTTCCACTTGTGAGTGGGGTAGAATACCTCAAAGGTGATTTTTTTCCAGTTCACATCTATAGAGATGCATCATAAGCTTTTTGGCAGGTTACTTGGTAATTTTGTAAAGTTACAGTGGAAGACTGAAGTCTTGCTGGGCATCACAAACGTCGTAAGATAAAGGGGCAGATTCTGGTATCTTGTTTCCAAAACCAGGAAATAATCCTATCTGAGGGTAAATGGATTCAACACATAAGAAACACACAGTAGTGGTCTTGACCAGCAGTAGGAGGCATCTAAGTGCACAGGAGATGGGGCTGAATGCACCACTTTTCATAAAAGCAAGAGGCTGCTTCTGTATAATTCTGTGCTTATGTGAACCTGCAATGTGTCATCTTATGGCAAAAGGGCAAAAGACCCCAAAACAGCAGGAGATGGATCTGAACACACCACCTTTCGTAAAAGAAGGCAAAATCACCCAAACCCACAACAGCCAAGAAAGCTTTGCTTACCAAATGTATACACTTCAATACCCACCTCTGGTTCTCTTACTAATCACCAAAACTATCAGTGCGTGCCTTCAATATTTCATAAACCTACTTAATGTGAAAGGTGAACATTATCAACCTCTAATAGCCACACTCAGACTCGTAACTGTTGGCTGTAAACTCAGTTCTTGCTGTTGTCACCTGGCCCTGAAATCATCCACACTTCATTCTGAAGCAGAACGGCGCTTGTGCTTCTCTGTTGTTTCCTGATCATCACCATCTGGATACTTGGTAAGATCTATAGTCAGTACTCTGCTGAACATGAAGTCATCTTTCTGAGGAGAAGAAGGATGGCACAGTTTAAAACATCTCTGGTACTTGTAACAAGCATTTCCTAAATGTCCACACGTGAGTGCTGTGTCCAGTTCTGGGCCCCTCAATTTAAGAAGGACATTGAGACACTTGAACAGGTCCAGGGAAGGGCAACGAGGCTGGGAAGAGGCCTTGAGCACAAGCCCTATGAGGAGAGGCTGAGGGAGCTGGGGTTGTTTAGCCTGGAGAAGAGGAGGCTCAGGGGAGACCTTCTTGCTGTCTACAACTACCTGAAGGGAGGTTGTAGCCAGGTGGGGGTTGGTCTCTTCTCCCAGGCAATCAGCACCAGAACAAGAGGACAGAGTCTCAAGCTGTGCCAGGGGAAGTTTAGGCTCGAGGTGAGGAGAAAGGTCTTCCCAGAGAGAGTTGTTAGCCGTTGGAATGGGCTGCCCAGGGAGGTGGTGGAGTCACCATCCCTGGAGGTGTTCAAGAGGGGATTGGATGTGGCACTTGATGCCATGGTTTAGTCATGAGGTCTTGGGTGACAGGTTGGACTTGATGATCCTTGAGGTCATTTCCAACCTTATTGATTCCATGATTCTAAATGACTATGAGATACAACAACAGCTGTTTCAGTCACCCAGTACCTGTGCTTATTCCTGAACAGAAAGGAGCTCAGCAACACCATTCTGTACATGAGTCACTGTAGTAACACTTAAGGGTGTAAATCAATACTTAAAGCAGGGTGTCTTACTTAAAATTTGGCAATGATTGTTACCTCTGGACACACTCCAATCAATGCATCTGCTTTGGAATAAAACTCTTCCTTTAGAGAAATGACTATCATCTGAATCTGTTCATGGGCCTGTTCTCTAATGAAACTTGAGACCTTTGGGAAGAAGCCAAAGATTTCAGTAAGTTAATTCTGGCTGACTTACACTGTGCTGAAATTAGGGAGTCAGTAGGAAAGAACTCAAGATACGTTAGCTGCAGAATTCAGTTAGGAAATAAATAGGACAGCATGAGAAATAAAATGGTTTTAAGACATTGCAGGTTCTTAAGACAACAACTTAGATCATCTGCTTTTCAAAAACATAGTAAAATAATCATTAAAGTTTCAGAAGAAGTCCAGAGCCAAACTTTAAAGCTTGCTTAGACGTTCTCATTACTGTCCCACAACATCTAATTTGATATTGCTGAAACAGTGGACAAGGTTAAAACAAAACTTGGGGCCTATTATCTCCTTGGCAGTAGTGGATGATGGGTACCTGGGTATCATAGACTTGTATTCCAAGGAATGCTTAAGGAACTCAGGTTGAGGAAAACATTTCTCACAAGGCTACGTGGAGTCGGTAGTCCCTGAGAAGGAATTCTATCTGGCAGGCACAAGTAGATGAGATTTCCCAGCTGTCTACTAAAGAGGTACCCTGCAAGCAAACCTGGTGTACTTGATACATGACAGTCAACACCATTGGGAAATGAAGAAAAATTCTGGTATTTACAAAACTGATTTTGTTTGTTAAGATCTACCAAGAACAACATCACTAACGCAAGCAGAAATACAGCTTGATCCTTCATGTGGAAAGGAATGTCTCCATAGACTAAAACCCACGTGACATCCTTTTGATTCTTCTCCTACAGCCAATCTCCTTGTATTAAATCTCCTCTTCCCTCTTCCCTGACTTCTACAATTTGCAAGCTTTACTGTGTGCATTCTATTGTAAGTTTTTGTTAGAGTAAATAGTTGTCAAAAAGGAAAAGAAATTGAGAGGAGGATAGGAAGTTATTTTAATCAAGCAAGAATTCATGTGAGTGAAATGAGGAGAGCAATAGCCCTTAGTTGGTGTCAATGTAAAAGTATTTTGTAGGCCAATTATATAAAATAAATACTCCAGTGCTAGAATTTTCAATATGCAGATACCTCTAAGAAGCAGAAAGGAGTGTAAGAGAGCAAAGAAGCCTTAAAAATTACAGCCAAACCCAAGAAGCAATTCACAAGTGACCTTCAGGTCAGAGTGTACCACAGGTGGTCATGCAGCCTGCTTTCACACTCCTGACCTATTTTCCTCAACAGCTTGGCAACTGATTAAAACACACTGAGATTTATGAATTTGAACCTAGCCCTGGTTTAACATCTCACACAACCATTATTTCAGTCCTAAATCGCATATATTTTAAACCAGGTTAAGACAGTATAGTCAATCTCTCTAGCCCAACAATCTATATTGAAAAGTAGCCATCCTTCTCCAAAAGGTATCATTACTCAGCACTGGTTAGGCCACACCTTGAGTCCTGTGTCCAGTTCTGGGCCCCTCAGTTTAAGAAGGACATCGAGACACTTGAACATGTCCAGAGAAGGGCAACAAGGCTGGGGAGAGGCCTTGAGCACAAGCCCTATGAGGAGAGGCTGAGGGAGCTGGGGTTGCTTAGCCTGGAGAAGAGGAGGCTCAGGGGTGACCTTATTGCTGCCTACAACTACCTGAAGGGAGCTTGTAGCCAGGTGGGGGCTGGTCTCTTCTCCCAGGCAACCAGCACCAGAACAAGAGGACACAGGCTGTGCCAGGGGAGGTTTAGGCTGGATGTTAGGAAGAAGTTCTATACAGAGAGAGTGATTGCCCATTGGAATGGTCTGCCCAGGGAGGTGGTGGAGTCACCATCCCTGGAGGTGTTTAGGAGGAGACTGGATGGGGTGCTTGGTGCCATGGTTTAGTTGACTAGGTGGTGCTGGATGACAGGTTGGACTCGATTTCGAAGCTCTCTTCCAATCTGGTTAATTCTATTCTATTTCATTCTATTGTTGGTAAAAGGAGAAAGGCAGCAACTTACTTTATCGATGTTTGTATTATCCAGGGCAGCATCTATCTCATCCAGAACAAAAAAAGGTGCTGGCCGAAAACTGTGGCAGAGGAGACAGTGTTTTTGCATTAATTACCAAAATGTTAAAAAAAACCCATTCTAATTACTTCAGAAGTTCACTTAATCGATCATAACATTTTGGTAAGAAGTAATGACAAGTCAAGAACAAAGACTTCAGCAATGTTTGCATACTCTAAGCAGCAGACTGTTTTAACATTTCTAAGTGTAACACTGTCTGCCTGCCTGCCACTTACTCAGCCCACAGTTGGATAACAGAGCAAATCTCTTTTTACCTTTGTATAGCAAACATTAGAGCCAGAGCTGCCACGGATCTTTCACCTCCTGATAAACTGTCCATTGGCATAAATCGTTTTCCTGGAGCCACACAGTTAAAGCCAATGCCTTCCAGATAAGGCTCCTCAGGATTTTCAGGGCTGAGGAATGCCTGGAAACACACATTTCACCATCAATAGTGACAGTTATAAAATTGTTAAGATGGCTATTGTACAGAATAGAATACAGAATAAACCAGGTCGGAAAAGTCCTTTGAGATTATCAAGTCCAACCTATCACCCAACACCATCTAATCAACTAAACCATGGCACTAAGTGCCTCAACCAGTCTCTTCCCAAACACCTCCAGTGATGGTTACTGCACAACCTCCCTGGGCAGTACATTCCAATGGCCAATCTCTCTTTCTATGAAGAATTTCTTCTCAACATCCAGCCTAAACCTCCCCTTGAGCAACCTGAGACTGTGTCCTCTTGTTCTGGTGCTGGTTGCTTGGGAGAAGAGACCAACCCCACCTGGCTACAACCTCCCTTCAGGTAGTTGTAGATGGCAATAAGGTCTCCCCCTGAGTTTCCTCCTCTCCAGGCTAAACTCCAGCTCCCTCAGCCTCTCCTCATAGGGCCTGTGCTCCAAACCCCTCCCCAGCTTCATTGCCCTTCTTCTGGACACGTTCAAGAGTCTCAATGTCCTTCTTAAATTGAGGGGCCCAGAACTGGACACAGCACTCAAGGTTTGGCCTAACCAGTGCTGAATACAGGGGAAGAATGACCTCCCTGCTCCTACAAACTTGCAGTTTAAACCACCAAGTTTTCAAGCCTAAGCCCTTTAAACATTGGGCTATCTACAGAATTTGATGTAACCCAACCATTTGGGACTTTCCTCTTTACTTTCAACATTATCACTGCAACAGTAACAAAGATGAATACAATTGTGTTGCATCTTTTTCTCCTACAGATTTTCAAAAAGCTGTAAATGCATTAAGTCTATTTTTTAAATTAAAGTAGGGTGTAAGGAGCTTTAAAAACCTCACATAAAACACTAGCACTGAAGGAGTGATTCATGATTTTATCTATACTAACAATTAAGTGTTTTTATTTACTTACCATGGGTATCACTAGATCAGTAAACCAAAGTAGTTTTAAAATGAAGTATTGGAATGTTTCACATCTGTGTCATAATGACACAAGCCTACTAAATACAAAGAGTAAAACTAACCCAAACTGACTAGTACCTAATTATGTTAACATTTCAGATCACATTTCCCTGTCTCATGTCAAGCATTCTTTAGCATGTCTGGCCCTAAAATTCCGACATCTTTACATTTTGTGTCATTTTCTTCCTTAGGACTGAAACCATCTTTGTAAAATGTAAGCTCCAAAGCAAAAGTTCCATAGGTTCTCTTGTTTTAGATAACAAAGACTCAAGTAGGCCAAAGCCAAGCACTTAGGAACATGACTCACCTGAGCACTGCTGCTTCTGCAAAGTTTCTTGTAGATCTGATCAATGGCTACGGAGGCATGCTCAAAGCACCGGCTAAAAAGCTCGTATCTCCTTTGTTTCACCCGTTCAAACTCCAGCTTGCATTTTCTGGCTTCCTTTCTGCTGGCCTCAAAAGCTGTGAGAAAAGGAACACTCAAACTACTCCTCAATAAGCCTCTAGGTAAATATACAGGAAAAAAATAAAATACATATATCAAGGTGTGAGAGGTTAGGTTGTGCCTTTAAGAAGAAGGCAGCTGCAGAATTCTCTAGCTGAATGTTTAGGTGTAAAAAGGAAAACAAAGAGTAATTCTAAACGAATTTCATTGGTCAGATGTGAGATGTGCCATAGCAAATATTTCTAGCATTCTCTCTCTCTCACTCACTCCAGCTTCAGTCTGTTCTGGCTTTTCATTTCTTGGCCAGAGAGCATGCAACTGACCCTGGAATGAAGCTGATTAGATAAGAGTAATTAACTTTCTTAACAACGAGTTTCCCTTAATATACTTTTCTCTCTCTTTCTCCTTTTTCTTCTAATTAACTACTAGGGGAAAGGGAAGGAGGGGGAGAGAGGTTTGGGGGAAACCCGAGGTGGGATCCTCCTTGGGAGGATCTGTGTTTGTGTTCTTTCCTGTAAATCCTTGTATAATGTTGTAAATACTGTATATTTTGTATATATTAATTGCATTTCATTATTGCTTGTAAAATACAGCCTCCATTCGCTTCTCCAGCTGAGTTTAGCTGTGCTTCATTGTTGGTGCATGTGGGCTAAGGCATCACACCACTACACAAGGAAAATATTTATTCCAGAAAAAGGTTCTGAGGCACATACAAGAAGCAGAGTAAGAGTTTCTTTTCAGAATTCGAACGGAGGCCCCAAAACCTGTAAAGTTGGGTTGTGGTCAATCTGGTCTACTGCCACATTGATCTGGAGTAATGAACAAAACTCCTTCTGTAAGCTGGGTAGCCTTTACCAGCAGCATTCACCTGTAACAACTTCAGAACTGGCTTTCTTAATTTGTGTCTGCAACAGCCCTTGAGGATACCAATAAATTTGCAGTAATGCTCATGTCTGAGTTCTGCATAATATTTGTGCTACTTCAATTAAGAAAAATGTAAATAAATTTATGATTAAAGCCAGTAATTTTGAGAAAATAACTAAAACCACTTTTTTTACATAATTTGGCCCACAAAGTATCTTTCCAATCATTCAAGCTGTATTTCGATAAGCTACTGCAGAGTAAATTATATGCTAATACATTGGTTACATATAATTTAAAAGGATGACCGAAGACTTGCACTTGAGCATAATGAATACCTTAGTATCTGAAATAAGCAAAGCCATCAGGGCCAAACCCCAGAGAAAGGAATTTGAATTTGGGTGAAGACTCTCATGGTCAGAAAAGAGATTAACATGAAAGGCAGAGTATTACCATCTAATGATTCTTGGAACTTGTCTCGGGCTATTTGCAATTTCTCTACTGCTCTCAGGTTTGGAGCAGCTGTCTTCATTAAAGTATTCTCTTTTAATTTTATTTCCTGCTGCATCTGGTTCAGATGTTCCTCTATATCTTTGTCAGACTCTAGCTCCTAATGAAAAAAAAAAAATATAAAAAATAGAGCAATAGAATCTGCTTTTAGGCCAAGATATTTCAACATACATAGCAAGTACCCATGGTTCTGGAGGAAGTACCCCACTCATCCAATTGCTTTAACTGAACCGTAACAAAAAGCTCTGCTCAGAGTCTTAGTTCTCAGAATAGATTTACTGGGTCCTAGTTATTCTTCCACAAGACCATTAAAGACAAACTCCCCTCAGCCTAGAAGCCTGGGTTGAAATACAATGCAGAGGAGGGTCAGCTGGCTTCACTACTTGATTTGCAAGGAAAACCTTTGAAGACAGGTTGTTGATGAATTATTCAATAAAAGTTCCAGTAGCAATAGATTCATCCCCTGCTCTACTCCAAGCCTCTGACATTAATTATTTTCTTTATGATGCCTCCCCTGAAGAAATTTACATGAAACTGCTGAGCAAACATGACCTAATGGACCGTTACAGAGGTAAGTATGGCAAGTCCTAGTCCCTGAAAATACTACAGAAGGTGGCACAACAGCCCTAGCAACCCATCATTAGGTTCTGGAGTTTTGAGTCATAACCACTAGTGCTGGAACTTAAAGGAAGAATATAAAGTAGAAATGAAAAAGAAACCCCAAAAAACAGAGGTATATTTACTATTTTTCCATTCTGTTTTCATGGTTTGGATAGACTTTATGTTTAGTTATAAGGGAAACTGACCTATCTAGAAATCCCATACATTAGTGCTATGTATGATTAGTGCTATGTATGATTGCTGGCTAAGCTGTCAGCTCGTGGCTTGGACAGCAACACTCTGCACTAGGTTAGGAACTGGCTGGAGGGCCGGGCCCAGAGAGTGGTGGTGAATGGTGCCACCTCCAGCTGGAGGCCAGTCACCAGTGGTGTCCCCCAGGGATCAGTGCTGGGCCCCATCCTCTTTAATGTCTTCACTGATGATCTGGATGAGGGGATTGAGACAGTCATCAGCAAATTTGCAGATGACACCAAGTTGGGAGCAGATGTTGGTCAGTTAGAGAGTAGGAGGGCCCTGCAGAGGGACCTGGACCGACTGGACAGATGGGCAGAGTGCAACGGGATGGCATTCAACAAGTCCAAGTGCCGGGTGCTGCACTTTGGCCACAACAACCCCATGCAGAGCTACAGGCTGGGGTCGGAGTGGCTGGAGAGCTGCCAAACAGAGAGGGACCTGGGGGTGCTGATCGACAGCTGCCTGAACATGAGCCAGCAGTGTGCCCAGGTGGCCAAGAAGGCCAAGGGCATCCTGGCCTGCATTTGGAATGGTGTGGCCAGCAGGAGCAGGGAGGTCATTGTGCCCCTGTACTCTGCATTGGTTAGGCCACACCTTGAGTCCTGTGTCCAGTTCTGGGTTGCTCAGTTTAAGAAGGACATCGAGACACTTGAACGTGTCCAGAGAAGGGCAACAAGGCTGGGGAGAGGCCTTGAGCACAGCCCTATGAGGAGAGGCTGAGGGAGCTGGGGTTGTTTAGCCTGGAGAAGAGGAGGCTCAGGGGAGTCCTCATTGCTCTCTACAACTACCTGAAGGGTGCTTGTAGCCAGGAAGGAGTTGGCCTCTTCTCTCAAGCAACCAGCACCAGAACAAGGGGACACAGTCTCAAGCTGCACCAGGGGAAGTTTAGGTTGAGGTGAGGAGAAAGTTCTTCACCGAGTTAGTCATTTGCCATTGGAAAGTGCTGCCCAGGGAGGTGGTGGAGTCACCATCCCTGGAGGTGTTCAAGAGGGGACTGGATGTGGCACTTGGTGCCATGGTCTAGTCATGGGGTCTGTGGTGACAGGTTGGACTCGATGATCTTCGAGGTCTCTTCCGACCTTAGTGATACTGTGATACTGTGTAAAACTAACCCCCCCAACACACTTAAGCTTAATGGTGTTTTCAGTAAGTTTCAGTTACAGACTAGGGTGAAGAACAAATAATTTCAACAATATTTTAAATAAAAATCTCAATCTCAAATTATTTCAAACAAAAAAAAAGATTACCTTCAAGTCTTCTGCTAGGCTGCTATAGTTTATCTGAATTGCTTCTTCCCTTTCATAGATACTTGATGTCGTCTGAGTGCCTTCCATTTCAGTTCCTAGCTATAAATGTGAAGGACATTCCAGCTCAGAAATATGACATTAATTAACTAACTTTTAAACTGTTAAAACAACACAGTAAAAGGATGTCAAATGAGAAGAGAGTGGGTAACATGGTATGAAGTGGAATTACTCCACAGCCTGTTCCCTGGCCAAGATGGAGTTTAGTTCTTATAAGTCTTAATTAAATTCCACACTTTTTAAATAAAAACTGAAAATGTGCTAATTTCAATTTGAAGCCAAGATGAAAGCAGCAGTAAATAATTTGTTAAGATATTTAGCATAACTGTGCAAGGTGTCCCTGCCCATGCCTGCCCATGGCAGAGGGGTTGGAACCAGATGATCCCTGAGGTCCCTTCCAACCCTAACAATTCTATGATTCTATGTGCATACTGTAAACCTCCTGATTGGAAAGATATATGTTCCCATGATAATTCAATCCCCTTTCAAGGAGAGTCACTGAAGTATTTCTTCCACTTAGCTGGCCTCGGAAGAAATGAGTAGCTTCAGTTCTGTGCACCACAAGGAGAGTACCTTTAGGACTCTGTAAGCTTGAATTTCAAGCAGCTGCTTTCCCGTGAATGAAGTGAGTGCTTTGTCAGTCCTTTTCTCACCAAAGTGCTTTCAGTGAACCAAAGGATATCTATCTTCTGTAAACATTAAAAGTACCTCTACTTCGCTGATGTCATCCAGTGATCCAGACAGAAGCTGTAATTTCAAGTCCTCCACCTTGCATTCAAGCAGCATATTATGTCGTCTTAATCTTTTCTCTTCCAGAGAGGATTCTATAGCTGTAGTTTCTTTTTGTAATGTTGTCACTTCTCTACATGCACAAAAGGTACAAAACCATTAAAGAGTGGAAACAACACTGCCAGTAGCATCCACAACCATACAGCATGAAAAACAGTTACCAAGCACAAAAAGGGTTTTTTCCTCTACCATCTTCAAAGGACAGTAACACTTCATTTCTCCCCATCCTCTTCATCCTCCCAAATTACTCAAGAGGGAGCTGGGAACCACATGCTACTGCAGCACACAATACATTACAGCAGACTGTTGGCTTAACTCTTAAGTCCATGGCAAGGTAAAGCTCAGAGCACAGACACAGTTTCAATGTATTGCCAAGTTCAGCATCTTCAGACATCCACTTTGTCTAACTACAGCTAAACTCTGTTTTGTTCAGCTCTCCTGAACATGTATGGAGATGTGATCCTTTCAAAATACAATCAAGTCTCTTATCATTATTCTACTTGAAATATGACTTGATTCTTTGAACAAATTCCTTTGATGATATCAAGTTGCTAAATAAAGGCAGACAGAACAGTCATTGTTTAAATTGCACACTATAAAATGATTGATTAGATATTCAGTCCAAGTTTATATAAGCTCATATGAATGTATATAGGAGTTGATATTAATATAAACTCAAATTTTATATAAAATCCCACAAGTTTACCTAGCCACACGTTGCCAACATGTCAGGCTTCTTAAATGTGCAGAAGGCTCCTGATTAAGATACATTAAACATCAATAAGAAGAAACCACAATCCCCAAAGCAGCTGATATGAAAGAACAGTAAGCTGGGTATTGACTTAAATTTAATATTAGTGTATGGTATCCAACACTTAAAAGGCCTGCAGACAATGAAAACACTGAAATCAGAAAAAAATTATTTCTTATTAACTGAACCCACTGTACAACTCAAAACAAAAATAGCAAACTGCCAGCAAGGTTCGTATCATAGAATCAACAAAGTTGGAAAATACCTCAAAGATCATCAAATCCAACCTGTCACCACAGACCTCATGACTACTAAACCATGGCACCAAGTGCCACATCCAATCCCCTCTTGAACGCCTCCAGGGACGGTGACTCCACCACCTCCCTGGGCAGCACATTCCAACGGCTAATGACTCTCTCAGTGAAGAACTTTCTCCTCACCTCGAGCCTAAACTGCCCCTGGCACAGCTTGAGACTGTGTCCTCTTGTTCGGGTGCTGGTTGCCTGGGAGAAGAGACCAACCCCCTCCTGGTTACAGCCTCCCTTCAGGTAGTTGTAGAGAGCAATAAGGTCTCCCTTGAGCCTCCTCTTCTCCAGGCTGAACAACCCCAGCTCCCTCAGCCTCTCCTCATAGGGCTTGTGCTCAAGGCCTCTCCCCAGCCTCGTTGCCCTTCTCTGGACACATTCAAGAGTCTCAACGTCCTTCTTAAATTGAGGGGCCCAGAGCTGGACACAGTACTCAAGCTGTGGCCTAGCCAGTGCTGAGTGCAGGGGCACAATGACTTCCCTGCTCCAATGCTCCCTCCAATCAAGTGTTAAGGAAATACATACTTCTTAGAAGCCTCTGCCTATTTATCAGAAGTCATGAGACCTGATGCCAGGTAGGCAAGATGACAAATATTGTTCTCTATGGTTGGCTCTCATGAAATGATCTCATTCACATTACTTTTGGGAACCACATAGTGAATTAGTGTTTACTTTTTAACTGATGTATACTGCAAATGCAGAATACCATGTCTCTAGTGAATCTTTCATGAGAAAACAGAACAAGAGGAATTAAAACATCTGATCAAACTCATTTAATTATTAAGACAATAATAATTTTCCCAGAAGTACAATTGGTAATTACCTATTAATAGATAATGTCGTCTTTCTTAACTCTTCAACTTCATTTTGGGCTTTTATAACCTGAGATTTATGAGCACTTAATCTATCCTTAAGAAGCTGCTGCTCCTCCACGATTCCATTAACTGTTTTCAAAAGCATTTCCTCATCCTGCATAGAAATATTAACATTTTTACCCTTTCACCAAAAATCTTGAGATGGACCCTTTATCATACATAACAAAAGAAAAGAGTTAAGCTTTAATCATGCTACAATACATTCACATGTGTTACAGCACCAAATCTGGAAGGCACTGGGGAAACAGTCTGTCTTGTACATAGCAAGATCCAGATGTTTTGTTTACACAGGCACAGCCAACTCTAGATTTGTTACTGTACCAGACTAAACCATAAAGCCACAGAACAAGGCAGGGATCCTAGGGCACCTTAAATCTGCACAGCTACTCCCTTTCTCCTCAGTTGTTTCCTTTGCCTTGTTGTACATCTATTACCTATTTAGCACCTTCTAAGGCAAGCTGAAATATTTTTAGAAGTATTGTTCATTAAAGAAAAATCCTCAGGTAACCCACAGACAACAAAGAATCTGTGTGGGTACTCTGAAAGTGTCTTCCCCTATATAACCCACTGCTAAATTGCTAGAAATTACATGTTAGAATATAGTAAACCAAACACTGGTGCTGTCTTTTTCTATATACTAACCAATAATTAATAACTACCCTAATAAGACAGGTTACTCCATGGTTGAAGTGAAAATAAGCAACTGGTTTTTTTTTTTTTTAACACATTTACAAAGTCAATGCCAAATTAAGCTTAGTAGAAAAACTCAACAGCATCAACTATGTTTATTCAAAACAGTAAATCAATGTATTTTTTTCTTCCAGTCCCAGGCAAGTATCTCTATATATTTTAGTCACCTTCTGTAGCTTGGTAATCTCAGCTTCATCTTTATGAATGGTCTCCCTCAACTTGCTGACTGCATTTGTGGACTTCTGTAGATGACCACGGTTATACTCCAGCTGAACATTTAGTTGTGTCCTCTGATTTTCAAACTCCAGTCTAGTCAAAGTACAGTAATTCAAATCAAAGCTTACAAAGCAGGCTAACAGCTGTGATTACAAGTTATTCCAAGACACAGTTTCACTGTGACCATTTAGGTAGAATTTTCATATCTTCTACGTGAACGTAAAAATTTGCATACATTTGGATCATTGATTCCACTACACCACATCCTGTGGCTGTACTGGAAGTTGCAAAAGTACAGGGACAACAGTTCAAAACCCAGCATATAACAATAGAGTGTGGCCACATTCAATATGAAGAGTGAGACCATTAGTTCAAACAGCTCAGTGGGAATGGTGTACCTATAAATGATCAGGTAGGAGCTTGGCAAAAGCTACACTGATTCTGTTTTTATCCATTGCTTGCACTCCTGCTCAGCTTCACAACTTCCCAATCAGTTGGCATGTGTGTTTACCTGAATATTGTGCATCTTTCAGCTGGGAGATAGCAGTTAAGAAGTGAGATCAGAGCTTTTTAAGCCATGTTGTGCCTTGCTTATCACTACTCACTGGAGACCTATACTGGTTTAGAGGGATGCAATGGCAGAAACTAGTTCACATGCTGGTGTCATAAAGGAGAAAAGTAAAACCAAGCAGCTATTTCCAGAAAGGTCTCCTCTCAGCTGTTACTGTCTGCCTCTAAGCTTGGAGATTCTCAAATGACTTGCTATTAGTACTTGCTGCTAGTGCTGTTCAGGCAATAGAACTGGCATATTGCCAGTACCAGGCTCTGTAGATGTGGGCAGGCACTTCAGCCAGAAGGTGCTTCAACTGCAAGCACTGCACTAGCAGCACCTCATTGCAGCCCCAGCTAAAAACATGCATTTGGTCTAGTTCCTGAAAACCCCAGAGTCCCTTAGCAGCTCAACAGATGACTGTAAAGAAAATGGAGCTCATGACTAGTACTGGTACATTAGTCATGTAGAAAAGGTACATTTTTCTATAAGTAATGTCAGGAAATGCACAAACTGTTATCTGCCTGACAACATGTATAGCACAAGGAGAGAGAGGTCATTTTAGCATTAAGAAAGAGATCTGTGGGCCTGTGGCATGCCTGTGGGAAAATTCAGATCCTATTTCCCTAGTAGTGTGTTCCCTTACCAAATGACTGCATCTTCACCCAGATCTCCTTTAAGATTTCTGATACAGAAGTGAGCCTTCATGCCATCCTCAATTTGTGATACAGCCATTACTCAATGAGGACTTTAGAAAACTATTGCTTGCTTTGGTGTCAGAACACCTACAGTGCCATCAAAATAGTAAATTTTACCTTTGAACAAAACATACTGTATATATTATATAGGCATATATAATACATATTATATATGCCTATAATATATACTGTAAAATATAACTGCCTAATAAACTCAAACCCTAGAGCACTGCAATTGCTAACTAATCCTACAACATTCTGCAGTCTTCTAGGCTGTTGGAATCTTTTTCTGTGATGGAGATACTCACTAACCAGTGTGCACAACCTAATGAAAACACTTTTTAACAGTTTTCAATTACAAGCATCACCTTCTCTTATTGATCTCCTCTTGTTGTTTCACTTGTCCTTGTTCATACACACGAATATTTTCTATACCAATTTCTTCACAGAACTCCAAGAAAACAGCATCTTCAGCCTTTGAATAAAGAGAAACGGAGAAAAAAAAGGGTTCATATTTAGATGATCACTTTATGTACAGGCTGGATTTTCAAGGTACTTAAAGAAACAGTCAACTGAATTATTGAGAAAAAAATCTGTACTAGAAATTTTCAAGTAATGCTCCTGGTACAAATCCCATGTACCAGGCATGTGATCTACAAAAGGTTAACTGACCTAAGCTCTTCTTGACAGCATCTAATCATTCCAAAGACAGTTTTAAGTCATCACAATATAACCAACTTCCCTGGTTTTGTCTATTTTTCCCAGTCAACTGCAGAGAAAACTGAACAGTATGCAGGACAGTCATCTGAGTTTCTGGTGTGGTTCAGTTTAGTAGTCATGAGGTCTTGGGTGACAGATTGGACCTGATGATCTTTGAGGTCTTTTCCAACCATATGATTCATTTTAATCCTGTCACGGAAGACCTGTGGAGTAATTTTCCGTGATTTGCTGTACAGTGAAAGTTTGCACTGAGAGCTCTAAAGCCATGAACTTCAAAGGATTGTCCTTGTTCCAATACTACAAGACTTAAATCATATTTATTAGCAGAGCAGGAAAAGGTGGGTGAAAACCAATCCATCTTCTTCAAGCTCAAAAACTTTCTCCTGCATCGAATGACATTATGATGTATAAAAGCTTTATCCCACCTAATATTCCAGAAGATTTGGTTAGTTTGGTTTGTGTTTAGCATGTAACAGCCACAGAATTTTCGTTTTAAGGAAACTAATTTGCAAAGTGGAGACATACATACTAACATCCATGTGCACTTCTGTTCACAGTTACCTTGGTCAGAAAGGCAGAGAATATGGGAAGATTGCTGGAGTAACTTATAACCTTTGCCAGTAAAGCAGTTTCCAAAGTTAGAAGTTACTCGGGTGAAACAAGTTAGCTGGAAGAGAAAGAAGTTTCTGCAGTGTTAACAGCATAAGCTGTCAACACCATGATAGAAGACATTACCTCATTAATCTGTTTCTTAAACTCTTCTATTTCTCCATTTCTTTGTGCTACTCCTTCATTCAGCATACCATAATGAGACTCAATATTTACCAATTCACTTTCCAGTTTTGATTTTTCCTAAATAGAAAAAAAAATAAAAAGGTGGCATTTTTTCTTAATAGGATGGTCAACATTATAGAAACTAAGGGACAGTTCAATTCCAGATCATGTTTTTGTGATTAAAAGCATAAATATTTTCTTCTCAAATGCCTCTTACACATCAATACTGCATATTTCCATCTAAGATTAGTTTTTGTGAGTTGAAATTAGACAAGTACCATTTAAAGTGCATTTTGACTTACAGACTTCTGAAGGTTGCTTAATTACACAAATGAAGCTTAATAGAAACTTGAAGTTAAGACCCAAAATAGAAAAAGCCTCATCTATATTATTTTGTAGTCTTGGTTTTTATATTTTATTAATTCCTCAGATCTTTGAGGCCTTTTCCAACCTTGTTGATTCTACGATAACTGCTGTACGCAAAACTTAAAGTAGAAAAAACTATGTAAAGAAATGGTATTTACTTCACCAGTAACAGCTTTAGATAAATAAAATTATTAAACATGAAAGTCATAGAAGCTTTGCACTATACCCTGTAGAGATTAGCAAGATGTTTCTTTTTAATAATCTCTAATTCACTCTGTGAATACTTAAGACGTGTCTGAGTTCCACTGCACTGAACAAGTAACTGCTTCAAGTCAGTCTCCTTACGTCTTATCTTCATTAAGTCCTAGAAAAATATTACAACAAGAAAAAAGGCATTTTAAACAAAAAGTGACTTCATTGGAAATTGCCCATTTTTTGTACTTCTGCACTACATAAAGAAGTCTCTAGTCAGGTAAATGCTGATAGCACTAGTCATATTCAATAGGAACTTGGAAACAGCTATGCCAAAAGAAAGCATAAGCTTGCGAGTTCCTAATTCCTACTCTGCCCCTCTTCCAAAACAACTGAAAGTATGACACACAGAGAATGGATCATCTTTTCCACAAAAAGTCCTCAATACTTTGACCAGTTCTTTCTCCTTGAAAGAACTTGTATCAACGCTGTTGTCCCGATTTTCCACCTCTGTGATACGTAAACTGACCTGGCAGCTGAGGGCAGAAACTCAGAGTTGACTTATCGTTAACTGGAAGAGGATTAAACCAGCTACTATGCCCTGTCTGCATCTTCTAGGAGTTCAAAAAATCATCTTCCCAGAGCTGAATTAAATTAGATTAGATACAACTTTTACTCCTTTAAAAGCACATAAGTGCAAAAGGCATAGAGAGACCTTACCTTTAACTCATTAATTAAGCTATCTCTTCTTTCTTTCATTTTATTTATTTCTTTCTCATCCCAACATCTAGCTTTAGATCTTAAATCACTTGATCCTCCAGAAATCACTCCAGATTTTAAAAATAAAGTTCCATCAAGAGCCACTGTCTGGAAGAAATAAACAATTAACATCAAATATATCTGAACAAAAAGCGGCCAAACCACCCCAAGAACTAGTGCACCATGATACGCCAGTTAAACAAAACCAGCCACATTTTAGTTGGACTCCAACTTTGTTTCCTGTTCCAAACCTGCTGACATTATACATGAAGCCATTAAAAAGAACTAATTTAAAAAACACTGAAAATCTGTAGTTTCTTGGCACTAGTCACATGTTGGTATTATTACAGCTGATCAGAGAAGGAAATGAAATTGTATTCTTTCCTTGTATTTAGCAAATTCCTATGAGACATTTGTGTGTACGTTAGCACCTGAGAAAGTTCTGACTCAGCAGAGTGAACCAGATAATGGAGTGAAGGAAAACTGTTTGTAATGGGAAGTGGGAACCTGTGCCTGTAATGGGAAGTGGAAACTTCACACTCACTTTCAACTTAAAGCTGGTTTAATCAAGATTTTTTAAAAAAGTTTATTAAGTGCATATAAAGGGTCTTCAAATTGTGACAGCAGTCGAGGCACTAAATAAGGAGAATGAATTGCAGGAAGAGACAGAGAAGCTTCCAGCATCCAATGCAGACTATATCTACAACTAAGAGATTCTGCCAAATATTTTAGAAAGCATTTCTTCATAGAAAACCCAACAAGTTTGTATTTTCAAATGAGACAGTTTTAACAACAGGACCATCCCTCCTCCTTTTCATCATAACAACCATACCAAGAAACATATTTAGACAGTAACTTTTCTCCAATTTGCCTGCTTTTCTAAGGAAATGACTTCAAGGTGCCACAGAGGAAAACATAACCATGTGACATATTTGGGGGTTTATTTGTGTGGGAATACATGAGACAGTACCATTCTGTATCAATCTGTGATACAGGGGATACAAAATTATTCAAATGGCAAATATGTAACTGCAATGAACAACAGAATTCATCTTCTTACTTTCAGTCTCACTGGTCCATCAAATGCTAATTGTTTCGCTTCTTTAACTGTCTCGCAGACCAAGGCATTCCCACTCACAAACTGAATCACTTTCTTCATCCGTGGAAATGGGGTTTGTACAACATCCACCAGCAATTTAACTCCTTTTATCTCTCTTAACATTTCATTGATTGGTTTCACCTGTAAAGCAAATAAGCAGCATTTAGAATCCACGTTGTAATAGCAAAGCATGCCTGAATGCGAGTGGTCTGGAAACAGAATGCACAAAGCAACAAAGCAGGGGTCCCAGTCACTATAAGACTAGAGACAGGTATGTTTTCACATTCTATGTACGTTATATTCCTTAAATTTGCATAACCTCTTTAACTGCACACAAAATGCAAGTAGCAGGAAGAATAAACAAAATAAGTCAAAGATCTGTTTATAGTTGCAGTCCTACAATCTCCTCAGGATCATGAAGACATGGTAGGATGTATCCCATAACTGGAGTGCTGCAGTGGAGAAACACAGGTGTCCAAGGGGTGGTTTCAGCTGAAGGTCCTGGTCACACTGGGTGATGCAAGAGAATGGTGAAATTCAGTGTATTCTGCAAAGAAATCTAACTTTAGCTGAGAGAGTTTGAATTCAGAGTGTTGTACAGATACAACATCGTGCCCAAAGTAAGAGTCCGTGAGGAATCTACAGTGCGCGAACCCTAGGAACTCCAAGAGCCCTGAGTCACCTGAGAGTCCCTGTTCCTTTTCTTCATCTCTTCTGCAAAGAAACGAACTGTTTTCTTGTTTCCTGTTTTTTGGACTTTTGAATCATCTACATCTGAGATAGCCAGAATGGACTTTATTTACACATTATTGTAGATATTGTTTCAGGTTAGATGGATAATATTAGCAGCCAATGAAAGTGTTTAGAAGGGGTGGATTGTGGTGGGTTTAGGCTATGCCTTTAAAATTTTGCTACAGATTTTGAGCAGAAAAGTAGAAAAATATAAATAAGTCACTATTGGGTGTAAAAAGGTAAACTAAAGATTATTCTAAACAAATGCATTGGAGAAATATCTGCTATAAGACTGGCTGTACCAAATCAATTATTTCTCTTTTCTGATCTCTTTCCTGCTTGCTTCGCTCAGGAAAGATTAACCTGCTTTTCAGCTAATCTTGGCTGCGCTATTTTAGTTAAGTCTAACCCCTGATTTCTCTCTGGGGACAGGGGGTTGGGTGGGGGCAATGGAACAGCTTCCCTGGTCTATGCCCAGGGGGATTTTCATGTCGTTTGTTAATTGTAAATACCTGTATAATGTAAATACTGTATATTTTGTATATGTTCATTGCATTCCATTGTAGAGCATAGTTTTGCTTGTAAATACAGCTCTTCATTTGCTTAAAACTGAGTTGGTGTGGCAAAGTTAATGTTGGGGTGGAAATTTCAACCTACCACAACAGGTTTTTTAGGAAGGGCACACTAGAAAGACAAGGAGGTGGAGCTCCTGTGTGTGAGAGAACAGCTGGAATGCATGGAGCTCTGCCTGGGGAAGGATGATGAACCAACAGAGTCTCTGTGTAAGAACTGAAGAAAGACCTGGTAAGGGAACATTGTAGTGAGTTAAACATCTTCATTAAGGATCTAGATGATGTAGCACAGTGTACTCTCAGAAGTTTGCTGATAACACAAAACTGAAAGGAATGGCTGACATGCCAGACAGCCATGCTGCTTTCCAGAGGGACCTCAGCAGGCTTGAGAAACACACCAACAGGAACCTCATGAAGGTCACCTCCTAAGTGCTTTGCTTTAAAACTTGAGCCTATTTCAGTTAGGTGTAAATAAGCCAATAGCAAGACTAACCTGCTGAAGACATGAAAAGAAAAATGGACTTACATCAAGGTAATCCAAAGCAAGAAAAGTTTCAGGTTCAGCTCGTTCTTCTTTTAGGTACCGAATGCAATCTCTCGCTGTTTTCTCAGTGGCAACAATAATAGCAGTCATGTATCGGCTGAACACTTTGGTAATAGCAAGGTGGTATTTTTTATGAATAGGATGACACAGGTCAAGCAACCTTCCATACTGAAGATAAAAATACAGAGAAATATTAGTATGTTCCATTAAACATGAAATAACGTTTCTGCATACAAGATGCTGAAGCAGTAAAGATACAAATGTGTTATGTACCTACCAGCTGTGCTACTCTTACAACTAATGTACAACAGGAAATATAGAAATCAAGGGAGTCAATCCAAATTACAGCTTGCCTTCAGAATCTGAAGGGATTTTATTACTTGCCCTGAGGTTATTGTTAAGTATCTCTATATTTTACTCAGAATGTCTAGCATACACATCTGTGACAGCAAAGCTGGCTAAGCATCTTTCTTGAAAAGAAAAAATACAACACAAAATGTGACCTTTGAATGACAGTAAGAACTGTTAATTGAAAAATGGTAGTAACAGAGGCACTGTTCCAGTCTCAATTCAAAAGTATCTGCCTACTTTAGTAGCATGAAAAGAAAAACTGGTTTTCTTTTAGTCCGCACAATGAAGCCTGTTTTGCCATATATTGAAATAAAAATCAGTTCTTTGCTTTATGTGCTTCTTAAAGATCTTCTATTTCTGTAATTACAGGTACAGTTGAGCTTTCTCTTAGCAATTAATGCTACCAATGTACATTCTGAACATTATAACCTGTTAATTTACGCAAGAATAGTATTTCTGCATATTGACATACGGCTACTGGTTTGCTCTTGCCTCTACAGTTTTAATCTTATCGAAGACAGCTGCTAAGCCCATTCAAAGTATAATTTCATAAATGAGTGAGTTCCAGTAGATTAGATCACAGCCTGCTACAATCTGTTTTCCTACCCTCTCCTTGACAAATAGAACAGAATAAACCAGGTTGGAAGAGACCTTCGAGATCATCGCATCCAACCTATCATCCAACATCACCTAATCAACTAAACCATACAACCAAGCACCCCATCAAGTCTCCTCATAAACACCTCCAATGATGGTGATTCCACCAACTCCCCGGGCAGCACATTCCAATGGGCAATCACTCTCTCTGTAGAATCTTTTCCTAACCTCCAGCCTAAACCTCCCCTGGCACAGCTTGAGACTGTGTCCTCTTGTTCTGGTGCTGGCTGCCTGGGAGAAGAGACCAGCCCCCACCTGGCTACAACCTCCCTTCAGGTAGTTGTAGAGAGCAAGATCTCCCCTGAGCCTCCTCTTCTCCAGGCTAAGCAACCCCAGCTCCCTCAGCCTCTCCTCATAGGGCTTGTGTTCCAAACCCCTCACCAACCTTGTTGCCCTTCTCTGGACACCTTCCAGCAACTCAACATCCTTCCTAAACTGAGGGGCCCAGAACTGGACACAGGACTCAAGGTGCGGCCTAACCAGTGCAGTGTACAGGGCCAGAATGACCTCCCTGCTCCTGCTGGCCACACTGTTCCTGATACAGGCCAGGATGTCATTGGCCCTCTTGGCTGCCTGGGCACACTGCAAGCTCATGTTCAGCCTACTATCGACCAGTACCCCCAGGTCCCTCTCTGCCTGGCCGGTCTTCAGCCACTCTGACCCCAGCCTATAGCACTGCATGGGGTTGCTGTGGCCAATGTGCAGAACCTGGTACTTGGATGTGTTAAATCTCATGCCACTGGATTCTGCCCATCTGTCCAGCCTGTCGAGGTCCCTCTGCAAAGCCCCTCTATCCTCCAGGGGATCAACACCTGCCCCCAGCTTGGTGTATCTGCAAATTTACTGATGATGGTGTCTTTCCTTTTCTGAAACACAGCAGAAGCAAGGGTAACACCACAAAGGTCTTTAGTTCCCTGGTTCTTTCACACACTGTCAATCTACTTGGATGGTTCTATCTGCAGCTCAGACACATGAAGTTTAAAACACACAAAAGTATACAGTGGATCTAACTATTTTCAGATACAAGCATTTAAGTCCAGACAGAATGCTGGATTTCTGTGAAAACAAATACTGCCAGCCCAACAGTAACGATCTTGCCAATTAAAACTACCAATGTAGGAATGCAATTTTGAAAATTAAATTGTAAAAATGTGATCAGCTGCAAAATTCACTTTGTTGATCAGACATATATGTGGAAACACACCAGCCACTCATACAGCACAGTCCCACTGCTGCATGGGTACTCTAGTTTTCATTTTTAGAAGCCATTACACCTGTAATTACTCTTAAATTTGCACCTCCTGAATGTAAATGACAAAACATCTAGAACACCAGCTCTTCCATAAGCCAGCAGGGTTATCACCAGTTTGACCCAGTTCTAGAGTAATCAAAACAGACATATATCAATCGCCATTCAGATGTTTTGGAACATCCTGTTAACATGAAGGAAAAAATTCTGAAGGACAGCTGAAAAACGTATTTCTTCAAAACACCATAATCAGACACTTGCAAGATTCTGAGATTTGGAAAAAAAAACCCAAAAAACCAACAAACAACCAAAATAACCCCAGAAAACCAAAGAACATCTGGAAACATTTTATTTTTAATTTTCTATAATGTTCTTATGGCAGCACTAAGAATCAGAGATATATACCCATTAAACAAACCACCACCCAAAACAAACCCACAAGATTCTCAGTTTGTACATCTCAACTGACTATGAACATCAGAACAGATTAGACTGAGACATAGTCAGAGATCAGCTATTAGATTAGATTAAAAAATTCTTATCTGGAATGGCCTCCAATATTGAAGTAAATATTTTTAAGTGTCAATAAGGTGTAAATATGGGTTATAAAACAATCAATGATTCTGAATTGCCAGCAGACAATACATGAATGACATTACTAAAGAGTAATTTAAGTAAGATACAGTAACTGATAAGCAAAGATGAACTATTTCGTAACATAAAAATCTCATGCACCTAAGCAAAATGGTCCTTTGGAAGAAGCATTCTTTCTGGATCTCACAGCTAACCTTTCCATTGATTTGTTCAAAGTGATCAAAGTTAAATTAGAGAACGGAAAAAAACAAAACCAAAGCTAATGAAACTCCACAGAATCACACAAGAGATTAAAATTATTCTTTGATGCAAGTGGTAATTTGTCTGCTTCTGGAAAGTGAAAAATAATGACAGTATATACTACTGTCAAGTAATACTCTTTGGCCAAGTACATTCAAGCTAGCATAAAGTTTAAAAGATATTCAAGACAGTCAAATTCACTCTAACTGCTTAATCAGTGTAAGACAGAACTCTCCAATCTTAATTGTAAGCTAGAGCATTTAAAATGAGGCTGTTTACCACAGAATCTGGATAAAGTCTTTTGAGACTTTCCAGGATCTCTGCTTTCATCTGCTGACGCCTTGTCTCGTGGTAATCAATTTTGGCATTCTGCAGCTCACCAACTGTTTTGTTCAATTCTTCATTCACTTCAGCCATTCGTATTGTTGAATTCTCAATTTCCTTAGTTAGCTCTTCTTCTTGCTGTTTCTTCTCTTTCAGCAATTCACTTTGAACAGAAGCAAAAGTAAGAGACCAGTTTACTGTTTCATTCAGACAAGCTTTAAGCTTATCAAACTGAAGTCATTCTACAGTCAGGGACTGTGAAAATCATTAGAGATTTAAAGTATGTCTAAGAAGCTACTACTTATACAAGTTGCATTCTGTAGTATAACCTATTTTTTAAGGTTTCAAAACAGGGTTCACAAGAAAGCTTTTGCCTGTGTTATCATGTAGCCCTATTGTTTTATCCTCCATCAATAAAAGTCCTGATAACTGTAAAACTAAGGACTGAGAATTCTCATGCAAAATCACTAAGGCGTCACCACACTCTATTAGAGTGTGACAGTTTTAGGCTACCATATTCAAGTAAATTTGTATCACAACCATCACAATGGGTCTACTGTTCCTGGCCATACCAGAATTTTGTTCAGTGACAGGTTTAAGCCACATTAAAGATGCATAGCAAGAGACCAGCTGGAAAAAAAATTCTGTAATTCTACGGAGATTACCTACTTTAACCTCCTGCATAAAACACTCATGTCAAAGTTAGTTCAGGCTGCTCAGTGAAGGCTTATTGGCTTATTTCACAAAAAGTAAAAAACTCATGTGGGAGACAAGATCCAGGAAGCAAGAACTGAGCTATGCTTCTACTATGCAACATAAATATTAATGCTTTCTGGAGCTGCACAGCTGTAGCACTGCCTCTTTCTCTTGCTCAGAATTTATACACTAGCCCCATATCTGCACACCCACAAGACATTAGAAGCAATTATAAAACTGGTTTCAAGCAATATGGATGAGTCATCAGACTTTATACCTTGACAGCTAAAGTAACTGAAACATTAATTAGAATTAATAAGAATTCTAGTTCTTATACAAAATTTTAAAAGAAAATTGGAAGACTGCCACAGTAATCTGACAAGTAGGTAAACACAGAACTCCAATTAGCTTCTGTTTTTTTTAACATACGTGCACATCTTGATATATTCTTCCAACTTCTCTATTTTTTTTTCATGCTCTTCTATCTGTTCCACAGTCTGTTTTATGTATTCCTAGAAAATCACAAACAGAATGTTAAAAACACATCAGAGGAAAATGACGGATATAAAACTCTCAATTCAGAACAAGTACTGAGACAGAGCTTTGTTCTTCCTTGTTTGTATTTATTTCATACCTTACTAACAGCAGCTCTTCTTCAATAGTGAACAGAACAGAATTAACCAGGTTGGAAAACACCTTTTTGATCATCGAGTCCAACCTATCATCCAACACTATCTAATCAACTAAACCATGGCACCAAGCACCCCATCCAGGCTCTTCCTAAACACCTCCAGTGATGGTGACTCCACCACCTCCCTGGGCAGCACATTCCAATGGCCAATAACTCCTTTTATGAAGAACTTCTTCCTAACATCCAGCCTAAACCTCCCCTGGCACAGCTTGAGACTGTATCCTCTTGTTTTGTTGGTGGTTGCCCGGGAGAAGAGACCAGCCCCCACCTGGCCACAACCTCCCTTCAGGTAGTTGTAGACAGCAGTACGGTCTCCTCTGAGCCTCCTCTTCTCCAGGCTAAGCAACCCCAGCTTCCTCAGCCTCTCCTCACAGGGCTTATACTCCAAACCCCTCCCTAGCTTTTTTGCCTTTCTCTGGACACGTTCCATCTTTCCTAAACTGAGGGCCCCAGAATTGGACACAAGTACTCAAGGTGTGGCCTAACCAGTGCTGAGTACAAGGGCAGAACGACTTCCCTGCTCCTGCTGGCCACACTGTTTGTGGTACAGGCAAGGATGCAATTGGCCTTCTTAGCCTAACTGCACTGTGAACAACAAAGGGAAATTATTTTATCAAGGCTGTTACTGGATATTTTGCACAAAGAATTGTAGATGATAAAAAAAAAAAAAGAAGAAAAATGTGATAAATAGAGGCTTTTTTCCTAAAGACACATGAAAAAGTTGACATAAGATGTTCCAGCCTGACACAGAAGCATTGTACTAAAAACCAAACCAACAGTGAAACAAGTATTTTCAGTTATTCAGACTGAATAAAGACACATTTAAACTGACACAAATGAAAGAAATATACTGTTATCTACACATTTTATTAAGCCTTAATTTAACTTAAGGTATCTTTGTGACATTTTGAACAGTTGTAGGGATGAAGCGTCTGCAACCTCTTTGTGTGCCGGTTTCAACATTTCACTATCCCTGAGATTAAACAGTTCACCTAATACCTATACAGAGTGTCCTGTTATGCCCACTGTCTCCCATACTATTGCTTTGCATCTCTGAGAGAGAGCCTGGGTGCCCATTAGGTAACGGCAGACAGCAATAAGGTCTCCCCTTTACATGTCTCTCCAGGCTGAACAGAATCCATTTTCTTAGCCTTTTCTCACAAACCAGGTGCTCTAGCACCAGCCAGTTGGTGGTTGTCTACTGGATTCATCCCAGGATGCCACTACCTGTCTTGCACTTGGGACAACAGAGCCAGACAGAGCACAGAGGATGCGTTCACGTGCACACTGCATTGTAAGCAGTGCTCACCAAATGTCATTAGCACAGATGAGCAATGCCACTCATAATGGCAAGACAAGCATTTTATGAACTCTCAACTCTCCCTTTTTCCCCCTTTCACCAGCACAACGGGGCTTGGAGATTTTTAGAAGCACAAGCAAAAAAACTTATTTTGTGTTGAGGTTTGCCTAATAACTATTAGTTCAAAAAGTAGGAAAAAAAGTAGTGTTTTATCAAGACCAAATGGATACACAAGTATTAACTTAGTTATCATGGCATGGATGACTTTACATCCTCACAGCCCTACAGTGAAATACAGACTTTCCCACATAGGCAAGTTCGTATGTACATGAATGAGGCATTAGGAACTCTAGAACTAGTAAAGTCCCATCTCATGGACTTTTAAGTTAAGTTTTCTGAACACAAGGAGTCTTGTCTAAACTTTGACTCCATAACTGAAAGGTGATGAAGTGCATATTGCCTCTCTAACTTCTTAACAGATGATAGAATTGCATGGTTAGCATAGTCTGGGAGGAAAAAGGAAAATATGTTTTTGGTGTGTGTTGCCTAACAGTGCAGGGTTTCCACCAATAGACAGTCAGCTGAGATTCAGAAGCATCATGAGTTGGGAGATGATTTTTCTGGAAGAGAAAGTCATACTGGAAAATATAGGTGTCTTACTACTACATGTTTACATCTGCCATGACAAAAAGAAACCAGGAAAAAAAACAACAATAATGATCTGCATTTATACCAAACATCCTGCCTCAGAAATGCAATAGAAAAGTGGACACTAAGGGGGGTTTTCCAAATAGAACACACTCATACACACCACTAACCTTAGAAATATCTCAGCAAAAAGGTAGCTGTGATCAATAATAAGCCTCTGAAGGGTGTGATTATGATACAAATAAACAGTGGGAGGACATCTCAGACAGAAAACCATGCTTGCAAGACCAGGAACGGGTTATCAGACCCAAAGCTTTCAGAAGCAAATCCTCAGCATAGGCCTACACAATCATTCTCTAACCACATTCAGAAGCCATTTTGCCACACTTGTCACAACAGGAAAACTGAACTAATTCTTGCAACATGTCTCTTTTCCTGAGGATTTATGTCAAAGCATTTAACATGTTTATACAGACATTTACACCAGAGGGAGGGGGCAGAGAAACATTTTTCTCCTTAAAACAACTCTAACTTGACACAAATACCTCAACTTCTTTTTTCTTCCTCCGATTAAGTTTCAGCCTTTCTTGATCTGCTTTATCCTCCCAACGAAGTTTTTCTAGCTGCTGGGTTATTGTAGCTACTTGCTTTCTTGCTATTTCCTTTAGCTCTTTGTAACGCTCCAGCTGGATCAATAACAAAACAAAAATCCACTCCACTGAAAGCATTGTTACAACCTCCAATAGTAATTGCCTGCATTATCATAACTAAGAATATGAAAACCACCAAACTCTCCAGCAGAAGGCCCTTCCAGCTACTAAATGCATTTTAAGAAGTTACATATTATTAGATTCAACCCAAAGCTTACAGTTACCAGTTGTTGCCTCTGGTCTTGTGTTAGGCTTCTGTTTGCTCTTATTTTTCAGGAACATTTATAAACTTTACAGTACTTCACAATCAGTTTTAAGGTTAGCACGAAGTTTTTGCGCAGCCCAAACTTGGTCTAAGTTTTGCTATATGTATTTTGCTCATATTATCAAGCAATTTGAAGGTAAATGTTATACGCAGTCCTGCAAAGTGATGACTAACTGACCAAATGTCTCTGAAGTGCAGATTCACGAACTAAAAGAACAGCTCCGCAGGTTCTCCTTCAATTGATCAGAAACCATTTTAAGGAAGAGACAATAGTGAAGAGTAGCTAGCACTTCATTTTAGAAGCATTTCTGGCAATATAGTTGCATAGATAGCTTCCTTTAAAGTGAATTTGCTGTATAGTGATGCAGCCCTTCCCGTTAAAATAACTTAAAAATGGCTTACAAGGAAGCTACACAGTTTAGATTATGATCCACAGTAGATGTCACATCTGGCTTGCATTTTTGTTTCAGTCTTGGTTTTTCTTAACTGAATTCCTGTACCTCAGCTGACAAGTCACCCCTCAAAACACCCTACCACAGTGTACCATGTACACTTTCATAAAGGTTAAAAAAACCAAAAGGTCAAAGAACAACCTGACCATGGATTACATGTAGCTATAATTCTAACACACAGATGACAGCCCTTGTGTACAACCCTTCTGAAGTTTCTATCAAACTCTTCTCAACTTTTTGGTCACTGAAAATTCACTGCATCCTCTCGCATCTCTTAGAATACGCACTTCACACCCTAGGATGAAAACATATTGCTTCTAATCTCAAAACGGTGAATTCTTACATCTCTACACAAGTTAAGATTTACTCCCTAGAAGTGCCCCACATTTTGGAACTTCTGTGAGATCCGACTTCCCATCCAGAAAGGAAACAGCCCACTCCCTCTACATTGCACCATCCTTTCTTTTCATCCAATAAAACTATTTCTAAATAAAAGTTACAATTTTGTGTTTGTTTGAGCTCAACTGCCAAAAAGATCATCAGAAATTACAAGTTATTAGTGAAAGAACAGTTTCTCTGTCATCACCAGGGATTTTTGGACTTCACTAGTAAATAGTACCTTTTGGTCTCTTCACTTACTTGATTTTCCCTCAGCTCAACATCTGCTGCTGCTTGCAGTATCTTTTCAGCCTTCCTCTCAAATGCTCTCCATGCCTTCTCAATATCATTTAGTTCTATCTCTAGTCCTTCTATGTTCTTCTTTTCTTTATCACACGATTTCTCCTTCTCCCTTAGAGTTTTTTTAGACATTTCTACTTTCTTGATTTGGTAGGAAGTGTTCTCCTTTGCTTTTATATAGAGTGGTCTCTGCTGAATCAGTGATGCTTCAAGAGTCCTAACCAAAACAAACAACCCAATAGGCTAACAAGCAAAAAAACACATCTAAACCAACAAATATATATTAAGAAAACACCAAAAACCCCAACAACAAAAAACCCAAACAAAAAACCCCACACCAAACAGAAAAGCACCCCTCCCAACCACACATGCAAACAAATAATCAGGTGTCATCTTCAAGGTTACATACACAGAGGCCATTTTTTATTATCCATTGGAAAAACAAATACAATTTTTAGATGGTTATGCTTCACTTCTTGTAACAGCAAACAAATATTATGTAAAGAATTTACTGACAACCTGGGCATGGTGGTGGAGATGAAATCCATGTCTAGATATTACCTTAGTAAACTACTTATGCTGACTTCCATAGTGTTAGGATACTACCCAACTGCCTTAACAGGAAATACAAACCTGCCAAGCAATTCCCAGAGCAAACAATACTTTAACTCAGCTACCAGAGAACCCGATTGGAAAACCTACTTCATTTCTCTTTCCATGTGCTGTTGGTCTCTGCTTAGCACACCAAACACTTTTTTCTTGGCTCTAAATGCATCATCTGCTGCAGAAAGAGACTCTTTCTTCATATGAATGTCCATATTCTTTTCATCCAAACTTTTTCGCAGGAAGTCAATGTCTTTTTCATTGTGATAAAGCCGGAAAAGCTGCAGTTGGATCCTTTCTTCATCAAGTTCCTTTATAAACATCTGGTAGTGCTCTGCCTATCAACATTCAATTTTATTTATGGTTTATGAAAAAAGTATTTTTAACCATGAACAGTCTGATTTCAAGTCCAAAGATGATAGAACAGTTTTAATTCCAGCAATGTGCACTGATCATAGAACTCAAACATGTAAGTCAACACTTTAATTATACTGGAAAAACTACTTTAATTTATTTAGATTTTATTATACCTGTTCCTCTATCCTTTGAGATGATACAGCATGTAATATAGTATATACTGTGTATGTATATAAAATACAGCATATTATTAGTATATACTATGCATACCATATAAAAAAATGCATACATTATACAGTACTATAAATTATATAGTATACCATACTTAAAAATCTACTAGATTGTAAACAATGTTGTTTCAGGCTTTTAATGAGAAAAATCAGTATTTAAGTTTATAAAACATGCAAAATCTGAGATCTTAAGCAAAACAGAAGTAATTTTGAGTTACCTCATCTTTCTCCACCCTTGCTTGTTTGCGTTCTGCTGCAACACTTTTTTCTTGTTATACTTAAACTGTGCATCCTCTTCTGCTTGATGCATTTGTTTCTTTTTTTGTTCATACTCTTCGGCATACTCCCATGAATTGCTGATTTGTTCGAAGAGCTGAGTTCTCTCCTTTGGCTTTTTCATTGCAATTGATTCTACTGTTCCCTAAAATAAAAATTAGGTGAAACATTTTATATATGTATAAAAATAAACAAATGCAGTACTGTAGGCCATTATGTGGTCTAATGAATCTCTTTAAGAACATATAATACAGATTTATCTTTGGATATATTTATGGTTAACAGAATTGTATGGAAACGTTTTTCAAAACTCAACAAAACATTTAATACCAAAAGGAGAATCACCCTATCCGCCCCACCTAATTAAATTACATCATTAAAAGATTTAGAATGCCAGATATGACCTATGAAAAACACCTTCAAACTAAATCCACCTGCACAAATCAGTGCACAGCATCACAATGGAAAAAATAAATCTTCTTAGCCTCATTAAAGGAGCTGAAACTCATTTACAGTGAAAAATGAAGTAACGCCTCCCTCAGTATTACAAAAGCAAACCGGGCAAAAATCAATGCACTGGAAGACTACATCACTGCCAGGGCAAAGGGGAGCAGAGATTTGGTCTGTGCCCTGGCTGCTCAAATTTTCACTCACACCTCAGCTAGGAGTTACTATTTTCAGAAAAGAGTAGGAAATAAGTTTCTTCCTTCCTGCAACTGGAAGAAGACAATCCTGTTAAACATATTTTGATGCAATGGATTAGTAGTCATGAGGTGTTGGGTGACAGGCTGGACTTGATCTCTGAGGTGTTTTCCAACCTTATTGATTCTATGAGTCTATATTCTATTTCAATATACAGCATTTCTGACCTAGATAGTAAAATACTTGTGAACCTTGTAGGATTTGCAATCTTTTAACAAAAAAACTTACATATTTTCATGCATCTTGACTAATAGGAATGTTTTAAAATGAAATTAGCTTTTCCTACTTATAGGATTCCTAGTAGACACAAAACATTATGTAAAAAAAAGAAGAAGAAAAAAAAAATAAAGAGAGAGAGATATCCACATTTTCTTATAGTCTCTGAATAATAAGACTACAGTATTTCTTCCAGATTAGCTTTTGTCCTACTAATACACTCATATACACATAAAATTCATCACCTCCATTTTACAGTGTTTTAGTTCTTGGCTGAGGTGAAGAAAGATACGCATTGATGTGGAAATTTGCTAAGGGTGCCCTCATTTCTTTCAAATAGATAACTGTACTCCTAGGAAATCACCTCAACTGTTTTTATGTTCTTACCTTAAATACTCACCTGAAAAACAAGACAGTTCCTAGCTTTGGCAAATATGCCAACTTTTTCAAGCTCAGAGAGGTATGTAGATCGGCCAACGGATTTATCATTGAAAAGAAATTCTGAACAGTTACCTAAAAGGAGAAATGTAAAAACAAACCACACAAACAACACAAAATGCACAGGAAAAAAATAAACTAGTGAAACAACTTAACTAGTGGAACAATTTCACTAAGCAATTTCCTCAGAGAAGGAAACAGACTTCAGTTACTCCCTTAGTCACTTCATTTTTCTGTATGAAAACTCTAGTTGCAACTTCCAAAATGTACTGACACATCCTGAAGTGCTCATGCCTGCAGCAAGGTGTCAGATCCCATTTTCTAGAGCCTACACCATCTATGTATTTTTCAAGTGAACATCTACATATCAAAGTTCAAACCAAAGAAACACTCACTCAATTTTTTAACTTTGCCCCAATATGTTTTTTTTTCCATTATAACATCATGTGCCTATCAAAATGCTACTGAAGGATCCTAACAAGTATTGCAATGCTGAGGGGCTTAATCCACCCAAATACAAAAGAATATTAAGCATCTGAAATTCAAAGCTGAGTATTCTTGATCTCTATTTTCTGTAGGTCAGGCAACAGAAAGCAGCTTTAACAGTATAGTATAGTATTACCAAGGTTGGAAGAGACCTCGAAGATCATTGAGTCCAACCTGTAACCACAAACCTCACAACTAGACCATGGCACCAAGTGCCACATCCAGTTCCCTCTTGAATGCCTCCAGGGACGGCGACTCAACCACCTCCCTGGGCAGCCCATTCCAATGACGAATCACTCTCTCGGTGAAGAACTTTCTCCTCACCTCCAGCCTAAACTTCCCCTGTTGCAGCTTGAGACTGTGTCCCCTTGTTCTGGTGCTGGCTGCCAGGGAGAAGAGGCCAACCCCTTCCTGGCTACAACCACCCTTCAGGTAGTTGTAGAGAGCAATGAGGTTGCCCCTGAACCTCCTCTTCTCCAAGCTAAACAGCCCCAGCTCCCTCAGCCCCCTCAGAATCTGCTACCTACCACGGATAACTCTTGAAAATCTCTTTTCCTCCCCATCTTCTTCAGAATACACGAGTGTCACACTGGCCACAGAAGAAACTGGTTTTCCAACGTGTGCTCCATGAATGAGTTCTCGAACACTTTTAACTCGCAAATTAGATGTCTTTTCACATATTGCAAAACTAACAGCATCCATTATGTTAGATTTCCCTTAAAAAAAAAAAAAATTTAAAAATTAAAAAATTAGCTTTGACATAGCAGAAATGAAGGGAGGCAATTGATTAACTATTAACTAAAGCCCATATATAAACGTGAAAGTCCTTATTAATACTATTTCTATTGTTCTATTTGAGGAAAAAATACTGCACGTGAGAAGGAAATCCAGTTCTAAGATGTAACATCCTGGCAGCAGACAGTAAAGCTGTCTGTAAGAAAGATCACCACAAAAATCGATGTGTTATTTGTTCGGTCTTGTTGAACAAATTATTCTTACAAAGGTATCTCTAGATGTCATTAAACTGAGCAAGCAACATCCTCCTCCTTGATATTTTCATTTCTGCAATGCAGCCAGTGAGGTTTCCCACATAACCACTCTACTGCATAACTAGAACTTCATCACTAGAAATCTTCTAAAGAATCACTACGATTGGAAAAGACATTCAAGATCACCAAGTTCAACCATTATCTAACCCTACCAGGGCCACCACTACACCATATGCTTGGGCACCGTATGTTGACAACTTTTAAATACATCCAGGGATGGCAATTCAACCACTTCTCTGGGCAGCCTGTTCCAGCCTTTGATAACCCTTTCTGTACAGAAGTTCTTTCTAATGTCTAATTTAAACCTCCTCTGGTAATGATGCCACTTCCTCTTATCAGCTATGACTTCTGAGAAAAGATGAACACCCACCTCTCTACAACTTCCTTTCAGTAGCTGTAGAAAGTGGTAAAGTCTCTCGTCTCTCATCAGCCTCTTCATCTTCAAACTAAACCACCCCAGCATCCTCAGCTGCACCTCATAAAGACTTATTCTCAAGACCCTTCACTAGCTTTGTTGCCCTGCCATAGACCTGCTCCAGCACCTCCATGTCTTCCATATACTGTGGTGCCCAAAACTGAACACAGTACTCAAGGTGTGGCCTCATCAGTGCCAAGCACAGGGGGACAATCACCTCCCTATCCCTACTGGCCACACTATTCCTGATGCAGGCCATCATACCGTTATCCCGCTTGGACACATGAGCACGCTACTGGCTCACCTTCAGCCAGCTGTTAACCAACAACCCAAGGCCCCTTTCTGCTGATCAGCTTTCCAGCCACTCAGCCCCAAGGCAGTAGTGTTATATGGGGCTGGTGCATCCTAAGTGCAGGACTTTAAGTCCATATGATTGGCCTCAGCCGACTGATCCAGCCTGCCCATGTCCCTCTGATGAGCCTTCATACCCTCCAGCAAATCAACACTCCCATCTAACTTGGTGTCATCTCCAAAGCTTACTAAACACAAGCAGATTCCAGATCCATTCACCTCTACAACAAAATTCTCTGATCACACTCCTTAGGCAAAAATTCTCTTCATTGAATCCTCTTTTTGATTTTTCCCATTTAGTCTTGAGCAGTTCTGTTGACAGCTTATTTTCTGCCTTCAACCTTGCTGCTTTGGCAGTACTTTGACTTATTCTCCAAAATATCATGAAAGGAAATAGGTAAGTACCATGACAGAAAATAGATAAATAAAAACATGAATTCATAGATTATACAATATTCATAATGTTTCCCCTTGGATAAATCTACATATTCAGATTTGACTGGAAGTGTACCTGGAACACATATCCATAGTTTTGACTTTCCAATACAGAACTAGGGCTAGGATGATAAAGAATATGACAATAATGCTACATAATAGTTACTTATGCTGACAGATCTCACTTCAATTAGAAAATGGAAGAAACAACAGGCTCTAAAAAGCTAAATCTTAAACTAAATCATGAATAATGTGGGGAAGACTAAGAGCATCCTTGGGGTTCTTTGTTCAGACAACCTTCATTTCCTTTTGTATTGTTCCCTGTCAAATAGATGATAAAAATCCCAATTGTTCACTGGAATTTTCAGAAGTAAATAGAATTTTTGAAGTTCCAGCACTCACAGCATGACAATATGGAGTCTATAAACCAAGGCTTTTGTGGGCTAAACTACAAAGCAGCTGCAACCGTGCAAAGCTATTATCTCCTTTCCAAAGGCATTTATTTACTCACATGACAAAAATCACAGGGCCAAATCAAGCAGCAGCTTTTTACTGCTACAGCTTACAACTCATAGCAATAAAGAAAAACCACCTTTATGTGACCTCAGTAAGCCAAACTACAAACTGGAGTGGCAAAGGCAAGGTAGGCTCAAAAGAATAGACAAAATGGAACCATTCCAACCCTATCACCTCTGTCCCTCCATACTAGAGAATATCTATGCCTTAAGGTAAAAAAAAACCAAAACACATTGGCTGATCAGCAGCCTCCAAACCACTGCTTGTGCTGCCACACCTTCAGAAGAGTATGAAGAGATTTTAAGCAGGCCCAAGTCTTTACTTCCCTTCCATCAAGCCTTGTGGTCTTCCACAGGCAAACTCCTGCTGCCCTCACCCGCTCAGCGCAGCCATGCTGGCCCTGTTCCTGGGCCTGCACGTGCACTGCTGCTTTTTCCTCCCCCTCAGGCCTGCGGTGTTCACAGAAAAGACCTGGCAAAGACCAGAAAATCAAAGCCTGAATACTAAGAGCTACAGTGGAGACAGAGAGCCACCAGGTTCCCACTGCCAGCCTCCCCACATGCCTCAGCCTGCTACCTGATCCATTGGGCCCAACGATGCAAGTGAACTTCATGAAGGGGCCAATGACCTGCTGCCCCCGCCAGGACTTGAAATCCTTCACCACCAGCAGCTTCAGGTAACCCATTCCTGCAGCCGTGGGCAAGGGACAGCTGAGGCTGTTAGCTGCAAGCTTACAACACCAACCCAGTATTTAAACAATAAACCAGTATGTTATTAGTCTGCCTTCTCTCGCCCCTCCACCCGCGGTCCGCCTCAGCCTCTCCCCTCAGCAGCCGAGGCCCAGCGCCGCCGCTAGCGCCACTTCCGCGAGCACCCGCCTCGTGCCTGAACGCCGGCGGCCATACTTGGCCGCGATGCGGACGGCCCGGGGAAGCGGCGGCAGGGGGCGGGGCTTCCGTTCCCATGGTGACCCCCTGTGTTGTTCTCCGGGCTCGGCGGCAGGTCGCGGCCGTGCTTCACTCCTTCCTGTAGCCCGCGCAGCGCCGGTAGCCGGTTGGCCATTGTGGTAGGGTCCGTCGGAAAGGCACAGCCTAAACCGGTCACAACCATGCAGAGGTTGGGGTTCCAGCGGGACTTACAAGAGGCTGCCGCCTTGGAGCGACGGCGGCAGCGGGAGCTGCAGCGGCAGAATCGCATCTTCAACGTGCGGCTCCGGACCATAGGGGTGAGGGCGCGGCCCCCAGCTCTCGTCCCGGGCTGCGGTGCCAGCGAGTAGGAATGGCGCCGACTTCCCCCTGCACCCGTGTGTTCTGAGGAGCCCGCTCTAAAGCGGAGGTGACCCCTAGGGCCCCTGAGGAAGGGGCAGCCCTGCCGGCGCGGGCGGACGAGCGAGGGTGGGGAGCCCAGCTCCCAGGGAGGGAGGGCTTCCTAGGTGTCTGCCAGCAGAGCAACGAGGTAGCGGGAGGGAAACGATCTGTTGTGGGTGACGGCGCTGAGGTGCTTAAAAAAGTTGCTAGTGAAAGCCAGTTGTACTCTAGGCATCCTCAGAAGTTATTTTTGACAGCTGTCGCTGGTGTGTGTGACGGAATCTGAGGGGAGCTTGTGTCTGCAGGGTGCAAAGGCAAAACTTCATTTTTTGTGAACAGGACACAAAGATCAAACTGTGTGTTGCAATATTTATTTAGGAGTTAGCTGTATTTGTGTAGGAGTGTGCTTTACTTTGAGGTAATCAAGAAACTTGCAGAGTCAGCTCACACCGTGTGGCATGAGCAAAATGATGTTTTTTACACCTTTACCCTTATCTGCTTGAGTCTGACTAGAAGCTGGAATCAGAGATTTATTGCTGGAAGGGATCCTACAATTGGTCCCTATTTTGCAGTAGGGAAAATAGGATGGATCCATCAGGCCATGTTTATGTATATGGAGATGTCTGATATCTGGCTTTCTTGGAGTGGATGTCAGAATGTGAATACCCTTCAGTCTGTGAAGATCTGTGGGGACCATAGCTTCATTTTGGTGGGTCTTCTGTAGACTGATCTATGCAGTTTGCACCCTGAATAAGTGGAAGTTATGTTGTATTTTATAGTGTGGCCAGCAGGAGCAGGGAGGTCATTCTGCCCCTATATGCTGTACTGGTTAGGCTGCACCTCGAGTCTTGTGTCCAGTTCTGGGCCCCTCAGTTTAGGAAGGATGTTGAGTTGCTGGAAGGTGTCCAGAGAAGGGTAATGAAGCTGGGGAGGGGTTTGGAACACAAGCCCTATGAGGAGAGGCTGAGGGAGCTGGGGTTGCTTAGCCTGGAGAAGAGGAGGCTCAGGGGTGACCTTATTGGTGACCTTATTGCCCTCTACAACTACCTGAAGGGAGGTTGTAGACAGGTGGATGTTTGTCTCTTCTCCCAGGCAGCCAGCACCAGAACAAGAGGACACAGTCTGAGGCTGTGCCAGGGGAGGTTTAGGCTGGATGTTAGGAAGAAGTTCTACACAGAGAGAGTGATTGCCCATTGGAATGGGCTGCCCAGGGAGGTGGTGGAGTCACCATCACTGGAGGAGGTGTTTAGGAAGAGACTGGATGGGGTGCTTGGTGCCATGGTTTAGTTGATTAGATAGTGTTGGATGATAGGTTGGACTTGATGACCTCAAAGGTCTCTTCCAACCTGGTTAATTCTATTCTATTTACCCTTCCTGTAATGTGTCCAAAGGCCCATGCTGACATTGTATATATGCATATGAAGAGTGCTGTGAGGTTAAGTAACTTTAAGTTTTGCTTGCAGAGTGATTTAAGTGCTGTATGCTGAAGCACACATCACATGTTAAGTGCTGTAGAATTAACTACTGTAGAACCACATTTAGAATTGGTGAAAATAAACCAAATTTGTTGATTTCATTGGACTGGTAGAATTGTAGTGCCTTGGATTTTTTTCTTGTCACTTTTATGAAAAAAATCATGGTTATAGAGCAGTTACCACTTGAAGAACAAGGTTGTCTACCTGATACAGTGTCCTGATACGTGGTAGGCAACAATATGCTTAAATGAAAGGAGCCTGGAACCTTTTTTTTAACAGATGTGATTTGTGTATAGGTAGGTAGTTCAAATTTCTTTGTCTGGAAATACATAATTTTTCTGTAAGGTGGCTTTTGTAGAGCCTTAAAAATTAAATGTAAAGCATAAATTCTCAGCTAATGAAATAGCTGAGAAAAACAGCATATGTTAGCATGCTTTGTTGAACAGTACTGAAGCCCACCACCTGGAGGTCTTTCCCAAATGCTTTTGCAGAACTGACTTTTCATACAGTTTTTTGATAGATCCATTTCCATGAGAGAAAGATCTATCATGAAGGAGAGCCCACTGGAGGAATTTTGTAAATATTTTTGTTAACATAAATTGGTGTACCTTACATGATGGCTGAACAGTGACTGCTGTCAGGAAGGGCTGTGCTTGTGCTTTGAAGTTGAGCCAAGTGCAAAGCATGAGAAGTCAATAGGTCTATATGGAGAGATAGGACTATTTCTAATGTACTTTTAAATTCTTTGCTTGCTTTCTCTCTCTCTCAGCAGTTTAGCTGAGCTGACAAAATTAAAAACCAAGGTGGTATTTGACTTGGACACCACAAATCTGTAAGTAGGGTTGTCCTGGTTTTGAAGGGACAGAACCACAGGTCAGTCCTGGGCTACAGGCCATTGGCAGTTCTGACCCAGCCAGGACAGCTCACCTGAGTTAGCTCACAGGTGTATCCCAGACCATGAGCATCACACTCAGTATAAAGGAGGAAGTTTGCTGAAGAGGGAGCAACTTTCTGTTTGGGCTTCTCTTCCTTGTCTGCCTTTCTAGGTATTGTAACTGCTGCACCTTCACTGCGCTGATTGTAACTTTTATATGTTAACACTGCTTTCTGTTTTGCTCTTTCCTTAAATCCCTTTTTTATTTCAACTTGTGGGTCCTCTCTCCTCTTCCTGATCCTCCTTCAGTGCTTGGGAGGGGTCATTGGCTGATAGAATAACTGCTGGAGTGTAGCCTTATATATGGGCTGAAGGTAGACAAGGCATTGAGTAGTCTAAAAGTGTGGAGGTAATGTACTGTCCAGAAAGCAGAATGGGAACTGATTCCCCCCCCCAATTATTACTAATTTTATTATTACTTATACTTATGTATCTGTTACTTTATCAGAATAATGGAAAAGTATGATTCTGCTCCCTTTGTTTACAGGTTTAAGAGTTTTTGCTCAGTAAATCACTTACTTCCCCAAAGAGTTAAAATGAATAATTGAAATGAAAAATTATTTTCCATTTATATATATGCTGTTTTACATGAATAAAAGTAGATTAGACATTAGCTGCTTCAAACCCTTCATAGTAAGGAACTTGTTATTTCAGTGCTTGCCAAGTTAAACCCATGGCTTTATGTGAGTAGGAATGGTTGTTTTGGGGCTTGTATTCTCATCAAGTGTAAGCTGCTCAAATGGGAGCGAGCTGATAGTGTAACTAAGTGCATACAAGTCAGTATATTGATTTACCTGTGCTATTGCCAGAAACTACTAATGAGTTCATATTGAATTTCTCTTAAGTGATTCCTATAGCTGTATTGAAACCTTGTTTTCCTAAATAAGTTGATGTTTAATGCCTACAAATCTCTGGTTTGTGACAATGTGCAGCACTGCTTTTGGTTTCACCTTTGCCGAGAGATTTACCTCTTTGCCTGTTTGGTCTACTTTCAGTAGTCCTTAACAACATTATCAATGTGCATTTTTACCCATCACCTATTTAGGTTTTCCTCTCTTGATCTGAGTAGTTTTTTGGCAAAGACTGTAAAAATATTTTACCAGATTCTTGAAGAATTGTCAATGGTTTGACAAATCTTATAAAGATGTTAAGTGACTTGACTGGTTACCAAAAAACCCCACAACCCCACCCCCCCCAAAAAAAAAAAAACAAAAACAAACAACCCACCAAACACACAGAACCGCACACACAAAACCCAATAAACACCAAACCCCAGGTTTCTGCCTATTGATTTGCCACCTCTTATCAACATATGCAGAATCCTAGAATGCTCTGAGGGAGCACTCAATCCCACTGTCTATATCATTGATGAAGATATTAAATAGTACTGGTCCCAGTACAGAGACCCATGAGGTATACTGCTTGTCAGCTATCTTCGTCTGGACAGTGAGCCACTGACCACTACTCTCTGGGTGGGACTATCCAGCCAATTGTTTATCCACCAAACAGTCTACTCTTTGAATCCATATCTCCCTAACTTAGAAGGGTATTGTGGAGGAACCTTGTCAAAGGCCTTGAAGAAATCCAGAAGATATCCATTGCTTTTTCACTTGTCCAATGATGCAGTCACTCCATTGTAGAAAGCCATGAGGTTGATCAGGCAGGACTTGCCCTTGGCAAAGCCATGCTGGCTGTCTCAAATCACCTCCCTGTCCTAAATGGTGCCTTATCAGAGCTTTTATGAGGATCTGTTCCATGATATTCCCAGGCACAGAGGTGGGGCTGATGGGTTGTTAGTTTCCAGGGTCTTCCGTTCTACACTATTTAAAAATAGATGCAATGCTTCCCTTCTTCCAGTCTCCAGGGACTTCACCTGACTGCCAGGATGTTTCAAATATCATGGAGAGTGGCTTTGCAACTACGTCAGCCAATTCCTTTAGGACTCTGGGATGCATCTCATCACAACTTGCACATTTGTGTATGTTTGGGTTCCTCAGGTGGTCACGGACATTGTTTTCACTTACAGTGAAGGGGGACCTGGTTCTTTTGTGTAAAATGTAGGTGGCTGCTACAATTTGATGTTCCTTAGGGCATTATGGTGTGCTAAGGTAGCACTGCTTGAGCATGTGGCTATTCTGTACTGTACCTGCCAGCTCATTGTAGATGACCCTCAAATAGCACGCACTACTTCATTTAGCAGCTACATAAATCACACTTAATCAGATAAGGCTGGAAAACTTCTTTCCATTCCATGTTATTTCTTCAATGTACTTTTAGTGAACCATTCATTTTTTTTTTTCAGTTCTGAACTATTACAGCTTGCTGTCCTCTGTCAAAATACTTAACATGCTTCATAAATGAAAGCAGAGCAAGAAGTGAAAATGCGGGAAACATTCTGTGTAATGCAGCTTGAAATGCTTATGGATGTATATATTACGATAATGTGGTGTTTTGTTCTGGTTGGATGCAGGAATATACCTGTCATAAAAACACATCAATAAAATTGTTTCTGGATTTTCTTTGTAAGTGAGCAACATTGAATAGTGATGTGTATATACTCTCTTGCTAGTGGCTTTATATCTGTCTTGTACAACTGTGTATCAATGTAGCTTGACAATGCCTGCTTTTAATCATTGGAATGTAGTGTCTCTTAAAGAGCTGCCTCTTTTTTGTCTTAACAGGTTGATAAAGATGCATTGGATAGCCAGGTCAAGGACAAAAAAATTCAAGAAGTAGCTGAAAAAGCACGAAATGAAGAACTTGGTATGTTCATAGCTATGAATAACATTTCTGTGAAGTAAATGTAACTTTACCATTTGTCTCCTACTTTTTTCCCCCTTCATGTGTTTCATAGAGCCTATCTCCTTGAATTTTGCTATACAGCTCTATCCATATAAAGCTGTCAGTCAAGATTTTATATATACATATTTGTGTGTATATGTGTATATGCACAATTATAGGCTTTTCTCTGAATTCAGACATCCAAACTGAATGCTATAATATGTAGTCCTACTTATGTTCATATGTTTGCATTGATACATGTGCATTTTCTTCAGTATCTTAAGATTTATGCTGGCATGATTAAACTGCTCTATATTTCTTATAGTCTGGAATTTCCACTGTCTTCTTTTAATAAATATTGACAAACAGCACTGTTAGATACCTGGAGATACAGGAGCATTTACCTCAAAAACTTAATTACTTAATACTGTTCTTTTCAGAATATCAATGGCAAATTTGTTTGGTAGCTTTCCTGCAGAGTAAGCCCATGTTCTGTCTAGCCAGTATTCAATATATGTATATTCTATAGAATCCTCTGTAGATTACTACTGCTAGGAACATAAGTTTTGCACAACAGGGCTGTCAGAAGGAACCACTGCTGAGTCAGATCATGTAGCCACACAAATGTTTCATTCGTGTTCCCTGACCTCAGAACCTTTTGTGGCAGCCCTCTGTTTGAAATGCTCTCCTGTGTTACCTTGTGAAAGGTCCCACAGATGTCTCTGTGTGTTTCAGAAAGATCTGCAATGGTGCTGCCAAATTCCATGCTGTGATTCTATGGCTGCTTGTGATTTTTATGGCAGAATACCTGTCAGACTCTGACTCATAAGAAACCGGCAGAAGCAATGCGTAGTGTGGCAACAGAGGAAATGATCCTTGCTTGTCAATTGTATTTAAATGGCTAAAATGGCTAGTTTCAGGTGGAGGGGTTTTGTTGTTTGTTCTTCCTTAAATCAATTACATAATTTTGATTAAATGGACAAGAGCTATTTAGCTCTTCAAAAACTGTTAGTGCCAGCCAATTGTTTTAGTGCTATGGTTAGAAAATTGGAACTATGAAACAAATATCTGTATTCCTTTTACTGCGAGTCTGATTTCTTTGATTGCTTCTTAATAAGCAACTTCATGTATTTTGGTTGGAACTGTAAACTAAGAGTAAATGAGAAGAATTAGTATACAGTGCATTTCATGTGTTACTGCAAGTTTTAATTGAATGAAAACACATAGATCCAGAATCATTTATTGCCTTTCACATGCATATTGTAACTGTAAACATGAAGTCATTGTAACATCAATAAGAGAATTGATGCTAAAAACCACCAAATATAAGTAAATATTACGAACTTTAGTGGGTTTGCTGGACTGGTAAATCCAGTACTCCTCCTTAAAGTATAAGAGTTTGAAGTCTTATTCCTGTGACCATTTTAGGCTGTGCCTTTAAGAAAGGGACAGTTGCTGGAACACTCTGGCTAAATGTATTGAAAACAAAGATAAGGTCTAAACGAATTTCATTGGTAGATTGGTAGAATGCAACTTTAAGTTCAGTTTGAGTCTCAGTCAGTTCTGTTTCTCTCTGTTCCTGTGGGCCTGTCTGTTTCTCTCTCTGAAGCAACAGCTGCTGGACGGAGGTGACCTTGAATTAACAAAGCTAACCAGATAAGAAAACTAATTCTTGCACACGCTTTGAGCTAACAGAATTTTCTCCTTAATTGCCTTTCTTCTCTCTCTCTAACCCTTTTTGGGAAAAAAGGGAGGTAGGGAGGGAGAGAGGGGGTGCAGGGGGAACCCTTCTCCGGCTGTAGGTCTTCTGTATTATGTTCATTGCTGTATATTTCTGTATCCTTCTGTAGGAAGGATGTTGTCTTGCTGGAATGTGTCCAGAACGAAGTTGGTGAGGGGTTTGAAACACAAGCCCTATGAGAATAGGCTGAGGGAGCTGGGGTTGCTTAGCCTGGAGAAGAGGAGGCTCAGGGGTGACCTTATTGCCCTCTACAACTACCTGAAGGGAGGTTGTAGACAGGTGGAGGTTGGCCTCTTCTCCCAGGCAGCCAGTACCAGAACAAGAGGACACAGTCTGAGGCTGTGCCAGGGGAGGTTTAGGCTGGATGTTAGGAAGAAGTTCTATACAGAGAGAGTGATTGCCCATTGGAATGTGCTGCCCGGGAGGTGGTGGAGTCACCTTCGTTGGAGGTGTTCAGGAGGAGACTTGATGGGGTGCTTGGCTGCATGGTTTAGTTGTTGGGTGGGTTGGATCGGTTGATGGGTTGGACGCGATGATCTTGAAGGTCTCTTCCAACCTGGTGTATTGTATTGTATTCATTGCATTCCATTTTTGCTTGTAAATACAGCACCTTCATCTGCTTCTTCGACTGAGTTAGCTGCGGTTTCTTTGTGTGTGGGGGAGAACTTTCTCTCAACCTGCCACAATTCCTTTTCCATAATTTTAGTTTCCATCTTACATGTACAGGTCCATGGCGTGCACTTCTAAGAACTGTATTTTCATTGTGTTGCCTTTTCTCTAGCTAATGAAAGCAAGCAAAATGACAAGATCATATGCATGTTAGAGGAACGACAGAAAAATGAGATCAGAAACATAAACAAGGCTCTCAGTGAATTTTGGAAGACTTTTCAGACGCCGGAAACAAGACGTGAATTCGACCTGTCTGATCCACAGGCCTTAAAGAAGGACAAACCTGCTCGTCTTTCAGACAATGATCCTCGGTGTACGGTATCTGGCTTGCAGAAGTTTATGGGTGAAGACTTAAACTATGATCAGAGGATGAAATTTCAAAAGGAGCAGTTCAGGGAGTGGTCTCTTCAGCAACAGCGAGACTGGAAGAATGCGTTAGCTGATCAAAAATTTGCAGGTAAAAAAAGAGAAGCTAATAAGGTTTTAATCTGCTTTTTAGGAAATCCTGATGTATCTGGCAAATATGCCTGTTGTGTCAGCTTGACATAGCAGTGTTTTAGTACCTTCAGAATGTAACTGTTAGAAATATAGCAGCAGTTTTTTACTTTACAGGCTCTAATGCATCAAATATCTCACTTAAGAAATCTATATTTAATACTGTGATAATTCTAATATGCTGAGAGAGCTGGCAGATGAGCTGGCCAGGCCACTCTCCATCATTTTTCAGCAGTCCTGGCTCACTGGAGAGATCCCAGAAGACTGGAAGCTGCCAACGTGGTGCCCATTCATAAGAAGGGCCGGTTGGATGAGCCAGGGAATTATAGGCCTGTCAGCCTGACCTGAGTGCCAGGCAAGATTATGGAACAGGTCATCTTGAATGCAATCACACAGCACTTACAGGATGGCCAAGGGATCAGGCCCAGCCAGCATGGATTTAGGAAGGGCAGGTCCTGCCTGACCAACCTGATCTCCCTCTATGATCAGGTGACCCGCCTGGTGGATGTGGGGAGGCCTGTGGATGTGGTCTACCTGGACCTCAGCAAGGCCTTTGACACCGTCCCCCACAGCAAACTCCTGTCCAAGCTGTCAGCCCATGGCTTGGACAGGATCACACTGCGTTGGGTTAGGAACTGGCTGGAGGGCCGAGCCCAGAGAGTGGTGGTGAATGGTGCCACATCCAGCTGGCGGCCAGTCACTAGTGGTGTGCCCCAAGGATCAGTGCTGGGCCCCATGCTCTTCAACGTTATTGATGATCTGGATGAGGGCATTGAGTCCATTATCAGTAAATTTGCAGATGCCACCAAGCTGGGGGCAGGAGTTGATCTGCTGGAGGGTAGAGAGGCTTTGCAGAGGGACCTTGACAGGCTGGACAGATGGGCAGAGTCCAAGGGCATGAGATTGAACACATCCAAGTGGCCGGGTTCTGCGCATTGGCCACAACAACCTCATGCAGTGCTACAGACTGGGGTCAGAGTGGCTGGAGAGCAGCCAGGCAGAGAGGGACCTGGGGGTACTGGTCGATGGGAGGCTGAACATGAGCCTGCAGTGTGCTCAGGCAGCCAAGAGGGCCAATGGCATCCTGGCCTGCATCAGGAACAGTGTGGCCAGCAGGAGCAGGGAGGTCATTCTGCCCCTATATGCTGTACTGGTTAGGCTGCACCTCGAGTCTTGTGTCCAGTTCTGGGCCCCTCAGTTTAGGAAGGATGTTGACTTGCTGGAAGGTGTCCAGAGAAGGGCAACAAAGTTGGTGAGGGGTTTGGAACACAAGCCCTATGAGGAGAGGCTGAGGGAGCTGGGGTTGCTTATCCTGGAGAAGAGGAGGCTCAGGGGTGACCTTATTGCCCTCTACAACTACCTGAAGGGAGGTTGTAGACAGGTGGATGTTTGTCTCTTCTCCCAGGCAGCCAGCACCAGAACAAGAGGACACAGTCTGAGGCTGTGCCAGGGGAGGTTTAGGCTGGATGTTAGGAAGAAGTTCTACACAGAGAGTGTGATTGCCCATTGGAATGGGCTGCCCGGGGAGCTGGTGGAGTCACCATCATTGGAGGTGTTCAGGAGGAGACTTGATGGGTGCTTGGCTGCATGGTCTAGTTGTTTAGGTGGGTTGGATGATAGGTTGGATGCAATGATCTTGAAGGTCTCTTCCAACCTGGTCTATTCTATTCTATTCTATTCTATTCTATTCTATTCTATTCTATTCTATTCTATTCTATTCTTTCCTGAGTTTAAGTTCTATTTTATACCTTGGGTGAAGTATCAGAACATTCTGAAGAACCATCTGGTTTGCATGCTAGGTGGTATGTTCACTTCATCAGACCAAATTGTCTAGCCTTTGCTGTTCCTGAGCAGACAGAATAATACTGATTTTTTTCTGGCTTGCCTTGCATACCATTTTTTTTCTGCAGAATGTAACTTACTTTTCATTTTAACATTGTCTTAACTGTTAAGACAAGACGGTTTACATAATAAACTGATTTAATGAGGCACCTGAAATTTCAAGATGGAAAGGTTCAGTTGCAGGATTTGGAAATAGTTATGTTATTCAGCTTGTTCTACCTGTAGCTCCTCTGTCTTATAGTAAATATTGTCTAAATTTAATCTTAATTTCATTTAGATTATCTTTATGACAAGAACAGGATTGAAGTTGACCAAAATACGATGGAGCAACAGCGTAAAGAAGAAGAAAAAGGCGTGCTGTTTGTGCAGCTGTTAAAGATTTCAATAGAACCCAGGTAAAGTAATATTGGATTTGTTTGGTTTAAAAAAACAAACAGAAAAGTGGAGACAAAGAAAATAAGATGCACAAAAGTGCAATGAGTGATGATGTTTTCATGGAGATTGCTTAGCAGCTAGCTTCCAAAGTTGTTTCAGTACTTTGTCCTCCCCAAGGATCGCTCTCCTCTAACTAGTCACCCTCTGTCAAAATTTTTTCTCCTGGTACTCAGCTTGCTGACTAGAGGGCAGCAACAACTCATCAGTCTCTCAGGGACTTGTAGTCTGTGAACTGTGGTACAAAGAAAGCCTCCTGTGTTTCCTTCTAGTTTTGTCAGTCATTAGATAGTTTTAGCTGTGTCTGCCTGCTTTTCTCTTTGCTTGTGTGGAAACATTACTAACAGTAGCTTTTTGTCTTCATTGCTTGTGCTAACTTCCCCACTACCTCTGTTTCTGACATTTTGGCTACCTGGTGTTTGCTCACCAAGCATGCTTTGGAACCTATTGAAACAATCTGCCATGTCCTAGGTTTTTATCTGACTGCACAGTTTTTGTTTTGGTTTGTTCCCCCCCTATTCATCTTATACATAAAGCTTGAAGGGTTACATAGATGCTGTTGGTTTGATTAAACTGTTTGGTGTGACTCGGCTTTAAATTTTACTTATTCACATCAAAATAAGCAATGTTAAAATTACCTTCCTCAAATACGGTATCTTTTGGTTCAAATATATAAGCATGCAAGCCTGTGTAAGTGGTGTTTGGGCCTTTCAGGGCATGCTTGGCCTGTGATTTTGTTTATAGATAGCTAAAGGTAATTGCAAAGGCTTTTGTTGCTTCAAGTCACAGCTACTGAACTATTTTGTATGAATAACCATAAAGGTACTCCAAGTGGCTGGTGCACTTAGGGGTAGCTGTAGTATCCCAAATAATTTTTTGTTATACCAATTGTTTCCATGTAAAAATTCCTGAATTTGTGACAAGATTTGGGGTTGACATAGGATGTTCATGTGTGGTATGGGTTTTCATCTTTAGATATACAGATTCTGCTTGAAGGGTGTGCTTGTTAAGTATGTTTAAAAGTCATCCTCTTTGGTTTTTTTCCCTCTTTTTTTTTTATGAAATGAGGGCGTGATAATGGAGGCTGGGGCAATAATTTTCATTTAGTTCTTATTGTCTCTTGCTCTGCTCTATAGATTAAGTTACAGCCTGCAGCTCTTTTTCTTTTATAAGACCATGATACTTTTTTCAGGTTTCCTCTGGTTTAGCTCTGAGTGTTTGAGAAGCCCTTCTATTTCCCCAAAATGATGTGCTGGCCCAGTTGTTGGGATTTTTTTGTTAAGCATGCAAGCCAGAGATTTCAGGTTGCCACACCTTTCACTGATGTTGTCAGTCTAATGATCATGAAACTTCAGCATTTGTTAGATCATTTATCAAATGAAAAGAAAATGAACTCTGTTCTACAATGAGTGATTGGTAGATCTCATTGGGAAGAGTGAATGCAAGGTCTGAGATGGCACTAGAGGAAAGGAAAGCACAAACCCACCCTTTCTAAGGCAACCCTCAGTTATTGTAACTTAGATAAGGAATAGGGGAAATCATCTTAAGAAGAAATTTCCTAGAATTTGGCCTTGGATCAATCTCAGTCTCAATGGCCATCATCAATGGGTACAAGTTGCTACTGGGGGGATTTGGACTGGATGCCAGATAATTTTTTTTCACCATTTGAACTAGTAGACATTGGAATAAACTCCCAAGGGAGATGGTGGATTCCCCTACATTTGACATTTTGAAGGCCCAGCTTGACAGGATGCTGGGCCATCTCATTTAAACTATAGTCTAAAAGGTTAGACTAGATGATCCTTGAGGTTCCTTCCAATCAGATACTCTGTGAACCTAGTCCTGTAGTCCTTATGGTTGTCAGTATCTTTAGGGGATGTAAAGAATGAAATAATTTTTCTTTAAAACAAAATGCTCCATCTCCCCAGCACATCATGTACCTCAGGAGAAAACATGTTTTGGTCAATTTGCTAGTTAATTAGTAAAGAATCCTAGCAGATACTTGGGGTAGGTTATCTCAGTTCTTCACAACCTGCTTTGTTACAGGGTCTGGTGTTGCTGTCCCTGTGACAGTGGTTCACCTTGCTCCACTTAACCACAGTACCACTGCCAATGACTTCACTGCTGAGAAGGTTACCTCTAATGGCTCTTTTGTTCTTCAGGGATTAAATATCAGGACAATGAATTGATGATCTCTTTGGCTCTCCAATGTTGAAGGATCCTGTACTATAAACTAGGACTAGAGAAAATGGTTTCAAGCTGCGCCAGGCAGGTTCAGCCTGGATGGTAGGAAATACTTCTTCACAGAAAGGGTTCTCAAACATTGGAATGGTCTACCCAGGGCAGTGAAGGAGTCACCATCCCTGGAGGTGTTTAAGCAGTGTGTGGACCTGGTGCTTGGGGGCATGGTTTAGTGTTGACCCTTCAGTGCTGGGTTGAGGGTTGGACTGGATGATCTTTGAGGTCTCTTCCAACCAAACGTTTTCTGTGATTGATGTGATAAATCTTTCATGTGCAGAAAATTACTAATATCGTTCCTCTCAGATTTTTTCTTACCTAAGTATGTATTAACTGGGAACACCAATGTTGCTTTTATCCTGGGTATAAGAGAAGGTGTCTACAAGCTTAAACTGTCAGTGATTCCTGCTGAAATTATTTATACAGCAGTATGAATCATTTTAATTTGGCAATCTGGGTAAAAAAAATTAAAGCTACCCAGGATTCTGACTGGAATGTTTATTTTTCTTTCGATGTGATTATGATTCCATAGCAGAATCTTACTGTTGCAGAAGGATGTTCTGCATTAAGGATGATAACATTGGAAAGAAAATATTTTCTAAGGCACTTTATAGGTAATGCTAAGAAAATGAATGGATGTGATTACAGAGGATCTGCAACTTAATGTCCTCATACTGTAGACTGTTTAACTATGTTGTAGACCTTATGTCAGTACAATTTATTCCTGGGCACACCAAAACAGCTTGATAGTTTTCCTGATAATGTAATCATGGATATTCAGTGGCAGTATCCTGATCTTTATACACTCAACATTACACTGCTTGTAACACATTCAGAACCTGCAACTACTTCAGAGAAATAATTTTTCAGGCTTTTAGTAAATTATGTATATGCTTTAACTGTGGAGCCTTTTTTTTCTTCTGAAATGAAATACATCACTGCTTAAACATAGAAGAGTAGTTTTTTATCATTCTTTGAAGTGTGCTGTGCAAATTTTTCATCCCTTGCATCCTATTTTTGATATTCAGTGTTCAAGAGGATTCAGTATTTAGGAGTCACCAATATTTCAACATTTTAACCATGCTTTCAGGCAAGAGGAAGTACAGTGCACATTCTGTTTTTTAGCAGAAGCAGAAGTTCAAGCTAGGAACTGGCTGGGTGTAGTGATAGGACAAGAGGCAATGCTTTCAAATTAGAGAAGAGTAGATTTAGATTGGCTGTTAGGAACAAGCTCTTCCCCATGAGGATTCTGCCAAGCCGCTCTCCATCATTTTCCTCCAGTCCTGGCTGACCGGAGAGGTCCCAGATGACTGGAAACTGGTCAATGTGGTCCCCATCCACAAGAAGGGTCGGATGGAGGAACCCGGAAACTATAGGCTGGTCAGCCTGACCTCAGTGCCAGGGAAAATGATGGAGCAGATTATCCTGGCGGCAATAACTGCGCACCTGCAGGATGGCCAAGGGCTCAGGTCCAGCCAACATGGATTGAGGAAGGGCAGGTCCTGCCTCTCCAACCTGATCTCCTACTATGATCAGGTGACCCGCCTGGTGGATGTGGGGAGGCCTGTGGATGTGGTCTACCTGGCCTTCAGCAAGGCCTTTGACACCGTCCCCCACAGCAAACTGCTGGCTAAGCTGTCAGCTCGTGGCTTGGACAGCAACACTTTGCGCTGGGTTGGGAACTGGCTGGAGGTCTGGGCCCAGAGAGTGGTGGTGAATGGTGCCACCTCCAGCTGGAGGCCAGTCACCAGTGGCGTCCCCCAGGGATCAGTGCTGGGCCCCATCCTCTTCAATGTCTTCATTGACAATCTGGATGAGGGGATTGAGACAGTCATCAGCAAATTTGCAGATGACACCAAGTTGGGAGCAGATGTTGGTCAGTTAGATGGTTGAAGGGCCCTGCAGAGGGACCTCGATCGGCTGAACAGATGGGTGGAGTCCAATGGGATGGCATTCAACAAGTCCAAGTGCCGGGTGCTGCACTTTGGCCACAACAACCCCATGCAGAGCTACAGGCTGGGGTCGGAGTGGCTGGAGAGCGGCTGGACAGAGAGGGACCTGGGGGTGCTGATCGACAGCCGCCTGAACCATGAGCCAGCAGTGTGCCCAGGTGGCCAAGAAGACCAATGGCATCCTGGCCTGCATTAGGAATGGTGTGGCCAGCAGGAGCAGGGAGGTCATTGTGCCCCTGGACTCTGCTTTGGTTAGGCCGCACCTTGAGTGCTGTGTCCAGTTCTGGGCCCCTCAATTTAAGAAGGACATCGAGACACTTGAATGTGTCCAGAGAAGGGCAACAAGGCTGGGGAGAGGCCTTGAGCACAAGCCCTATGAGGAGAGGCTGAGGGAGCTGGGGTTGTTTAGCCTGGAAAAGAGGAGGCTCAGGGGCGACCTCATTGCTCTCTACAACTACCTGAAGGGAGGTTGTAGCCAGGAAGGGGTTGGCCTCTTCTCTCTAGCAACCAGCACCAGAACAAGGGGACACAGTCTCAAGCTGCAGCAGGGGAGGTTTAGCCTGGAGGTGAGGAGGAAGTTCTTCACAGAGAGAGTCATTGGTCATTGGAATGGTCTGCCCAGGGAGGTGGTTGAGTCACCGTCCCTGGAGGTGTTCAAGAGGGGACTGGACGTGGCACTTGGTGCCATGGTCTAGTCATGAGGTCTGTGTTGTCAGGTTGGACTTGATGATCTTTGAGGTCTCTTCCAACCTTGGTAATACTGTGATACTGTGGAACACTGGAAAAGGCTGCTGGGGATATAGTTAACGCTCCATCCCCAGAGATGTTCAAAGTCAGGCTTGACAGGGCTCTGAGCAACCTGATCTAGTGGAGGGTGTCCCTGATGACTGCAGGGGAGTTGGACTATATGATGTTTAGAAGTCCATTCCAACCCAAACCTTTTTATGATTCTATGATGTACAATTGTCTACATTCATTATCTGTATAATACAGTCAAAGGGATTACATTTAGTGTACAAATTAATACTACTTCTTTCACAAGTTCCCTGGATGGATGATTCTGGTCATCTGTGAGCTCTGTGATTTAGAAATAAGGACTTCAGGAGTTGTGCCTTCCTTTATCACAGCAGCAATTAGCTCCTCACACATTCAAACTTGGCGTTACTCTAAGCATGTGAAATCCTGGCCTCATAATGTTTCTATGTGCATTTCCTTTTCTGCTTTATGACTTGTATCAATATAAAAAGAAGTATTTAGTATCAAGGGAGATACGTAATGTTGGAGCACACATCAAAATAAAAAGCATGTATTTGTGCATCTGTTTTGGGTTTTTTAGTGCTGCAGCAATGAATTATGTTTTCTTGGGGCTTTGACTTGATTAAATTTGATGGGGTTTTTTCTTTGTTTGTTTACACTATTTATTTTGCAGTGTGATTAACCATTGCATAGTGCTGCTACATGCAGCACAGATGTGCATGCAGTTGGGCCATCTGCATGCAGCTACATGTGCACAGAGGTGAGAGTTTCCTTCTGTAAGATTCCAAGGCAACTCAGAAATTGTAGCCTCTCTCTCTTGCTGACAAGGTTAAGGTTGCAAGGTGTAGGTGCCTTTTTTTCATCTCTTGCTAGATCACAGTGGAATGACACTGATAAAATGACCAAAAAAATTATCTTAGCCAATGGGACCATGGCCCCAGTAATCATATGTGATGCTGTTGACAACATATGCAAATGGGAAAGAAATCGGTTATGATGTGCTAAGCTTGCATGCCTCAAGTTATCAGTTCTCTGTTTTCACTGGATTTAGGCTTCTGAAATGGCTGAGAGAAAGAAATTGGAAAAGCGTCAGAAAAATAAAGATGACATGGATGAAATTTCAAACCTCCTTCAGGGAGACTTACTTTCTGAAAACCCTGAGCAAGCAGTGAGTTCCTTTGGTAGACACCGTGTGATCCCAGACAGGTGGAAGGGAATGAGTCCAGATCAGCTGATGGCAATCCGTTACTCCCAGCAGCAGCAAGTTCTGGAGAAACAGGTATTGAAGCTTACATGCATATTCTGTGTTCCTGGTTCTAATAATATTACAGAAAGTGGTTTTACAAGAAAATACTGCTCTTTGCCTTGCACATCCAATTATAAGACCATGTTTTCCATCAATCTGAATTTTGTCCAAACTGGAATAGAATAGAATAAACCAGGTTGGAAGAGACCTTCGTGCTCATCACGTCCAACCTATCATCCAACACCACCTAATCAACTAAACCATGCAACCAAGCACCCCATCAAGTCTCCTCCTGAACACCTCCAATGACGGTGACTCCACCACCTCCCTGGGCAGCCCATTCCAATGGGCAATCACTCTCTCTGTGTAGAACTTCTTCCTAACATCCAGCCTAAACCTCCCCTGGTGCAGCTTGAGACTGTGTCCTCTTGTTCTGGTGCTGGCTGCCTGGGAGAAGAGACAAACCTCCACCTGTCTACAACCTCCCTTCAGGTAGTTGTAGAGAGCAAGAAGGTCACCCCTCAGTCTCCTCTTCTCCAGGCTAAACAACCCCAGCTCCCTCAGTCTCTCCTCATAGGGCTTGTGTTCCAAATCCCTCCCCAGCTTTGTTGTCCTTCTCTGGACATGTTCCAGCAAGTCAATGTCCTTCCTAAACTGAGGGGCCCAGAACTGGACACAGGACTCAAGGTGTGTTCTAACCAGTGCAGTGTACAGGGGCAGAATGACCTCCCTGCTCCTGCTGGCCACACTGTTCCTGATGCAGGCCAGGATGCCATTGGCCCTCTTGGCCACCTTGGGCACACTGCAGGCTCATGTTCAGCCTCCCATCGACCAGTACCCCCAGGTCCCTCTCTGCCTGGCCCCTCTCCGGCCACTCTGACCCCAGCCTGTAGCACTGCATGAGGTTGCTGTGGCCAATGTGCAGAACCCAGCACATGGACCTGCCCTTCCTAAATCCATGCTGGCTGGGCCTGATCCTTTGGCCATCCTGTAAGTGCTGTGTGATTGCACTCGAGATGACCTGTTTCATAATCTTGCCTGGCACTAAAGATCGATCAAAGTGAACACAGTGTCTATGAAACAGCTGGGAAATGACATGGAACAGCAGGAGTGGGCTAGAGCCATGCAAGTTAGAGTTGGAGGAAGGTAGCTATGGTGTCCAGGGCCAACGAGCCTGGAGGATCATGGGTCCGTGGTGGCTCTGCTGAGGAGCAAGGCCCTGCACAGCCCAAGACCCATATGTCACAGTGCAGTTTAGGACTTGAGGCTGCATGAGCTTCCTGCAAGGGATGGGTAGGAGCAGGTTGCTCCACAGGGAATGGGCTAGGAGCTGAGAGTGAGAGCAGGGTAGGCCAGGGCAATGTTTTCCTGTTCAGGAGTACTCAAACAATACAAATAGAGCAGGTCCAGTCATCCTGCTTGTGCGTATTTCACAGAATCAGAGAGTCTGAAAAGTTCATGAATGCAATGGAATTTCCTCTCCACCATCCTACAGAGCTATCAGTCATGCTCTGGGATTGAAATACAGAAAAAAACCTAAATATTGCATATACCTGCTGCTTTAAAGATACATAGAAACAGGCACTCAGGATAGAGAAATCTACCCTTCCTATGCAGTCATGACTGTGAAGGCCTAGATACTGTAAAGTAGGAAGCTACTTCCCTCACTCAGTGCAGAGGTTGGATTCATATCAGCTGATAGGAGCTGTTCAGTTCTGGTTCTTAATCTCTGCAATGCGGTATGTTACAGTGTGCCCTGTCTACTGCGGTTGAAGATAGAATGGGCATTTTCCTAGCTCTCTTAAAACCTTGAAGTGAACTCATTCAAGCAGTTGGCAGAAAATGAACACCACCAGGAAGAGTGAGGTTTTTTGGAGGCCTGGTTTCTTGAATGAGTTCAATGTGATGTCAGACAAGAAGTGAGGAAGTGATGATATAACAAGAGCAGAGTTAGAAAAAGTTTGGGTCTACTTGTCTGGTGTTGGTGGCTCATTTATTACACAGAATTAGTATGTCATAAGCAATACTGATGTCTACTAACTACTGACCTTCAGAAGTTATAGTTCTTGCTAACAAGAACTTAAAAATAAATAAATTTGTCTTGCTACTCTAGATTTCAGAGGGAGCTAAGATGTCCGGTAGAGGTAGTTATCTACTGATTAGCTTACTTCTGCCAGGCAGCAGATCCTAGTTTTGTTAACTTGTACAGAGGTATGAGACTGTCTTGGTCCCTGGAGAACAATAGCTTTTTCATCTGCAGTATCTTACTTCTGCCTAATGCTTGGCCTCCTGCCTAGTTTGAACTTGCTTACCTTTTCTCCTTATTTAAAATGCTACTCCTAGCGTTGAGTAAAGGTAAGCAAGTTTGTCTGGGTGAATTTACCAATTAGACTTTGTTATACAGCCTTTTCATAGACTCATAGAATTGTTCTGGTTGGAAAAGACCCCTAAGATCAAGTCCAACCATCGACCAAAAACTACCATGGCTGTTAAACCATGTCCTGTAGTGTCAGACCTACATGTTTTTTGAACATCTTCAGGGACAGTGACTCCAACACCTCCCTGGGTAACCTGTTCCAATGCTCAGTTTCAGGCCATTTCCTCTCTTTCTGTGTCTTTATACTGACTGTCACCTCCTTTCAGGTAGGTGTAGAGAGCAATGAGGCTTCCCCTCACCCTCCTCTTCTGCAGAATAAATAATCCCACTCCTCAGAAGACTTCCACTCTAGACACTTCACCAGCTTCCTTGCCCTTCTCTGGACACACTTAGGCAACTAAATGTCTGTCTTGTAATGAGGGGCCCAAAACTGAACACAGTATTTGAGGTGCAGCCTCAAATGCCAAGTGCTAAGTACAGGGGCAAGTCTTCTATCTTTGAACAAAGAGAAAATTAAGCACACTTTTTCACTTGTGTAGAGACTAAACGAGGAAGAGCGCCGACGAGATGCTGAATGGGACAGGCAGCGCATACAGGCTGCAAGAGCACAGCTGCTTTTAGAGCGCCAGCAGGAACAGCAGAGGTGGGAATGCCGCCGAGCTTTAGATTGCATCAATGCAGAGCTATCTCAGGAGCAGAAATCAAAGTAAGTAACAGGAGAGTTTTCTTCTTCTCCAATGAAATGCTTGACCACTAACACAACCGCTTGGCTTTCAAAGAGCTTTTTAACTTGCTTGTTTCGTTTTCTCAATATGGTTGTGCGGTAGGTTGAACAGGCTGATCTTTCCCACCGTGGGCAAAAGAAAAAGCCTCAGACAAACGGATTGCAAAAGTGGTGGAAAGTTTAAATGGAAAAGCAGTGAAAACTTTACAGGGAGCCACAAGCACAGTGACAAAAGAGATCCCAAAGCATACCCAAAAGTATCCCATCCCCACCTGGGGGTACACCCAAAACCCCCAGGGCTCTTTCTTCCCCCTCCCTGAGTCTTGGGCCTCACCAGGCCCAAGAGGCTGCAAGATGGCTCACCCCATTACCAGGTAGTGGTGAGGGAAGAAAGAGAAAGTGCAGGACCCTTGCTGATGGCTTATAAGGGAGCAGGGCATTATGGGATGAAATACCTAACTTCCCGTGCCCACCCACTGGGCTGGACCCTTTGGGACACCACAGCTGTGGCTTGTGCAGTGGCACTGGGGGGGCACCCAGCCTGAACCACCACAGCTTGTGACAAGCTTATGCATTTCAAAAAGTTAATTCAGCTCAAGTGTGTTTTTCAGTACTATTTAAATGATGTTTCAAAGAGCAGGTTATGATTTTTACTGACTTATGTGTATTTTACGTATTTTATGTATTTTTACTGACTTGCATGTAGTAGCTGTAATTCTTAAAATCATTACACTGACAACAGATGGTTCATATAGATAGCAAGGCCGTGCCCAGAGAGTGGTGGTGAATGGTGCTGCATCCAGCTGGAGGCCAGTCACTAGTGGTGACCCCCAGGGATCTGTTCTGGGCCCCATCTTGTTCAACATCTTTATTGATGATCTGGATGAGGGGATAGAGTCAGTCATCTGTAAATTTGCAGGTGACACCAAGTTGGGAGCAGGTGTTGATTGCTTAGAGGGTAGAAGGGCTCTGCAGAGGGACCTTGACAGGCTGGACAGATGGGCAGAGTCCAACATGATGGCATTCAACAAGTCCAAGTGCCGGGTGCTGCACATTGGCCACAACAACCCCATGCAGAGCTACAGGCTGGGGTCAGAGTGGCTGGAGAGAAGCCAGGCAGAAAGGGACCTGGGGGTACTGAACATGAGGCAGTAGTGTGCCGAGGCAGCCAAGAGGGCCAATGGCATCCTGGCCTGCATCAGGAACAGTGTGGCCAGCAGAAGCAGGGAAGTCATTGTGCCCCTGTACTCAGCACTGGTTAGGCCACACCTTGAGTCCTGTGTCCAGTTCTGGGCCCCTCAGTTTAGGAAGGACATTGAGACTCTTGAATGTGTCCAGAGAAGGGCAATGAGGCTGGGGAGAGGCCTTGAGCACAAGCCCCATGAGGAGAGGCTGAGGGAGCTGGGGTTGTTTAGCCTGGAGAAGAGGAGGTTCAGGGGAGACCTCATTGCTCTCTACAACTACCTGAAGGGTGGTTGTATCCAGGAAGGGGTTGGCCTCTTCTCTCTAGCAACCAGCACCAGAACAAGGGGATACAGTTTCAAGCTGCACCAGGGGAAGTTTAGGCTCGAGGTGAGGAGAAAGTTCTTCACTGAGAGAGTCATTCATCATTGGAATGTGCTGCCCAGGGAGGTGGTGGAGTCACCATCCCTGGAGGTGTTCAAGAGGGGATTGGACGTGGCACTTGCCATGGTTTAGTAGTCATGAGGTTGTGGGTGACAGGTTGGACTTGATGATCTTTGAGATCTTTTCCAACCTGATTGATTCTATGATAGCAAAGTTGTGGTGGTGAGAGAAAGTTCCATTCTTCCCCCCACGCACAAAAAAACATGAGAGCTGTATTTTACAGGCAGGATGAAATGCGATGAATGTATACACAATATACAAGATTTACAGTATGTACAAAAATACACAGCAAAGAATGTAACACAGGAAACCTGGCCTCCTCCAGTGAGGAGGGTCCCCCCAAAACCCCCTTCTGCCCCTTCCTCCCTTCTTTCCCCAAAAAGGGTTAGAGAGAGAGAAGTAATTACTAAGGAGGAAATTCTGTTAGCTCGAAGAGTATGTTAAGGGAAAACAAGAATTAGTTTCTTACCTCGTTAACTCAAGGGCAACTCCAGCCAGCACAGATGAAAGACAGCAGCTGCTCAGGCAGACGGAAACAGAGAGAACTGACTGAGACTCAAACTGAACTAAAACTAAAATTTAAAGTTGCATTCTACCAAACTACCAATGAAATTCCTTTAGAATTATCTTTGTTTTCCTTTTCACACCAAAACATTCAGCCAGAGTGTTCCAGTAACTGTCCCTTTCTTAAAGGCATAGCCTAAAAATGTCACGAAAGTGGAGGATAAATACACTAACTATGCAGAAAATTATGTTATCAGGTGCATGTTTCCTTAATTTACTATAGTTTTCTGAAATGAAATAGGTGTCAGTAGAATTACCAGTTTCTGATAGCTCAGGGTTAACCTAATGGCACAAACAGAGCTTTTCCCACTGTCTGACAAAAATGGATGATTCTTCAGCTAACCACTGCACATATGTTGGTGGACAGGTCTTGTGTCTACTGTAATGGGAAGGGAAGAAGATAATATGTGAAGAAAAAAAATGAAACCAAGTGACTTGGTGTTCTGTTCTTCCACTTCTTTTTTGGTTTTTTTTTTTTTACATCATGTATGCATACTTAAGTATTCCAAAAGAGTTTCTAGTACCTAATGCTTTCCTATTATGACAGCAGAAAATTCAGAATTATGTTAATTTAGTTTTTCACTACAAGATTATTTTTTGAAGGTTATTTTAGGTAAAAAAAAAAAATTGGAATAGAATAGAATAGAATAGAATAGAATAGAATAGAATAGAATAGAATAGAATAGAATAACCAAGGTTGGAAGAGACCTTGAAGATCATCGAGTCCAACCTGTAACCACAAACCTCACAACTAGACCATGGCACCAAGTGCCACATCCAGTCCCCTCTTGAACGCCTCCAGGGACGGCGACTCAACCACCTCCCCGGGCAGCACATTCCAATGACCAATGACTCTCTCAGTGAAGAACTTTCTCCTCACCTCGAGCCTAAACTTCCTCTGTTGCAGCTTGAGACTGTGTCCCCTTTTTCTGGTGCTGGTTGCTAGGGAGTCGAGGCCAACCCCTTCCTGGCTACAACCACCCTTCAGGTAGTTGTAGAGAGCAATGAGGTCGCCCCTGAGCCTCCTCTTCTCCAGGCTAAACAGCCCCAGCTCCCTCAGCCTCTCTTCATAGGGCTTGTGCTCAAGGCCTCTCCCCAGCCTTGTTGCCCTTCTCTGGACACGTTCAAGTGTTTCGATGTCCTTCTTAAACTGAGGGGCCCAGAACTGGACACAGGACTCAAGGTGTGGCCTAACCAGTGCTGAGTCCAGGGGCACAATGACCTCCCTGCTCCTGCTGGCCACACTATTCCTAATGCAGGCCAGGATGCGGTTGGCCTTCTTGGCTGCCTGGGCACACTGTTTATTGAGACATGCCATGCATTTTGATAATAAATTATCTAGAAATGTAGTTCAATAACTAAGAATTCTGAGCTTTATGAGCATGTCTGAGGGTTTTATGCATGACATCCTATTTAGGCTTCTCAGCTTCTATATTGCAATGAGGAAACATTTACTAACTGCATGCTTTTTTTTATTTATTGCTAGGAACATATATCTTAAAGAAGAAGAGTATGCAAATGTACCCACAGACCAGTATTTTGCACAGTTTAACACAACCAGCCGATGACATTCTGCCTAAACCAACCTGAAATATGTGGAAGTATGTAGACTATTAAATTTTGTTTTTTCAATTGAGAAATCCCATGCTTCATTATTTCTATTTCAGGGGTTTTTTTTGGTCTCTTTTTAACAGTGCACTCAAACTAAAGGGCAGTCTGCTAGGCCACATCTGTTCGAAGAAGAGGAAAGAATTGTAATAGTTTTTTTTTCCCCCAAAAGTACTAAGAGATTCAGTAGTAGGCTGTTTGACTGTTGTGTCTCAGGCTTAACTAATATTTATGTTATCTGTGCCTTTAGAAATTACTTTCTGGAAAGGAATCACAACTTAAAATATAATGCTACTTTGTGCATCTTGGTCAGAGGGGAGTGCTGCCTGACATAGATCACAAGTGGTGCACATTTGGTAGGTCCCATGGGAAGGAAGAAAGATGACCTAGACAGGAAGTTTTGGGGTTGGTTGTGGTTTGTGTGTGTGTTTGTTTTTAAATCAAACAAAGACCTGTTCAAGCAGTTCTATTCACATTCCTTCCAATGGGACTCTTTTCAAACAAGTCTGTTTGCTCAGCTGAATATAGTGGCCCTTTGGGATCAGGCTGATATGACTAATTACCATTTTGAACCAGGTAATAATAACAGGAGTTTGGAAAAGACCATCATGTTAATCCCTTTAGATGGAGAGGAAGAAGAAAATCAAATAAGGAGAATATAAAAATGGTTGAAGTTGTGTCTTGGGACAGGATAACTCATAGCAAAAAGAAATGTCCCAATTTTAGTATGTTAATACACCTGATAGGAAAACAGTGTGGCTGCAATGCAGGAACTGCGGAATGTGCTGTCAGAAAAGCTGGAAGATGAAACTGAGAGGGGATCACACTTGCACCATTAATGATGAGCTGGACTACAAAGTAAGACAGGATGAAATTCATGAGATTCCAATGTGATAGTATTTGCAGATCTATTTCTTTGTCAAACTAGGATTCACACACAGTTGGATGTCTTTGTATATATTGGAATGTGCTGCCCAGCGAGGTGGTGGAGTCACTGTCCCTGGAGGTGTTCAAGAGGGGATTGGATGTGGCACTTGAAGCCATGGTTTAGTAGTCATGAGGTGTTGGGTGACAGGTTGGACTTGATGATCTTTGAGGTCTTTTCCAACCCTATTGATTCTATGACATTTGAGCTTCCTTAAGGAAGGACTCTATGATTAAAGCATTTATTTCACTACTCACTTGTTTGAAAACCTTTTATATGAAGTTGCAAAAAGGATAGTTCTCTTAACTGATTAGGTAATAACAAGGTGTGGGAACTTCTCAAAGCTGTAGGGTTCTTTACAAAGCAAGGTATGGTCTGGTGTCTTTGTTTTGAAATGTCACTGTGTTAACTTTTACTGCTGAATATTGAATGAAGTAGACTAGATGCATTAAAAGAGGATTGACTGATTGTAGGTGCTGTTTGAAAATGTTTGCTGTTTTCCATTACTGAGGTAGTCTCTGTGGTATTTGTAGCTATTACCAATAATTAGAGCAGAGAAAAAGACAGTGTCTTCCATATGAGGATATGGACAGCTAATTGGAATAAACATAAATCTCAGCTATTAGAATCATAGAATCAATAAGGTTGGAAAATACCTGAAAGATCCTCAAGTCCAACCTGTCACCCAACACCTCATGACGACTAGACCATGGCACTAAGTGCCACGTCTTGAACACCTCCAGGGGCGATGACTCCACCACCTCCCTGGGCAGCACATTCCAATGGCTAACAACTCTCTGTGAAGAACTTTCTCCTCACCTCAAGCCTAAAACTCCCCTGGTGCAGCATCCCTCTCCTGGCTACAACTTCCCTTCAGGTAGTTGTAGAGAGCAAGAAGGTCTCCCCTGAGTCTCCTCTTCTCCAGGCTAAGCAACCCCAGCTCCCTCAGCCTCTCCTCGTAGGGCTTGTGCTCAAGGCCTCTCCTCAGCCTTGTTGCCCTTCTTTGGACACGTTCAAGAGTCTCAATATCCATCTTAAATCAAGGGCCCAGAAGTTGAGGGCTATCAACTCTCTCATCATAGAAAAAAATATATCTATTTTGCACCATTTTTTAAACAACTATGAAGACTGCATAAGAAATTAACATGGGAAATAAACATGAGCCTGCAGTGTGCCGAGGCAGCCAAGAGGGCCAATGGCATCCTGGCCTGCATCAGGAACAGTGTGGCCAGCAGGTGCAGGGAGGTCATTCTCCCCCTGTACACTGCACTGGTTAGGCCACACCTTGAGTCCTGTGTCCAGTTCTGGTCCCCTCAGTTTAGGAAGGAGGTTGACTTGCTGGAGCATGTCCAGAGTTGGGCAACAAAGTTGGTGAGGGGTTTGGAATACAAGCCCTATGAGGAGAGGCTGAGGGAGCTGGGGTTGCTTAGCCTGGAGGAGACAAGAGGACACAGTCTCAGGCTGCGCCAGTGGAGGTTTAGGCTGGATGTTAGGAAGTAGTTCTACACAGAGAGAGTGATTGCCCATTGGAATGGGCTGCCCATGGAGGTGGGGGAGTCACCGTTATTGGAGGTGTTCAGGAGGTGACTTGATAGGTTGCTTGGTTGCATGGTTTAGTTGATTAGGTGTGTTGGATGGTAGGTTGGATGTGATGATCTTGAAGGTCTCTTCTAACCTGGTCTGGTCTGGTCTGGTCTGGGCTATGCTATGCTATGCTATGCTATGCTATGCTATGCTATGCTATGCTATTCTATATTCCTAACACTGATCAATTCCTATTACTGTCTTTACAGTTAGCCTAATTGGATGTGAATACTACAAAGTTTGCCACATGTTCAGTGTTGCTCCACGAAGACCATTTAAGTAATTTGGGCCAGATGTATGTGCTATAATCTGATTTCAGGGACAAAAATGATGGTCAGTACTGATCCTGTTAACATTTGTTTTAATTTTTTTTTATTTTTAATGTTGGCTGTATCAGTTTTCCAGGCTCCTGATACTTACTTTGAATAATAACCTGGGAAAAGGTATATACTTAATGTTTTAAGAAAGAAGCTACAGTGGTTGAACTGAGTCTAGTATTCTACTTTTTGTTGTGATATTTTACATTAATATTTTCAATAATTTCATAAAGTGTTGTCACAGAACCTTTTGGCTGATGCCTAGAAGCATGACTGAAAAGTAATTAATTTCATATTGGAGGCATTTTCATATTAAGCTATATTTCTCTGAATATTATATTATGTTGAACTTTTATTGCCTCCTCTGAAGAGAGGCTAGCAGGAGATTGATTCTTTTTATAGTGACATAAGCAAACAAAATTTTCTCATACTATTAAATTCATGGGTGTTAATGACAGTAAAACTTGCCTGGCTCTCAAGGATAATGATTGTTGCCTGCCTGGTCTGTTCATTCTCTCATCTGCTTTAAGGTTGCCATATACTTCCCGAGTCACAACCAGGACATACTTTTAACAGTACGTATTTGCTTTTATATGTTATATATTAAGCATTGCATATTGAGCATCAAGAGTAGTATTTCCATACTGAAAAGACAGGTACTAGCTTCCATGAGTGGGTCACTGCCAATACCTCATCATATCATTTCACTTGTGTAATTTTATTTGCTTTTAGTTTGGCTGTAAGCAGGAGTCATGTAGCAAATATTTAGTCTGGATCTACATCTGAACATATGCAGGCAGGTAGAAAAGGTGAAGAGTGAAAGTTGGTATTAATAGAATTTACATGCACTCTAGGGCAAGTCCATGATGATGCTGTTGAGCTGGATAATGATTACTTTCAGAGAAAAAGCAAAACCAAAAGAAAACCCACAAAATTACTCTGGCTGCTGTAGAAGGCATGGGTGTATGTGAAGTGACCTTGCTTTCTGCTGCGAGGATTTTCTCCATCTGAAACATGGAGCAAAGGTCTAACCCTTGTTTAGAAATTCTTGGTTAGTGTATGAGATTCTTGTGGCATTCAGTGTTTTCTTGTTCTTTAGTGTTTACACTGGATTGGTGTAAATATTTTTGTATTTTGTTGGAACATGAACTCGATAATTATATATGTAAATAAGATGTATTTTCCAGTGTATTTCACTATTTATGACAGATCAAAGTGCATAGTTAAGTCTTTGAAGTGATAATTGGTGTGAGCAAATGCGTTTCAAAGTTCTGTGTATGGTTACCCTTATTGCATTCCTTTCCTGAAAGAGGGACTAAGGAAATTGACGGAATTAAGTATCTCTTCCAGCAAACTGTCTTGGGGACTTCCACAGCTACAGGCATTTGTTACTGCAATCAGCAATCATGACAAAAAAAGTCATATGCTTTTTGACTCCATACCTTTTGTTTCTTTTTGAACCTGATGTCTTCAAGCTTCTTTTTTTTGGTTCTTGTTATTCTTTTTATGAAAATATTTGTAAAACCTGAACAGGTGTTCTTTGTATTCTTGACTGGTTTACAGACCTCTGTCACATCACCATTTAAATCTTGCATTTTTCTAGGCTGAAGAATCTGTAGTTGGTGCAGTTGTTTCTCGTTAAATAACTGTCACATTGATTTCTCAGTCCTTGTTACCTGTTTCTGTCCTTAAAAAAAATTCTACTGTGTAAGATATTTTGTTTTTATATGAAGGGGTTAGAAGACAGCCATAATGGGATTCTTGGGGCTACTCCATGTTTTCCATAGTATGTGCATAACACGCATATTTGCATATATTCCCAGCATCTAGTTTTGTCGTCTTGGCTTTTGTTGAGAACAAAGATGAATTTTCATAGAACTCCATCTTGTGACTTGGAGATCTTTTTCTCAGTGGTATCAGCTATTTCAGGGCACCCAAAAATTTATCTAAAATCAGAGCTGAGTGTTTTTGTTTGGTTTTTCATATATGTCACTTTGGATGTTTTTGTGTCAAGCTTCACCTACCATTTTCTCTCCCCATCATTCAGTATCACTAAGTTCTTGTGCAGCTCTTTTCACCATCTTTTTATTACACAGGCAAGTTGTTATGATCAATAAAGTACATAATCAAAATATTTGCCTCCTTTATCATTATGTTGAATAGCATTTTACCAAGGACAAGGGCTTGTGGGACTTCCTGAGCAGATCGTTCTTGGCAACCTGTTACTGTCCATTTTGGATATTAAATGACTATTAAATACATTATCACTACTGTTCTGGAAGTTTCTGTTGCTACAGATAGGTATCTGAGCCTATTTTTGCATGAATTTCTGAATGCTTTTTTAGGTCTTTAGCATACTTTTTGTTGGTTTAAATACTTTTTCAAATATACTGTCCTTTTCTAGATCTATTATAAGAGTTATTAAACAGGACTGCATTGCACAGCCAGACACCTTACTGATTGTATGCACTACCTGCATTTTTATGCAGTCAGCTTCAGAAAGATACTCCTTACTGCAGTTTAGAAGTCATGGCTCTTGACTAACTACCAGCCAGGAGAATTGATCAAATGTATACAGAAGCCTAGTCATGAACAGTGAATGCTATATGGATATTTATTTGTCCCAGATCTAGAGAAACATGTACTGGTTATTTCACTGATGTATGGAGTGTATTTGCAGGAGTATTTGCCTGTCCGGAGAGGAGGACATTACTGTTAGAAAGTTTGGCTTTTATTTGTTGATGTCGTAACTCAGAAATGTAGTGCTGCTTAGCAAAATGATAGTGAACTCTGACCCTGAGAGATCTAATTCCTGTGGCATCTTATTAACAATCCTAGTTCTTCACAGAAGAAACCACAAAAATCTTGTCTGTAGAAGAAACCACAGAAAATAAATAGCAGCCACTGAACGTCACAGTAGGAATTGCACAATTGCAGTCCAGGCAGCAGAAACTCATGCTAAGATCTAAAACCTAATTAGCTGCCTACTTTATCTCCTTCAAAAAGATGGATAAGGGTAAGTAGTTATTTTGTAATAATACAGAATCTAATATAATTGTAATTTTCCCACTCTCTTGTATTATTGCAATATTGAGGATCCAGATCCTACATCATTATTGCACCAAGTTGAAACAAAACAGCACTCCAATATGCGTCATGGCTTTCTTAACAGCATGTTTGCTGTTACAGGGGTGGTATTTGAAGTATGTTAGAAAAGGAAGGGTAGTGTTATGTCCTAGCTAGCTATTCATGACACCACATAAAATTGAAAATTTAGTTTTGAGCTTTATTGCATTTTCTGTGACCCTTTGCCATCAAGACAGTTTAAGATTTAATTCATACTGCTCCCTTAATTGAAAATGCTAGGAAGGATGAGAGGATTGGAAAAAAGTACTGCATATGCAGGAAAACATGACAAAAAGAAGCAGAGAGCTGCATAAAAATATGGTTAAAGATTTCATTGGCAGTGTTGAAATACTAATTGTTGTTTTCATGCTGTCACTGGTAATCAAGTGATGAGGTATTAAAACATAAGTAGTTTTCATGACATCTATAATGCTTGCAACCAATGACACAGTTCTGCAGTTCTGATGAGTGAGGAAAGCAGTGAAAAGATAGATGACAAAACAGTAAAACTGGTAAACAGTTTAATACTGTTTGAGAAATCTCAGTTAAAAGAAACTGTGCAGACATGCAATAATTGGAATTTGATTGATCTACCCATTTGCTCTTCAGCAGTCTCCAGGAAGGCACAAAATGCTGTCAGTCTTTTCACATGCAGAAGGATTCGCTGTCATTTCCCAGGTTCATGCTCCTGCTGGGATAACGGTCCCTCTGAAGCAATTAAAAGTTTGAGTTATGAATTCTTGGGAGAGTCAGGTCTCCCTGTATCTGTGTTTATCTGCGTGAGCTGTGATTCTGGATAACTGAAATGTTGCAGTAAATCAGGCTTTTTGGCTACTATTTATATGTGATCATGTGATGTTTCCGTGTAGCCGCTCATATTTACTGACACTTGACTCTGGTGAGACCTCACCTGGAGTACTGGGTCCAGCTCTGGAGCCCTCAATATAGGAAGAACATGCAGTGGATCCAGAGGAGACCCACAAAAATGATCAGGGTGTTGGAGCACTTCTGCTACAAGGACAGGCTGAGGGAGCTGGGGGTGTTCAGCCTGGAGAAGAGGAAGCTCCGAGGAGACCTAATAGCAGCATTCCAGTACCTGAAGGGGGCCTACAAGAAGGATGGAGAGAGACTGTTTACAAAGGCCTGCAGTGACAGGATGAGGGGCAATGACTTCAAACTAGAGAGGAGCAGATTTAGACTGGATGTTAGGAACAGGTTCTTTATCATGAGGGTAGTGGAACACTGGAACAGGTTGCCTGGGAGGTGGTTGGGGCCCCATCCCTGGAGAGACAGGGCTCTAGGCAACTTAATCTAGTTGAGGATGCCCCTCCTGACTGCAGAGGGAGTTGGTTTAGATGACCTTTGGAGCTCCCTTCCAACTCAGGCCATTCTATGATTCTGTGATATATACAGGTAAATCAAAATGCCATTTTCAAAGCCATTTGTTTAGCTCTTGCTGACTTCAAATTAAAAATAAAAAAAAAACAAAAAAAAAGAAAGAAGTAATACTGAGCTTCCAGAAAGCTGGCCAGCATCAGATTTCATTTTGACAGAGACTATAAGCTTTTTGGACAAAGAAAATGTTATTCATTGAAAGCTTAACTGACTGAAGAATGAGAGATTCTGCCAAGGCTAGCCAAGTGTTATACAGCTGGTGTAGAGCTGGGAAACAGATTCTTTCTTTAATGAACTGTATTAGGGCAGTGTCTAATGACTCAGAGCTTTTCTATTTTTCAGACCTTAGTAGGTAACAGTTCTTACCAGTCTGAAAGGTTTAGTCGTGTATGGCTCAAAACGAGCTCTGACGATGTATGCTTAACCTTTTAAACATAGATATGTTTAAAAGCCTAATCCCTGAGGTGAACCAACATTTTGTCTAGTACCTATCTCTTTTGGTTTTGTTTCCCTTTCCTCCCTAAAAAGCTCTACATAAGGTCTTCCATAGGTACATTTTATATAAATGAAAAGCAGATGACATTACTAGAACCTAATTTGTTAGATTGTCCATATCAAACAACAGAAGGAAGCACGAAGAGTTAAACACACAGCGGGAAAAGGTTATGAACTCTTCTTTCTTTCCAGACCTACATTACACTCTAAGATCCGTAAAGAAGAGGGAACAGATCTAAACAATCAACAAATGGCGGTAGGGTAAAAATGCAAGAATGTTTATTTAAGACACTTGAAACCAAAAGGAAATGAAAAATCCCTGAAGCTTTCAAAAAGCCACCAAATGAATAAGCTGCTAATGTTGTTAGTGGGTAAAAGTTTGTTGCATAATGTATACCTTTAATTTTAAAGCTGAAGAACACTTTGTTCTCGTTTAAAGTGGTTGCTTACTGCACAATTTTAATTCACGTTGTGTATTAATGAAAAATACAGGATTTGTATTCCCTGAAAAATACAGGACTTGTATTTCCTGAAAAATATTAACACACAATGCGGAGCTGACAAACCAGCAGGTTTTTTTCATTCCTAATTGCCACCTGGTACTAGAATAAGCCAGTGGTTAGCATCTCGTATAGAATACAACTAATTTTCTGTCAAATTATGTGATAGGATTTCCCTGATACAGGCATTAGTGGCAAGGCTTGGTTTAGACAAGAGAAAACAGATTTCATGCTACTTAACTAATTTGTCTATGTTTTCAGATCTCTAACCAAGAAACAGAATGGGGGGCGGGGGAAGCCCACAGAGAATAATTAAGTAAATAACAGTAGGAAGAGCAGATAAAATCGAAACCAGCAATGCATGGCTGTATGAAAACCTGAGTTATTTACTCAAGTAATAATTGGTGCTTCTAATTTTTGCACTTTTGAGCCTCTTGAGAGGTAATTTGTGAATAAAATAGAGCAGAGATCACTGAGGTTTTGGATCTGGACACTCTTGGCTGTAGCTATGTGACCACTCTCCCAAAAAATGCAATGCAGCATGTAGAAAGCTGAAGAAAATGGAAGGCAACAGTTTCAGTATTTTCTCTCTCTCTCTGATTTAAGTTTGTCCCTGTTATTCTGTTGTTTTCAACCTTCATTAGTATTTTGCAAAGTTGTCAGGGTTTGCTAGACCTGTGTAATCTTTTCCTTGCTTGTTCTTTTATACCTGCTGGCTTGACAAGTAATTACATATCCTGCACTGGCGAGACTTACTCCTCTTACAATCTGGATACTTTTTTGAGACATTGAACACAAATCTTCAGGTTTCTTCCTGCATGATTATATTCAAGACCCAGGTTGTGTAGAAGTGAAGGAATCACAGGCTGCCAAATGGGCTTGTATTTCAAGTTACATTCCAACATGAAATAAGTGAAGCACAAGAAGTGAATAGGATAGAAAAAGACATGATCTTGCTGCAATGTTCCCCAGATTTGCAATTTTTTGTCTTTCCTCTCTTCCTGGTAAATCTTAGGTTTCGAATTTCATGCTTTGAGAAAGCAAAGGATACTACATCCTTACTGAAGACAAAAAGCTCTTGTCATATTAAGTCTGTGCTACAGCATCAGTTTCAAATCTAGTCTGTCTATAAATAAGCTACAGAAGTGTGAAGTAATTTGGTTTGAGGAAATGCATCAGAACGGAACAGAAAAAAGCCTCTGCTAGACATTAGTAAGGCTAAAAAGTTTGTAAAGACATAGTACATGTTCTTCTGGAAATATTTGTGCTAAAGAAAATACATTTTTGCATTTCTGTCAGATAAAACCCATATGCCCCAAAGTTAGCAGTCTGTAGAATCATAGAATCAACAAGGTTGGAAAAGACCTCAAAGATCATCGGGTCCAACCTGTCACCAAACACCTCATGACTACTAAACCATGGCACCAAGTGCCATGTCCAATCCCCTCTTGAACACCTCCAGGGATGGGGACTCCACCACCTCCCTGGGCAGCACATTCCAATGGCTAACAAATCTCTCTGAGAAGAACTTTCTCCTCACCTTGAGCCTAAACTTCCCTGGCACAGCTTGAGACTGCATCCTCTTGTTCTGGTGCTGGGTGCCTGGGAGAAGAGACCAACCCCCTCCTGGCTACAACCACCTTTCAGGTAGTTGTAGACAGCAAGAAGGTCTCCCTGAACCTCCTCTTCTCCAGGCTAAACAACTCCAGCTCCCTCAGTCTCTCCTCATAGGGCTTGTGCTTGAGGCCTCTCACCAGCCTCATTGCCCTTTCTTTCGCTCAACTTACCAAAGGTTTGGGGAAATTAATATTAGAACCATAGAATTGTTTTGATTGGAAGAGACATTTAAGATTATCAAGTCCAACCATTAACCTAGCACTGCCAGATTACCACTAAATTATGTTGTTCAGCACCACCTCTCCATGGCTTTTAAACACCTCCAGAGGTGGTGACTCCACCACTGTCCTGGGCAGCCTGTTCAGGGCTTGACAACCTTTTCAGGGAATACATTTTTCCTCACATCCCACTTAAAAAGAGCTAATGAACAACAGAAGTGTTCCAAGCTTGGCCAGCACAGCAAATAACTTCTCCCTAGCTATTTTACTATTTGTTGGCAAAATGGATTGTTAAAGATGCTTGTATACCAGTTGCTGTGCCAGAGTTTATTCACCTGCCTTACCATAAATGTAAGTGTTAGTTCAGTTTCATTGTCTGCATTAATTCATATGTTTCACTTTGCTGGAAAATTCTATAGCCTATAATTAGCTACTTTAGGATAAAATATCGTGGATTATTGATGTTCTAATGAAGTAAATATCAAATATTTGAGTAATGTTAGCATCTCCACTTGAAAATCAGTTGTAGAATAGGTCTCTAGCATATGACACTTGCTGTACTCCAATATTATGTGACAGTTATAGAAAAGACTTCACTGATACATAAAATAACGGTATGTAAACTTACCCTACAATGATGCAATTTTGCAATACAATCCCCAGTCTCCCACTGTCCTGGTTTTAACTGAGCTGGCAGCTGTGCTCTAGCAGTCTGCTCACATACATTCCCAGATTGGAAATTGAACCCCTGTGGCAGGCAAGGCTTCTACTACTGCACCAGCAACGTAATGCCCCTCCTCCCCTCCACATCCCCACTTCCCTCTGGGTGGGCAAGAAGAAAAAAGGCCTCAGGAGGCAGAGTTGAGATAAGGGAGATTTAGTAGTACCAGATAATACAAAGAAAAAGACTGGTGTATATAGCAGCAGGGGCACAGACAAAATGCAAAGTGCCCAAACCAGTGCACCCAAGCCAAAAGGGAAGCACACCTGCCTGCAAGCGGGGGAAAAGCAAGAAGAACCTGGGACTGGAAACTTCACAAGGCATAGGATAGATTCCAAACACCATAAACCCCTTTCACCCCCAGCCAGCCCTTTCTCTTTGCAGTGAACGTGATGTCAGCATGGTATTGAATACTGCATCAGCAGGTTCAGTTGGCTAAACCCATGACACCCACCTCTGCCACCTAACCGCAAGCTCTGGGCTTTGTTCAGTTACAAGTATGCTGACTTGGCTGCTACAAATTCACGCTGATCAGATGTGTTGAGCTCCTGCTACATCCTTTCCCTGAACAGTACAATTAGTTTTGTTCTTTCTATCTTCCTCAAGATCAATTTGCAAAATTCAAAGGAACTGGAAAACTTTCTTTTATTTTGGTTGAAACTGGCAAAGAGATTCAGTTTATCCCTGTGAAGAGAAAGCAGGAGTGCAAGACAGGCAATATGGGCACCGTGATCGTGCATGCCGTAGTTCCACAGGAAACAAGCTAGCCACAGTGATCTATGAACACAACATAAATATCATACAGACAGCTGGAAGTCTTAGAGGCAGCTTGACACTACCCCAAACCCCAGACAGACTAAGAATGAAGTGACTCAATAATGGATGATCCAATACCTTGTGCTCAGTTCTGACTGTCCTCTGTCAAAAAATTCTGAAGTAGCAGGATTGCATATCCTTGGTGTGCCACACATTTCATGTATGACCACAAGAGCATTCTTTAAGCTTTCTCCACTTTAATTTCCAGTCTGCAAAATCAGACTAATTCTGTGGGAAATAATATAAGCAAATCCTTAGATCTGCTCCTACTTACTATGCTCACTTGAAATTTGAAGATACTATCTCACAGCACTGCTATCAAATCTTTAGATTAAATAATGGCATCAATTATAAACACTGCTAAAGCAGAACTGAATAGAACAAGATAAATATACAAAAATCCTAAGATAAATTGTTAGGTTCAATACACTTCAAGGTGGAAGGCCCAAATATTTCAACATACAAACACTGAGCTACTACAAGTCTTAGATTATTTGCACTTAGTATTTCTGTGGCCCTTACAATACAATACAATACAATACAATACAATACAATACAATACAATACACCAGGTTGAAAGAGACCTTTAAGATCATCGCGTCCAACCCATCAACCAATCCAACCCACCTAAACAACTAAACCATGGCACCAAGCACCCCATCAAGTCTCCTGAACACCACCAATGAAGGTGACTCCACCACCTCCATGGGTAGCCCATTCCAATGGGTAATCACTCTCTCTGTATAGAACTTCCTCCTAACATCCAGCCTAAACCTCCCCTGGCACAGCCTGAGACTGTGTCCTCTTGTTCTGGTACTGGCTGCGTGGGAGAAGAGACCAACCTCTGCCTGTCTACAACCTCCTGTCAGGTAGTTGTAGAGAGCAAGAAGGTCACCCCTGAGTCTCCTCTTCTCCAGGCTAAGCAACCCCAGCTCCCTCAGTCTCTCCTCATAGGGCTTGTGTTCCAAACCCCTCACCAACTTTGTTGCCCTTCTCTGGACACCTTCCAGCAAGTCAACATCCTTCCTAAACTGAGGGGCCCAGAACTGGACACAGGACTCAAGGTGTGGCCTAACCAGTGCAGTGTAGAGGGGCAGAATGACCTCTCTGCTCCTGCTGGCCACACTGTTCCTGATGCAAGCCAGAATGCCATTGGCCTTCTTGGCTGCCTGGGTACACTGCAGGCTCATGTTTAGCCTACAACCAACCAGTACCTCCAGGTCTCTCTCAGCCTGGCCACTCTCCAGCCACTCTGACCTTGTGGGCATCCTCTCAGGTTTGTAGGGCTTTATTTCATGTGATACCACCAACTGCTTCTGAAATGCAGCTAAACTTCAAAACTAGAGCAGTTGCATTCATACAGAATTGCAATCTGAATCAGGCTTGGTTAGAGCTAGCTTAGGTGTCTCCGGTCACTCAAGCTTCCTATAAATAGGATTGCTGAGAACACAGACAAAGTGAATGGACCATCTGACTTGTTCTCTGATAACATAAGATAGAAAAGAATTAATAAGAAGGCCATATGCTTAAAATTGTAGAAGGAAATGTTTGAAAGCAACACACAATGTAAGGAAATGCAATCTTTGAGATGCTTTAGTGAAATCTAAAATAACTTCTTTGTACAGTTAATGAGAATCTATTGAACTGCTTCAGGCATGGTGTGAAAATTATTATGTAAACAGCCACGTTTCAAGACTGAAACCAATTATATGATACATTATCAGCACTATAATATATTAATATTATATATTTATATAATATACAATTATCAGCACTATCTGATAAATCACTAAAGCATGCTAAGAACATGCATGGTTTCATTCAAGGCAATGGACCTATTCGTGCTTAAAGATGGTATGCACTTAAGTGCCTTACTGGCTCAGGAGCTAATAGTTGAGTGGTAGACAGTAACACAGTTATGGGCAGGTTCTTTAGAAAGTGTCTCTTATATCTGTCTTTTTCCTAAAACAAATAGTGTGGGTTACTGTCAAAGGTAGTTCATGTTCTTATATTTCCTTCTAACTAGCAATTTTTCAATGCTAGTTTTGTATTTCCTTTTACTCAAATGCATAGAGGAAAAAGGAACCTTACCTTCTGCATGATCTGTTTAACCTCTCTAAAAATAGGTGTTTCCATTAGGAAATGTAAATTCCTGGAAATGTGAATACTAGGAACAGACAAAGGAGATCACCTTTTTTTAAACATTATCTAGCATCCAGGTTTTTTTTTAAGTAGATGAGAAAATCAGTTCATTCTTTAACAATGATGTCTTTAAGCTTGCAGCCCAAATGATCTTCTCATTCTTGGCAAGTAACATTAAATTAAGAATGTATGATTTTCAAATGCTGCTAAGATTTAGTAAAAAGCATTTATGCAAGCCAAAGCTGTTGTTGTGTCTAGGGACTGTTGTTTATCTTTAGAGTGGAGCCATGTTAATAGTTTTAATATGCTAAAACATGAGGTCTTAGATGTGCAGAATAATCCAATTATGATCATCTGACTAAACAGCAGTGTCATACTATGATCCCAATTAGAACTATGTGCAAGAGAGATTCAAAGGTTGAAGCCTCAGGCTCTGAGTAAGTTGTGCACAAATTGGATACCACAGAAGTATTTTTTTATTCATACTTCTCATGGGAAGTATAGTTGTGTTTCTAAGTTTTAGCTCTGTTTTCTTGAATGTATTGAGAGGATTCTAGTAGGGGTGGTGCAGCTGGCATGCCTGGGGGATGACATGCCATCCAGAGGAACAGAGGCAAGGATTAAATGTAGCTTTGGTGAGCTACATGCTAAACTTGGCTACCCTTAGCATATGACAGTGCAAATTTACAGCTAGTGTAGCCCATGAGCCAGTTTGAATTCCTTTGAAATGCCAAAACAGCAAGAATAAATATCTTATTTTCTGAACCATAACTTCTTCCTCAGCAATCTTGCAGAACAATTAAGTATTATCATAGAATCATAGAATCAATAAAGTTGGAAAATACCTCAAAGATCATCAAGTCCAACTTGTCACCCGACACCTCATGACTACTAGACCATGGCACCAAGTGTTATGTCCAATCCCCTCTTGAACACCTCCAGGGATGGGGACTCCACCACCTCCCTGGGCAGCACATTCCAATGCCTAACAACTCTGTCTGTGAAGAACTTTCTCCTCACCTCAAGCCTAATCTTCCCCTGGTGCAGCTTGAGACTCTGTCCTTTTGTTCTGGTGCTGGTCACCGTCCCTGGAGGCGTTCAAGAGGGGACTGAATGTGGCACTTGGTGCCATGGTCTAGTCGTGAGGTTTGTGGTTACAGGTTGGACTCGATGATCTTTGAGGTCTCTTCCAACCTTGGTAATACTGTGATACTGTGTGATACTGTGGTTGCCTGGGAGAAGAGACCAACCCCCACCTAGCTACAACCTCCCTTCAGGTAGTTGTAGAGAGCAATAAGGTCTCCTCTGAGCCTCGTCCAGGCTGAACAATCCCAGCTCCCTCAGTCATCCTTTATACCTTGGACCATTGGGACTATGGAAAGGATGTATCATCTGAGTCTCCCTAAGTCAATGATTGCCTTATTGACCTCATACATTTTAAAAAAATTACCTGTTTGGGTTTGGAAATACTGATTTGTTAGTACTTGAAATGTGCAGTCATCTGTTCCATGCAGAATTCTCTTATAACTTTAATAAAAGATTATAATGAGTTCTTCATAAGAGACTCAGTATGGCTTTTATAAAGGAAAGTTCTCCCTGGGTGATCTTTCAGAGGATCAACACAGCATTGTTGCTGGAAATGTAGTCTGTGTAGTTAAAGCATTTAATGAAGTCCCTCACTGAAAGCTTTTGAGAAAATTAATCAGCCATAGAACAAAAAGGAAGGTCTTTGCATAGCTAAATGGTTGACTGAAGTATTGACTGAGGAGGATAAATTTAAAAAGTCCGTTTTGCAACAAATAGTTTTCATAGAATAGAATAGAATAGAATAGACGGGGTTGAAAAGACCTTTGAGATCAAGTCCAACCTATCATCCAACACTATCTAATCAACTAAACCATGGCACCAAGCACCCCATCCAGTCTCTTCCTATACACCTACAGTGATGGTGACTCCACCACCTCCCTGGGCAGCCCATTCCAATGGGCAATCTCTCTTTCTATGAAGAAATTCCTAACATCCAGCCTAAACCTCCCCTGGTGCAGCTTGAGACTGTGTCCTCTTGTTCTGGTGCTGGTTGCCCGGGAGAAGAGACCAACCCCCACCTGGCTACAACCTCCCTTCAGGTAGCTGTGGACAGCAATAAGGTCTGCCCTGAGCCTCCTCTTCTCCAGACTAAGCAACCCCAGCTCCCTCAGCCTCTCCTCATAGGGCTTGTGTTCCAAATCCCTCCCCAGCTTTGTTGCCCCTCTCTGGACACCTTCCAGCTAGTCAACATCCTTCCTAAACTGAGGGGCCCAGAACTGGACACAGGACTCAAGGTGTGGCCTAACCAATGCAGTGTACAGGGGCAGAATGACCTCCCTGCTCCTGCTGGCCACACTGTTCCTGATGCAGGCCAGGATGCCATTGGCCTTCTTGGCCACTTGGGCATACTGCAGGCTCATGTTCAGCCTACTATCAACCAGTACCTCCAGGTCCCTCTCAGCCTGGCCACTCTCCAGCCACTCTGACCCCAGCCTGTAGCACTGCATGGGGTTGTTGTGGCCAACGTGTAGAACCTGGCACTTAGATGTTCATTTGCAAATGTTCAGCAGCACTGTGCTGTGTTCTACTCTGTTCAACATGCTCATAAATATCCTGGAAGCAGAGGTGACCAGTGAGATGAAAAGTTGGTTGAAGATATTAGGTTATCCCAGATAGAAAGGAGAAGAGAAACTGTGAAGAACTTTCAAAACCAAGCTGAAATCTAGTCTAGCTAGATGTGAAGCGATACACATGGTGAAAACAACTCTGGAGTTACATGTAAAATGAACCAGCTGTTACCACTCAAGAGCAAGATGGTGAGGTTATGATCTTCAGTTTCATAAAACATTGATTCATTGCTTAATGACAGTCAAAAGAACAAATAAACTCTCAGGCATTTTCCGGATTTAAAACAGAGAACACCATTATGCTACACCATTATTCCACCATGTACATTTATAATTCAGCCATGGTTTGGATAATGTGCCACTTCTGATCCCTGGATCTCAGAAAAGAGTATACTGAAACTGGAAAATGTTCAGAGAAGGCAAAAAAAAAAGGGTGCTGAAGGTATGGAGTTCCCAGAGAAGGGCTGGATTAGCAGGCTGGTTATTTTTTAACTTGGAAAAGGGTAATTTGGAGAGCTGATAACAAACGCGCAAAGAGGGGATTGGACGTGGCACTTGGTTCCATGATTTAGTCATGGGGTCTGTGGTGACAGGTTGGACTTGATGATCTTTGAGGTCTCTTCCAACCTTGGTGGTTCTGTGTGAGTCCTTGCTTTCATGGGGACAGTTGATGCACATCAGCTGTTCACTGTCTCGTCTCATGCAAAAACTAAGGACCATCAAATAAAGCTGGCTAAGGCAACTTCAAAACAAATGTAATATGGTAGCTCTTTATGCAAGGGGTAGTTGACCCATGGATTTGCATACCAGGAGGCACTGTAGATGCTCAAATTTCTGTGTATTTTAGGGGAGAGTGACCAAACATTTAGAAGAGAAATCCACAGAAGATTACCAAATAGAAAAATGCGATTAAGCTATGGAAATTGGGTGACATGAATATACTTGCAGACTGAGGGTCTGTTGCAGGGATAGTCAAGTCTGGTTTTGCTTCTGCTCTTTGCTGAGCATCCACTTCTGGCTAATATTAGAAAAAATAAGATACTAGGCTAAGTGGACCATAGATGCATTTCTGGTCTCATATGAGCCATATTTCTTCTGCTCCAGCCTAGCTGCTGAGCACTCCTGATGGGAATACAGGAAGTAGAAATAACATGCTGGGTTTTTAAAACCAGTAAAGACCAAAGTCACCAAACTAGAGATTGCTGAGCATGTGGTGTTCTGTGTTCTTAGGCTATGGGGATATCCAATTAAGAACTTGGTGCCAACATTAAGAGAGCGCCGACATTAAGAGAGCTGACATTAAGGGACCCTGATTCCAAATCTGGCTGAATTGCAGTCAGATTCTGATATTTCATTGTATTTGTTCTCCTTGGTAACTGGGACATAAAATAACATGCAGGCAATATTAGAGAAATATGATTCCAGCTAAAATTATATTGAGTTCTGCACTTTAATTAGGGATTCATCTCTTCTCTTAGTGTTTATGACTATTAAGCTGCCATACACCTTTCAATACAGAGTGAGTTTTTAAATTTCAAAGCCTACTATGAGAAAAAAACCCCACAACAACCAAAGTTCAAACCCAAGCTGATGTTAATCATGATTTTCCAGGAAATGGCTGTTTCATAAAGTATTCTGGGGTTCCTTCAAGCAGAGTCGTTCTCACTGCATTTGCTGGTTCACTGAGGCTCCTGTAACACTCCAGAAGCTATAGCCCTTTATAATGTCTTTTTCTGAAGAGGCAACTGTGGCTAAGATTCAACAAAAATTTATGTGCTTCCTTAATGCATATATTTCTTAAAACCTCAAATTAAACATTTTAAGATCTAGAAGAATATTGCTGTCCAAGATGCTTTCAAATATTTCATCTGAAAATTTATGTATGAATGGACATTCCCAAGGCATATGCATTAGATTAACTTCCAGTCCACCACAGCTACAATGCATAACATTTTCTTTAATAAATTCCAGGGATGTCAAAACAGTGTATTTTACATTATCAACTTCAGCTTAATGCTATTACACCAATTAATCTTCTTGGTTTTGTTCAGCTTCATTCAATTTATGCAAGCTTGGGATTTTGAATATAACATTATATCAGCACAAAACTACTAATGAAGGGATAACTAGCTAAATTGCTATTTATTCACTACCTATCCAGTCAAAATTCTCTGTCTATCCATATCCCACCACACTCTCCATCATTAAGAAGCCTTCCTAGTTCACAGTTAAGTCTTTTACGTTAGTGCACAAGGATTATAGATTCACTAGATCAGGCTGCCCAGGGCCCTGTCACCTTGAGTATCTCCAGGGATGGGGCCCCAAACACCTCCCTGGGCAACCTGTTTCAGCATTCCATTGCCCTCATGGAAAGAACTTGTTCCTAACATCCAATCTAAATCTACTCTTCTCTAGTTCGAAGCCACTTCCCCTTGTCCTATCGGTCTTCACAGAGCCTCCCCTTCTCCAGGCTCAACAACCCCAGCTCCCGCAGCTTGCCTTTGTAGCAGAGGTGCTCCAACCCCTGATCATTTCTGTGGGCCTCCTCTGGACATACTCCATCAGAGTCCTTCCTGTATTGAGGGCTCCAGACCTGCACACAGTGCTCCGGGTGAGGTCTCACCAGACCAAAGTGGCAGAATCACCTTTCTTGATCTGTTGGCCACGAGTCTTTTGCTGCAGCCCAGGCTGCCATTGGCCTCTGGGCTGCAAGCACACACTGCCTGTTCATAGCCAGCTTCTGATCTATCAGCAACCGCAAGTCCTTTTCTGCATGGCTGCTTTCTATCACCTCATCCGCCAGTCTGTACTGGTAGTGAGGATTGTTCTGGCCCAGGTGCAGGACCCTGTATTCATTCTTGTAGAACCTCATGAGATTTACCTAGGCTCACCTTTTCACTTCAGAAGACTGCTGCTGAATGATGAGAATATTAAATGTTTATATATCTATATGTATATCTAGCCATCTAGTACAAGATTTATGATAAAATTTGCAATCATTTTACTACATTAAGGCTTTTACTTATTCTATTTGTTGGTCATAGTGTATATTAATGCTCAATAATAGTCTTCTGTAAGTGTTGCACATCAATTTAGTTCTTAATGTCAGATTAATGTGTGATGAAACAGTTTAGGAAGGATGTTGACTTGCTGGAACGTGTCCAGAGAAGGGCAACAAGGTTGGTGAGGGATTTGGGAGACAAGCCCTATGAAGAGAGGCTGAGGGAGCTGGGGCTGCTTAGCCTGGAGAAGAGGAGACTGAGGGGTGACCTTCTTGCTCTCTCCAACTACCTGAAGAGAGGTTGTAGCCAGGCAGAGGTTTGTCTCTTCTCCCAGGCAGCCAGCACCAGAACAAGACCACACAGTCTCAAGCTGCACCAGGGGAGGTTTAGACTGGATGTTAGGAGGAAGTTCTATACAGAGAGAGTGATTGCCCATTGGAATGGTCTGCCCATGGAGGTGGTAGAGTCACCATCATTGGAGGTGTTCAGGAGGAGACTTGATGGGGTGCTTGGTGCCATGATCTAGTTGTTTGGGTGGGTTGGATTGGTTGATAGGTTGGACGCGATGATCTTCGAGGTCTCTTCCAACTTTAAGGATACTGTCTCTTCCAACCTGGTTTACTGTATTGTATTGTATTATTGTATTAGTATCAGGTAGTAGACAATAACCTGTTGGTCTGTGCATCTAGTGAAAACAATCAAAATTTTTGTGTTGGAATAGGAGTATTTTTTAAGTTTTCAGTGAAGGAGGGAGAACTCTTAAGAATTCTGCTAGCAGCATCAGTCCATCCAAGACTGAAAGTGTAAAAATAGAATCATAGAATCACAGAATCAATAAGGTTGGAAGAGACCTCAAAGATCATCAAGTCCAACCTGTCACCCAAGACCTCATGACTACTAAACCATGGCACCAAGGGCCATGTCCAATCCCCTCTCAAACAGCTCCAGGGATGGTGACTCCATCACATCCCTGGGCAGCCCAATGGCTAACAACTCTGTGAAGAACTTTCTCTTCACCTCCAGCCTAAACTTTCCCTGGCGCAGCTTGAGACTGTATCCTCTTGTTCTATCGCTGGTTGCCTGGGAGAAGAGACCAACCCCCTCCTGGCCACAACCTCCCTTCAGGTAGTTGTAGACTGCAATAAGGTCTCCCCTGAGCCTCCTCTTCTCCAGGCTAAACAATCCCAGCTCCTTCAGCCTCTCCTCATAGGGCTTGTGCTCAATCTTCCTTTTTTCCCACCACAAGCCAAAGCTGCCACTTCTGCCATTGTTCTGAGTGGATATTATTTTGTTTCCTCACTAAATGTTGAAGGTAAGATTTTCTGAGCTTGAAATGGACACTATTTTGGACGCTTTCTTTGAGATCTTGAAACATCCTATAAGACAAAGTGGTGAAAACTTACTTGTGGCCTTACTTGGCTGATTCACAAAATTATTAGAAGAAGATGTCAGTCTGCTTTTTTCCATTTCACCTACATGGCTAAGCCTTCCGAGCTCCTCTAGTCAGAGATTTTATAAAAACCCATTGAAGGAACTACAGAAAAACTACAAAATCTTTTAACCCAGCAGGAACATGACTCCAAGTTAAAATACAGCTGCAGCTGCAAATTGCACTGAATGAAAATTTTATATCCCTTTTTTTAAGGGAAAAACTCCATTTTTGTTGAAATTCAATTTTACATTTAGTTTCTCCTTCCTCCTGAGCTGAAGCCTACAACCTCCCTCAATGGCCACTGGTTGTCTGGGTCTCACAGCACACCGCAGTGTGTCACTACATGCAAAAACCACAGGAAAGAGAGTTGGACTCTCTCGAATTGCCTATCAGTATAATTATGATGAGCTGTGGATCCAGGAATAAAAAATGACCCTGAAAAAGGAAATGGGATCTCACTATTTAAAACCTTATTTGTCAGAACCAGTGCAGCTCAACTGCAGTATTCATAGTATCACAGTATCAGTCAGGGTTGGAAGGGACCACAAGGATCATCTAGTTCCAACCCCCCTGCCATAGGCAGGGACACCCCACACTAGATCAGGCTGGCCAGAGCCTCATCCAGCCTGGTCTTAAACACTTCCAGGGATGGGGCCTCAACCACCTCCCTGGACAACCCATTCCAGGGCTTCACCACTCTCATGGTGAAGAACTTCCTCCTCACATCCAGACTTCCTCCTCACATCCACGTATTCAAATGAGGATCTTAATATTCATAAAGCCATGAAATTAAGAGTAAAAATCTATGCATTAATAACTGACAACCTCAAATAATAAATATCTGGTTAATTGGTGTACATACCAACTGCCTGCTGCTAGTTTTCCTTTTATCTGAAGGACAGAGTATGTCTAAAGTCAGCTCCACGACAGAAAATGCTTCATTGAACTTGATCCTATTTCCTGTGAAGCAAGAATGTTGTCATAGACCTAACTGTTGCCCAGATGCTTAGGTAGTCATTTGAGACAAAGCAAGGAAAATTAAACCCCAGTGTTACTACACAGAGAGAGTGATTGGTCATTGGAATGGGCTGCCTGGAGAGGTGGTGGAGTCACCATCATTGGGAGTGTTTAGGAGGAGACTTGATAGGGTGCTTGGTTTCATGGTTTAGTTGATTAAGTGGGTTGGATAATAGGTTGGACACCATGATCTCAAAGGTCTCTTCCAACCTCTCCTCTCCTCTCTCTCCTCTCCTCTCTCCTCTCCTCTCCTCCTCTCCTCTCCTCTCCTCTCCTCTCCTCTCCTCTCCTCTCCTCTCCTCTCCTCTCCTCTCCTCTCCTCTCCTCTCCCTCTCTCTCTCCTCTCCTCTCCTCTCCTCTCCTCTCCTCTCCTCTCCTCTCCTCTCCTCTCCTCTCTCCTCTCCTCTCCTCTCCTCTCCTCTCCTCTCCTCTCCTCTCCTCTCCTCTCCTCTCCTCTCCTCTCCTCTCTCTCCTCTCCTCTCTCCTCTCCTCTCCTCTCCTCTCCTCTCCTCTCCTCTCCTCTCCTCTCCTCTCCTCTCCTCTCCTCTCCTCCTCTCCTCTCCTCTCCTCTCCTCTCCTCTCCTCTCCTCTCCTCTCCTCTCCTCTCTCCTCTCCTCTCCTCTCCTCTCCTCTCCTCTCCTCTCCTCCTCTCCTCTCTCCTCTCCTCTCCTCTCCTCTCCTCTCTCTCCTCTCCTCTCCTCTCCTCCTCTCCTCTCCTCTCCTCCTCTCCTCTCCTCTCCTCTCCTCTCCTCTCCTCTCCTCTCCTCTCCCTCTCCTCTCCTCTCCCTCTCCCTCTCCTCTCCCTCTCCTCATGTTGCTGACAATTAGCACCAATGTTAATGACTATCAGTGACAGTGTTAATGAGACACAGGACAATGGATAAGAATGTTCACAAAATACTGTCATTTTTGGAGCATGCCATGCAATCAACTACATTGTTACTTTGTAGGAGTAAAAACCTTGTAAGTATTAATTCAATGCATTTAATCAAGCACAAGTGCTAGTACCTGAATTCAGTAATTAGCAGGCAGTAAGCCATATCAGGCAATTTCAACTAGCTGAAATGTGTTAGAGAATTAACTGACTTCAGTGGTCCCCGGACCAAGCCTGCATGTAAATGTACAAAACTGTCTTCATTGTTTGTAATCAGATGGTTTGGGTTGTTTTTTTTTTAAGACTATTTTTCAAGTTAATTATGGCCTATTTTAAACCTATGGGCAGTAAGTATTTTGGTTGATTTGCTTAGTTCAACTGTAATATAGTTAGCTTGTTCCTCCTACCCTTGGAATTAATGGCAAAATTCCCACTGATTCCAGCAGCAAACACAAGTCTACATCATAACTAACCACAATTCCATCTCCTCTTCCTCCTTCCCTTTCCAAATACCTTGTTTATTACAGAAAATTACTTTTTTAATGTTCTTTAACGAATAGACTAGAATAGAATAGAGTAGACTAGACTAGACTAGACTAGACTGGACTAGAATAGAATAGAATAAACCAGGTTGGAAGAGACCTTTGAGATCATTGCGTCCAACCTATCATCCAACATCACCTAATCAACTAAACCATGCAACCAAGCACCCTATCAAATCTCCTCCTAAACACCTCCAATGATGGAGACTCCACCATCTCCCTAGGCAGCCCATTCCAATGGGCAATCACTCTCTCTGTGTAGAATTTATGCTGAAAGACATTGAGGTCTTTCAATTTAAACTTTTTAAATGCCAAGTTAAAAAAGGGCTTACTTGAGGAGAGAAACAAAATACTGTGATTAATGGATTTCCTTTATGATCTGTGCTTATGCCAAACCTATGGATAGAAAGGAGATGTTTACATGGTATACCATATGTTGCAAACAATAACAGCATTTAGTAGCACCTGTATTAATGGAATTTTTCTGCTTAAATGTATCCTCTAGGTTTTGTGCAGTATTAGTTAAGGCTTATTATCATACAAACTAAATGAAAGAGCCTAGTAAAATAGACTGTTTTCAGATCCCATGTGAATTGCAACTTCAGGCTTCTCTGTTAAAATGTCTCTGCTAACCTGTTCCCAATTAGTGACATCTGGGACCAGATTTTCTTTCATTTGAAGCAGAAGCTTTAAGAAGTTTTGACTCTGGGGAAAAGAAGGGGAAAATGAAAAAAAAAAACAGAAGAAAGAAAAAGACATTTTAAAAAAAGGGGATGGGAAATGTAATAACAGAAATAACTTTAAATCTAGGTCCTATGTATGATTTTGCAAGCAGGGTCAGAATATTTTAATGCATTACGACTAATCAGAGTGCTTTATAGCACAATGCATTAAAGGTCTGATTGTACAGTGAAGAGTATTTTTCCAAGTCTGAGTTTCAAAACTTTGCCTAGGATTTCTTAAAACTAGAATATTCTTAAGTAGAATATCTTTGCATAAGCTTCCTACCCTACATATAGAAATACATAAATATGTAGGATTCTACACCTCCTCCCCCCCCCCCCCCCCCCATTGGAAATCCTCTTCTGTTACTTAACACAATTTTTTTTATATGAGTGGAGCCATTACACAGTTGAGAATCGTCACATTATGTATATATATACACTTCTACTGTGCTTTTTGGATTATGATACAACTTCTGTTTTTCTTCATGACTTTTTAGACTATGTGTATCTGTTCAATCTTTCACTGAAATTGTCTGGAGTGCAGGAGTCCTGAGGCAAGCACATCTTACTTGCTGAAATGTACAAATGATCTTTTAAAATAAGAATTCTTCATGTTGAGAGACACTGAACATGCTTTTCAGATGGAACTGGGGATGTGTTGAACCAAAAAACCCCCAAACAGGCCAGCCTAAAAATGCATTCATGTATGCATTAATAAAAGCAAATCAATAAAGACTTAGCATTTTGGTGGTGTTCCACAAGTAATGATGAGTGCTTTTCATATGTGTGCATATTTTAACTGGTGTCTAAAGCAAATATTAAGTATATTGTATAAGGAGGAGCCATGGAATGTAGGAAGATAGAAAAGAATTCTTCAGACTACCATCCAAAACCAAAAAGGGTCAAAAAGAGAAGGTGGTAAGTATTTTTTGTGTGTATCTTACAAAAAACCCATATCCTGTTCTTGTGATAACTACACAATTCATTATATAAATGTCATTATACATGCTATAGTGAAAGCCCCAATCCCACATTCCAAAGGAAGTGTCAGCCCACTGTCCTATGTAGAATGGAAGCCAGCTTTTCGTTTTACTTTTATTGGAGTCCTGTGCAGTAGAGAGAAGCACTGTGGAAATATCTGTAAGTAAAATACAACTTGCGTTGTATGGGAATGGCCGAAGCCAAAAGCAGTTGAAACTCAGTAAAATGTGAGCCAGCCAAAGGCACACTGGCTGAGCATTTTCTCATGTTCAAAAAAAGGGGAAAAAAAAAAAAAGTAAGTACAGATTTTGAATATTGCCATATGGAACAGACAGAGGTACAGGCAGAAATCATTATGTGTGCATGCTGGCTCTCAAGCAGCATGAAGGCTTTGCAGTCATAACGTATAGCTTGAAATTGCTGCAAGCTGCTGTATATGCTGCTCAACTCTGTTAATAAGAAAGAGATCATAAACCCCTTTTGCATGACTCTAAAGAGAACAAAGGAGATTTAAAGTGACTTTATTAATCAGTGTGCCACAAAAAACAAAGAGTAACTGTGTTCATAGATATGACAGAAGCTTTCTCTAGGACCGATATTAATTAAAAATATAATTAAAAAACAAAATTAGGAAGATGTATCTTGAGGTTTTCCTGACATCATATGTCAGGATTGTAGGGCCATATAGGACCTAACACTGTAGGAAAACATACAGAAAATGCAGTGAGCTTGAGCTGAATGCAGCATAAATGCTGGTAAGTAGTTTTTTGACCTTGCTATCCTGCTAGCATAGTAGTGAGGACCCTATACAGTCACATACACAATTAGCTCTTGTGTCCATCCTGGCAGTGCTCTTAAGAGTAGACTTGTCCTTCAAATAAGAAAGCTCTCTAGTTAATCTTCCATCTCAGTAGCCCTCAATCTCCTAAAAAGCTGTTAGCAGCTTTCATGGTTTGAAACTTTTTAACTGGTGTCTAAGGCAAATATTAAGTATATTGTATAAGGAGGAGTCATGGAATGTAGGAAGATAGAAGAGATGAAAAGAATTCTTCAGGCTACCATCCAACATTTCTATTGAAAGTACATATACAGAGTTACAGAGTTAGAGAATGCCAGGTTGGAAGGGACCCCAAGGATCATCTGGTCCAACCTTTCTAGGTGATAGTGTAGTTGAAATGAGCTGACCCAGCACCCTGTCAAGCTGAGTTTTAAAACTGTCCAGTGTAAGAGAATCCAATGCTCCCCTTGGGCGATGATTTCAATGTCCAGCTGTTCTCATGGTGAAAAATTTTCTTCTGGAGTCTTCCAGAAAAATTTCCCCGTCCCAAGAAGGGAGCTGTGGAGGAACAAGGATTATCTCAATGCCCTTGGCTTGCAGTGACATGCAGCTGATCTGGCAAGGCAGTAGTATACTCTCATTATTACTACAGGTTACTGTTTAAAGCAACAGTACCTAGGGTATCTGTCTTTACTAGTGAGATGCTGTCCTGAATGGACCAAAAAGCCTCAAAATTGCTTTGAACCAGACAATGAGGCAGCAGCTAGTAAATCTGGTTCTTTAGGCTTGCCTGGACATGTTTCAGAGCCAGAATGAGCCAGGTGGGTGTGCTTTTGGCCACATTTGGAAAGAAGGCTTTCTATAGGTTGCAATACCAGGGTTTTACCCCTAGATCTGTGTTGCTACTGGCCATTATTGCCTTGGGAAATCTGTAAGTAACCAGCCCAAAGAGCCAGAGCATTGTCTTGCCATTGTCCACACTCTGGAAGGAACCACAGGCTTCGCTTGGAAGCTGAACTGTGTTCCAGTTTACCCAGACAGGACAGCAAAGACCCCCTCGCTATTCTCAGCGTTGTAAAGCCCAGAGGACAGACGCGTCTTGCCGGGCCGAGAGGCGAAACCTCAGAGGAGCTGAGTCCCTGGGACAGTTTCATTTGACTGGAGCAAGGAGCGAGCGCTGCTGCAAAAGGATTACAGCCAAGAAACCTCCTCTCTAGAGAGCTTTCAGCTACAAACCCTTTGGGAGCAAATCCTGCCTCAGCAATAAGCTGCAGACACCAACAGAAAGTGAAACGGTGCTCCTGCAGCTCCCACGTGGTCGACGCCATTTTGGTCTGTCTAGCTCTTAACGTGTGCCACGAGGTATCAGGATCAGTGAGTAATGACAATCCTGATTTTGGCAAGCATCTCTTGAAGGTCTGTTGCCCTGGGGAATTCTGGAGTTCCCCCAACCCTGTTGAATCGCCGGCTTCATCGCCGAGGTTCCTTTTCTTTACAGTTTGAAGTGCTGTTTGTTGTCTCTGGATTTTTGTACATATTGTTTAAATTGTTACTCGTTCCTGCTGGTGAGGGATCTGTTCCACAACCGACACCTCGAACCTGTAAATAGGTTTTATTTAATATTTTTTGCGGGATTTTTGTGATTAATAAAATTATTAATATTTTTATTAATTGCTCCACTTATTGAACATTAATATATCCTTTTATAGACCACAACAGATGCTAACATGCCAGATACTCTACACTATACAGCTGATGTCTGTGCAATCAAATAAAGGAGTGATTCTCCCATGTACAACCGTGCCTGAAACAGCTTGCATTTAGCTAACACAGTGAACAACAGTCACAGTAACATGACAGTCTATTTGCCTGTAGTCTACTGAAAGGCAGAGTATCATAGTATCAGTCAGGGTTGGAAGGGACCACAAGGATCATCTAGTTCCAAGCCCCCTGCCATGGGCAGGGACACCCTACACTAGATCAGGCTGGCCAGAGCCTCATCCAGCCTGCTCTTAAACACCTTGCCGCCGGGGCAGACGGCCAGCCTGGATGGGCAATGAACTTTTAATAGAACTTAGGGAAAAAAAGAGGGTGTATCATCTTTGGAAGAAAGGGGAGGCAACCTACAGAATGTTTAGGGATGTTGCTAGGTTGTGTAGGAAGAAAATTAGGGAGGCAAAAGCCCATTTAGAACTTAGACTGGCCTCTGCTGTGAAGGACAACAAAAAGTCCTTCTATAAATACATCAATAGCAAGAAGAAGGGCAAGGACAACCTCCACTCCTTGGTTGACACAGAGGGGAACATTGTAACAAAGAATGAGGAAAAGGCAGAGGTACTTAACACCTTCTTTGCCTCAGTCTTCACTAGCAGGGCAGAACGTCTTCCAGACAGCTGGCCTGCAGAGCTGGCAGAAGGAGCCATAGAGCTGCATAGTTTCCCACTGCTCCAAGAGGAAGTTAGAGATCTACTGAGCCGCTTGGACCCCCACAAGGCCATGGGACCGGATGGGATCCATCCTAGGGTGCTGAGATTGCTGACAGATGAGCTGTCCAAGCCACTTTCCATCATTTTTCAGCAGTCCTGGCTCACTGGAGAGGTCCCAGAAGACTGGAAGCTGGCCAACGTGGTGCCCATCCACAAGAAGGGCCGGTTGGATGAGCCAGGGAATGATAGGCCTGTCAGCCTGACCTCAGTGCCAGGCAAGATTATGGAAAGGGTCATCTCGAGTGCGATCACACAGCACTTACAGGATGGCCAAGGGATCAGGCCCAGCCAGCATGGATTTAGGAAGGGCAGGTCCTGCCTGACCAACCTGATCTCCTTCTATGATCAGGTGACCCGCCTGGTGGATGTGGGGAGGCCTGTGGATGTGGTCTACCTGGACCTCAGCAAGGCCTTTGACACCGTCCCCCACAGCAAACTCCTGGCCAAGCTGGCAGCCCATGGCTTGGACAGGAGCACACTGTGTTGGGTTAGGAACTGGCTGGAGGGCCGAGCCCAGAGAGTAATGGTGAATGGTGCCACATCCAGCTGGCGGCCTGTCACTAGTGGTGTGCCCCAGGGATCAGTACTGGGCCCCATGCTCTTCAACATCTTTATTGATGATCTGGATGAGGGCATTGAGTCCATCATCAGTAAATTTGCAGATGACACCAAGCTGGGGGCAGCAGTTGATTTGCTGGAGGGTAGAGAGGCTTTGCAGAGGGACCTTTCAGGCTGGACAGATGGGCAGAGTCCAATGGCATGAGATTTAACACATCCAAGTGCCAGGTTCTGCGCATTGGCCACAACAACCCCAGGCAGTGCTACAGGCTGGGGTCAGAGTGGCTGGAGAGTGGCCAGGTAGAGAGGGACCTGGGGGTACTGGTTGATTGTAGGCTGAACATGAGCCTGCAGTGTGCCCAGGCAGCCAAGAAGGCCAACGGCATCCTGGCTTGCATCAGGAACAGTGTGGCCAGCAGGAGCAGGGAGGTCATTGTGCCCCTGTACACTGCACTGGTTAGGCCACACCTTGAGTCCTGTGTCCAGTTCTGGGCCCCTCAGTTTAGGAAGGATGTTGAGTTGCTGGAACGTGTCCAGAGAAGGGCAACAAAGCTGGGGAGGGGTTTGGAACACAAGCCCTATGAGGAAAGGCTGAGGGAGCTGGGGTTGCTTAGCCTGGAGAAGAGGAGACTGAGGGGTGAGCTTCTTGCTCTCTACAACTACCTGAAGGGAGGTTGTAGCCAGGCAGAGGTTGGCCTCTTCTCCCAGGCAGCCAGCACCAGAACAAGAGGACACAGTCTCAGGCTGCGCCAGGGCAGGTTTAGGCTGGATGTTAGGAAGAAGTTCTACACGGAGAGAGTGATTGGCCATTGGAATGGGCTACCCGTGGAGGTGGTGGAGTCACCTTCACTGGAGGTGTTCAGGAGAAGACTTGATGGGGTGCTTGGCTGTATGGTCTAGTTGTTGGGTGGGTTGGATTGTTTGATGGGTTGGACGCGATGATCTTGAAGGTCTCTTCCAACCTGGTGTATTGTATTGTATTGTATTGTAACCTCCAGGGACACTTCCAAGTCTTTACTATTGTGTGTCCCTCCTGAGAGACACAGTTTCCCAAGATGCAAACATACTCTTGTTCTCCAAGAAAGGAATTTCTGAATAAAATCTGCATGACAAGATAACTAGATCTTTATAAAGGACAACAATCATTGCTTCCTTCACAAAATAAACAAACTCAAAATATCAGAGAAACAGACTGTTTCACCTTTTCAAAATTGAAGGTCAGTTTGAGATACACAAAATCGGTGATGAAATTATTATTCCAGTCTTCTTCTCCAATAGTAAGTTGAATAGAAATCTAGCAGTGAAAACTTCAGGAAGTCCAGCATGGATTTTGTTGCTAGAAATGTTAACAGAAAACCAGGAGAGAATTTACAGACAGTTCTAGTAAGGCAGGCTTTGCTAAAATAGGAATTGGGTCACTGTAACAACAACTGAAGTCAAAAGGACCTGAAATTGTGTGAGCTGTCACAAATTATGGAAGGAGGAATGAGTAGCACGCGTGTGAAAAATATTCTTCTGACCCATGGTGGAGTCTGGCAAATGGTACCCTTTTAAATAGCACTTGAGAAACAGTCGTGAAAGACTACAGTTCCCAACATGTACTTTGGAAAATGAAAAGCGTGAGTCAGCTTTTCTGTTTAGGACACCTCATACAACCCAGTTCAGAAAATAATTTAAGGGCACATATAAGTTAAGGTGTATGAGTAATCCCACTAAAGTTAATAAGACTATTAAAAAAATGATGAGGTGTTCTGCTGTATTGAAATCAGACTACATACTGTCTCGTGGGAACAAGCACTCCAGTAGAAATACTACCATTTACTTCAGTGGCAGTCACTTGCAAAGTTAAAGTTATTTTTAGCTTTGCTGGTTCAGAGCAAACAATCTAATTTCTTTCACCTAGGGAGAGAACAGCAATCATAGAATGGTCCAGGCCAGAATGGACCTCCAGAGGTCATCTAGTCCAACCTCCCCACAGTCAGCAGGGACATCCCCAACTAAGGTTGCCCAGAGCCCTGTCGAACCTTACCTTGAATATCTCCAGGGAAGGGGCCTCAGCCACCTCCCTGGGCAACCCATTCCAGTGTTCCATCACCTTCATTGTGCAGAACTTATTCCTAACATCCAATCTAAATCTGCTCTTCTCTAGTTTGAAGCCATTGCCCCTCATCCTGCCACTGCAGGCCTTTGTAAACAGTCTCCATCCTTCTTGCAGGCCCTCTTCAGGTACTGGAAGGCTGCTATTAGCTCTCCTCGGAGCCTCCTCTTCTCCAGGATGAACAACCCCAGCTCCCTCAGCCTGTCCTCATAGCAGAAGTGCACCAACCCCCTTATCATTTTCATGGCCCTCCTCTGGACCCTCTCCATTGGGCCCATATCCTTCCTATATTGAGGGCTCCAGAGCTGTACACAGTACTCCAGGTGAGGTCTCACCACAGCAGAGTAAAGTGGCAGAATCATCTCTCTGGGTCTGCTGGCAACACATCTTTTGATGCAACCCAGGATGTGATTTGCCTTCCAGGCTGCAAGTGCACATTGCCTGCTCATGTCCAGCTTCTCATCCATCAGCACCCCCAAATCCTTTTCTGCTTTAAGATCTATTGCAAAACCTCCCAGAGTCAAAAGAAAAATGCATCTAGCATCTAGAAAGATTTAGAATAGAATAGAATAGAATAGAATAGAATAGAATAGAATAGAATAGAATAGAATAGAATAGAATAGAATAGAATAGAATAGAATTACCAAGGTTGGAAGAGACCTCGAAGATCATCGAGTCCAACCCGCAACCACAAACCTCACAACTAGACCATGGCACCAAGTGCCACATCCAGTCCCCTCCTGAACGCCTCCAGGGACGGCGACTCAACCACCTCCCTGGGCAGACCATTCCAATGACCAATGACTCTCTCTGTGAAGAACTTCCTCCTCACCTCCAGCCTAAACTTCCCCTGTTGCAGCTTGAGACTGTGTCCCCTTGTTCTGGTGCTGTTTGCTAGGGAGAAGAGGCCAACCCCCTCCTGGCTACAACCTCCCTTCAGGTAGTTGTAGAGAGCAATGAGGTCGCCCCTGAGCCTCCTCTTCTCCAGGCTAAACAGCCCCAGCTCCCTCAGCCTCTTCTCATAGGGTTTGTGCTCAAGGCCTCTCCCCAGCCTTGTTGCCCTTCTCTGGACACGTTCAAGTGTTTCGATGTCCTTAAACTGAGGGTCCCAGAACTGGACACAGGACTCAAGGTGTGGCCTAACCAATGCAGAGTCCAGGGGCACAATGACCTCCCTGCTCCTGCTGGCCACACTATTCCTAATGCAGGACAGGATGTCATTGGCCCTCTTGGCTGCCTGGGCACACTGCAGGCTCATGTTCAGCTTCCCATCAACCAGCACCCCCAGGTCCCTCTCTGCCTGGCCACTCTCCAGCCACTCTGACCCCAGCCTGTAGCGCTGCCTGGGGTTGTTGTGGCCAATGCGCAGAACCCGGCACTTGGATGTGTTCAATCTCATGCCCTTGGATTCTGCCCATCTGTCCAGCCTGTCGAGGTCCCTCTGCAAAGCCTCTCTACCCTCCAGCAGATCAACTGCTGCCCCCAGCTTGGTGTCATCTGCAAATTTACTGATGATGGACTCAATGCCCTCATCCAGATCATCAATAAAGATGTTGAAGAGCATGGGGCCCAGCACTGATCCTTGGGGCACACCACTAGTGACAGGCTGCCAGCTGGATGTGGCACCATTCACCACCACTCTCTGGGCTCAGCCCTCCAGCCAGTTCCCAACCCAGCGCAAAGTGTTGCTGTCCAAGCCATGGGCTGCCAGCTTGGCCAGGAGTTTGATGTGGGGCATGGTGTCAAAGGCCTTGCTGAGGTCCAGGTAGACCACATCCATAGGCCTCCCCACATCCACCAGATGGGTCACCTGATCATAGAAGGAGATCAGGTTGGTCAGGCAGGACCTGCCCCTCCTAAATCCATGCTGGCTGGGCCTGATCCCTTGGCCATCCTGTAAGTGCTGTGTGATCGCACTCGAGATGACCTGTTCCATAATCTTGCCTGGCACTGAGGTCAGGCTGACAGGCCTATAATTCCCTGGCTCATCCAACCGGCCCTTCTTGTGGATGGGCACCACGTTGGCCAGCTTCCAGTCTTCTGGGACCTCTCCAGTGAGCCAGGACTGCTGAAAAATGATGGAGAGCGGCTTGGCCAGCTCATCCGCCAGCTCCCTCAGCACCCTAGGATGGATCCCATCCGGTCCCATGGACTTGTGGGGGTCCAAGCAGCTGAGAAGATCTCTAACTATCCCATCCTGGAACAGAGGAAAAATATCCCTGGCTCCTTCTGCCAGCTCTGCAGGCCAGCTGTCTGGAAGCTGTTCTGTTCTGCTAGTAAAAATTGAGGCAAAGAAGGTGTTAAGTACCTCTGCCTTTTCCTCATCCTTTGTTACAATATTCCCCTCCATGCCCACCAAGGAGTGGAGGTTGTCCTTGCCCTTCCTCTTGCTATTAATATATTTATAGAAGGACTTTTTGTTGTCCTTCACAGCAGAGGCCAGTCTGAGCTCCAAATGTGCTTTTGCCTCCTTAATTTTGTTCCTACAAGACCTAGCAACATCCTTAAACATTCCATGGGTTGCCTCCCCTTTCTTCCAAAGATGATGCACCCTCTTTTTTTCCCTTAGTTCCTTTAGAAGCTCATTGCCCATCCAGGCTGGCTGTCTGCCCCGGCGGCTCATCTTCCGGCACACCGGCACAGCCTGTTCCTGCGCCTTCAAGAGTTCTTTCTTGAAGTAGGTCCAGCTCTCCTGGACCCCTTTATTTTTAAGGGCTGTTTCCCAAGGAACCTTCTGAGTTAGTTCCTTGAGTAGCCTGAAGTCTGCCCTCCGGAAGTCCAGAGTGGAGGTCTTCTTGTTCCCCCTCTTAGCTTGGCTGAATACCGAAACTCAATCATCTCGTGGTCACTGGTGCCTAAACACCCTCCGACCACCACATCACCCACCAGCCCTTCCCTGTTGGTGAAGAGGAGGTCAAGCAGAGCCTCACCCCTGGTAGGCTCGCGCAGCACCTGGGATAAGAGATTTATCAAAGGGAGACCACTAACACATACCAGCATTCAGTATGTTTAACAAAGCACTTTAGATATGGAAGATCCTCAGCGTATTGTTATAGACAACTCTCCATGGATAGATATTTATGGGGTTTGTGGCATTATGACATCGTTACTCCATTTTCTGTTACATGTTGGATGCAGAGTTTCTGGATATCTGGTGACAGCTCGGAACCTGTTTTTAATTCCTTCAGTATTGGCCAGGGAACTGGCAGAATTAAGTCACGCAGGATGCACTGCAGAAAGCAAACCAGTCATGACTGTAATATATATTCAGCAGGACTTGGACAAGCTGGAGAGTTGGGCAGAGAGAAATTTAAAAGTTCAACAAGGGCAAGTGTAGAGTCTTGTACCTGGGAAAGAGCAACCCCATCGACCTGCTGGAGAGCACTGAAGAAGCAAACGACCTGGGGGGGTCCTAGTGGATGGAAGGTTGACCATGAGCCAGCAATGTGCTTTTGTGGCCAAGAAGGTAAATGGTCTCCTGGGGTGTATTAGCAGGAATGTGGTCAGTAGGTCAAGGGAGGTTCTCCTCCCTCTCTGCTCTGGTGAGGCCACATCTGTAATGTTGTGCCCAGTTCTGGGTCCCACAGTTCAAGGACAGGGAACTGCGTGAAAGATTCCAGTGCAGAGCCACAAAAATGATTAAGGAAGTGGAACCTCTTCCTTATGAGGAGAGACTGAGGGACCTGGCGCTCTTTAGCTTGGAGAAGAGGAGAGTAAGGGGTAACCTCATTAATGTTCATAAATACATGAAGGGTGAGTGCCAAGAGAGTGGAGGCAGGTTCTGCTCAATGATGCCCAATGACAGGACAAGGGGCAACGGGTGGAAGTTGAGGCATAGGAAGTTCCATGGAAACATGAGGGAAATTTTTTCACTGTGGGGGTGACAGAACACTGGAACAGGCTGCCCAGGGGGGTTGTGGAGTCTCCCTCCCTGGAGATGAATATTCAAGACCAGCCTGGATGAGTTGCTGTATGAGCTGGTATAGGTCATAGAATCATAGAATCAATCATAGAATCAGTCAGGGTTGGAAGGGACCACAAGGATCATCTAGTTCCAACCCCCTGCCATGGGCAGGGACACCCTACACTAGATCACGCTGGCCAGAGCCTCGTCCAGCCTGGTCTTAAACACCTCCAGGGACGGGGCCTCAACCACCTCCCTGGACAACCCATTCCAGGGCTTCACCACTCTCATGGTGAAGAACTTCTTCCTCACATCCAGCCTGAATCTCCCCACCTCCAGCTTCATTCCGTTCCCCCTAATCCTATCACTACCTGAGATCCTGAGAAGTCCCTCCCCAGCCTTCTTGTAGGCCCCCTTCAGATACTGGAGGGCCACAATGAGGTCACCTCGAGCCTTCTCTTCTCCAGACTGAACAGCCCCAACTCCTTCAGTCTGTCCTCATAGGAGAGGTGCTCCAGCCCTCTGATCATCCTCGTGGCCCTTCTCTGGACACGCTCCAGCACGTCCACATCCCTCCTGTAATAAGGACTCCAGAACTGGAGGCAGTACTCCAGGTGGGGTCTCACCAGAGCTGAGTAGAGGGGGAGAAGCACCTCCCTTGACCTGCTGGTCACACTTCTCCTGATGCAGCCCAGGATCTGATTTGCTTTCCGGGCTGCAAGTGCACATTGAGAGCTCATGTTGAGCTTCTCGTCCACCAGCACCCCCAAGTCTCTCTCCTCAGGGCTGCTCTCCAGCCAGTCCCTGCCCAGCCTGGATTTGTGCCTGGGATTGCCTCGACCCAGATGCAGGACCCTGCACTTGGTCTTGTTGAAGCTCATGAGGTTGGCTTGTGCCCACCTCTCCAGCCTGTCCAGGTCCCTCTGGATGGCATCCCTTCCCTCCAGCGTGTCTGCTGCACCACACAGCTTGGTGTCATCAGCAAACTTGCTGAGGGGGCACTCGATGCCACTGTCCATGTCACCCACAAAGATGTTGAACAAGACAGGTCCCAGGACTGATCCCTGAGGGACTCTGCTTGTCACTGGCCTCCACTGGGACATGGACCCGTTGACCGCCACTCTTTGGGTGTGGCCATCAAGCCAATTCTTTATCCATCTAGTGGTCCATCCATCAAACCCATGTGTCGCCAGCTTGGAGACCAGGAGGTGGTGTGGGACAGTGTCGAAGGCTTTGCTCAAGTCCAGGTAAACGACATCAGTTGCTCGCCCCTCATCTATTAATGCTGTCACCTGCTCTGTGATCCTGCTGATGCTGTGATCCTGCTCTGGCAAGGGGGTTGGACTGAATGATTTTTTGAGGTCCCTTCCGGCCCCGGACATTCTGTGATTCTGTGATTTTGTGATACAGCTAAGTAGTAGAATATGCACTATAAGATCAAGTTATGATTGATACTAATGCCCTGTAGATTCCAGTAGATCACTGAAGTAGATTACTAGGTGTTTAATGGAGGGTGTGGAAGTGTTATCAGTGTGTCTCCATACTTTGTGCATGGATGTCCTTTAAGTGAGGGTTTTTTCCCTATTCTCATGTCACCTCTACATTTTGATGGGAAGAAGTAAGCTGAAACATACCAGTCATAGGAATGAATGGTCTGGTGTAAAAACATATTTAAATTATTCTTAATTCTGACAGCTTCAGGAGGTACAAAGTGTATTTACTGCAGATGGACAGGTTTTATGGTAGAAGTCCATCTGGATTATAACAACTTTCATCTCAGGTCTTTGGACTATGTCCTAATGCATCATTATTAAGCCATAAAAATGAGAAAAGACAGGGAAATGCATTAAACTGGCAATATTTAAAATAACCCTGACAAACCAGCAGTTAAAAATCATTGAAGGAGCAGCTTATGAATTTGCAGAAGCACCTAAGAAGATAAGGGTTGCTGTGATCCATTTCAGGGCACTGCAGATTCATGCAGCGTTGCATCCTTAGGAAGGATGTTGACTTGCTGGAATGTGTCCAGAGAAGGGCAACGAAGTTGGTGAGGGGTTTGGAACACAAGCCCTATGAGGAGAAGCTGAGGGAGCTGGGGTTGCTTAGCCTGGAGAGAAGGAGGCTCAGGGGTGACCTTGTTGCTCTCTACAACTACCTGAAGGGAGGTTGTAGACAGGCAGAGGTTGGTCTCTTCTCCCAGGCGGCCAGTACCAGAACAAGAGGACACAGTCTCAAGCTGTGCCAGGGGAGGTTTAGGCTGGATGTTAGGAAGAAGTTCTATACAGAGAGAGTGATTGCCCATTGGAATGGGCTGCCCGGGGAGGTGGTGGAGTCACCATCACTGGAGGTGTTCAGGAGGAGACTTGATGGGGTGCTTGGCGCCATGGTTTGGTTGTTTAGGTGGGTTGGACTGGTTGATGGGTTGGATGTGATGATCTTGAAGGTCTCTTCCAACCTGGTTTATTCTATTGTGTTCTATTCTATTGTATTGTAATAAATTTGGTTTGAGAGGCGACCAGAATTGGCAATCGGGACCGCCCCGCTTGGATCGTGAGCTTTCTGCTTGGGTTTCGCTTTCCTTTCGGGGCTTTGCGGGTCGGGAGAGCTTGGGGGTTAGCAGGCAGGTCCGGCGGGATCGTGCTCTTGCGAGCCCGCTTGGGAACGGGAGCGTGACGTCAGCCGCGGGAGGTTTCCGTCCCGCCCGGGCCGTGCGTGCCGCCAGTTTGGCTCGAGAGCCTTCTGCTGCCCGCAAAAAAGAAAAACAATAAATTTATTTTTTCACTTGAACATTTAACCCTGGTTGTCACTCGGACGAAGGGTAGAAAACCAGCATCTACCCAGACAGACTTGCTGCAGCAGCATGCAGGAGTCCAGGCTGCCAGCTGCAGTGAGTGCTTGAGCCTGGCACTTGGAATAGAGGGGGAAGGAGAGAACACCTGTGTCAGGTGTGAGCAGGTGAACTTTCTCCTCAGTCTGGTGGCTGAGCTGAAGGATGAAGTGGCTGAGCTGAAGGAGGAGGTTTCTAGGCTTAGGTCAATAAGGGATAGCAAAAGGAGTTAGATATGTGGGAGAAGGCTCTGCAGATCTCCCCTGCTGAGGGAAGGGTCCCTGGAAACAGGGAGGGATGGATACAGGTCCCTGCCAGGGGTGGCAAGGGAAATCCTTCCCAGCCCTCCCCTCCTCCTCTGCTGCCCTTGCATAATAAGTAGGAGGCCCTGCAGGCCAAGGGTAGTGGGGACGAGAGGGCTGAGGAGCAGCCACCTGGGCAGGAGCCTAAGGCCAAGCGGTCCCCACCAACTGTAATGACCAGCTCCACAAAGAAACGGAGAAGGGTTATAGTTGTTGGGGACTCTCTCCTGGGGGGACTGAGGGACCCATATGTCATCCTGACCCATCCCACAGGGAGGTCTGCTCCCTACCCAGGGTGCAGGTAAGGGACATCACAAGGAGACTCCCAAAGCTGATCCAGCCCACTGACTATTACCCTCTGCTGGTAATACAAGGTGGGAGTGATGAAATTGACAAGAAGGGCACCAGGGCAATTAAAAGAGAATTCAAGGCCCTTGGACAATTGATTGATGGGGCAGGAGCTCAAGTGGTGCTCTGCTCAGTTCCCTCAGTGGCAGGGGAGTACACTGAGAGGAACAGGAGAACCCACACCATCAACAATTGGCTCAGGGGATGGTACCAGCAGCAGAATTTTGGGTTCTTTGATCATGGGGCAACTTTTACTGCACCCAACCTGCTGGGACCTGATGGGGTGCAATTATCTAGAAAGGGCAAGAGAGTCCTAGCACTAGAGTTGGCAGGGCTCATTAAGAGGGCTTTAAACTAGGTCTGAAGGGGGTGGGTGAGGAAATCAGTCCCTCTGAAGAGGAAAGAGTGAGACATAAATTAGGGTTAATTGAGAAATTGAGAGCCCAGCTGAAGTGCATGTACACCAATGCACACAGCATGGGCAATAAGCAAGAGGAGCTGGAAGTCCTGCTCCACCAGGGTGACTATGATATAGTTGCCTTTCAGAAACATGGTGGGATGGCACACACGATTGGAGTGCTGCACTGGGGGGTTACAGGCTCTTCAGGAGAGACAGGCAAGGGAGAAGAGGTGGAGGGGTGGCTCTGTATATTAGGGAGTCACTCTCTGCCACAGAACTTGAGGTGGAAAATGAAGGGATTGAGAGCCTGTGGGTTAAAATCAGGGGGCAGCCTAACAAATCTGACATCCTGGTTGGAGTCTGTTATAGACCACCCAACCAGGATGAGGAGGCAGATGAAACATTATATAAGCAACTGGAGGCTGTCTCAAGATCATCAGATCTTGTCCTTGTGGGTGACTTTAACCTGCCAGATATCTGCTGGGAACTTAATTCAGCAGAGAGGAAGCAGTCCAGAAGATTCCTGGGGTGCATGGAGGACAGCTTCCTGATTCAGCTATCCCTACCAGGGGTCAGGCTCTCCATGACCTGCTGTTCTCTAGTAGAGAAGGGCTGGTGGGAGACGTGACCGTGGGAGGCTGCCTGGGGTGCAGTGACCATGAGATAGTGAAGTTTTCAATATGCAGGGAGATAGGGAGGAGCACCAACAGAACCTTCACCTTGGACTTCCGGAGGGTGAACTTCAGCTTGTTTAGGAAAATGATTTGCAAAGTTCCCTGGGTATCAGCCCTCAAGAACCGAGGGGTCCAGGAGGGTTGGAGCTATTTCAAACAGGAGCTCTTGAAGGCACAGGAACTGGCGGTTCCCATCTGCCGAAAGATGAGCCGACGGGGAAGGCTCTGGGCCTAGATGAGCAAGCAGCTCCTGGAGGAACTAAGGGAAAAAAAAGAGGCTGTATCACCTTTGGAAGGAGGGGAAGGCTTCTCGAGGTGTGTTTGAGGAAGTTGTTAGATTATGCAGGAAAAAAATTAGAGAGGCAAAGGCCCAGCTGGAACTGAAGCTGAACACCTCAGTGAAGGATAACAAAAAGCATTTTTACAAATATGTTAACACTAAAAAGAGGGCAAGAAGAACCTCCACTCCTTATTGGACCTGGAGGGGAGCACAGTGGCTGAAGATGAGGAAAAGGCTGAGGTCCTGAACACCTTCTTGGCCTCAATTTTTAACAGCAAGGCAGAGGAGGTCAGGACGAGTGGCCTCCTGAGCTGGGTGCTGGAATTGGGGAGCAGTGTAATGCCCTGGATATCCATGAGGAATTAGTTTGGGACCTGCTGAGCCACTTGGATGCTCACAAGTCCATGGGGCCAGATGGGATCCATCCCAGGGTGCTGAGGGAGCTGGCAGGTGAGCTGCCAAGCCGCTCTCCATCATTTTCCTCCAGCCCTGGCTCACCAGTGAGGTCCCAGATGACTGGAAACTGGCCAATGTGGTCCCCATCCACAAGAAGGGTTGGATGGAGGAACCCGGAAACTCCAGGCCGGTCAGCCTGACCTCAGTGCCAGGGAAAATGATGGAGCAGATTATCCTGGTGGCAATAACTGCACACCTGCAGGATGGCCAAGGGCTCAGGTCCAGCCAACATGGATTCAGGAAGGGCAGGTCCTGCCTGACCAACCTGATCTCCTTCTATGATCAGGTGACCCGCCTGGTGGATGTGGGGAGGCCTGTGGATGTGGTCTACCTGGACTTCAGCAAGGCCTTTGACACCATCCCCACAGCAAACTGCTGGCTAAGCTGTCAGCTCATGGCAACACTCTGTACTGGGTTAGGAAATGGCTGGAGGGCCGGGCCCAGAGAGTGGTGGTGAATGGTGTCACCTCCAGCTGGAGGCCAGTCACCAGTGGTGTCCAACAGGGATCAGTGCTGGGCCCCATCCTCTTCGATGTCTTCATTGACGGTCTGGATGAGGGGATTGAGACAGTCATCCGCAAATTTGCAGATGACACCAAGTTGGGAGCAGATGTTGGTCAGTTAGATGGTTGAAGGGCCCTGCAGAGGGACCTGGACCGACTGGACAGATGGGCGGAGTCCACAGAATGGCATTCAACAAGTCCAAGTGCCGGGTGCTGCACTTTGGCCACAGCAACCCCATGCAGAGCTACAGGCTGGGGTCGGAGTGGCTGGAGAGCTGCCAAACAGAGAGGGACCTGGGGGTGCTGATCGACAGCTGCCTGAACATGAGCCAGCAGTGTGCCCAGGTGGCCAAAAAGACCAATGGCATCCTGGCCTGCATTAGGAATAGTGTGGCCAGCAGGAGCAGGGAGGTCATTGTGCCCCTGTACTCTGCTTTGGTTAGGCAACACCTTGAGTCCTGTGTCCAGTTCTGGGCCCCTCAGTTTAAGAAGGACATTGAGACTCTTGGACATGTCCAGAGAAGGGCAACAAGGCTGGGGAGAGGCCTTGAGCACAAGCCCTACGAGGAGAGGCTGAGGGAGCTGGGGTTGTTTGGCCTGGAGAAGAGGAGGCTCAGGGGAGACCTTCTTGCTGTCTAGAACTACCTGAAGGGTGGTTGTAGCCAGGAGGGGGTTGGTCTCTTCTCCCTAGCAACCAGCACCAGAACAATGGGACACAGTCTCAAGCTGCACCAGGGGAAGTTTAGACTCGAGGTGAGGAGAAAGTTCTACACCAAGAGAGTTGTTAGCCATTGGAATGTGCTGCCCGGGGAGGTGGTGGAGTCACCATCCCTGGCAGTGTTCAAGAGGGGACTGGATGTGACACTTGGTGCCATGGTTTAATCATGAGGTCTGTGGTGACAGGTTGGACTTGATGATCTTTGAGGTCTTTTCCAACCTTGGTGATTCTGTGATTTCACCAATTTTTGCATATATTAGTGTATTTATAGTGAAATGTTGGACCTGAAGGCAAAACATTTCGTCAGTATTAATTGAGAATCATGAGTTTCCTTCTGAAACTGACAATGACTTTTAAAATGTCTATAAAAGCAAAACTGTCAGTGAAGCTATTGGAAGACTGAAGTCTGTGTAGGTACTTTCACTTATGAAAATGAAAATATTTGTTTTATTGCAGTGTAGAACTTTGGGGAGAATTTATGGTACTGGTTTTGTGTTAAAGACCTGGCAAACGTACAAAAATAACAATCTCAGTAATTATTCCAAGGTCAGTTCAACTTGTAAGCAGCCTGGGCTGGGGTCTTAACAGAGGCAGGTCAGTTTCTTAGGCGATCTGGATTTTCCTTGTAAAGAAGAGTTAACAGTAGTATTGGCCCCATTGAAGTCAGTAGTGATTTTGCCAGTGATTTCCATAGAGCCAAGATTTTACTCATCTTTAGGAGCTTTTAAATACAGTATATTGCATAAACTGAAGGGGAAAGTGAAACCTACAAATAAAGAAGCTTTTTTGTCTGCATTATATGTTGATTCTGCAAATGCTTTTCCTACTAGCTATGTGCTTTTTGATAGCTATGACACAATTTCTATTGCTTCCAAATACACAGGGAATACACCTATTTAATGGGAACCCTAATATATTGAAAGAATCTTGTTTTCTGACTTGCAGTGAAGCTATTGTTTACACACATATGGTATTCAGCCACAAATTTGGCTGTCTGTCCATTTCTAAGTTTAGAGAAAAGACTATGAGAGCTATTCTGAACACTAACATTATTCCAATGTAGACAAATATGTAGGATGCTGCTTTTAATCACAGGGAATAGAAGGAAAGCTAAAATTGGCCTAAATTACTTCATACCACATTGGTGGGAAGTCAGTAGCTCCAGCTTCTTAAGAGCTAACTCTTAATGCAGCTTGTTTGAGAGGTAGGGAGGAAGCTGCATCCCATAGTATGAAGGGAATGAAGAGAGACATGTTTAAACAGGGAACTGCTGGGCAAAGTCAAGTGGCAGAACAGAGGCTACAGATCATGGAAGGAGAGGCTGGCCACTTGGGAGGAGTATAAAATGGTTGTCAGAGGATGTAGGGAGGCAGCTAGGAAAGCTAAGGCCTCCTCGGAATCGGACCTTGCAGGAGAGGTCAAGGACAACAGAAAGGGCTTCTCCAAACACATAGAAGACAAAACTAACTCTAGAGGCTATGCAGGCCCACAGCTGAATGAGGTGGGTGCCCTGCTGACAGAGGATGCAAAGAAGGCAGAGCTACTGCATGCTGCCTTTTTATCTGCCCTATACTGCTGGAGACTGTCCCCATGAGCCCCAGACCTGTGAGGCCCCACAGCAAGTCAGGATAAAGGAGGAGTTTGCCTGGGTTGATGAGGACTGGGTTAGGGATGCGTTAAGCAGTCTGGACATCCGTAAATCCATGGGTCCTGATGGGATCTGCACACAAGTGCTGAGGGAGCTAGCAGCAGTCATTCCTAGGCCACTCTCCATCATCTTTAGTAAGTTGTGGGGAACAGAAGAGGTGCCTGAGGACTGGCAGAAAGCAAATATCACTCCAGTCTTCAAAAAGAGCAAGAAGCAAGACCCTGGTAACTACAGACTGGTCAGCCTCACCTCCATCCCTGAGAGGTGATGGAATAACTTATCCTCAGCCCTGTGTCCTGGCATATCAAGGCAAAGAAGGTCATTGGGAGCAGTCAACGTGGTTTTACCAAGGGCAAGGCATGTTCAGCCAACCTGACAGCCTTTTATGAGGACATAAGCAGGTGGAGAGATGATGGTAGAGCAGTGGATGTGGTTTCTCCTGATCCCAGGAAAGCATTTGACACTGTTTTCCACAGCATCCCCTCAGCTAAACTGAGGGAGTGTGGGCTGGATGAAGTGAGGTGGATTGTGAACTGGTCGAAGAAAAGAAGTCAAAGAGCTGTGGTCATTGGGACAGAGTCTTGTTGGAGGCCTGTATCTAGTGGAGTCCCTCAGGGGTTGGTACTGGAACCAGTACTATTCAATATACTCACCAACCTGGCTGAGGGAACAGAGTGCACTGTCAACAGGTTTGCTGATGACACAGTATTGTGAGGAGCAGCTGACATACCTGGAGGCTGTGCTGCCATTCAGAGAGACCTGATGGAGAGTTGGGCAGGGAGAAATTAAATGAAATACAAGAAGGGCAAGTGTGGAGTCTTGCATCTGGAACAGAACAACCCCAGGGACCAGTATAGTTTCGGGACTGATTGCTGGAGAGCAGCACAGGGGAAAGGGACCTGGGGGTCCTAGTGGACAGAAGGATGACCATGAGCCAGCAATGTGCCCTTGTGGCCAAGATGGCCGATGGCATTCTGTGGTGTATTAAAAGAGTCTGACTAGTAGGTCAAGAGAGGTTCTCCCTCTGCTCTGCCCTGGTGAGGCCACATCTGGAATATTGTGTCCAGTTCTGGGCCCCTCAGTTCATGAAGGACTGGGAACTGCTTGAAAGAGTCCAGCACAGAGCCACCAAATTGATTAAGGGAGTGGAATATCTTCCTTCTGAGGAAAGGTTGAGGGAGCTGGGTGTCTTTAGCTTGGAGGAGACTGAGAGGTGACCCCATACATGTGTGAAGGGCAAGTGTCAGGAGGACAGGGCCAGGCTCTTCTCGGTGATGTCCAAGGATAGGACAACAGGCAATGGGTGCAAGCTGGAGCAGAGGAGGTTGCACATGAACATAAGAAAAAACTTTTCCACTGTGAGGGTGACAGAGCCCTGGAACAGGCTGCCCAGAGAGGTTGTGGAGTCTCCTTCTCTGAGGACATTCAAAACCACCTGGATGCATTCCTGTGTGACTTACTCTAGGTGATCCTGCTCTGGCAGGTGGGCTGGACTAGATGATCTTTGAAGGTTCCTTCCAACCTCTAACTTTCTGTCATTTAATTATATGATGCTCAAAACACTTCATAAATCAGATTTGCACAAAGTAAAATACCTTGCCAAAAGACATCTCACATGCCAGAGAGATGAAAAGACAATCTCTGGTAAAGTCTGCTCAAACTTCTTGTTTAGGAAGCCATATTTCTCCCAGGTAATTAATTCCTAAATAGTTAGAGGTCATGAGGTGTTACTTTTGAGAGGTGATAAAGCATGTTTTTTCTGCCTTCTTTTGGTGTAAATTGCTGCTGTGTGTCTGTATGTCACATACATTTTACAGATTGCACTGTGGCCTGGTCTTCCCTCTCATAGGAATATCTCACTGACCCACTACCAAACTCTATGACTAGGTCTAAGAACAGTTGCAAGATCACAACTGAAAGAAAGGAGTGAGAAGAATGGGCTTTCTGTGATAAAGTGAGTAGTACAGGGCTGGCTGGTTTGAGCTATTTATAGGTGAAACCCGAATTCTATCACAGTATCACAGTATCACAGTATCACAAAGGTTGGAAGAGACCTTGAAGATCATCGAGTCCAACCTGTCACCACAGACCCCATGACTAGACCATGGCACCATGTGCCACGTCCAATCCCCTCGTGAACACCTCCAGGGACGGTGACTCCACCACCTCCCTGGGCAGTCCATTCCAATGGCTAACAATGCTGTGAAGAACTTTCTCCTCACCTCGAGTCTAAACTTCCCCTGGTGCAGCTTGAGACTGTGTCCCATTGTTCTGGTGCTTGTTGCTAGAGAGAAGAGGCCAAACCCTTCCTGGCTACAACCACCCTTCAGGTAGTTGTAGAGAGCAATGAGGTCGCCCCTGAGCCTCCTCTTCTCCAGGCTAAACAACCCCAGCTCCCTCAGCCTCTCCTCATAGGGCTTGTGCTCAAGGCCTCTCCCCAGCCTTGTTGCCCTTCTCTGGACATGTTCAAGTGTCTCGATGTCCTTCTTAAACTGAGGGGCCCAGAACTGGACACAGGACTCAAGGGTGTGGCCTAACCAAAGCAGAGTACAGGGGCACAATGACCTCCCTGCTCCTGCTGGCCACACCATTCCTAATGCAGGCCAGGATGCCGTTGGTCTTTTGGCCACCTGGGCACACTGCTGGCTCATGTTCAGGCAGCTGTCGATCAGCACCCCCAGGTCCCTCTCTGTTTGGCAGCTCTCAGCCACTCCGACCCCAGCCTGTAGCTCTGCATGGGGTTGTTGTGGCCAAAGTGCAGCACCCGGCACTTGGACTTGTTGACTGTCATCCCATTGGACTCCACCCATCTGTCCAGTCAGTCCAGGTCCCTCTGCAGGGCCCTTCCACCATCTAACTGACCAACATCTGCTCCCAACTTGGTGTCATCTGCAAATTTACAGATGACTGACTCTATCCCATCATCCAGATCATCAATGAAGATGTTAAAGAGGATGGGGCCCCGCGCTGATCCCTGGGGACACCACTGGCCTCCAGCTGGAGGTGGCACCATTCACCACCACTCTCTGGGCTCAGCCCTCCAGCCAGTTCCTAACCCAACGCAGTGTGCTCCTGTCCAAGCCATGGGCTGACAGCTTGGCCAGGAGTTTGCTGTGGGGGACAGTGTCAAAGGCCTTGCAGAGGTCCAGGTAGACTACATCCACAGGCCTCCCCACATCCACCAGATGGGTCACCTGATCATAGAAGGAGATCAGGTTGGTCAGGCAGGACCTGCCCTTCCTAAATCCATGCTGGCTGGGCCTGATCCTTTGGCCATCCTGTAAGTGCTGTGTGATCGCACTCAAGATGACCTGTTCCATAATCTTGCCTGGCACTGAGGTCAGGCTGACAGGCCTATTATTCCCTGGCTCTTCCAACTGGCCCTTCTTGTGGATGGGCACCACGTTGGCCAGCTTCCAGTCTTCTGGGATCTCTCCAGTGAAACTGTTGAAAAATGATGGAGAGTGGCTTGGCCAGCTCATCTGCCAGCTCCCTCAGCACCCTAGGATGGATCCCATCCGGTCCCATGCCACATGTCAGCCAGTTTCTGTAGAATCTTGCCAGAAAATATGGTAAGTTTATAATATTTGTCTTCTGGATGCTTTTCTACACTACAATAACTTCTGAAATAATTAGTAATAAGGTGCCCTCCTATAGCCACTGCTCTGACTTGTGTAGGCATTTTGTAAATACTAGCCCCACTCCCTGTGTATAACATTATCACAGAATCATAGAACCACAGAATCACCTTGGGTGAAGAAGACCTTTAAGCTCATTGAGTCCAACCATAGCTACCGAGTCTGCTGATAAACCTTGCCCCTTAGCACCACATCTCTCTTTTAAATACCTCCAGGGATGGGGATTCAACCACCTCCCTGGGGAACCTGTTTGAGAACCCTTTCAGTTAACTTGTGGTTGAGAACCCTTTTAGTTAACTTGTGATTTGTAGAATCAGGTTACCAAGGATGACTGTGGGTTCCTAGGACAAAGATATTAGAGCCCAAGGCTGTAAAGTCTAAAATACATGGCATAGCAGTAAATAAAATTTTGGGAAGAAGAAGAAACAGGCTGTCTGTGAGGCTGAGGGAAAAGGAGGAAACCCTATATACACAAAATTGTGGTAGAGCTTTATTCAATGTTTGTACTCTTTCTGCTGACTGCTTACATTACACTGAGTTTAAATAAGAATGTATGCTGGCAAGATAGAAGTTTGCTGTCAGACTGGGACTGCCTGCAGATGGGTAGGATGGCTTCTTTATTAGACTTACACAAAAAGATTTTCAAACAATACCTCAAACTCATAAAACAGTAATGAAACTGCACTGAAGGAAGCAGATTTTGAGCGATCATAAGGAAACACAGAAAGCTGTGTGATCCTGCTTTTAAGCTATTGTAGATTAATATTAGGTGGATAACTTAAATTCAAGCTATTTAAGCAACAGACTCTGGAGTTTTATTTGTGCAAACCTGAGATGTCTTACATTCACTTGTTTATTTTCTGTTTCCAAAAGATCGTTTGGTCACATACTTGGATATTATTTTTGCCTGACAGGGATGAAGGTCAAATTTATCAGGCATGTCAGGAAGAGAAATGGCCTTTTGCCAGAATAGCCATTTACTTTATTGATGGCTTTCCCCCCACCCTTTATATTGAGATATTATTTTTGTTTGAACAATGAAAATAACCATTGGTACAGATGCTGATTGACAAAGTTCAGAGTCACCCTCCAAGAGGCTGAAGCTAAAATAATGACTGATCCTTCCCTGCTGTTCTCAGATTTGTGGTGGCCCCAAGCAAAGTTTAAGGCAGATGCCACTATCTCCTCCAACCCATGTGTACATGACTCACACTGCTTTACAGCTTAACCAAATGGAGTCCAGCCTTCCTAGGCCTCAGGTCTTGGAAAATACTTTGCCTGTTCACACGTAAGACTCGCTCTGCCTGCAGTGACATGAATCAGTCTAGATGGGGAAAGGAAATTTATGGGAAGAGGGAGATCTGAGGGAGTGGGAGGATGCATCTTTAGAAGGAGAGATAGGAAGTGCCCCATGAATGTCAGATTGAGTTTTTCCTGAATTCTACAAGTATTTCCACAAGGGAAATAGCATGGATCATCAAAGCATTCTTTTATGCCCCAATAAACTCCTTGGTTTAGAAGCAGACCCTATACATATAAACAGAAAAGCAGTGTGTGTTTTGAGTGTCCAAGATAGCTATATATTTTTTTCTTAATCAGACAGGAAAGAAAAGAGAATGTAGGCAATACTTATAAGATGGGTACAAACTCCAAACTGTGTAAACACTCAAGCTGCATAGAAGCAATGTTATTGAAAAGGACTAGTGAGTTATGAGCCTAGTCTGGAACATTTAAATGATCTATACAAAGAGGAAAAAAAATTGTTGAGAGATTGATCTAGCAGTGAAAAGAGAAGAAAAGATCTATTAAAGTAAAGACCTATTAAAGTAAGCCAAGCCTCTATCAAGTCTTTAGGTAGTTGAAACATAGAGCGCGAGTAGATAGCCTGGTTTGTATACAAGCATCCCTTTTGCTACCCACGTGGTAGAAACAGCTTGGGCTACTGGCATCCATGTAATTATATATATGAATACATTTCCCAGGTAATATTACTTACTTGTAATATTATTTACAGAAAGGGAAGTCCAAATGTAGGGTAATTATAAATTTCACCTAGCATTGTAATTATTCTGGAAGAAGTCTTGAGCCACCTTCTCTGCCTGACTTTAGCTCAAGATGCCATCATAAACCAGATGGCATAAAGGTGGTGGCGAGGTCAACCTTCCTGACTGGACTTGGAGATACAGCTTCATACACACCAGGGAAGGGATGAGGCTCTCAGTCCTCCCACCCTCCTTTGCTTATTTTGGGCCTGGGATTTGAGAATGAAGATGAGCCTGCCATGGCAGGGGGACAAACTGATTTATCTAAAGACGGGTTTTATTCCAAGCTAATACCTAATGAGAATTATGGTAGATGCTTATGAAGTGTCTCTAAGTGGCACAAAATAAGCAACAAATGGTTCTGTGTAATGCCATTAATGGTTTAAAAAACTAACCAAGGTGCATCCATCTCTGCTAACACTGTCTTTATTTTTTTTTTTGTAAACAATTTCATTTTTGTAAAAGGTATGTTCTAGATTGGTTGGAAAACCTGCCAAAAGGCAGGAAGGACAGGAAAGTAAGTTAGAATGGTGTCTATAAAACTTGAAAATCCCTTTCCAATATTAAGGTGCTAACCCCCCCAGATTTCCAAAACTTGCAATATTAAAGTGATAGTACAGGATGGCACAGCTGTTGCCACGTGTCTTTCAGACAGAGGTCTTCCCTATTGTTCTAATTCAGAAAAGATTCAGGTAGTCTTTTCTCCAGGAAAGAAGACAGATGTCAATTGTGCTATGCACATATTAAAGTTTGGAGCTAGGCTGATTGTGTAATTTGTACTCACTCCAATAGCCAGGGATCTGCCTACCGTACAGTTTGGGATCTTACTTTTATGGTGAGAGATGGTAAGATCCACAAAGGCTTGTCATAATCCTTATGGATCTGTAGCAGTGATGTATTCTTCCTGTTAAGAAGGAAAAGATGCCTTTTAATGCATTTTAATGTGGCACTTTTCATAGCAAGAGACAACATGTAGCTTCATCTTTTTGCCATTGGGCAGAAGGAGTTTCCCTTTAGTAATCGCAGTTAGATTTCTCTTCTAGGCTAATCTGCTTTTTTCCTTTCAATCTTCTTTTTGAAAAGAGAGAAGATACAACAATTTCTTTTCCCTCTCTTTTGCTCAGCTCTGGGACAGATGGGTGGAGGAGAAAAAAAAACCAACAAAAACCAAAATTTGGGAGCTGCAGTAAAACAGAGGAGCTGGGAGGCTCAGCAGCTGGGACTATGGGGCAGCTTTGTTTGTCAGGCAGAGGTTGATGTCCTTACATAGGTTTATTCAGGCCATCTCAAAAATTCCTGTTCCCATGAAACTGAGTAGCTGAATGACAACTGTGAACCTGCTGCCATAGATGGTAATGGATTTCTTAAAGAGACTCTAAATTCTTTGTCAGTCTACTTGCGTGTATCTATGCTCAACAAGACCCTTGGAAATTACTTGCACAATGATTTGTTATGCTGTCATTGCTCATTAATCTGAGCTTCTGCAAATGATTTTTCCTCTTCTGAAGTAAAAATAAAATCCTCATTAAAGAATGTGTTTGTTTTAAAAGCTACACAAAGGATTACAGAGCCTTTGCAAACAGATGTAAGAAACAATGTGGTTATGCAAAATGTTCCCTCTCCTGAGCCTTTGCTTTCCACTGACTTCCAGGAGCTCTGAATTGAGTTTGAAGTGCATGGCTTAGCTCACTACAAAGCTTGGGGTCAGTAATTAGAATCACATGTACTCGAGGCCACTGAATCTGATTGTAGGTGAAAGTGCCAATTTATACTGGAAATGTGCATCAATATTATGCAAAACCAAGGAAAAAACTATGATCAGACCTGCAGATGACCATAGCCATGATGGCTGCTAGAAATATTTCTTAAACTGTGACTTGAATTTGCCTCATTTCTGGTAAACATCTTGTGGTGGCACACTGAACAGCAACAAGGAATTCTCACTCTGGAGTAAGAATGTCCACACATGGTGTTAATCAGGGTAACTCCATGTGTGGACAGGCTATTATATGTGACTTCACACTGTTTTAGTTAAACCAGTGAACTTCTTTCTACCCACATTTAATCAATTAGGAGAGGGTTTAAAGTAAAGTGCTTAAGCCAATATTGAACTGAATCCAGGATTTCTGCCGAGGGGGGTTCAGTTAAGCTGGCACAAACTTTAAACAATGTGTGATCTTTGTTAGTTGCCTCCTGCAGCTGTCTGATAGGTGACAAACAGTAGCTTAGAGGCTGTGAAGAAACACTGCTAAGGTCTCACTGTAACTTGTGTAAGATCCTTGTAAACTGAGTTAGGGTATTTAAAGGAGAGAGAGAAATAGATATGCATGTGTAGCAAAAGAAAGCATAAAACACCCCCAAATGAAGTCAGCCATCCATCATGCTTCCCCTTTTGCAGCTGCTTCTTCCCAGTGAAATAGGAGAAAACAAAACCAATCACAACCAAACAAACAAACAGAACAAAAATGAAAGAGCAGTTGGAAAAAGATGACCTGGGCACTAAGAGTGTGGGTGGGGGTCAGTTCTTTGAAGTTTCTTCATGTAGTAGAGTTGGGGGCACAACGAGAAGGTTGGTGGAGCCGGGTTTAAACAGAACAAAAGGAAATGGCCCTTCACACAGCTCCTGGTAGATCCATGAAATCTGTTGCCAAAGGATATTTTGGACGATAAAGGTTTACAAGAACGCATGGGGAGAGGGAATAAAAACCTGGAATAGAAATTCATTGGGGGCTACTAACGGCACAGAAACCACATTCCACAGAGAAAACAACGCTCTAAACTCGAAGTAGCTGGAAGCTGGGAGAGCAGCTGGGAGAATTATCACGTTGTGTTTTCCTTATTCATATGCTTCCTTTGGTGACCACATATGATCATTGCTGAAGACAGGATATTGGGAGAGTTGGACCCTTGGCCACATGGGCATTCTTGTTGGTGTGTCAGAAAGGAGTGAGTAACCTGGTGCAAAACAACACTTTCAACTCTTACCGTCTTAAAAACTATTCCAGTTGGACATTTTGAGGAGGGGTATTAAAAAGTTGCATTTATTGAGTAGCTACAAGAGGGACGGTCCAACTGGAGCCCATGTGCCACAACTACTACTTAAACATGAACTGACTTCCAACTGTTTGTCTGAATAAAATCGAGGACAAAGTATAAAGGGGTGATGAACTCTCCGTTTGTTTCCAGGCGCATTTGCCTGCAACTATTATCCCCCACATTATCATGACGATCTTGGCAACAGCATAGCCAACGGAGTGCTTTCAACTCCAGCTCCTCCTTTGACCACTAACAGTGTTTGTGTTCCTGTTTAAATAAGATAAGGAGGTTAGGGAAGGGGAAAAAAAAGGAGAAAGAAGGGAGGGGAGGAAAAGAGCAGAGCTGACTGCTTCATTTGGGTTGAAATTCTCCTCTTGACTTGTTGAGGGGAAGGAAACACGGGATGTTGGAGGGCTATTTTGGCAGTTAATTTAAACAGAAAGATTCTAGAATACCTTTTCTTTTTATAGGATTATTTTCATTATTATTGCTAAAAGTTTTGTTGGACTAAAATTTACGGAAAGACCGGAAACGGGGGTTGAAAAATCTCCTCTCCAGAGTTAAAACTTTACTTTTCTGCTAGGTGGCTGTCCTTTTTTTTGTGTCCTTTCCCCCCCCCCCCGCCCCCGTTTTGTTGTTGTGTGTGTGGGTTTTTTTTGTTGGTGGGTGGTTGTTTTTGTTTTTCTTTGCTTTTGTTTGTGGTTTTCTTCTGCTTGGCACAGAGAGAAGCCGCTGCATTTTCTCCTTCACAGAATCAGTCACGCCGGCCCTAGGTTCACGCTGAGTATCTGTAAAATTTTCCGAGCGAAAGGGAGTCACTTTTACAGCGTGTGTGGGGGTGGCAAGCAGAGAGGTAGAGGGGTCCCAGAAGCAACAGGGTTTCTGCTTGAGAGCTGCAGAGGGGTCTCTGTGCAGCTCAGCATTCGTCGGCTGTGTAATTACCCGGGTAGGCAGTGAATTAAATCTTTGTAAAGCTGAGTGAGGAGGCTCCTGCAAGCTCTTTTGCAACCAGTCTCAGGCGGCTGGGATAACATCAGAAACAGCAGCAACAGCAAGCCAAAAAAAAAAGGGGGAGCCCACCGGACGCAGCAGGAGAGCCAAGCCCCCGCTCGGTACGAGTGCTCCTGCCGGCGGGGAGCAGCGGGCGGTCGATGGAAAACCTCGGCGGGGCCCGGCCGTTGCGGCTTCTCTTGTTCCTGGCGCTGGTGCCTTCCCTCCGGGGCCAAGGTAAGTCCGGGGAGCGGCGCGCCGAACCGAGCAGCCAGCGGCCGCCGAGCTGCGCTGCGCTCTTTCCCCGCAGCCCCGGAGCCACCGTGCCCAGCTCTGTCCCCAGGGCAGGCAGCGCCGCGGTCCGCGCGTACTGCTGGGCTGGGGGTCGCTGGCGCAGCTCCACCTAACTGGGACGCTGCAGGCGGCGGGGGACCTCGCCGGCCTCTTTCATCCCCGGGCGGGTTGCCCTGGCGGTACTCGCTGCCTTACCCGGAGCGGGAGCGCGAGGAGCGGTATCCCGCGGCTGCGAGAGCAGGCCCACGGGGGATGGGACGGCTGGACTTCCCCCTTGACCGTGCCCCTGGGCGTCCCGGCACGCTTTAAAGCACCTCTGCTGTCACCGAAACCGGGAATCAAACTCCTTAGCACCGGGGTTCGCATTAAAGAGCAGGCGCTACTGTGGGGTGCTAGGGGCACTCCCACAAACCTTGCACACCATTTGAAATCCGCGGTAGACAGGCAGAGGGGTGGCTGGGCTTCCCCCTGTGTGTAGATCCCCTACCCGCACCCCTGGGCGTCCTGGGCAGACTTTAAAGCGCCACTGCCACGTTCAAGTGAGCAGAAAGGCGTGGCGTGCACCGGCTCTGCGGCTCCCACCGCCGGCTCCCCAATGCGGGACAGCCGCCACCCGAGCGGGTTATCGCTGCCTTGGAGGGTCTGTGTGAGGCTCCGCAGGGACGGGCTCTACCACGGGGAGCCGGTGAGTCGGTCGGTGGTAGAGCCGAGCTGCGCTGTCTGCCCGTCTCCAGAGCCAGGCGCCCCTCTGGGTTGCTGGCGGCGGGCCTGGGCAAGACACTGGGGGCCGCTCCGAGGATTTCTCGGTGTCCCAGGGATTGCGACATGTCGGGACGGTTGGCGCTGTCGGCTGCCGTCGCACGGTGCCCCGCTGCAAGTGGAGCGCTGGAACAGGATTCCCAGAGAGGTTGTTGAATCTCCGTCTCTGGAAGACTGCCAAACCCAGCTGGACGTGTTCCTGTGTGATTTACTCTGGGTGATTCTGCTCAGGCAGAGGGGTTGGACTAGATAATTTTCAAAGGTACCTATTGTCCCTTCTAACCCTTACTATTCTGGACTGTGTGAAAGGCACTCTGTGGTGGGCACAAAACTGATGTGTCTCAAAATGGGCAGTCAGAAGAGATGTCAGGTCTGATCTGCTGGGGACCATATTGCCCCCCCAAAAATGGGAGACAAGATCAACGGTTACTTTGAAATCTCAGTGGAGCAGGAGGCATAGTGAGGCGAAGGATGCAATCATTTTGAAGACAAGATGGGAAAACGTTGATGAATGATACTGTGCTTTGTGGTCGTTTTTGAAAGCGGGGTTTGATCTGGGCCATGTCTCCCTTACCATCCTGTGCACTTTTTTCCTATTCTCTTAATACTGTGTAAAAAGAGGAGTTAATTTAATTCCACGTGGCATTCCAATACAAATATAACTGGTAATATAGGACAAAGAAACTACTTCTCATCTGGTGGTAATGAATTTATCATACCTAACAGGTAAGTGTGCCTTTTCCTATTAGTCACCCCAAGGGGGCTGTTCAGAGTTGGGGCTTAATTGTGCTGTACTCCAGGCAAACATTTAGAAACATATGGCCTCTGCAGTAGGCCTCACAACAGCAGACAAAAGCCAGTAAAATAAATTATTTATTACTGTCACACTGTTTTGGCTCTTAGCTTTCATATAGCAGAGCACTTGTCACTGATACACTTCAGAATAGTTGCTGACGTTAGCCACTCCTTTTAAAGAAGGAGGAACAAAATAAAGAAGCTTTGAAAAGCAATGTTAAATGCCACAATCCCAAGGTAGATCGTACTTTTCCCTCAAACAGTACTAGATCAGTAAAATGTGGTTTTAATGTATCACAGTGAACAGACATCAGAATTTTAAGCAATTCAACATTTTTGGAAAACACCAAAGAGATTTTGTAATCTCTGTACCCTTAACTACTGGAGTACTTTGTAGAAAAATCCTAAGTAATGACATGAATAAGTTAGCTTTTAAAACATGAAGCACAGCCAAATTTGTTAGTAAAATGTGTATTGGGCTTTTATTCTCAAATGAAAACCCATGCTCTAATTTCACTGAGAGCTTTTGCATCCTTAGAACTTCAGAGACACACTGGGTAACATTAGATTCAAAGATCTGAAATGCAGGTAAGGATCCTTGCTTAGAATGTGCCTTTTGAAGAGCAGATTTCTTTCAGGTGAAATAACTGCTAGTAACTGTAATCAGTAATGTAATATTTGCTAGTAACTGCTGTAAGAAAGAGGGTTTTTTCCCCCCACCCCTACCTTATTTCACATGGCCATCTGTGCTTTGCAGGCAAATGAAGTCATAACTTGTTAGATCATGTTGTTTTAAGTGCAGGCTCCTTGGGACAGTGTCTGTGCTCCACTGGTATATAGAATAGAATGAGAGGTTTCACAGAATCTTAGGGGTTGGAAAGGACCTTGAAAGATCATCTAGTGCAACCCCCGCAAGAGCAGGATCACCTAGAGTGGGTCACACAGAAACTCATGCAGATGAGTTTTGATTCCTCCGAGAAGGAGACTCCACAACCTCTCTGGGCAGCCTGTTCCAGGGCTCTGTCACCCTCACAGTGGAAAAGTTTTTCATTATGTTCATGTGGAGCCTTCACCGCTGGCTTGCACCCCTTGCCTATCATTTGGTTATCATCAAGAAGAGTCTGTCTCTCTACTCCTGACACTCACCCTTCATATATAAACACTAAAGAGGTCAGCCCTCAGTCTCCTCCAAGCTAAAGAGACTCAGCTCCCTCAGCCTTCCCTCAGAAGGGAGATGATCCCTTAATCATCTTGGTATCCACTAGACACAGGCCTCCAATGAGCCTCTAACCCAATGACCACGGCTCTTTGACTTCTTTCCTTCAACCAGTTCACAATCCACCTCACTTCATCCAGCCCACACTTCCCCAGTTTAGCTGAGGGGATGCTGTGGAAAACTGTCAAATGCTTTCCTGAGATCAGGAGAAACCACATCCACTGCTCTACCATCATCTCTCCACCTGCTTATGTCCTCATAAAAGGCTGTCAGGTTGGCTGAACATGCCTTGCCCTTGGTAAAACCATGTTGACTGCTCCCAATGAACTTCTTTTCCTTGATATGCCAGGACAAGAGGGGATTGGATGTGGCACTTGGTGCCATGGTTTAGTAGTCATGAGGTGTTGGGTGACAGGTTGGACTTGATGATCTTTGAGGTCTTTTCCAACCTTATTGAGTCTATGATTCTATGACACAGGGCTGAGAATAAGTTATTCCATCACCTCTCAGGGATGGAGGTGAGGCTGACCAGTCTGTAGTTACCAGGGTCTTGCTTCTTGCTCTTTTTGAAGACTGGAGTGATATTTGCTTTCCGCCAGTCCTCAGGCACCTCTTCTGTTCCCCACAACTTACTAAAGATGATGGAGAGTGGCCTAGGAATGACTGCTGCTAGCTCCCTCAGCACTTGTGTGCAGATCCCATCAGGACCCATGGATTTACGGATGTCCAGACTGCTTAACGCATCCCTAACCCAGTCCTCATCAACCCAGGCAAACTCCTCCTTTATCCTGACTTGCTGTGGGGCCTCACAGGTCTGGGGCTCATGGGGACAGTTTCCAGCAGTATAGGCAGATAAAAAAGGCAGCATGCAGTAGCTCTGCCTTCTTTGCATCCTCTGTCAGCAGGGCACCCACCTCATTCAGCTGTGGGCCTGCATAGCCTCTAGAGTTAGTTTTGTCTTCTATGTGTTTGGAGAAGCCCTTTCTGTTGTCCTTGACCTCTCCTGCAAGGTCCAATTCCGAGGAGGCCTTAGCTTTCCTAGCTGCCTCCCTACATCCTCTGACAACCATTTTATACTCCTCCCAAGTGGCCAGCCTCTCCTTCCATGATCTGTAGCCTCTGTTCTGCCACTTGACTTACCCAGCAGTTCCCTACTTAACCAGTTGGTTCTCCTGGCTCCCTTTCTTTATTTTTTAGCCATTGGGATGCTCTGATTTTGAGCTTGGAATAAGTGGCGCTTGAGTGTTAACTGACTGTCTTGGCCCCTTTGCCTTCTAGTTGCCTGTTCTATGGGATTTCCCCTAGCAATTGCTTGAAAAATTTGCTCTGCTGAAATCCAGGGTTATGATTCTGTTTGGTACTCTGTTCCTACAATACAACATCCTGAGCTCAACCATCTCATGATTGTTTCAGCCAAGGGTGCCCTCAATCTTCACCGCTTTGACCAGACCCTCGTTACAGAGTGTAGAATCCTCTCCTAGTTGTCTCCTCCACCATTTGCATCAAGAAGTTATCATCAGTGCACTGGAGGAACCTCCTGGACTGTGGATGGCTGCCTGAATAGGCCTTCCAGGAAATACATGGGTAGTTGAAATCCCTCATGTGGTAGGGTGAGAATGTTCCCCCCACACACAAAAGAATCCACAGCTAACTCAGCCGGAGAAGCAGATGAAAGCTGTATTTACAAGCAGAAATGGAATGCAATGAATATGTACAAAAATCTACAATATTTACAATATATACAGGAATATACAGCAATGTATGTAATACAGAAGACCCACAGCTGGACGAGGGGGGCCCCTGCCCGGCCGTGATCCCCCTCCTCCCTCCCTACCTCCCCTTTTTCCCCAAAAAGGGTTAGAGAGAGAGAAAGGAAGGTAATTAAGGAGAAAATAAATTCTGTTAGTTCAAAGGGAATGCAAGAGTTAGTTTTCTTATCTGGTTAGCAAGGTCGTTCCTGCCCAGCAAGCTGTTGCTTCAGGGAGAGAAACAGGCCAGCCAACAGGACAGAGAAGAACAGACTGACTCCAAACAGCCTGAACCCAAAACTAAAAGTCGCATTATACCAATTCCACCAATGAAATCAGTTTAGCATATCTTTGTTTTTCAATACATTCAGCCAGAGTGTTCAGAAAGTGTCCATTCCTTAAAGGCACAGCCTAAACCGGTCACACCTCATGAGAACCAGGGCTTGTGATTGGAAGGCTGCTGATAGCTGCTTGTAGAAGGCTTCATCAACTTCCTCATCCTGATGAGGTGGCTTGTAATAGACACCCACAACAGTATCACCCATGCTAGCCTGCCCCTCAGTTCACACTCACAAACTCTCAGCTTGTTTTGGGGCAAAGATGAGCTCTTAAGTACTTTAGTTTATAGGTGGCTTGAATAATAGGTTGGACGCGGTGATCTTGAAGGTCTCTTCCAACCTGGTTTATTCTATTCTATTCTATTCTATTCTATTCTATTCTATTCTATTCTATTCTATTCTATTCTATATTGCCAAATTGCTAGGACAACATGGTTCTGAAACACAGCTTCATCCCAAGCCTGTTAACATCAATTTTCTTAAGTGCTTTTCCTTACTAATGAATTACCAAATCATCAGCATCTATTAACTGAAGTCCTCATTCTGAAAAAACAGGAGGGACTGTCTTCAGTGGAACTACCCAGAGCATGTGGATATGCACATCATTCTTTGCAAGAGTAAGGGTCTTAAAAACCTTCTAAACTTTATAGTACAACTTTGGTCTACTACAAACATTGATTTTTAAAAAAACCTTGTTTTTCCCTTATCATATAAACTACCCTCTCCTGAAGATGATCTACTTCACATTATTATATCCAGTCAGTGCATGAATCCTCTAGCTGCGCCTTTGGTGTATCTTGGTCCTAAAGACACAGTTTTAACTCACTAAACATCTGGAAACATGTCTATTTGGGGTGAGCTTACAGTTTGTAATAAAAAAAAAATGTTCCACTGGCTTTGTGGAATGAGTTTTATTTTGAGATTATGATTTTTGCATGTGCTTTTGTGGCAGTCAATTTATAAGAAGCATATGGGTGCAGGTATAAAAGGTTTTCTTGTCTGTTGTCACAGATAAAAGCTCCCCCCCACCCCCAATCACGTACTACCAAAAAAACCCCAACCAACAGTTCCAAAATGTGAATACTGTCTCTAAATTTGTTTGCAGCTGAGTTTTATTTTAATAGTCCATTTTCTGACATGGCATTTTATTGCAGTCGGGGAAGAGCAAGATGTTTGACTCTTGTTTTTCATCTCTGTAATTGAAAGCAGACGTGCTCATGAAATCCAAGATGAAAATCCATAAACTGTCTTATTAAGTTACTGCAGGCTATTTATAGTATTCTGTCACATTTTAGGCATTATGTGATGCAGGTGAATGCATTTTCAAAAGTTATTTATTTATCATTGCACTTTAGCCTGTTCTGCAAGGTTCATATCAACTTTACATGTGTTTCTAATAAGTAGTTGTGTTAGGACCAGCCTGTTCTAGAATACTTTTGTGAACATTTTCTGAAATAAAAGATGGGTCTAAGACCTCTGGGTCTTGACAGAAACAGAGTTACCTGGGACCATGAAAAAAATTCAGTTTGGTTTTCTGGTTATACAATACAATACAATACAATACAATACAATACAATACAATACAATACAATACAATACAATACACCAGGTTAGAATCATAGAATCAGTCTGGGTTGGAAGGGACCACAAGGATCATCTAGTTCCAACCCCCCTGCCATGGGCAGGGACACCCTACACTAGATCAGGCTGGCCAGAGCCTCGTCCAGCCTGGGCTTAAACACCTCCAGGGACGGGGCCTCAACCACCTCCCTGGATAACCCATTCCATGGCTTCACCACCAGGTGAAGCCACCAGGTGAACCACTAGGTTGGAAGAGACCTTTAAGATCATCGTGTCCAACCTATCAACCAACCCAACCCACCTACACAACTAAACCATGGCACCAAGCACCCCATCAAGTCGCCTCCTGAGCACCTTACACTTGAATGTGTCCAGAGAAGGGCAACAAGGCTGGGGAGAGGCCTTGAGCACAAACCCTGTGAGGAGAGGCTGAGGGAGCTGGGGTTGTTTAGCCTGGAGAAGAGGAGGCTCAGGGGTGACCTCATAGCTCTCTACAACTACCTGAAGGGAGGTTGTTGCCAGGAAGGGGTTGGCCTCTTCTCCCTAGCAACCAGCACCAGAACAAGAGGACACAGTCTCAAGCTGCAGCAGGGAAGTTTAGGCTCGAGGTGAGGAGAAATTTCTTCACCAAGAGAGTCGTTTGCCATTGGAATGGGCTGCCTGGGGAGGTGGTGGAGTCACTGTCCCTGGAGGTGTTCAGTTGGTGCCATGGTCTAGTCATGAGGTCTGTGGTGACAGGTTGGACTCGATGATCTTCTGTAATGTGATACTGTGATACCTCCAATGATCGTGACCCCACCACCTCCCCGGGCAGACCATTCATGTTATGTTATGTTATGTTATGTTATGTTATGTTATGTTATGTTATGTTATGTTATGTTATGTTATGTTATGTTTATGTATAGATGTAAGGAAGTAGGTGACAAAATCAATTTAGTAAACAGCAAATATGGGTTAACTAGATGTAGTAGAATACTTCTAGAGAATAAAAGGGATAAGAAGGTCAGCAAAAAGAGCTGAAATCCAAATAATAATAAATAATAATATGAAAGAAACCCCAATAACAAAAAACACAAAGCAAGCAAACAAACAAATAAATAGACAACAAAACCACAAAGCAAGCAACCAAAAGCAACCCCAAAATGATCAGAAAGCATGGGCAAGAATTTAGATTTAGTGTGAAAGAAATAAATGAACCAAAGCCTTTGTGAAGAAGGCAGCAAAAAGTGATGGTTGTCAGAAATAAGGGATATTAGTAAAGAAAGAATAAAAGAAGCAGGTAATTTTATCCAGAATATGCAACAGGTGTTTGTAAAGCACTTGGTAAGTGTCAGGCAGAAGTATTTGCATGTAGATGTAATGGAAGAAAGTAGGCCAGCTGTTGAGCTTGTAATAGTTAAGTCATCAGTGGGAGAGCGGATATCATTGTTCCAAGATAAGGTGTGGAAGTGGAGGTGGAAGACTGCAGGGTGAGAAAGTATAGAAAAATAAGCTGCAAAGAAGTCCATGAAACAGGTCTCAGGAGCAAAAGGGAAAACTGAGGAAGAGGGCACAAGATGAAAAAAAAAGAACATAAAGGAGAACATGTCAAGAGGATGGGGCCAGTCATTGAGACTCTTGAACGTGCCCAGAGAAGGGCAACGAGGCTGGGGAAGAGGCCTCGAGCACAAGCCCTACGAGGAGAGGCTGAGGGAGCTGGGGTTGTTTAGCCTGGAGAAGAGGAGGCTCAGGTGAGACCTTATTGCTGTCTACAGCTACCTGAAGGGTGGTTGTAGCCAGGAGGAGCTTGGTCTCTTCTCCCAGGCAACCAGCACCAGAACAAGAGGACACAGTCTCAAGTTGCGTCAGGGGAAGTTTAGGCTGGAGTTGAGGAGAAAGTTCTTCACAGAGAGTTGTTAGCTAGTTGTTAGTTAGTTGTTAGTTGTTATTGGAATGTGCTGCCCAGGGAGGTGGTGGAGTCACCATCCCTGGAGGTGTTCAAGAGGGGATTGGATGTGGCACTTGGTGCCATGATCTAGTAGTCATGAGGTGTTGGGTGACAGGTTGGACTTGATGGTCTTTGAGGTCTCTTCCAACCTTATTGGTTCTATGATTTTGCCTTCAATTTTTTTGAAGGAGCAGCACTTTTTTACCCCAGTGCTCATGGATACTTTGTCTTTGCTTTCTAACTTAGTATAACCTACTTTAGACTTAAAACTTCTGAGAAATCGACCTTTGGATTTCAAATATGTTTTGCTGGATCTTAAGCAGGAAACTCTGGAATAGTTGCTCAAATTCTTTTCAGTTTCAATCAAATTAATTGGAAATTGTCATTAAAAAAAATCAATAAAAAAGCTGAGTGATATTCCTGAGAAGGTTTTGGGTACCTACTACACAAGTATAGGAAGTACATTATTTTTGGGGCTGGTGGTAGTCCCCACAAAATACCCATGCTGCGCACAAAGGCTGTATGTAAGATGTTCCTTACTGAAGGATCCATTTTGAGTCTGGCCAAAATCTGTATTGAGACATTAGGCGTAGTAATAAAGAAAGCAATACCTAAAAAGGACTTTTGTGTCGATGCCAAAGTAAGTGTATGGATACAGAAATATTTGGTTTGGTATGGTCCAGCTTTTTAGGGTGTTGCCTAGGATTTACTAAGAGCTGGAAGGGATATACTGCACAAATGCTAGCAGCAGTACATCCATTTGAAATGTTACAATCTTCCAGCTGTGGAGCTGTTATGACTAACTAAATTGCAAGGACTGAATACTTCTAATATTGATACTTTGGCAGGAAATCATAGAAGCAACAAGGTTGGAAATGACCTCAAGGATCATCAAGTCCAACCTGTCACCCAAGACCTCGTGACTACTAAACCATGGCCCCAAGTGCCACCTCCAATCCCCTCCAGGGATGGTGACTCCTCCACCTCCCTGGGCAGCCCATTCCCACAGCTAACAACTCTCTCAGTGAAGAACCTTCTCCTCACCTTGAACCATCTTTGGAGGTGGTCAGGAGGAGACCTGATAGGGTGCTTGGTTGCATGGTTTAGTTGATTAGGTGGGTTGGATTAGTTGATAGGTTGGACGCGATGATCTTGAAGGTCTCTTCCAACCTAGTCTATTCTATTCTACTTCTATTCTATTCTATTCTATTCTATTCTATTCTATTCTATTCTATTCTATTCTATTCTATTCTATTCTAAACTTCCCCTGACACAGCTTGAGACTGTGTCCTCTTGTTCTGGTGCTGGTTGCCTGGGAGAGGAGACCAACCCCCTCCTGGCTACAACCTCCCTTCAGGTAGTTGTAGACAGCAATAAGGTCTCCCCTGAGCCTCCTCTTCTCCAGGCTAAGCAACCTCAGCTCCCTCAGCCTCTCCTCATAGGGCTTGTGCTCAAGGCCTCTCCCCAGCCTTGTTGCCCTTCTCTGGACACGTTCAAGTGTCTCAATGTCCTTCTTAAACTGAGGGGCCCAGAACTGGACACAGGACTCAAGGTGTGGCCTGACCAGCGCTGATCTGGAAGAGCTAGGTACTATTTTGTCCGTCACTATATGTAGTTTCAAAAATGAGGAAAATCAAGTGTAAGAGAGTTGTAGTAGTGCTTTCTCCAGTAGGAAGCCTTCTCTAAATCGTTGCTATATAATTATATGATTAAAAAAAAAAAGGATCTTTATTATCTTCCTGCTCTGTAAAATCTGTGGTTCATTCCATACTAAACCTTGCTCTGTTGTGCTGTAAGTTTCCCATGTACTTAGTGTTTCCAAAGTGTTCATGTACAGACTATTGACATGTGTTTCACCTAAGCAATACATAGACCCGTAGTTATTCTTGCTAATTTTCTGATCAGATAAATATAGAGAAATCCCAGTGGGAAAAAAAATGTTTTCCTTGTTACCATTTTTTTGTGAAAAGAAAAAAATAATATGGAATGTTTGAGCATATATGTCTGATACTCTGAGATGTGCTGCTTTGTCATATCTTTCATCTTTCCATTGCTTTAATTTAAATACATATTTATATACTTGGACTGCATCCAAAGCTCCTCAAGATCTGAGGACTGCCTTTTACTGCAGTACATTTTAAATCACAGACTTTATTCAAACAAAGGGGCCTAGCAATAGATCAGTTATAACACCTCATATAAAACCTTCTAATCACACTTCTAAAGATAGTCAAAATGAGAAATCAAGAGAAGATATAATTTTGTTCTTAAGTTAGTCTGAAGTGGCACTTTTTCTTTCTATCAACAGAAGTAATTTCATTATTTCCCTGATTTTCTCCTACAGGGAAGAGTGAAGGGCAAAATAGGGCATGTACTTGTCAGAAAGGAGGTGCTGTTCTTCCAGTTAGGAGTCTCTTGTGTAGGTCCACTCATGCCATCTTTGTAAGGCTGGGCTCTTCAGGCCACCACTGTCCATCACAGCTGTGAATACACCCTTTTTTTCCCCATGTTCTTGCAAGTGTTTCAAGTCTAGGACAGTCATTAGTTATACTAAGTGGTTTACATGATGCTGACTACATGGACTCCAGCATTAAGTTTCTCTCAATACCACATGTTTTGGAAGCCTTCAGAACAACCTTCAGTCTTCTAGTCTTAATGTCTTTCAAACTCCAGCCTTCTCCCAGGAGAAGTCCAAAAAATAGCCTGCTGAAAAAGATGAAAACATTTCTTTTGTTCACAGGAAAGACATTTACATGAAGGAGCAGTCTTCACATAAACAAAAGGTTATTGAAATGTTTGGAGAGGTTGTGTGCAAGCAGTAGTAACCAAAGAATTGGATTTTGAAGTGGACAGTGAGGTGTTGTATTAATCTCTGTCATGAGGGACATGGAAGCACAGAAGTGCATTGTTACCTAGAGAGGTTGTGGAATCAGTTCCACTTGATATAGTTTGGAACAGCAAAAGAGAAATTGCCTAAAACTGACCAAATTTTATCAGTTCTGCCTGAGAGTACTGGGTAGGACAAAACAACCACCTGAGGGCTCCTGTATCCCTTTTTGATAGGTATGTTGGATACCTTATAGTCTTCTTGGCACAGATGGAGTAGTCTTTTCTAATCTTTTAGTGTCCAGTTGCCTACCTTTGTGAAAGGATTCTTCTTGGATCTGAGACAAAATGTAAAAATCCACCCTAAAGCATTTCTTTCTCCATCAGAGAAAATGAAATGTGTTGCAACAGAGCATTGCTTTCCTTATGCCTGTCCTTTTCACCAAACACAGCAGCTGCTTCATTATCAGCCATTGCCATGAATGAGTTATAGATTCTTTTATGAACTGCAAACAGACACCTCATAAAACGAGGTTTGGCCATATCTGAAAATCCCCCTAATTGTGTGATGGCCACTGCTGATGCTACCAGATCCACATTCTCCTTAAATGAGTGTTCTCCAGACCTAAGAAAATTTCCAGTAAAGTCTTGGCTGTTTTAAGACCAACCACAAAACAGCACTAAAATACCAGGCATTTCCTTTAGGGTGCTGATACTTAGTGAGCTAAGTTGGTTCTTCATTGAGTTCTGCTGTTCTGAGATAATCACAATCAGCTGAGAATTCATCAGAAGGTAAGAGTTCAAACCTTTTCATAGTAGTATCATAGTATCAGTCGGGGTTGGAAGAGACCACAAGGATCATCTAGTTCCAAGCCCCCTGCCATGGGCAGGGACACCCCACACTAGATCAGGCTGGCCAGAGCCTCATCCAGCCTGCTCTTAAACACTTCCAGGGATGGGGCCTCAACCACCTCCCTGGATAACCTATTCCATGGCTTCACCACTCTCATGGTGAAGAACTTCTTCCTCATGTCCAGCCTGAATCTCCCCACCTCCAGCTTCATTCCATTCCCCCTAGTCCTATCACTACCTGAGATCCTGAGAAGTCCCTCCCCAGCCTTCGTGTAGGCCCCCTTCAGATCCTGGAAGGCCACAATGAGGTCACCTCGGAGCCTTCTCTTCTCCAGACTGAACAGCCCCAACTCCTTCAGTCTGTCCTCACAGGAGAGGAGCTCCAGCCCTCTGATCATCCTCGTGGCCCTTCTCTGGACACCTTCCAGCACCTCCATATCCCTTTTGTAATTGGGGCTCCAGAACTGGAGGCAGTACTCCAGGTGGGGTCTCAGCAGAGCTGAGTAGAGGGGGAGAATCCCCTCCCTTGACCTGCTGGCCACACTTCTCTTGATGCAGCCCAGGAGCCTGTTTAGAAAGTCTTAGCAGCATGTGAACTGCTAGTGGTTGTCTGTCTGTCCATAACCATCCAATGTGACCTCCAAACTTGGAACAATGAAGCCCTGTTATCGTAGACCACCTTTGAGGCCCAACAGCAGTCTGGAGCAGTACTGGAAGGGACAGCTGGTGATGAACACAGCCTTGCAGGCTGCAAGAGGTACCTTGGAGGCGGCTTGTGTTGTAGGTATTACAAGAGAGGGCACCCTGGCTCCAAGTTGCATGTGTTACAAAGTTCAAGCTGGTATATTCTCTAAGGGAACCTGTAAGAGGCAACCTAGTGTAAGGATTAGGAATAGTTTACAGTCCAAAGGCGACTTAATGCTGCAGCTCAGCTTTGTCTATTCATCTTACCCCACCAGTGTGTAGTCATATTTTATGTATGGTCTTGAGCTAGATGAGTACTTCCCTGAAGAAAAATAAAAGCTCCTGTTCACTTCTCTCTCTGCATATAAAATGGAGGAGAGGCATCATCGTTCCAGTCTGAAGAGATCCAGTAAATACTTGGATTGTCTCAGGTGGAGAATGTCAGTGCTTTCCTGCAGCGCTCCGTTACTCCCAGTTCAAAGCTTTTGTTTTGGGGAATCATGAGGCTAGATTTTTTTGTTGCATGTCTTTGTCTTTCCTCCTTCACCTTTTCCTTTATTCTGTGTGCCTAATCCCAAGGTTTACACATAGATCAAGGTGCAACAAGGCTGTACTTAGGATGTTAGTCTATAACCAGTTGGACCTTTGAAGTCAGCTGGCTTCCTCTTGTCCAAACACACCTCTGGTTCTGTTTGATGCCTTAAGTGGCCAGCCAGAGTGTATGTGCATTGTCAGAAACAGCATTTCCACAGTGTCTTGTAAGGACAGCCAAAAAATCATGGCTACAAATCCCAGCTGCCAGCATTTGACTGCTGTTCCTACTACAGAGGCATCTGACTTGTCTGGCCAGGTGTCACTGTTTCAAGAACAATTAGTTTGGTGCAGCAGATCAGGCTAAGCACACTATGTCTGCCCTGAACCTATAGCACAATGCAGCTTTGGCCAAAAGGATATGCAGTTGCTCTGGTTTTCTGTCAGGAGACTTCAAATCTAAAGGGAGGTTGGAAGACAAAGAATTTGACACTGAATAATATGGATGACCAGTCTAGCATTTTGAGGATTAAATTCTGTATGCAGCCTTGGGTGTTTTTTTCCAGATGATAGTTGGATGGATGAGCATTACTAGTAAGAGAGTTTTCTGGACAGAATAAGAAAAGTTTCATTGGAAAGGTGCATAGTGAAAGTTGAAAGTATTCTCTTTTCTGGAAACTTAAACCAACACATGTCTGTTGTAATCATGAGTTCCAATAATTCCAGATGACATACTGTTACTGAAATGTGTTGGAATAGTGCTGAGGTTTTTTTCACAGAGTCCTGCCTGTATCTTTATATGCTGAGAAGTGATAACCATGTTCCTTTTTCTCACATTCTACAACACTGAGACTCTCAGAGTAAATGGAATGAAGGGCAAGACCTGCACCACATTTTACAAAGATAATTAAAGCGCTTAAACGGTTGAAAATATCGTAATGAGATGGCATGACTTTGACCCTCAACCTGGCCTTGCTTCCAAATCCATAGCAAACTATAGCTGGTTAGGTGGGCTGGGAAGTCTATGAATTGAACAGCCACATCATTTACTGCACTGAAGAAATGGGCAGCTTTATTAGCACTAGCTGTGTGATCCCACCAAGGCTCAGGTGTAGCTTTGGTTTGATATTATCATCAGCTTTATCACTGTTCCATAGATCAGCACTGAGTAGTATCACAGTATCACAGTATCGCCAAGGTTGGAAGAGACCTCGAAGATCATCGAGTCCAACCTGTCACCACAGACCTCACAACTAGACCATGGCACCAAGTGCCACGTCCAGTCCCCTCTTGAACACCTCCAGGGATGGTGACTCCACCACCTCCCCGGGCAGCACATTCCAATGGTGAATGACTCTCTCGGTGAAGAACTTTCTCCTCACCTCGAGCCTAAACTTCCCCTGTTGCAGCTTGAGACTGTGTCCCCTTGTTCTGGTGCTGGTTGCTAGGGAGAAGAGGCCAACCCCTTCCTGTCCACAACCACCCTTCAGGTAGTTGTAGAGAGCAATGAGGTCGCCCCTGAGGCTCCTCTTCTCCAGGCTAAACAACCCCAGCTCCCTCAGCCTCTCCTCGTAGGACTTGTGCTCAAGGCCTCTCCCCAGCCTTGTTGCCCTTCTCTGGACATGTTCAAGTGTCTCAATGTCCTTCTTAAACTGAGGGGCCCAGAACTGGACACAGCACTCAAGGTGTGGCCTAACCAGTGCTGAGTACAGGGGCACAATGACCTCCCTGCTCCTGCTGGCCACGCTATTCCTAATGCAGGCCAGGATGCCCTTGGCCTTCTTGGCCACCTGGGCACACTGCTGGCTTATGTTCAGGTGGCTGTCGATCAGCACCCCCAGGTCCCTCTCTGTTTGGGAGCCCTCCAGCCACTCTGACCCCAGCCTGTAGCTCTGCATGGGGTTGCTGTGGCCAAAGTGCAGCCCCTAGCACTTGGACCTGTTGACTGTCATCCCACTGGACTCCACCCATCTGTCCAGCCAGTTGAGGTCCCTCTGCAGGGCCCTTCAACCCTCTAACTGACCAACATCTGCTCCTAACTTGGTGTCATCTGCAAATTTACAGAGGACTGACTCTATCCCATCATCCAGATCGTCAATGAAGATGTTAAAGAGGATGGGGCCCAGCACTGATCCCTGGGGGACACCACTGGTGACTGGCCTCCAGCTGGAGGTGACCAGCTATATAATACTGCATTGTCCATAGGCTTTTCCAGCAGCAGTTTTGCAGAATAGCTGCTGTTGTAGATGGTTACTTTAAAAAAATCTGCCTCTTTCTGATCTAGTGAGAATGCTGCTGCCATGAAAATTACCCAATCCTTTTGACTTCTGCTTATGTTTTGCACAGTTCCCAGAAACAATTCAGGGTTTCTCATTCCAGGAATCATGCTTTTGGGTAACAGTCTTAAGCTTATCTTTCTTTTGCAGAAAATATTCAGTATAGCAGCTGAATAAGCAATTATTACATCATAGAACTCGAAGGTTATGCAGATTTCAACCACATTTCTTGCTTTGAACTCCCACACAGCATGTCAGGCTGGTTAAGATTAGCAAGCTACCTTATTTTTTTAAAGCAACCATCTGCTCATACATGTTTTATCTGTGTAAGCAGTTTGTAGCCAGCTTGTGAATGCATCATGTGTACAAAATCTTTGAGTTTGTGACCTTTAATCACTTTGTATCCAATAGCTCTTGTGAAGAAGGTATTTTCTAAATTTAGAGAGCTGATTTTTAGCTGTGTGTGTATTCTGCTGAAATTTCTCTCAGACTACTGTGTATACCACCTTACCATCAGGACAGGCATCCTCACCGTTACCATACTGACATGACTCAAGTTCTTTTGGATGTCCTGCTGCACATACTGTTTTTTAAACATGGACAAGGTAGTGATAAAGCAGTTTGATTTGGTGACCCTGCTCTGGCAGGGCACTTGGACTAGATGACCTTTCAAGGTCCCTTCCAACTCCTAGCAGGGAGGTCATTCTCCCCCTGTACTCAGCACTGGTTAGGCCACACCTTGAGTCCTGTGTCCAGTTCTGGGCCCCTCAGTTTAAGAAGGACATTGTGTAGCAGTTTGGGCTGGGTGCCCTCTACTACGGGGGTGCTTCCTGTGTCCAGAAGTCCAGCTCGGAAGGGTGGACACAGGAAATTAGGTATTTCATACCATAATCCTCTGCACCGCTGTAAGATCTAGCGCGGGGTCTGGCACTTCCTCTTTCTTCTCTTGGCCATCACCCGGTAACTGGGGGAGATGTCTCCCAGCCATGGGCCTGGCTAGGCCCAAGGCCACGGGGGGGGGATGGGCAGTCTCAGATCTGGCCAGCTGAGACTAGCCTAGCAGTGGGGGGGGGGAGAAGGAGCCCTGAGGGTCTTGGGTGCACCCTCAGGTGGGGATGGGATGTTTCCGGGTCTGCCTTGGGGTTTCTTTTGTTACTGTGCTTCTGGCTGTCTGTACACACTCACTGCTTTCCATTTAAACTTTCCATCACTTTTGCAATCCGTTTGTCTGAGTCATTATTTCTGCCCATTGCAGGGAGGGGGTCAGCCTCAACCCATTACACATTGAGACTCTTGAACGTGTCCAGAGTAGGGCAACAAAGCTGGGGAGGGGTTTGGAGCACAAGCCCTATGAGGAGAGGCCGAGGGAGATGGGGTTGCTTAGCCTGGAGAAGAGGAGGTTCAGGGGAAACTTTATTGCTGTCTACAACTACCTAAAGGGAGGTTGTAGCCAGGCAGGAGCTGGTCTCTTCTCCCAGACAACCAGCACCAGAACAAGAGGACACAGTCTCAAGCTGTGCCAGGGGAGGTTTGGGCTGGAAGTTAGGAAGAAATTCTTCATAGAGAGAGTGATTGCCCATTGGAATGTGCTGCCCAGGGAGGTGGTGGAGTCACCATCACTGGAGGCGTTTAGGAGGAGACTTGATGGGGTGCTTGGTGCCATGTTGATTGGATGGTGTTGGATAATAGGTTGGACACAGTGATCTTGAAGGACTCTTCCAACCTGGTCTGGTCTGGTCTGGTCTGGTCTATTCTATTCTATTCTCTATTCTATTCTATTCTATTCTATTCTATTCTATTCTATTCTATTCTATTCTATTCTATTCTATTCTATTCCATTCCATTCCATTCCATTCCATTCCATTCCATTCCATTCCATTCCATTCCATTCTCTGATGTTATCCAAAACAGATTTGGATTTGCTCAGTTAGCATTCAAAATTATTATATCTGAGTGAAAAGGAAGTAAGCATGCTACCATCTAAGCAGACCTCAGGTTTGTCTTCATGTTTGCTGTCTCATGGTACCAAAAAGCTGAACAATTGCTTCACAAACTTACAAAATGGACCAGACAGTGTATTCCTGAATGTACAACTTTCCTGTAGGGCTTCTCCCTCCAAATAAAAGGGCACATTTCAGCAGAACACAGACCTGCATGCCCAAAGATTTCCAACTGGGAGCCACATGCATCTGTGCATGTACAGTTGAATGCACAACACTGGAAAAGTACAGTTATGAGACAATAAATCTATCCTGTTTCTGAATATTCATTGACAACTCCTAATGCCAAAATGGTCAGAATCAATTCCATTACAGTCAGGAGTTGACACCCCAAGTGTGAGAGACATGTTCTGAGATTAAAAGAGTAGAGATTTGTCCCTGATGGACTATTTTTAAAAAGCAAACTACAAAGCCAGGCTAGAGAAAATGTTTTTCACTGTTTTATTGTTACATTTTAGAGGAATGGCCTTGAGGGTGGAGGCTTTTTGTTCCTTCTTTTCCCTCCCCCCCTTCTCCCTTTTTACTCTTGTTTTTTACTTCCCTCTATTCTCAAGAGCTTTTTGACAGGATCTTTGGAGGATATGAATTGTGATGTCACTAAAACAGCCTGGCCCACAGTTCTCTCTCCACAAAGTATCTGAAATCCTTCTTTGTCTGGATGCACTCCTACAGACAAGATTGCTTAGCTTGGCCTGCTTTGAATTTTTGAGTTATTTGGTTGGAGTAGATGTGTGTTGCCAGAGCTGGAAGAGAAGGACTGGTGTCTGGAGCCAGGGATTGTCCTTCTGGGGAGAAACTTGGCTAAAGGCTCATTTGTACAAAACCCTGCAAAGACCTGCAGCCAGCTCTGCTCTTCAGCTAAATACGTATCACTTCTCAACACAGATAAGATTGATTGCAGACCACATCACTGCAAATACTGTTATTTGTAACACATTGTGTGAAATTTGATGCATATAATGTTTGTTAGCAATACACTGGCAGGCAGAGCACCAGACAGAGTCCCTATTCCCAACGAAGAGATCAAACACAGATAGATTCATGTCTTTCACCACCGGCAGATACTTTATTTACAAGACTGATTTTCTCTGTCGCACTGCAAACTACAATTAGCTTTCAGAGGCTGGCATGAAATCTGGACACACAGAGGAATGCAAGAGAAATATTGCCTTGGCTTCATAATGACAGGAGTTTGACCATTACTTTTTGGGTATGTAAGTCAGTCTGTGACCTGGGTCATAGAGTACAGAGCTCTGTTGCAAATGAACATTTCATGTACTTCTGTTAATAAGTGTAATTCTTATTAAAAAAGTTTGGTTTACTTGATCCCATAATTGTTACTATTTTTAACTACTGTCACATTTGTTGACAGGAATCACATCCTTTCACAAGCTTTACTTATCTAGGCTTAGAATGGTCTATTGGAATGTGCTGCCCGGGGAGGTGGTGGAGTCACCATCATTGGAGGTGTTTAGGAGGAGACTTGATAGGGTGCTTGGTTGCATGGTTTAGTTGATTAGGTGGTGTTGGATGATGGGTTGGACGTGATGATCTTGAAGGTCTCTTCTAACCAGCCACGAGGATGATCAGAGGGCTGGAGCTCCTCTCCTATGAGGACAGACTGAAAGAGTTGGGGCTGTTCAGTCTGGACAAAAGAAGGCTCCGAGGTGACCTAATTGTGGCCTTCCAGGATCTGAAGGGGGCCTACACGAAGGCTGGGGAGGGACTTCTCAGGGTATCAGGTAGTGATAGGACTAGGGGGAATGGAATGAAGCTGGAGGTGGGGAGATTCAGGCTGGACGTGAGGAAGAAGTTCTTCACCGTGAGAGTGGTGAAGCCCTGGAATGGGTTGTCCAGGGAGGTGGTTGAGGCCCCATCTCTGGAGGTGTTTAAGAGCAGGCTGGATGAGTCTCTGTCCAGCCTGATCTAGTGTGAGGTGTCCCTGCCCATGGCAGTGGGGTTGGAACTAGATGATCCTTGTGGTCCCTTCCAACCCTGACTGATTCTACGATTCTATTCTATTTCTTCCAGTTTCTCATCATATCATAGGGTTTTGGTCCCCCTGGTCATCATCTTAGCCTTTCTTTATACATTTCCCATACTGATGTCATTTTTCCTTCCTCATTTATGCTCAGTGCTCCAGAGCTTTGCACTGTAGAATTAGTAACTACTTTAAGAATACCTACCTTAAGATGACTGACACATCCTCAAATCTTATTTAGCTCTTTCTTTTTGCTTTGAATAGTTAGATTATAATCACCAATTGGGAATATAGGTTGTTCCCTGCAAATGACTCAGTTACTGGAGGGGCTTGTCTTCTCTACTTGCTTTCAACTGCTTTTTGCTTTTCCTTCTCTAAAGATCTGCTGGTTGAGGTACTCATGTAAACTTGGATTTCCATCAAAGTAAATTTGACCGTGAACAGGTTAAATAATATTTCCACTTACTTCAAAAACTGAAACAGGTTAGGAGGTGGATACAGGGACAAATGGAAGGAGGATGTAACCCCCATATATCAGGAGCACCTGGAGAATAATGGCTTTGTAGTCAACATAGGGAGAGCCAGAGGAGACACATGCTTGTCTTTACCAGAATCTCCAGGAAGTAGTTTGTGAAGATGGATAGTCTTGAATATAATGCTGCTTAGTTATTTTTTCACCCTTAGCAGTGTTTGGAACAAAACAAAGGATGAGACAATTATGTGAGGCAGTTTATGAGCCAGTGGAGATAGATAGTCTGGAAATGACCTGGCATGCACTCCCGCTATGGGATTTGGGCAAGTAATTTCATCCTCTGTACTTCAGATTCTCCATCAAAAAGAAGTCGTAAGATCTACCTTCCTCTGTGCAGCACAGCAACCTGCAGATGAAAGGGTCTTCTTTAATTTTCACTAAGTAATCTGTCTCAGAATTGTTTAGGTTCAAAGGGACCTCTTGAAGATGATCCAATGTTTGAACACTCAGTAAAGAAGTGTTATTCCTGTGTTCAGATGGAACTTCGTATGGTATAGTCTGTGTCAGGGGATGCTATTGAGAGGAGTCTGGCTCCTTCTTCTTCATCCTTTCCTATCAAATATTCATAAACATAATTGGATTTCCCCCAAGTTTTCTTTTCTCCAGGCTAAGCAGTCCCAGCTCTCTCTCTGTCCTCATATGAAAGTCAATCCAGTGCATAAATCCTCTTGGTGCCCTGCACTGGACTCACTGCAGTAAGTCTGTGTCTTTCTTGGACTGGGGACCCCAGGACTGGACACAGCACACCAAATGTGGGCTCATCAGTGCTGAGCAGAGGGGCAGGATTGCTTCCCTCATCCTGCTGCCAGTGCCCTGTCTAATGCCCTGAGATGGTCTTGGCCATCTTTGCTGCAAAGGTGTGTGCCAGCTCCTGAATAACTTGGTGTCCACCAGGACACCCAGGTCCTTCTTTGCAGAGCTGCTTTCCAGCCAGTAAACCCTTAGTGTGTAGTGATAAATAGGGTTTATTCCTCCCAACATGCAGGACTTTGCATTCCCTTTGCTGAACTTGGTTAGGTTCCCGTCAGCCTCCTTCTCCAGCCTGTTGAAATCCCTTTGGATAGCAGCACAACCATCTGGTGGATAAGCCACTCCTCCTAGGTTTGTATCATGTGTGACCTTGTTAAAGTTGTACTCTTTCCCAGTGACCACTTCACTATCCACTTACCCAGTCTGATTGTCAGCCTGTCTGTGACAGTGTTATGGGAGACAGTGTTAAAAGCCTTAATGATGGGAGAGTAAACAGCATCTACTATTTTCTCCTCATCCACCAAGCTAACCACCTCATTGTAGAAGGCTATAAGGTTAGTTTAGCATAATATTCCCTTCATAAATCTAGGATGACTTCTGACCACCTTCCTGCCCTTGATGTGTTTGGGCATTGTTTTCAGGAGGATTTTCTCCATCACCTTCCTAGCCTGTAGCTTCCCAGGTCTTCTCTCTTGGCCTTCTCGAAGCCAGAAAGACTTTTGTTCTCTTTCATTATTCACAAGCTTCTCTCATTCACCATGACCTCTTCAAGATAATCATGACTAGCCAGATAATGACATCAGCCAACTCCCTCAGCACTCGTGGGTGCAGTCTGTCAGGACCATCAGTCAAAAACCTTATGAAAGAAAGAGCAAACATCAGAAAGCTCTCCCTCTTGATAACCGGATGGGTTTTTGCACAGATTGTGTATTTGTTGCACAAGGAGCTGTTCGGTGTCCAGGCTACGAGATAATTAATAGGAAAATGTGACTCATGTTTTATTCCAAGTTCTGATACACCTGCTGTGCAGTGAACTCTTGCACTTGGAATGTGAAGCAAACCTGTAGTGCTTGTCAGTTCATTAACAGTATTTAGTTTTATTCAATTAACAGACTATTGCAACAGTATTTAGTTTTATTCAATTAAGAGACTATTGCTCAGCACAGAAAATTAACTTCAGTATGCTTTTTCCCTTAATGTTAGGGCTGGTATAAAGTTGGCATCTGTATTACAATTTTTCCTTGAATATGTCATCAAAACACCACATACCTTTCTGTCTCTCTGTACAATACTTACACATGAACACAATGACATACTTGTGAGTAAACAGATTAACTGGATAACAACCTCAGGGGAAAAAACCCCAACAAACAAACAGTTCTGCAAATTAACTCATAGTGAGATTAATCTGTATTTCTTATCAGACTGTTATTGGATTTCCTCCCCCCTCCCCATTCTTAAGGATTTAAAAAGGCTGCTTATTGCTACGTCTGCTTTTAATAATTAAGGAGGTTCTGTCTTTATCTGGAAAGTTAAGGGAAACTGCAGTTTTGCTTCACCAAGGAAGGAATACCTCTAGCACTTCGGCTTATTGCAGGGTGCTTATGGATGCTGCCTTTTGGATGGGTACATTGTCCTGTGTGTAGACTAGGGAGAGAAAACAAACTGACTCTCTTTTGGCTTTGCTTTTGGTTTGGTTTTTTTTTGGTGTTTTTTGGTTTAGCTGCCAGATGCAACACAGTTTATTAAAGTTGTATTAAATATATTATTGTGTTTTTCTTTCTTATTTCTGCAGATCTTTCGATGGAAGAATGCTGTGAGAAGGGTATTGAATGGGCAAATAAAAACAGAATATGTACTTCTCTACCATTCATATCTGAGACCAGAGAATGCAGGTATATAGCTGTGTATGATGTATTAAACCAAAATTGATATTTTCAGGTAAAACTACAGGGCTGATAGGTATGAAAGCTGATTTTGAAGAGGAAACATTTGACTCTAAAATCCAAGCTTTTCAAATTGACATCTATCCTTGGGGAGAACCTACTGAGTACCTACTTCTGTTCTTTTTCAAGTCCTTTAAAGTTTTGCTGTTGTTCTAGTGTAGTGACAGGATAGGATAGGATAGGATAGGATAGGATAGGATAGGATAGGATAGGATAGGATAGGATGGGATAGGATGGGATGGGATAGGATAGGATGGGATGGGATAGGATAGGATAGGATAGGATAGGATAGGATAGGATGGGATGGGATAGGATGGGATAGGGATAGGATAGGATAGGATAGGATAGGATGGGATGGGATAGGATGGGATAGGATAGGATAGGATAGGATAGGATAGGATAGGATGGGATAGGATGGGATGGGATGGGATAGGATAGGATAGGATAGGATAGGATAGGATAGGATAGGATAGGATAGGATAGGATAGGATAGGATGGGATGGGATGGGATAGGATGGGATAGGATAGGAGGATAGGATAGGATAGGATAGGATAGGATAGGATAGGATGGGATGGGATGGGATGGGATGGGATAGGATGGGATAGGATAGGATAGGATAGGATAGGATAGGATGGGATAGGATAGGATGGGATAGGATGGGATGGGATGGGATGGGATGGGATGGGATAGGATGGGATAGGATAGGATAGGATAGGATAGGATAGGATAGGATAGGATAGGATAGGATAGGATAGGATAGGATAGGAGGATAGGATGGGATAGGATGGGATAGGATAGGATGGGATAGGATAGAATAAACTAGTTTGGAAGAGACCTTCAAGATCATTGCGTCCAACCTGTTATCCAACCCACCTAATCAACTAAACCATGCAACCAAGCACTCCATCAAGTCTTCTCCTGAACACCTCCAGTGATGGTGACTCTACCACCTCCCTGGGCAGCACATTCCAATGGGGAATCACTCCCTCTGTGTAGAATTTATTCCTAACTTCCAGCCTAAACCTCCCCTGGCGCAGCCTGAGACTGTGTCCTCTTGTTCTGATGCTGGTTGCCTGGGGGAAGAGACCAACCTCTGCCTGTCCACAACCTCCCTTCAGGTAGTTGTAGAGAGCAATAAGGTCTGCCCTGAGCCTCCTCTTCTCCAGGCTAAGCAACCCCAGCTCCCTCAGCCTCTCCTCACAGGGCTTGTGTTCCAAGCCTCTCAAGCTCTCCAGCTCTAATCTGTTTAACAGGTTCTGTCTGTTAGTCAGAAGTTTTTCCACTGTACTCTTCTCACAGAGCTTTGACTATGGGCAGTCATCTCAGTGGGGCTCCACCGTGGTCAGCAAAGCTTCTTCAGTTTATGATTGTGTGAATGTAGCCCTAGCAGTGGTCCAAATTCTTGGGCAAAAATTTATCAAGAAACAAAACAGATCCTGTAGTCTAATAACCTGTGGATTCAACATGTGCTTATGGGTGTATGTGAGGCAGTTTTTCCAAACTGTTTCTCCTGTGTGCTGCCACACAGATGATTGGCTTGCAGTTCTTAGTGGAATTGCTGCGTTGGGGAACTTAAGGCTTAAGACAAGGAGATTCCTAGTTGTACAGTGTCCCAACAACTGTCAAGTGTATTTGACCACAGAAAATGCTAATCTTTAGTAGATTTCTTTATTTGCTGACATTTAGCAGGATCCTATTCACTATTATTTAATCTAACAAATGAAATCATTAAATTAAATGTTAAAATTACTTGCACATTAATGTTTTGGTTATAGTGAATCTCTTATTTGGTTGGGGCATTTATGCATCTTACTATTTTTTTGTCAATGATGGTTTGCTCTTAAATGCACTTGTTACATCTGATTTCTGGAGCTAAACAATTTGAGGGGCAGTTTCACAGAAGACTTTATATTTAAAACACATTACATTGCTCCCCTCTATCTTTTCAAATGGATTGCAATGTGGTTTAACCTTGGTAATTGTAGAAGTGTTGGATTGATGTTTATTGTGGAAAGAATGTGTCTTGCAGGCAAGTCTGTCCATGTTTTCTGACTTTTTGCATTTATATTGGCATTGAAAATGGTCTTTTACACAGAAGAATTGACAGATAGGATTTTTAAATCCCAATTTAGGAAATACTTGAAGAATCAGGAGAGTTACAGACAAAACAGGGAAGAAAATACAGGAAACCAATTTTACTGAACAATCTGGGAGCAGGCATCTTGCTGTTTCAGTGAACATTTCATTAATGTGAATTGCAGTTCTGCTGCAAATGTAGTTCTTTTAAATATTCCCATTTTAGAGAGTCTTTAGGACTTCATAGGAACTGAAAAATGCTTACTAATACTTCTAGATTTTGTGTGTGACTGATACACATATGAAATTACAGCCATGTGATGATGAATCAGAAACAAGTAAAGGCAGGTATTCTGTGAGTGCTGTCAGGAAAAGAAGGGGATAAATGTATTTCAGCTGTATTTATTCATGACTGTATGATAAATAAATACAGCTCCTCCTGAAGCTTGGCTTCACTCTAAAAATGTAAATAAAATTGGCACCTTTGCCTTCTTTCTTTTACAATACAATACAATACATCAGGTTGAAAGAGACCTTCAAGATCATTGCGTCCAACCCATCAACCAATCCAACTCACCTAAACAACTAAACCATGCAACCCATCAAGTCTCCTCCTGAACACCTCCAATGAAGGTTGAAGTGACTCCACCACCTCCACGGGCAGCCCATTCCAATGGGCAATCACTCTCTCTGTATAGAACTTCTTCCTAACATCCAGCCTAAACCTGCCCTGGTGCAGCCTGAGACTGTGTCCTCTTGTTCTGGTGCTGGCTGCCTGGGAGAAGAGACCAACCTCTGCCTGGCTACAACCTCCCTTCAGGTAGTTGTAGAGAGCAAGAAGGTCTGCCCTGAGCCTCCTCCTCTCCAGGCAAAGCAACCCCAGCTCCCTCAGCCTCTCCTCATAGGGCTTGTGTTCCAAACTCCTCACCAACTTCGTTGCCCTTCTCTGGACACGTTCCAGTAAGTCAACATCCTTCCTAAACTGAGGGGCCCAGAACTGGACACAGCACTCAAGGTGTAGCCTAACCAGTGCAGTGTACAGGGGCAGAATGACCTCCCTGCTCCTGCTGGCTACACTGTTCCTGATTCAGGCCAGGATGCCATTGTCCCTCTTGTCTGCCTGGGCACACTGCAGGCTCATGTTCAGCCTACCATCAAGCAGTAGCCCCAGCTCCCTCTCTGTTTGGGAGCTCTCCAGCCACTCTGACCCCAGCCTGTAGCACTGCATTTTCTCCAGTTATGATTGCAAACTGGCATATCTGTGAGAGGTACAGAAAAATCCCTTTACGATGCCATTTCAGACACAAAAGTAAGGGCCAGATTCTACTCCTAGTTCATTGCTAGTGTAACTGGAGCCAGAACTAACAGTGAAGGAACATGATTCCCTTTGCAAGCATGTGAAGGTAATGACACTGATTTTGTACATTTATTCCTGCTGCACAAAGATGCAAGCAAAACCAGGTCACCACACATGCTGAGGTCTAGGTAGGTGAGAATACGGTGCAGGATACCTTACTGATTACAGATGTTCAAAAGACCTTGTTTCTTGCTTAGACCCATACATGCAGTGGGAGCTGCTGGGGGACAGCTATCTGTCATTTGTGTGGTTGTTGAAGCCCCAGCTGGCATCCTTTGACTATCTAGTGCAGTACAGCATTGGACAGTGCAGATGATCTGACTTGGAGTGTGCTAAAAACCCATGACCTCTTGGGTGTACAAACCAGTATGACTTAATGCCAGATGAAGCTGTTTGCCCTGCACATTTCAGGTCGGGTTTGCATGGTTAGCAGTTAAATGCGAAGGAAAAATACATCATGAAGTGAGCAGATTTGGTCAAGTTACTGAAGTGAAAATGGCTTTGTGCAGTTACTTTGCAAAGCCTGTGCCATGCAGAGCAGATTGGATGTGACTGCTTTCCCCAAGTCACTTTGCAAGAATTTAAATGCTGATTTTTGAATTCTCTGCTTAGAATAATAACAACGTGATGGCATCTCAAGTTCAGACCTTCCCTCAACGCAAGCCCACTGCTGGAGTTTCTTTTGCTTTTGATTTGCTCATATGAGGAACAAGCTACTTCATTGTATTAGAATTGCACATTAGTTGTCCTCAGGAATGGATCCCACTCAAACACTGACATTCTCACATCTGCCATGTGTCCTAGAAACAAGCTGACAGTATGGGATTTCAGCATCTTTTTAGGATCCTTCCCCTCAGACTGACTTGTCTTGAGGGACTTGCTGGATGTGGTACAGTTCAAACTGTAGACATGCTCACTCTCTTGTCTTACACCACAGGTGAGATAGCTCCCTCTGAGGTTCACCAGAGTTTGGGAAGATATATCTGGCTACTTTTACCCATCTGTGTTGAAACAAAGTCCCAGATCCAATGTTCAGTCATGCCTGCAATCTCTTCTTGTGGTTACTTGTCCCACAAATGAGTATACTTCATTGTATTACCACTCTGGACAGTGACATTATTTTTCCCTGAGTCATCATGAGTCAATAAAGTATGAGTGTAGAGTTTTAGTGAATAATATCTTTAGCTGTCATAATGGCAGCTTTTTGCCTACCCGTCCAATTTCTTGTGATGTGGTTAAGCTCGCAGCAGCTGGAAACAGCTGCTGTTTACTTTTGGAACTCAACCTGCCCAATAAATCTTCCTTTCAAAATGTGGAGCATTCCCCTGCCCAGAGCACTTAGCAAGTGAGCTAAATACCTGGGCCAGAGACAGTGCATCTCCATATGAGTATTTCATGCCTTTAGCACTGTGTAGTGTCCTTTTGGAGTTACCCTGGGCAAGCAGTCATTTATTGTTAGTTTTGCAAGAATGCATCAAAAAGAAGCTGCACTTTGCTAAGTACCATGCTAAAACAGAAGGAAAAGTTGATCTCTGTTCCCAAGCAGGGACAAGTGGCAGCACTCAGATACTTGCTTCAATGGTAACATGAGGAAGTAATGAGACAAGTGGAGTCCCCAGTGGCATCCCCCAGGGATCAGTGCTGGGCCCCATCCTATTCAATGTCTTCATTGACGATCTGGATGAGGGGATTGAGACAGTCACCAGCAAATTTGCAGATGACGCCAAGTTAGGAGCAGATGTTGGTCAGTTAGAGGGTTGAAGGGCTCTGCAGAGGGACCTCGACCGACTGGCCAGATGGGCGGAGTCCAACATGATGACATTCAACAAGTCCAAGTGCCGGGTGCTGCACTTTGGCCACAACAACCCCATGCAGAGCTACAGGCTGGGGTCGGAGTGGCTGGAGAGCGGCCAGAGAGGGACCTGGGGGTGCTGATTGACAGCCACCTGAACATGAGCCAGCAGTGTGCCCAGGTGGCCAAGAAGGCCAATGGCATCCTGGCCTGCATTAGGAATGGTGTGGCCAGCAGGAGCAGGGAGGTCATTGTGCCCCTGTACTCTGCTTTGGTTAGGCCACACCTTGAGTGCTGTGTCCAGTTCTGGGCCCCTCAGTTTAAGAAGGATATTGAGACACTTGAACGTGTCCAGAGAAGGGCAACAAAGCTGGGGAGAGGCCTTGAGCACAAGCCCTATGAGGAGGGGCTGAGGGAGCTGGGGTTGCTTAGCCTGGAGAAGAGGAGGCTCAGGGGGGACCTCATTGCTCTCTAAAACTACCTTAAAGGTGGTTGCATCCAGGAAGGGGTTGGCCTCTTCTCTCTAGCAACCAGCACCAGAGCAAGGGCACACAGTCTCAAGCTGTACCAGGGGAAGTTTAGGCTCGAGGTGAGGAGAAAGTTCTTCACCGAGAGAGTGATTCACCATTGGAATGTGCTGCCCGGGGAGGTGGTGGAGTCACCGTCCCTGGAAGTGTTCAAGAGGGGACTGGACGTGGCACTTGGTGCCATGGTCTAGTTGTGAGGTCTGTGGTGACAGGTTGGACTCGATGATCTTCGAGGTCTCTTCCAACCTTGGTCATACTGTGATATTGTGATACTGTGAGTGATAGGCAGCAGATGCTTATCTGCTGACAGGTCTCTATTGACTTATGCCATTTTAAGTCTGGAAGAGGCAGATTTTGGACATCACAGTTGTGACAGTTTCATGTCTCAAAAAGCTGTTTGAAGTCTTCTGGAGAGGTTGTCTTTATTAATTATTTGCTCTTCTCTGTAGTCACCTAAGTGTGTCTCACAGTCATAGTATCATAGTATCAGTCAGGGTTGGAAGGGAACACAAGGATCATCTAGTTCCAACCCCCCTGCCATGGGCAGGGACACCTCACACTAGATCAGGCTGGACAGAGCCTCGTCCAGTCTGTAGGATTTTTGGCTTTGTAATCAAAGGGGTAGATGAACAGACTGCTGTGTTGTCAGGGTTTTATTGCCACTCATTTAGAAGAACTTGCTTACCTCACTTTGTGAAAAATGTCAAATTAAGTCCTTGTCTGCCATGACATTAGGAGTATTGTTCCTTTCCACAGTACATGGCATCAATATAATTGTACCCTTTACCCTCAAGAAAACTTTTATTATGTAATCTCCAAAGTTGTTTATGGATTGGAGGTGATTTAATTTTGGGGCTTGTTGAATCAATTATTTTTACTTGAGTCCTCTGCTAATTTCTAACACATGAGCAATTATTTTCATTTGTCCATATTGTGTCACTCATAATACCAGGTCTTAACTTTCCTAAGCTCATTTCTGTTGCATGTTAAACTGCAAACTGAAAGGACTAAAGGTGAAAGACCCACTTGTTTTTGCAGAATAACCCTGGAGTGGAATTTAGGTTTTAATACTTGTTGGTGCAAGAACTTCCACTGTACACGTGAATAGAATCATAGAATCAGTCAGGGTTGGAAGGGACCACAAGGATCATCTAGTTCCAACCCCACTGCCATGGGCAGGGACACCTCACACTAGATCAGGCTGGACAGAGACTCATCCAGCCTGCTCTTAAACACCTCCACGGACGGGGCCTCAACCACCTCCCTGGACAACCCATTCCAGGGCTTCACCACTCTCACGGTGAAGAACTTCTTCCTCACGTCCAGCCTGAATCTCCCCACCTCCAGCTTCATTCCATTCCCCCTAGTCCTATCACTACCTGATAGCCTGAGAAGTCCCTCCCCAGCCTTCCTGTAGGCCCCCTTCAGATACTGGAAGGCCACAATTAGGTCACCTCGGAGCCTTCTCTTCTCCAGACTGAACAGCCCCAACTCCTTCGGTCTGTCCTCATAGGAGAGGAGCTCCAGCCCTCTGATCATCCTCGTGGCCCTGGACAGCCATAGGACTGACATAGTCTGAAGATGGGCTAATAAACAGGTTGAGAGAACCTGAGGCTAATGAAATTAAGCTGACCACAAAGACATTGTTTTCACAGCAAAGTGAAATTTTAATGCTTTTATTGAAAAATTAAACAAAGCATTAGGTGATTGTGAATCTGTGCAGGTTTAGGAGTGAATCCTCTGGAGAGGAGACTAATACATTTGAAAAGGCTGTGAAGGTAAATGATCATGTAGATTTTCAGCTGTATATCTCTTCCATGAAAATCAGTGACATTGGTTACAGTTTGGCAGAAGGTGGTTTATTCTATTTATTCTATTCTATTCTATTCTATTCTATTCTATTCTATTCTATTCTATTCTATTCTATTCTATTCTATTCTATTCTATTCTATTCGCAAGAATATAGACCATGATCTCCTAATGAGATTTGTAATTGAATTACCTGGTAATGAAATAACTTTAATTTTAGAGCAGCATCTGCACTAAAGAATAAGGATTTTATTTTTTTTTTTAAATGTCTGTGCAATTTCTCTTCACTAATGAGCCATGAACAAAATTCCTCTCTGAGTTGCATGATTTGACAGCTGGCTGAGCATGAGCCAGCAGTGTGCCCAGGTGGCCAAGAAGGCAAATGGCCTCCTCACCTACATCAGAAATAGTGTGGCCAGCAGGAGCAGGGAAGTCATTGTGCCCCTGTACTCAGCACTGGTTAGGCCACACCTTGAGTCCTGTGTCCAGTTCTGGGCCCCTCAGTTTAAGAAGGACATTGAGACACTTGAACATGACCAGAGAAGGACAATGAGGCTGGGGAGGGGCCTCGAGCACAAGCCCTATGAGGAGATGCTGAGGGAGCTGGGGTTGTTTAGCCTGGAGATAATGAGGCTCAGGGGAGACCTCATTGCTGTCTACAACTACCTGAAGGGAGGTTGTAGCCAGGTGGGGGTTGGTCTCTTATCCCAGGCAACCAGCGCCAGAACAAGAGGACACAGTCTCAAGCTGTGCCAGGGGAGGTTTAGGCTGGATGTTAGGAAGAAGTTCTATACAGAGAGAGTGATTGCCCATTGGAATGGGCTGCCCAGGGAGGTGGTGGAGTCACCATTGCTGGAGTTGTTTAGGAAGAGACTGGATGGGTGCTTGGTGCCATGGTTTAGTTGATTAGATGGTGTTGGATGATAGGTTAGACTCTATGATCTATGATATGGTGAATTGGTCACAAGTGATGTGGAAAAGTCTGAGGTTCTCAATAACTTCTTTACCTCAGTCTTTACTGCAAGGGCCTCCAGCCACACTCCTGGAGTCATGGCAGACGATGCCAGGGACGGGGAGGAAGAACTGCCCATCGTAAGGGAAGCTCAGGTTCGTGATCACCTGAAGAACCTGAAAGTGTTCAAGTCCATGGGACCCGATGGGATACACCCACGGGTGCTGAGAGAACTGGCAGATCAGGTGGCCAAACCCCTCTCTATTCTATTCCAAAAGTCATGGCAGACTGGGGCAGTCCCCACAGACTGGAAAAGGGGAAACATTATTCCCATTTTCAAACAGGGTAAGAAGGAGGAACCTGGGAACTACAGGCCAGTCAGTTCACCTCTGTGCCCGGAAAGATCATGGAGCAGATCCTCCTGGAGGCACTAATGACTCAGAAGAATAGTGAAGAGGTGATTGGGAATAGTCAGCATGGCTTTGCCAAGGGCAAATCCTGCCTGACAAACCTGGTGGCCTTCTATGATCAGGTGACAGCATTAATAGATGAGGGGCGAGCAACTGATGTCGTTTACCTGGATCTGAGCAAAGCCTTCGACACTGTCCCACACCACCTCCTGGTCTCCAAGCTGGCGACACATGGGTTTGATGGATGGACCACTAGATGGATAAAGAACTGGCTTGATGGCCGCACCCAAAGAGTGGCTGTCAACGGGTCCATGTCCCAGTGGAGGCCAGTGACAAGCAGAGTCCCTCAGGGATCAGTCCTGGGACCAGTCTTGTTCAACATCTTTGTGGGTGACATGGACAGTGGCATCGAGTGCACCCTCAGCAAGTTTGCTGATGACACCAAGCTGTGTGGTGCAGTGGACACGCTGGAGGGAAGGGATGCCATCCAGAGGGACCTGGACAGGCTGGAGAGGTGGGCACAAGCCAACCTCATGAGCTTCAACAAGACCAAGTGCAGGGTCCTGCATCTGGGTCGAGGCAATCCCAGGCACAAATACAGGCTGGGCAGTGACTGGCTGGAGAGCAGCCCTGAGGAGAGAGACTTGGGGGTGCTGGTGGACGAGAAGCTCGACATGAGCTCTCAATGTGCGCTTGCAGCCCGGAAAGCCAATCAGATCCTGGGCTGCATCAGGAGAAGTGTGACCAGCAGGTCAAGGGAGGTGCTTCTCCCCCTCTACTCAGCTCTGGTGAGACCCCACCTGGAGTACTGCGTCCAGTTCTGGAGCCCATATTACAGGAGAGATGTGGACGTGCTGGAGCGTGTCCAGAGAAGGGCCACGAGGATGATCAGAGGGCTGGAGCACCTCTCCTATGAGGACAGACTGAAGGAGTTGGGGCTGTTCAGTCTGGAGAAGAGAAGGCTCCGAGGTGACCTCATTGTGGCTTTTCAGTATCTGAAGGGGGCCTACAGGAAGGCTGGGGAGGGACTTCTCAGGATCTCAGGTAGTGATAGGACTAGGGGGAATGGAATGAAGCTGGAAATGGGGAGATTCAGGCTGGATGTGAGGAAGAAGTTCTTTACCATGAGAGTGGTGAAGCCCTGGAATGGGTTGTCCAGGGAGGTGGTTGAGGCCCCGTCCCTGGAGGTGTTTAAGCCCAGGCTGGACGAGGCTCTGGCCAGCGTGATCTAGTGTAGGGTGTCCCTGCCCATGGCAGTGGGGTTGGAACTAGATGATCCTTGTGGTCCCTTCCAACCCTGACTGATTCTATGATTCTATGATTCTATGATCTCAAAGGTCTTTTCCAACCTGGTCTATTCTATTCTATTCTATTCTATTCTATTCTATTCTATTCTATTCTATTCTATTCTATTCTATTCTATTCTATTCTATTCTATTCTATTCTATTCTATTCCATTCCATTCCATTCCATTCCATTCCATTCCATTCCATTCCATTCTTTTTATAGGGAGCAATATTGTAAACCATGTGCTATTATGAAGTTAATAGGAGTGCTGCAGAGGAGGAGTTGACAGGTTGACATGAAGAGACACATCTAGATGTCCTATTAGCCAGCAGAGGTGGCTCCTTTACTCTGGTGTGAAGTAGAAAGTGGGTATATGTTGTATTAGGTTCTAAGCCAGGGAGTCGCATGTAGTTTAGCAATGTCAGGAAGGGATACTCTTCATCTCAGGACTCTTGGAGTCTGAAGAGCTTGTATGATAGTATGTTCTAGCATCCATGAGGATGTGGACTGATGTGCAAAAGGAAACGGATGGTTAGCTGGCCAGGCTGAGCTGCAGCTGGAAGACCAGTACTGTGCAGCTTTTCCTGGTGTTTTTCTCTGCCATCTTATTAAGGATTTCTACTTCTGTTAAAGCCACTCAGGTGTTTTGCAGTCTCAAACAGTATTTGTTTCCAGTGCAACCTCACTGTAGGATTTGGACAATGAAGTGTGATTTTATTGGTTTTGTTCTGAGAATGAACAAATGGCATTTTAATCCAGTATTCAACTGGTGTTTAATTCCTTATTACAGTTGGGGTGGGCCACATGATTTAGGAATACAGCTGTGGGAAACATTTTGAGAAACATCTTTGTTTTGGTTGAAATTGCCAATTTGTCAGATTTCAAAGAGATTACTTGGATTTTTAAATTTTTTTCTTAAGCCACATTGGAAATCAAACAGCTCTACTGAAAGACTGCTGTTGTTCAGTTGTTGGTTGTTTATTTGTCTGTGGCTAACATATCTAGCTCCTCAGCAGGACTTGGAGGACTAACAGAGCTGGAAAGTCTCAGCTCTCATGCTCTTGGGCTTGAAGTTCAGGTTTCCAAAGTCCTGACAGTCAGACCACCCCAGAACTGGGCAGGGAGTGGAAATTCTGCTTCAGAGGGAATTTCAGCAACAAAAAGGCTACATATTCCTCCAGACTGGAACTAAATCAAATATAAAAAAAACCCCAAAACTTCAAATATTCTGCCAAATAAAGTTACTGTCCTGGGCATAACTTCTTGCTGTGAATTTAGAGTCTACTTTAGAATAATTTCTTCATGAAGTTACCCGGGGTTTTGTTCCTATGCATTGAAATCTCATAGCTGTTTTTTTGTCCAAGTGAGAATTGTGCAGTCAGGCCATTACAAAATCCAATAAATATGAACTGGGACTCTTCAGGAATGTAGCTTGACAACCTTGCCTCACCAGTATTATGCACACAGATGCAGAATCTGAGTCCAATACCTCACACTGTCTGGGGGCTGAAAGCTAGAGCTAGAGAAGCTAGAGCAGAGCAGCTGGAGCAGAGAAGCTCCTCCAGAGGTGATACATGGGAATCAATCCACTTACCTCAGATGACAGGAGGAGAAGCTGGTGGTTCAGTGGTGCAGCTAACCAATCCCTCTTCCTCATACTCCAAAATTTCCAACAAGATTTTTAAGAGTAAAGGGTATTGGCTTGCTGAATGTATTTAAATAACTTTATGTGTTTCTAAGTGATCCTTGAAAACATGGCAACTTGCTATTCTTGTTGCATTAGGACACCTTGGGGTGTGCTAAGAAAGAGTGTGTCTAGCAGGTTGAGGAAGGTTCTCCTCCCTCTCTGCTCTGCCCTGGTAAGACCACATCTGGAGTACTGGTGTCCAGTTCCGGGCTTCCTAGTTCAAGAGGGACAGGAAAATACTAGAGAGAGGACTATAAGGATGATTAAGGGAGTCTAACATCTGTTCCATGATGAAAGACTAAGAGAAGACTATCTGAGAAGACTAAGACAGGATCTTATTCATGTTTACAAGTATCTGAAGGGTGGGTGTCAAGAAAAAGGGTCCAATCTCTTTTCAGTGGTGCCTTGTGATAGGAAGAGTGGCAACCACCACAAACTGGAATGCAGGAAGTTCTATCTTGACATGAAGAAAGACTTCTTTCCTGTGAGCTTGCTGGAGCCCTGGTGCAGGCTGCCCTGAGAGTTTGTGGAGTCTCCTTCCCTGGAGACTTTCAAAACCTGCCTGGACATGTTCTTGTGTGGCCTGCCTTAGGCGATCCTGCTTTGGCTGGGGGTTTACCCAATGATCCCCGGAGGTCACTTCCAACCTCTACCATTCTATGATTCTATGAAATTTTACTCATCAGTTCAAATAACTAGAGCTGAGGAAAATATTGGGTTAATACTCTTAACAGCAAAGAGACTGTTTTCACTGTTGTTGGTCTGTCAGATGTGTAAGATTTCCTAGGCCAATGGGTATAAAAGTGGATTTTAAGGGGTTTCTGTGCATTTCTGCCTGAGCTCTAACATATCAGGGCATGCCTTTTAGATGTCCCTTTCCACAGGAAGAAGTTTTCAACTTACTCCCTGAAACTGAGATAAAATAGGACAATTTTATGAGCAGTGGAACTAATTGCAGGAGCTTCCTGCAATTTTTAAACCTGTCTCCTCTCCACAACTTCGTTCCCTGTAACACTCCATTCTCCCTTGGTTTGCTTCTCTTGATTGCTATACACTCTGTTTCTCGCTATGACTTTTCCTTGGTATCATCACTTCTTCCCCTGTCTCCAGTTGTCTCATGGAGCAGCAGCACTCATGAGCTTCCTTCAACAGTTTTTTTTTTTTCCAGCAAGGGGCAGCAGGTGTGAGGGTATGGGGCTGAGGGTATAGCCAGGGAACTGCACACTCTCCAACTGTGCAGGACCTGACTTCTCTATTGGCCAGAGCTCTCACTGTCTTCTCTTCAGCTACCAGCTGCCACAAGACACACAGGAATATGAGTCCTGGAGACCTTCAGCCCTATGGAAAATGTGGTTAAAGTTGCCATTTGCTTAAAAATAGTTAGGATGGTCTGCAAGGTAGACAGGCAGTTGAACTATATTAACTATCACCTACTTGTTCCGCCTGCTCCTAGGGGGTATTTTTGCTTTGTAACTAAAATATGTGTCCACAGGAGCTTCTTTCCATGAGACTGGTAGAAGTGCTAATTGTAAAAAATTGTGTTGTCTGTGCTTTTCTCTGTCTATGACATTCTTCTCCCCTTCCTTCCTTCCTTTTGTCAGCATGACACAGTTCCAGTGCTGCCGGAGCCAGATGGAGAAGCAATACTGTTCGGATGGGATTGAATATGCCAACGTGCGTGAGGAATGTGACTCACATACTGGTGAAAATTCCACCTGTGAAGCTGAATTCTTCAAGGTGAGACATCAGAGCTACCCCTCTTCATCTTTACGAAATGGTATTGCCTGTCTAGATTGGTATTCAGGATTGGCCTTGAAGGTCACCGTGCTCAGGTTGATGCACATAAACATTTTTTTCCCACCTAAACCTCGTGTCCCTGTTAAGGCTGTCTGCTTGGTGCCTCTTTGAGAGGAGCAGTTTCTCACTGGGGGAACCAGACTGTCTCATGACATTTTAGAAGAGACAGAGGGTAGAGTGCAAAAGTATGAAAAGTCTTTAATGGGAAACTACTTCTGCATGAAGACATCAATGCTGTAGGAATGCAGTGAGAAACTCAGATGCTTTTCTGACTTCAGCTTTCATTAGGGCTTCATGGCCTAAGGTCAAACTAAGTGGTTTTCAGTACTGGTGGTCTAAAGGGGTAGGACTGAAGTTAATCCTCTCAGTGTACTTATAAATCCAGCTTGTTTATATGTCTGTAGTTAACATGACTTGAATTTACAACTGAATGGAGACATCTGTATGCTTGTGATAATAGTGTTTGATGTTAGAATAAAACTGACTAGTATTGGCATCTTTGGTTAATCTGTGCCTTGCCCTCTGCCTTTATTACTGTCTTTCTCTCTTGTTTCTTGAAAGGGACCATATTCATACCACTCTGCAGAATGTTTTTGGAAGAAAGTTCCACCGGGCTTTCACCATGACCCAGTCATAGCCAGCCCTGGTCCTGTTAGGGATTTCCTTCAGTGTTGATAGAAATAGATGAAAATTATTTTAATTCTTCCCACTGCTCAAAGATGCTGAATGCTTTGGATTATTCAGTTACAAAAAATCTACTCTGTAGAAGATGGCAGACAATGCCGGACTCGTAAGTTTCATATCTTCGAAATGCTGGTTTGGTCGTGGGCCTGGCAGTTGGATGCTCCTGATGCTGTGAAGTAATCCACATTCTTGCTGTGACCAGAAGAAAGGTAACACATTCTGATGAGCCTGGCACTTACTGGTTGTCACAAACTTGCCTGTATGTGGAGCATGATTTTATCCCACAGTGGAATTTGTCCCCCACAGGGGGTGTGTGTCACCTGTTAACCACATTCAGTCTGGAGAAGAGAAGGCTCCGAGGTGACCTTATTGTGGCCTTCCAGTATCTGAAGGGGGCCTACATGAAGGCTGGGGAGGGACTTCTCAGGCTATCAGGTAGTGATAGGACTAGGGGAAATGGAATGAAGCTGGAGGTGGGGAGATTCAGGCTAGATGTGAGGAAGAAGTTCTTCACTGTGAGAGTGGTGAAGGCCTGGAATGGGTTGTCCAGGGAGGTGGTTGAGGCCCCATCCCTGGAGGTGTTTAAGAGCAGGCTGGATGAGTCTCTGTCCAGCCTGTTCTAGTGTGAGGTGTCCCTGCCCCTGGCAGGGGGGTTGGAACTAGATGAACCTTGTGGTCCCTTCCAACCCTGACTGATACTATGATACTATATTCTGCTTCTAGCGTAGAGATTCCTCTGTGCAACCTTTAATGTTAAGAAGCCTGTCCACCTCATTCTGAATGTGACATGAAAAAATATTTTGCCCTCCATGTTGGTACTTTGAAGGGCTGTGAACAAGGACTGTGATGAGTATTCTGCGCTGATCTAACATATACCATGGGACAACCCTAAACCAGAATGCAGCTGTTCAAGGAAACTCACTTTACCTTCGATTGACTGGTGATTTCCTATGTGGGCTTCTCAGTGTGAGGAAGAAGAGTACTGATGTGTTTTAAAATGACCAGACATGATGGCAGCTTTTCATGGTGACATCTGTGTTATTTAACAAAATGGGCTGGGCCTTGATCTCTGCCCCTGAAAATGAATCACATAGCTCAGCACAGCTCATGTCACGTAACTGATGTCTTTTCCCCCAGCAGTGCATGAAGGCTGTTGGGAGCACTCACTGGCCTCTGCTAACCCCAAAATATGCTTCATCATCATTTGAGAGGATGTTAGTTACCCTTAGAGCTTGCTAATATTTAAACATTGCAGACAATTGTGGAGCAATGCTTGAGCCATTTAATTTACTTATATAAACTTAGCCAGTGTTATTTAATCTTTGTGAGCCATGTTCTGACTCCTATTCCCTCACTTAATAACTGTATTGAGGTAGCTGTAGTCTTTGTATATATTGTGATCCATGAATAGAATAGAATACAGTAGAATAGAATTAACCAGGTTGGAAAAGACCTTTGAGATCATCGAGTCCAACCTATCATCCAACACTATCTAATCAGCTAAACCATGGCACCAAGTGCCTCATCCAGGCTCTTCTTAAACACCTCCAGCAATGGTGACTCCACCACCTCCCTGGGCAGCACATTCCAATGGCCAATCTCTCTTGCTGGGAAGAATTTCTTCCTAACATCCAGCCTAAACCTCCCCTGGTGCAGCTTGAGACTGTGTCCTCTTGTTCTGGTGCTGGTTGCCTGGGAGAAGAGACCAACCCCCACCTGGCTACAACCTCCTCTCAGGTAGCTGTAGACAGCAATAAGGTCTCCCCTGAGCCTCCTCCAGGCTAAGCAACCCCAGCTCCTTGGCCACCTGGGCACACTGCTGGCTCATGTTCAGGCAGCTGTCAACCAGTCAACCCCAGGTCCCTTTCTGCCTGGCTGCTCTCCAGCCACTCTGACCCCAGCCTGTAGCTCTCCATGAGGTTGTTGTGGCCAAAGTGCAGCACCCGGCACTTGGACTTGTTGAATGTCATCCCACTGGACTCTGCCCATCTGTCCAGTTGGTCCAGGTCCCTCTGCAGGGCCCTTCAACCCTCTAACAGATCAACACCTGCCCCCAGCTTGGTGTCATCTACAAACTTACTGATGATGACTTAATGCCCTCATCCAGATCATCAGTAAAGACATTGAAGAGCATGGGGCCCAGCACTGATCCCTGGGGGATGCCACTGGTGACTGGCTGCCAGCTGGATGTGGCACCATTCACCACCACTTTCTGGGCTCGGCCCTCCAGCCAGTTCCTAACCCAGCACAGAGTGCTGCTGTCCAAGCCATGAGCTGACAGCTTGGCCAGGAGTTTGCTGTGGGGGATGATATCAAAGGCCTTGCTGAAGTCCAGGTAGACCACATCCACAGCCTTCCCCACATCCACCAGATGGGTCACCTGATCATAGAAGGAGATCAGGTTGGTCAGGCAGGACCTGCCCTTCCTAAATCCATGCTGGCTGGGCCTGATCCTTTGGCCATCCTGTAAGTGCTGTGTGATCGCACTCAAGATGACCTGTTCCATGATCTTGCCTGGCACTGAGGTCAGGCTGACAGGCCTATAATTCCCTGGCTCTTCCAACCAGCCCTTCTTGTGGATGGGCACCACGTTGGCCAGCTTCCAGTCTTCTGGGACCTCTCCAGTGAGCCAGGACTGCTGAAAAATGATGGAGAGAGGCTTGGGCAGCTCATCTGCCAGCTCTCTCAGCACCCTAGGATGGATCCCATCCGGTCCCATGGACTTGTGGGGGTCCAAGTGGCTGAGCAGGTCTCTAACTGCTTCCTCCTGGATCACAGGGGAACTATACTGCTCCCTGGCTCCATCTGCCAGCTCAGGAGTCCAGTTGTCTGGAAGACAACCTATCCTGCTATTAAAATTTGAGGCAAAGGTGTTAAGTACCTCTGCCTCTTCCTCATCTTTTGTTACTATATTCCCCTCCATGTCCACTAAGGAGTGGAGGTTGTCCTTGCCCTTCCTCTTGCCATTAATATATTTATAGAAAGATTTGGTGTTGTCCTTCACAGCAGAGGCCAGTCTGAGCTCTAAATGGGCTTTTGCCTCTCTATTTTTTCCCCTACATGACCTAGCAACAGCCTTAAACATTTCCTGGGTTGCCTTACCTTTCTTCCAAAGATAATACACCCTCTTTTTTTCCCTTAATTAGTTCAGAAGCTCATTGCCCATCCAGGCTGGCCGTCTGCCCCAGTGGCTCATCTTCTGGCACATTGGCACAGCCTGTTCCTGTGCCTTCAGGAATTCTTTCTTGAAGTAGGCCCAGCCCTCCTGCACCCCTTTGTTTTTAAGGGCTGTTTACCAAGGTACCTTCTGATTTACTTCCTTAAGTAACCTGACGTCCATCCTCCAGAAGCCCAGAGTGGAGGTTTTGTTGCTGCCCCTCTTAGCTTAACTGCATATTGAAAACTCAGTTATTTCATGGTCACTGGATCCCAGACAGCCTCCAACCACCACATCTCCCATCAGCCCTTCTCTGTTTGTAAAAAGAAGATCAAGCAAAGCCTTACCCCTGGTAGGTCACACAGCAGCTGGGATAAGAAGCTATCCTCCATATTCTCTAAGAAACTTCTAGACTGCCTCCTCTCTGCTGTGTTAAGTTCCCTGCAGATATGATGGACATAGGTGGTTTTATGTTCTATAGGTCAATGAACAATTTATTGTTTCTTTTGTTAATACGTTTTCAATCTCATGGCCTTGAGGCATACAGCTTATCTCACAATGATGCCTTGCTTGTGGTAAACAAACTTTAACATTTCGTATCAAGCCTGTCCTCACATGGGCTTGAATCTGAATTTGCCTGAGTTGGTTCATTTTTGTTTAGGTTAGGCAGCACAGGAAATCTTTTGGATCTTCTTTGCCTCTTTCAAGGAAGCAGAAAGGGTGAGTTAGTAATTCAGTTAGTCAAAATAATCACATCACTTTGCAGCAAATAAGGCAGCTAATCTTTCTTTATTGGAAAGAAGATGAAAAGACCCTATTTTGAAAACGCTTTCCTCAGCTTTTACCTCTGCCCATTGCTTTTAAGTGTAGTGATGGGCATAATTTTTTCCTCTTTCTTCTTTTTTTTTTTCTTTTCTTAAGTATAACTTCTCTTGACTTGAAGGAAAGGATACAAAATTAATCTGTAAAATCTTCTTCCAAAGACACGAATCAGTTTCCTGTGATACAGGAGATGTCAGAATGGTTTTATGAAAGTTTATATCACAGCAGCCCTGCAGAGAGGAGTGAAGCTTGTAGGAATTTGACACCGTCTCCCACAGCAAACTGCTGGCTAAGCTGTCAGCTCGTGGCTTGGGCAGCAACACTCTGCACTGGGTTGGGAACTGGCTGGAGGGCTGAGCCCCGAGAGTGGTGGTGAATGGTGCCACCTCCAGCTGGAGGCCAGTCACCAGTGGCGTCCAACAGGGATCAGTGCTGGGTCCCATGCTCTCCAATGTCTTCATTGATGATCTGGGTGAGGGGATTGAGACAGTCATCAGCAAATTTGCAGATGACACCAAGCTGGGGGCAGGTGTTGATCTGTTAGAGGGTTGAAGGGCTCTGCAGAGGGACCTTGATCGACTGGACAGATGGGTGGAGTCCAGTGGGATGGCATTCAACAAGTCCAAGTGCCGGGTGCTGCACTTTGGCCACAACAACCCCATGCAGAGCTACAGGCTGGGGTCGGAGTGGCTGGAGAGCTGCCAAGCAGAGAGGGACCTGGGGGTGCTGATCGACAGCTGCCTGAACATGAGCCAGCAGTGTGCCCAGGTGGCCAAGAAGGCCAAGGGCATCCTGGCCTGCATTTGGAATGGTGTGGCCAGCAGGAGCAGGGAGGTCATTGTGCCCCTGTACTCTGCATTGGTTAGGCCACACCTTGAGTGCTGTGTCCAGTTCTGGGCCCCTCAGTTTAAGAAGGACATTGAGACACTTGAACGTGTCCAGAGAAGGGCAACAAGGCTGGGGAGAGGCCTTGAGCACAAGCCCTGTGAGGAGAGGCTGAGGGAGCTGGGGTTGTTTAGCCTGGAGAAGAGGAGGCTCAGGGGGGACCTCATTGCTCTCTACAACTACCTGAAAGGTGGTTGTAGCCAGGAAGGGGTTGGCCTCTTCTCTCTAGCAACCAGCACCAGAACAAGGGGACACAGTCTCAAGCTGCACCAGGGGAAGTTTAGGCTCGAGGTGAGGAGAAAGTTCTTCACCGAGAGAGTGATTCGTCATTGGAATGGGCTGCCCGGGGAGGTGGTGGAGTCACCGTCCCTGGAGGTGTTCAAGAGGGGATTGGACATGGCACTTGGTGCCATGGTCTAGTTGTGAGGCCTGTGGTGACAGGTTGGACTCGATGATCTTTGAGGTCTCTTCCAACCTTAGTGATACTGTAATTTGACTTTCTTTAAAGTGCTGGGTATTTCCCCAAAATTTGTCCTAGCTCCTCTCTTTTTCCAAAGATTGCCAAAGATCCAGCCTTATCTCCCCAGTTTGGTCAAGGATACTTCAGTTGTGTATATTAGGTGAAGACAAAAGTTTTATTGCTTTGGTCTGATGGAAATATTTTTGTTCACATCTCTAAAAGTTCAAAAAACATTCCACTTGAGTTGTTTGTAGGGCTTTTAATCCCATCTTGTTTTTCGTAGCATCTAGTTGATCTGGAATTCAGCAAGTGAGAGACCTCTTGTGGACATATAGACAAAAGCATCTGCAAGAGAGCTGCTAGGGTTGGAAGGGATCTCATGGATCATCTAGTTCCAACCCCCCCGCCACGGGCAGGGACACCTCACACTACATCAGGTTGCTCACAGCCATATCCAGCCTGGCCTTAAAAACCACTATGGATGGGGCTTCTACCACCTCCCTGGGCAACCTGTTCCAGTGTCTCACCACCCTCATCATGAAGAATTTCTTCCTACATTCCAATCTGAATCCACCCATTTCTAGTTTTGCTCCATTTCCCCCTAGTCCTATCACTGCCTGACAGCCTGAAAAGTTCCTCTCCAGCTTTCTCGTAGGCCCCTTTCAGATACTGGAAGGCCACAATGAGGTCTCCTCAGAGCCTTCTCCAGACTGAACAACCCCAAATCCCTCAGTCTGTCCTCATAGAAGAGGTGCTCCAGCCCTCTAATCATCCTTGTGGCCCTTCTCTGGACAGGTTCCAGCCTGTCAAGATCCTGGACACAGTACTCCAGGTGGGGTCTCACCAGAGCGGAGTAGAATGGGAGAGAATCGCCTCCCTTGACGTGCTGGCTATGCTTCTCTTGGTGCAGCCCAGGATATGATTTGCTTTCTGGGCTGGTAACTTAAACAGTGACATAAATAGTAAAGAATTATTACAAAATTAAACTGATTACAATCCCTATTACAAGAGGGATCTGGAGGTGCTGGAAGGTGTCCAGAGAAGGGCCATGAGGATGATCAGAGGGCTGGAGCACCTCTCCTATGAGGACAGACTGAAGGAGTTGGGGCTGTTCAGTCTGGAGAAGAGAAGGCTCCGAGCTGACCTCATTGTGGCCTTCCAGTATCTGAAGGGGGCCTACAAGAAAGCTGGGGAGGGACTTCTCAGGCTATCAGGTAGTGATAGGACTAGGGGGAATGGAATGAAGCTGGAGGTGGGGAGATTCAGGCTGGACATGAGGAAGAAGTTCTTCACCATGAGAGTGGTGAAGCCCTGGAATGGGTTATCCAGGGAGGTGGTTGAGGCCCCGTCCCTGGAAGTGTTTAAGAGCAGGCTGGATGAGTCTCTGGCCAGCCTGATCTAGTGTAGGGTGTCCCTGCCCATGGCAGGGCGGTTGGAACGAGATGATCCTTGTGGTCCCTTCCAACCCTGACTGATACTATGATACTATGATAAAGAGAGATTACTGATGAAAGCAATTTAATGTGCTTCCTAATCACACCAAAAATAAATCTTCAAACTTCTCACCTTTAACTGTTTATTCCTGTACTCCTTCCATCTTTATTTCTTTCTGTGAGAAGGGAAGGAGTTGTTAGAGCAGTTAAGGGATCGTAGGACTTCGAGTAGGACACAACTGTCTGTCCAAACGCAAAGATCAAGACATGACTTTGTAGCTGCGTGGGCCTTTTGTTAATGACAGGGGAGAGACAAAGGAAAGAAATGTTTGAAATTACAATTGGGATCACTTAAGAAGCAAAGGCTTACAACTGGATTGTTAGGTTGTACCATCCAGGAGGATAATAATGGTTCTAGCAAATGGTTCTAGCAAATGGTTATTGCAACATGCATCTGGGCAGCTGGCAACCTTTGGAAGGAGGCTGCAAAAACATTGAGAACTGAATTAATATGGAGTCTAGACTGCAGTCTGGATTAAAGGATCAAAGTCTTCTGGAATAGGTGAACAGAACTGAAAAAAAAAGAGAATGAAAAAAGAGATGTTGAGGTTCGTCTTCCCGGGATCTCTGTAGTTAGTCACACACTGCCCTGTATCTCAGAATGCCAGAGTGCTCCCTGAGCTTGAGTTAACCTGGTCTTAGCATTGCTACATTATTACTGTTCCACAGTGGGAAGACTGAGAGCAAAGGTGATTTCCAAGTTCACAGGTGAAATGTGTGGAGACATAGGTGGTCAACAGAACCCTGGATGTGCTCTGTGCATAAGCCCGTCCATCAGCTTCTCCATCTAGCAGGGAAGTGATAGACTGCCAGTGCAGAATCTTACAGGGTCATCATTAAAAGCCAGTTAACAAAACATCAGTTAAGAAAATATTTTTCACTTTCCAACGTGTCCAGAGAAGGGCAATGAGGCTGGGGAGAGGCCTCGAGCACAGCCCTGTGAGGAGAGGCTGAGGGAGCTGGCTGAGAGAAGTATCTGTCAAGTCCACCTGGACTTCAGCAAGGCCTTTGACACCGTCCCGCACAGCAAACTGCTGGCCAAGCTGTCAGCTCGTGGCTTGGACAGCAACACTCTGTGCTGGGTTAGGAAATGGCTGGAGGGACGGGCCCAGAGAGTGGTGGTGAATGGTGCCACCTCCAGCTGGAGGCCAGTCACCAGTGGCGTCCAACAGGGATCAGTGCTGGGTCCCATCCTCTTCAATGTCTTCATTGATGATCTGGATGAGGGGATTGAGACAGTCATCAGCAAATTTGCAGATGACACCAAGCTGGGGGCAGGTGTTGATCTGTTAGAGGGTTGAAGGGCTCTGCAGAGGGACCTTGATCGACTGGACAGATGGGTGGAGTCCAGTGGGATGGCATTCAACAAGTCCAAGTGCCGGGTGCTGCACTTTGGCCACAACAACCCCATGCAGAGCTACAGGCTGGGGTCGGAGTGGCTGGAGAGCTGCCAAGCAGAGAGGGACCTGGGGGTGCTGATCGACAGCTGCCTGAACATGAGCCAGCAGTGTGCCCAGGTGGCCAAGAAGGCCAAGGGCATCCTGGCCTGCATTTGGAATGGTGTGGCCAGCAGGAGCAGGGAGGTCATTGTGCCCCTGTACTCTGCATTGGTTAGGCCACACCTTGAGTGCTGTGTCCAGTTCTGGGCCCCTCAGTTTAAGAAGGACATTGAGACACTTGAACGTGTCCAGAGAAGGGCAACAAGGCTGTGGAGAGGCCTTGAGCACAAGCCCTGTGAGGAGAGGCTGAGGGAGCTGGGGTTGTTTAGCCTGGAGAAGAGGAGGCTCAGGGGCGACCTCATTGCTCTCTACAACTACCTGAAAGGTGGTTGTAGCCAGGAAGGGGTTGGCCTCTTCTCTCTAGCAACCAGCACCAGAACAAGGGGACACAGTCTCAAGCTGCACCAGGGGAAGTTTAGGCTCGAGGTGAGGAGAAAGTTCTTCACCGAGAGAGTGATTCGCCATTGGAATGGGCTGCCCGGGGAGGTGGTGGAGTCACCGTCCCTGGAGGTGTTCAAGAGGGGACTGGACGTGGCACTTGGTGCCATGGTCTAGTCATGGGGTCTGTGGTGACAGGTTGGACTCGATGATCTTCGAGGTCTCTTCCAACCTTAGTGATACTGTGATACTGTGAAAATTTGTCAAGGCATCAGCTGTTTATCAAGACTATGGAAGCTTAAGTCACACAATGAATCTTGAGCTTAATTTTTATTTTTGTCTTCTATGATACAGTTGTGAAGAAAGGAAGTCTAACAAAATTGTATATAGCTGTTAAAACTTTGAGAAGGATGTCTCAGGAGAATATTGGATGTGTTAGAATAAATATGCAGAACTGTTGCAATTCTTGGAAGAGAACATCAAGTAGTCATTTCTAAAGTCATCCAGAAAAGCCAGAAAAGAAGTATCACAGGCATATTAGAATGAAACCAGAGCATTTGCCACTGGATGGAAGTAGTTGGAACACCAAGTGAAAAAATTGGATACTGAGGAACCATCCCACCAAACAGTAGTTAATAAGGGAAAACAGCTATCTTAATGTTTTACTGGACATGAAAACAACAACACAGCACTGGCCAGGAGGGAAGAGTTCCTGCCATAAAATTATTCTGCAGCAGGGAAAAGATTCAGTTGTGCACTTAAAGGCAAGGAACAAAATAGCATGCTTACATACTTCAGTATTCTGTGGAGTAAAAAATGAAGGGGGAAAAAATGGATTAAAGAAACAAGGAAAAAGGATTTTACTGTTTTACTTTCATGCTTGCTTCTAGGTTTGAAAAGAGCCTTTCAGTATGGTACAGAGAGCAACATGTAATGCTGTTGCTCCAAGGAAAAACTTGGAATATAGGCAGGTAGTAGTTGCTTTCTTTGCAATAAGTGTGGTGCTTAAAGCACCAAATTACAAGAATTTAGCTATTTCATATTCTGTCTGTTCCGTTCAATGGCACAGGCGATTTTCTTCAAGCAATAAAAAGAGCCTGGAAGAATAATAAAATTAATGATAAAAGCATACATCTGATTTTTACATGACAGCAGCATTTAGCAGACACCAGTTCCAGGAAAGGAAACATCTTTGCTGCTTTCTAACAGTAAGGAAGAAAACTGAATAAAGCATCAGTGTCCCCTAAGTTTAGAATAAAAGGAAACCTCCACGGGATTAACTCGTCCTGTGTTCACGTCTGTGGTGTGTTCTGGAGCCATAGTTAAGCAGCTCTGGAAGAGGCAGATCAAGTTTCTTTGCCAGAAGCTATGTCAGGACTGAAGTGCTTTTAAATACTGTTTGACGTTGTAGTCTGTTTTTTTTCAGAGCAGAATAACTTCTCTTCGGAGCCTATTAGCGCTGATCTTGGATGAATCACGCTCGTTTGCTTGTTTGTTATTTCAGAGAGGGCTGCTTTTTGCGGGAAGCTGGGCAGGAGGTTTCATAGTCAGGCGCTTCACCGGCCACATCACTAAACTGGACACTAAAGTAAAGCAGAGGTGTTAGGGGTTCCCACCGCTGGTGCTTGAAACTGGACAATGCAGGCAGGGAGCAATGAAAATCCAAATGCATATAAGGACCGTGCTGGTCCTCCACATCACCTTGCACACACTTTCACGGTTACACAGTGTTGTGAGAACTAGATCTAGGTTCTGTGCACGGTGCACTGAACTCAACTACAGATTAAAATGTCTAAGCCTATGTATCCCAGGACTTCTTTAAAGAGTTTGCAGGACATTTTCCATCAATTTGCCAAGGTGAGACAACACTATGGATGCTACTGATGAAAATGTGCATTGAAATCAGTCAATTGAAGTCTAGGATTTGATTTAATTATTTTCTCTCTTTTCTTTTCTTTTCTTTTCTTTTCTTTTCTTTTCTTTTCTTTTCTTTTCTTTTCTTTTCTTTTCTTTTCTTTTCTTTTCTTTTCTTTTCTTTTCTTTTCTTTTCTTTTCTTTTCTTTTCTTTTCTTTTCTTTTCTTTTCTTTTCTTTTCTTTTCTTTTCTTTCCTTTTTTCTTTTCTTTCCTTTCCTTTCCTTTCCTTTCCTTTCCTTTCCTTTCCTTTCCTTTCCTTTCCTTTCCTTTCCTTTCCTTTCCTTTCCTTTCCTTTCCTTTCCTTTCCTTTCCTTTCCTTTCCTTTCCTTTCCTTTCCTTTCCTTTCCTTTCCTTTCCTTTCCTTTCCTTTCCTTTCCTTTCCTTTCCTTTCCTTTCCTTTCCTTTCCTTTCCTTTCCTTTCCTTTCCTTTCCTTTCCTTTCCTTTCCTTTCCTTTCCTTTCCTTTCCTTTCCTTTCCTTTCCTTTCCTTTCCTTTCCTTTCCTTTCCTTTCCTTTCCTTTCCTTTCCTTTCCTTTCCTTTCCTTTCCTTTCCTTTCCTTTCCTTTCCTTTCCTTTCCTTTCCTTTCCTTTCCTTTCCTTTCCTTTCCTTTCCTTTCCTTTCCTTTCCTTTCCTTTCCTTTCCTTTCCTTTCCTTTCCTTTCCTTTCCTTTCCTTTCCTTTCCTTTCCTTTCCTTTCCTTTCCTTTCCTTTCCTTTCCTTTCCTTTCCTTTCCTTTCCTTTCCTTTCCTTTCCTTTCCTTTCCTTTCCTTTCCTTTCCTTTTCCTTTCCTTTCCTTTCCTTTCCTTTCCTTTCCTTTCCTTTCCTTTCCTTTCCTTTCCTTTCCTTTCCTTTCCTTTCCTTTCCTTTCCTTTCCTTTCCTTTCCTTTCCTTTCCTTTCCTTTCCTTTCCTTTCCTTTCCTTTCCTTTCCTTTCCTTTCCTTTCCTTTCCTTTCCTTTCCTTTCCTTTCCTTTCCTTTCCTTTCCTTTCCTTTCCTTTCCTTTCCTTTCCTTTCCTTTCCTTTCCTTTCCTTTCCTTTCCTTTCCTTTCCTTTCCTTTCCTTTCCTTTCCTTTCCTTTCCTTTCCTTTCCTTTCCTTTCCTTTTCTTCTCTTTTCTTCTCTTTTCTTTTCTTCTCTTTTCTTCTCTTTTCTTCTCTTTTCTTCTCTTTTCTTCTCTTTTCTTTTCCTCCCTTTTTCCTTTTCTTCTCTTCCCTTTCTTCTCTTTCCTTTCTCCTTTCTCCTTTCTCCTTTCCCCTTTCCCCTTTCCCCTTTCCCCTTTCCCTTTTCCCCTTTCCCCTTTCCCCTTTCCCCTTTCCCTTTCCCCTTTCCCCTTTCCCCTTTCCCCTTCCCCCCTTTCCCCTTTCCCCCTTTCCCCTTTCCCCTTTCCCTTTCCCCTTCCCCCTTTCCCCTTTCCCCTTTCCCCTTTCCCCTTTCCTTTCCTTTCCTTTTCCTTTCCTTTCCTTTCCTTTCCTTTCCTTTCCTTTCCTTTCCTTTCCTTTCCTTTCCTTTCCTTTCCTTTCCTTTCCTTTCCTTTCCTTTCCTTTCCTTTCCTTTCCTTTCCTTTCCTTTCCTTTCCTTTCCTTTCCTTTCCTTTCCTTTCCTTTCCTTTCCTGCCCCTCCCCCCTCCCCTTCCCCTCCTCTTCCCTCTCCTCTTTCCTTCTCTTCTTTTTTCTTTCACAGACATGCTGTTACTGTTGTTTGCTGGGAAAGGTTGCTGAAATTCAAGGACAGGGTTGCGAACCCAACCCAAAGATAGGATACCAGTGTGGAATTGTCTTCAGAGCTTGCTGTGTGAAGGGTCAAGAAGGCATTGATGTGTCCATCAGCGATGACGTTCCTGAAAAGGAGCAAGGTATTTTATGTTACAACTTATGAAAGAGTGAGACAAAATGGTGTTGGGCTACAAGGGGTGCTTGTGAAATTTCTCTGAGGTGAGCTATCCTTCGAGTAATCTAGTGATGCATGTTTCAGAGCTCAATTTTTGGGTAGTAATAGCTGAAATGTGCACTACCGGAGGCTAAAGGAACTGAAAGGAACCACTCAGTTCCTGATGTAAGAATTTAACTATAAGACACATAGTGGAGATACAGACCTGGCTTTGGGTTTTTTTTTTCTAGTTTCACTTAGCAGACAGACATCAAACTGCAGAAAAGTCGTGCTGTGTAATGCTGCCTGCTTCATGGACAGCTGAGTAATGAAGACATGCAGTCTGGCCTGCAGATCACTAGTGACACTTCTGTTAGTCATTAAAGAGGGATCAGTCTCTCCTCTGTAAGGCAGCTTCTTGGAATAGCACCTTGTGTTTGAGTTGTGCAACCGCATGGCATGTAAGGCATTCTGTTGAAGAGGATAAGGCAAGTTGACTCCTTGTGTTACTCTTAGCCATGTGAAGACTAATTTCTGATACCATGCTCAGAGAGACCTCTGGAAAATAGATCAGACTTGGGTCAACTGATTTCATTAGCTTCTGTAGGACCAGCAAAGTACCTTCAGTGTACTAACTTATCCTTGTGCACAAAAACTTGCTTTCATGTCTGCGATGTATTATTTATCTCTAAGTCACCCCTGGTTGAATGGGCTCATAGACAACCACTGAAATGAGACTAAACTTCCTGTTAATAACCAGAGGATTTTTGAGATTGTGTTTTGACATGTTTCACTAGCAACCTGCCATTTCCCCTGCATTCAAAGTGTCAGTATTGGATGAAGCCCATTAGATAGTCCTTTGGGCAAGCAATGGTATCAAGCAATGGATATATTCAGCCCTTTTATGTCCTCTGTGTGGTGAAAAAGAATTCAGGACACATGTACATAGCAGAGGTACCACTGATCCAAACTCTCTGAGTTAAGGTATATAAAGTGCATTTGAAAGATTGCCCAATGAAAGTGCTGAAAAGTTGGGTGTGGAGTTCTTTTCTGGAATGAAATCTGAGATTAATCTAATTTTCATTAAAGCTGTGAGTACCCTAAGCTACTATAAAGTCAGTGGAAGCCAATCATGCCTCAACAGCATTTCATATGAAAATGAGGTTAAGCTCTGGTTTAAAGCCTAATGTTAAGAACCTGCATTTGAAAATCTCAGCCCATATGTAATCTATGATCACAGTGAGACTTTCATATTGAATCAGTCAGATGGAAAATGCCCCAAGGCCATGTGCATTTGAATGTCAAGTTTAAGTATAAAACAGCTGTAAAATATGTACATAATCCTCTTCAGTTTTGTCCTTGTTTATTCAAAATCCTGGTATAAGTCTCATCCCAAGCAGGCACCTTTTTACTGTGAGAAGAAATGTGCTTTTTCCTCTAACACCTATCTCTCTTTTAGTTGAAATTTCAAAGGAGGAACTAGACCAAGAAGATCCATATCTGCATGATGGCTGTAGAGGTAAGTCAGGTCACTAGTCCTGCTAGCCACCTTTTCATGAAAGTGAAGCAAACTTAGATCTAGAGATTAAGCAAAGCCTTTTGTTTAGGCTAGTTATGGGTGAAAATAACAGAATGAAGATCCTTTCTAAGAAACAGTAGCCCTTATGTGAGGTTTTGATAGTTCTTAAATACAGGAGAGGCATTGTCTCCTGTAGAGGGGTTGGTCTTACTCACCTGAACTTTGGACTGTACATTTAACATTCATTTAACTCCTAGCAGGTAATATTCAGAGGTGTTACCCATTGAGCCCATGGAGTACACTGGATTCTTCAGAACCTGGGGATCCTATGTTAAATATGTGCATTCTTTTATTCTCCTCTTGGGATGAGGAGGGTGGTTCAATATGAAATGGAATTTGTTTGCTTTTGAGGGGCATCACCTGAAAAAAAAAAAACACCACAAAACAGGAAGAAAAGCAGGTACTGTCCTGATTAGCCAGGCTGTTCTGCCTCCTGGGAAGAATGTGTTATTGGGATATTGTTCTGCTGAGTATGGTGATTTATTGCTTGGAACCTGTGATTTACATGTCTATAAACTGAAACCAGTGGTGATCTATTATTTTCCACAAGCATTTCAGAACCCAGGAATGTATTTAGGATAAAATCAATCTAATAGGCTTATATTCCAGTTGAGAGATGATTTACTGTGCTGCTTGTTGTGTAGCTGTTACACTCTAGAGAGGATGGAAATGTCTGCTAGGTCATTAGCAAGTCAAAGCCAGCACTGGGCTCTCCTCCTTGTCTCCAGCTGCTACTTACAAGAGATGACATAGAAAAATGTGTTACATATTTTCCAAGCATTATTTCTTTACATAATCAGTTGTTGCAGTTGTCTTGTAATCATCTGCCTGCAAGAGATGGATTGGTGCGACTGGTTACAAATTAGGGTTTCTATCTACAGTCTGTTTTCTGATAAACTTGGCATGCCAAAATTAACTTGTGATTTTCCAACCTTTGCCAGGGGACACTTAGTTTTTCTAGGCAATGGAACTTCCAGCATTTTGTTTTGGAGTACCTCTGTGGTAGATGAGGAAATGAATTCTGTCTTTCCAGCACCTCCACAGTAGATTTTACTGTGGCTGGCAGGAGCTAAGAATATTATTATCAGAGGTTCAGAAAGTGGTGGCTGTTCACTTCAACCACAAGACTATGGCCCCTTCTAATGTAATTGCCTTTGCCAGTACTGTGTACAGACCTAAGTTTCTGCAGTGTATTACTGGCTCTGTCCACATTAGAAATTTTTGCACTCTAACAAATTATTTTAATTCACTCAGAAGTTTAAAGTATTGTAGCTGCATTGGCCCATGCTGTGCTTTCTCAAAAGTTTTGTTGAATGCCTGTCCAGCCATTCTGAAAAGCAGATGAAGACAGGTTCTGTTTGTATGACAAATATCAATGCTCTTACCAGAAACAGATGGAGGTGTATAACCTTTTCTGTACTCTGAGAATATTAAATGTTTTTAATAATCTGTTTTTTAACATGATCAGAAGAAAAAAAAAGTTTTCTTAAAGATGACCCACATTTTGGGTACATTTTTTATGGTATCCTCTCGTTCTGCCTGCCAGAATAAACCTGTCTGTCTTTCGCAGCATTTGTGACTTCGGCGCATACCCCTCGATGTCCTTAGTATCCCAGTAGTAAGCCTTGGTTCCTGCAGGCTCTCTGAAGCCTTAGTCACCCACAACACACTCCTCTCCCTTTCATGTTTTCTGCCTGCTGAGTGTGAGAAGAGCACACGCTGTAGCTAGTTCAGAAGTGTGGTCCTAATAATGATGAGCTAATATGTAAAGCTCAATGCAGGTAATAGTGAAAGCATTTCATTGAGTTATGGTGTTGCATCTCATTTTTTGTATTTTAGAATAATCACCACACAAACTTTTAGCTTCCCAGCCAAAACCTGAGCTAACCAGCGTTTTCCTTTCAACTTCTAACAACGATGAGCTATGAGTAACTCCTTCATTTTCTTCCTGCTTGTATTCATTTTTAGAGCTAAAAAAAAAAATCCAGTGATTGCAACCACTTTTTTCAGGGTTTAGCCCTTTCCTTTTTTGAATATATGTGTGTTTAGTTACCTGCTTTTCTAAATAAGTCTGCAAGCATCCTGTAAATCAATGTTTCAGTTCCTGGGAAGAGCTTTTCAATTATAAGACTTCTTAAAATTTCCAATTAGGTGGTGGTCCCTGCTCTCAGCAGTGCAGGGACACAGGATCCAGTTATGTCTGCTCCTGCTTTGTTGGGTACCAGCTTCAACCAGATGGTGTCAACTGTGAAGGTAAAAGACATAAAACTATTGCCTCCATTATCAGCATCGTTATTGTGAAAGAGCAAAAACACACACACACACACACACACAAAAGATCCAGACAAAAGTGGTCAGAATATGTTTACACCAGCTGGGGAAAGAGGTGAGATCATTAAAAGTTGATTTAAATGTAGTGTTGGAATGAGAGTTGTGGGAAGATGAGAAGAGATGGAGGATGCAGAGTGGACAGGAGGCAGAACATCTTAAATTCATTCTTGTCAATAAAATGATGATAAAATATCTGTTCTTGTTTATTCTAGTAGATAGTAATTGATAAGGTGAGGGGGAAGAATTGTTAAGTTCCTTCCAGAAACTTAAAAGGGATGTCAAACAAAACGGGCTGGGGTAGAGCTCATCACACTTGACTTCAGACATGTGCAGTGTAGGTATTTGCTTCTGAGCTACTCAGCCTGGGCTCCTTTTGTTGCAAACTGAGAGAAACAAGCACTTCAGGGCACAATTCATCTTTGCCTGTTCTGCATGTAGCTATTCCAGGATGAAAAGCATAGCTCTCCTTCTGTCATTGACTGAAAAGGGAGTCTAGGTAAGTAGCTCAGATACAGTCTTCAGAATATGTAACAGCTACTGAAGGTTGCAGAGATTAACACTAGTCTAGTGTGAACTGTAAGAACTTCAACATTTGATACAGATGGTTGCCAAATTTTTGTATACATTCAAAAAGAAAAAGAAATATTCACAAAAGAAATGTACATGAAAAACTATAAAGTAGAAAGTTGCAACTTGTGGTTTGGGGAGACCCTAAGACATATGTTGGTGAGAGGCAGAGCAAAGGAAGGATTTCCTACAATTTGCTTCATCACTATAGTCACTGTAATCACCTGCTGCTGAACTCAGCCAGATGATTTGCTCACAATATTTACCAACTACAACTGCCTGAAGGAAGGTTGTAGCCAGGTGGGGGCTGGTCTCTTCTCCCAGGCAACCAGCACCAGAACAAGAGGACACAGTCTCAAGCTGTGCCAGGGGAAGTTTAGGCTGGAGGTGAGGAGAAAGTTCTTCACAGAGAGAGTTGTTAGCTATTGGAATGGGCTGCCCGGGAGATGGTGGAGTCATCATCACTGGAGGTGTTTAGGAAGAGACTGGATGGGGTGCTTGGTGCCATGGTTTGGTTGATTAGATGGTGTTGGATGATAGGTTGGACTCAATGATCTCAAAGGTCTTTTCCAACCTGGTTAATTCTATTCTATTCTAGAAACCACAGGCTGATGATGTTGGCCCTTTGCTCTCACTCAGTACAACTTCCTTCTCTTTTCAAGTCCAGTAAATCACCAGTCATAAAGTCCTGTTACCAGTGGGGTCAAAATGTCTTCAGTGGCTCATGCTCTGACATGTAGCTCTCTGAGTGTGAGGCCAGATCCACTGTTCCTTGTATCCTGGTGCTCAAAGTGATGACTGGTTGGAGATGTACCCAGAGCTAGCCTTTGACCTCATCTCTCTTGCAGTGATTTCATGTTTCACATTTAACTCCTTTTTTATTTTTTTCCACAATTTTCTCCCCCCTCTTGTTTTTTAATACTTTGGAAAAATCTAGATATTAATGAGTGTATCACCGGGACACACAGCTGTGGGATCGGGCAGACCTGTGTCAATACATTGGGATCCTTTCGCTGTCAGCGAGACACAAGCTGTGGAACTGGTTACGAGCTGACGGATGACAGCCGTTGCAAAGGTATGTCCTGTGCAAAAGAAATGGACATCCTCCGGACTTCAGTGAAAAAATCCCCGTGTCATGTTCTTTCTGGTAATCTGTAGTACCACAGGGACACACAGTGCTAGTTTTCTGGGACAGTAGTTCTCCACCTGTCACCTTGCAGGTAACTTATCAGCCTGGCTGTGGGCTACAACAGAGACGTCCAGGAGAAATAACTACAGTGATTTGATGTTGGCAGTTTGTGCTGCACTGTTGTGGACCTGGTTTGGGGACTGACCCACCTGATTTTGGAGACCTAGCACTCATGCTGTGGTCGGTTTTTTGATGTTTACTTCTCACTCTTTGAAGTAAAAATTCTGTTGGTTTGAATGACATGTGATTTAGGGCAACAAAGAGCTTATCAGCAAGTGTAACAATCTTCCTTTAGGGGGAAAAAGGAGTATGGACAGTAAATTATACATGTCGTTAATATTGCAAAAATCTTACCTGGATATGTTCATCATGTTAATTAGTACTGCTGTGTTCATACCAACAAAAATGAAAAAATTAATCATCCTCATGTATGATTTTGAAATACCAAGTAGAGGGTCTGAGTTGTGCAGCAGGTAGAGCCCTGCTGAAACAAATTCAGTATAAACCCATCCTAAACTTAAAATATGCTCCACAGTCATGATTTAAATCTCATAAAGCTCTAGGGATAAGCAATTGCAACCTGCTGCTGTGTCAGCTCCATAAATGGGAAAGCTGAGGCCTCCTAGTGCTAGAAAGTGTCTGCGTTTTAATTCCTTTAGAGAGTTCATCTCATTGCAAGGTGGCAGACACCACATTTTAGTTGCTTTCATGTGGAGAGGATTACATTCATAAATGAAGACTCTTTAAATCATTGTCTGCTTTATCTGAACCTTAATTAATTTACAAATATTGTCTATTCTGAGCTGGAATGAAATATCAAAGTGAGCAGAAATAATGTTTATGTGCATTTTAAAGCACAATAGTGCAAGGATATTGTAAGCCTTAATACAGGCTGGAAGTGGCTCTGAGCAACCTGACGTAGTGTGAGGTGTCCCTGCCCATGGCAGAGGGGTTGGAACTAGATGATCCTTGTGGTCCCTTCCAACCCTGACAATTCTGTGATTCTAATTTTGAATTATTAGGTGGTGAGAATTAAACTGGTAAAGCATAACAAGCACACCCCCTGATGATATATATAATGCAAAGAAACTTTAACATAACTTTTGAATTTACCTGTTTTTACTGGGATTCTGTTTGAGGTGGTAACTCAGATTGATCCTGGCTCCCTGCACTGAATTGCATGAAGGTGCTGGAGCACAAGCCCTGTGAGGAGAGGCTGAGAGAGTTAGGGTTGCTTAGCCTGGAGGAGAGGAGGCTCAGGGGAGACCTTATTGCTCTCTACAACTACATGAAGGGAGGTTGTAGCCAGGTGGGGGTTGGTCTCTTCTCCCAGGCAACCAGCACCAGAACAAGAGGACACAGTCTCAAGCTGTGCCAGGGGAGGTTTAGGCTGGAGGTTAGGGAATTTTTCATAGAAAGAGTGACTGGCCATTGGAATGTGCTGCCCAGGGAGGTGTTTAGGAAGAGACTTGTTGGGGTGCTTGGTGCCATGGTTTAGTTGATTAGATAGTGTTGGATGATAGGTTGGACTCAATGATCTCAAAGGTTTCTTCCGACCTTATTTCTTTCTATTCTATTCTATTCTATTCTATTCTATTTCTATTCTATTCTATTCTATTCTATTCTATTCTATTCTATTCTATCGTAAGTATTATTCTGAAGTTTTTAGCTATGACTTACATTTTAAATGTGATGAAAAAAGTTTCCTTCTGCCAAACTCCTGCTAACCTTGGGTTTGTTTTTTTGTTTGTTTGTTTGTTTTTGGGTGATGTCCCAGATATTGACGAATGTGAGACTGGTACTCATAACTGCCCCCCGATTTTATCTGCCAGAATACTCCAGGATCTTTCCGTTGCCGACCCAAGCTGCAGTGCATGACTGGGTTTATACAAGATGCTCTAGGCAACTGTATTGGTAAGGCGTGTTCTTATCTCAGTGAACATCTAAGTGTTGCCTGTGAGACCAGTTGTAGTTTCTGTGAGTTAGTTCTGAGGTTCTCAAGTCATTCTTCATGCGTGCACGCATTGCTCTGCTGTGTTTTATTCTGCTCTTTTAAAGGCAGGCTCGGTCCCACAGGTAAGATTTACAGGTGCAAACCATTTAAATAAAAGACATTAGATCTCTGGTTTTAATGAGATTTGGTTACCTGAGTCACTTAGGTGCATTTGAACATTTTCTTTAAGTCTTACGGTGGATTATCTGAAAAGGGGGTGGGGCTTTTGTGTCTAAAATTGTGATATATTTTATCTCCCTCTAGCCAAAAGGCAAAAAGTTTTAGTTAAAGGTTAGTATGAAAAGCTGTAATTGGTGACATCATGCAGCCCAGAAAGCCAGTCACATCCTGGGCTGCATCAAGAGAAGCATAGCCAGCAAGTCAAGGGAGGTGATTCTCTCATTCTACTCCACTCTGGTGAGACCCCACCTGGAGTACTGCATCCAGTTCTGGAGCCCCTATTACAGGAAGGATTTGGACATGCTGGAGCATGACCAGAGAAGGGCCACGAGGATGATTAGAGGGCAGGAGCACCTCTCCTGTAGAGGACAGACTGAGGGAGCTGGGGCTGTTCAGTCTGGAGAAGGCTCTGAGGAGACCTCATTGTGGCTTTCTGGTATCTGAAAGGGGCCTACGAGAAAGCTGGGGAGGAACTTGTTAGGGTGTCAGGCAGTGATAGGACCAGGGGGAATGGAGTAAAACTAGAAATGGGTAGATTCAGATTGGATGTTAGGAAGAAGTTCTTCCCCATGAGGCTGGTAAGGCACTGGAACAGGTTGCCTTGGGAGGTGGTAAAAACCCCATCCATAGAGGTTTTTAAGGCCAGGCTGGATGTGACTGTGAGCAACCTGATGTAGTGTGAGGTGTCCCTGCCCATGGCAGGGGTGTTGGAACTAGATGATCTTTGAGGTCCCTTCCAGCCTTAACAATTCTATGATTCATCCATGACACTCTGTTGATACTAGTATGCACGGCTTTACATGTATGTAGGTGTGTCCAGAGCTCTCCCCTGTTAGTTACAGCCTGTCAAAATTCTTACTATGTATGAGAATGATGGGCCAGCTATTACACACCGTGGAGAGGAGTTTTATTGTAGAGACTGATTACAATCTGTTGGGCTAAAGCCCTGTTTCCAAGATTCCTACAAAACAGAATTGTAACCTTTATATAACTATGTTAAAATTACTGGTTTCCAAGGGAGTCTCAATGGAATTGTCTAATGTGACCTACAATCTATCAGTTATTCCCCTGAGTAGTCTTTTAAGGTCTTAACTTTGAATTCTCCCATCGGCATAGTGTGTCTTGGACTTGTGGAACTGGCTGAGCCACAGCAGCTGCCAAGTCTAGCTCATTGTCAGCCCCTCGTTCTCCTGACCATATCATACCCTGTAGCACTGAAATCCAACACTGGGAACAGTGAGACTGAAAACAAAATTGCAGCCTTGAAAATAAAATAAAGGGCCAACTCCTTGTGCACAGCAAAGTCTTGAAGACATGCACTTGCTATACCTGGCAGCAGGGCCACAGCTGTTAGGAGTTAGCTTGCCTTCACTGACATTAGTAGAGCCACAGCCACATGCAACAGCAATAGTTAGGCCCCCTGAAATCCATTTGCTCAAAATATTTACCAACTACAACTGCCTGAAGGGAGGTTGTAGCCAGGTGGGGGGCTGGTCTCTTCTCCCAGGCAACCAGCACCAGAACAAGAGGACACAGTTTCACACTGTGCCAGGGGAAGTTTAGGCTTGAGATGAGGAGAAAGTTCTTCACAGAGAGAGTTGTTAGCTGTTGGAATGGGCTGCCCAGGGAGGTGGTGGAGTCACCATCACTGGAGATGTTTAGGAAGAGACTGGATGGGGTGCTTGGTGCCATGGTTTGGTTGATTAGATGGTGCTGGATGATAGGTTGGACTCGATGATCTCAAAGGTCTTTTCCAATCTGGTTAATTCTATTCTGTTCTAGAAAAAATCACAGGCTGATGCTTAAATACTGTCAATCAAATGTGGTGTTGAGGAAAAAAAAAATAGGAAAACTTTCCTGTCTTTGTAAATAGAAAATTCTACACTCTTGAGAGCTTGGATACGCCTGGCTGAAACATTTCACATTATACTACATCCCCTTCTACATCTTCAGGCAGCCAAAATTTTGCAAGCTGGATGCTACATTTAATGCCATAGTAACTGGAAAGCAGATCTTCAACAGTCGCCAGTACCACTGTGTAAAACAATGATAATATCCCAAGTATTCAAGTGAAGGTGGACTTTGCTGAAGTTTATGGGATACAAGCCTGTACACTCACAAGCAGTGCTGCTCCTACACACAGTCATGTCTTATTTATATTATTAGCATTTCCAGGTAGCACAGGCTTGTTTCAGTACCTCCTGTAGCCACTGATTTCAGGCTGAAACTTCTTTCTCCTAAACTAATAGGACATGCTGGCCTTGTGTAACAGTGAGTTCCTTACCTTCTTGGCTAGGTACACCGTGCTGGATCACTCTCTAATACAGCTTCTCCTTCCCTTCTACTCTGCCCTGGTGAGGCTGCATCTGGAATATTGTGTCCAGTTCTGGGCCCCTCAGTTCAAGAAGGGCCTCAGGGAACTTCTTGAACAAGTCCAGCACAGAGCCACAAAAATGACCAGGGTAGTGGAACATCTTCCTTACAAGGAGAGACTGAGGGAGCTGGGGCTCTTTAGATTGGAGAGGAAGACAATAAGGGGTGACCTTATTCATGCTTATAAATATGTAAAGGGTGAGTGCCAAGAGGATGGAGTCAGGCTCTGCTGACAAGGGGCAATGGGTGGAAGTTCAGGCATAGGAAGTTCCATGGAAACATGAGGAAAAAAATTTTCACCATGAGGGTAATGGAACACTGGAACAGGCTGTCCAGGGAGGTTGTGGAGTCTCCTTCTCTGGAGATATTAAAAACCCACCTGGATGTTTTCCTTTGTGATCTGCTCTAGGTGATCCTGCCCTGGCAGGTGGGGTTGGACTAGGTGATCTGTTGAGATCCCTTCCAACCTCTAACATTCTGTGATTAGTCTCATCTTACTACATTTTCTTAGATTTTACTTTCTAGTGGATTCTTAGCAGGCAAAAGTGATGTGATGTCCTGTTTGTAAAGAAAATAGACCCACACTTGATGGATGGTAGCGAGCTGCATAGTCTTGTAGATGCATAAATAAGTGATACACACAGTTATGTGTTTACACGGACACCTTACCATAAGACATGGTAAGGTATTCATGGTGAGTATCTGCAAGCAGTAGTTTATCTTTGTACAAATGGAGCCAGATACTACCTATACGAGCACACATTACCAAATACCTCATTCATTGTGAGCCACAGCACACAGATGGCAGCATGACTGGTTCAGCTGGTGAAATGAACTGTTGATCATCTATTCCTATGTTTAGGGGAGGCTTTCAAAGGCTTTTAGACAAACACAAGTTCTATACTCTGTTTTCACTGGGATCTGGTCCTCTCATGCCTCTACTGACCTTCACCCTGGAAGCACAAATATTTGTATTCTCCCATAGGCAGAACTTTTCAAAGACTGAAGACTGCCATTATCTGACTTTGGATACTTACACTGACTTTTTATGCTCTTGTAGATATCAATGAATGCCTGAGCACCAATATGCCATGCCCAGCTGGACAGATATGCATTAACACTGATGGTTCATACATGTGCCAGCGAATCTCACCCAACTGTGGCCGAGGTTATCATCTCAATGAAGATGGAACAAGATGTGTAGGTAAGTAACAGTTTGGAGAAAATAAATAATGTCTTTCATTTATGTTGACCAGTTTCTTGCAATGCCCCAAATTTTTCTCATTCATATAGTCAATTCTTGATCCATTTCTTTCCCTTGTGGCAGTCCCAGCCAGTGAAGAATGACAAGGATCCACACTGTCCTTCACATAACTCAGAAACCCTATATTCTGAGGGGAAATGATAATCACCCTCCACAAGTGGCATTGTCTGTGATTATATTAGGGTCTTGGAGTAATGCCCTGTGGTTTCAAATCTCCTCAGTACAGAGGAGGTGTAACACAATGCCCATTTAATGTCTGACAGAAACCATTCAAGTAATGTTGAAAGGCATTATTATGCCTTTGGCTGCCTTTTAACTAAGTTGGCTTTTGCCAAGGGAGGTATTTTTGCATGTGTTTTCAATTTTTTAAATGGCTTATTTAATCACTACTGACTCTGAATCTGTGACATCTTACACTGGCTGAAGATCTGGTCCATGAATATTGAGTGTGCCTAATAAAACAGTGTAGTGGGTTGAGACAACCACCCTCCCCACCACGGGCAAAATAACGACTCTGGCAAAACGGATTGCAGAAGTGATGGAAAAAGTTTAAATAGAAAAAGTGAAGGTGCACAAAGAAACCAGAAACAGTGACAGAAGAAACCCCAAAACACACCCGGATGAACCCCATCCCCACCTGAGGGTGGGCCCAAGACCCCCAGGGCTCATTCTTCCCCCCCCACTGCTAGGCTAGTCTCAGCTGGCCAGGCCTGAGACCACCCATCCCCCTGGCCTTGGGCCTAGCCAGGCCCAAGGCCGGGAGACGTCTCCCCCAGTTACCGGGCGCCGGCGAGGGAAGAAAGAGAAAGAGGTGGACCCCACGCAAGATCTTATAGCGGTGCAGGGGGTTGTGGTAGGAGATACACGGTTTTCCTGTGTCCACCCACTGGGCTGGACTTCTGGACACAGGAAATGCGCCATGCAGCATAAGGGCACCCAGCCCAAACCACCACAAACAGTTTTGCATCTGATTTCCTCCAAAAATTCTTTTGCTTTCCTGATCACTTTTCCCTTCCAAGTCCGTCAACATTAACAAGACACCTGAGATATGACCTCCCTTCAGTAAATAGGTTGTGTTTGTGACTTTGATCTTTTCACAGATTGCACTGACTTTGAAGGGACCTCAAAGGTCATCTTGTCCAACCCCCCTGCACTCAGCAGGGACACCTCTAACTAGAGCAGGCTGCCCAGGGACACATCAAGTCTGATTTTTAATGTCTCCAGGGACGGGGCCTCAACCACATCTCTGGGGGACCTGTTCCAGTATTTCACCACTCTCATTGTGCAGAACTTCCTCCTGATGTCCCACCTAAATCTGCCCTCCTCCAGCTTCAAAATCTTACTTTCTATTTCAAAACACTTTCTAACTACTAGGGGACACAGAAATATGTTAACATGTTGCTCCTCTATCAACTTGCACGATCAGAAATGACTTTTCAATCACTTATCTCTTTTTTTTTTCAGATGTGGATGAGTGCTCATCCTCTAACCAGCCTTGTGGAGAAGGACATGTTTGTATAAATGCTCCAGGCAGTTACCGTTGTGAGTGCAAATCTGGCTATTCTTTTGATGTCATCAGCAGGACTTGCATTGGTAAGTTGCACCTATTGATGTGTAGCCATGGCATGTGAAAAAACGACCCTGTGGAAGGAATGTTACTGCTCTCTGCATAGCCTCTTTCAACTGAGTGTAAAATTGACTACTATACCATTTATATAAGTCTAATGCCATGTTAAAGAGCTGCTGCTACTTCAAATGAGGTTGTGTTAGTATTGTCAATGTGTCCCCATGTCAGTGGGAAGCTCTCTCGGGAACACACCGCGACCAGCAGCCTCGGAGGGCACTAACTGCTTTCCTTTTCAGCCTACGGGAACGGCAGGACCACCGCGGTGTCTCGGTCCGGAGAGGGAAAGAGACTCAGTTCTCATGAATATTCCCGTGTTGTGAAATGAGAGGCACAAATGAGGCCAAAATAGCAACAGCTAGACTATTTGTTACATAAATACAATGGATGGATCAGAAGGGGAGAGAGAAAATAGAGAAGAGAGAAGAGGGAGATTAGAGGAAAGGAGTTATATTACCACACCCCTAACCCCCCAAGACAGTTTGAGTCTGTGGAGGAAAGGTGCTGCAGGAGATGTTGGGTCCGTAGAGAAACGGTGCTGCAGGAGATGTTTGGTCTGTAGAGGAAGGGTGCTGAGGCTTTGGCTGTAGAAGGGATGTGGTCCTCTGAGCAGCTTCTTCAGCTCCATGAGTTGCAGCAGGCAGAACTTAGGGCACGGAGAGCGGGTTTTCAGAGTCCAAGATCCGTTGTGTTGCCCCATGATGTTTCCAGCGTGTGCTGCCGTCTTCTTTCTTCTGCATTTTTCTTCTCCAATTTTCTTCTTCAATTTTCTTCTTCTAAGCCAGTAGTTGCTCCAGTCTTTTATACAGTTTTTTAGTCCTTAGGCAAGTGTCCAGGTGTTGTTCCCCAGGATATCGTTTTGGGAAATCATCTTTAGGTAAGTGTCCAGGTATCGTTCCCCAGGAAATCTTTCTTTGTACTCAGGTGAGTTTGGGCAGCTGTCTGGATGGAGGGGGGAGGCCTCTGCCTCCTCCTTCTCCATCTACCTACCCACACACTCATTACACATCAGGAAACAGGTGGTGAATCCATTGTCTCATCATCTCTCTTCCTGGGGTATCTGATGGCTGGAAATGATCTTGTCCTGAAGGTGTGAATGCTGGGCCCTTGGGCCATTGTAGGCCAGCTGCAGTCCAGTGAGCAATGTTATCTTTGCACCTTCCAAGAGTCCTTCCAGTGGCTCTGCCCAATGCACATCAGCCATTGTCTGGGCAAGCAGCAAGTGATTTTATCTTTGTTGAGTCACACCAGGAGAGACAAGCTTTAGTCTCTCACACGCGGTCACACGGCACTCGGCTAGAATTGGCGCTTGCTGTTTCTCCACGTGCTTACTGCTCGGGATTGCTCGGGATCGCTGCGTCACCAGCGGCAGCTGGCGGGAGCTCCCATTCCAGCCCGTGCACTCTCGCTCGGCTGCGGCCGGACGCACGCGCCGCCGCGCTGGTTCTACATTTTTGTTCAATAGGTCACGTGGCCAGGGACAGGCATGGTGGTAACTTGTCCCAATAACTCCTTCATAAAATCAGTCTCAACTCAGACTGAGGGGGAATATAAGCAGGTACGTAGGTGTCATAAGCAAGAGGTAGGTGTCCAGGCATCTGGCCACAGAGAGTGCTGGAGCCTGGCACTTGAGATGCAGGGTAGTGGGGACAACGCCTGCATTAGATGTGAGCAGACCGACTATCTGCTTAACCTGGTGGCCAGACTGAAGGATGAGGTTGCTAGACTTAGAGTTGTCAGGGATTGTAGAAGGGAGACAAACTTGAGTAAGCAGGCTCTGTAGGCTCCCCAGCAGAGGCTGGTTATCCAAAAAGCAGAGGGGAATGGATGCAGGTTCCTCTCGAAAGACGCAAGGTTAAACCTCCTTGCCTCCCCTCACCTTCCCCACTGCCCTTGGAAAACAAGTATGGGGCACTGGAGGTCGAGGGTGAGGTGATTCTGATGCTGGAGGACACACCATCTGGGGTCTTCCCTGAGGCAAAACAGCCTAAGGTTAAATAGCCTAAGGTTAAACAGCCTTCCCCTGGCATCAGGACTTGCTCCCTTAAAAAAAAGAGGAGGGTAATTATCATTGGTGATTCCCTCCTGAGGGGAACAGAAGGCCCCATATGTCGGCCAGACCCTTCTCACAGGGAAGTTTGTTGCCTCCCAGGAGCTCAAGTTAGAGATGTTACCAGAAGGCTGCCTAGTCTGCTGCAGCCCTCTGACTACTATTCCTTAATAGTTATGCAGTTAGGGAATGATGATGTTGCAACCAGAACTCCCAGGGCTATCAAGAATGACTTCGAGGCTCTGGGAGATCTGGTTGAGGGGTCAGGTGTACAAATAATTTTTACATCGATACCGTTAATTGCAGGGGGAATACCAGAAGGAACAGGTCAGCAGCTGTAGGCAACAAGTGGCTTAGAGGCTGGTGCAGTCAAAAGAATTTTGGGGTTTTCAATATTGAAGAACTTTCTACTGCACCAGGTCAGCTGGCAACAGATGGAGTACATCTGTCCCAGAGGAGGGGAAAGGTCGCAGTATACGAGAATGGCCTGTCCCCCAAAGGTAAAAAGATTCTGGGAAGGGAATTGGCAGGTCTCATTGATGGGGCTTTAAACTAGATTTGAAGGGGGAAGGGGCTGAAACCAGTCCCCCAGACAGGAGTCTGAGGGTGGTAAGCTGGAGTCAGGGGTGAAACCAGCAGCCCAGCTGAAGTGCATGTACACTAATGCATGAAGCATGGGTAACAAACAAGAGGAGCTGGAAGCCTTGTTGCAGCAAGAGAGTTATGTTGTAGTTGCCATCACAGAGACGTGGTGGGACGACTCGCATGACTGGAGCACTGCAATTGACGACTACAGGCTCGTCAGGAGAGACAGGCAAGGAAGAAGGGGTGGAGGGCACTAGATGCCATTGAGATGGAGATCAGGGACGATCAGGTTGAGTGCTTGTGGGTGAGAATTAGAGGGAAGACCAGCAGAGCAGACATCCTGGTTGGGGTCTGTTATAGACCACCCAACCAGGAGGAAGATGTCAATGAGTCATTCGATAGGCAGCTTAAGGCTGTCTCAAGATCGCCTGACCTTGTTCTCATGGGTGACTTCAACCTGCCTGATGTCTGCTGGGATCTCAACACAGCAGAGAGGAGGCAGTCTAGGAGGTTCTTAGAGTGCATGGAGGACAGCTTCTTATCCCAGGTGCTGTGCGAGCCTACCAGGGGTAAGGCTCTGCTTGACCTCCTCTTCACCAACAGGGAAGGGCTGGTGGGTGATGTGGTGGTCGGAGGGTGTTTAGGGGCCAGTGACCACGAGATAATTGAGTTTTTGGTGTTCAGCCAAGCTAAGAGGGGCAGCAAGAAGACCTCCACTCTGGACTTCTGGAGGGCAGACTTCAGGCTACTCAAGGAACTAACTCAGAAGGTTCCTTGGGATACAGCCCTTAAAAAATAAAGGGGTCCAGGAGAGCTGGAGCTGCTTCAAGAAAGAACTCTTGAAGGCGCAGGAACAGGCTGTGCCAGTGTGCCGGAAGATGAGCTGCCGGGGCAGACGGCCAGCCTGGATGGGCAATGAGCTTCTAAAGGAACTAAGGGAAAAAAAGAGGGTGCATCATCTTTGGAAGCAAGGGGAGGCAGCCCATGGAATGTTTAGGGATGTTGCTAGGACATGTAGGAAGAAAATTAGGGCGGCAAAAGCACATTTGGAGCTTAGACTGGCCTCTGCTGTGAAGGACAACAAAAAGTCCTTCTATAAATATATTAATAGCAAGAGGAAGGGCAAGGACAACCTCCACTCCTTGGTGGACATGGAGGGGAATATAGTAACAAAGGATGAGGAAAAGGCAGAGGTACTTAACACCTTCTTTGCCTCAATTTTTGCTAGCAGTACAGAATGTCTTCCAGACAGCTGGCCTGCAGAGCTGGCAGAAGAAGCCAGGGATCAGCATTGTTCTCCTTTGTTCCAGGATGGGATAGTTAGAGATCTCCTCAGCTGCTTGGATCCCCACAAGTCCATGGGACCAGATGGGATCCATCCTAGGGTGCTGAGAGAGCTGGCAGATGAGCTGTCCAAGCCACTCTCCATCATTTTTCAACATTCCTGGCTCACTGGAGAGGGAGAGGTCCCAGAAGACTGGAAGCTGCCAACATGGTGCTCATCCACAAGAAGGGCCGGTTGGATGAGCCAGGGAATGATAGGCCTGTCAGCCTGACCTCAGTGCCAGGCAAGATTATGGAGCAGGTCATCTTGAGTGCGATCGCACAGCACTTACAGGATGGCCAAGGGATCAGGCCCAGCCAGCATGGATTTAGGAAGGGCAGGTCCTGCCTGACCAACCTGATCTCCTTCTATGATCAGGTGACCCGCCTGGTGGATGTGGGGAGGCCTGTGGATGTGGTCTACCTGGTCTTCAGCAAGGCCTTTGACACCATGCCCCACATCAAACTCCTGGCCAAGCTGTCAGCCCATGGCTTGGACAGCAGCACTCTGTGCTGGGTTAGGAACTGGCTGGAGGGCTGAGCCCAGAGAGTGGTGGTGAATGGTGCCACATCCAGCTGGCAGCCAGTCACTAGTGGTGTGCCCCAAGGATCAGTGCTGGGCCCCATGCTCTTTAACATCTTTATTGATGATCTGGATGAGGGCATTGAGTCCATCATCAGTAAATTTGCAGATGCCACCAAGCTGGGGGCAGGAGTTGATCTGCTGGAGGGTAGAGAGGCTTTGCAGAGGGACCTCGACAGGCTGGACAGATGGGCAGAGTCCAAGGGCATGAGATTTAACACATCCAAGTGCCGGGTTCTGCACATTGGCCACAGCAACCCCATGCAGTGCTACAGGCTGGGGTCAGAGTGGCTGGAGAGTGGCCAGGCAGAGAGGGACCTGGGGGTGCTGGTTGATGGGAGGCTGAACATGAGCCTGCATTGTGTTCAGGCAGCCAAGAGGGCCAATGGCATCCTGGCCTGCATCAGGCACAGTGTGGCCAGCAGGAGCAGGTAGGTCATTGTGCCCCTGTACACTGCACTGGTTAGGCCACACCTTGAGTCCTGTGTCCAGTTCTGGGCCCCTCAGTTTAGGAAGGATGTTGTCTTGCTGGAATATGTCCAGAGAAGGGCAACAAAGTTCGTAAGGGGCTTGGAACACAAGCCCTGTGAGGAGAGACTGAGGGAGCTGGGGTTGCTTAGCCTAGAGAAGAGGAGACTGAGGGGTGACCTTCTTGCTCTCTACAACTACCTGAAGGGAGGTTGTAGACAGGCAGAGATTGGTCTTTTCTCCCAGCAACCAGCACCAGAACAGGAGGACACAGTCTCAGGCTCTGCCAGGGGAGATTTAGGCTGGAGGTTAGGAGGAAGTTCTACACAGAGAGAGTGATTGCCCATTGGAATGTGCTGCCCGAGGAGGTGGTAGAGTCACCATCACTAGAGGTGTTCAGGAGGAGACTGGATGGGGTGCTTGGTTGCATGGTTTAGTTGATTAGGTGGTGTTGGATTATAGGTTGGACATGATGATCCTGAAGGTCTCTTCCAACCTGGTCTATTCTATTCTATTCTATTCTATTCTATTCTATTCTATTCTATTCTATTCTATTCTATTCTATTCTATTCTCTGTTATCCTGTTAGAAGGTGAGATTATGAGCATGTGTGTAATTGTTCTCTGTGATATTTTTATGTGCACCTACAGCAAAACATTCCTTTGGAAGATGGAAGCCACTTTCTTCTTTAGAGATCTAATTCAATTAGATACTGAGGTGCTTCTAAATGAGCATTTTGAGCAAGTCCTTCTCTCTCTAGTATGAAATGTAGATCTGGAGAATAAAAATCACAGTATCAGAGGATGTTAGGGGCTGGAAGGGACCTCTGGAGATCATTGAGTCCAACCCCTCTGCCAGAGCAGGACCATAGAATCTAGCACAGGTCACACAGAAACAAATCCAGCTGTGTCTTGAAAGTCTTCAGAGAAGGAGACTCCACAACCTCTCTGGGCAGCCTGTTCCAGTGCTCTGTGAACCTCACAGTGAAGAAGTTGAGGTGGAACCTCCTGTGCTGTAGTTTACCTCCAAAATCAAACTTTTATGATCATGATCAATGTATACCAACAAAGAGAAGAGCAGGAAAGAATGCTAGGAGGCCTGCCTGGATGAGCAAGGAGCTGCTGGACACACTGTCACTTAAAAGGAAACTCTACAGGAAGTGGAGGGAAGGACAGCTAGAACAGGGGATATATAAGGAAGCTGCCCAAGCAGCAAGAGGACTGCTTAGGAAAGCCAAAGCAGAGTTTGAATTGAATCTAGCCAGGGAGGTTAAAGGGAACACTAAGAATTTCTACAGGTGTATTAATGGCAAGAAGGAGACTAGGGAAGGTGTGGGCCCCCTCAGAAAGGAAAGTGGTGAATTGGTCAGAAGTGATGTGGAAAAGGCTGAGGTTCTCAATAACTTCTTTACCTCAGTCTTCACTGCAAGGGCCTCCAGCCACAGTCCTGGAGTCATGGAAGACAATGCCAGGGACCAGGAGGAAGAACTGCCCATCGTAAGTGATCAGGATCACGATCACCTGAAGAACCTGAAAGTGTTCAAGTCCATGGGACCCGATGGGATACACCCACGGGTGCTGAGAGAACTGGCAGATGAGGTTGCTAAACCCCTCTCTATTCCAAAAGTCATGGCAGACTGGGGCAGTCCCCACAGACTGGAAAAGGGGAAACATTGCTCCCATTTTCAAAAAGGGTAAGAAGGAGGCACCAGGGAACTACAGGCCAGTCAGTTCACCTCTGTGCCCAGAAAGATCATGGAGCAGATCCTCCTGGAGGCACTACTGACACAGAAGAAGAGTGAAGAGGTAATTTGGAACAGTCAGCATGGCTTCACCAAGGGCAAATCCTGCCTGACAAACCTGGTGAGCAGGTGACAGCATTAATAGATGAGGGGCAAGCAACTGATGTCGTTTACCTGGAGCTGATCAAAGCCTTCAACACTGTCCCGCACCACCTCCTGGTCTCCAAGCTGGTGACACATGGGCTTGATGGGTGACCACTAGATGGATAAAGAACTGACTTGATGGCTGCACCCAAAGAGTGGCTGTCAACTGGTCCATGTCCCAATGGAGGCCAGTGACAAGCAGAGTCCCTCAGGGATCAGTCCTGGGACCTGTCTTGTTCAACATCTTTGTGGGTGACATGGACAGTGGCATTGAGTGCACCCTCAGTAAGTTTGCTGATGACACCAAGCTGTGTGGTGCAGTGGACACGCTGGAGGGAAGGGATGCCCCTATTACAAGAGGGATCTGGAGGTGCTGGAAGGTGTCCAGAGAAGGGCCACGAGGATGATCAGAGGGCTGGAGCACCTCTCCTATGAGGACAGATTGAAGGAGTTGGGGCTGTTCAGTCTGGAGAAGAGAAGGCTCCCAGGTGACCTCATTGTGGCCTTCCAGTATCTGAAGGGTGCCTACCCGTAGGCTGGGGAGGGACTTCTCAGAATATCAGGTAGTGACAGGACTAGGGGAACTGGAATGAAGATGGAGGTGGGGAGATTCAGACTGGATGTGAGGAGGAAGTTCTTCACCATGAGAGTGGTGAAGGCCTGGAATGGGTTGTCCAGGGAGATGGTTGAGGCCCCATCCCTGGAGGTGTTTAAGAGCAGGCTGGATGAGGCTCTGGCCAACCTAACCTAGTGTGAGGTGTCCCTGCCCATGGCAGTGGGGTTGGAACTAGATGATCCTTGTGGTCCCTTCCAACCCTGACTGATACTATGATTCTATGTTCTGGTCCAAGGCAGTATGGCAGTGAAGCCAGACAATACATAGACCTCTCTTTGTATTTATCACTGCAGATATCAATGAATGCCGACGCTATCCAGGCCGTCTTTGTGCTCACAAGTGTGAGAATACTCCTGGTTCCTACTACTGCACTTGTACCATGGGATTCAAACTTTCAGCTGATGGCAGGTCATGTGAAGGTATGGCTGTCCTGTGCTGTGGCTGTACAGTGTGAGATAGAGCTCATTGCTGTTCAGCTGTTTCAGCTTGATTTTAGCTTGCAAAGCTGCACTGGAAAGGCATCAGAAATCAACACCTGTGGGTTTTTGATTACATGACTTGTTATGAGTAATGAAGCCACTATAGCCCACAGTTCAAATATGTTGCTCACACACTGGATCATGCAGAGCTGTCTGGTTCTGCGTTTATTGCATTTTGAAGGATGGTTCAGCTAGATCAAATTTGAGACTTGCTGATACCCAGACATAAAAATGCAAATATAGTCCTAAAGACTCTCTCGGAGTCACAGATTTTGAAGGACAGTGGGAAATGTTAGCACAGTGCAGAACAACCTGTACTGCCCATATCCACTACAGAGTAATAAATCCAAAGCTCCCTGTTTCCAGCTTGCTCACTGACATGCATTCTTAACTGAAAACCTCTTCCAAACTTTTGTCTTAGCCCTGTAATAGCAGTGGTGATTACAGCAAGAAACTTGGTGTTCAGATACATCGTTTTGCCTTTCAGATTTAAATGAGTGTGAGAGCAGCCCCTGCAGTCAGGAGTGTGCCAATGTGTATGGCTCCTATCAGTGTTACTGCCGCCGTGGCTTTCAACTTAGTGACATAGATGGGATTTCATGTGAAGGTAAGCATTATCATTTTGCAGACAGAGGATGAGTGAGCATGTCCTACTCTCACCATAACATACAAACAGTTCCATGTATTTGTAATGGTTTCATTTAAACATTGGATTTTCTTTGATGTTTCCCTGTGTTAATGAATGTCTCCCACCCATGTCCTAATCCAGGAAACACTTGTATGGTGTCAGTTTTGATGTTTACACTGATTTGGTAGCTTGGCCTACGTTTCTAACTTGCAAGGGATGTTTTTGGGTTCGTATACTTCTAAGGAACTAACAGAATTTATAGTCTTCAGCAAGTGCAGATAAAAAAACAATTATATGTTCCATATGTAATACATAATATCACTAGATAGCATTTTATATGCCCTGTTTTTGTGGCTAGTTCTGAGCTAATGTATAAGTAGGTCCTTCTCATTTACAAGGAGAATGTGGGTGTGCCTTCGTGGACAAGAGCCTGAATTCGGACTTAGATATCCAGGACTTGATAGACAGTAAGACCTTGGGCAGAACATCTTTTTCAATTTCCCTTCTGTAAAAACAAGGATAAAGAAGCAAGTCATAGAATCATAGACTCAGTAAGGTTGGAAAAGACCTCAAAGATCATCATGTCTAATCTGTCACCCAAGACCTCATGACTACTGAAGCATGGCACCAAGTGCCACATCCAATGCCCTCTTGAAGCGAAGTTGTGGACTCGTCGTCTGTGCAAGTGTTTAAGACCAGGCTGGATGAGGCTTTGAGCAGCATGGTCTAGTGGGAGGTGTCCCTACCTATGGCAAGGGCCTGGAACTAGATGGTCATTCAGGTCCCTTCTAAATCAGGCCATTCTATGAGTATAAAAACCATTTGTCTCCTGCCCTTTTGTAAAGTAGCGATGCACGTCACTGTAAAGTGCCTGTTCTTATCCATTTACTTTGTCTCCCTTTTATTGCTTCTGATTTTCTTCACACCTCCATTGATTTCTGAGAGCCTTTAATGACGAGACCTACACATATCCGATTACCTTTTTCCTTGTCCAGCAATTAGAATAGTGAACTTATGTCTGGAGCTCCCAGCAGCAACACCATACGTGTGGCACTTCACTAAATGTCATGAACAGGTAATAAATGAGCAGTATTTTCTCCTTGCAGACATTGATGAATGTGCTTTACCTACGGGAGGGCATATCTGTTCATTCCGATGTATCAACGTTCCTGGGAGCTTTCAGTGTACTTGTCCCTCCACTGGTTACAGGTTGGCACCCAACGCACGCAACTGCCAGGGTGAGTTCAATAACTGCAGGGAGGCCTAACTGGATCACTGGATTGCAGGATGTCAGGGGTTGGAAGGGACCTCTGGAGATCATTGAGTCCAACTGCTCCTGCCAGAGCAGGATCGTAGAATCTAGTGCAGGTTGCACAGGAGTGCACCCAGCTGGGTCTTGAAAGTCTCCAGAGAAGGAGACTCCCTCTGGGGAGCCTGTTCCAGTGCTCTGTGAACCTCACAGTGAAGAAGTTCCTCCTCACATTGAGGTGGAGCCTCTCGTGTTGTAGTTTATATCTATAAATGACTTAGGACCTAAGCTTTAGCAAGTTTGTATGTTTAATAAAATGTCTTTATTACAACATTGTAGGTAAAGCAGTAAACAGCAGCTTGAAACCTGAAGAAACCAGTGTTTCTTTGTAAATACACAGGAAACTCAAACTACAGAATCCAACAGAGAATGCTTTTTATAACACTATTGAAATTCTTAATGTGGAATAGTATGACTTAGTTTAACCACTAAAAGGAAATATGCTCTGAACATTTCAGCAAGTATTTGTACCTTGTCCACTTAGTGGCACTGCTACTCTTCCTTTTCGTGTCCTTGCCTGCCCTTTGGCTTAGTTTTCTTCCTTTTGTTTTTGTTCTCCAGCTCTCCCCTTCCAATCCTGTCATCATGTTTCATTGCAACTCATGTTCTGTAGTACCTAGTATGATCCTTTCATCATCTAGAACCCGCAGGTAGAGGAAAGGTGTTTGTTTAATCCCTTCACCCTTCTCTGTTTGGCAGATATTGATGAATGTGTTGCAGAAAGCCACAACTGCTCTTTCAATGAGACTTGCTTTAACATCCAGGGAGGCTTTCGCTGCCTGTCCTTGGAATGTCCAGAGAACTACCGCAAGTCAGGAGACACGTAAGTGCTTTCTTTCTCAAGGTTGAACTTTGGTTTTTGGTGATGCCATCTCTTTTATGTCATGCTACAGCCGACTCAATACATAAAAGATTCTGTCAAATACATATTTTGTTGGCAGGTCTACCCTGTATTTTGCACAGATAAGTCCAGTCCCTTTCTCGTGCTCCTGTTTCAGTCTAAGACATTAAGAAATGCCATGTGTCAGTGGTTTGCTGCATAACGATCTCTAGAGCCATAAGCAGATGTTCTCTCTCTGGCTACCTTGCAGGCAACCTGGTAGGAGGGTTGCATTCCACTTCAAAATTCTGCCATTTCTTTCACATGTATTCTTTCCTTAATTTTGCACTCTATTGAGAGAGATCTTTTTAGCTCCCTCTCTGAATTCTTACCAGTGCGGTTGCAAAGCATTGCAAAAATGTCTTATTTTTAGTACTATCTCTCCTCTGTTCAAAAAGACTGGAATCCTAGCAAGGGTGGTGTGTTAGTTGCTGCTCCTATTTGTGTCTCTCAGCCTATCTCAGAGAAAGTCTGTGCATTCTGGTGTTGAAAATATTAGGCACCTTTAGGAGGAGGGGCTGCCAGCAGCTCATTTGCAGTCATCAGATGATGCTAGTGGAGTGGAGAAGTTGCTGTCAGATTTCAGTTGCGTAGCTACAGTTTATGGCTGATGCAGATGACTGCTTTTCCTCCCACCCTGTACTCCAGTGATCCTTACAAAGGCTGCACCATGGTGCCCACCATGTGCACCATACCCAGGTAAGTGTATGTTCCAGCAGTTAGGGAGGAAAGCTGATAAATCACATTTGTCATCAGCCTGCTATTGCTTTTAACAGTCAGTGTTCAGATGCCCACCATCTCAGATAAAATTGAGTGCCACATCTGTAAAGTGATGCTAAAGCTCATCTTCTTTGTGGGGATTGGGTAGTCTCCGTTTAAACCCTCATCTGTGAAATGCCATGTAAGTGTCACAGCAGATGTGTTTGATCAGAATGCTGCAGAGAGTGCTCATGGTGTATAAAAATACATTCTGAGAACTGTCAAATGAAGGAATAGAATGAAAGAATAGAATAGAATAGAATAGAATAGAATAGAATAGAATAGAATAGAATAGAATAGACCAGACCAGGTTGGAAGAGACCTTCAGGATCATCATGTCCAACCCATCATCCAACACCACCTAATCAACTAAACCATGGCACCAAGCACCCCATCAAGTCTCCTCCTAAACACCTCCAATGATGGTGACTCCACCACCTCCCCAGGCAGCCCATTCCAATGGGCAATCACTCTCTCTATGAAGAATTTCTTCCTAACATCTAGTCTGAACCTCCCCTGGTGCAGCTTGAGACTGTGTCCTCTTGTTCTGGTGCTGGTTGCCTAGAGGAAAAGACCAGCCCCTGCCTGTCTACAACCTCCCTTCAGGGAGTTGTAGAGAGCAATAAGGTCTCCCCTGAGCCGCCTCTTCTCCAGGCAAGCTTTAAGTTGTATTTGTCTCATCAGTAAACAAGCAGCACCTTGTGATGCAGATGTTCTCTTTATTTGTAATATTGTGGGTTCATTTGTATCTTAAAAAACAAAGTCATTTGCAATGGACCACTAAGCAGAATTAGTGGTCGTGGTCAGAATTAGTGGTCTTGTGGACATCCCTGAGTTGTTAAGTTCAGTTTATAAACTATGCAAGGTAAACACACATTCCATTTTCTCTTCTTTCTTATCTACATTTTTGTGTATTTGTTGAAATTAATGGCTGTTGGAAATGTGAGGGATCTTTTGAGGAAACAGTAGAATGCCTGAACTGCTTTTTTGTGTCTGGGATGTTGGGGGCCTGTTATGGCTTACTCGGCCCAACGCAGACTCATGGGGAGTCTTCCATGTGCCATGGTTATAATTAGCCTAAGAGTCAGACAAATTTTGTAGCTACTCAGTGAAGTTCTTACTATTTTAATTCTTTGAGTTGTGATCTCTTGTTTTTTCCCTCTCTGGCACAGTTAATAAATCTATTGTTGAAAATTTGTTTGCATAAATCAGAGAGAATGTGAGTTTGTTATTTCTGCTGTAAACAGTCCAAGTCAGTTCAATGACCAGCTCACCCAGCATTGTGCCAGGACTCTAAAATAAAAATGTTTGGCTTCTCATAGCATTGTGTCTGTGTCTGGTCCTCTCCTTTTTATTCAAAACATTCCAATTTTACCAACTTGGCACATCATGAGAAAAACAACCCGTTTTTCATTCCCATCAAGTTGGTGTCTCATGGGATTTTTTGTTTACCCTGTTCTCTAGTATTTTCTTTGGAGCAGCTGTAATTTAATAGGCCTCAGTCCTACAAATCCATTCATTCTTATTTTTTCCTTAAAATAAGAAGCCACAGCCCTCAGTGATCCAGAAGCTTCCTTAGCCAAGACCTTTAAATCAGAGAATGTTGTGTGGTACCTGTTGCAGTGGTGTCTGTCATCAGGCTAAGTAATTGCAGGATCATCGCATGCTGTGGGCGAAAGCTCAGGATGCTGTTTAGATACTCTGATCTTCAGGAGGAAACAGCCTGTGTAACCTTCCCCAAAGATCAGCAAAGTGTCTGGCACGGCCAGGTGCTTAATGGTAACAATTTTATCTCTTTTGTTTAAATTTGGCCTTCCCCCATCTCTAGATCATCCTATAGACTTGGTATTTTCCCAAGGAAAAGTAAGATCTGCTGCTACACACAGTAGGGCTTAACTTGCTGTACGGTCTTGCCAAACACTTTTTGTTTTCAAACTGCATAACAAATTCTCTTTATGTGACCCTGCAGTCTAACATTTATAGTATGTAAGCCAAGAAAAACAGTAGAAAAGATAAAGAAGTCAGAAATGTGTGTAGCACTGAGCCAGATTGGGAAATACTTTTATATTTGAGACATGTCTGCTTATTATTAGAGTTGCCTGTTGCTTCTCAGTATTAGGACCTGTTTTTAACTGCTTAGAGTTTGGCTAAAACTTAACAAATAGATGAATAGCATGCAACGAGGCTGGTGAGAGGCCTAGAGCACAAGCCCTGTGAGGAGGGGCTGAGGGAGCTGGGGTTGTTTAGCCTGGAGAAGAGGAGGCTCAGGGGAGACATTATTGCTATCTACAACTATCTGAAGGGAGGTTGTAGACAGGAGGGGTTGGTCTCTTCTCCCAGGCAACCAGCACCAGAACAAGAGGACACAGTCTCAAGCTGCACCAGGGGAAGTTTAGGCTGGAGGTGAGGAGAAAGTTCTTCACAGAGAGAGTTGTTAGCCATTGGAATGTGCTACCCAGGGAGGTGGTGGATTCACCATCCTTGGAGGTGTTCAAGAGAGGATTGGATGTGGCACTTGGTGCCATGGTTTAGTAGTCATGAGGTGTTGGGTGACAGGTTGGACTTGATGATCTTTGAGGTCTTTTCGAACCTTATTGATTCTATGATTCTATGAAATTTTACATGCCAGATATGTGAACAAGGCTCAAGTTTGGGCAAATATCAGCCAAAGCAGTTCACTTATTTCCTAGGACAAGGGTAGAGAGCAACATGCTGGTTTGTGTATTTAACACATTTTGGATTTGGTGTTGTTTTTAAGGTTGGGCTTTGTTTTGGTTGGTTGGTTAGGGTCTTTTTTTGGTCTCCATTAATTTTCCATCATGTTTTGTAGCAAAAATCTGACATTTGTTAGATGATCTCAAAGGTCTCTTCCAACCTGCTTTTGTCCTATTCTATTCTATTCTATTCTAGTCTAGTCTAGTCTAGTCTAGTCTAGTCTAGTCCAGTCTAGTCCTTTTGTGCTTTTTTTTCATCTTTAATGAAAACTTCTGAAATTATCAATTTTGTTAAATTGCAGTTAGCCTCTTTTCATAAATCTTAGGAAATTAGGAGCTTGGTGGGTAAGCTTAATCCACCTCTGTATGCCAAAACAGAGTTGGGTCTACCTAGAGTATTTCTGAGAGTTGTTTGTTGTAAATTTGCTTCAAGTCCTTGAATGATAAGGGTTTCATAGACTCAGTGCTGGTCTGACTTTGTGTTTGACTGTCTTCCTCAGTGCTATTTAGCTCTTCCTATCAGTAGAGAAGTCTTTCTTTTTTTAGCAACAAACAATTCTCTCCTGACTTTGCAGACCTGAGCTTCTTCTTCAAAGAAACCAAGAATGTGTGGGTACCAACTCCACAGACTGTCTGAGCCTGCTCCCACAAGTAGCCACAGAAAAGAAACCCCTTCTTCCCCATAATGTCATCTCCTATTAATCCTGGGCCAGGTGCTGCCAGCCATGCCAATCCCCAAACCTCTTTCTTCTGTGCTTTCAAAGACCACCCGGATAAGAAATCTCAACTGTGATTCTAGCACAGGTGAGAGAAGAGCAGACTCACTAAGAAGGAAAGGCATGCTTGGGGATAAAGAGGCTGAATGCAGGGAGGGAAGGATCTGAAGGTATGACCAGGTGAGGTGAGTGAATCTGGCAGACGCTTGAGAGGTAGAAGGTAAAATTTAGAGACAAGGGGGAAACCAATCACAGGAGCTTATGGTTAGGAGTGCTTGATGCTGGATTTGGATGAAGGCTGTCTGAGAAAGGAATAATTTGGGAGAGCTGCACAAAGATTCTGAGGGAAGGAGTGTGTGCTTGGTGATTCACAGAATGATAGAATGGTCTGGGTTGGAAGGGATCTCCAAAGGTCATCTAGTCCAACCCCCGCCATCATTGGGGGCGTCCTCAACTAGATCACGTTGCCCAGAGCCCTATCGAGCCTCACTTAGAATATCTCCAGGGATGGGGCCTCAACCACCTCTCTGGGCAACATGTTCCAGTGTTCCACTACCCTCATGGAAAGAACATGTTCCTAACATCCAATCTAGATCTGCTCTTCTCTAGTTTGAAGCCATTGCCCCTTGTCCTGTCAGTGCAGGCCTTCGTAAACAATCACTCTCCATCCTTCTTGGAGGCCCCTTTCAGGTACTAGAAGGCTGCCAATTAGGTGTCCCCAGAGCCTCCTCTTCTCCAGGCTGAGCAACCCCAGCTCCCTCAGTCTATCCTCGTAGCAGAGGTGCTCATGCTCCCAACCCCCTGATAATCCTTGTGGTCCTCCTCTGGACGTGCTGCATCAGGTCTGTGTCCTTCCTATAATGAGTGCTCCAGACCTGGATGCAGTACTCCAGATGAAGTCGCATCAGAGTAAAGTGGCAGAATCACCTCTCTGGATCTGCCAGTAGCACTTCTTTTCATGCCGCCCAGGATGTGATTTGCCTTCTGGGCTGCAAGCTCACACTGCCCGCTTATATCATAGTATCATAGTATCAGTCAGGGTTGGAAGGGACCACAAGGATCATCTAGTTCCAACCCCCCTGCCATGGGCAGGGACACCCCAAGAGGGCTTCTCGCTGAATGGAAGCCCCACGAGCTGCCCAGTCCCCTTTAAAATCTGCCACTGTCCATGGCACCCACAAAGATGTTGAACAAGACTGGTCCCAGGACTGATCCCTGAGGGACTCCACTTGTCACTGGCCTCCACTGGGACATGGACCCATTGACAGCCACTCTTTGGGTGCGGCCATCAAGCCAGTTCTTTATCCATCTAGTGGTCCATCCATCAAACCCATGTGTCACCAGCTTGGAGACCAGGAGGTGGTGCGGGACAGTGTTGAAGGCTTTGATCAGGTCCAGGTAAACAACATCAGTTGCTCGCCCCTCATCTATTAATGCTGTCACCTGCTCAGAGAAGGCCACCAGGTTTGTCAGGCAGGATTTGCCCTTGGTGAAGCCATGCTGACTGTTCCAAATTACCTCTTCACTCTTCTTCTGTGTCAGTAGTGCCTCCAGGAGGATCTGCTCCATGATCTTTCTGGGCACAGAGGTGAACTGACTGGCCTGTAGTTCCCAGGTTCCTCCTTCTTACCCTGTTTGAAAATGGGAATAATGTTTCCCCTTTTCCAGTCTGTGGGGACTGCCCCAGTCTGCCATGACTTTTGGAATAGAATAGAGAGGGGTTTGGCCACCTGATCTGCCAGTTCTCTCAGCACCCGTGGGTGTATCCCATCGGGTCCCATGGACTTGAACACTTTCAGGTTCTTCAGGTGATCACGAACCTGAGCTTCACTTACGATGGGCAGTTCTTCCTCCCCGTCCCTGGCATCGTCTTCCATGACTCCAGCAGTGTGGCTGGAGGCCCTTGCAGTAAAGACTGAGGTAAAGAAGTTATTGAGAACCTCAGCCTTTTCCACATCACTTCTGACTAATTCACCACTTTCCTTTCTGAGGGGGCCCACACCTTCCCTAGTCTCCTTCTTTCCATTGATATACCTGTAGAAATTCTTAGTGTTCCCTTTGACCTCCCTGGCTAGATTCAATTCAAACTCTGCTTTGGCTTTCCTAACCAGGCCTCTTGCTGCTCGGGCAGCTTCCTTACGTACCCCCTGTTGTAGCTGTCCTTCCCTCCACTTCCTGTAGAGTTTCCTTTTAAGTGATAGTGTGTCCAGCAGCAACTTGTTCATCCAGGCAGGCCTCCTAGCATTCCTTCCTGCTTTTCTCTGTGTTGGTATACATAGCTCCTGGACACAGAGGAGGTGGTCCTTGAATACTGACCAGCTGTCCTGCGTCCCTCTTTCCTCCAGGGCCTCCAGGGCTTCGTCCTACGACACTTTGGCTAGCAGATTCCTGAAGCAATCAAAGTCTGCACACCTAATGTCTAGGGTCATAAGCTCAGAATATGTCCTCCTGATTGCCCTGAGGATGTTAAATTCAACTGCTTCATGGTCACTGCAGCCAAGGCTGTCTCTGAGCCTCACATTGGTTACCAGCCTTTCCCTGTTGCTGAGAACAAGGTCCAGCATAGCATCTTTTCTTGTTGGTTCCTCTACCATTTGGAGGAGGAAGTTGTCTTCTATGCAGTCCAGGAACATCCTGGATTGCTGGTGCCTTGCTGTGTTGTCCCTCCAGCAGATGTCAGGGTGGTTAAAATCCCCCATGAGGACCAGGGCTTGTGACCTGGAAGCCACTTCTCTTGCCTGTGGAGGGCCTCATCTGCTTGGTTCTGCTGGTCAGGTGGCCTGTAGGAGACCCCCACAGTAATATCTCCTTCCCCTGTCTTGCCTTTAATTTTAACCCATACACTCTCAACCAGCTCATCATCCCTCCCCAGGTGGAGCTCCACTGATTCCAGCTGGTTATTGACATAGAGGGCAACACCTCCTCCTCTCCTTCCCTGCCTGTCCTTCCTAAAGAGCTTATACCTGTCTATCCCTACATTCCAGTCATGGGAATCATCCCACCAAGTGTCAGTAATAGCCACTGTGTCATAGCATCCCAGCAGCACAGTGGCCCTTAATTCATCCTGTTTGTTGCCCAAGCTGCATGCATTTGCATAGAAGCACTTCAGCTGGGCTGACCTTGTCGTGCTCTTGTGCCAATTCCCCTTGGTTTCCACAGAGTGTCCTGGTGCATCATTTATGGCTTGCCTCAGGGCAGCAAGTTGAGAGCCCTTACCAGCTCTCCATCCCTCTGCCTCTGGTGAGCTGCCCCTCTGTTTGTCACAGGGCAGCAGGAGACTATTAACCCCTCCCCCTTCAAATACAGTTTAAAGCCCTACCAGTGAGCCCTGCCAATTCCTGCCCCAGGATCCTTTTCCCCCTCTGGGACAAGTGTGTCCCATAAGTTGTTTTCAGCTCTGGTGCCTTGTAAACCAAGCCATGATTGTAGAACCCAAAGCCCTGTCGATGGCACCAGCCCCTGAGCCATGAATTGACCTGTTGGCTCTTCCTCAATGTTCCCTCGTCCATCGCTGACGTTAGAGGGATAGCAGAGAACACAACTTGAGCTCCTGATCCCTTTAGCAGTTGCCCTAAGGTTCTGAAGTCTCTTTTAATTGATTGTGAGCCTCTCATTGCTGCATCGTCACTACCCACCTGAAAGACCAGCAGTGGGTAGTAGTCTGAAGGACTCACAAGGTTGGGAATTTTACCTACAATGTCCTTTACTTGGGCACCAGGGAGGCAGCAGATCTCCCTATGAAATGGGTCTGGTCTGCATATTGGGCCCTCTGCTCCCTTCAGTAGGAGTCTCCTATAAGGATGACCCTACGAGGTTTCTTTTCCAGATTAGTTGTGATGGCTGGCCTGAGGCAACCTGTCATTGGTGCAGCTTCTGACCTTCTTGAGTCCTCATGCTTACCGATGACCTGTTCCTCCTGCAGAGCCTCATACCTATTCTGTCTTCTCGTCCATCAGCACCCCCAAATCCTTTTCCACAGGGCTGCTTTCTATCACCTCATTCCCCAATCTGTATTGATAGTGAGGATTGTTCTGGCCCAGGTGCAGAATCCTGCACTTGCTCTTGTTGAACCTCATAAGGCTCACCTGGGCCCACCTCTCCAGCTTGTCCAGGTCCATCTGGATGACTTCTTGTCCCTCTGACAGCACTACACAGCTTGGTGTCATCTGCAAACTTGCTGATGGTGCACTGGATCCCACTGTCTATGTCACTGATAAAAATATTAAACAGTAGGGACCCCTGAGGGGCACCACTTGTCACTGTTCTCCATCTGGTCTTCAAGCCATTGAGCAGTGCCCTCTGGATGAGACCATCCAGTCAATTCCTTATGTACTGAACAGTCCCCCCATCAAATCCATCTCTCACCTTGGTGACTAGGATATTGTGGGAAACAGTGTCAAAGGCCTTGCTGAAGTCCAGATAGATCACATCCATGTATCATCCCTTATCTAGTGACATAGTCAGGTTATCACAGAAAGCCACTAGGCTGGTCAGGCAGGATTTGCCCCTAATAAAGCCATGCTGGCTGTTTTGAATCAACTCCCTGTCCTCCATGTGCCTCAGCATGGCATCTAGGAAGATCTGTTCCATGATCTTCCCAAGCATGGAGGTGAGGCTGACAGGTCAGTAGTTCCCAGGGTCCTCCTTTCTACCCTTTTTAACCACGGCTGTAAGGTTTCCTTTCTTCCAGTCCCCAGAGACTTCACCTGACTGCCAGGACTTTCCAAATGTCATGAAGAGTGGCTTGGCAACTATAGCAGCTAATTCCCTCAAGACTATGGGATGCATTTCATCTGGTCCCATGGACTTGTATATCTTCAGGTTCCTCAGATAATCCTTCACCTTAGGGCATAATTAGGGCTTTGAAGTAGAAACTGAGAAAACCAAGTGTCAGGCAGGAAAGGATAGAGCAAGAGGAGGAGGGTCAGCACTGGCTGAATACACAGTCTTGATACCAAATGCTTGAGTGAGCAGGAAGGGTAGTAGATAAGGAAAGTGGATAGGAAGAAGGAGAGAACAATAAAACATAATGGCTCAGTGCTGTGGGCAAAATGAAGATGAGTCTGACTGTTCTATAGCTTGGAAACTTATATAGCTTGGAGACCTTAGAGCTCCAGACAGGAGGAACACGCACAGTATTGGTGCATCCTGTCTCCTCTTCTGCTGTACCCTGTAAGTGGGACTCCAGGTTCTCCTCTGGGGAAGAAATATCTTTGAAAACCAATCATCAATTGGTTTCACTCCCTTTAAGTTCTGGTTTGTTAAAGATAAAAAGCACCTTCCCTACAGAGCTGCTCTGTTAAATGTAGGGGTTCACGATGTGGTGATGCAGCCTGGCTGATGGCTCACCTGGGCCTCAAGGTGTGGTGCAACCTGCTGAAAAGAAATACAGCCTTGATGATAACATGAGGGAGTGCCTCTCTAGTGGAGTATATATTCTAGGAGGTGTGGAAGAATGTTACAGCTCTGGCAATCCTCAGGGTCGAATTTCAGAGACGTGTGGTGTATAGTTTAGTCACAATAGGTGATTATTAATTCAGCACATTCCCCTCTATGAAGTAAATTGCAAAGCCACAAATCCTGCTGAAAAGATCTTTTCCCTTTAGTGCATGAGGAATTGTTGTATACCACTCACCTCCTGTGGGCACAACACAATAAATTGCCTCTGTATCGTGGGAAAATCAGGCTCAGAAATTAACAGGAGAGAAGACAGAAAATAATATCACAGAATCACCAAGGTTGGAAGAGACCTCAAAGATCATCAAGTCCAGCCTGTCACCACAGACCTCATGACTAAACCATGAAACAAAGTGCCACGTCCAATTCCCTCTTGAACACCTTCAGGGACGGTGACTCCACCACCTCCCCGGGCAGCCCATTCCAATGGCGAACAACTCTCTCAGTGAAGAACTTTCTCCTCACCTCAAACCTAAACTTCCCCTGGCGCAGCTTGAGACTGTGTCCTCTTGTTCTGGTGCTGGTTGCTAGGGAGAAGAGGCCAACTCCCTCCTGGCTACAACCACCCTTCAGGTAGTTGTAGAGAGCAAGAAGGTCTCCCCTGAGCCTCCTCTTCTCCAGGCTAAACAATCTCATCTCCCTCAGCGTCTCCTCATAGGGCTTGTGCTCAAGGCCTCTCCCCAGCCTCATTGCCCTTCTCTGGACACGTTCAAGTGTCTCAATGTCCTTCTTGAACTGAGGGGCCCAGAACTGACACAGTACTCAAGGTGTGGCCTAACCAGTGCAGAGTATCTCCTCATTTCGCCATTAGGAAATGCTGCATAAATTGGAATCTTTCTAGTTTTGGTACTTATATTTTCTTTTATGAGTAACCACTGTTTGGGAATTCAAACATTAGGTAATTCCTTGAATCCAGTATTTCAGCTACATAAATAAACCTAAGAGGCCAGAGTAGTAAGTGAGCTGAACTAAGCAGGAACCAGTTCAGGAATAAACATTGATGCTTATTTTTTCTAGTTTGTGTGCCTAATTGCAGAGGTTTGCAAACTGCATCTCAAACTGCCTCACTGCGAAGCTGTGCATGTTTTACTGGGTTTGTCTGATAGGATCTTGCTGTCTCCTCAGCTCTCCCCCTTCCCTTGCTGTGATCCACTGTGATCTCTCCTGCAGCGACACGGTGTGGTGGCAGGGCACTGTGGCTGTACCACCAGCTCATCCATCCCGAGATGCCATGGAGCTGGAGCAGCGTCTTGAGCTGCTCACTCACTCACTGAGGTTGTTGGATTTCCCCTGCCATATCATTTTCATCTGCCTGCTGAAGGGAAGCATTTAAATAAGGTCTAGAGGGTACACTGGGAGTTAAGTGCTCATTGCTGTTTGTCTTTATGGTGCGTGACCCCAGGATGAACTCTGGTTCTTCAAAGCAATCATATTTGCTGCCTCTGTGGTTAGTTGATGGAACAATTAGTGCACATTAATTAAACCTATGGTGAAATGTGCAGTGTGCACCACCAGAGCATGATGACTTTTGAGTAATTCTAGCTCCTGCCTGCAAGCTGTCTTCACAAATAACTTTCTGAATCAATGGAATGGCCTTTTTCAGATCTTAGGAAGCTGGGAGCTTTGATTTTTATTTTGTTCTCTTAAAAAAGGTATTTTACTTTTATAAAAGCATAAATCAGGGCATCTTTATGAGCTTGTAAATGCTTAGAAGTGTGTGTATGCTCCCAAGAAGGTTTACATGAAGAAGATGTTTCCAAGAAATTAATTGTCTTGACCTGCTTCATGATTCCATCCAAACCAAGCAGCCTTGTGATTTCAACAAAACCAAGTCTTTCATTTTAGTGGAGTTATTGATGACATTTCAGAAAAGAATGGAGAACTCACTCTACCTGAAAATATTCCAAGAGTGCCCACACCTGATCAGCCAGCCACCCCGTGAAGGCTTGTGCCTGCTCTTTACACACCTAAATAAAATGAAGAATGTATTTAAGTCTTCAAAGATTTGCTTTGTACTGGTGTTGCAAGTGGTATTGAAAGAAAACACAGAACACAGTAACTGAAGAACTGGGGGTGATTTTAACTACCCTTTTTGAAAATGCTTGTTGTGCATATCATGAGGAGTTCCTGGAATTCAGGTCACCGTGCACTGGAAACAAAATGGGGCTTGCTTATGAGCCACAGTTCTGCTGGTACAAATACACCTAATAGCAGATCAGTTTTATGTGTCAAAGTAAATGAAACAGATTTCCTAAGAAGCAAACCATGCTTTCATGTTGGAGCATTTCTTAGTAAAGAAACACAGAGTTTAGGTTGCATAACCTCAGCCGAGTGGAGCGAATATTGCTTTTGATTGGAGAGGCACTTTTGCATAATTTGTGTGTGGGGCAAGTTTGGAGTTAAATGCACAGCCTGATCCTCTCTGAAGTCAACATGCAGCTAAGATCATCATGTTTATCTCTCCTTCCATGAACTTGTCTGAGAGAATTGTTTCCATTAGAAAAGACTTTAAGATCATCAAGTCCAACCATTGTCTAGCTTTACCAAGTCTGGTGATAAATCACGTCCCGCAGCACCACATCTGTGTCTCTTTTAAACACCTCCGGGGATGGAACCACCTCCCCAGGGAGCCTCTTCCAATGTTTGAGAACCCTTTGAGTGAAAACTTTCTTCTAATATCTAACCTAAACCTCCCGTGGTGCCACTTGAGACTATATAGGTTTCCTCTTACTCTGTCAGTTCTTATGAGGGAGAAGAGACTGACACCCACCAAGGATGTTTGGTTACCAGTTTGAATTGTGGTGATTTGGGCATATCTTTAATCTGAAATTCAGATAAACTTTTAGTGTATGCAGTTCTTTAAACACTTCTCAAACCCACCAGGTATTGTGACATATCAGAACATCATTAATGTGCTGGTAAAACAGAACATTCTGTAACAGCAGTGCCTTTAATTCCCATGCTTGTCTGTGCCATATTTTACTGGACAGGCTTCACTTCTCTCCACAGCAGAAAGGGAGGAAATTGCTCCCTTCATGCAGATCATGATTTCTAGTGGTGACATTGATTGTTCACTCTCAGCCTGTGTGAGTGTCATCTTCCTTGTACTCTGGTTTCTTCACTTGAGTGTAGAAGGGGTGGAAACAGCAGAGGGCAACTTTCTCACTCAGCAGCATCATTCCTGTGACTCAAGGCTGCCTAAGAGTAGGGCTCATGACTGTAGGGCACATGCTGGAGACTCAGGCTGTTGCATCTTGTCCTTGCTAGATGCATGTTAGACTGACTCAGAATGGATTTGGTAGCACAGAGAAATGCTGTGCTTCATTGGGAGGAAGAAATCTGTCTTCAAAGCAAATAAAACTTAACATACAGGCAGTGTTGGTAAGAAGTTTTACATTCTTCTGTATGCTGTCAGGTGATGAACTTACATACATGCATAGTGCAGTATCTAGTGTACCTCTTCTCTCTCAGGAAGATCAACTCTTTGTGTGTTTGTGGTTTTCAGACTATTTTGCTCAGTCTTAAGATCCAGCCAGACATCCCAAGCAGGACACAGTCAGCTCACTAACCACTCATGGTCTCTTCCTTTATTTAACACATATCAGATCAACATGAAGAATAAAACCTGGGGAGGGGGGAAAGCCAGTATTCTCCCTAGGAGAGTTTAGTTGATCTAAATGCAAACAAACTCTCTCCCTTGCTGAGTGGCCGGACTCAGCCCCTGAGTGTGTGCAGAGAAAGGGCAACGCTTCTGAGAACGGCAATGCTTCTCCCAAAGCACCGGCTCCAGAGTTCATCCTTAGTTAATTAATGTCCATTTGCACTATAACTGAGGTGCCAGGCTGAGGAATGGATACAAGTATGCAAGTCAGCATATCTTTTTCCACCCCCACTGCCCTTGCTCTCCTATCACGCTTGCTAAATGTACGCTAATCTTCCTCTTGTCTTGTGTTCTCACTTTTCTTGCAGTCGCTGTGAGCGCTTGCCTTGTAATGAAAATAAGGAGTGCCAGAGCCTGCCTCTGAGAATAACCTACTATCACCTCTCTTTTCCTACCAACATCCAAGTACCCACCGACATTTTCCGCATGGGCCCTTCCAATGCTGTCCCTGGGGATAAAATCACGCTGTCCATCATCAGCGGGAACCTGGAGGGTTTTTTCACCACAAAAAAAGTGAACAACCACAGTGGCATTGTGGTCATGCAGCGGCAAATCACAGAGCCCAGAGACCTTCTTCTGACCATTCAAATGCAACTTTCCCGACATGGAACCGTCAGCACATTTATTGCCAAACTTTTTATCTTTGTCTCTGCGCAGCTTTGATCCCTTTGATCCCTGTACAGGCATCATTGGCTGCTTTTTCTCTTCCAAGAGTAGCTTTTTCTTCTCAATTTTAATAAAGTTGTAGTTCATCTGTTTGCATGCTGCACTTGCATTTTATTTGTCATCATCATCACAGTTCTCCACTTTCCCCTCTCACTGAACACCTCAATTTGGGGAGATGTGCACTCTGCATCATGTTTTTAAAAAGAAGTAGAAATTGGTGTCCAAGGGCTTATTACCTGAATATACCAAGGACTGAAAACTACTCATTTAATTCACACAGCAGTGAAGTTGCTCTCATTTGATGATACACAGCTGCCTAGGTTTAGGTCTCAATTGAAAAAAAACCAACATCAAAAATAAGAGAGAAAAAGGAAAAAAAAAAAAGGAGAATTTGATCTGTCTCAACTGAAACATCTTTAGAGAATTTCATCTCTTATGGGATAAATGCTGTTTATTTTCTGAAAATCTATTGAAAGGGTCTAGCTTGGGCCCTTAGGACCTCAGAGATGCCCCAGAACAAGTGTGTCTCAGAAAGGATAGAGACAGATTCTCAAGCCGCACTATTTATCATTGCTCTGCTGATTTCCACCAGGTACAGATCCTAGTTCTGGCTTCTAGGGATGGGACAAAAGAGAATTTCCTCCAAAGAACATTTATTTCATCTCCTTTCTGTGGAACTTCCACTGTATTAAAAAAAAAACCCTCATGATGGACAAACAGCAATGAATTTGCTAATAGCACTCAGATAGTAGCAGAGAGCTTCTTTCTAGTTCACAAGCTGTGTCCTGAGATGTGTCTACAGGAACATTTTGAAAAGTCACTTAATTGATCTCATAACATTCTTGTCTCTCCAGCTTCCGTATCAAAGCTGGGAAATGTTTTAACTGTAAGGACTTTACCCACCACCACCAAAAAAACCTCAACCCCATCCTATCAGTTGTGGTCAGCCAGAATTCCAATATCCAAATCTTTTGTCTTTTCCTTACATGACTTCTTCCCTTTACTTCTGTGCAATCAAGAATTTATTTTACTTTTCTGTCCTTGCATTGATAAGTATTCAAAACGGAGTCCCAGGGGCATGATCTAAAAGTTAATGTTGTTTTAGACCATCCTGGGCCCAGAGAAGTCTGCTGCCTGTGACACAGGCAGAATAGTCCACAGATGAAAGAGGAATAATCCATGTGAATAGACGTACTTAAAAAATTGCTTCACTATGTAAATGCAGACAACACAGCAAGATGCAAGATTAGAAACTGGGAATCTTCTAAACCAAGGAATTGCTCTCTTAGCTGTAAGCTGCAGGCTCTCAGGTTCATCATCAGCCAAGGACTAGACTGGGGCACGATTGCAGCACTCCGCCAGAGTATTACACGTTCCCTAAGGCAGAGTTTATTGCAGCTGGCTGACAGGAGTTCAAGTCTCACAAGGACTGCCAATGTTTAATAAGTCTGTTGACATATAAGGCTGCCAGAAGTTGCAAGTGGGAAAACAGCCCCAGTTTTAAACATTAAAAGCCCAAGCCTATGCTACTTGAGCTAATGGGGTTTCTAATCACCACAGAAGATGTTTGTAATATGAAAGCCTTCTGGCTACCAGTTCATTATGAAGCCATAATTAAGTAGGGTAAATATGCAAAAATAAACTTACTTTTTGCAAGCATTAATATATATTTGTTTGACAGGATGAGAAGGGAGTGTGAGAATACCATATTAATTTACATTCAGCAAGTAACTCAAGAACATGGAACTTGGATTCTCCTCTGCTAGATGCTTTAGTGCTGCAGTGCAGCTGGAACTTTCAAGAACGTGTATGTAATTATATAGCACCATTTCTCTGTGTGGTTATTTCCCAACCAAAATGAAATCGTGGCTCCTGGTCCAAAGAATCCTACTAATTGAATCCCACAGAGAATATGAAAAGGAACGACACCAGGACCCAAGCAGAAAGGCAAAATGATGGTGAGTCCACCACCTCCCCAGGCGGCCCATTGGAATGGGTTGCCTGGGGAGGTGGTGGACTCACCATCATTGGAGGTGTTTAGGAGGAGACTTGATAGGGTGCTTGGTTGCATGGTTCAGTTGATTAGATAGTGTTGGATGATAGGTTGGAACTAGATGATCCTTATGGTCCCTTCCAACCCTGACTGATTTCTATTCTATTCTATTCTATTCTATTCTATTCTATTCTATTCTATTCTATTCTATTCTATTCTATTCTATTCTATTCTATTCTATTCTATTCTATTCTATTCTATTCTATTCCATTCCATTCCATTCCATTCCATTCCATTCCATTCCATTCCATTCCATTCCATTAACACCAGCTAATCAGAAGATCAAATACAAAGATGATGTGTGATGATAAAATAAAAAGTATTTTGAGGTTAGAGCACATAATTTATAGCAAATATCAGGATTTGAAATAGATGCCAATTGCCAATTTATTCCAGAGGACGTCTAAAGGTGTGCCATTGAAGTAAGGACAAAGTGTTACCAGCTGCATTTTGGATATCCTGAAACAATTAGCAGGGATATCACAAGGAAGGGAGATCAGGGAATGAATATTTAGGCAAGAGAAATGAAAGCAGAAAATCAAGTTTAGCAGTGTGGACAGAGAATTCAGGAAAAAAAGAAAAAGGAAAGGCAAAGGGAAAAAAAGGATGTGAGATTTGTAGAGGAGAGAGAAACAGTGCAAAGAAACAGAACTGGCACAGATGTTTATCTATTGCATGTGTGGTTACAAGGTGGATGGACCCAGTATCTAGTTTTAACTATTCATTAAATCACTTGTGGCCATTGTGATCCTCCATTTCTGTGTGCAGGATACCTAATGCATGTCAGAATGCTGTACCCCAGTCTTTCTTAGGCCTTCATGGCTTTATTGGATGAGGATTTCAGAAATGTTGGAATTTGCCAAATCTTGTTCCAGCTGAAGTCAAGAGTAAAGTTGCCTTTCCTTCCTAGGAAGGAGCACAGGCAGAACAACACTGACTGCTTCTGTCACTCCCACCACAATGTTTTTACATACAAATTCTACTATCTAAATACAGCTATGAAAATTTAGGATGCCTCAGTACCTCATTAGTGATAATGTCCCAAAATCTGACAGACATGAGGGTCAGTCCTTTATTTATTTGGTGGGTGGAATCTGTTATTGTAGGTCAAACTGTGTTGTCCATATATCCAGAACTACTTTGTTGTGAAATGACCAGCAGGGGGTATTTAACTTCTCTGGACAGCAGGAGTTAGGAAGTACCCCTGTACCCTGTACCACTGAGAACTATGTTCAGTTATGGGCCCTTCACTGCAAAAAAGACATTGGGGTGCTGGAGTGTGTCCAGGAAAGGGCAAAGAGCCTGCTGAGGGGTCTTGAACCTGTGAGGAGCTGCTGAGGGAGCTGGGGTTGTTCAGCCTGGAGAAGAGGAGGCTGAAGGGAGACTGAGGGAGATTGTTCTCTACTGCTACTTGAAGGGAGGTTGTGGTGAAGTGGAGGCTGGCATCTTCTTCCGGGTGACAAGTGATCGAACAAGAGGAAGTGCACATAAGGTGCACCAGAGGAGGTATAGATCAGATATTAGGAAAAACTTCTTTGCCTGAAAGGGTCATTAGGCACTGGGGCAGTCTGCCTAGGGAAGTGGTGGAGTCACCAATCTTGGAAGTGTTTAAACAATATTTGGATGAGGTGCTCAAGGACATGGTCTAACAGTTGTGTCTGGGGAGATGTTAGGTTATGGTTGGGCTTCATGATCTTAAGGTCTTTTCCAACCAGGCAATTCTGTGATTCATGAGAGAGCCCTGCTGTAATATCTGTGAGATGTCTAGGAAATGACTACATTTTGTACCCAAGTAGCAGGTCTCTCCTGGCCAGGATTAAAACACCAACTACAGAGTGAGAACAACAAGCCAGACCCAGCTGCTGTAAATTAACCCAAATTCACTGCCTTCTCATGAGCTATGCTAGTTCACATCTGCTCAAGCTTGATTTCCTTGAATCATATCTCCCTCTTACCTTGATTTTAGCTTCAAATACTATCAGCATGTTTGGCTTTGTTTTCTTTGGGGAGCAAATGTGGATAGCATATAATAAGAAATTACTCAGGTATTTATTGTTAATAGAGCCATAAAGTCCCATAAAGTGGGTTGTAGGTGTGGACTTGGGTAACACATTTTGAAAAGAGCAAGAAGTTTCTAAAGGTATCTGAAAAACTTGGGCTTCCATTTTTGTTTCACTTTTACTCAGTGATTTTTTTCTTCCTTTTACTCTTTTGATTCCACACAGATACACCCCCCCCCCCCCAACACTGCAGTCTTTTCTTTTTTCTACTTAGAAATATGAAGAAATGGGCAGGTCAAAGTTGAGATCATTTGTGGGGCTTAGTCACATTTTAAGTCCCAGCATAGGCCTTTCATCTCTCACGAACACAGACCGGGTATTGTGTGAAGTTCTTGAACTGTAAGTGACTTTAAATTCACTCTAGTGGACAAGGGTGAGAAGAAGTCATTTAACTTTTAATAGACTTTCAAGGACGAATGAGCAGCTGGTTAAGATGGAATATGAAATGACCCTTACCATTTCCCCAAACTCAGACTTCAGTCTTTGAGGTTTTAAATAATGTGGTTAACTTTTTCCTCTCCTAGTTTTCATCCCTCAGTGTTTTCTCAGTTTAGGTGGAAAGGGAGTGTGTGTGTGTGTGTGTGTGTGTGTGTGTGTGTGTGTGTGTGTGTGTGTGTGTAAAAGGCTTAAGACAGGCTTTTCTGGCTCTTACTGCACTGAAAATTCTGAAAGACAGTTGGCCCTTCAGATATTTCCTGACTGATATTTCCAGAATGAAAACAAGCGTTTCTGCTTTATATGACTGGTTATCAGAGGGCACAAAAAAGCTGGTGCAAGTAAATGCAGCTCCAATGAAACTGGTGAGTCCACACCAGCATACTGCAGCTGAGGATCTGGACCTAGCTGTTTGATCTTGTCTGTACTTGGAGAGAGACTTTGTATGGCATCTTATGCACTACTGGTTTTATGTACCTGGCTTGAAGAACTGGGAAGCAGTTTTGAGGGAGTTTTGACTGCAGCTCTTAGCCGTGGCAAATTTTTCACTCATCCTGCAGTTCTGATGAGAGGCATTTGTCTAAGTTTTTTGAGGTGAAGAATGAACACTTGATATCAATTGTAGTTTCTGTCTCCCCAGATTGCAAAACACATAGTAATTCATTTTCAGAGTACATATGCGTCTCTCTCTCATTTCTCTGTAGCGTCAGACTTGAAAAGACAGACACTATCCGTTGCATTAAGTCTTGTCGACCAAACGATGTCAGCTGTGTGTTGGATCCAGTCCACACAATTTCCCACACTGTCATTTCACTGCCCACATTCAGAGAATTTACAAGACCTGAAGGTAAGTGGTTTGTTCCTTGTTCCATTTAAGAGACTACAACATCGAAAACCTCCACCGGAAATCCCTGCCTAAAGCCAGACTAGCTACCGGTGCAGGAAAATGTTTGTGCAGTTCCAAATTATAGTGTACTATCCATTTAATTAAAACCTTCAATATCAAGGAGTTTTAATTTTATGGGGCAATGAAACTCATTCTGAGCTCTAACTCATACAGCTTCCTGGTCTAAGGAACTCTTGAGTCTGAATTCCCATTTCCTGTATTTACTCACATAATAGTTGTGTGCTCCATGATTTTTTTTCTGCTCTTTTTTTCTCATTCTTTGCAGATTTTGCCATGGAAAGTAGATGCTCCTATTTCTCTCATCTCTTAATGGTCTGTTGTTTGCTATTGACAGGTGGCCTGTTCTAAAAATATAGCTTTTATCTACATGCAAACATTAGGCTTTAGTACGTGCATGGAGAATCATAGAATCCTTTTGGTTGGAAGAGACCTTTGAGATCATCAAGTCCAACCATTAATCCAGCGCTGCCACTAAACCACATCCCTCAGCACCACATCTACACATCCCTCCTGGGATGGTTTAGAATAGAATGGAAGAATGGAAGAATGGAATGGAATGGAATGGAATGGAATGGAATAGAATAGAATAGAATAGAATAGAATAGAATAGAATAGAATAGAATAGAATAGAATAGAATTAACCAGTTTGGAAAAGACCTTTGAGATCATCGAGTTCCACCAATCATCCAACACCATCTAATCAACTAAACCATGGCATCAAGCACCCCATCCAGTGTCTTCCTAAACACCTTCAGTGATGGTGACTCTACCACTTCCCTGGGCAGCCTGGGGTCAGAGTGGCTGGAGAGCGGCCAGGCAGAGAGGGACCTGGGGGTACTGGTTGATTGTAGGCTAAACATGAGCCTGCAGTGTGCCCAGGCAGCCAAGAAGGCCAATAGCATCCTGGCCTGTATCAGGAACAGTGTGGCCAGCAGGAGCAGGGAGGTCATTCTGCCCCTGTACACTGCACTGGTTAGGCCGCACCTTGAGTCCTGTGTCCAGTTCTGGGCCCCCCAGTTTAGGAAGGATGTTGACTTGCTGGAGCGTGTCCAGAGGAGGGCAACGAAGTTGGTGAAGGGTTTGGAACACAAGGCCTATGAGGAGAGACTGAAGGAGCTGAGGTTGCTTAGCCTGGAGAAGAGGAGACTGAGGGGTGACCTTCTTGCTCTCTACAACTACCTGAAGGGAGGTTGTAGACAGGCAGAGGTTGGTCTCTTCTCCCAGACAGCCAGTACCAGAACAAGAGGACACAGTCTCAGGCTGTGCCAGGGCAGGTTTAGGCTGGATGTTAGGAAGAAGTTCTATACAGAGAGAGTGACTGCCCATTGGAATGGGCTGCCCGTGGAGGTGGTGGAGTCACCTTCACTGGAGGTGTTCAGGAGGAGACTTGATGGGGTGCTTGGTGCCATGGTTTAGTTGTTTAGGTGGGTTGGATTGGTTGATGGGTTGGACGTGATGATCTTGAAGGTCTCTTTCAACCTGGTGTATTGTATTGTATTGTATTTGGGGAAGAAATATGTTGAAGATAAAACCTAGTGCTGTGATTTCTCTATTTTTTATCTATGGGGGGAAAAAAACAATGGGGGGAGGACAAGGCATTGTTTTTTAAAATACAGAACAAAGGGAGGTTACAAGGACTGGACAAAAAAACATCAAAATTATTTGCTGTCCAGGCATCCAAAGTGAGTTTTCCAGCCCCAGATGATGCAGTCATGCATTTCTTTAGTTCCTTTGGCCTGTGAGCCCTTCAGTTTCATAAAGGATCTCACTCATTTGCTTAGTTCTCATAGAGATTTACAGATAAAGAGCCAATTTTTGCCCCTTGGAATTTGTATTACTTTTCTGGCAGCTTCACTGGGAATTGTCAGTGCATCCATAGGTGGGATGACTGCCTTCAGCCCTCCTTCTCTGTAGAATGAGCTACTCAGCAGCTTACTGTGTGGCACAGGCACAGAGAAGAAGGGGAGATGGAAGGCAAGAAGGTTATTTTGGAGGGGCTTTTAAAGATTGGAAATCCCTGTTTCTGATGCACCCAGACTCTCAGCTTCTCTATCTTAGGAAGATATCTAAATCTGTCTCTTTCATGAAAGCCAAAGCTGATTCTTCATTTCTTTACCAGCTAGGCTAGGGCAAGAGACGTGCCAATCCTTGTTCCTATGAGGAACAATTTAACCACCAGTAACTTAACTATGTAGAGTTCCCAAAGATTGCATCAGGCCTGTTTCAGGCCTTGGCTGGCCCTGCTTCACAGGGAATGGAGGAATGCCCCATAGCCACTTCTACTCCCGTACACGCCCCTTCAGCTTCACCAGGTGTACTGGCAGCTGAGCTAAGGATTTGGCCCAGGATGCTTCCCAAACCATTTCCTCATTAGTCCATCCTCATGATTTAATAAAAAGAGACCTAATGAGAGTACTACCCAATCTCAGAAGAGGTTCCTAAACTGTAATTCAGTGCATGGCCTTGGGTGAATGCTTACAGCTCCATGTTTTAATTTCATCTTCTGTAGACTGAGAATATTAATGAGAATAATAATAATTGCCTCCCTCACAAGGGGCCTGAAAAATACTCTCACTTTGGGGTTTTTAAAACCTAAACCCATCCTCCAACACTCAAAGGGACTCTGTGATTTGTAATGGCAGTACTTTGTGTAACTGCCTAAGGGACTCGGAGTTCAGTCCTCCTCCACTGCCCACCTTTGGTATTGTCCTTGGTATTGTCCTATTTGGGTGCCTGTCAAAAGTCTGACCAGTTTCTAAGACTGGACTTTCTGGACTCTGAAAGTAACAGTGATTTGGCTTCAGGGCTTTGTGGATGGTGCAAGAGGATATAACAGATCTCTCTGAATCCTCCTTTCCCCAAGATTTCCCTTCTTTCCATTTTGAACAACACAGTGGGAGCGGTGGGGGAGGGAGGTGTCCTCCACCAGCTTTGAGGGGAAGTCATTTGTTTTGAAATACTTCTCAGTCTGTTCAGTGGTGCTCTTTGTTTGCAGAGATTATTTTCCTTCGTGCCATCACACCCACGTATCCAGCCAACCAGGCAGATATCATATTTGACATAACAGAAGGAAATTTAAGAGATTCCTTTGACATCATCAAGCGTTACATGGACAGTATGACAGTGGGTGAGTGCATTATTTTCTGTTTTCTTTCTTCTCTCTGTAATACAGTGGAATGAGGTTGAGTGGGGTTAATTCCCACCTTGATTTTCAGGCCTGTATTGATTTAATGCTCTCCAGTCCAACATGTGTAAGTGGAGCTAATACCCCAGATAATTGTTCATTCAAAATACCAGAGGCCTAAATTTTAATTTGAGAAGTATTTTAACTGACTCTAATTACGAATGCAAATTGCTTAGCTTTAAAATGATGAGGTTTGTCTCCCGTATTCAACCCAAATATGAAGTATGTGGTATGTCAGCAAAGAGACTGTAAATTTAATTAAGTGTTCTTTCTTGTTTAAACAGCATTGTGCCAATTTTTGGATAGCAACCAAAATTTTAAAACAGGGTGGAATTTACTGAAGCTATTAACTGTTTTAATATTTAATGACAGGTTGCTTCAGTTTTAAATAAATACCTCTGTTGAAGGTAAAAGGATCTGTCAAATGCTGTGGTTTAGAAGAAAATTCAGAAGGGAACATGCACATTTGATTTATAGCCTTAACTTGGCAGAGAGGAGACATAGCAGGAGGTATACCTGTGGATATGCTAGACCTGCATCTCCTCATATAGCAGGGTGTGGCTGCAACCAACCTCAGGTTGTACTTTCTGGTAGGTTTCTTCCAGAGCAGGGCCCTTTGGCTGATAGAATGCACACTGTATCCAGTATGTAATGTCTATAATGTATTATATCCATCCATCCATCCATCCAGGTAGATATTTCCACTGTATACTGTAGCCTGACCCTCACTCTGGGATCCAACATAGCTGGGAGTAGTTGGCATATTATGTGAAGGCTGCGGAGCAGGGGCAGGTCCCAGCTGATGTGCTCCTCTGCCCAACGTGAGTGGCTGTTACAGTGGCAGGGAGATATGCTGTGATCCTCATGCTTAGAGAATGGACATGCCAGGTATTAAAAAGCAGTGTTTTATTGCTCTATGTTAATGTTTTATTTATGCATCAAGAATAGTGTGGCCAGCAGGAGCAGGGAAGTCATTGTGACCCTGTAGTCAGCACTGATTAGGCCACATCTTGAGTACTGTGTCCAGTTCTGGGCCCCTCAAATTAAGAAGGACACTGAGATACTTCAATGTGTCCAGAGAAGGGTAACGAATCTGGGGAGAGGCCTCAAGCACAAGCCCTGCGAGGAGAGGCTGAGGGAGCTGGGGTTGTTTAGCCTGGAGAAGAGGAGGCTCAGGGGAGACCTTATTGCTCTCTACAGCTACCTGAAAGGGTAGTTGTAGACAGGAGAGGGTTGGTCTCTTCTCCCTAGCAACCAGCACCAGAACAAGAGGACACAGTCTCAAGCTCTACCAGGGGAAGTTTAGGCTTGACGTGAGGAGGAAGTTCTTCACCGAGAGAGTCATTTGCCATTGGAATGTGCTGCCCAGGGAGGTGGTGGAGTCACCATCCCTGGAGGTGTTCAAGAGGGGATTGGATGTGGCACTTGGTGCCATGGTTTAGTCCTGAGGTCTGTGGTGACAGGTTGGACTTGATGATCTTTGAGGTCTCTTCCAACCTTGGTGATTCTGTGAAAATAAAGGACCCATGCATTCCCAGTGGACATTTGTGTTTTGGTATGTGAATGCCCAGGTTCTGCTCAAGTTTATCCATGTTCATCTGGGCTTTCTAGCAGGACTTGTCTGGATGGAAGGAAAAAAAGATCTCTGCTATGCTTTTTCCAGACTGGGAGTTTGTGACAAAGTCCTTTTTAGCATGATCTGCAGGTGGCACTGTTGCATTTTAGAAGCGTGATAATAGAGCGTCAGCTGTGTAAAGGTTTTATGAACTGCTGATAAAAATCATAAGTCATTAGGTTTATATTTCTTTCTTTGTCATGTGAATGCTGAGAAAGAGGGAGAGTCTGTTAAAGCAGAAGGATAAGATTACAGTTTTCAGGTATTGGATTGATTCTTTAGAAGAGTATAAATGTTATCAGATGCCACAGTAGTTACAGTAGTTTGCTTTTCATGTTGTGTCCTTCTTTCTGTCTCAAATAAGAAAGAAGAATGTGTTTATAAATTTGACTGGCCAAAGTGTTTGCCTGGGGGAAGCAGGACTACATTTCATGCTTTACCTGGTAAACTGAGTATCTGAGTATCTGCCTCACAAGGAAACTCTTACACACCGTGTTGAGAGAATATGATATATGCCGGAGCACATTCCCAGCTCTGCAAAAGAATTGGGCAACTCTTTCTTCACCTCAGTTCCCCCATATGCAATATGGAGATGATAAAACATGCCCATTACTGTCTTAATTAATTCTTGTATGTAAGAGTCTTAATTAATTCCTCTATGTAAATGTACTTTGAGATTAGTGGATGGAAGCTGCAAAGTAAACTGCCTGCAGCAGAATTGGAAAATGGAAAACAAAACAAAACCCCAGCTGATATTACCTGGAGGGGCAGAGGTTCAGGACAGCATGTGTGAAATTAGGATTGCAAATAATTGTACCAGCAGCCATTCTGCTGCTCTCATAATGTCTTTTACTGGTTCTAAATAATCACAATGTTGAGTGTTCCCATAAAAGTTTTGAAGATAAGTAAGATGGGATCCTAGACCACAGGACTTCACAAAGTGAGTGCCTGCTTTAAAGAAGGGAAGGATTTGTATAAAGGTGGAAGAAGAGGGCATAGACAATATCAGAAAGATTTATTGGTCATCCCATTTCATTACAAGAGCATAAGAACTGTGGGGTTGTAACAGGGATTCTAGCAGAGCACGTGCCCAACTCTCCCAGTAACCAGTGTCCAAGGTATGCACTAGGAACAGAATCTTTCTCCAAACACAATGTTCCAGTTTTTGGGAAAGCAGACTTGGCCCATCATGCTGGATGAACATTGATGGGCATATGCCTCTTGAGTCTGTGTAGCCTATTTTTTTATCTCTTTTTGCTGCTTGTGTTGTAGAGGAAAGGATATATTCACTCTGAGAGTAAACCATAGGTGCATGGATGAAAGGATTAGTAAGCATGTTTCATTCTGTTGTAATATTGCAGGAGAAATGATCAGAGTATTGCAGCTATTTTATCTGCTAATGGAAATTAGATTGTCAAGTATATATATTTTTTTTTCCTGCAAGACAAATTTTCAGGGCAACAGAAAAGACAGAAAACCTCCACAGAAGTTGTATTTAAAACAAAAACAACCCCCCATGGACTAGCTCAGAGAGAGATGAAATAAGAGTATGTCAGGGAAAAAGCAGGAAAATCGTTAGTAGTGTTATTGAAAGAGCTGAGTGTAGTAAACTTTTACTTGATGTCACAGCAGGGGAAGCCAATGAAGAGATTCAAATAAAGGAGGAAGCACTGGGAAAAGAGGGAAAGCACCGGGAAAGGACAGATCAGTGAGGACGCCCTTGCAGGAAATCCCTCATTAGTAAAACAAGTGTTTTGCTAGGTTGTCACAAAGAGAGATGGTGCCTTAAGAAGGGACTGCATCTAAACTGTGTTTGCACGAATGGAAAGGAGCAAGATGCTCTCAAAACTGTAACACACACACACAAAATTTGAAAGCTGCAGGTTTGGTTTGGTTTAGACAGTTGAGGAGTTGTTAAAGATAAGAGTTACAAAAGAAAAGTGAAGGCTTCAGCACTGACAGAAAATCATGGACTGAAGAGAGACAGGTCAGTAGTTTTAGCCATTATCTCTATGAGACATAGAATCATAGAATGCTAGGGGTTTGAAGAGACCTCCGGAGATCATCGAGTCAAACCCCCCTGCAAAGCGGATCACCTAGGGCAGGTCACCCAGGAACACATCCAGTTGGTTTTTGAAGCTCTCTAGAGGTAGTAGTACAACCTCTTTGGGCAGACTGTTCCAGTGCTCAGATTAGAATCATAGAATCATAGAATCAGTCAGGGTTGGAAGGGACCACAAGGATCATCTAGTTCCAACCCCTGCCATGGGCAGGGACACCTCACACTAGATCAGGCTGGACAGAGCCTCATCCAGCCTGGTCTTAAACACCTCCAGGGACGGGGCCTCAACCACCTCCCTGGACAACCCATTCCAGGGCTTCACCACTCTCATGGTGAAGAACTTCTTCCTCACATCTAGCCTGAAGCTCCCTTTTTCCAGCTTCATTCCGTTCCCCCTAGTCCTATCACTACCTGATAGCCTGAGAAGTCCCTCCCCAGCCTTCCTGTAGGCCCCCTTCAGATCCTGGAAGGCCACAATGAGGTCACCTCGGAGCCTTCTCTTCTCCAGACTGAACAGCCCCAACTCCTTCAGTCTGTCCTCATAGGAGAGGTGCTCCAGCCCTCTGCTCATCCTCGTGGCCCTTCTCTGGACACGCTCCAGCACGTCCACATCCCTCCTGTAATAGGGGCTCCATAACTGGACACAGTACTCCAGGTGGGGTCTCACCAGATTAAAAATGCTTTTTCTCATGTTGAGATGGAATTTCCTGTGACTGAGTTTACACCCATTACCCCTCATTCTATCACTGGGTATCACTGAAAAGAGACTGGCTCCACCCTCCTGACAGCCACCCTTCAGATATTTGTAGATGTTGATAAGGTCCTCTCTCAGCCTTCTCCTCTCCTTCTCCTTCTCCTCCAGACTAAGCAGCCCCAGGTCTCTCAGTCTTTCCTCACAAGAGAGAGATGCTCCAGGCCCCATACCATCTTTGTAGCCCTCCACTGAACTCTATTCAGTCCCTCTTGAACTGTGGGGGCCCAAAATTGTGTGTAATATTCCAGATATGATCTAACTAGTGCTGAGTAGAGGGGGAGGAGAACCTCCCTTGTCAAGCTGGACACACTCCTCTTAATGCACCGAACTATTCTATTGTCCTTCTTGACCACCGGGGTACTTTGTTGTCCCTTGGATAACATTATCAACCAGGAGAAGATGTTAGTGAATCTAAGAAATATGCAGGATTGGATGGAAAGTGGTTGATCTGGCTGGATTGTGATTTGTTGATGGAGAATTAGCTGCTGAGGTCATAGGAGGAGAGGACATTTTGTAGGATCAGGTTGTGAAGAAGGAAAACCAAGAAATTAGAAACAAAGGAAAGAACTGCCCCTGGGAATGTTAGTAAAACAATAGGGTCTACCAAAGGGAACAGTAGGAGAAGAAACTGAGGTACGAAAATGCAAACCTGACTATGCTGACTTACAAAGAATATCTTCCAGTGGATGAGAAGGGGAGGAGAAGGAACAGGGAAAAGAGAAACAACAAAAGCCACACTGCTGGAATGACAGTGTGTAGACTTCATGCAAGCTGAAGAAAAAAGGGATTGTGCAAAAAGTGACCTCCAATACTTTTACCCTACCATGTCAAAAAGAGCTGAGAAACCCCTTTCTTTTTTTGTGGTTAAAAAAGTGCTGTCAAATCTGTTGCCCTGTCTGGTTGCACACCAAGGTGTCACTGAATCCGAAAGACACTGTTAACTGCTGTACATCACTTCTTAGCATGGGTGGGAGGAAAACAGAAGTGCAGACCTATCCAGGTTGTTGGGGTTTTTTAAAAGCTTTTATAGACTTTTCACTGCATTCCTTCTTTAACCAGCTGTCAGTGAAAAATGAAGAATGCATTTTCGACCTGTAGAAAAATGCCCTATCAATGCCTAAGGTATTAGCAGATGCTATAAAACATTTCCCCCCTCAGCTATGCATTAATTTCCTTATGTGAGTGTAATCTGTAGTCTAGTCAAATTCAGGAAGGCTTTAAAATTCTGTAATACAGCTAAAAGTAGTTCTGACAGGCTGAAATCTTCCATATTGCATTTGATGTTAACCATATATCCTGGCCTGTTAAGGAGGATGGTACCATTCATATAAAAAATATTCAGAGCCAATACAATTACAAAATTACATGAAAGTTGTTCTGGTGCTTGAATAGACATATCATAGCATCAGAGAATGGTTTTGAAGGGACCTCTAAAAGTCATCTAGCCCAACCCCCCTGCAGTAACTGGGGACATTCCCAACTAGGTAAGGCTGCCCAGAGCCCTATCGAGCCCCACCTTGAATATCTCCAGGGAAGGGGCCTCAACCACCTCCCTGGGCAACCTGTTCCAGTGTTTCACCACCCTCATGGTAAACAACTTGTTCCTAATATTCAATCTGAGTCTACTCTTCTCTAGTTTGAAGCCTTTGCCCCTGTCCTGTAACTGCAGGCCTTTGTAAACAGTCTCTCTCTAGCCTTCTTGCAGTCCCCCTTCAGGTACTGGTCTCCTTTATCTCCCCAGATATCACCAAGTCCAACCTGTCACCCAACACCTCGTGACTAACTAAACCATGGCTTCAAGCACCACGTCCAATCCCCTCTTGAACACCTCCAGGGATGGTGACTCTACCACCTCCCTGAGCAGCACATTCCAATGACCAACAACTCTCTCTGTGAAGAACTTCCTCCTCACCTCAAGCCTAAACTCCTGGTGCAGCTTGAGACTGTGTCCTCTTGTTCTGGTGCTGGTTGCCTGGGAGAAGAGACCAACCCCCACGGGGCTACAACCTCCCTTCACATAGCTGTAGACAGTAATAAGGTCACCGCTGAGCCTCCTCTTCTCCAGGCTAAACAACCCAAGCTCCCTCATCCTCTCCTCTTAGGGCTTGTGCTCAAGGCCTCTCCCCAGCCTCATGCCCTTCTCTGGACATGTTGTACGGATCATGTGCTACTGCTGTCCATTGTTATTTGCAAGAGTTTCACTGCTATCCTTGTCCTGACTTTCCAGCCTCCTTTGCACGTGCAATAGTTCCTGATCTTACCTTTGAACCATTATAGAAAGTGTCTAGAATACTGATAGCACAACACCGGATTTAGTAGTAGTCTGATTTCTGCTAGGGCATCATGGTTGGTTATTATGTCCCAGAGGCTGGCAAGGGACTTCTAGAAAATTGTTAAATGGTAAACAAAACCAGATGCCATAAGACTGTGTGCTTGTGGGATCCCGTGTTGGCTGGGGGCAGGAGAAGGAGACTGGAGGTCATAGAAACATAAAATCAATAAGGTTGGAAAAGACCTCAGAGATCATCAAATCCAACCTGTCACCAAACACCTCATGACTGCTAAACCATGGCTTCAAGTGCCACATCCAATCCCTATTTTTAACACCTCCAGTGACAGTGACTCCACCACCTCCCTGGGCAGCCCATTCCAATGGCTAACGACTCTCTCTCTGAAGAACTTTCTCCTCACCTCCAGCCTAAACTTCCCCTGGCACAGCTTGAGACTGTGTCTCTTGTTCTGGTGCTGGTTGCCTGGGAGAAGAGACCAAACCCCTCCTGGCTACAACCTCCTTTCAGGTAGTTGTAGAGAGCAATTATGTCTCCCGTGAGCCTCCAATTTGATCTTTTGGGAAACCTGTTCTTAGCACAGGAGTAGTAGTTCTGTATCTCATAAGTAGTTTGGCTATTCCCAGAGTGGCAAAGTCTTTTCACAGTGCACCACTCAAATGTGTGTATAGTCTGACATTAAATTCAGATTACGAAAGATTTGGTTCTGAACTCTGTCCCTGGTCCCACTCTGCAGTGCTAGGCAAGTACCTTCACATTCCTCTTGGCTACTCCCTTGTCCTCTCTTGCTCTGGACTATTTATCCTTGGTTGGCTCTTATCAAGCACTTGCTATGATGTTTAGCACAGTGAGATGCCTGAACTGATCTGGGGTTCCTGGGACGGTTGTGATGCTGAAAGTAGCAATTCACCTATGATTGCTTTTCTCTGGGGAAATGGAGACTAGGTGTAGGCAGAGCCAGGGCACCCAGGACAGCCCTGCTTTTCACAGGGTTGCCCCTGTGATTTCAGCACATAACTTATCTCCCCTTGCAGATACTCTAGTAGAAAGTTAGCAACAATAGGCACTTTTTGTCATGGCTATAATGTCATTAGCATGAAATGACAATGGTGTCTGGCAAAACAAAAGCAATGCTGGCCAGTCATTCGCAGGGAGCACACAGAGCAGGGACATAATTCAGCAGACTCTTGCAGCCTTACATTAAACAAAACACCCCACAGTCGCTTTCAGTATCGCTGTTCTGTTTTCAACTAGGCTTGCACCTTTCACAAGAGGAGTCCATCAGCAAAGAGCATTTTGTGAGTTTTTCTTTATGCCAGGTTGCCCTGTCGAAATCAGTAGCTGTGCATTTGAGACAAGGGTGCCCAGAAGACATTTGGTAAACAGAATCCTGGATTTATTGCCTGAACCTGCCCTGTTGGGATGCTGATGACTGTGCTGTTCAGTAGTCAAATCTCTCAACACCCTCCCTCCCCTCCAGAAAAGAATGTCAGGCTGGAGAGCTCTTCTGGAGGCAAACAAGCAACTCGAGCAGGAGGTGAATTTTCATTGTGTGTCTGAGAAATGCTGAAGGTGCTTTTCTGGTGAGAATGAGTCTTGTGCTTAAGTGAAACAACCTTCCTAATGCCAAACTTCGCTCTAGCACGTGTTGCAAGTACCTGGTTTATCAAACGCTACTCCTTGTTCAGTGTTCAGACCCCTGGGGTAGGAAGCTGTAACAGATTGCAAAAGCATTCACAGAGACCACCTTCAGTTACAGTTTTCATAAAGCCAGCAGGCACTTAAATTGCTCTGCAACTCTGACCCAAGTTTTGAGACCTGTCGTGGGAATTATAAAAACTGCCAACTTGGGAAGGAAATGGACTGCATCAGAAAGCAGCCCAGGGAACAGCTGAAGATCCTTGGTTCAGGTTACATAGCCTGGATTTTTAAACAGTGGGCTGAGATGTTATGTAAATAAGCAAATAAAGCCAGATTTTTAATCCAGTATACTGAGAAACATGCTATAGCAATTCCTCTGGGAGGATATTCCTGGAGAATAAATCTAATGAAGAGTGACTGAAGGAGCTGAGGCTGTTTAGTTTGAGAAAAAGGAGGCTGAAGGGAGACCTCATTGCTCTCTACAACTACCTGAAAGGAGGTTGTGGAGAGGTTGGTGCTGGTCTCTTCTCACAGGTAATTAGTGATAGAACAAGAGGGAACAGCCTCAAGCTGCAACTGGGTAGGTTTAGACTGGACATTAGGAAGAATTTTTCACAGCAGGTGTAGTCAGGCATTGGAATGTGCTGCCCAGGGAAGTGGTTGAGTGGTTTAAACCCTGCATGCGTTTGAAGGTTGTTTGGATGTGGTGCTTGGGCACATGATTTAGGGGTGAGCTTTGCAGAGTAAGGTTGTCAGGTGGACTTGATGATCCCGAGGGTCTTTTCCAACCTGAATGTTTCTCTGTGTGTCTGTGTGAATTCAGCCTTCTGAGGCGCTGTGTCCCAGTTTCGAGTAGTCAGAGGCCTGCTCTTCTGAGGATTGTCAAGCAGGAAATATTTGTGTGACTGATCCAGATGCTTCTACTGCTGCCTCTGAATTTGTGTGGGGATAACAAGCATCTCATTCCTGCAGCAGCACCTACATACCCTGTAAAAATGGAGATGGAAGATGAGAGACTCACGGCATATCATAAAGCTTTCCCAGTATGATGCACAGATGCATAAAAAGCCCCAAACACCGTAACTATTGTTTTTAAAGGGGTCAGATGTGGTGAAGTGACCCCCTTATTTCAGCCTTGATTTGAGAAGGGGATTAACACACATTAAGGTTCAGAAAGCTCCCCTCATCAGTTCTGCTAACAATACCAGCAGAGATGTCACCTCTAGGTGATGACTGAGCAGCTAGAGAAGGGCTCTTGTGTCAAATCCTCAGGATTAGGTACTTTTTCTTACCTGGTACATTGAATCACAGAGCCATATCATGGTGTGTGCCATAACGTGTCTCTTTGCCAAGAAATGCTTAAAATTACAGTAATTAATTGCCCATGTCTCATGGAAAAGCTACTGTCTCAAAGTTTGGCTGAGAGGAAATAATGTGGTTGTGGGACAGCTAGGGTAATCTAAACTACTGTCATTAAACAAAGGGATCAAATGGACATGATTCATAGATTTATAGAATGGTTTAGTTTAGAAGAGATCTTAAAGACCATCTACTTCCAAACCCCTTGCCTTGGGCAGGGACACCTTCTAATTGACCAGGTCACTCAAGGCCTCATCCTGTCTGGTCTTGAACACCTCCAGGGAGGGGGCATTCATGACCTCCCTGGGCAACCTGCAAGTCTTACTGTAAAGAATTTCTTCCTAACATCCAGTCTAAATCTGCCCTCCTCAGGCTTAAAGCTGGTCCTTCTCATCCCATCACTGCAAACCCTTGTAAAACATCCCTTCCCAGCTTTCCTGTAGGCCCCTTTCAGGTACTGGAGGGCTGCTATAAGGTCTTGCCAGAGCCGCCTTTTGTCCACGCTGAACAGCCCCTACTCTCTCAGTCTGTACCCAGATGGCAGGTTGTCCATCCCTCTGATCATCTTCATGGCCCTCCTCTGGACCTACTCCAGCAGCTCCCTGTCTCTTGTAGGCTGGGGGCACCGGAAGTGGATGCAGTGCTCCAGGTAGGGTCTCACAAGCAGAACAAAGGGGCAGAATCACCTCTCTTGTCCTTCTGGTCACACTGCTTTTGATGCAGCACACGACACAGTTGCCTTCTGGGCTGCAAGTGCACATTGCCAGCTCATGTTGAGCTTTTCATCAACTGACACCCCTTCTCCTTGACACTGCACTCAAGCCACTCCTCACCCACCTGGTGTCTGTGCTTGCGATTGCCCCAGCAGGAGCGTAGGACCTTTGACTTGTTGAAATTCATGAGGCTGGCTTGGGCCCACCTGTCAAACCTGTCCTAGTGCCTCTGGATGGCATCCCTTCCCTCCAGTGTGTCAACCTGACCACACAGCTTGGAGTCACCTGCAAACTTGCTGAAGGTGTAGTCAGTTCATATGACTGACATGATGATGTACCGCGATGGGCACTAATTGCCCTGTAAATCAGAGCATACAGTATCAGGAAGCTGATGCATGTGATTCTGCCCCTTTTGGGCATTCAGACTTGAAGTTTTTCCACCTGTTTTTGTAATAGTCTTGTAGGATTCTTATACTTCATAAAGCACGTCACATTCTCAAAGGGAGAGCAGGAAGGATTAAAAAATACATGGTGGAAAGTATGTTTTAGTGAGGCTACTTCAAGTGCACTTACTGCATTTTAGGCCTGAGTGATTTTGCAGCACTGTCAAGGTTAAAACTCATTGCAACGTTTACTTGGAAGGCAAATCAGAGATCTAAAAGCACTTCAAGTTTGCCAAACCAAGATAACAGCACCTCTCTCTGAAGTTATTTGGTATCCTTAATAAAGATTATAGTAAACTAGCCAAACCTCAGTAAAATCAAAGGTTGTTTTTAATTCTTTCGTAATACCAAGGCTCCATGTGATCCAACATGACAGGTAACAGCTTTGAAAATATTTACCACTTATTTCTGGCCAAAACCTGTATTAATATCAAGAGTTCTCTTTAGTGCCTCTCTGTCTGATGCATTTTAGCAATCAAAGCTTTCTAGAGAAGCCTAAGTATTAATGAAATTTAGCTTCATTGAGTCATTGAAAGATGGTATTTATAATAAATTGAATCCTGAATATCTAATCTGTTGAATAAGGCAGAAAGGTCCTTTTGCATGCTGAACTGTAATTCCTGTACTGCAGTTTTTTTATTTTATTTTATTTTATTTTATTTTATTTTATTTTATTTTATTTTATTTATCTTTTGCTTTAGAGGTGAAATGAAAGGCGAAAGGAGAAGGAGATTGGTTTTGCTCGACTTAGTTACAGTATCACAGTATCACAGTATCACAGTATTACCAAGGTTGGAAGAGACCTTGAAGATCATTGAGTCCAACCTGTAACCACAAACCTCACAACTAGACCATGGCACCAAGTGCCACATCCAGTCCCCTCTTGAACACCTCCAGGGACGGTGACGCAACCACCTCCCCGGGCAGCACATTCCAATGACGAATCACACTCTTGGTGAAGAACTTTCTCCTCACCTCCAGCCTAAACTTCCCCTGGTGCAGCTTGAGACTGTGTCCCCTTGTTCTGGTGCTGGTTGCTAGGGAGAAGAGGCCAACCCCTTCCTGGCTACAACCACCTTTCAGGTAGTTGTAGAGAGCAATGAGGTGGCCCCTGAGCCTCCTCTTCTCCAGGCTAAACAACCCCAGCTCCCTCAGCCTCTCCTCATAGGGCTTGTGCTCAAGGCCTCTCTCCAGCCTTGTTGCCCTTCTCTGGACACGTTCAAGTGTCTCGATGTCCTTCTTAAACTGAGGGGCCCAGAACTGGACACAGGACTCAAGGTGTGGCCTAACCAAAGCAGAGTACAGGGGCACAATGACCTCCCTGCTCCTGCTGGCCACACCATTCCTAATGCAGGCCAGGATGCCATTGGCCTTCTTGGCCACCTGGGCACACTGCTGGCTCATGTTCAGGCGGCTGTCGATCAGCACCCCCAGGTCCCTCTCTGTCCGGCCGCTCTCCAGCCACTCCACTTAGTTTACTAAGACTTGTACCCTAGGTGGAAATTTCAAAGGCTATTTGTAGCTGGAGAGGTTTTTTTGACCCAATTGTTTGGACAGTCTTTAAAGGAGTGCTTTGTCATTACATCAAGTGATCACTGTGGTGACTCTGAGCACAGGAGTGATCTGAGCAATAGGTGTTGCTTACAGCCACAGGCGCGGGCCCACCTTGTTGCATGACTCTTCTTTCTGAGGGTGTCCTACCCTTGATCCTCTTTAACACCTCTCTGTGAAGGATACTGTACGGTTTTGGGCTGTACTGCTGGGTCACAGTTATGGGATTGCTCTGGGGATGCAGGCAGTTCCTCTGTGCCAAGGATAATACATTCTTGCGGTCAGCACCACACCAACTGGCCCAAGCCCTTAGGAACCCCATTTGTACCACTAGTACAAATCACTGTTGCCATTCTGTTCCCTAACAGGGAACACTGGGGGTTTATTAAGTGATCTGGAGCTTTGCTGATGCTCAAAAGGGAAACACCCCTCTCCTCTCTACCTTTGAACGAACACTCCAGCCCTTTCCCTGTTGTCAGCATTAGCGCTTGTGCAGCAAGCTACAGGACTTGAGCTTTTTTATCTTTCAGGTGTTAATCCAAGGGAAGGGGTGGAGGGTATAGCAGGACCACTTAGCTTAGACCAAGAGTGTAACACTGAGTATTATGTGGCATATGAAAGTGCCATTTTGTATGTCCAAACTGAATTCTGAAGTTCTTTATGACCCCTTGGTTACTCAACAATTTAAAATTAAGTAATTTTCTTGATAATTTGATTAAAGACCTGCGAGGTGCAGCTTTGAAAAGTACATTTTGGAAAACCTTGGCCCCAGATACCTCTGCAAAGATATGTATAGCCAGCCACATTCAGGTGAAGTAGTTTCCCATCAACATGGAAACCCTGTTAACATCTAACTCAAACATGCTTCTCCAGGTCTATTATTTTTGTGAAGTGTTCACAGTCAAACCTGAATGAAGGTCTAATTCACAACGTTCTGAGGGCGAGATACTTCAAAGCAAGAGGAAATCTATTTTACTACATGTATTTTGATTAATGAGCTTTCTGAATCCTGTAGCCATATTTATGTTTGTCAGGTGTGGCAGCTCAAGAATTAATGGTATCTTTCAGAGCCTGCAGTGATGATTACCAAGAAATATTTCATTTGTGGAGGAACAGCCACTTATTAATAAGCCAGATTATTGCAGAAAGTACAGAGCACCACAGAGCAAGGACCTGCATTTTTATTGAGAGAAATATAGATGGCTCTCGTGTGTACAAGCAAGCAAAACAAACCCAAACCCAAACAAACAGAGAAAATGAAAAGGACTGCTTAGCTTCTGAGACACAGAGGAATCTAAGGTGTACATTAACTTTCTGAAGTCAGCAGACATCTGGTGGTCTGGGAAATACCTGCAGTTTGACAGCTAGATTGTGCCTTTAGGCACAGTCATGAACTAGAGAGGACTGGAGGAACATAATGCCTGTGAGACTGCCTGTGGAGGCACAGCCCACTGTTGTGCAGGGCAACAAGAATGGTTTCTGTAAGTGCATCAGTAGCAGAAGAAAGACTTGGAAAAATGTGGACCTGCTTCTGAATGGGTCAGGAGGCCTGCTGACAAAAGACGTGGAGAAAGCTGACGTATTCAATGCCTTCTTTGCCTCCTTCTTTACTGATAAGACTGACCTTTGGTGTCCCAGGGCCCTCAGAGCAACAGGAAGGTTTGGAGCAAGGAGCAGACACCCTTGGTGAAGGACGATCAGGTCAGGGAACATTTAAACAAAATGCACATCCATGAGGGCTCATGGGGTGTCCCCACAAGTGCTGAGGGAACTGCACAATGTCATTGCAAGGCCACTCTAGTTATCTTGGAGAGATTACAATGATCAGAAGTCCTCATGGACTAGAAGAAAGCAAATGACACTACAAGCTTCAAGAAGGCAAAGAAGGAACATCTAGGGAACTACAGGCTGGTCAGCCACCTCAGTCCCTGGGAGGTGATGGAGAAAATCCACCTGGAAACCATTTCCAAAGATATTAAGAAGGTAACTGAGAGGACTCAGCAAGAATTTATGAAGGGCAAATCATGCCTGACCAACCTGACAGACTTTCACAAAGAGATGACTACATTAGAGGATGAGAGAAGAAGAGCTCATGTTGCTTATCTTTCAACACCACCTCCCTTAATATCATCATAGGCAGCCTTAGGAAATGTAGGCTAGATAAAGGGATGGTGAGGTAAATCGATTAATGTTTGACCTGCCAGGCTGAGAGGGTAATGATTAGCAACACAGCTAGCAGCCAGTCACTGGTGTTATATTCAAAGGATCAGCCAATGTCTTCATTAATGGCCTGGGTGATGGGACAGTGTGCACCTTAACAGGTTTGAAGAGAAAACTGTAATGAGCAGCTGCTACACCAGAGGGCTGTGCTGCCATTCAGAGGGACCTCTGACAGTCTGGAGTAATGACAGGAATGTCATGAAGTTCACCAAAAGGAAAGGCAAAGTCACAGAATGGTAGGGGTTGGAAGTCTCCTCTGGAGATATCTAGCCCAAAGCTTCTAACACAGGTATGCCTAGATCAGGTTGTAAGTCATGCCCCAGGGGACCAACAGCCCTATGTACTGGTACACACTGAGGGCTTAACAGCTGGAATGCAGCTTTGCAGTGAAAGACCTGCAGGTCCCGGTGGACACCACGTTGATTGAGAGCTAATGATGTGCTCTTGTGCCAAAACCAAGAAATGGGTTGCATTAGGAAGAGCACTGCCAGCAGGCTGAAGAGGTCGTCCTCTTCTCAGCACTGGTGAGGTCACTGCTGGAATGCTGTGTACAATGCAGAGGGGAGAGAGTCCAGCAGATGAAGGAGATTAAAGCACTGTAGTATCAGGAGAGGCTGAAAGAGCTGGGACTGTTCAGCATGGAGAAGAGGAGACACTTCTCAGCAGTGTGGAAAGGACAATAGTCAAGGAAAACCAGGAGATTATATTTAAACATACCGGAAAAACTTCTTGTTATTTTACTGTGAAGATGACTGAACAGGTGTGCCGTCTCCATCCTTACAGTTACTCAAACCCAGCCTGAACACAGACAAGAGTAATGTGCTCTAGGTGACTGCTTTGAGTAGAGGTTGTAAAGAGTGCCTTCAGAGGTGCTTCTTGCCTCAGCTATTCCGTGATTCTGATTCTGGATTGCTCTTCTGACTGGATTACTATGACAGGAAAAACTTTGCAGTTTTCACTCTACCAAATGCAGTAAGACATTCCCTAATGTGCAGTGCTTGAAGCATTGTGTTTTCAAAACTAGGATGCATTAAGCCACTACTAAGTTCTTCACCGAGAGAGTGATTCACCATTGGAATGGGCTGCCCAGGGAGGTGGTGGAGTCACCGTCCCTGGAGGTGTTCAAGAGGGGACTGGATGTGGCACTTGGTGCCATGGTCTAGTGGTGAGGTCTGTGGTTACAGGTTGGACTCGATGATCTTCGAGGTCTCTTCCAACCTTAGTCATACTGTGATACTGTGATACTGTGATACCCAACAGTTAATGGCAGAGCGATATGAGCACCAAAAATCATTACTTGGGCACAACCTTTTGGAATAAATAGCAGCATTTAAGAAAGGAGTTTAATTAAACCTTAATATATGCAGAGCCTCACAGCTTGTTAAAGAGAAAATAATAATAATTATAAAATAGCCTAAAATACATATTTTCTGCTTGTGACCAGGATGGGAATTATCTTTCAACCTTATTGATGAACTTTGTCTATTTGCAATGAGTACTGAATTAAGGATTGTAATTTTTCTTCCTTACAAATGTTAACATGACTTCTTTGCATTGAGAGCTACAGAGCCAAAACCTAATCTTGGCTCTATCATTTTGGCTTCACAATGCAGATCTGTATTTACATGTTGTAGACTGAGCTAGTCTGGTATTCAGGCCTAACCTGCAACTCATTGTCTATGGTTTGATCCAAGGAAGTATTTATTCATGGCTGGATTTTCTTTTTCTTTTGTTAATATGTGGAATGATCCTATCCACTTTGCCTTTTAAAATAGACACTGCAACAATAATTTCCCTTGTCCTGAATGTTCTAATTGCCTGAACATCTTTTGAAAACAGGACTGCTGGGCTCTTAAGTAACACTGATGCATCTGAGGTGTTTACTCTTAATTTTGAAAATCTTGGCCAGCAGTATAAAGCAAGAGGCCTTGAGGGGGAAAGCACACTTGAAATTACAGTCCAGGATCTTGCATTAACATGAGGAGATTGGTCTTCTTGTATTGCTTGAGGGAAACTCATAAACATGCTTTTCCCCTACAATAAGTTGCTCACCACGCAGTACCACTGGCGTGCCAGAGTTCAGGGCTACTTTTCTATAATAGCCCTTTAGGTTCCAGGAGGCCAAGATGATAACCCCTTGGCTTCATCACTGCCACATCCAGGAGGGAGTCAAGAAGTTTGCAGACATTAGAGGAGAGCCTATGTCCATCCTTTGAATCATAGAATCATAGAATCATAGAATCAGTCAGGGTTGGAAGGGACCACAAGGATCAGCTAGTTCCAACCCCTACCATGGGCAGGGACACCCCACACTAGATCAGGCTGGACAGAGCCTCATCCAGCCTGGTCTTAAACACCTCCAGGGACAGGGCCTCAACCACCTCCCTGGACAACCCATTCCAGGGCTTCACCACTCTCATGGTAAAGAACCTCTTCCTCACATCCAGCCTGAATCTCCCTATTTCCACTTCATTCCATTCCCCCTAGTCCTATCACTACCTGATAGCCTGAGAAGTCCCTCCCCAGCCTTCCTGTAGGCCCCCTTCAGATCCTGGAAGGCCACAATGAGGTCACCTCGGAGCCTTCTCTTCTCCAGACTGAACAGCCCCAACTCCTTCAGTCTGTCCTCATAGGAGAGGTGCTCCAGCCCTCTGCTCATCCTCGTGGCCCTTCTCTGGACATGCTCCAGCACGTCCACATCCCTTTTGTAATAGGGGCTCCAGAACTGGACGCAGTACTCCAGGTGGGGTCTCACCAGAAATCGTGAGCGTAACCATACATGCTCATGGCCTGACACAGACTAGCAGACTATTTAAAGGCTGGTTTTGTGATTCCTGGAGATCCATTGCTTACAAAAGGATAGTTGCTGTTGTCTTGTGGCAGCTAGAACTATTCCTCTCTGACAAGGGTAAAAAAAGGACCAGAGTGGGTTTTGTTGGGAAGTAGATAGCCAGGAACAGCCAAATGGAGGACTTCAGAGCATAGGCTGAAATTATTAATATAAAGCCCAATAAATTGCGTGAGTTTTAGAGGAGTTTCAGCTCCGTAGCTCTTGTCACATTCTCTGGTACTTGATTTTTTCCAAATTAATCCTTTCACATTCCAAGTATCCGTTGAAAGCACAAGGAAAATAGCTAGAGGAAATACTACAAGGTGGTGGGTTTGGGGTTTTTTTTGTGTGTTATTGAAATGTCTGTCTTGTAGGCATCACCAGCAGCTCATCCCAAAGCTTCCCTCTGCAAACAGGCATATCAGATTCTCGTCACAAGCTTTCCTGTCTGTCTTTTTTCCAGAGGGAGCTCATTGTGTGATGGACTTTACCTATTGCTTAAACCAGACCTCATAGCCTGAGGATTAGGAAATTTAGGGGGAAAACTGACTTCTTGGGCATTTGACTCATCTCATGGGATTTTTATTTACCTCATGAGGAATAGGCATGAGTATATTGCTACCAAAAGTTTGCACGCTCTGCATTAACCAGCTATCTATTTTTCAACCTAAGTATGTATTCTTGCCTCTCCTGTGTACAGCCTCATGCCTCAGCTTTTCTGCCCTGCTGCCCATCCTGCCTTGCTGGTGTGTACTTAGAAATCCTTTGGGGACCTCAGAGCTGGAGTGCATATAAGGGATAGAGAGACACCATCATACATAAGAATTGCCAAGAAGACCCTAGGAGATTCCTTAGCTTTCCTCAGCCCTGTAGCTGTTTAGGCTGGGTGCCTTCCAAACAAGAAGCCACAGAGTTGAGGCCTCCTGTGTCCTGAGTGGCCAGCCCATGGAGTGGACACAGGAAATAGTGTATTTCCACCCTAGAAGTCTAGCTGCATAGTTATTGTCTTGCTCATTCTTCCCTCTCTGCTCCTGTGGGAGAGAGATGCCCTCATATCTGGTAATGATGGGGGAGTATCCCAGACCTCTTTGGCCTGAGTAACTTTTTTTTACCCTGTGCAATCTTGGCCTGTTTAGGCCTAATGCCAGGGTAAAAAGTGGGGACAGTTCAGGCCTGGCCAGCCTGAAACCAGCCTAGCAGTGGGGGAGAAGAACGAGCCCTGGGGTTTGTGTGAATCCCAGGTGGTGAGAAGGGAAGTGTTGGACTTTTGGTTTGGTGTAAAGGAACTTGTGTGTTTAGTCTGGGGATTTCTTTGAATTGATATTCTCACCACTATGCTTTGTAGTTTTTGTAGCACCTATGAGTTGCTTTTCCATTTAAACTTTCCATGACTATGCAATCCATTTGTGTGAGCCTTATCCTTTTGCCTCTTTTGGAGCAACAGAGCAATCTGTCCCGCTATAAACTAGGACAAGCCCTTAGACCCTTTGCTGTCTATGAGTGTATTTTATAAGGGAGCTGATACTAAGATTCCTATAGAGCCATATATCGTATAATAACTCATATTTCATATACCAACTTGCTGTTAATTCCAACTAACACAAAATATTCTATATACCTATATATATGATATGTAGTCCCACTTGCAGCAGAGTGAATGAAGACTAATTCTCAGTTGATGTATTAGCTACTGATTTAATTGTAGTAATGCATGTCCAGGATGCAAACATGGGAAAAAAAACCACATTAGCAGTGTGTGCTTGTTTTGAAGGAAAAGTGAACAATGAGCTGTGCTCAGACTTGTTTGTATGCCTTTGGTATTTCAGATACATATATCCCCTGTTCTTATTCTTTTAGAAATATTTTTTTTTGCAGACTGCTTAAAGTAGATCTCAGAATGAATCAAAGGGTATGTTTTGTTCTACTTAAGGCTGGATGAATTTGGTAACTAGATTAATGATTATGAAAAGTGAATAGTTTTCCTTCTTTACCACTGCATGCTCTCTCAGTAACTCCTCACCATCCATCCCAATTTAGTCAGATTGTGATCAGTTTTTAGCTGGCCACAAATCATACAACTAAACAATGTGAAAAGAAAAGGGGGGAAGAGGGGATAAAAAATAGAAAGGCAAATTTCCCTAGACAAATTGTTTGTTCCCAGAAGAACTGGCTAAATTGGTGCCTGCCTATAATGTCAAGCGTGCTTACAGTAACAAAGAAGGAGGTGACAGTGTTGGATTCGGCCGATAGTAAAAAGCCGCATGCCTTTTGTTAACTTGCTTCCTGAGCAGAATCACAGAAAGGAGACTGTGTGCTTGCTGCAAGCACAAAAGGAAACCCAAAAGGTAGCTTTGTTGCTGTCTTTTGGCCTGTAACAACTGGAACAGAATGATATAGTTGTGACCGTATGCATGAGGAAAAAGATGGGAAGGTGGTAAGAAGAAAGGACCTCTTGAGCTTGTAACTGAACTAAGCTCGAAATGCAGTTGAGGGGATTGATCAACCTTTCTGATAACTATGCTGATTGTATTTTTGTGAGCACAGTCCACAGGTTGTTTGAAAGAACAACTTCTGATTTGGCAGCAGTTTGGGTTGTTTATATATACACTAGTACATATGCCTCCGTATGCAAACACAGGTAAGACAGCAGGGGGTGTACTTCAGTACATTCCCTCTTGCAGCATGCATCAGATTCAGCTCCCCAGAAGCCAGCAGTTCCTGTTACCTCTCCCCTTTCAGCCTCTGATGCCTTACCTTTTTCACTAATACTTCTCAGGTCCTTAAAAGTTTAGGTTATCCAAGACTCTCTATTTGAGGAATGGGTGCAGCTTATGCCTGTACTGTGTTCTGATAACAATACAGATTCAAATATTTGACTAGACTCAAGAATCCCTGTGGGAAATCCAAAAACCTTTCCCTCTGGAGCAGAAAGCATAACATAATGCATCCATTCTACCGACCCAAAAGAGCCTTCTCTAGTGGCAGTGTGAAAAATAAGCTCCTTTGTCTCAGCTTTGCTTTCTGGCAAACCATGGAGATCCCTGTTCAAGGAACTTTCTCTAGAGAAACTGCAAATGCACTGGTCAGCGAGAGGTGTAAGGAACACAACGACCCAGATTCATTGTGAGTGCAAATGCCGCAGACTTTGAGGTTAGTAGTTGTGGGGAGGGAGGGGGGAAGAAGAAGAAGAAAAGCTTTTCTAAAACAGTATTTTTTAAAAGGAGTTTTTGCATGTGCTCCTTCAGCATACTGGCCAGAAAGCTTAGCACAGAAGTCAGCATAAGGACTCTGGATTTCAGGAGACAAAATGTTCTTGCATGGTAAGGCAAGGACTCGTCATCCAGAGTGGATTAATGTGGTAACAAACCAGCAGTGTGTCTCCTAAGTTCAAAATGGAGCTTCTTAGTAAATCAGCTGCCTAATGCAAAACTACAAGCAGAAACCAAACACAGAGGTGAATTGCCTGAGGGTCTCACATATTTCAAAGCAGAGAAATGTAATGAGTGGTATAGACAAGCCAAGGAATACCTGTGGCATCTGATTACAATAATAGAAATTCTGCTGAAAAGCTTAGGAAGATTAACAATATTAACCTTGCTGTCTTATTTATCACATCTTCTTTGATAATCAAAGCCTCAGTAATGCAATGACAGTGGCTCTAAGATTTTTGGTTACTGTCATTTTCCTAACCTGAAAATAAGTAGTATATATTATTTAGGTTACTGTCCTCAGTACACATTGTTACATACTTTTACTTTAGACAAAGTTGAAGTATGAAACACGAAAGCAGGGCAGGAGAGCAGAGTGTTAATTACAGAGCTTTAAAAGTTCTGGGCCATGCTCATACTGTCACTGCAGCAGTAACTGTGATACCCAAAAGCTTACTGCCTCTCAAGCCAAGGCTGTTTGCTTACACAGATTAGCAGATGGAAAGGATTGGCGTAGATCCTGTTTACAATAAGGGCAAAGTGTGCAAGGAAAACAAGTCTTATCATTGCTTTCTGAAAGGAGGTCGGCAAACCATGAAGATACCCAAGCAGATTTGGGATGTGTAATAACATCTCTGCTCAGTTAACAAAAAGGCAAAACCAAACAAAGGCACGCTGATGGAAAGTATTCTGCTTGGCCTGTGACATACAAGGTTTTCTTTAGTCTGCCTGTGTTTGGATCACAGATAATGAACTGAAGAGTATAAACAGCAGCAGCAGCACATCAGACTGAAGTGGGGATCGGGACTTGCTTGCATAGATGTGCCTGTAGGCAAGACAATGCAGATGCTTGAGATTGCCTGGCCCATGGGATTCAGCAACAGTGTGAATCTTCTTGTTCATTTATTATCAACAATTCACCCTGTTTTAATAGAGACAAATATTCTCTTTTTGTTTTTCTGGTGTGTGTGTGCAAAATGCTAACCTAGCTGAAATCTTGGTTTGTTGGAAAAGGATTCAGGTGAACTTGCATAAATAAACTCACCTCATTTTCCAACTGTAGAGTTTGCAGCTTTGGTCGCAGAGAGGACCAGTTGGTGGTGGTATTTCATAGCCCTCTCTTTTCAGGTCATTTAATAAGCAACACCAGTGTTCTTGTGGCATCCTATAGAGAGTGGCATCTTCAGTGTCTATAGGTGAACAATAAGTATAAAAACATTCATTAAACTAAGAGGAAGGCTGCACTTCTAGAATGTATTGAAAAGTCAGGAAAAGTAGAAATAAACCAGCTGCTTTTTGATCTCTTTTTTAGTAGTCTAAATCCAAAGTAGCAGGATGGAGCCACTCAGATTTGACAGGGGGGGATAGGATAGGATAGAATAGAATAGAATAGAATAGAATAGAATAGAATAGAATAGAATAGAATAGAATAGAATAGAATAGAACTTTCTCCTCACCTCAAGCCTAAACTTCCCCTGGCACAACTTGAGACTGTGTCCTCTTTTTCTGGTGCTGATTGCCTGGGAGAAGAGACCAGCCCCTTCCTGGCTACAACCACCCTTCAGGTAGTTGTAGAGAGCAATGAGGTCTCCCTGAGCCTCCTCTTCTCCAGGGTAAACAACCCCAGCTCCCTCAGCCTCTCCTCGTAGGGCTTGTGCTTGAGGCCTCTCCCCAGATTCGTTGCCCTTCTCTGGACACGTTCAAGTGTCTCAATGTCCTTCTTAAATTGAGGGGCCCAGAACTGGACACAGTACTCAAGGTGTGGCCTAACCAGTGCTGGGTACAGAGACTTGAGTTAGGGCTGCTAGGGACTTCTGCTTCTGTTAGTTCTGCTTTAGTTAGTTCTTCTGGCAAGGGCTTTGGTGTAGGGATGCTGCAGGGGATATGCTCAGGACTTCTGTTAGCTGCTTTGTCTGTTAAGGGCTTCTGGGACTTCTTCTGTAAGTGGGACTCTGAGACTCTGTAATCATAGAGATTCTACAGTGCAGCAATAGAGGACTTCTGGGAGGACTTCTGAGATTCTCTGCTCTGTGCATTTCTGGAATCTTGTTGCTATATGGCAGTGGGGTTTGTGCCTTCGTTCATCACCCAATGGCCCCAAAATCAGGGGAAGAACAACACCTTCACTTTCTTGCTTTGATATAACTGGTTTAAGATATACTTCATTAGCTTCTCAGACCATTATTTGGCTTGGTTTTAAAACTACAGCAAGAAAACTATGTGGAAAAGTACTACCACATGGATAACAGCATGTGGTATTCCAATTTTTTCTGCCTATTAGCAGGATGAATCCAAACAAGAATGAGGAAGTTAAGAATTGATTTGAGTGCTAAGTCAGCAACATGTGGATAGATGCCATACTGTGGCATGAGCTGTCTTGAGTAGAATTGCATCATGTGAAAAAACAAACCAGAACAACCCCCAAAGTAACCGATTTGCAATCCCACTTCTAGACTAGCCTAGGCTCTGCTAGGGTAGAGAAAAAGATTGCTAAGTGAAACCAGCAGCCTTTGTCATCTGAGGTTTGGTGATCACTGTGTGAGCTGCTAACAGGGGTGGTTGAACAGCTTGCCAGTACTGAGTGCTGCATGTTTTTGTGGTTGGCAGTTAAAGCAGTGCCTGCAATAATGCACTATCTTGTTAGCAAAATGCTTGAAATGCTGCTCGAGAGGGAGGACAATTTTAGCAAGGCTTTTCTGATTCAATGTATCATCTCCCAAGGCCAGTCATTTTTATAAGGTGCAGGAAAGCAACGAAGAGCACTGGGAAAACAAAATATAAATATGTGTGTGTATGGATATAAAAATTGTAGGAGGGAGGATGCTTAAAAAATGTATTCATCAAACATGGCAAGCAAAGTGGATACATGTGGTGAAAAGTGTGCAGTTTTACTGCATGCTGAAGATATTAGTTAGTATTGAAACAGCACAAAACTCTAATGTCATCACTGCCTTAGGAAATGGTGCTGACAGCCTGCATAAGCTAATGTTTATCTCCTCTATCAGATCTCAAGCCAATGTGTTCATAGGAGACTGCTCTAGAAGTTCAGCTGGGACTCCAGGAAGGCAGTGGTGTGCTGCTTGCTTGTAAAACATAACCTCCAGCATGCAGAAGGCATACATCCTTTCTTAAACTGTACATTCCCTTTGGAATGAAACACTCTTGTCAGACAAGTCAGTTGTCAGAAGGAGGTAGAATCGTAGAATGCTAGAATTGTGTCAGCTGGAAGAGACCTTGAAGAGAAGGGGAGTCTCCACCAGAATCCCTGTGCCTGCTGGCTGACATTGGGTGCAAGTGATTTTGATCTTTTAGATACAGGTGGGAGCCCTTTGGAAGCTCCCTACTGTGTAACACCAGGCTATGAAGTAAGAATGTGCTTACTATCTGATCTTGAGCCTCCAGAATTAATTGCAAAGCTTCTGCTGACTTTCCTTTGTGTAAGCCTGAAGCTGTAATGCTATTCTGTTTAGCCACATCATGTGAAGACATCAATAAGACCTCATGGCTCAGATAGGCATCTCCAGAGTCCTCTCCTGCACCCCTGTCCAGTGGCCAGTAGCCCCATTTCAGCTTCAGTCCCTGCCTGAGCTGTGTTTGAAGAGGGCTGGTCTCCAGCTCATCACAGCCATAAGGTATTCTTGTTACAGACCCAGACTCAAACCTTACCTCCACAATTTGATTTTGGCCCAGCATCATCACCATCAACTTGCTGGGTTGAACTAGGTTGAACTAGGCTGGCCCATGGCTTGTCCCACTGCCTGGCTGGGAGGGTGAAACAAGCCCTTTCTGGAGGAGCCCTGCCCTGCTGCTCCCCTGAGAACTCCACTACTCTCAGCCCACAGGAGGTCTTATCCTACAGTGCTCCAGTACTGGGCCTCCTCCGTGTAAACCAAACCAAAACCCTAGAGCCCTAAAAGACATAGCTCGATTCTCCCTTGCCACTTCCTAATGTTGGTGACGTTGGGCACTGTGCATGTGAAGAATGACACCAGAAGAGGTGCTGTGATAGTCCCACTTTTCTCATTAAACTCCCTGCTTTATTCCTGTTGTTCCCAGTGAGGCCACCCACCCATGATAGGGCACATTAACAATCATAGAATCACAGAATGTTAGGGGTTGGAAGGCATCCTCAGACATCATCAAGTCCAACCCCCTGCCAAAGCAGGATCACCTAGGGCAGGCCGCACAGGAACTCATCCAGGCAGGGTTTGAAAGCCTCCAGAGAAGGAGACTCCACAACCTCTCTGGGCAGCCTGCTCCAGTGCTCCATCACCCTCGCTGTTTAGAATTACCATCAGGTGTTTATGGGGAAAGTGCTGATTTTCTCTGCTGCATTACAAAGAACTTCTACTTTTCCAAATGAAATGTGATTTTTCAGCACAGTACCAGAACTTTCATGGCATTTCCAGGTGTGAATGCTTATGTTCTCCTCAGGACAATGTGTGCTCCTCGAGATCGTCCTGTCCAACCTATCATCCAACACCACCTAACCAACTAAACCACGCAACCAAGCACCTATCAAGTTTCCTCCTAAACACCTCCAATGATGGTGACTCCACCACCTCCCTGGGCAGCACATTCCAATGGGCAATCACTCTCTCTGTGTAGAATTTCTTCCTAACATCCAGCCTAAACTTCCCCTGGCACAGCTTGAGACTGTGTCCTCTTGTTCTGGTGCTGGTTGCCTGGGAGAAGAGACCAACCCCCTCCTGGCTAGAACCTCCCTTCAGGTAGTTGTAGAGAGCAAGAAGGTCTCCCCTGAGCTTCCTCTTCTCCAGGTTAAACGACCTCAGCTCCTTCAGTCTCTCCTCATAGGGCTTGTGTTCCAAACCCCTCACCAACTTTGTTGCCCTTCTCTGGACACACTCGAGCAACTGAACATCCTTCCTAAACTGAGGGGCCCAGAACTGGACACAGGACTCGAGGTGTGGCCTAACCAGTGCAGTGTACAGGGGCAGAATGACCTCCCTGCTCTCCTGCTGGCCACACTGTTCCTGATGCAGGCCAGGATGCCATTGGCCCTCTTGGCTGCCTGAGCACACTGCAGGCTCATGTTCAGCCTCCCATCAACCAGCACCCCCAGGTCCCTCTCTGCCTGGCTGCTCTTCTTAAAGATATTCAAAAAGTTGTATTTTATTCTTATTTTGCAGGCTTTCTTGCAAGCTATTTACTCATCCAATAAACAAAATAACTTTCCATCATCTAACATGAAAACAAAAGGGAGTATATCTCACCCAAACCCATCTGATCCTCCTGGTGTGGTGGGTTGAAATTACCCCCCCAACATAAAATTGCCAGACCATCTCATTTGGAAAGCAAATGAAGCTATATTTACAAGCAAAACTACAATCTGGAAATATGGAATGCAATGAATATGTACAAAACATGCAATAGTTACATATATTTACAATTAATGAACAGCTCAAGAAACCCCCTGGACAAAACCAGGGGGTTACCAACCACTTCCTCCTCCCTGCTCCCTTCCTTCCCCCTGTACACAGGACAAGAGAAGGAGGAGCAGAGAGTTGGTTGTTTAGCCTGGAGAAGAGGAGGCTCAGGGGTGACCTCATTGCTGTCTACAACTACCTGAAGGGAGGTTGTAGCCAGGAGGGGGTGGTCTCTTCTCCCAGGCAACCTGTGACAGAACAAGAGGACACAGTCTCAAGCTGTGCCAGGCGAGGTTTAGGCTGGATGTTAGGAAGAAATTCTTCACAGAAAGAGTGACTGGCCATTGGAATGTGCTGCCCAGGGAGGTGGTGGAGTCACCATCATGGGAATTGTTTAAAAAGAGACTGGATGAGGCACTTAGTGCCATGGTTTAGTTGATTAGATGGTGTTGGGTTATAGGTTGGACTTGATCTTGAAGGTCTTTTCCAACCTGGTTAATTTGGTATTCTGTATTACTTAACCACAACAAAGAACACAGACAAGGTCAGCAAAGCTAGCAGAAGCAGTAGCTAGTATCTGCCAGAGCAAAGGAAGCCAATAAGAGACAGAGTTAGTTTACAAACTAACTTTATGTTGGTTTTCAGACCGATAGGATTATTTAGGCCTTGTCATTATTTTCCATTTTACATCCAATGGTAATTTATTTACATTCTGCTACTTTCTGTCCAAGATTTGTGGCAAATCTCCTGGGCACCGCCTAAAACTGCTGCACCTGCTAATCTCTTTGTATCTCAACAGGTGTAGTCCGTCAGGTGAGGCCCATTGTTGGCCCTTTCCATGCCATCCTGAAACTGGAGATGAACTACGTCATGGGCGGAGTGGTGTCTCATCGCAACATCGTCAACGTTCACATCTTCGTCTCCGAGTACTGGTTCTGAGAGAGCCTTTAAGATCCCAGACAAGCAAGCAGCTCCAACCTAAAAACAGTACCACAAACTATTATGTCATGTATTTGTTTGTAAAACACAATAGTGTTCTTTTTGTTTTGTTTTTAAACATTTGGCTTAGAGTTGAAGACAAATAACAAGCTGTCACCTTGATTAGACATAGGGGGTGGGGAGGGGAGCGAATGGAGCGGACCTGATGTAGTTGTCTGTATAAATAAGTAGTGTGTAAAAGTGAGATTTAAAACTTTTCTAAATGTTTAGGCAGATCTTAACTATTGCTCCTTGGCCAGGTAACCAGAGCGACTGAGGGTGTAGAACAAAATCGTCGTCAAAGAGTTCATTGGGATGAATATGTTGTGTCTTTGGATGGAATAAGTGTTAGTAGCCATTAGCAATGTCACCTCAATATTGAGTACCTTGTGGGTATCAGACTGTCAGAAAGTGCTAAGCATTGGCTTTTGGGCCCCAGTGGGATAACTCTGAGAAGGCACCTGGATTGTTAAGCAGTTCTGAGAAGTTTAGCCTAGGTATTTAAAAAGCACCGTTCAGCTACAGCGAAAAGAGGAAGTGCCAAAGGAATTAGGAATCATAGAATCGTAGAATCAGTCAGGGTTGGAAGGGACCACAAGGATCAGCTAGTTCCAACCCCCTGCCATGGGCAGGGACACCCCACACTAGATCAGGCTGGACAGAGCCTCATCCAGCCTGGTCTTAAACACCTCCAGGGACGGGGCCTCAACCACCTCCCTGGACAACCCATTCCATGGCTTCACCACTCTCACGGTGAAGAACTTCTTCCTCACGTCCAGTCTGAATCGTAAGAGACTAACAAGTTATTGCACATATTAAGAAAATACTCCTTTGTTTATTTGGGGTTTTTGTTTGTTTGTTTTTTTTTCTGATACTTACTATTTGATTGTAAGATTATGGTTGATTCTAATTAAATACCTCTCACTGAGATTAACCTGTTACAAGGATAAGGCATACTGCTTACATTCCAATCTCATCTGTCCTCAGAAACGCATGGGGAAACTCAGTCTTGTGCCTCCTGTCCATAGAGTGAAGCTCCACAGCGTTTTAAAACCGGCAATAATAAAGTGAGCATGTTAAACTGTACGCTCCTGTGCACCAAACCAAGGCATGTGTAATAATACAATGAAGCTCTCACAAATAAATTAATGTGTAATGTGTTTTGTGGGCACTGAAGTAACAGAAAGTGAACAGCTTCATATTTCAGGTTTGACGGTTTTCTGTGGGTGGTTTTTTTTTTTTTTTTTTTTTGGCTTTTTTTGGTGTGTTTGTTTTAAAATATGAGGAAATAAAGGAAATCAGATGGGAAATACTCAGAAGTATGATATGGTTTCTGCTTACCAGAAAATCTGTATGATATGTGTCCCATAAGCAAATTAATTCTATGTCTATATGCACATCCCCCACTCAAACAACTCTGCTTTTTCATTGGTCATTTTGGCACTAGGTGTTTGTCTCTGCCTTTTATTCAAATGTGTCCCTGAGTCTTAAGAGAATCTCTGCTGACCTCAGTGGTCTTTGAGTAAGAATAAGAAGGGCTGTCCTCACAAATAAATGACCACAGCGACTTCACTGTGTACATACAGATGTCTTCATTCTGTTTGCTGTGGCAGGGAAGCTTCACTGCCTGCAGCATTCCTAGTCCTTAAATAAAGATTTGACGGTAATACATGCTCATGAAAAAAGTCTGACTCGAGGATGCTCTCCTTGATGGGTTTTGTTCCCCCTACACTTAACAGGGCATCTCAACCCTATACATAGCCTGATTTTTAGGATGCCATCAGCTTAAAGATGCCAGACTTCTGGTTTTGCTGAGGCCTCTTCTAAATGGGAGAAATGAACATTACATAAGGAGACTGCTCCACTGTTGGATCTACAAAATACCCAAGGTACTGTAACTCTATTCTGCTACTTCTCTGGTACCTCTGAAACACAGGTAACTTCTTTTGTAGTGTATTAGGAAGCTGGTGTATTCTGCAGCTTGGGGCCTGTGTAAACCGGCAAATAGCTTCCTATTTCAAATGGGCTTCAGTGTTGACAAGGCCTTGCCTGCTGGGTCTTGAATATGCTGAAAAATGACTTCTCTTCCCTCTTAAGCATTGGTGATAGGAGAATTGACTTGTGTGTGTGACTGGGGGTATGTAGGCTTGATGTGTTATTTTCTTTAATAGGATCATTCTCCCCTCTTTCATCTGTTCATCAGCTGAGGGTCTGCTTTTACAGATCATGCTGAGGAGCATGCAGTATGTTGAAGTCACACTTGGCACTGAGCAGCAGAGAAAGGGGAAGTGAGAGAATGGCATAAAGTACAGGCAAGTGTATAGTCAAGTGCCTTCTTTGTTCAGCTTGTCCCTTTTCAGTTCACTCAGAACCAAAATCAAGCTGCATGTTGTTATGCAGTATCCTTTATCTTTTTTTCACTATGGAAGGCAGTAAGTTTACTGAGAAGAAGGAGCAGGAGCACCTTTTTCCTAATTTCTTATTTAACATTACGACTTGGGCGAAACTTGAAAGCTGTTAATTGTCTCCTGGTCGTGTCTATGTATAAAAATGGGTGGGTTGGATTGGCTGATGGGTTGGACGCGATGATCTTGAAGGTCTCTTCCAACCTGGTGTATTGTATTGTATTGTAAAATGTGCTCAGTCTTGTCAATTAGCTCTAGAGTCCTTCTGGAGTCAGTAGTTGCCCTGTTTCTGCAGAAAAGTGATGGGAAGCATATCTGTTTGTAGCAGGTGACCATCATTCAGCTCACCTGACATGACTGATGTTGGAAAATGCCCATTACAAGATGTACTGTTGACATCAGAGAGTGCTGCCCTACATAATTCAGGTTGGACTCGATGATCTTCAAGGTCTCTTCCAACCTTAGCGATACTGTGATACTGTGATCATTCTGATTTAGACTGGAAAGTACAATGTTTTATTATGCTAAAGGAGTCCAAGAAAAAGAGCATGAAAGACTTTCCTGTATCATCAACCTGGGTTGTTTTGGCTTTGGGTTTGGGTGGGGTTTTTCTTTGGTATTGGAAAAGAACTTAGTACCAAAAATATAAGAACTGTTTCCATCTGATTTTCTAGACTGTAAATTTTGATCCTTTATTTCCCCTGTAAGTGATATTTAGTTGCAGTGGGAAGAACTTCAGGACAGCAGAAATCTAAGTTCAGGATCAAACTGATGAACAAACTAATTAAAAAACTTCTCCTTTCTTCTCAGCACCACAGACACATATCTCTCTCCTTCATATGTCTGCATTCTGGGGTGAAAAAAGGATAGAAGGATCACCATTGCCTCCTGGAAAATTATTGTTTTACATTGTCCTAAACAATCCTTGATAACTGCTTTTTAAATAGTCCTGATGTCACATGAAACCTTTGATCCAGCAGATGATTTTATGGTTTCTATAAGGCAAAAATTAAAGAGTGCCACGGTCACTGTGAAGTGTCTTATCTTTTTATAGGTCAGCATAGAGAGACCAGATAGATCACTAATGCTAGGAAGAATTAAATATTGCTCCCATCCAAACCTGTGGCAATGAAGCTTCAGTTACTGCTAATGGGATTTATAATTTTAATTGTAATTCATTTATGATTTTATTGACAAGTCATTAAAGCTGGCCAAGTGGGAGACCATGCTTATGAAGTTGTCACTGAGATTCACTCACTTTGAGGGCTTCATTTATTTCTGCTATGCTCTCTGTGGATTGGTTAGAGCTAAGCTCAAATCATGGGTGGGCAGAGGCCAATGGGAAGAGATTTAACAAGTCTAAGTGCAGGGTTCTACACTTTGTCCACAACAACCCCAAGCAGTGCTATAGGCTGGGGACAGACTGGCTGGAGAGCGGCCACGCAGAAAGGAACCTGGGGATGCTTGTAGATAGTAGGATGAACAGGAGCAAGCAGTGTGCCCAGGTGGCCAGGAGAGCCAATGTCATCCTCGCCTGTATCAGGAACAGTGTGGCCAGCAGGAGCAGGGAAGTCATTCTGCCCCTGTACTCAGCACTGGTTAGGCCACACCTTGAATCCTGTGTCCAGTTTTGGGCCCCTCAGTTTAAGAAAGACATTGAGACTCTTGAATGTGTCCAGAAAAGGGCAACAAAGCTGGTGAGGGGTTTGGAGCACAGCCCTATGAGGAGAGACTGAGGGAGCTGGGGTTGTTTAGCCTGGAGAAGAGGAGGCTCAGGGGAGACCTTCTTGCTCTCTACAACTACCTGAAGGGAGGTTGTAGCCAGGAGAGGTCGGTCTCTTCTCCCAGGCAACCAGCAACAGAATGAAGGGACATAGTCTCAAGATGTCCCAGGGAGGTTCAGGCTGGATATTAGGAAGATGTTCTTCCCAGAGAGAGTGATTTGCCATTGGGATGGGCTGCCCAGGGTGGTGGTGGAGTTGCTGTCCCTGGTGATCTTCAAGAAAAGCCTGGAGGAGGCACTTAGTGCCATGGTCTAGTTGATTGGATAGGGCTGGGTGATCGGTTGGACTGGATGATCTTGGAGGTCTGTTCCAACCTGGTTGATTCTGTGATTCTATGATTTTAATTGTGGAGAAACAGAATCACAACTAAATGAGCATTTAGAAGAAAGCAGTGAAAACAAATGCAGACTGCTGAATGTGCATTAGTGTACTTTTAAGAGCTGTCTGCTGACTCATACACACGATGATCTGTGGCTTGGAGAAAGAATCACAGCATGGAAAGAAAAGAAATAATTATAAAATATTTTATAATGATTTCAAAATAAATATAACAGTGCACAATGACAAGTACCACATAGGAAGACTTTATAGAATCATGGAATGATAGAAACATTAAGATTGGAAGAGACATCTAAGATCAAGTCCAACTGTCAACCCAACACCACCATGCCCACTAAACCATGCCCTGAAATGCCATTGTCTACATGGTTTTTGAACAGAGAATCACACAGAATCACCAAGGTTGGAAGAGACCTCAAAGATCATCAAGTCCAACCTGTCACCACAGACCTCATGACTAAACCATGGCACCGAGTTCCATGTCCAATGCCCTTTTGAACATCTCCAGGGATGGTGACTCCACCACCTTCCTGGGCAGCCCATTCCAATGGCAAATGACTCTCTCGGTGAAGAACTTTTCCTCACCTCGAGCCTAAACTTCCCCTGGCGCAGCTTGAGACTGTGTCCTGTGTTCTGGTGCTGGTTGCCTGGGAGAAGAGACCAACCCCTCCTGGCTACAACCTCCCTTCAGGTAGTTGTAGAGAGCAATAAGGTCACCCCTGAGCCTCCTCTTCTCCAGGCTAAACAACCCCAGCTCCCTCAGCCTCTCCTTGTAGGGCTTGTGCTCGAGGCCTCTCCCCAGCCTTGTTGCCCTTCTCTGGACACGTTCAAGTGTCTCAATATCCTTCTAAAACTGAGGGGCCCAGAACTGGACACAGGACTCAAGGTCACACTTCCAGGCCTGGTGATTCAACCACAGAATCACAGAAACATCTGGGTTGGAAAAGACTCTCAGGATCATCAAGTCCACGTGATAACCCCACTCTGCAAAGTTCACCCCTAAACCATATCCCCAAGCACCACATCCAAACGACCTTTAAACACATCCAGGGTTGGTGACTCAACCACCTTCCCAGACAGCTTGTTCCAATGCCTGACTGCTCTTTCAGTAATGATTTTTTTCCTGATATCCAATCTAAACCTCCCCTGGCACAACTTGAGGCCATTTCCTCTCATCCTAAATGACCTGATAAACTGTCTTCTTTGACACTGGATGAGTAGAGAAAGACAGGAATCACTTGCATGCACAAAGGTTCACCTGTGCTAGCCAGATTCCCGACAGAAGGAGCATCAGGTCCCAGGTTGTTCTGCCAAAAATCAGCCACTCTGCATAGATGGGAAGATTTTTTTGTGTGCTACAGGAACTGCTTCTAGGACAAGCCTTACAGGAGGAAAAATGCCACAGTGTTATTTCTAGTGGGATTAGGACGGTTTGACTGAGTAAGCATTCAATGTACATCAACAGTTCTGAGTCACTGAGGCCATGGCCTTAGCAAAATAAACCAAACCAGGAATATTTCAGATCAGTTTGCTGACAGACTGATCTACTTTCTACTTCTGCAGTTTAAAACTCACTTTTTGATGAATCTGTGATTTATTAGCAGATAAAGAAGGCAAAATAGCAGAGTGTATGTAATCCTAGCACAGTTACTCCTTTTACAGAGGGAGAGCAGGACAGCCAAGGACAATAATAATGAAGAACAAACAAGTTTCATAACTGTTGAAATCAGTACATTCCATGTATGTAAGCTTGGGCAGTGATGGCAAAAGTTACTTCATGATTTGGAGAGAAATCCTGTGTGCCTTTCCAGGGTAGCTGTCCTAACTACAGTGTATGGTAACTCTTGGAAGCCGCTTGTGACTGCCTGGAATACTCCCAACATGGCAAACTGCTTGTCAGCACTGGGACTATGGCCATTATTTGGAGCTCATGCAACATTAATGTGCTCCTGTCTCAATGACAAAAATCACACTTCACCCAGGTTTGGCCAGTGAAAAATATTACAGCATCCATTTGTTCCACCCAGTCCATGACTGCTTCTGTGCTTGGACACATGCGGTCAATCAGTGATGCCGAAACAGAACCACAAACTCAGAATGCATAGAGCTGGAAGGGACCTCTAAAGGTCATCTAGTCCAAACCCCCTGCAATAAGCAGGGACATCCCCAACTAGATCAAGTTGCTCAGAGCCCCATCAAGAATGATGGCAAATGTCTCCTGGACTGGGACCTCCACCACCTCCCTGGGCAACCTGTTCCAGTATTCCAGTTCTCGCACAGTAAAGAACTTTGTCCTAATGTCCAATCTAAATCTACCCTTCTCTAGTTTAAAACTATTGCCCTTGTCCTAGTGCTACAGGCCTTTGTAGAGTCCCTTCCAGCTTTTTTGTAGACCCCCTTCAGGTACTGGAAGGCCACTACAAAGTTTCCCCAGAGCCTTCTTTTCTCCAGGCTGAACAAGGCCAGCTCCCATCAGGTGGGTATGAGGTACCACGGTGAAGACTGCTCCTTCCAGGAATGATTGTCAGATGTCAGCATGCTGTTATTTCCACTGAACACAGAATATGCTCTCCTCAGTCAATATGATCTTGCCACCTTATTTTTTAAATGACTGTATTTCTGATCTGTTTGTGAAAATTGTATTGGTGCACAAAATAGTCTATGCCAGCTTCGAAACAGCTCCTGTGAATGACAGCCTCTAGTAATCCTCTTGCAACGTTTCAGCAGCCTGGATGTAATATTTCACAAAACCCTTTTACAGCGATGGTGACACATTGCTTTTCTTTAGCTGCTGGAAGTGCCAAGGACAAGGCCAGGCCTCAGGGAGGACTGATGACAGCTGGCCATGGTTGACATGGTTGGGCAGAGCACAAGTGCAGCATGTATCAGGCAAGGACCCCAATGGACCTTCCAAATGGATGTGTTTGGGCCCCAGCTGATGCAGCTTTTCCTCACAACACTTTGCCCATGGTGGCTGGCTCAGTGTCACTGAGCTAATCCATGTCAGAGCTGGCCTGGAGCAGTGGTGGCCAAGCACCTAAGAGGAGCACGGGGAGCAGCTGCAGGGGACAGTTACAAAGACAGCACATTACAAGTTGGTTGTGCTTAAAGCTTTGTTGATGCATTCAGGGCTGTGACAGAACTTGGAACCCTCACAACTGCCATTATGGGAAAATATATCTGATTGTAGTGGGGAAGTTGAGGAACATAGAAAATAGACCAGGCAAGTCAGACTGACTGCTTTTACCAAGTGGCTGAGCTGAAGGAGGAGGTATCTAGGCTGAGGTCAATAAGGGAAAGCAAAAAGGAATTAGACATGTGGGAGAAGGCTCTGCAGATCCCTGCTGAGGGAAGTGTCCCTGGAAACGGGGAGGGATGGATACAAGTCCCTGCCAGGGGTGGCAAGGAAGTCCATCCCGGCCCTCCCCTCCTCCTCTGCGCTTGCATAATAAGTAGGAGGCCCTGCAGGCCGAGGGTAGTGGGGATGAGAGGGCTGAGGAGCAGCCACCTGGGCAGGAGCCTAAGGCTAAGGCCAAGCAGTCCCCACCAGCTATAATGACCAGCTCCACAAAGAAAAGGAGAAGGGTTATAGTTGTTGGGGACTCTCTACTGGGGGGTACAGAGGGACCCATATGCCATCCCGACCCATCCCACAGGGAGGTCTGCTCCCTACCCGGGCGTGGGTCAGGGAAATTGTGAGGAGACTCCCAAAGCTAATCCAGCCCAATGACTATTACCCTCTGCTGGTAATACAAGGTGGGAGTGATGAAATTGACAAGAAGGGCACCAGGGTGATTAAAAAGGAGTTCAAGGCCCTGGGACAATTGATTGATGGGGCAGGAGCTCAAGTGGTGCTCTGCTCAGTTCCCTCAGTGTCAGGGAAGTGAGTGCACTGAGAGGAACAGGAGAACCCACACCATCAACAATTGGCTCAGGGGATGGCACCAGCAGCAGAATTTTGGGTTCTTTGATCATGGGGCAACTTTTACTGCACCCAACCTGCTGGGACCTGATGGGGTGCAATTATCTAGAAAGGGCAAGAGAGTCCTAGCACTAGAGTTGGCAGGGCTCATTAAGAGGGCTTTAAACTAGGTCTGAAGGGGAGGGTGAGGAAATCAGTCCCTCTGTAGAGGAAAGAGTGGGGCACAGATTAGGGTCAATAGAGAAGTCGGGAGCCCAGCTGAAGTGCATGTACACCAATGCAGGCAGCATGGGCAATAAGCAAGAAGAACTGGAAGTCCTGGTCCACCAGGGTGACTGTGATATAGTTGCCTTTCAGACACATGGTGGGATGGCACACACGATTGGAGTGCTGCACCGGGGGTTACAGGCTCTTCAGGAGAGACAGGCAAGGGAGAAGAGGTGGAGGGGTGGCTCTGTATATTAGGGAGTCACTCTCTGCCACAGAACTTGAGGTGGAAAATGAAGGGATTGAGAGCCTGTGGGTTAAAATCAGGGGGCAGCCTAACAAATCTGACATCCTGGTTGGAGTCTGTTATAGACCACCCAACCAGGATGAGGAGGCAGATGAAACATTATATAAGCAACTGGAGGCTGTCTCAAGGTCATCAGATCTTGTCCTTGTGGGTGACTTTAACCTGCCAGATATCTGCTGGGAACTTAATACAGCAGAGAGGAGGCAGTCCAGAAGATTCCTGGAGCGCATGGAGGACAACTTCTTGATGCAGCTGTTGAGTGAGCCTACCAGGGGTCAGGCTCTGCTTGACCTGCTGTTCTCTAGTAGAGAAGGGCTGGTGGGAGACGTGACTGTGGGAGGCTGCCTGGGGTGCAGTGACCATGAGATGGTGAAGTTTTCAATATGCAGGGAGATAGGGAGGAGCACCAACAGAACCTTCACCTTGGACTTCCGGAAGGTGAACTTCAGCCTGTTTAGGAAACTTATCTGCAAAGTTCCCTGGGTATCAGCCCTCAAGAACCGAGGGGTCCAGGAGGGTTGGAGCTATTTCAAACAGGAGCTCTTGAAGGCACAGGAACTGGCGGTTCCCATCTGCCGAAAGATGAGCCGGCGGGGAAGGCTCTGGGCCTAGATGAGCAAGCAGCTCCTGGAGGAACTAAGGGAAAAAAAGAGGCTGTATCACCTTTGGAAGGAGGGGAAGGCTTCTCGAGGTGTGTTTGAGGAAGTTGTTAGATTATGCAGGAAAAAAATTAGAGAGGCAAAGGCCCAGTGGGAACTGAGGCTGAACACCTCAGTGAAGGACAATAAAAAGCACTTTTACAAATATGTTAATGCCAAAAAGAAGGGCAGGAAGACCCTGCACTGCCTATTGGACCTGGAGGGGAACACGGTGACTAAGGACGAGGAAAAGGCTGAGGTCCTGAACACCTTCTTTGCCTCAGTTTTTAACAGCAAGGCAGGAGGAGTTCAGGACGAGTGGCCTCCACTCTGGGTGATGGGGTCAGAGAGCAGTGTAATGCCTTGGATATCCATGAGGAATTAGTTCGGGACCTGCTGAGCCACTTGGATGCTCACAAGTCCATGGGGCCAGATGGGATCCATCCCAGGGTGCTGAGGGAGCTGGCAGGTGAGCTGCCAAGCCGCTCTCCATCATTTTCCTCCAGTCCTGGCTGACCAGTGAGGTCCCAGATGACTGGAAACTGGCCAGTGTGGTCCCCATCCACAAGAAGGGTCAGATGGAGGAACCCGGAAACTCCAGGCCAGTCAGCCTGACCTCAGTGCCAGGGAAAATGATGGAGCAGATTATCCTGGCGGCAATAACTGCACACCTGCAGGATGGCCAAGGGCTCAGGTCCAGCCAACATGGATTCAGGAAGGGCAGGTCCTGCCTCTCCCACCTGATCTCCTTCTATGATCAGGTGACTGCCTGGTGGATGTGGGGAGGCCTGTGGATGTGGTCTACCTGGACTTCAGCAAGGCCTTTGACACCATCCCCCACAGCAAACTGCTGGCTGAGCTGTCAGCTCGTGGCTTGGACAGCAACACTTTGCGCTGGGTTGGGAACTGGCTGGAGGGCCGGGCCCAGAGAGTGGTGGTGAATGGTGCCACCTCCAGCTGGAGGCCAGTCACCAGTGGCGTCCCCCAGGGATCAGTGCTGGGCCCCATCCTCTTCAATGTCTTCATTGATGATCTGGATGAGGGGATTGAGACAGTCATCAGCAAATGTGCAGATGACACCAAGCTAGGAGCAGACGTTGGTCAGTTAGAGGGTGGAAGAGCCCTGCAAAGGGACCTCGACTGACTGGACAGATGGGCAGAGTGCAACGGGATGGCATTCAACAAGTCCAAGTGCCGGGTGCTGCACTTTGGCCACAACAACCCCATGCAGAGCTACAGGCTGGGGTCGGAGTGGCTGGAGAGCTGCCAAGCAGAGAGGGACCTGGGGGTGCTGATCGACAGCTGCCTGAACATGAGCCAGCAGTGTGCCCAGGTGGCCAAGAGGGCCAATGGCATCCTGGCCTGCAGTAGGAATAGTGTGGCCAGCAGGAGCAGGGAGGTCATTGTGCCCCTGTACTCTGCTTTGGTTAGGCCACACCTTGAGTGCTGTGTCCAGTTCTGGGCCCCTCAGTTTAGGAAGGATGTGGAGTTGCTGGAACATGTCCAGAGAAGAGCAACAAAGCTGGGGAGGGGTCTGGAGCACAGCCCTGTGAGGAGAGGCTGAGGGAGCTGGGGCTGTTTAGCCTGGAGAAGAGGAGGCTCAGGGGAGACCTTATTGTTATCTACAGCTACCTGAAGGGACGTTGTAGCCAGGAGGGGGTTGGTCTCTTTTCCCCGGCAACCAGCACCAGAACAAGAGGACACAGTCTCAAGCTGTGCCAGGGGAGGTTTAGGCTGGATGTTAGGAAGAAATTCTACACAGAGAGAGTGACTGGCCATTGGAATGTGCTGCCCAGGGAGGTGGTGGAGTCACCATCATTGGATGTGTTCAGGAGGAGACTTGATAGGGTGCTTGGTTGCATGGTTTAGTTGATTAGGTGGTGTTGGATGATAGGTTGGACTCAATGATCTCAGAGGTCTCTTCCAACCTGGTTAATTCTATTCTATTCTATTCTATTCTATTCTATTCTATTCTATTCTATTCTATTCTATTCTATTCTATTCTATTCTATTCTATTCTATTCTATTCTATTCTATTCTAAACCATGTCCCTCAGCACCATATTTCTGCATCTTTTAAACACCTCCAGGAATGGGGATTCAACTATCTCCCCAGGGAGCCTGTTCCAGTGTTTGAGAACCCTTTCAGTGAAAAGTTTCTTTTAATATCTAATCTAAACCTCCCCCAGTGCAACTTGAGGCCATAAAGGTTGCTGAGGCAAGAGTTACTTGCACAGTGATAATATATGGTTTACAAATACCCTGTGTGTGACCAGTCAGTAGCACTACAAGGATGTGGAGAAAGGAACATCAACTACTTCAACTTACTTCTACATGAAGTCAAAACCCAGGTGTCCTATGGGGATGTCCCTTGCATTTGCCATGCTGGATGTCACATGGCACGAGATGTGTGGCATTTGAGAGCCCACACACAACCCACACCAGTTTCAGTCACCAGAGGCATTCTGTGGGACCTACCTCCCTTGACAGCCATGCTCCAAAGGACTAACTGCAAAGAGCTTTTGTGAATGTAAACCAGGTTTTGCTCTTCCTCTACAGAAAGGGACGAATGACTGAGGGATGTTGGGTTGCTTCTATTAAGTGTTTTATCTGCATTTTTGTCTTGCTATAAATAAGATTGTAAAGCATCTGGAAAATTATTTGTCTTTTGTATGTGATCTGTGTGCTTTGTAAGGTCAATACAAAAGTAAGAGTTAACGGAGAAAATTGTCTGGTTGGGTTTCCCCCTGCATATCTGTGTCATTCATTCTTTTGGGTAGTGAATTGTGAGAGTGCTGTTTGTAAGAACAACAGGAAAACTCTTCACACAGTGGGAAAACTGCACTGCTCCCTAATTTTATCATCTCAAAATAGGCAAAGAGTGTGATGGACAGCAGAGGAACTTCTTTTGGGAGGTCTTCAAAATGAATCTGAAGCAATTCCAAGCAGTATTTAAGACAAGCTGTTGAATCAAAATAAATAACTGCTCCTTAATACTGGGGGAGAGCAGGGGATGGGAGGGTGGCTTTTGTGTGTGTTTTGTGTGGTTTTCATTGGTGGTGGGTTTTTTAGAAAATAAGAACCTTTGTATGACAGGATTCTGATTTTTTTTCTTCCTACTGTGGGCATACCTAACTGTCTTCATATCATGTCAGCCCATTTCAGAGGCACTTGTTTCCTATGGCAATGTTCAAGCTTGGGATCATCAGCTGCTGCTTCACTTTTAGCACATCTTACAGCATCACAGAATGTTAGGGGCTGGAAGGGACCTCAGAAGACCTTCCAGTCCAACCCCCCTGCCAGAGTGGGATCACCTACACCAGATTACACAGGAATGCATCCAGGCAGGTTTTGAATATCTCCAGGGAGGGAGACTCCACAACCCCCCTGGGCAGCCTGTTCCAGTGTTCTGTCACCCTCATTGTGAATTTTTTTTTCCTTCCTGTTTCCATGAAACTTCCTATGCCTCAACTTCCATCCACTGCCCCTTGTGTTGTCCTTGGGTGTCACCCAGCAGATCCTGCCTCCACCCTCTTGGCACTCACCCTTTATGTATTTATAAACATTAATGACGTCACCCCTTACTCTCCTCTTCTCCAAGCTGAAGAGCCCCAGCTCCCTCAGTCTGTCCTCATAAGGAAGAGGTTCCACTCCTTTCATCATTTTTGTGGCTCTGCACTGGACTCTTTCAAGCAGTTCCCTGTCCTTCTTGAGGCACCCAGAACTGGACACACTATTCCAGATGTGGCCTCACCAGGGCAGAGTAGAGGGGAGAAGAACCTCCCTGGACCTGCTGACCACACCCCTTCTAATACACCCCAGAATGGCATTGGCCTATCTTGGCCACAAGAGCATGTTGCTCTTAAACCCTGTCAGAACTAATTAAACATACTCCTTTCAGTTTGTAGAAAAGCCAGCCTCTCTGCAAGGAGGAAAAAAAAATCATCTTCCTTCTCTTCCCTAAGCTGAGATTTTTGCTGGCTCTTTGAAAGATGTCAGCTGAGGTCTCCTAGGGATGCTCATTCCAAGGGCATGCAGTCCATGCAGCCCTGGATTTGCTCTGTCTTGGCTGAGTCTGAAGCAAGCAGAATGCTGATAAAAATGCCAGAGCCACTTCTGCCTGGCCAGCGTGCACTCAGCCATTTGTCAAGACACACTGTTTCTCCTAGGAAAAGAGAGAGGGACCAGAATCTGATTTATATCTCAGGGTCTCCAGTCTGGCAGAGGTTTCAAACCTGCCTGCAGGCATTACCACACCCTCAGCTGCCCTCGCCTGTACCTTGCTTTCTGCCCATGGCGGCTGAGGCTCCCTGGGTGGCCCTGCGTGCCTGTGGAGGACACTCTTCCCTCAAATTACCTGTCTGGTCTGACCCTCAGCGGTCCTCCCCACTCTGCAACAGCAAGGAATGCCAAAGCCCTTCCCAACATCACTTCTGCTTTCTGAGTGGCTTTGTTCCCTGCTGCCTGTGGTGAGCGCAGGAGGTGTGAGGCTGCGTGGAAATTGCTGCTACTAGACAAGAAAGACATAAAGTACACCCACCAAGTCTCCAAAGTCACTGATCTGATGAAAGACTTTTCATTCCTCCTGTGGCTAAGAATGTGCTATCTGTTCTGTAATAAGCTCCCCCCCCAACCTTTTTTCCCCTTTTCTTTCACCTTATCCTATTTCAATTTTTTCTCTGTCTTTCCTTCTCTCGGATTCCCTTCTCCCTGTCTTCTGAGTGTTACAACTGAGCAATTGAAGTTAGAACCATAGAATCTTTAAAGCTGGAAGAGACCTCTGAGATCATCAAGTCCAACCACCACTGTGCCCACTAAGTCATGTCTACACTTTTTTTTTCCACATCTCCAGGGATGGGGATCCAACCACCACCATGGGCAGTCTGACCACTCAGTAAAAAACATTGTCCTAATGTTCAATCTAAACCTCCCCTGGCAAAACTTGAGGCCATTTCTTCTTGTTCTAAAACTAATTACTTGGGTGAAGAGACCAACACCCACCTCACAATAACCTCCTCTCAGGGAGTTGAAGAGAGCAATAAGCCTCCTCTTCTCCATACTATACAGCCCCATTTCCCTAGACCACTCTTCATGAGCCCAGTTCTCCAGACCTTGCAGGCTGTGGCTAATGCAGAAAGGCAACGTGAGCACAAGACACAAACAGATTCTCTCCCTTCTGCTTCCAGAGTTTCTTTGTGTATGCTGCAGATGAGAGAAGTGGTTAATAGCTGTCCTTCAGGCCTGCATGGCTGCTTGGGGCACCTGCCAGGCTATTTGCAAACTTCAATCCTGGATGACACTTTTGATAGTACTGCTGAAGCAAAGGTTCAGTCCTGCATTCTGAGCACAGACTAATGGATTGCAGCAAGTGGCACTGAGTTAAGGGTCTGGGGAACCACCTCATGGAGTCTAAACCACTGGTAGACACAGGTTCCCCACGCTAGTTTCCATGTCCTACTGAGAGTGTGTTTTCCCATGCCACCAAATCTCATGGCACCCAATGAACTCGTGCTACCAAGTTCTTAGTGTATTGGAAGACATTTGGGGTCTGCCTGTGTTAAAAGGCAGCTGGCTTGTCAGGAGATCTGGAACTTTGAACAACAGCACACTGGGGTTTTCCCACCTTTCCTGCAACCAGTGCTGGTCATTCTCTGGGGAAGCTGGAGTCCAAGAAGCATGAGAAAGCTTCTTCTCTGGAACTGTATTTAATAACTGAACTAGGTTAACTACGTGTCATGCAGGTAACCAGGAACAACTTGGAAATTTTATGATTATGGCATTGAGATATGCCCCAGCTCAGGCTGAAATAATGTTTAGTAATGACAAAAAAAGTGTAGATTAAGGATATGAGGATATGATGTATCATCCAGCCCTTTCATACTTTCATTTGGAAAGCTGCTAGTGGCTCTTCTAACTACATGACTTCCACTGAGCGACCAGCCACAAGCAGCAAGGAGACAGCAGTCAGAAGTTCCACTCCTCTGCAGTGACAGGAACAATTCACCAGCCAGTGGGTGATGATTGCTGGGACCTGGAGGTGCAGTGTGGGATTTAACAGTACACACAGTGTTTGAGATGCCATGAGGGCAAAGCACAGCTGCTTTTCGAACACATCTAGCTTAAGTCTGTCATTGCCATTGTTCTGAAGGAAACGTATTCCCTTACCCTATTTCAATAAAAAAAGAAATAAAATCAAATAAACCCAGTTGTATCACACCTGAGAGCACAGGTGGTAAGTATCTTGGCCTAGCAATTCTCACAGAGGGACATTTGCAGATTGACTCCCAAGATGATGATTAGCTCTGTTGTGCTCCCCTTAGCTGATTGTTCTCACATGAGTGGCCTGCATTAGGAATGGTGTGGCCAGCAGGAGCAGGGAGGTCATTGTGCCCCTGTACTCTGCTTTGGTTAGGCCACACCTTGAGTCCTGTGTCCAGTTCTGGGCCCCTCAGTTTAAGAAGGACATCAAGACACTTGAATGTGTCCAGAGAAGGGCAACAAGGCTGGGGAGAGGCCTTGAGCACAAGCCCTATGAGGAGAGGCTGAGGGAGCTGGGGTTGTTGAGCCTGGAGATGAGGAGGCTCAGGGGTGACCTCATTGCTCTCTACAACTACCTGAAAGGTGGTTGTAGCCAGGAAGGGGTTGGCCTCTTCTCTCTAGCAACCAGCACCAGAACAAGGGGACACAGTCTCAAGCTGCACCAGGGGAAGTTTAGACTTGAGGTGAGGAGAAAGTTCTTCACCAAGAGAGTCATTCACCATTGGAATGTGCTGCCGGGGGAGGTGGCGGAGTCACCATCCCTGGAGGTGTTCAAGAGGGGATTGGACGTGGCACTTGGTGCCATGGTCTAGTCGTGGGGTCTGTGGTGACAGGTTGGACTCGATGATCTTCAAGGTCTCTTCCAACCTTAGTGATACTGTGATACTGTGAGTGAGAACTGGTGCACATCCTACAGTGATGATGGGGGAGAGCTGATAAAAGAGAAATGCTTTTGTCTTTCCTTTGTCAGGTTGATCTTGGCAAAAGGAAGAGCAACTTTCTCTGAACCTCCCCTATCATTGACCTCCAGCCTAATCAGAGGGACCACCCTCAGCTCTGGATGAGAGGTCAGTGAAATTACATGCTGCTGAATTGGCCTAATACTGCCAACGTTTTGGGCAGAGTTTGTACGACTGGTAAAAAGCCCCAGTGTAATGGATACCATCATAACTCTGTAACTACAACTTAGGTTTTGGAAATTACAAATATGTGTTTAACTAAGGCTAACCAGAAAGTACTAGATGGTGCTTCAACTGTGGCCAGCTGTCTAGTATTTAGAAATTAGGAAAGAATGGTTTTGTTGGTTGTTTTTTTTTCCCTTCCAATGTGGAAAAATGGCTCCACATTTGTATATATTGAGCTGGTGACCATTTGTCCAGCTCTGCCCCACAAGCATCAGGGTATCTCTGGTATCAGCAGACAAAAGAATACTTGGTAAGACAACTGCACACACACAAAAAAAAAGGCAACATGTATTCTGTAACCTTTGACTTAGAGGTGAACTTCACAAGTGACAAGGGGGCCCTGGCTATAAATGAGAACACAGAAGGTTTCACTTGAACTTAAGGAAGAACTTTACTTTTGAGGGTGGCAGAGCACTGGAACAGGCTGCCCAGAGAGGTTGTGGACCCTCCTACTCTGGAGGCTTTCAAAACCTGCAAGGATGGATTCCTGTGCAACCTGACCTAGGTTGGGCTAGATGATTTCCAGAGGTCCTTTGCAACCCCTACCATTCTGTGATTCTGTAAGCCTTACACATTAGAGACTGCATTTGGACCCAGTATATTTCATAGATTTTTAATTGTTTTTTAAATTTTAATTAGACCCTGTAAGAGACTCAGTCTTGTCTCTCTTGATGTGAATCAGCAAAGATAAAATTACCTTTGCTCCTTGCCCACACAATAGCTGATGTGTACTGGGCAGATGCCACTGGATAACAATACCTGCCCAAGAGAAGAAAAATGCAGAAGAACATACAAAGAGTGAAAAGGACAGACATGGGAGAAAAGACATCACCATGTAGCCTGGAAGCAGCAGACCAGGAGGAACTCTCACTCCATATCCTAAGTTCCACCTACTTCAACTCATGGAGCTGAAGAGGCTGCTCAGAGAAGGACTTGGACTTGGACTTCGGGATCTCTCCTTCCCCTCCTTCAGTAGAGGACAGCACAGCCAACAAGGGTGACATTTCCTCCATGCCAAAGCAGCAGCACCCTTCCTCCACAGACCCAAACTATCTTGGGGGGTGTGGGGTGTGGTAGTATAATTCCTTTCCTCTTCTTTCTCCAGAACATAGAATAGAATAGAATTAACCAGGTTGGAAAAGACCTCTGAGATCATCGAGTCCAGACTATCATCCAACGCTATCTAATCAAGTAAACCATGGCACCAAGCACCCCATCAAGTCTCTTCCTAAACACCTCCAGTGATGGTGACTCCACCACCTCCCTGGGCAGCCCATTCCACTGGCCAATCACTCTTTCTATGAAGAAAGAACTTCTTCCTAACATCCAGCCTGAACCTCCCCTGGCACAGCTTGAGACTGTGTCCTCTTGTTCTGCTGCTGGCTGCCTGGGAGAAGAGACCAACCCCCAGCTGGCTACAACCTCCCTTCAGGTATTTGTAGACAGCAATAAGGTCTCCCCTGAGCCTCCTCTTCTCCAGGCTAAGCAACCCCAGCTCCCTCAGCCTCTCCTCATAGGGTTTGTGCTGCCTCTCTTTCTCTATTTTTCCTCTCTCTCACTTCTTCTGTTCCATCCACTTTATTCTGTAAATAAGCAACCTCGAAGGCTGTTGATATTTTGGCCTTCTTTGTGCCTCTAATTTCATAACACAGGAATGCTCAAAAGAACTGAGTCTCGTTCCCTCTCTGGACTGAGACAGACCCCAGCAGTTAACAGGTTGTTTTGCTTTCTTTAGTATCAGGGAGTTTCATTTTTGTCTTGAATCATATGCACAAGCCTAATTTCACAGGTATGTCTTCAACTCATGCTGGCAATTCTCTTCTTTCCAACTCACGTTCTTTTGGCCACTGATCCCTCTGTTAATGTTTGTGATTATAATTTGTTTTTTACCCCTTCCCTGAGTAAGATTCACACCTGGCCCTTTTGTCTAACTCCCCTCCTTATGTCCCTCAGATGTGGAACAGTTGGGACCATGGAAAGAGTATTTCAGTTGTTGACATGTATGTCAGTCAAACCAGAATGAGATGTTCTGTCCCCATGAAACATTGTGTTCTGTGGAGCTGCTGGCTCCACACTCAGGGACTCAGTGAAGAAGTTTATGTAGATGAGAAGGGCAGATAGATGTAGAAGAACATCTTTTAGAAAGACAGGATGCAGGGTTTAATGCAGCCTGAAAACATGGAGGCTTTCCTGAACTCCTCTTAGGCAAAAGTTATACTGCAACCATTGGTGACTCAGGCTTGATTTTGTTTCTCATGTCTGGCCAAACTGGTAGCTGATAGGCATGGGTGGCTGAAAGCCTCCTCTCATTGAAGGGTATTGACAAATTGAGCTTTTTCTTCTAAAGGTGTAAGATTACCCAGATTTGTAGATGAACAGCTTGCTGAGACAGGGTTAGAGAGGAGCTAAAGCAGAGTTCCATGTCTAGGCTTACCTAGGCAACACCAGAAGGACTCTGAAGAGGCACAACTGCTCAGCTGAGGTAGAATCTAGAGATCCTGTCTTCAGTGGTGGTTTTGTAGTTGATAGTTGGTCTAGAGGGCTGCTTCTGGAGGGGCATTTCTGTGAGGTGACTGGGGGAGAACAGCAGTTCAGAAAGCAGTGTGGACACTGGGGCCCCTGCAACAAAACCCACACCCCTGTACTTCTCTAGGTCACCTTCTCCTCTGGAACATGGAAGCAGTGGGCTGGCAAGACAGACTGGGAACCTCCTGGCTCTTTTCCATGGCAGTCAGTGATGTTCTAGTGAAATGGAGAAAACCTATTGAAACAAGGAGGAGGAAAAATACATGCCAAAAGGATTTATTTCCCAGAGCTGGATAAATAGTTGGGTACCATTAAGGGCCAGGGTGGGGAGAGTGGTGCAGCAGCAGCTGAGGAGAGCTGTGTGAGCCCATGGAGGAGAGAAAGGCAACTGTAATAGGGAAAGAGTTCCCTGGGCAGCCCATTCCAATGACTAACAACTCTCTCTGTGAAGAACTTCCTCCTCACCTCGAACCTAAACTTCCCCTGGCCTTGCCCACATCTGAGCTCTTAACTCCCAGTTAAGGTTCAAAGCACTACATCTAGTCACAGAAGAAAGTGTCACTGGAACAACTCAATTCCATCTGTAATCTCTGTTGCCCAGTGAATCTCTCTAGAGAGCCAGCAAGGGTCTGTAACTGAGTCCTCCTAAACAGGCTGGAGAGGTGAATTGCCTCTGGGGCTTTATGGAAACTGGTGTGAGCTCTAGTGCAAAACTCGACATTGCCCTGTTCTGCTCCATTTAACTGCAACGTGAGGCCTTCAGTTAAAGAAAAAAGAGGAATCTGGGGGTAAAAACCCAAACCAAACAACAATCTCATTCTGTTGACAGGTCCCCAGACTGGGAGGAGGCTGCAGTCATGACTTGACAGGAAAAGAGTTGCTTTCCTTCACTTCTGCTGCCACTCAGGAACATCTGGAAAATGCGGATGAGCTTCATGCAGAAAGGGTACTGCTCATTGTGAGAGGGAGGATGTCATAGCCTTGGAATGTGCTGCCCAGGGAGGTGGTTAGGCCGCACCTTGAGTACTGTGTCCAGTTCTGGGCCCCTCAGTTTAGGAAGGATGTTGTCTTGCTGGAGCGTGTCCAGAGGAGGGCAACAAAGCTGGTGAGGGGTTTGGAACACAAGCCCTACGAGGAAAGGCTGAGGGAGCTGGGGTTGCTTAGCCTGGAGAAGAGGAGACTGAGGGTGACCTTCTTGCTCTCTACAACTACCTGAAGGAGATTGTAGACAGGCAGAGGTTGGTCAGTTCTCCCAGGCAGCCAGCACCAGAACAAGAGGACACAGTCTCAGGCTGCACCAGGGCAGGTTTAGGCTGGATGTTAGGAAGAAGTTCTATACAGAGAGAGTGATTGCCCACTGGAATGGGCTGCCTGGTGAGGTGGTGGAGTCACCTTCATTGGAGGTGTTCAGGAAGAGGCTTGATGGGGTGCTTGGCTGCATGGTTTAGTTGTTTAGGTGGGTTGGATTGGTTGATAGGTTGGACGGGATGATCTTGAAGGTCTCTTTCAACCTGTGTGTATTGTATTGTATTGTATTGTATTGTATTGTATTGTATTGTATTGTATTGTGGTGCCGTCACCGTACCTGGAGGTGTTCAAGAGGGGATTGGATGTGGCACTTGGTGCCATGGTTTAGTAGTCATGAGGTGCTGGGTGACAGGTTGGACTTGATGATCTTTGAGGTCTTTTCCAACCTTATTGATTCTATGATAACAACAACAGGAGATAAAGCGTAGCTATAACCAGATTAGCCATGACTAACTTATGGTGCTGAGTTGGGGACTATCAGATACAGACAAGTTGAACGAATCAGCTTCCAACCGCAGGTGCCTCACTCAAGGTTTTACGTCTCCCCCTCCCCCAAGACTAAAGAAAATCCAAGAATCTAGTTATTTGCAGGATGCTAAAGAGTTTACATCAGAGTATTTTTGTTTTGATCCTTCATAAAAGCAGGTATATTATAGCCTGTTTACAGGCTAAATACCAACCTGGAAATTATGTTCTGCTTATTTAATTTCCTTCCCTATTCTGCTTGCACACACACGTCTTCCTGGTCCCTGCACTCTACAGCTATTCAGTACCTACCATCCTCTTTGAAACACTCTGTAAGCCACTGTGTCGATGCAAACAAGCACTGCCCTGTTCTGCAGTTAATAAATGTTATAAGAAACTTAATTCATGCTTTAATAAGGAGCTCTCAGGTAATTGCAGCCCTTGGTCTGTCTTGTAAATGCCACACGGTAAAATAACCAAGCATCCACCTGTGAACTCACGACGCATGCATATCTGGTCCAGAGAAGAGACCAGAGAAGAGAAGAAAAGCCTGCTTTTCTTCTCTTCCAATTGCAGTTCATGGTCTGAATGTGCTTTCCTGAAGTCAGTGGAGCATTGCCATTAGTTTTGACCAGAGAATTTAATTAACAAGTGAACTTCCTTGCCTGTCTCTCTCGCCACCCCCTGTTCTCTTTTCATTGAATCATAGAATCAGTAAGGTTGGAAAAGACCTCAAAGATCATCAAGTCCAACCTGTCACCCAACACCTCATGACTACTAAACCATGGCACCAAGTGCCACATCCAATCCTCTCTTGAACACTTCCAGGGATGGTGACTCCAGCACCTCCCTGGGCAGCACGTTCCAATGGAACAACTCTCTCAGTGAAGAACTTTCTCCTCACCTCGAGCCTAAACTTCTCCTGGCACAGCTTGACAATGTGTCCTCTTGTCTGCTGCTGCTTGCCTGGGAGAAGAGACCAACCCCCTCCTGGCTACAACCTCCCTTCAGGTAGTTGTAGACAGCACTGAGGTCTCCCCTGAGCCTCCTCTTCTCCAGGCTAAGCAACCCCAGCTCCCTCAGCCTCTCCTCACAGGGCTGTGCTCCAGACCCCTCCCCAGCTTTGTTGCCCTTCTCTGGACACGTTCCAGCAACTCAACATCTTTCCTAAACTGAGGGGACCAGAACTGGACACAGGACTCAAGGTGTGGCCTAACCAGTGCTGAGTACAGGGGCACAATGACTTCCCTGCTCCTGCTGGCCATACTATTTCTGATACAGGCCAGGATGCCATTGGCCTTCTTGGCCACCTGGGCACACTGCTGGCTCATGTTCAGGCAGCTGTCAATCAGCACCCCCAGGTCCCTTTCTGTTTGGCAGCTCTCCAGACACTCTGACCCCAGCCTCTAGAAAAGAGAAAACTGAGAGGGGATCTTATCAATGCATATAAGTATCTAGGGGAGGGGGTCAAGACGATGGGGCTTGGGCTCTTTTCAGTGGTGGCCAGAGATGGGACAAGGGACAGCAGATACAAAAGAGAACACAGGAGGTTTCATTTGAACTTAAGGAAAAACTTCTTTACTTTGAGGGTAATAGAGCGCTGGAACAGGCTGCCCTGGGAGGTTGTATCACAGTATCACTAAGGTTGGAAGAGACCTCGAAGATCATCAAGTCCAACCTGTCACCACAGACCCCACGACTAGACCATGGCACCAAGTGCCATGTCCAATCCCCTCTTGAACACCTCCAGGGATGGTGACTCCACCACCTCCCCGGGCAGCACATTCCAATGGTGAATCACTCTCTTGGTGAAGAACTTTCTCCTCACCTCCAGCCTAAACTTCCCCTGGTGCAGCTTGAGACTGTGTCCTCTTGTTCTGGTGCTGGTTGCTAGGGAGAAGAGGCCAACCCCTTCCTGGCTACAACCACCTTTCAGGTAGTTGTAGGGAGCAATGAGGTCGCCCCTGAGGCTCCTCTTCTCCAGGCTAAACAACCCCAGCTCCCTCAGCCTCTCCTCATAGGGCTTGTGCTCAAGGCCTCTCACCAGCCTTGTTGCCCTTCTCTGGACACGTTCAAGTGTCTTGATGTCCTTCTTAAACTGAGGGGCCCAGAACTGGACACAGGACTCAAGGTGTGGCCTAACCAAAGCAGAGTACAGGGGCACAATGACCTCCCTGCTCCTGCTGGCCACACCATTCCTAATGCAGGCCAGGATGCCATTGGCCTTCTTGGTCACCTGGGCACACTGCTGGCTCATGTTTAGGCAGCTGTCAATCAGCACCCCCAGGTCCCTCTCTGTTTGGCAGCTCTCCAGCCACTCCGACCCCAGCCTGAAGCTCTGCATGGGGTTGCTGTGGCCAAAGTGCAGCACCCGGCACTTGGACTTGTTGAATGCCATCCCATTGGACTCTGCCCATCTGTCCAGTCAGTCGAGGTCCCTCTGCAGATCCCTTCAACCCTCTAACTGACCAACATCTGCTCCCAACTTGGTGTCATCTGCAAATTTGCTGATGACTCTCTCAATCCCCTCATCCAGACCATCAATGAAGACATTGAAGAGGATGGAGCCCAGCACTGATCCCTGTTGGACACCACTGGTGACTGGCCTCCAGCTGGAGGTGACACCATTCACCACCACTCTCTGGGCCCGGCCCTCCAGCCAGTTCCTAACTGGCATTGCCCACTCTTAAATTTCAAACAGAGATTATATATCACAAAATCATAACATGTTAGGGTCAAAAGATCACCCAGTCTAACCCTCCTGCCAGAGCAGGATCACCTATACCAGGTCACAAAGGAATACATTCAGGATGGTTTTGAATAGCTCCAGAGGAGACTCCACAACCTCCCTGGGCAGCCTGTCCTAGTGTTATGTCACCCTCACAGCAAAAAAACTTTTTCTTTCTGTTTCCATGGAACTTCCTATGCCTCAACTTCCACCCATTACCCCTTGTCCTGTCCCTGGGCATCACTGAGATACCTCAGGGATACAGGAATACCTCAGTCCCAGCTGATGGTCCAATACTACCACCGTCAATTTGCTTCAAGTGTCAGGAGGATGAACTGTAAACCATCTGCATAGCAGGGCAAAGGATTGTTGGTTAAACAGTGGAAGAAAGCACTGACTTCAATACTTTCAGCCTCTTCACCTTCATCTTATGGTCAATAAATCTTGTTTGAAACTGCCCACTTATCCCCTCAGCATGAAGAAACTGTCATCACCATGCCAGATGATTCCTGGCCTTGAAGTATTTGCACTGCTGACCTACAATTAGTCAAGTTATCATCATCATCCATGACTAAATTGGTTTGTCAGAAGCCAGTGGGTGGAACTGTCCCACATCACTGTGGAGCTCACTGATGGAAATCAAAGCTCTTTTCTGAAGGAAAGAACAATAGGTGAGAGAGACAGGTCTATGTGATGGGGATGTAGCTTGTTGACTGTAGCTGGTGACAGATCAGATGTGCATGCTGATATCAAGTTATGTATAGCCTGAAATATTTAGATAGAGTAGGTCATAATGACATAGATCCCTTCCAACCTCTAGCATTCTACAATTCTATCATAAGATGTAAGAAGCAGCTCAGGTGGTCTGAGTTTTATCTTCATGCTGCCCTTAATGTTCCCTGTGGCCTTGAACAAGTAGTGTAGGAAATTCTACCAAACAGCAGGCAAAAACCAAATAATAAAATATCCCTTGTTAGGTCACATTGAAGCCTCAGTGCACACAGGAAACTGGGATGTAGTCTAGAGAAGAGGAGGCTGAGAGTGAGACCTTATTGCTCTCTACAGCTACCTCAGAGGAGGTTGTAGTGAGGTGGGGGTCAGTTTCTTCCCTAGGAACAAGTGATAGATCAACAGGAAGTGACCTCAAGTTGCACCAGGGGAGGCTTAGATTGAAAATTAGAAATAAATGTTAGATAGATTGACAGATTGAAAAGAACTGTTTACAGAAAGAGTGGTCAGGCATTGGACAGGCTGCCCAGGGAGGTGGTGGAGGCACTGCTCAGGGAAGCATCCAAAAAACATGTAGACATGGGACTTTGGGACATGGTTTGATGGGCATGGTGGTGTCAGGTTGATGGTTGGACTTGATGATCTTAGAGGTCTTTTCCAATCAAAATGATTCTATGCTAGGCCAAATATTCTGAAAGGGACCCGGCAGTAAGTGTTATACAACCTTTGAAGAAAAAGAGGTGATAAAAAGCTATGAAATGTAGAATGGAAAATGAGGTTTGAGGGAAAAATGCTTGCAGCCAATGGGGTTTAAACACTGCATGGTTTAGTTGATTAGCTGGGTTGGATAATAGGTTGGATGTGATGATCTTGAAGGTCTCTTCCAGCCTGGTCCATTCCATTCCATTCCATTCCATTCCATTCCATTCCATTCCATTCCATTCCATTCCATTCCATTCCATTCCATTCCATTCTATTCTATTCTATTCTATTCTATTCTATTCTATTCTATTCTATTCTATTCTATTCTATTCTATTCTGTTCTGTTCTGTTCTGTTCTGTTCTGTTCTGTTCTACTCCTATTTGGTTTTCAAGAAAGAGCATTTTTTAATGTAAAATCTCCTGAGCCCAAGGCAATTTTCAGTCTCAAGGTTGTCATATAATTGTGGTATGGCATTAAAGCTGCTCTGCTCCAAGAGTCCATCTTCAGCTATATTGCTTGAGAAAGATTAAAGGTGTCCTATCTATCTGCAACAGCAAAAGCTGTGCCAATAACACTGTGGTTACTGTAGCTTAAGTGATTAAAGTTTGAAATTGGAATAATGAAGTCAGTGCAGAGCTGGAGAGAGGCTTGTGGTGGCTTTAACTGCTCGGTTCTGGCTGTGTAACTGGATTAAAATGGCATTGCAGAATAGAAACATTGTACTCGACATCCCCATTCTTCTTCCTTAAAGGGTTTTCTATGCCTTGAGCTGCTTACTTTTTCTTTGCAGTAAGATATACCTAACTCATTTTGGATGGGTTAGGTATATGTTTCAGCAATACCAAGATTACTTTGTTTTTATTGAGCTTTTATGTTATCACAGAATGGTAGGGGTTGGAAGAGACCTCTGGGGACCCGCCAGGCCAACGCTACCTGGGCACCCTGGACAGGTTGCACAGGAATGCATCCAGGCAGGTCTTGAAAGTCTGCAGAGAAGGAGACTCCACAACCTCTGTGGGCAGCCTGTTCCAGTGCTCCATCACCCTCAAAGTTATACTGATATACAAAATGAAAGATGCCCCCCAAAAAGTTACTTTAAAAAGAACATGTATTGTACTTTTAGCAATAGATCTGTATAGAATGCAGGATAATGTGCTTGTGGTCAAGAGCTGCTTGAAAAGGGATGCATGTAAAAAGCTGTTTGCAGTGCGTGGAAGGAAGTCTGATCCTGTCCAGGAGAAATAAAGTGACATCTACTGAGACTTTATCCATCAGTGATTAGAGTATCTCCATGCACATTTTCCTTCCAGGATGTATTACTACACTTGTCTTCAGTTTCAGGGTTAATACTGTGTGCAGTATGGGCAGAGAACGGGCAGATGCTCACAGGAGTCAGCACAAACCAGTGAGATCTGTAATCTTGAGTAGAATTCTGGGAGTGCAGGAGGGATGATGCTGTGGTCTTTGACTGCTATGCTGTAATGTACTTATGCATTTATGCAGTATTTTATCTTGGCAACATCCCTGGGTGTACTGATGAAACAGGAGCCCGGTGATCCAGCCCAGTTCCTTGCAGGGATAATGTTCTTGCAGTTAAGGACATGCACTCTCAGCCAAGGCAGGTAATGGAAACCTGGTTAAGCAGGCCATCATCTCCTCTTGTGTTCTCTGTATAGCGGCTGCTTTTCTGCTTTCACCCTTCCTGCTTCCTTCTGGCTTCTCCAGCCCCATGGGGACATCAGGTCTCTACATACTAGCTGCTCAGCCTCTGCTTTCCAAGCATGGTACTTCCCTGGACCCTGGCTGGAGTTTACCTAAGCATTTCACAGGTATCTACTTGCCCTCTGTCTGTCTACCCACAGCTGCTTGTTTCTTGCTGTCATTGAGCTTCTGAGCTGTCTGGCAGAAATTGGGATATGGGTGTGTGAAGAGGGCTGAGGATGTGAGGCAGATCTAGCAGTCTTGGTCCAGCCAAACTTTTCTAATGAGGCATTTCTCTTGCATGCAAACAAAGTGTAGCTAATGGTAGACTTTTCACTAAACCAAGACATAATCTTATGATGAGCAACTGAAGGAGCTGAGGCTGTTTAGTTTGGAAAGGAGGAGGGAGACCTCAATGCTCTCTACAATTCCCTGAAAGGATGTGGTAGAGAGGCTGATGCTGGTCTCTTCTCACAGGTAATTAGTGATAGAACAAGAGGGAATGGCCTCCAGCTATGACTGGGTATGTTTAGACTGGACACTAGGAGAAAAAAAAATACAGAAAGAGTGATCAGGCATTGGAATGTGCTGCCCAGGGAGGTGGTTGTCACCAACCCTGGATGTGTTTAAAGGTAGTTTGGATGTGGTGCCTGGGGATATGGTTTAGGAGGTGAACTTTGTAGAGTAGCATTACGGGTTGGACTTAGTGAACCTGAGGGTCTTTGCCAACCTGAATGTTTCTGTGATTCTGTGAAGATTGGAAAGAATCCTAAAGTCAAAACAATTCAAGGAACAAAGCTTCCCTTTCTCCTCTAAAGAGGAGGCCCATGGGCCAGCAGATTTAGTTGACAAAAGGATAGGAAAATCTGATAGACACAGACAGATGCCAGGCATATACAAGATACATAAACTAAGCAACCTATAGGCATAAGGACTATAATACAAACATAGTGATGTTTGTTCTTGTGAAGGAAGCAATGTCAGTATAACCAGCACCTCAGTGTTTTCTACAACATCAGGCTGATCCACTGATCCACTTGTGATACTTGGCAATGTACAGGACTAACTTACTTATCCTACTCAGCTGATGACCACAGAATTAATCTGCCCCTTTGATGGCACTATGCTGCCTGATGTCTGAAATTAGCTGGGATGCATCAAGAAATGCGTGTCCAGCAGGTCTGGGGAGGTTCTTCTACCCCTCTATTCTGCCCTTGTGAGACCACACCTGGAATACTGTGTCCAGTTTTGGGCTCCCCAGTTCAAAAGAGACAGAGACCTGCTGGAGAGAATCCAACTGAGAGCCACAGGGATGACTTGAGCACCTCTCCTATGGACACTGAGAGCCCTGGGGCTGTTAAGTCTTGAGAAGAGAAGACTGAGAGGGATCTCATCAATGTGGATGTCAAGTGGGTGGGGCCAAGCTCTTCTCGGTGGTGCAGAGTAATAAGACAAGAGACAACAGATACAAACTTGAACATAGAAGATTTCACTTCAATATGAGGAAAAACTTCTTTACAATGAGGGTAATGGAGCACTGGAGCAAGCTACCCAGAGAAGTTGTGGGGTCTCTTTCAAAACCCACCTGGATGCATTCCTGTGCAGACTACCTTAAGTGATCCTTCTTTAGCAGGGGGGTTGGACCTGATGATCTTTGGAGGTCCCTTCCAACCTCTAATGTACTGTGATATACTGTGATCTTTTCAAGCCTGTATCACAGCCTGCCTGGGCTCTGGCAGCCCCTCTGGAAAGGTGTGTATCTTCTATAGCTTCCACAGGCTGGTGTGGCTATCTTGCCTAGCCCAAATCATGTATTGTGGTGCTGCACATCTGAGTTCAGGGACCTGAACTGTTTCCCTCAGTAGCTCTGCTGGAGCCTGTCTGTATTCAGAGACAATTATGGTCAGGCAGTAGTGGATTTTCACTACTGGGAAGACCTACACACACTGGAAGGAAGAAAAAATCATAATAGATTACATAGGGATTGCCTGACTAAAATGCTACCAGCTGTGCACAGAATCAGGGAGTTTTATTATGGCTAGCAGGAAAGGGAGTAAAATACCCACTTTGTTAGTCAAAAAAGACCCAATTTGTAAAGTTCTGATGTAATTCAGGCCAAAGTCCAGGGATATTGGGATCAAAAGAGTGAGTATAGCTTGCTGCAGAGACAAAGGCAACAGTCAGACTGGACTGGCAGAGTGAACTGAAGCTTTCACCCACCAGCTTCTTATTTCTTGGAGAACTGACCCTGGGATACAGCTGTCCAGGAGTGAATTAGAGCACAGAGAAGCTGCACTTGGGAGCACTGAGGCTCTGCTAGGTAGATAAAACACTAAGAGTAGATTAGATTGCAGCACACCAAGGGAAGATCTATTTTGGGGAACAGCAGAAGGAATGGAAAGGAAAAAAAAAATGTGCAGAAGCTAAGTTTTTCACAGTATTGTCAGTTATTTGAACTATTTTATTCCCAGCAAAGCTCTCCTTGTTCAGTCAATGATCTTTCCTGCTGCTCTCTGTTGGCAAGGAGCTGTGCAAGGAGAAGGTAGGCAGAAGGTGCAAGGAGTGGAGTCTGCAGCAGAGAAGGGCCAGTTCACTGGCCATACCTGACTTAAAGTGGTGAGCTGAGCCAAAGACAGCATTTATGAAGTTGTAAAAGAAGCATTGTCTTTGAGGTCTTGAGCACAAGCCCTACGAGGAGAGGCTGAGGGAGCTGGGATTGTCTAGCCTGGAGAAGAGGAGGCTCAGGGGAGACCTTATTGCTGTCTACAACTACCTGAGGGGTGGTTGTAGCCAGGTGGGTGCTGGTCTCTTCTCCCAGGTGGCCAGCACCAGAACAAGAGGACACAGTCTCAAGCTGTGCCAGGGGAAGTTTAGACTCGAGGTGAGGAGAAAGTTCTTCACAGAGAGAGTTGTTAGCCATTGGAATGTGCTGCCCAGGGAGGTGGTGGAGTCACCGTCCCTGGAGGTGTTCAAGAGGGGATTGGACATGGCTCTTGGTGCCATGGTCCAGTAGTCATGGGGTCTGTGGTGACAGGTTGGACTTGATAATCTTTGAGGTCTTTTCCAAACTTATAGATTCTACGATTCTATGATCAGGGTTATTGAAGAACTGTCTTTATTGAATCACTCACCAGCAATATGAATTTAACAGTGCTGTGGTGGGTTGGAAGGCAGATCCTCCCTTGCCTCGCACTGGGGCAGAGAAACAAGACTCAGACAAATGGATTGCAGAAATGATGGAAAGTTTAAATGGAAAAGCAGTGAGTAGTTTACAGAGAACACAAGGTGACAAAAGGAGATCCCAAAGCAAACCCAGAAGCCTCCCAGCACTCCCCTCTCCCCACTTGAGGGTTACACCCAAAACCCCCAGGGCTCGCTCTTCCCCTCCTCCACTGTTAGGCTAATCTCAGCTGTCAAGAAAGAAAGAGAGACAGAAAGAGAGAGAGAGAGAAAGAAGGAAAGGATGGAAGGAAGGAAAGAAAGAGAGGAAAGAGAGAAAAAGAGAGAAAGAGAAAAAGAGAGAAAGAGAAAAATCCCCCCACCTGGTCCTGACAACAACATTCATTTAAAGAAATCAAAGTGCTGACAGGACAGGACTGCTCAGCAGCAGATACCCATTTTTGCACTTGGGGCTGCAAAGGCTAGAGAGAGCTCTGAGTGCTGCATTCCCAGTGAGGATGACATCATTGATTTATTTCACAATTTCACCTGCCTCTCACTGACAGATGGCTGCTTATTCTGATCCCTGGAAAACAGTTGTGCACAATAACATAGGTGCATTGAATGCTCCAAAGGTCAAGCAGCTTGAGCATGGGAAAATATTTGTGAATGAGGCCCAGAAAAAAAAAAAAATACTGAAAGAGGTGATTTCTGCCTCAAAGATTAGTCTTCATTTAGAGACTGAGAATTTATTGCTGCCCAAACCAGCATTATCAGCTTTCTGTCAGCAACAATCATCAGGATTTCCTTTCCCAATCAACATGAGCTGTGACCTCATCGTTGCAAAGGTGAAACTCTGACAGGGATTAAAGGCTAATAGAGAGAAATGAGGTAGCAGGGCTAAACAAAGAGGAGATTGTTACATGGCAATAACCAACTCGGGCAAAACGTTACAGCTGAAACATGAACCACCGAAGTAAAGGGGGAAGATGCAGTATTTTTAAAAGCCTGAGTAATGCTGTGTGTCTCTGTCTTTCAGTGAAGAAGAAAGGCAGACTGCCCTCCTTGCTGCCAGAGATTTCTGAAGGAGGATTAGGCATAGCCTTGTGGTTTGTCAAGTGTTTGATTGCAGTTCTGCAGGGATGCAGCCCGAAGACACCGGAAACCAAATTCACAGTTGTGCCTATCACTATATACACCACACTGCTCCTGTGCACAGGCTGTATTTAGTGGTCTGAAACAGAGATGTGGAGTCTAGGTTGAGGTTCAGAACGTGAAAATTGATGAAAGGCAAATCCACATCTGATAGCCACTGAACAGTGAAAAGAGGTAAAAATGATTTTATGTTGTTGATCTGTAAGCTATTAATTTTTCCCCCACATCCCTGCACTTTCTGGAACCAACCAGTGAGGATACTTGTGTCTTCTTTCTTTTATATATATATTTTTCCCCTTTTTCCTGGGGGGATTCTTCTCTCCTAAAGGTCATTCTTTGCTGCAGAAATATCTTTTCATCTTAAAGCTTACAGAGAATTGTTCTGAGTCCCAGTGGCCTCCGGATCAGCCCCTGTGGCAGACTCCAACATACCTGTTTTTTCCAGCAAGGTAGACTTGTGATGCAGTCCAGATCCAGGTGCTATGGAAATTCGTGACATCTAGGTTGCTTTCTGCATGTTTCTACTATCTTCAGCCCACCAATGAAGGCTAGCATTTCCTCCTCCTGTGTACTGGATCCTCTTTAAAAGGGACCAGATAATTTGCTCTCCCTCTGGAGCACAGAAATTACTGGTGCTGAAGGTACTCAGCAACCCACTGCATGAAGTCTCCAGGCTGCAATCACTTACGGAGGATGAGAAAACAAATCCATCTGAAACATACAAGAAGAGTGTTGAATTTCATGTGCACCTGCTATATTCAACATGCTCTGTGTACTTCTCAACCTGGCAGAATGATTTCAAGTGAATCCTAAGCAGAAAGGCCAGATGCAAATGTTTTGATGATGATGAAGTACATATACGAGGGCCCTTGCCCATACTGAGCAGCCTTCAGAAACTACTCAGGATAAAAATATCTCCATCCTAATGCATTTTAGGGCTTTCTGTGAGGAACCAGCTCATCTCTAAAACCTCCAAGGTGCTTTATTGTTTATGTTCTTAGAGATTAATGTCAGCCACAAATACAACAAGGGTAAGGCCTCTAGTAAAGAAACAACCAGCTCAAGCAATCTCCTCAATTCCCAGCTCCCAAAAGGTGGAGCTGCAGGGACAGCCTTCAGCTGCTTTTGAAATGTATTTAAGCTCGCTCCAAAACCTGAAGTCACATGCTGCTAATCCCCAGGCCAGAGGGAAACATTAAGATGTAAGGTTCATATCTGTGGAGGGCAATCTGAGTGAAATTTGCTTACTAATGATAAAAACCTGCAGCAGCTTTTGGAGGCTGGGCACTTTCTAGGCTGAACTGTGTGTTTGTGGTATGGTTAAAACGTTTGATTTGAGCAGCAAGATATGCAGTTGTATGAAAATCTATGAAATGTTAGGACTTTGCAGTGCTATGGCTTGAGCTCTATTTCTTTTTTAATGCTATCAGACTAAGAAATATGAAGCCTACTGGAGTTACAGAGTCCTGTAGCAAAACACAAAGCTATATGGAAGCGAAAGGCATGTGGCAGGCTTTAGATTTGTTAGACAACAGTTTTCATCTGTCATGCTGAACTGAAGAGGAAATGTGACTAGGTATAATGCAATTGCCTTTCCTGGAATTAGCCCATGAATCCAGGCTGGGATTTTTATTCTCAATGAAAACTGCATGGCTTTATACTTGGCAAACTTATAGCCATGAATAATTTATTGATTTATATGATCTCTATTGTTTTCAATTTCATTTTTAGTGACTTGCAAACAAAGCTAACCCTTTCTCTTTTGTGTTTCTGCCTATCTCCAGCTGTGTTCACTCACCAGGATCCATTTCACTTGCTGCTCCTCTTGCACAGTTCTTGGTTGATTTTTATTAGTGATATTTCTACTTATGGATTACTGGATCTCCAGATACAAGAAAACCAAAAAGATTTCAAGGTCTCAGCCTATTTAGATCTCTAGTTTGAACGTTTTTATCAATACCTGAGTCTGGGGAAGGTGGATTTGCAGACTTTTACAAGATGGGAATATTGTAAAGACAAAATCAACAAATATCATCACAGTATATTACAGGTTGGAGGTGACCTCAGAGATTGAGTCCAGCACCACTGGAGGACAGCTTCCTGATGCAGCTGTTAAGTGAGCCTACCAGGGGTCAGGCTCTGCTTCACCTGCTGTTCTCCAATAGAGAAGGGCTGGTGGGAGATGGGACCGTGGGAGGCTGCCTGGGGTGCAGCGACCATGAGATGGTGAAGTTTTCAATTTACAGGGAGATAGGGAGGAGCACCAACAGAACCCTCACCTTGGACTTCCGGAGGGTGAACTTCAGCTTGTTTAAGAAAATGATTTGCAAAGTTCCCTGGGTATCAGCCCTCAAGAACCGAGGGGTCCAGGAGGGTTGGAGCTATTTCAAACAGGAGCTCTTGAAGGCACAGGAACTGGCGGTTCCCATGTGCCGAAAGATGAGCCGGCGGGGAAGGCGACCGGCCTGGATGAGCAAGCAGCTCCTGGAGGAACTAAGGGAAAAAAAAGAGGCTGTATCACCTTTGGAAGGAGGGGAAGGCTTCTCGAGGTGTGTTTGAGGAAGTTGTTAGATTATGCAGGAAAATAATTAGAGAGGCAAAGGCCCAGTTAGAACTTAAGCTGGCCACCTCTGTGAAAGATAATAAAAAGCATTTTTACAAATATATTAGCCCTAAAAAGAGGAAGAAAAGAGGAAAAGAAGAACCTCCACTCCTTACTGGACCTGGAGGGGAACACTGTGACTGCAGATGAGGAAAAGGCTGAGGTCCTGAACACCTTCTTTGCCTCAATTTTTAACAGCACGACAGGAGGAGTTCAGGACGAGTGGCCTCCTGAGCTGGCAGATGGGGCTGGGGAGCAGTGTAATGCCCTGGATATCCATGAGGAATTAGTTCAGGACCTGCTGAGCCACTTGGACACTCACAAGTCCATGGGGCTGGATAGGATCCACCCTAGGGTGCTGAGAGAACTGGCAGGTGAGCTGCCAAGCTGCTCTTCATCATTTTCCTCCAGTCCTGGCTGACTGGTGAGGTCCCAGATGACTGGAAACTGGTCAGTGTGGTCCCCATCCACAAGAAGGGTTGGATGGAGGAACCCGGAAACTCCAGGCCTGGCAGCCTGAGCTCAGTGCCAGGGAAAATGATGGAGCAGATTATCCTGGCGGCAATAACTGCGCACCTGCAGGATGGCCAAGGGCTCAGGTCCAGCCAACATGGATTGAGGAAGAGCAGGTCCTGCCTCTCCAACCTGATCTCCTTCTCTGATCAGGTGACTGCCTGGTGGATGTGGGGAGGCCTGTGGATGTGGTCTACCTGGACTTCAGCAAGGCCTTTGACACCATCCCCCACAGCAAACTGCTGGCTAAGCTGTCAGCTCTTGGACAGCAACACTCAGTACTGGGTTAGGAACTGGCTGGAGGGCCGAGCCCAGAGAGTGGTGGTGAATGGTGCCACCTCCAGCTGGAGGCCAGTCACCAGTGGTGTCCCCCAGGGATCAGTGCTGGGCCCCATCCTCTTCAATGTCTTCATTGATGGTCTGGATGAGGGGATTGAGACAGTCATCAGCAAATTTGCAGATGACACCAAGCTGGGAGCAGATGTTGGTCAGTTAGAGGATGGAAGGGATCTGTAGAGGGACCTCGACCGACTGGACAGATGGGTGGAGTCCAATGGGATGGCATTCAACAAGTCCAAGTGCCGGGTGCTGCACTTTGGCCACAACAACCCCATGCAGAGCTACAGGCTGGGGTCAGAGTGGCTGGAGAGCTGCCAAAGAGAGAGGGACCTGGGGGTGCTGATCGACAGCTGCCTGAACAAGAGCCAGCAGTGTGCCCAGGTGGCCAAGAGGGCCAATGGCATCCTGGCCTGCAGTAGGAATAGTGTGGCCAGCAGAAGCAGGGAGGTCATTGTGCCCCTGTACTCTGCTTTGGTTAGGCCACACCTTGAGTCCCGTGTCCAGTTCTGAGCCCCTCAGTTTCAGAAGGACATTGAGACACTTGAACATGTCCAGAGAAGGGCAACAAGGCTGGGGAGAGGCCTTGAGCACAAGCCCTGTGAGGAGAGGCTGAGGGAGCTGGGGTTGTTTAGCCTGGAGAAGAGGAGGCTCAGGGGAGACCTCATTGCTCTCTACAACTACCTGAAGGGTGGTTGTAGCCAGGAAGGGTTGGCCTCTTCTCTCTAGCAACCAGTACCCAAACAAGGGGACACAGTCTCAAGCTGCACCAGGGGAAATTTAGGCTGGAGGTGAGGAGAAAGTTCTTCACCGAGAGAGTCATTCACCATTGGAATGGGCTGCCCAGGGAGGTGGTGGAGTCACCGTCCCTGGAGATGTTCAATAGGGGACTGGACGTGGCACTTGGTGCCATGGTCTAGTCATGGGGTCTGTGGTGACAGGTTGGACTCGATGATCTTCAAGGTCTCTTCCAACCTTAGTCATACTGTGATACTGTGAAAGCAGGATCACCCAGGGCAGTCTGCGTAGGAATGAATCCAGGTGGATTTTGAAAGTCTCCAGAGAAGGAGACTCCACAACCTCCATGAGCAGCCTGTTCCAGTGCTTCATCACCCTCACTGTAAAGAAGTTTCTCCTCATATTGAGGTGAAATCTTCTATGTTCAAGTTTGTATCTCTTGTCTCTTCTCTTATTACTGTGCACCACTGAAAAGAGCTTGGCCCCCTCCACTTGACACCCACCCCTCAGATATGTAAACTCATTAATGACATCTCCTCCTAGTCTTCTCTTCTCAGGACTGAACAGCCCCATGTCTCTCAGTCTCTCTTCATAGGGGAGATGCTCAAGTCCCCTAATCATCTTTGTGGCTCATGTATTTTCTTAATTAGGAATGAACATGGGAGGTTTCACACTGGCATGTGGCATCAAGCACCTGTATCTCCTTCAAATTACAGGACATGCTGGCACCTGAATTCCCACACAGTCCTGTGAGAACTCTTATCCTAGAGAATTAAGTCATGTTTCTTTGAGAGCATTGCTCTGGCCTGTTTAAATATATTTTTATTTGTATTTTGATGAACTCTACAGCTTGCCAGCTAGAGAAAATAGCTGTGCTTTCCACAACATAACCTATTAAGGCCGGGGATCAGCATTACTCTACTAGAGTCCCTCTCATTTCCTCCCTGTCTTTGTAAACACTCTAATTTGGAATGAGCTAGAACTGCTTTTTTTACTATTTGTACTGAAGACAGACTTGGTGTTTATATTGATTCAGGGCCTGATGTGGCATTTGTGAGGAGGAACCACAGGCATGCACTCTCCAATGTGCATTGCAACCACACTACCACCTTCTCCCACTCCTCCATTTCCAAACACTTAAGGGAATGAGGACAACACACTTCAAGCTTCTCCTTGTAGTCACAGTCTCATCTTGGTCAAGCACTGGAAGAGGATGCCCAGAGAGGTGACAGAGTCACCAGCCCTAGAGTTGGTCAAAACCCATGCAGACATGGCACTTTGGAACATGGTTTAGGGGTCATTAAGGCATTGGGTTGGTCAGACTTGACCTTAATGGACTTATCTAACCTTAATCATTTTATGGTTCTCAGATCCTGCCACTCATTGGCACACATTGAGACCACTTTACAGCAATAGAGATAGTCAGGGGTGCAGGAGTCAGCTTTGTGGGACAGCCTTTGCAGGAACAGGTGGGGAAGAACATGGAAGTGTCATAAATGGATGATGTTTTGGCTGTTTTTCCAATAATTTGAGGCGACGTAGCTAAGCTTTCATGGAGAAGAAGGTAATATGCTCCTAATATGGTCAGTAATTGAGTGAACAGAATCAAGCAGGAAAAAAATACTCCAAGGAGGTAACTGCAACTCCATATCCTAATTTTGTCCCTGCTGTGTTCCTGGAGTCACTCTGCTCCTAACAGTGGCTAGCAGTAACTCAAACTCACGTACTGCAATGAGCAAATCTCTGCTGTGTTACACAAAGACACGTTCTGTAGTAAGGATACTCTGAAATGGTGTCATAGAGGGGTCTGGTACGTGGAGCAACCAATGAACTTGATAGTCATGAGTTCAGATCTTACCTAAGCTGGTAGCAGCCAAGCTCCCACAGACAGAGACTCTCCTGTTCTTGCATGCCTTTCACAGGGAACTGTGGATTTCTCACTGCTACCCCAATCTCTGAGACAAATAACGCTTCGCTGCCTGGTGAGTTGCATGAGACACACTGTGAGCCAGCAGAGCTGACAACTGATCCTATTTCAACAGGCACTCTCTTAGGGTTCTACTTTTGCTAGAGGACATCAATGGAAATGCTAGAAGCAGACTGCCAGGTGAGTCTCATGCTCTTTCTGCCTCTTAGTATGGGTCACAACAACCCCAAGCAATGCTACAGGCTTGGGGAAATGTGGCTGGAAAGTTGTCTGGCAGAAAGGGACCTGGGGATTCTAATTGACAAGCAACTGAATATGAGCAAGCAGTGTGCCCAAGTGGCCAAGAAAGCCAGTGGCATCCTGGCCTGGATTAGAAATGCTGTGGCCAGCAGGAGTAGGGAGCTGAGTGTCCCCTTGTACTCAGCTCTGGTGAGGCCACTCGTCAAGCGTTGTGTTCAGTTTTGGGCACCTCAATACAAGAGAGATCTGGAGGTGCTGGAGTGAGTGCAGAGGAGGGCAAAAAAGCTAGGGAAGAGCCTGGGGAATAAATCTTATGAAGAATGACAGAAGGAGCTGGGGCTGTTTAGTTTGAAAAAGAGGAGGCTGAGGGCAGTCCTCACCGCTCTCTACAGCTGTGAGTGGGGAGGTTTAGGCTGGACATTAGGAAAAAAAATGTTGCTGAAAGAGTGATCAGGCATTGGAATGTGCTGCCCAGGGAGGTGGTTGAGTCACCAACTCTGGGTATGTTTAAAGGTCATTTGGATGTGGTGATGGGGATACGGTTTAGGGGTGAGCCTTGTAGAGTAGGGTTATCAGTTGGACTTGGTGATCCTGAGGGTCTTTTCCAACCTGGACATTTCTGTGAAGTTCCTGGGATGCAGCCCTGATGGTATTTCTGCTGTACTTGTTCTAGGGGCAAACCCAGACATTGTGTTCCAGTAAAATCACAGACTGCTGTAAGGAGGAAATGAAATTTGTGTAAGCATAGGTGAATCAAAATCCAGTTTAGAGTGTATGGGCTTTCTAAGGACCAGCCACTACAAAGCAAACCAACCCAGGTTCAGACCCTGAGCATTAACAGAGAAGTTCAAAGCCACAGGAAACAATCAGATTTTAAGGCAGCAATGACTCCTATGCACAGGGGTCAGAGAGATGCTCTTCCTTGCTTGAGGTTAATGAGAGTTTTTAGATGTTTGAGTAACATCCATTTTCAAAGCCATTTACTTTCCATCTGTGCTCAGCACAAGGTTTTCATCTCACAAAACCATAGAATGGGTTAGGTTGGAAGGGACCTTAGAGATCATCTATTGGAACATCCCCACCATAGGTAGGTGTTACAATACACAATACAATACAATAAACCAGGTTGGAAGAGACCTTCAAGATGATCCAAGCTATCAAGCAATCCAACCCACCTAAACAACTAGATCATGGCACCAAGCACCCCATCAAGTCTCCTCCTGAACACCTCCAGTGATGGTGACTACCACCTCCCCGGGCATGGTATTTATTCAATCTTTCTTGTCTTTAAAGCCTAAAAGAGTAGGGACACCTCTCAACTAGATTTGGCTGCTCAAGGCTTCATTCAACCTGGCCTTGAGCACCCTCAGGGAGGAGGTATCCACAACTTCACTGGGCAACCTATTCCAGAGTCTTATCACCCTCATGCTGAAGCATTTCTTCCTCAGATCCAGTCTAAACATGCTCTCCCTCAGCTTGAAACCATTGCCCCTTGTCCTATCACTAGACACCCTTATGAAAAGTCCCTCTCTAGTCTTCCTGCAGGATCCCTTCAGGTGCTTGAAGGCAGCTGTATGGCAGCTATAAGCTATCTCCTGAAGGTAACCCACACAAAATTTCTTCATTACACTGTGACTGGAAGAAAATATTATTTCATGAGCTCATGTGAATTTATCCCCCTGCCCACCCCCCCATCCCTTGAGACTGGCACATAGTATTTGCAGACCCATATTTAAACTGTTATAGCAAAAGTAGCTCTGTTTTCGCATTTCTTCCTGGATTAGGGGGCACTCTATTTTCTCTGGTTTTAGGCAAATCATAGAATCAATAAAGTTGGAAAAGACCTCAAAGATCATCAAGTCCAACCCGTCACCACACACCTCATGACTAAACCATGGCACCAAGTGCCATGTCCAGTCCCCTCTTGAACACCTCCAGGGACGGTGACTCCACCACCTCCCTGGGCAGCACATTCTAATGGCTAACAACTCTCTCTGTGAAGAACTTTCTCCTCACCTCGAGCCTAAACCTCCCCTGGTTCAGCTTGAGATTGTGTCCTCTTTTTCTGGTGCTGGTTGCCTGGGAGAAGAGACCAACCCCCATCTGGCTACAACCACCCCTCAGGTAGTGGTAGAGAGCAATAAGGTCTCCCTGAGCCTCCTCTTCTCCAGGCTAAACAATCCCAGCTCCCTCAGCCTCTCCTCTAACCCCAAGTCCTGGTGAATCTTCAATGCACATGGATGAGCTTGCAACTCAACATGAATTTCACCACAGAGCTGATAAGAAGGGGAATCCAACCCCTGTAAAAAAGTGGATACAACCTGATGAATGATTTTGTAATTGAAATGGATAAAACCTCTTTGCATTTCAGGTTTACCACAACTAGCTGAGACCACCTCAGCATACCCTCTAAGTGAATTATTAAGAACACAAAGGTAGACAGACTGAGAAACTGCAGTTAATATGTTTCCCTTGCACATTCCTCAGCCATTTACACATCCTCTTTTTGTTTAATCATTAAATCAGTCAATACTCTCTTTTCCGCTTCATAAGTGTCCAAACACACCGTTGAGTAGGGATCTCAGAAAGTTTTCTGCCTCAGAAATCCTGCAGTGATGGACAAGACATTTTTATAAACCAAAGGAAAAAAACCCCACACAAATCAAGAAAGGAAGTTTTGTTTATACAAGCAAGTTCACCTCACTTAGAATTTGTTCCCCCTTTATTCTTCATAAGAAAAAAAAATATTCTACCTACCTGCATTACTGTGAAGCTCTCTTAGCAAGTTTCTTAACTGCAAAAGACAAGCTTGTAAGAGAGATTGTTGGACAGAATGTCTTTAGCAGCTGACATACAATTTTTAAAGGAAGATATTCTCAAGAACCTTGGCTTGAAGAAAGAAGCTGGAAGCTGCTGCCAGCTCAACTCTTTGTTTGCCAGAGGTCAGTGAGTGATGAGATTATGCAGCAAGTAAACAATGTTGAGCAACAAGCTTTGAACTCTTCTAAAGCCTCCAGCTCGTGTTTACTTCTCTTATTTACTTATATTACTTCTCCATTGTTCTGAATAAATCTTCCTAATTAAAAAAATAAAAATGATCACCATCTGGAGCAAACATTGATTTGTCATGTAAATCACAGTGCCCAACAAGTCTTCTTGCTCTTTTTGGCATTAGTAGGGGGCTGAAGGAGCGTGTGTGTCTGTGCCTACCTGCTCAGAGGACAGACTCGTCAAGGTTTTATAGAATCATAGAATCAATAAGGTTGGAAAAGACCTCAAAGATCATCAAGTCCAACCTGTCACCCAACACCTCATGACTACTAGACCATGGCACCAAGTGCCACATCCAATCCCCTCTTGAACACCTCCAGGGATGGTGACTCCACCACCTCCCTGGGCAGTACATTCCAATGGCTAATGACTCTCTCTGTGAAGAACTTTCTCCTCACCTCCAGCCTAAACTTCCCCTGGTGCAGCTTGAGATTGTGTCCTCTTTTTCTGGTGCTGGTTGCCTGGGAGAAGAGACCAGCACCCATCTAGCTACAACCACCCCTCAGGTAGTTGTAGAGAGCAATAAGGTCTCCCTGAGCCTCCTCTTCTTCAGGCTAAACAACCCCAGCTCCCTCAGCCTCTCCTCATAGGGCTTGTGCTCAAGGCCTCTCCCCAGCCTTGTTGCCCTTCTCTGGACATGTTCAAGTGTATCGATGTCCTTCTTAAACTGAGGGGCCCAGAACTGGACACAGGACTCAAGGTGTGGCCTAACCAGTGCTGAGTACAGGGGCACAATGACTTCTCTGCTCCTGCTGGCCATACTATTCCTGATGCAGGCCAGGATGCCATTGGCCTTCTTGACCCCTTGGGCACACTGCTGGCTCATGTTTAGGTGGCTGTCAATCAGTACCCCCAGGTCCCTCTCTGTTTAGCAGCTCTCCAGCCACTCTGACCCCAGCCTGTAGCTCTACATGGGGTTGTTGTGGCCAAAGTGCAGCACCCGGCACTTGGACTTGTTGAATGCCATCCCATTGGACTCTGCCCATCTGTCCAGTCAGTCGAGGTCCCTCTGCAGATCCCTTCAACCCTCTAACAGAGCAACACCTGCTCCCATCTTGGTGTCATCTGCAAATTTACTGACTTAACCCCCTCATCCAGATCATCAGTGAAGATTGTCCATCTACCTCTTGGGAGTATTTTCTCCTGGACCTAATTCTCTAGAGCTTTCTGTTGACTGGCATCTTTCTGCCCTGTGCTCAGGCAGGTGTGGGCAGCTGTGCTAGGCTAGCTGCTCTGTGCTGTGAGGGGACAAAAGTGATGCAGATGGCATTTTCTCACTCAGAAGCTGCCTGTGGCTTACTGCCCGGCTCTAGTCTGGGCTAGGTCTGCTGCAGTTCTGGGCTATGTCACAGCACTACAGGTGGCCCTGAATGAGCTGCAAAGTTTATCTTCCTTTCCAGGTCTGAACCTGCATCCCATAATCTTCAGCCATGTCATGGTTTGCAGGAAAGGTGGCAATGCCACTTAGCACATCCTGGCCTTTCAAGCTCCCTCTTCCTCATTCCTGAAGGCCTCCATCCGCTCCCTTGTGTGAAGGTGAGTGGTGGACTGGCATCAGGAACTAATAAAAATGACAACAATGCAAATAAAAATATGTATATTATGTGGGAAAAAGCAGAACAGTCAAATCAGGTCACCAGCCTAGACAGATGCATGGTGTGGTGGGTTGCACTTTCCCCCCAGCATTAAATTGCCAGCCCAGCCCAGTTGGAAGCAAATGAAGCTGTATTTGCAAGTCCATTATCTCTCCAGTGGAATTGTTTAGAGTTATCATTATTTTCCCTTTTACACCCAATAGTGATTTATTTACATGTTCAAGAACTGTGGAAAAATTTAAAGGTACAGCCTAAAACTACCACATGTGGCCACAGAAACACTCAGGACAGCACGTCATGGGAAGCAGATAGGTGTGGGACATCAGCAACCAAGAGTGGGCAGGAGGAAGGAAGGCAGAGATAGTCCTGGAGTCAACTTCCAATCTTCGTGCTGGATCAGCCCTCTCAGTCAGCATATTCTTCCACTGCCTGCCTGCTTGCTAGACCTCAAAGAGCAGAATGAGGGAGGGAACTGGCCCTTGGGTCAAAGCAGGACCATCCTTTTCTGACAGGTGTCACTTCCAACATCTTCAGCCACCCTGTTCGCCTGTCTCCCTGAGCTGGATCACTGGCAATCATCACCAGTGCAGGAGGAAGGTCAGGCAATTTCAAAGCAGATGATATAAGTTGTCTCATCTTCTGAAAGGTACAATCACCCACACAGTATTTACTGTTCTTCTCCCCATCCTTGTCTACCTGTGAGGGGATGCCATGGGGCACAAGCAGGGCTGTGAGGCTCGTGGCAAACTCTTCTTGATGTTGCACCAAGAGCTGAAAGGGGCTTAAACATTAAGAAGGGCTGAAATATGCCCCAGTTAACGATGCTCCAGTAAAAAAACAGCACACCAGAGCAGAGCTACATTGCTCTTGTTTAAAGGAATATATGAGAAGCCAGACTGTTGAGAAGGACAGTATTCTCTAAAACAGGGAGAGGAATTACTTAGAAAGGCTCTTTGTTGCCTATCAGTGTGCACTGATAGGGAAGTAAAGCAACTCATTTAAGACTTGGAACATTGTAAAGAGTGAACATAGTGGCTGAATGTGCCATCGTGTTTAAATCTCAGCTACCATTAATTGGATGAGAGCAGGGAGGAAGAATAGACAAAAATGGCCCATTCACAACAAAACCAGTCATTATTTATTACTTTACAAACGAGGGGGAAAAGGGAAAAGTGCTCTCATGAGAACCTGTATGAATTTCCTTAAGAGGGTGTACTTTAGATGGAGAATAAACTACATTCTGTGAGATATTTGGGTTACCAAGGTAACAATGCAGCTTTCTGAATACAAAAGCAAACAGATGTATAAACCCAAAGTAAATCATTAATGTGCATCAGTATTTTTGAGATGGGTTGGAGTGACTTGCATATTGTAGTCCCTCTTCATTTAATATTTCCAAAGTGTTCTTTGATTTAAAAGCAAACACTTAATAAGCCTCTTCTCAGACAATTCACTCCCTTTTCAACACAGCACTCTTAGAAGAGACTGGTTATTGATACCATCTAATAGAACAAACACACAAATCTGATGGAGTCAAACAGAACACAGGGGCCTGGGTACAGTAGTAAACTTAAATGTGGGCATTACTTTAAGGTTGCTCATCATTCCAAGACTGCTCAGTTTCGTGCAGACTTGCACCGGTTTCAGCAGCCTGCTGAATTCAGGTTTCCTTGGACAATCTGCATTACACTTTTTCATTACAGCAAACATTTTTTGGCAACAATATTTTTAGCTAAGTCTTTCTCTAGTAACAAATGAAAATGTGGCTATACATAGGCTGGGGCTGGATGTAACCATTTCCCAAGCAACTATCTGGTTAACCATACCCTGTTTTCCTTGTTTAATACAATTAATTCAATCCAGAAGACCTGTTCAGGACTGCATGATGTGTAACTCCTAAAGCAAGTTAAAGAGTCAACTGAAGACATTTCGTACAGGATCATGACTTGGCCTTGGCAGGTACTGAACCTCACTTGCTAATGGTTGCTAATAACTGTGAATGATCATTTTCCCCTCAACATACAACCATTGTACCAACATCTCTTCCCATTTTAATTATGAATAGAATAGAATAGAATAGAATAGAATAGAATAGAATAGAATAGAATAGAATAGAATAGAATAGAATAGAATAGAATAGTAGGAGTTAACCAGGTTGGAAGAGACCTTTGAGATCATCGAGTCCAACCTAACATCCAACAACATCTAATCAACTAAACCATGGCACCAAGCACTCCATCAAATCTCCTCCTAAACACCTCCAGTGATGGTGACTCCACCACCTCCCTGGGCAGCACATTCCAATGGCCAATCACTCTTTCTAGGAAGAACTTCTTCCTAACATCCAGTCTAAACCTCCCCTGGTGCAGCTTGAGACTGTGTCCTCTTGTTCTGGTGCTGGTTGCCTGGGAGAAGAAAAGAGCCCCTTCCTGCCTACAACCTCCCTTCAGGTAGTTGTAGACAGTAATAAGGTCTCCCTGAGCCTCCTCTATTCCAGTGACAGTCTGGGCTACATATTTAGTGGTGCTAAACCACAATCCTTTAAAAATACTATAAAATAGAAGAAGCAGAGCTAGAGGTACTTTGCTCATCAAAGTTTCGGACCAACAACAGAGGACTATTTCACAGAAGGGAAAAAAAATTACACTGCACATCCAACATTGTGGAAGACAATTTAACTATGATGTGTAGTGAGAAAAATCCTTGCAACTGCTTTGATTGGTCCTGTAGATAAAGGAAGTCCTTCTTGGATAGGAGAAGTTTTAAATCTGTGGCAATTTATTCAATGCTGGAGGTTTTGCAGTTCATGAATTATTAAAAGAAGAAAAAAAGTTCTGAAGAAATTAAGTCATTTTTCTTCCCAGGATTATTTCTAGAAGCTCCTATTTGCTGTATGCTGTTTGTGTCCCTTCACTGACACAGGAGCGTCAGTGAATTTGTAAGCAGCTTCTGTTGCAGGCCTGAAGAAGGACGTGGGTACGTATGAGCTGCTCTTGTTTCTGCCACACTATCAATGGTCTAACAAAACACAGCTTTTCTTGCAAATCTTGCCTCTTTTAGACCACCCTGACTACAGTAAACTCCCACACTTTCAGACACAGAGGTCAGCTTGCTACTGGGAGAGAGTGGTTTCCCTGCAAAAGCACCACATCAGGATGTGGGACATTCAGCTGACTGTGCTGTGAAGAAGTGTGCACGTACAGCAGGGAGATGGAGAGGAGTGGCTGCACAGCTAAGGCTCAGAGCAAGGAGGAGGGGGAACCCTCCTGACCTTCACTGGGAAGCTCCCAGCCAGATGATGGTGCCACACCACATCGCTCCTGACAGTTCCCTGAGCAGATTCCTTCCATGGGTAATTAGTCTTCATGAAGCATGAATGGACTAGTTTTCTATCAGGAGACTGAATTTTAGCTGACAAATTAGATGGATTCCCTGAGGCCAGAGTTATGCAGCTTTACCAGTTGCACTAAAAATGTGATTTACAACAGATTCCTTGGTAGAGGCACTCCTTGCTTCAGGAATGAAGGTGCACACCACACTAAAACATTGTGCTTAACACAATGGTCTTACAAAGCTTTGTCCTATGCTAGGAAAAGAAAAAGGCTCTGTCACCTGCTTTTGACTTATCAAGTGACTCCTCTTTTGTCCAGCTGAGCATGACAGTTCATATGACTTGATGACCTTAAAGGTCTCTTCCAGCCTTAATGATTCCATGATTCTATCTTCAGAAGTCAGGCATATTCAGGGGTAAATAACATTTTAGGAGGCAAGGGCATGTTAGTTTGGGAAGTTATACCACATGTAGCTAGATGAAGTTTCCATCTAGGAAAAAAAAAACCTCAACAGATTTTGTCTGAAACACATCTTCGTCTTTTAGTGACATTGGTATAAAACAGAAGCAGAGAGGCAGAGAGAGTGGCCCACAGAGTTCAGGCCTCTTACCTTGCATTAATTATATGAGAAATAGCTCATCCCGCAAGTTCCCAGGCACCGAACAGCCTCAATCCCGATGCCTGTTATTTCTGAGCATGGCCCCAGGGGCTTGACGTGCCTGCTGTGCCGATTCCCCCTGCAGGCAAGGATGGTCATTTCATCAGTGCGGGGTGAACACGGGTAAAAGGCAAAAAGAAGTCTAGCAGAGACAAACGCCATGCTCTGCCTTATTGCCCTCCTTGTCATACCTCTAAACCAGACCACACAGAAAGGGAGACAAACGTGTTTTCCCAAGATTAATAGGAAGACCCAGAGTCTTGCACAGCTGCGGAGACCCAGGTAACAAAAGTGATGCACAAGCAGAAAGAGAGAAGTCAGGAGGGGCTTTAGCCTAACATAATCCCAGACCCAGTTCTTGCCAACCATGGCTCCGCCTCCGACTCACCACTGGGTTTTCTCCCTATTTACCCCTCCAGTGAAACTGGCATTCGTATTTGGTGATTATCAGCAACTTGCTCAGATCAAAAGGCAGGCTTGCCCATCCCTGACAGTGTCTTGAACATGTCTGTGTCTGCACGGTGTTAACAATTAATACTTATTTTAACTATTAATTTATATTGCTGAAGAACCACATGTAGTGTTATTGAGGCACCAGGCACATCTGGGGGGAGAGGGTAATAAAACCCACGTGGTCTAAATCTAGCAAGTGGGCACTGTGTGCCAGACAGATGCAGACACAGTGAGCTGATTTGGGACTTAAGGAAGACATCACACAGGTGAAGAGATGAACAGCTCTCTCCTTCAACATTTACTTTTAGCTCCATCTGATTTGGGAAACTCATAGCTCCATAGCATTATTACTGCCAGTCATCAGAGAGTGTGGGAGTCTCAGAAAAATCAGACTCCTATCACATAAACAGAAATGACTTCTGCAGAGGCCGAATCTTGCAATCAGCATATGCAGAAGGCAGTTATCTAATTTCATGTACATTTGTGGCTGCTTAAAGAAATTAAATTGTTGGTTAAAATAAAAATAAATAAAATATATCTATATATCATGTCACTTTAGCCTACTGACATGATCTTGTGGGAAAAACCCATCTAAAACATGAATGGATCAAAGCTTTCTTTCAGATACTTAATTAGATTAACTTCTTGGAGAGCCTTTACATATTGATTTAAGAGAGACAGTAATTTTCTTGTTTTATTTCTCCAGTGTGCTAAGGTTTTGAAATTAAAAGGCAGTAAAATATCTTCACAGCCACAAGTCTTCTGAAATCCTTTGAAGGTGTCACTTCCATATTTGTTCCCTTTTTTAAAGTCTAGGTTGCATGTTTCTTTTAACAGGACATAAAGATGGTGTTGGACACTTCCAGTTCTTCCTGAGTTTTGTAGTATTATATCAAAATGAATGCCCACAATTTCACTCCTGTTTTCTCATGACTGTTAAATCCTTTTTATAGCTGCAAAAATTGACAGACTCAAAGGAGAATGTTTTGGAGAATTGAAGTTTCAACTCTTTATTTCTCAGCTCTGGATCTGTCAAACAACTCTATGTAACTGGATATAGTTCATCCTTAGCTACAGATAATGTATGTGGAATCTTCCTAAATAGTATTTTTTAAGATGACATAAACCTGGCTTTCATAAAGGCTCCAAAACCAGTCTTGGAAGGTATTGGATTCCTAACACCCAAGAAACAAATCCCAGTTCTGTTGCCCTTGTCTTACAAAGCTCATCACCTGACACAGTACTGTAAGTACAGAAAACCTTCTAAAGCCTTGGGTTTATGAGATTTAGTTATCTCCTAATCTTATTTCTGTGTAGCTAAATGAAATGCTGCAAATATACCTATCATCAGGCTTGATGAAGGCAAATTTACAGCATCATTCAGGTTTGATGTGGCTCTGAGCAACCTGATCTTGTTGGGTATGTCCCTGACCTCTAGAGGTCCCTTTCAACCCAGAGCATTCTATGTGATTTTAGTTTACAATAGAGTTTCACTCATTCATTCTGAAATTATTTTGTATCTCACGAATGGAATTAACAAATTAAATGAGTTGAACCTCTGCAGTCCATAATATGAGCTCAGTATAGTCATTTAGAGAGATGATTCTATGTTGAATCCTGCAGCCCATGATTTTACTTCCACTAGATGTCAGGCTGTGGACAGAGCTGGAGGAGCTTAATCTCTATTTCATAGCCAGGAGCATGGTCGGGATCCCAGCTAGAGTTTTCTTCCAATTGCCAGCAGTTACCCAAAATAAGAGATACTCTGAGCCACTATACTGTTTTTCCTTCTTTGCTCTTTTAGGCCCTGTCCTTTTCTTCTAGAAAATTGGTCAGCATTGGCAAGGTCCATCAGTGCTGATACATAGGAGCAGAATGGAGTAATGTGGGATTTCCTGTGGGCATCTCCCTTCACCCATCCACTCATAAGGGGCCAGGTTTGACACATCTACTCAGGAGGGCTACTTAATTTGTGAGTGACTCAATTATATTTAAGTGAATGCCTTTTTACTCTCTGACAATGACCAGGTGGTGAGGAGCTTTTTGGTTATTCTTGTTCCTTAGAGATATTTAATTTTATTTTGTGGGGAGAAGAAGAAATAAGTTCAGAAAGAATTCTCACCACTCCAATGCTATCTTTATAAGACAGCTGAAGGAGCCAGGCTGGACTGCAGGCCTAGCAGATCAATTAAATTCCCCAAACAGCAGAATCAGGATATTTGCAGGACCCAGAACAGGATTTTGAAGGACTTAGTTCACAGATGCTAAGTAGTGACTTCTGCAGCCCTGAAAAGGTAAGTTTCCCATGTGCAACTCTGCAAAAGTGATGCAGGCTCAGCATGTCAGGTTTAATGTGCATACAGGGAAGGACTACACCCTGCATCAAAAAGAAATGAGGCTGATTGAACTCTCTGTCCTGTGTCAAGGGACATCACAAGGAGACTCCCAAAGCTAATCCAGCCCAATGACTATTACCCTCTGCTGGTAATACAAGGTGGGAGTGATGAAATTGACAAGAAGGGCACCAGGGTGATTAAAAAGGAGTTCAAGGCCCTGGGACAATTGATTGGTGGGGCAGGAGCTCAAGTGGTGCTCTGCTCAGTTCCCTCAGTGTCAGGGAAGTGAGTGCACTGAGAGGAACAGGAGAACCCACACCATCAACAATTGGCTCAGGGGATGACATCAGCAGCAGAATTTTGGGTTCTTCAATCATGGGGCAACTTTTACTGCACCCAACCTGCTGGGACCTGATGGGGTGCAATTATCTAGAAAGGGTAAGAGAGTTCTCTAGCACTAGAGTTGGCAGGGCTCATTAAGAGGGCTTTAAACTAGGTCTGAAGGGGGTGGGTGAGGAAATCAGTCCCTCTGAAGAGGAAAGAATGGGACACAAATTAGGGTTAATTGAGAAGTCAAGAGCCCAGCTGAAGTGCACGTACACCAATGCAGGCAGCATGGGCAATAAGCAAGAGGAGCTGGAAGTCCTGCTCCACCAGGGTGACTATGATATAGTCGCCATCTCAGACACATGGTGGGATGGCACACACGATTGGAGTGCTGCACTGGGGGGTTACAGGCTCTTCAGGAGAGACAGGCAAGGGAGAAGAGGAGGAGGGGTGGCTCTGTATATTAGGGAGTCACTCTCTGCCACACAACTTGAGGTGAAGGATGAAGGGTTTGAGAGCCTGTGGGTTAAAATCAGGGGGCAGACCAACAAATCTGACATACTGGTTGGAGTCTGTTATAGACCACCCAACCAGGATGAGGAGGCAGAGGAAATATTCTATAAGCAACTGAAGGCTGTCTCAAGATCATCAGATCTTGTCCTTGTGGGTGACTTTAACCTGCCAGATATCTGCTGGGTACTTAATACAGCAGAGAGGAGGCAGTCCAGAAGATTCCTGGAGCGCATGGAGGGCAACTTCTTGATGCAGCTGTTGAGTGAGCCTACCAGGGGTCAGGCTCTGCTTCACCTGCTGTTCTCCAATAGAGAAGGGCTGGTAGGAGACGTGACCGTGGGAGGCTGCCTGGGGTGCAGCGACCATGAGATGGTGAAGTGTTCAATATGCAGGGAGATGTGGAGGAGCACCAACAGAACCTTCACCTTGGACTTCCGGAGGGTGAACTTCAGCCTGTTTAAGAAAATGATTTGCAAAGTTCCCTGGGTATCAGCCCTCAAGAACCGAGGGGTCCAGGAGGGTTGGAGCTATTTCAAACAGGAGCTCTTGAAGGCACAGGAACTGGCGGTTCCCATCTGCCGAAAGATGAGCCGACGGGGAAGGCGACCGGCCTGGATGAGCAAGCAGCTCCTGGAGGAACCAAGGGAAAAAAAGAGGCTGTATCACCTTTGGAAGGAGGGGAAGGCTTCTCGAGGTGTGTTTGAGGAAGTTGTGTGGTGGAGTAGGAAGGTTCCCCCACACACACAAAAGAATTCCACAGCTAACTCAGCCGGAGAAGCAGATGAAAGCTGTATTTTACAAGCAGATATGGAATGCAATGAATATGTACAAAAATATACAATATTTACAATATATACAGAAATATACAGCAACAGGAAACCTTTCCCCAACCCCCCCCCTGCGGCCAGGGGGGTTCGGCCTTTTCCCCCCTTCTCCCTCCCTACCTCCCCTTTTTCCCAAAAGGGTTAGAGAGAGAGAGAAAGGAAGGTAATTAAAAGGGTGAAAACTTTGTTAAAGCTCAAAGCGGATGCAAAAGTTAGTTTTCTCTTATCTGGTTAGCAAGAATCGTAGAGAGAAACGAGCCAGCTCACAGCACAGGGGGAAGAAGAAGACGACTGCTGACTGCCTCCCCCGACTGAAAGACTAAACAAAAAAACTACAACCGGGTCCCACCAATGAAATTGAATTAGCATATCATTGTTTTCATTCTAATATCAAAACATTTGGCTAGAGTGTTCAGAAAGTGTCTCTTTCTTAAAGGCACAGCCTAAACCGGTCACAAGTTGTTAGATTATGCAGGAAAAAAAATTAGAGAGGCAAAGGCCCAGTTAGAACTTAAGCTGGCCACCTCTGTGAAAGATAATAAAAAGCATTTTTACAAATATATTAGCACTAAAAAGAGGAAGAAAAGAGGAAAAGAAGAACCTCCACTCCTTACTGGACCTGGAGGGGAACACTGTGACTGCAGATGAGGAAAAGGCTGAGGTTCTGAACACCTTCTTTGCCTCAATTTTTAACAGCAAGGCAGAGGAGTTCAGGATGAGTGGCCTCCTGAGCTGGGTGATGGGGTCAGGGTGCAGTGTAATGCCCTGGATATCCATGAGGAATTAGTTTGGGACCTGCTGAGCCACTTGGACACTCACAAGTCCATGGGGCCGGATGGGATCCACCCTCGGGTGCTGAGAGAGCTGGCAGGTGAGCTGGCCAAGCCGCTCTCCATCATTTTCCTCCAGTCCTGGCTCACCGGAGAGGTCCCAGATGACTGGAAACTGTCCAATGTGGTCCCCATCCACAAGAAGGGTTGGATGGAGGAACCCGGAAACTCCAGGCCTGGCAGCCTGACCTCAGTGCCAGGGAAAATGATGGAGCAGATTATCCTGGCGGCAATAACTGCACACCTGCAGGATGGCCAAGGGCTCAGGTCCAGCTAACATGGATTGAGGAAGGGCAGGTCCTGCCTCTCCAACCTGATCTCCTTCTCTGATCAGGTGACTGCCTGGTGGACATGGGGAGGCCTGTGGATGTGGTCTACCTGGACTTCAGCAAGGCCTTTGACACTGTCCCCCACAGCAAACTGCTGGCTAAGCTGTCAGCTCGTGGCTTGGACAGCAACACTCTGTGCTGGGTTAGGAACTGGCTGGAAGGCCGGGCCCAGAGAGCGGTGGTGAATGGTGCCACCTCCAGCTGGAGGCCAGTCACCAGTGGCGTCCCCCAGGGATCAGTGCTGGGCTCCATCCTCTTCAATGTCTTCACTGACCATCTGGATGAGGGGATTGAGACAGTCATCAGCAAATTTGCAGATGACACCAAGTTGGGAGCAGATGTTGGTCAGTTAGAGGGTTGAAGGGCTCTGCAGAGGGACCTCGACCGACTGGACAGATGGGTGGTGTCCAATCGGATGGCATTCAACAAGTCCAAGTGCCAGGTGCTGCACTTTGGCCACAACAACCCCATGCAGAGCTACAGGCTGGGGTCAGAGTGGCTGGAGAGCTGCCAAACAGAGAGGGACCTGGGGGTGCTGATCGACAGCTGCCTGAACAAGAGCCAGCAGCGTGCCCAGGTGGCCAAGAAAGCCAATGGCATCCTGGCCTGCATTAGGAATGGTGTGGCCAGCAGGAGCAGGGATGTCCCTATTACAAAAGGGATATGGAGGTGCTGGAACGTGTCCAGAGAAGGGCCACGAGGATGATCAGAGGGTTGGAGCACCTCTCCTGTGAGGACAGACTGAAGGAGTTGGGGCTGTTCAGTCTGGAGAAGAGAAGGCTCCGAGGTGACCTCATTGTGGCCTTCCATTTTCTGAACCAGGCCTACAAGAAGGCTGGGGAGGGACTTCTCAGGCTATCAGGTAGTGATAGGACTAGGGGGAATAGAATGTAGCTGGAGGTGGGGAGATTCAGGCTAGATGTGAGGAAGAAGTTCTTCACCATGAGAGTGGTGAAGCCCTGGAATGGGTTATCCAGGGAGGTGGTTAAGGCCCCATCCCTGGAGGTGTTTAAGACCAGGCTGGATGAGTCTCTGGCCAGCCTGATCTAGTGTGGGGTGTCCCTGCCCATGGCAGGGGGGTTGGAACTAGATGATCCTTGTGGTCCCTTCCAACCCTGACTGATACTATGATACTATGATACTACTATTGCACCCCTGTACTCTACATTGGTTAGGCAACACCTTGAGTCCTGTGTCCAGTTCTGGGCCCCTCAGTTTAAGAAGGACATCGAGACACTTGAACGTGTCCAGAGAAGGCAAGAAGACTGGGAGAGGCCTTAAGCACAAGCCCTGTGAGGAGAGGCTGAGGGAGCTGGGATCGTTTAGCCTGGAGAAGAGGAGGCTCTGGGGGCACCTCATTGCTCTCTACAACTACCTGAGGGGTGGTTGTAGCCAGGAAGGGGTTGGCCTCTTCTCTCTAGCAATCAGCACCAGAACAAGGGGACACAGTCTCAAGCTGTGCCAGGGGAAGTTTAGGATCGAGGTGAGGAGAAAGTTCTTCACCGAGAGAGTGATTCGCCATTGGAATGTGCTGCCCGGGGAGGTGGTGGAGTCACCATCCCTGGAGGTGTTCAAGAGGGGATTGGACAATAATAATAGAATAGAATGAATAATAGAATACAATACAATAATAGAATAAACCAGGTTGGAAGAGACCTTCAAGATCACTGCGTCCAACCCATCATCCAATCCAACCCACCCAATCAACCAAACCATGGCACCAAGCACCCCGTCAAGTCTCCTCCTGAATACCTCCAGTGATGGACAATGATGGAATGGGCAGCCCATTCCAATGGGCAATCACTCTCTCTGCATAGAACTTCTTCCTAACATCCACCCTAAACCTCCCCTGGTTGTGGCACTTGGTGCCATCGTCTAGTCATGGGGTCTGTGGTGACAGGTTGGACTCGATGATCTTTGAGGTCTCTTCCAACCTTGGTGATAATGCGATACTGTGACACTGTGATGGTTACTTCATCCATGTTCCTGATGCCTCCACAGGAGTGATTCATGAGCACTTACTTCAGAGCAACTTTTTGGATGCTCAGTTGTTCAGGCTGCTGAAGTTCACAAAAGCTGTTGCTGCTATCAAACCAGAGGAAAAGCCAAGATTCTCACATGACAGATGAGATAAAATCCATACTACATGGCACAAATGTTGAAACTTAGCACTGCTCATGGGAGTATTTTCACATGGGAGTCTAGGACTTAAAAAACTGGGTAGGTGAAAAGGTCACAGGAGGAGACTAGTAACTGCACACTCTCACCTTCATAGTCTTCCTCAAGAATTATCCTTTCCCTAAAAACCTTAAAGAAAACACTTGTTACATTTCAGATATCCTGTTTCTATGCATAATTCAGTCCTGGGCACAGAGTTCTGTAAAACTGCTATTTAGTTTCACTTCTCCCACATCTCTCTTTTCTTCTTTAGTGTCATGATCAATGTCAATGACAGCCTGCCTCATGGAGATGTATGTCCTTCCCTGCTTTGTGCATTGCCTAGAGCATCCTTGCCCTTTCCTACAGACATTAAACTGCAGGTGACCCTAAACTAAGCATCAAGGGATTCCATTCCATATAGGTCATATTCAGTATACAACTGAGGGATCACAAAGGTCTTTCTTGAGAACCACCATCCAAGGAGGACTCTGCTCTGCCTTTCCAGAATCCAGGTCCTGAATCTGTCCCATGTGCTTCTGAGTCCAGTCTGGGCCTTCCCCAGTGCCTGTCCCACAGCATCCATGGTGACAATGACACAACTACCATCAGGGGAGGGTTGGGTTCAATACTGGGTTTGTATTTGTATATATTTCATCTTATTGTTATTGTTTTCCGTTCTTTCCCAACCCATAAGTCTCTCTCCCTTATTCCCTTTCTCCTCCTCTTTGGGAGGGGTGAGAGGTTAATAGTATCTGTCACTCCTTTACTGGCTGGCTCAGCTCTAACCCTTGAGACTGTCTTACAATTCAGCTGCATTTCCTGCCATACCAAATCAAACCCCTCCATTAAATTCTACATGATATAAATCGACTAGCACATGAATGAGGTGAAATTCATGAGCAGGAAATTCCCCATGTTATGAAGGATCTAGACTTTGGGTACCAGATATCCTAAGTAACACCTCTCCAATCCAGCTGAATACAGCAAGGATTGTGCCCTTGCATACACTCGTGCAGTTGCAGGGTGATGAAAATGCACTCCATGCAAATGTGCCTTAAAAACTTTGTGAAGGGCAGATGACACTTACAAAATTTGTTTGCTCTGGAAATTGGACTGCATCTATCAAATGAAGCAAGAGTAACTGCAGTGACTCCTCTCAGCTTGGCGAAGAGGAGACTGAGAGGTGACCTCATTCATGTTTATAAATGCGTAAGGGGTGAATGCCAAGAGGCTGGAGCCAGGCTCTTCTCAGTGATGCCCAATGACAGGACAAGGGGCAGTGGGTGGAAGTTGAGGCATAGGAAGTTCCATGGAAATAGGAGAAAGAATTATTCTACTGTGAGGGTGACAGAACACTGGAACAGACTGCCTAGGGGAGTTGTGGAGTCTCCCTCTCTGAAGATATTCAAAACCCACCTGGATGTGTTCCTGTGTGATTTGGTATAGGTGATCCTGCTCTGGCAGGGGGGTTGGACTGGATGATTTTTCGAGGTCCCTTCCAGCCCCTAACATTCTGTGATTCTGTGACTCTGAACGGACATAATTCCATCTGTATTTAATTCTTGGTAGGTGCCATTCATTTCCATGGCAAATAGCAAGTGCTTTGAACATCTTCCCAGGGGCTTTGCAGGCTTTGTTTCCAGACAGATGGATTTCTTTCTTATGAAAAATTAAATTTATTTCTGCTATTATGTAACAAAGGGGTAACACATACATCTCAACATCAAATGCAATCACTCTTGTATTGCCTTTGAAGCCAAACAACCTTTGCAGTTGTTAGCTTGGGACTGCAATAGCTATTCTTGGGATTAAGGCAGTCTGCAGTATCCATTTCTTCGTTGCTCTTGAATACCTCAGAAAGACTTAAAAGCTGTTTTGTGTGATTAAGAAGATGATAGTATCTCCTCTCAGATGCACCCCTCCTCCTTTTAACATAGGTGTTTAGACTTTGTTGGCCAATTAACTCTAATTTGCCTGGTGTATGTGGGAAACTGGGGACGGTGGTGAGGGTATAGGTTGCTCCACAGCTCAGTGGAGCTCCACAGCTGTGGGGCTCACTGCTCAGCAACAAAGGCTAATGAAAAGCATTTTCCCAAGTGCATCAATCAATTTCACTGGATCCTATTAAATACTAGACCAAAAATAAAAGCTTTGGTCTACAGCTTCAAAGCTCTGTGGTCCAAGTCATACTTAATCTAAGACAGGTCCAAAATAAGAGAATGAAAACTAATATTTATGGCGGAAATACAGTGTGCTGTGGGACTTGCTTCTTTAGTGTGAAGTAACTTTTTACAGAACCCAAATTATATCCTCTGATGGATGCAACCTCTAAGAAAAAAAGGGTAAGGATTAGAATGAGCACCTATCTCTCAACATCTGAAATGTGAGTGATTTAAACTCTTTCACCTACTTTGCCCCCTGCAGAGCCAGAATTTGCTGAAATGGGGCAACGGTCTCCTTTTGGAGTCTCAGGTGGGATGGATCTCTTTCTGCATGCAGCTTCAAACACCAGTGCCTCAAAAGACTGGTCTACCTCTTAATTTGATGCAGAGCCCTTAAAAATAGGTTCTGCATCACTTTATTTATAGTAGCCGACTCTAGGTTGTTTGTATTCCTTTAGTTTCTAAAACTGTACTAAGAAATCCACGTTACCTAGATTGTATGCTCTTCAGGGGAAAAAAAACAATGGATCTTTCAGGGATCTGCATGTGTTCACACAAGAGAGCAGATCAGATGAACTCATAACATAGCATCTGTGAGAAATCTGATAAAAAATACTACATCCTATAATTAACAGAGTCCCTGAGAGTCTGTGAAACTCCCTCGTGAGAAGTCTATCTCAAAGGATTTCATAGCCTTGTCATAAAGGTAGTTTTGAGTATGTTCTTGGGAATGAATGGCAACACAGGAAGAGAAAAAATGAGGAAAACCATAAAATGCTGTGGGGTTAAGGTAGAAAAAAGATTCGAACGAGATCATGTACATAGGCAAAACTATTTTTCACAAGAATCCATGAGCAGTAATAACTGTAGAAGTCTTTTATTCCCCCTCGTCCCGTCCCAATGTCCCTGTGCTAACTTTGCATCCGTACGTTTAGAATATACTGCAATGCTTGTTTAGGTAATTTACAGGCAGGCATCCCCAAATGAAGACGAGATGCCTCAAGCCACACCAGGGCAGGTTTAGGCTGGGTATGAGAAGCTCAGACACTGGAATAGGCTCCCTGGGGAGGTGGTTGGAATCCTCATCCCTGGAGGTGTTTAAAAGACGCTGAGCCATAGTGCCGAGAGACATGGTTTAGTACCAGACTTGATTGGAGTTAAATAATGGTTGGACCAGACGATCTTAAAAGGTGTTTTCCAACAGAAACGATTTTACGAGGACGAGACTCGAAATCCCTGGGTAGAGGCGAGGGAGCCGGCCCCGCCGAGGGAGACGGAACCGAAAGTTGTCCCCACAGCCAGCTTTTTCCCAGGAAAAAAGACTAGCTTTTGCACCAGTGGATCCACACAGGACGCGGCCTCTCGCCGCGCCAGCCCCATGACGCTTCACCGCCCGTGCGCCGGACAACAGCCGCAGCTATTTCCGCGCCGCAGGGGCGGGGCTGGGCCTGCGCCGAGGCAGGCGATGGCGGCGGCGGCGGCAGCGCTGCCTGCTGCGGCGGCCGCGCCGGAGGCCCGCCTGGAGAGCGTGCGGGCGCTGGCCGGCCTGTTCCGGGAGGCGCAGCCCAGGTAGCGTGGAGGAGGGGCTGCCCGCCGCCACGTGGGCCGGGGGAGGGGGCGCCGGCCGCGGGAAGCGGCTGTGCCGGGAGGTTTGGGGTGGCCTGTGAGCTGGCTGGCCGGGTTCGCCTGTGGTCCCAGCACAGTCCGGTCCCTCGGGGTGTTTGTCGGCTGCGGGCGGGGGTCTCCCCAGTGAAAGGAGCCCTCAATGAATATAGACAGGTCGCCGTCCATGCTGTCACATCACCTTGTATCCCGTCCCCGCTCGAGGCTGTTTGTGTGGGTCCCGAGAGACACCTGTGGGACCTGAGGCCAGTGGGGGTGACTTGTCCGCTCTCTCCCCCTTTACTTTGCCCCCCCGTGAGAAGCCGGCAGTCTGCCTGTGTCCCTGTGGTAGGCACTAAGCATGGGGGAGAGCGTTGTCTCCCAGTCACAGGTGACAGCAGTTTCTCTCCTAGGCAGGTAGCTCAGGTGAGTTGTAGCTGTGGGAGTAGCCGCTGTGGGAGTAGCCGCTGTGGGGCAAAAAGCCACGGTGAGCTCTGCAGGGTTACTCAGATGTGCTGGGCAACAGTTTAATGCCCACACGAGGCCAAGCACTTGTGGCCGGGGTGGTGGTTGTAGGCATCAATGACTGAGGGCACATTCTGTGCAGCAGGATGGACTGCAGTGCCCTCAGAGTAAGGAAAGTTTCAATGCCCCTGAGCTGATGTAAGATCGAGGAAGCTTGGTGTTGCTGGAGAAGGCAGGGGGCCTGTATTGGGCTATTGCTGTGCTGGTAAGGTTGGGGAGACCTCTGTGATAGCACACTTGCCTTTGACAGAGTCTGGCATGCAGAGGTTCAGCTGCACGACTGGATTAGGAGTAATAATTTTCCTGGAAGGTGGGAGGAAGGATAGGTAGGTGTGTAGCTTGTACTCGCTCCTCCAAACAATAGCTGTTTGAAGGTTGTTACACCTAAGAATGAAGGAATCAAACTTTTTTCTCTTAGCATGAAATAGTGTTGGTTTGTTTTTAAAATGGAAATACCATACTGTTAATTTAATCATAGAATCATCGAATGGTCTGAGTTGGAAGGGACCTCCAAAGGTCATCTAGTCCAACCCCCCTGCAGTCAGCAGGGGCATCCTCAGCTAGATCAGGCTGCCCAGCACCCTGTCAAGCCTCATGTTGGATATCTCCAGGGATGGGGGCTCAACCAGCTCCCTGGGCAGTTCCAGTGTTCCACCACCCTCATAGTTAAGAGCCTGTTCCTAACATCCAATCTAAATCTGCTCTTCTCCAGTTTGAAGCCACTGCCCCTTGTCCTATCACCGCAGACCTTTGTAAACAGCCTCTCTCCATCCTTCAGGTACCGGAAGGCTGCTATTTGGTCTCCCTAGAGCCTCCTCTTCTCCAGGCTGAACAACCCCAGCTCCCTCTGCCTGTCAGAAGTAATGGATGAGAAAATGAATGGAACTTTCTTCTAGCAATGGCATAAACACTCTTTGGCACGGCAGCTTTTCACCAACATGTAACATCAAAACTGAGTTAGCAATGTTTGTAATGTCCCTTCTGAACATAGAATCAGGGGACAGGGAATGTGAATAGCTGTAGTTTGGAAACATTCTTTATCTGTGTGACAGATCATCTGCAGGTGTATGTGGGTGAATCTACATGGTGCAGCAGCATCAGTTCTGTCATCAGTTCATACAGTATTTGTCTAGATGCTTATGGTTTTGCAGTGTTGCTTTCCTAGGTCTTGATACTCACAAAAAATGCTTGGTATTTTTGTGTTGGGGTAGTCATCTGATGAAGTTGATGGGGTTCACTGTAGCCTGTTCTCTTTAATACCTCTATCAATGATCTGGATTGAAGGGATTGAGGGATCCTCACTGAGTTTGCAGATAACACCAAGCTAGGTGGCTGTGTCGATCTGCTAGAGGGTAGGGAAGCTTTAACAATGGGATCTGGACAGATTAGATCGATGGGCCAAGGCTAATTGTATGAAGTTCGACAAGACCAAGTGCCAGGTCCTGCACCTGGGTCACAACAACCCCATGGTAAGCTACAGACTTGGGGATGGGTGGTTGAGAATCTGCAACTTGGGGGTTTGTTGGCAGTTGACTGCATATGAGTCAGCAGTGTGCCCAGGTGGCCAAGAAAACCAATGGCATGCTGGATTGGTTTAGAAACACTGGCCAGCAGAAACAGGGAAGTGATCATTCCCCTGTACTCAGCCACACCTTGAGTGCTGTTTTCAATTCTGGGCCCCTCACTACAGGAATTACATAGAGGTGCTGGAGTGTGTCTGGAGAAGGGTGACAGGGCCAGTGAAGGGCCTGGAGGACATGGCCTATGAGGGGCATCTGAGGGAGCTGGGGTTGTTCAGTCTGGAGAAGAGGAGGCTGAGGGGAGACCTCATTGCTATCTGCAACTACCTGAAGGGAGGTTGTAGCCTGGAGGGGGAAGCCTCTTCTCCTTGGTGTCAAGTGACAGGACATGGTTTCAAACTGCCAGGGGAGGTTCAGGCTGGGTGTTAAGAAGTATTTCTTCACTGGAAGGGTTCTCAAACATTGGAATGGCCTGTCCAGGGCAGTGGTGGAGTCACTGTCCCTGGGGATGTTCAAGTAGCATGTGGACTTGGTGCGCACTTTGGGACATGGTTTAGTGTTGACCCTTCAGTGCCGAGTTGAGGATTGGACTGGATGATCTTTGAGGTCTTCTCCAACTGAGGGTATTCTGTGAATTCCTCTGTTGGCTTTGATTCACACACTCAGGACTATTCTAGTGTAGTCACTGGCTTTCTTCATGACTTTCTGGTGAAATTTGTGGTGCTCTGCTGGTAACTTCTGAAATATCTGGTGCTGGACATCTATCCTTTGTTTGTTAATTAAAGCAATTCCTCATTCTTCAAACAACTTGCAGTGTCATGTATGAACATGCTAGCTGCATGCATTAGGAAGACTCTTTTTGTTTTTCTAATTAAGATTCCAAAGAGATGTTGAAAAGCTGTGAGGAATACTAAGGCAGCACAACTCTCTCAACCCCCTTTCTGAAAAGACTGGTGGGATGGCTGTGGTGGGATGGCTGTGCCTATATTTTGCTCTTTCTACTTGAAAGCATGCTATGGGTAGTTAAGTGTTGTTGCAGAGAGATCTTCAAGTTTACAGTAAGAAGTGTAATTGTCATAATAGAAGCTTTTTGATAGTATTTTGATGTTTGTTTGTTTTTCACTGGACATTTGTTTGTTTATTTCAGAGAAATGGCAAAAGAAAGTACATTTCGGGATCTCCTGGAAATCCTGATGAGTGCCTCAGGTGAAATTGAGAAGGCCTGCAAGGACTCCCATGAACTGGTAGATCTAGACACCTGCTTGCTGCTCATAACAGAGTGTTTCAGATGTCTGAGGAATGCTTGTGTTGAGTGTACTAAGAATCAACATGTCCTGAGGTATAGTTATGATCCATTTTAACCTGTGCAAAAAATTGCAACCTTCTGATGTTTGTGTGGCTTTATATAGAAATTCTTATTTCTTATTTATTGTGACTTGACTTATTAACTGGTATTTCCTGCTTGATGCAACCACTTGAAATGAGATATGCAAGAAACAAAAATAATTGACCTATTTGTAGGTCAGAGTTTGAGGCACTGCTGAATAATAGAACGAGGTGTTTGTGTTCTTTGTAGGAGTTGATTATGCAAATTACTTAAGCCTTTTGGAAGGTCAACTGGAGAGCTATTTTTTTTTCTCTTTAATAGCTTTAATTTTTTGAATCTCATCATGAATAAGTAAATAGCCTTAATTATCAGTAACAGGATTAGTGTGTACATTTAGAATAGAATAGGATGAGCCAGGTTGGAAGCGACCGTTGAGATCATCAAGTCCAACCTATCATCCAACACTGTCTAATCAACTAAACCATGGCACCAAGCACCCCATCCAGTCTTGGTGCTTGGTGCCATGATTTAGTTGATTAGTCTCTTTAGACCAGTCAAACTATGACTTGTGGGTGGTGAGATTCTGAAACAGGCTGCCCAGGAAGGCTGTGGATACCCTCTCGCTGGGGGTGTTCTGGGCCAGGCTGGGTGAGGCCTTGAGCAGCTGAGTCTAGTTGAGAGGTGTCCCTGCCTGTGGCAGGGGTGTTGCAGTAGATGATCTTCTCCCTTGCACCCTGTGACAGGACATGGGGCAGTGGATATAAACTCCAGCACAGGAGGTTCCACCTCAACATGTGAGGGTCGCAAAGCCCTGGAGCAGGCTGCCCAGAGAGGTTGTGGAGTCTCCTTCTCTGGAGCCTTTCCAGCCCCATCTGGATGTGTTCCTGTGTGACCTGTGCTGGGTTCTGTGATCCTGCTCTGGCGGGGGTTGGACTTCGTGATCTTTGGAGGTCCCTTCCAACCCCGCACATCCTGTGATCTGAATTGTCCATATCAACCCTGATACGTGCACAGGTAAGCTGATACTAATGGATAATAAGAAGTCAGTCTGTCTCCTTAAGTTGTATAGCCACTTTTTTTGCCTTCATCTGTTGCAACATTGAGGGGATGATCAGGATACAATCAGCTGTAGTTACTGAAATCCTGGCAGTCTACCTGCTGTTGATTTTGGTTTTTAGAAAGATAGCTCCCCCCAACAAGAAGAAGCATTCCCCCACAAAATTCCAAACCCAACCAAGTGATTATTAACAACTGTTGTGGAGTACATTCTTAAAATTAATTGTCGTGAAACTTGCTAGATTTGGTTTGTGGAACTGAAAATGCGTGGCTGGGAGCAGTTAGGATTTCCCTTTTCAGTGGCCTGACAGATACAGATATTCCTAACTAGGTTGTATTCCATTTGAAAGTAGTGAAATTCCATTCAGATATCCAGCCTGGTTCTGAATTAAAATGTGCTCTGATTGTGTAAGCTTTTGCACAAATAAAGCTGTTTAAAATCACAGCAATAACCTACTGATTTCTAACATCTAATCTAGAACTGCAAAAAGAGGGGAAAGGGTACTACACTGTCCCCCACAGCAAACTCCTGGCCAAGCTGTCAGCCAGGACTGGGTTAGGAACTGGCTGGAGGGCCGAGCCCACAGAGTGGTGGTGAATGGTGCCACATCCAGCTGGCAGCCAGGCACTAGTGGTGTGCCCCAAGGATCAGTGCTGGGCCCCATGCTCTTTAACATCTTTACTGATGATCTGGATGAGGGCATTGAGTCCATCATCAGTAAATTTGCAGATGCCACCAAGCTGGGGGCAGGAGTTGATCTGCTGGAGGGCAGAGAGGCTTTGCAGAGGGACCTCGACAGGCTGGACAGATGGGCAGAGTCCAATGGCATGAGATTGAACACATCCAAGTGCCGGGTTCTGCACATTGGCCACAGCAACCCCATGCAGTGCTACAGGCTGGGGTCAGAGTGGCTGGAGAGCGGCCAGGCAGAGAGGGACCTGGGGGTGCTGGTTGATGGTAGGCTGAACATGAGCCTGCAGTGTGCCCAGGCAGCCAAGAAGGCCAATGGCATCCTGGCCTGCATCAGGAACAGTGTGGCCAGCAGGAGCAGAGAGGTCATTCTGCCCCTGTACACTGCACTGGTTAGGCCACACCTTGAGTCCTGTGTCCGGTTCTGGGCCCCTCAGTTTAGGAAGGATGTTGACTTGCTGGACCATGTCCAGAGAATGGCAACAAAGCTGGTGAGGGGCTTGGAACACAAGCCTTATGAGGAGAGGCTGAGGGAACTGGGGTTGCTTAGCCTGGAGAAGAGGAGACTGAGGGGTGACCTTCTTGCTCTCTACAACTACCTGAAGGGAGGTTGTAGACAGGAGGGTTGGCCTCTTCTCCCAGGCAGCCAGTACCAGAATAAGAGGACACAGTCTCAAGCTGCACCAGGGTGTGTTTAGGCTCGATGTTAGAAAGAAGTTCTATACAGAGAGAGTGATTGCCCATTGGAATGTGCTGCCCAGGGAGGTGGTGGAGTCACCGTCAATGGAGGTGTTTAGGAAGACTTGATGGGGTGCTTAGTTGCATGGCTTAGTTGATTAGGTGGTGTTGGATGATAGGTTGGACATGATGATCTTGAAGGTCTCTTCCAACCTGTCTTATTCTATTCTATTTTTCTATTTTAAGCTCTGGAGATGCTGTGTCCAAAATTGTTAGTGTACAGGATGATGCAGTAAACTTGTTTAACTTCCCTCTGGTGGTTGCAGTGTGGTTATGATAGTCAGCGAAGTAGGAGAAACTGCTCTTTATTTCAGAGTTTGTGAAGATGATAAATGCTTGCTGTTAACTTTAATGAAATGCCTTTTCATTTTATTGAAGTATATTTCATACCAAGTGTTTGTTGTGGTTTCTTTCCAATTTGATAATAGGAACTTGGGTCTCATCTCTACCTCAGTCCATTTGATTGGCTTGCTTCATGGAATAAAAATCAAAGAAGAATTGTTATTGACTGGTAAGGCTGTGAATTTTGTTAACTATATAGCCTACACTGTAGCTTTTTACATGAGAGGTCTCTTGGTGATATGATGTCACCTTACTGATGCATTTTTGTTATAAATAATCTGAATTGTTTCTTGAATCTTGAATTGTTTCACCCCAGGCACAAATCCAGGCTGGGCAGTGACTGGCTGGAAAGCAGCCTGGAAGAGAGAGACTTGGGGGTCCTGGTGGACGAGAAGCTCAACAGGAGCTCTCAATGTGCACTTGCAGCCCGGAAAGCAAATCAAATCCTGGGCTGCATCAGGAGAAGTGTGGCCAGCAGGTCAAGGGAGGTGATTCTCCCCCTCTACTCAGCTCTGCTGAGACCCCACCTGGAGTACTGTGTCCAGTTCTGGAGTCCCTATTACAAGAGGGATCTGGATGTGCTGGAAGGTGTCCAGAGAAGGGCCACGAGGATGAGCAGAGGGCTGGAGCACCTCTCCTGTGAGGACAGACTGAGGGAGTTGGGGCTGTTCAGTCTGGAGAAGTGAAGGCTCTGAGGTGACCTCATTGTGGCCTTCCAGTATCTGAAGGGGGCCTACAAGAAGGCTGGTGAGGGACTTCTCAGGCTATCAGGTAGTGATAGGACTAGGGGGAATGGAATGAAGCTGGAGGTGGGGAGATTCAGGCTGGACGTGAGGAGGAAGTTCTTCACCATGAGAGTGGTGAAGGTCTGGAATGGGTTATCCAGGGAGGTGGTTGAGGCCCCGTCCCTGGAGGTGTTTAAGAGCAGGCTGGATGAGGCTCTGTCCAGCCTGATTTAGTGTGGGGTGTCCCTGCCCATGGTAGGGGGGGTGGAACTAGATGATCCTTGTGGTCCCTTCTAACCCTGCCTGATACTATGATACTATGAATTGCAGTTAAAAAGTGGGGAGGCCGCCTCTTACGCTGCCTGAAAAAAATCTTGGCCCCATGTCTAGTCCAGTTGTGTTTTTTTTCTCAGCTGTTCCCTGTGGATTGTTAGAGCCAGACCTGTGAAACCATCTTTAACATTAACCAGGATATTTGAATTGCAAAAAGGAAAATGTCCTGTAATACCTCTATACAAAATATGTTCTGCTGTTTTATTGGGTTTTCTTATTTGATCTGCAAACATAATGAAATGGAGGAACAACCCATTTTTAGTTTGATGACACTTGAAATCATTTATCTGATTCTAGGAAACAAATTCTTGCTGTGGCTTCTTTTAAACTAGTTTTAAGTTTTCATTTCTGTACTGTGATTGCTTGCCAGTTAGGGTAATACCTGCCAAGGACTAAGCACTGATTTGAGTGGTGTTCATTACTGATTTGAGTGGTGTTCATATTTTCCTAATGGAAGAGTTTTTTTCTTTTCATTTTTTGCAATGAAGAGAAAATCTGACTGGAGCATCTGTGGCAGTTATTGTTACCAATTTCTTCCAGGCTCATTTCACTGGATATTAAGGCATTTTCAGGAGTTCTCTTCACTGTCTGTGTTTCACAGAATCAACCAGGTCGGAAAAGACTTCAATGATCATCAAGTCCAACCTATTACCTAGTATCTGACACCAACTGACAACTAAACCATGGCTCCAAGTGCCACCTCCAGTCTTTTTTGAACACCACCAGGGACTGGGACTCCACCACCTCCCTGGGCACCACGTTCTTCTTTCTGTGAAGAACTTTCTTCTCACCTCAAGCCTAAACTTCCCCTGGTGCAACTTGAGACAGTGTCCTCTTGTTCACTGTGTGTTCATGCGGAGCTTGATACATGGTGCTGAACACGTCTTTACCATCTGTGGTTGCCGAGAGTTGGGAACATTTGGTTTCTCTTGCTGCTTTTATTTCTTTTCACTTCTATAACTTGGATGAGGTTTTTACTGGGTTCCTGCTGCTGCTTTTCTATCATTTTGTGAAAGCAGTGAAACTGCTGTCATATGATAACTTACCCTCAAACACCTTTATGAAGCTGGGAAAAAGCGGAGAAGTCCAGGATACCATTTTTCCTTTTGCTGCTGCTGTAGTTGGCTCAAAACAAAGCCGGTGTTATGCTTAAGCCACACTGATTCCCTCACCCATTACTGAAATCCTTCTTCCAAGGAAGGATCAGTGATTATAGCACTGGGCTTCAGTGTGGGAGGACCAGAACTAAACCCCGTGGGTGGCTTGCTCAGTGACCGTAAAGAAGAGGAACTGATACACTTTATGGCTGTGTCACAAGGTTGACTGGGGAGGACTGGAAAAAGGCATGGAGGGCAAGAATGTCCTGCCCCACAGATGGGAAACTCTTCATAGATAAATAAGAGAAAAGGAAAGGCAGTGGGAACCGAAGTGAAGTTTTTGTCCAGCCTGACATTGTCTCTGACAGCAGCCGACTCGAAGGGCTGTCCTTGGAAGCATCAGGAGTTGTGGTGTGAAAATACTACCTTTCAGTGGTGGCTCCCAGCATGTCCAGGAGACTGATCCTGATGTATTTCATGTTGGTTACAAGCATTGCCTGAGATTTTTCTTTGAATTTTGTGGCTGCTGACCTCTCTGTAGTGGGTTGAGGCAGACCCCCTCCCCACCATGGGCAGAAATAACGACTCTGACAAACAGATTGCAAAAGTGATGGAAAGTTTAAATATAAAATAGTGAGTGTGTACAGAGAGCCAGAAGCAGTGACAAAAGAAACCCCAAAGCAGACCCAGAAACATTCCATGCCCACCTGAGGGTGGGCCCTAAAACCCCAGGGCTCCTTCAACACACCCCGACACCCCCCCGCTAGGCTAGTCTCAGCTGGCCAGACCTGAGACCGCCCATCCCCCTGGCCTTGGGCCTAGCCAGGCCCAAGGCTGGGAGATGTCTCCCCCAGTTACCGGGTGCTGGCGAGGGGAAGAAAGAGGAAGTACTAGACCCCACACTGGATCTTATAGCGGTGCAGAGGATTATGGTAGGAGATACCTAGTTTCCTATGTCTGCACACTGGGCTGGACTTCTGGACACAGGAAGCACACCACGTAGCAGAGGGCACCCAGCCCAAACCAGAACACCCTCCTTGATGGATTAGATGCCTATCTGCTGTTGTGCTGCTGCTGGGAGTTGAAGCAGCAGCAGTGAATTTTAGCAGAAGAAAGGAGAGGGTGGAACCCCGTAATTTGACTAACTGCTTCAGTTGTCTTTTCTTAGCCAGAGGATGTTGTAAAACCTCTTTTTATCACTATTGAAAATTAGGGGGAACCTTGACCAAAAAGTTTTTAATAGTGTTTTGCTAAAACATGTTTTGTGACTGTTACATACCTGCTCAATGAGTTATTTTGAGTTGTAACTAAAATTTGATGTATTGACCCAGGATAGATTATTTGTTTGAGACTGCATGTAGCATTGATCTCATTGGGAAATGTCTTTGATGAACATGACTTAGGTATGCTCTTGGTACTGGTACAGAACTTTTTTTTTTTTCTAAACAAGCAAGTGTTGCTCATTCTGTGCTGAGTGATCCAATGGACTTTGTTCTAAGTGAAAGCTAAGGTACTGCCTAGACTCACCAGCTCCTTCTGCAGGGTGTACCTCAGAGGCTAACAGTCACACTCAACTGTGGATTAGTGGTCATAGTTCAAAAGTGAGGCACTGTTGAAACAAAAGAAACCCATGAAATTAGTAAATGTTACTGTGTTTATTAGCTATATTTCTACTTTGTGATTCTCCTCATAATTCATGTAGGAATGGAGTCATGGCTGGAGAAGAATGGGTATTTTATTCTAGCAGGTAATTAGGCGTTAAGTGGAATATTTCAAGTTGTTCATTTGAATATGTGTCCTGTTTCCTCCTTAATTTCCACTGACTAGACAAGGGGAAACATTACTACCATTTTCAAAAAGGGTAAGAAGGAAGAACCAGGGAACTACAGGCCAGTCAGTCTCACCTCTGTGCCTAGAAAGATCATGGAGCAGATCCTCCTGGAGGCACTAATGACTCAGAAGAATAGTGAAGAGGTGATTTGGAACAGTCAGCATGGCTTCACCAAAGGCAAATCCTGCCTGACAAACCTGGTGGCCTTCTATGAGCAGGTGACAACATTAATAGATGAGGGGTGAGCAGTTGATGTCATTTACCTGGACCTGAGCAAAGCCTTTGACACTGTCCTGCACCATCTCCTGGTCTCCAAGCTGGTGACACATGGGTTTGATGGGTGGACCACTAGATGGATAAAGAACTGGCTTGATGGCTGCACCCAAAGAGTGCCTGTCAATGGGTCCATGTCCCAGTGGAGGCCAGTGACAAGCGGAGTCCCTCAGGGATCAGTCCTGGGACCTGTCTTGTTCAACATCTTTGTGGGTGCCATGGACAGTGGCATCGAGTGCCCCCTCAGCAAGGTGGCTGATGACACCAAGCTGTGTGGTGCAGCAGACACGCTGGAGGGAAGGGATGCCATCCAGAGGGACCTGGACAGGCTGGAGAGGTGGGCACAAGCCAACCTCATGAGCTTCAACAAGACCAAGTGCATGGTCCTGCATCTGGGTTGAGACAATCCCAGGCACTAATACAGCCTGGGCAGGGACTGGCTGGAGAGCAGCCCTGAGGAGAGAGACTTGGGGGTGCTGGTGAATGAGAAGCTCAACAGGAGCTCTCAATGTGCCCTTGAAGCCCAGAAAGCCAATCAGATCCTGGGCTGCATCAAGAGAAGTGTGACCAGCAGGTCAAGGGAGGTGCTTCTCCCCCTCTACTCAGCTCTGGTGAGACCCCACCTGGAGTACTGTGTCCAGTTCTGGAGTCCCTGTTCCAAGAGGGATCTGGAGGTGCTGGAAGGTGTCCAGAGAAGGGCCACGAGGATGATCAGAGGGCTGGAGCACCTCTCCTATGAGGACAGACTGAAGGAGTTGGGGCTGTTCAGTCTGGAGAAGAGAAGGCTCCGAGGTGACCTCATTGTGGCCTTCCAGGATCTGAAGGGGGCCTACACGAAGGCTGGTGAGGGACTTCTCAGGCTATCCGGTAGTGACAGGACTAGGGGGAATGGAATGAAGCTGGAGGTGGGGAGATTCAGACTGGATGTGAGGAAGAAGTTCTTCACCGTGAGAGTGGTGAAGCCCTGGAATGGGTTATCCAGGGAGGTGGTTGAGGCCCTGCCCCTGGAGGTGTTCAAGAGCAGGCTGGATGAGGCTCTGTCCAGCCTGATCTAGTGTGGGGTGTCCCTGCCCACGGTAGGGGAGCCAATTCATACATATGGCTTGCAAAGATTGTACGCCCCTACCTGCAAGCCAGCTATCCCTGTGATGATAATCTCCTTCCTTTTTAATACGGACATTTAAAGAACATTTTTAGACTTTTCCTTTGTGGTGTTGGTACAGAGAGTTGTTTGTCCCCCTCTTCTTACTTCCCAAGTTAGTTGTTTTCTGTTGCCTCATTTCTCTTCTCGTAATTGCTCACGGTTTCTTTGTATGTGTGGGGAGAACTCGCTCTCACCCTGCCACACGAAACAAAGCAGTAATTTATGTGAGGCAGGAGTGAAGCAGTTTATATTCTGTAGTACTTGTGAGATGGAAACTTGGTCTAAGGATGTGTGCAGAGAAAGCCAACATCTACACAAGTGTAAGGGTTTGATGTTCTGTGGTGTTTTTAACAAGAGTGTAACATCTGTAGCCTTCTTCTGGGCAGCATCAAGACTGATTTATAAGTCACACATACTTGTAAATGTGTTCTGTTTTCTTATGACTCCAGCAGTCCTACCTCCTCCTCTCTGCAGAAGATAGAATTTCACATGCATGTGGATAAAAACTGGACTTCATCTTGGGGTTCTTAAAACTATACAAACTGAAAGTCTGGGAAGTAGATGTTTGTGTAAGGAGGCACTTAACCTTTTAGATTACAGAGCTTGGATATTCCTGGTGGGAAGACAGAGAAGATGACAAATGCTGAGCCCCTCTCCCCAGTTGAGAATTTATTTCAGTAACTGTATTTACAATGCAATACACCAGGTTGAAAGAGACTTTCAAGATCATCGTGTCCAACCCATCAACCAATCCAACCCACCTAATCAACTAAACCATGGCACCAAGCACCCCATCAAGCCTCTTCCTGAACACCTCCAATGAAGGTGACTCCACCACCTCCCTGGGCAGCTGATTCCAATGGGCAATCACTCTCTCTGTATAGAACTTCTTCCTAACATCCAGCCTAAACCTGCCCTGGCGCAGCCTGAGACTGTGTCCTCTTGTTCTGGTGCTGGTTGCCTGGGACAACAGACCAACCTCTGCCTGTCTACAACGTCCCTTCAGGTAGTTGTAGACAGCAATAAGGTCACCCCTGAGTCTCCTCCAGGCTAAGCAACCCCAGCTCCCTCAGCCTCTCCTTACAGGGCTTGTGTTCCAAACCCCTCACCAACTTTTGAATAGGGATTGAAGGTGCAGAAACTCTACCTGCACGTGTGGAAATGCTGCGTGCCTGAAGGTCCATTACGTTTCTTTGTTAACTGATGTGAGACCACAAATAGTTAATGAGATGCTCAAATTTTTACTTTTGAGTCTTAGGAAAAATGTATAAAGTTCCTGCAGAATGTAGATTTAATCAGTTTGGGCTTTTTTTTTTTTTTTTTTTTTTTTTTTAGTACTCTCTATTGGTTTACTTATTTTAATTACTTTTTAGTTACTTTACTCTTTTTTTGTAGTTCTCTCTTTTGGTTTACTTATTTATTTTTTTTTTAATTAAAACAACAAAAAATCCAAACAACCCTCCCCCAAAAAAGGGCTCCTCACAGCAAGCTTTTTTGTTTTCTACTGTGGGTACCAAGAACACGTGCCAGAGGAGCAGGATGATGGAGCTGCCGGATGAACTCTAGATGAACTCAAAGCAGACCCAGATCTCTGAAGAGCAAGAAGTAGTTGAGTGCGTTAGGGATTGCAACAGAAACGGGAAATAGCCTTGTCAGAAGCCCAAGCAGAAAATCTCCTTCACTTCCTAGCATGTGTCTTTGTTTGATTGTGGGGTTGGTTTGTTGTTTTGGTTTTTTTCTTTTCCTTTTTCCTATGGCAAATCTTAAACTTTCCAGCAGAACATAGCAGATGTCTTAGAAGGTGAATTGAGGTTTCTTGAGATGACAAATCTAGATTCTAGAGTGTGAGGTCAGGGTTTATGATTCATCTCTGAAATCCGGAAAAACCTGATGGCTTTGTCTTCAATAAATTGCAGTGAGGGCATACCTGTTTTGAAGCAAGCTTATATTCAGGCTGTGTGCTATTTGATCCTGTCACTGATTCCCACCCCCACCTCATCCTGTTTGCAAATAGATCTTCTCAAACCTTTCACCACTTCAAAATATTACTGATGCTGAAGAATGTGCTTTGAATTCCAACATAATTGCTGAAAAAGTATTTGTCTGTCAAAATACTTTCCTCTGCTCTAGGATAAAAAGATATTGAATGCCTGATAACTGCCCTGTGTGGGACAATTTGTTGTGTAAGTTCTCTGAAAGAGCTGATTGTCCTCTCTGAGGAGAACTGTGCTGTATCAGCTGCAGAGCTGTTGTGTAGGTCTGAGAGGTGCTTTGAGCATTCCTCAGTTCCAGGCTGCTATTGGTACTTGAGTTACCTTTAAACCAACTAGCCCAGCGACTGTTAACACTGTGCTAATGCCATGCCTCTAAAATTTTAGGGACTTCAATCAACCAAGGTAGGCTGCGTAAAAGCGTGTTAATGGGAGAATGTTAACAGCATATGTTCATGGCTAAAATCTCTTGGAGATTTTAGTCTAAGTCAGAATCCAGATGTGCTAACAGTTAAACAAAGGTTTAGTGTTATGAGATCAAGAAATGTTGGGTAAAATGTAGTGCATGAGAGGCTTGAATCCTTGAACAGGAATTTGACTTTGCTTCCAATTTTCTGCAACGTGTTCAGGTGGAGTTGAGCTGCTACAGATACTCTATTCAGAGCAGAGCATAGAACATTCCTTTAAAAGCAGTGATGAAAGATGACACTGTAAAGTTTTATAATAGTGTGCTCACTGTAGTAACTCTAGCATTTTCTGGTAGGATGTTCAGCAACATAAATATGTTATGTCTAACACCTGTTCCCACCTCCTTTCTTGAGGGAGGATGTGTGAGAGAATATTGGCATATCTTGGTTTAAATGTTTTTTCTAGTACTCCAAATGCTATGTACTTACAAGGCAACTACAGAGATGTTCACTTTGAGAGTGGTGAAGCCCTGGAATGGGTTGTCCAGGGAGGTGGTTGAGGCCCCATCCCGGGAGGTGTTTAAGAGCAGGCTGGATGAGGCTCTGGTCAGCCTGATCTGGTGTGAGGTGTCCATACCCATAGCGGGGAGGTTGGAACTGGATAGTGCATGTGGTCCCTTCCAACCCTGACTGATTCTATGATTTTATGATTCTATGATGTTCCTTGTTTCAAGGAGAAAGCCTGTGATGGAATTCTGGTAAAGATGACCACCATGAATATGAAAATTTTTCAGTGCTTTTGTAGATTTTTTTTGTTTGCCTTTTGTGTTTTGTTTTCCTCCTCTGCCTGCCAAGAGCATTAATAGTAAGTTGGATTCAGCTTCAGTGTTCTTTAAGTGCTCAAATTGATGCGAACCTGATCAGTTCTCATGCTTACTGAAAGTGTTGGGAAGTGCTTTTTAAATCTGTCATTGTGGAAGACAAGTGTTCTGCACAAGAAATGGCAGTAAACATCATCACTCTTTCATGGAGTTAAAATGAAAAAGGCCTAAGAGTGTGCATGTACTTAAAAAACAAGAGGAATCTAGGCTATATATAGGTTCCAGAGTTACTGTTTCTTGTAAAAGCCAGATGGGATGGAAGCATTTAATGTTTGATGAAATAACAAGACATCCTTCTGAGATCTGCAGAAGGAGAACATCACACAGAATACTTCATTTCTTTGTGAACTTTTGAGGATGAAGACATACTGTGTTTAAAAAGCCACTGAATTGTAAGCTCTAGGAGTTCATGCAGTCTTAGAGAATTGTGTTGACCTTTTATTATGAGATCCTTGAAAAGAAAGGGAGAGAAGCAGATCAGGAACTCCCAGCAGCTGCATTGCATAGCTTGCCCGTTCTAAAAATGTTGTTCATTCAAGGTCATTTTCAGGCTTTATGGGGAAAAAAAGATGTTCAATCAGAAGAAGAGTCCTGAAGAGGAGTGTGAGTAAGACTGGGAGCTTTGAGTTTTTGTTTGCAGAAGTATTCCTGAAAACAAAAAATAATAAACACCAGTTAAATGATTAAAGTAATTCAAAAGAGAGGTTGTAGTCAGGTGGGGGTTGGTCTCTTCTCCCAGGCAACCAGCACCAGAACAAGAGGACACAGTCTCAAGCTGCACCAGGGGAGGTTTAGGCTGGATGCGAGGAAGAAGTTCTTCATAGAGTGATTGGCCATTGGAATGTGCTACCTGGGGAGGTGTTGGAGTCACCATCACTGGAGGTGTTCAGGAGGAGACTTGATGGGGTGCTTGGTGCCATGGTTTAGTTGATTAGTGTTGGATGATAGGTTGGACATGATGATCTCGAAGGTCTCTTCCAACCTGGTTTATTCTATTCTAAAAGAGGGGAGGTGAAATGAACCTTTCAGTTGTGCTGTCACTCATTGAAACAAGACATGAGATATTTCTTTGCTCAGACCTGTTCCTTGTTCTGTGCTCAACCATTTGCAAATTGCAATTGCACTGGACAATTGAGAGTGGCTGATTTTGAGATTATAGAAAGGCAGGGCAAGGTGACAGTCTCAAACCTGTCAAAGAATGCTACATTGATTTTAGTTGTTGGTTTTTCTGGGTGGGTTGGTTGGTTTCATTTTTTAAATGAGCAGCCATGTGTCCTTAACCATTTCTTGGTCGTTATCAATATTAACTTTTATCTGTGTTGGGTTTGGGGCCTCTCACTATAAGGAGGACATTGAGATGCTGGAGCATGCCCCAAAAGACATTGACGTTAGGAGAAGTAGCAGAGGAAGTTGGGGTTGTTTAGCCTGGAGCAAGAGAGGCTGAAGGAAAACCTTAAGGAGGTTGTAGTGAGGTTGGGGGTGGTCTCTTCTCCCGAGTAAAAAGTGATAGGACAATAGGAAATGGACTCAAGTTGTAGCAAGGGAGGTTTAGCTTGGATATTAGGGAAAAATGCTTCACCCCCAGGGTTGGTCAGACACTGGGACAGGCTCCCCAGCAAAGCAGTGGAGTGACCCTCGCCGGAGGAGTTTCAAAGATCTTTAGATGTGTTGCTTAGGGATATGGTTTAGTGCTGGACTTGGCAGTGCTGAGTTAATGGTTGAACTCCATGATCTTCAAGGTCTTTTCCAACCAAAATGATTTTATGATTATGTTTATTTTCTTCCCTTAGAAGACAATGGCAAGAGCAGCACTGTTATTTTTGGTGTTTTTAAAGGACTGTATCTTGGCAATAGGAAAAAGAGCTAGAAGAAAATACCCAGGCCTTTTCAGAATGCATCTGAGTATCACAGTATCACAGTATTGCTAAGGTTGGAAGAGACCTCGAAGATCGAGTCCGACCTGTCACCACAGACCCCGCGACTAGACCATGGCACCAAGTGCCACATCCAGTCCCCTCTTGAACACCTCCAGGGAAGGTGACTCCACCACCTCCCCGGGCAGCCCATTCCAATGGTGAATGACTCTCTCGGTGAAGAACCTTCTCCTCACCTTGAGCCTAAACTTCCCCTGGCACAGCTTGAGACTGTGTCCCCTTGTTCTGGTGCTGGTTGCTAGGGAGAAGAGGCCAACCCTTTCCTGGCTACAACCACCCTTCAGGTAGTTGTAGAGAGCAATGAGGTTGCCCCTGAGCCTCCTCTTCTCCAGGCTAAACAACCCCAGCTCCCTCAGCCTCTCCTTATAGGGCTGTGCTCAAGGCCTCTCCCCAGCCTTGTTGCCTTTCTCTGGACACCGTTCAAGTGTCTCGATGTCCTTCTTAAACTGAGGGGCCCAGAACTGGACACAGGACTCCAGGTGTGGCCTAACCAAAGCAGAGTACAGGGGCACAATGACCTCCCTGCTCCTGCTGGCCACACTATTCCTGATGCAGGCCAGGATGCTGTTGGCCTTCTTGGCCACCTGGGCACACTGCTGGCTCTTGTTCAGGCAGCTGTCGATCAGCACCCCCAGGTCCCTCTCTGTTTGGCAGCTCTCCAGCCACTCCGACCCCAGCCTGTAGCTCTGCATGGGGTTGTTGTGGCCAAAGTGCAGCACCCGGCACTTGGACTTGTTGAATGCCATCCCATTGGACTCCGCCCATCTGTCCAGTTGGTCGAGGTCCCTCTGCAGGGCCCTCCTACCCTCTAGTAGTATCTTTGCAGAACCAGTTAGTTTGAAAACCAGGACATTTAGGATGTACATACTGGCACAGGAGTCTATCTGTGCCCTATTTTGATACTTTGGGTTTTTTCTGTGTCTTCTCATTTGGAATGACTGGTTATTCAGCAATGTATTTTAAATTAACCGAAAATGGAAACAGAGCGGTCAACTATGGAACCTAAATATTCTTTCATGAATGCCAATATTGACCAAGGGAGTCTGTCTGGTCTCTCTTGTGCTTCACTGCTTGCACTGGTTGGGTACTGGTGGCCCTGTTTAGGCCACACCTTGAGTACTGTGTCCAGTTCTGGGCCCCTCAGTTTAGGAAAGATGTTGACTTGCTAGAACATATCCAGAGAAGGGCAAAAAGCTGGGGAGGGGTTTGGAGCACAAACTCTATGAGGAGAGGCTGAGGGAGCTGGGGTTGCTTAGCCTGGAGAAGAGGAGGCTCAGGAGAGACCTTATTGCTTTCTATGAATACCTGAAGGGAGGTTGTAGTCAGGTGGGGGTTGGTCTTTTCTCCCAGGCAACCAGCACCAGAACAAGAGGACACAGTCTCGAGTTGCACCAGGGGAGGTTTAGGCTGGATGTTAGGAAGAAGTTCTTCATAGAAAGAGTGATTGGCCATTGGAATGGGCTGCCCAGGGCGGTGTTGGAGTCACCATCCCTGGAGGTCTTTAGGAAGAGACTGGATGGGGTGCTTGGTGCCATGGTTTAGTTGATTAGATAGTGTTGGGTGGTAGGTTGGACATAATGATCTCGAAGGTCTCTTCCAACCTGGTTAATTCAATTCAATTCAAAAAGCAGCATGAAAGAATCATGCCTCAGTTGCTTGAGAGAAGAGATAATTTAAAATCTACGCTTCTTTCCTTTATATTTGGGGTTTCCTTTTCCTTACTGCTAGTGTAATTTAACAACTTATGTTTTACAGTTTAAGTAAACCAGATTCTAATTTAAACAGGCTTTTAAAAATCCTTATAAATAAGGGACAGCTCTGATCTTAAAAGTTTGCACTTTCTCTGTGTGATCTTTTCTTTGTCTGTCTAGCCTTTTTCTATGGGGGGATTGGTGCCAGTACTTTGCTGCCACTGTTAAACTAAACACTATAATTACATTGTCAAAATAATATTTATAGTATTTTTCAGGGAATAATTGTGGGAGTGTGATGAATATATTATATTCATCAAACTCTTATATAAACATGAGCATGAGGTTTTTTGAGTTATTTATGTTGTTTTTGGCCTTTGTGTTTTTCCAATCTGTAAAAATAATACTGGGATCTTTATGGTCTTTGTAGCATTTGCAGAGTGTGTGCCCTAACAATCAGTTGATGCACTGTCTGGTAGAAGTAAACTGTTATTTGCACTTGTGTTGGGATTTTGGCTTCACGTTTCCATTGCTTAAGAAAATCCTGTGTTTTCTTGAGTTTTATCAAACCCTAATTATTATAGCTTAGTTATTACCAAACAGGACAATTTGAAGTAATTGTTTGCTCTCTTGGTACCATTTGGGGTTGTTCAGGTTGGCTCTTTGTTTGCTCATTTTATTATTTTATGTATTAAGTTGAAAGTGTGTCTCAGTGCTTTTGAGAAGTAATTGTGGCCGTCTCCCAGTAACACGTGCTGGGAAACAAGTATGAGGTTTTTTTAACAGTAGACAGTTGCTTCTTTGCTAGTTACTGGTACAGACAGGACTTAGGTATTCTCACTACTGAATTGAATTGAATTGAATTAACCAGGTTGGAAGAGACCTTCGAGATCATCGAGTCCAACCTACCACCCAACACTATCTAATCAACTAAACCATGGCACCAAGCACCCCATCCAGTCTCTTCCTAAAGACTTCCAGGGATGGTGACTCCACCACCTCCCTGGGCAGCCCATTCCAATGGCCAATCACTCTATGAAGAACTTCTTCCTAACATCCAGCCTAAACCTCCCCTGGTGCAGCTTGAGACTGTGTCCTCTTGTTCTGGTGCTGGTTGCCTGGGAGAAGAGACCAAGTCCCACCTGACTACAACCTCCCTTCAGGTAGTTGTAGAGAGCAAGAAGGTCTCTCCTGAGCCTCCTCTTCTCCAGGCTAAGCAACCCCAGCTCCCTCAGTCTCTCCTCACAGGGCTTGTGCTCCGAACCCCTCCCCAGCTTTGTTGCTCTTCTCTGGACATGTTCCAGCAAGTCAACATCTTTCCTGAACTGAGGGGCCCTGTGAGGAGAGACTGATGGAGCTGGGGTTGCTTAGCCTGGAGAAGAGGAGGCTCAGGGAGACCTTATTGCTGTCTACAACTACCTGAAGGGAGGTTGCAGCCAAGTGGGGGTTGGTCTCTTCTCCCAGGCAACCAGCACCAGAACAAGAGGACACAGTGTCAAGCTGCACCAGGGGAGGTTTAAGCTGAATGTTAGGAAGAAGCTTTTCACAGAAAGAGTGATTGGCCATTGGAATGGGGTGCCCAGGGAGGTGGTGGAATTACCATCCCTGGAGGTGTTCAGGAAGAACACCTGCTTGGTGTTCTTGGTTGGGTGCTTGGTTGCATGGTTTAGTTGATTAGATGGTGTTGGATGATAGGTTGGACTCAATGATCCCAAAGGTCTTTTCCAACCTGGTTTATTCTATTCTATGGTATTTTAAAACCTTTTCCTAGGTCTGGTCTGAGTGTCATACTGAGTTTGAATCTAGTGATTCTTGACAGTGGGTGGTTTGTTTTTTTCCCCTGACTTGGGCTTGATTCTCCACTTGAGTCCTGTTGCTTTTTCAGTGACTGATCTAAGTTGTGCTGAGCTGAATTACTTTATTTACTGTGTACTGTGAGTATAAAAGTCTATTATTGCCGCAGCTCCTTGAGGTACAGTTTGAACTACGGGCCAGATCGAACCTAATGAAGTTTGCCTGTCACATTCTGGTGACATGGATGACATTGGTAGCAGGTTTTGAAACAGAAAGCTTTTCTGCCACAAACAGTTCAATATTAGTTGCACTGATGATCAAAACTGTCCCTTCCATGGTACTCATGGAAAAAATCGTTGATTGCTATACTGGGTGGTGACTGCCTCAGATCCAGCATAAATCATTTTGCGCTTTCTGGGAGACGCTAAACGGAGTTAATATGCTTAGGTTAAAACAATGAGTAGGTCAGTAGCCTGCCTTGTAGGTTTCCCTTTTCTTTTTGCAGATACTGCTTTTAGGCAGTGTGTATAGTTTTTTTGCTCTTTTTTCCTTGCTTTTGCAATTGGGAGGCTTTCTAGTACAGGCTGCCAATGTGTTGCTGATTTATGAGGCATGCATAGTGGTTTTGTAATGTGGACTGATATCCACATGGAGCACAAAGGAAATAGGAGTTTGCTGTTTTATTATGGATGCAAGATTCATTCCCTGCCATTTTTCTTTTTCTGAAAAGGCTGTGGTGGTTGTGCTTTACCCTGACATTGTATGCCACACAGGGCGGCACTGGTGTGAGCAGGGTCATATTTCTGATGATCCTACCTTGCAGCAGCTGTTCAGCGACTGTTTCTAGCTTCCCTCTACATCAAAGGCTGGAAGAGGAACCAATCTTCACCTCATAGAATGTATGATGCAGTTTGTCTAGAATAGGGCAGGCATCAATAGAGATGGCTAATTTATATAATGTCCCAAATAAATCCTGTGGTTATTGGCAATGATGAGCATAGTGCAGGTCTTTCCCCCCTATCTTATGGCTGGGATGGAGGAGAAGGTAAAAAGGATACGTTTGTTGTAAAGATGAAATTCTGTTCTTAAAGGTTATGACAAATCTAGGCTGGTTTTTGCTTTTCCCAGCAGGGACATCAGGGTCCATAAAGTCACAGTGGGAAGAATGAGGCAAACCAGCCTATTCCTAAACCTATTGGTTTTGGAAAACAAGTATGGGGCATGGGAGATCGAGGGTGAGGTGATTCTGATGCTGGAGGACACACCATCTGGGGTTTTCCCTGAGGCAAAACAGCCTAAGGTTAAACAGCCTTCCCCTGGCATCAGGACTTGCTCCCTTAAAAAAAAGAGGAGGGTAATTGTCATTGGTAATTCCCTCCTGAGGGGAACAGAAGGCCCTATATGTTGGTCAGACCCTTCTCACAGGGAAGTTTGTTGCCTCTCAGGAGCTCAAGTTAGAGATGTTACCAGAAGGCTGCCTAGTCTGCTGCAGCCCTCTGACTACTATTCCTTAATAGTTATGCAGTTAGGGAATGATGATGTTGCAACCAGAACTCCCAGGGCTATCAAAAATGGCTTCAGGGCCCTGGGAGATGTGGTTGAGGGGTCAGGTACACAAATAATTTTTGCATCGATACCATTAGTTGCAGGAGGGAACACAATAAGGAACAGGTCAGCAGCTGTAGGCAACAAGTGGCTTAGAGGGTGGTGCAGTTGAAAGAATTTTGGGGTTTTCGATCTTGGAGAACTTTCTACTGCACCAGGTCAGCTGGCAACAGATGGAGTACATCTGTCCCAGAGGAGGGGAAAGGTCGCAGTATATGAGAATGGCCTGTCCCCCAAAGGTAAAAAGATTCTGGGAAGGGAATTGGCAGGTCTCATTGATGGGGCTTTAAACTAGCTTCGAAGGGGGAGGGGCTGAAACCAGTCCCCCAGACAGGAGTCTGAGGGTGGTAAGCTGGAGTCAGGGGTGAAACCAGCAGCCCAGCTGCAGTGCATGTACACTAATGCACGAAGCATGGGTAACAAACAAGAGGAGCTGGAAGCCTTGTTGCAGCAGGAAAGTTATGATGTAGTTGCCATCACAGAGACGTGGTGGGATGACTCGCATGACTGGAGCACTGCAATTGATGGCTATAGGCTCTTCAGGAGAGACAGGCAAGGAAGAAGGGGTGGAGGGGTGGCCCTGTACATCAGGGAGGCACTAGATGCCATTGAGATGGAGATCAGGGATGATCAGGTTGAGTGCTTGTGGGTGAGAATTACAGGGAGGACCAGCAGGGCAGACATCCTGGTTGGGGTCTGTTATAGACCACCCAACCAGGAGGAAGATGTCGATGAGTCATTCTATAGGCAGCTTAAGGCTGTCTCAAGATCGCCTGACCTTGTTCTCATGGGTGACTTCAACCTGCCTGATGTCTGCTGGGATCTCAACACAGCAGAGAGGAGGCAGTCTAGGAGGTTCTTAGAGTGCATGGAGGACAGCTTCTTATCCCAGGTGCTGTGCGAGCCTACCAGGGGTAAGGCTCTGCTTGACCTCCTCTTCACCAACAGGGAAGGGCTGGTGGGTGATGTGGTGGTCGGAGGGTGTTTAGGCACCAGTGACCACGAGATAATTGAGTTTTCGGTGTTCAGCCAAGCTAAGACGGGCAGCAAGAAGACCTCCACTCTGGACTTCTGGAGGGCAGACTTCAGGCTACTCAAGGAACTAACTCAGAAGGTTCCTTGGGATACAGCCCTTAAAAAATAAAGGGGTCCAGGAGAGCTGGAGCTGCTTCAAGGCAGAACTCTTGAAGGCGCAGGAACAGGCTGTGCCAGTGTGCCGGAGGATGAGCCGCCGGGGCAGACAGCCAGCCTGGATGGGTAATGAACTTCTAAAGGAACTAAGGGAAAAAAGAGGGTGTATCATCTTTGGAAGCAAGGGGAGGCAGCCCATGGAATGTTTAGGGATGTTGCTAGGTCTTATAGGAAGAAAATTAGGGAGGCAAAAGCACATTTGGAGCTTAGACTGGCCTCTACTGTGGAGGACAACAAAAAGCCCTTCTATAAATATATTAATAGCAAGAGGAAGGGCAAGGACAACCTCCACTCCTTGGTGGGCACGGAGGGGAACAAAAGATGAGGAAAAGGCAGAGGTACTTAACACCTTCTTTGCCTCAATATTTACTAGCAGGACAGAATGTCTTCCAGACAGCTGGCCTGCAGAGCTGGCAGAAGAAGCCAGGGAGCAGCATTGTTCTCCTTTGTTCCAGGATGGGATAGTTAGAGATCTTCTCAGCTGCTTGGATCCCCACAAGTCCATGGGACCAGATGGGATCCATCCTAGGGTGCTGAGAGAGCTGGCAGATGAGCTGGCCAAGCCACTCTCCATCATTTTTCAGCAGTCCTGGCTCACTGGAGAGGTCGCAGAAGACTGGAAGCTGGCCAGCGTGGTGCCCATCCACAAGAAGGGCTGGTTGGATGAGCCAGGGAATGATAGGCCTGTCAGCCTGACCTCAGTGCCAGGCAAGATTATGGAACAGGTCATCTTGAGTACAATCACACAGCACTTACAGGATGACCAGGGGCTCAGGCCTAGCCAGCATGGATTTAGGAAGGGCAGGTCCTGCCTGATCAACCTGATCTCCTTCTATGATCAGGTCACCTGCCTGGTGGATGTGGGGAGGCCTGTGGATGTAGTCTACCTGGTCTTCAGCAAGGCCTTTGACACCGTCCCCCACAGCGAACTCCTGGCCAAGCTGGCAGCCCATGGCTTGGACAGGATCACACTGCGTTGGGTTAGGAACTGGCTGGAGGGCCGAGCCCAGAGAGTGGTGGTGAATGGTGCCACATCCAGCTGGCAGCCAGTCACTAGTGGTGTGCCCCAAGGATCAGTGCTGGGCCCCATGCTCTTCAATATCTTTATTGATGATCTGGATGAGGGCATTGAGTCCATCATCAGTAAATTTGCAGATGCCACCAAGCTGGGGGCAGGAGTTGATCTGCTGGAGGGCAGAGAGGCTTTGCAGAGGGACCTTGACAGGCTGGACAGATGGGCAGAATCCAAGGGCATGAGATTGAACACATCCAAGTGCCGGGTTCTGCACATTGGCCACAGCAACCCCATGCAGTGCTACAGGCTGGGGTCAGAGTGGCTGGAGAGCAGCTAGGCAGAGAGGGACCTTGGGTGTGCTGGTTGATGGTAGGCTGAACGTGAGCCTGCATTGTGCCCAGGCAGCCAAGAGGGCCAATGGCATCCTGGTCTGCATCAGGCACAGTGTGGCCAGTAGGAACAGGGAGGTCATTCTGGCCCTGTACCCTGCACTGGTTAGGCCACCCCTTGAGTCCTGTGTCCAGTTCTGGGCCCCTCAGTTTAGGAAGGATGTTGACTTGTTGGAGTGTGTCCAGAGAATGGCAACAAGGTTGGTGAGGGTTTGGAACACAAGGCCTATGAGGAGAGACTGAGGGAGCTGGGGTTGCTTAGCCTGGAGAGGAGGCGACTGAGGGGTGACCTTATTGCTCTCTACAACTACCTGAAGGGAGCACCAGAACAAGAGGACACAGTCTCAGGCTGCGCCAGGGGAGGTTTAGGCTGGACATTAGGAAGAAATTCTACACAGAGAGAGTGATTGCCCATTGGAATGTGGTGGAGTCACCTTCACTGGAGGTGTTTAGGAGGAGACTTGATAGGGTGCTTGGTTGCATGGTTTTGTTGCTTAGGTGGTGTTGGATGATAGGTTGGATGCGATGATCTTGAAGGCCTTTTCCAACCTGGTTTGTTCTATTCTGTTCTGTTCTGTTCTAGTCATGCAGGGATCTTCCTAAAAGAGAGCATCCCCAATGTAATGTAAAGAGATGAACCTTAGCTGTTTTCACACATACCGAAAGGAAATGCCCTCAGCTAAACTGTCTTGTACAGAAGCCTGAGAGTTCTATAGGTTTTCCTTCAAGGAAAGTGAAGATGGAAGGGAGGATGGAAAGGAGCTGGAGGAAGATCCAGGCTAAAAGAGCCATGTGAGACATCTGACTGTCTTATGGTAAATTTTTGCCTGTTCGGATGAAAATCCAAGTAGTTAAAATTATGTAGACGTTCTCCATGGTATTCTCTTGACTCTTTGATTATCATTGTCATGGCACACCTTCCATTTATTAGCCAGATGCAGAATATAAATAGTCCAAGTGGAGGGGGAAAAACCAAAAGACTGACAGAAAAAGACCTTACAGTTTTTCTAGGGAAAATGCAAGCATCTGAGTGGAAATTGTGGCTTAAATTAAATGACATCTGTAGTATGCCATCACAAATAATTGGAGAAATTTGCTCCTTATATTGGTTAGCATTTTACATATTCATCTTTTTCCCTTGAGACCTGTACAAGGTGTATCATGTAGTAGTGTGTCATATGGTTAGACACCATGAATAACACATAGTGGGTGGCCGGTCCTTTTTGTTATTTTTCTTGGTTTCCAGGCATGGTTTAAGTCCAGATTGAGACTCCCCAGTACTTCAAATTTGCTGATTTTGCTAGAGCAGGGTCTTTAAAGAGACACTGTCTGATAGATTTAGGCTCAACTTTTGGTTGATTCAAGAAAAGAAAGAAAGAAAAAAATTACATCCTAATGCATGCAGGAAGCATATAAATGCAGTTCCCAAGTCTGCAAGCACTTACATGTGTTTTACTTCACAGAGCAGAGTGATCTCAGGCATGTGTTTTTGCTATTTGTGGGGATGTAACAGGAGTCCTATTTATTATGCCTTTAGAGTTTAATAGGTAATGTATGAAAGAAATAAACACAGAATCACAGGATCACCAAGGTTCGTAGAGACCTCAAAGATCATCAAGTCCAACCTGTCACCACAGACCCCATGACTACTAGACCATGGCACCAAGTGCTACGTCCAAGCGCCACTTGAACACCTCCAGGGATGGTGACTCCACCCCTTCCCTGGGCAGCCCATTCCAATGACCAGTCACTCTTTCTACGAAGAACTTCCTCCTGACATCCAGCCTAAACCTCCCCTGGCACAGCTAGAGACTGTGTCCTCTTGTTCTGTTGATGGTTGCCTGGGAGAAGAGACCAAGTCCCACCTGTCTACAACCTTCCTTCAGGTAGTTGTAGCGAGCAATAAGGTCTCCTCTGAGCCTCCTCTTCTCCAGGCTAAGCAACCCCAGCTCCCTCAGCTTCTCCTCACAGGGCTTATGCTCCAAACCCCCCCACACAAAGAAATCACGGCTAACTCAGTCAGAGAAGCAGATGAATGTGCTGCATGTACAAGCAGGATGAAATGCAGATGGATATATACACAATATACAGTATTTACAATATATACAGAAATATACAGCAAAGAACCTAACACAGAACAAAACTCCCTCCTCCAGCCAGGAGGGTGTCCTCCCCATGTACCCCCTCTCTTCCCCTACCTCCTGTTTTTTCCCAAAAAGGGTTAGAGAGAGAGAAAAGGTAATTATTAAGGAGGAAATTCTGTTAGCTCAAAGTGTATGCAAGAATGAGGAGAGGCTGAGGGGCGACCTCATTGCTCTCTACAACTACCTGAAAGGTGGTTGTAGCCAGGAAGGGGTTGGCCTCTTCTCCCTAGCAACCAGCACCAGAACAAGGGGACACAGTCTCAAGCTGCACCAGGGGAAGTTTAGGCTCGAGGTGAGGAGAAAGTTCTTCACCGAGAGAGTGATTCGCCATTGGAATGGGAGGTGGTGCCCAGGGAGGTGGTGGAGTCACCGTCCCTGAAGGTGTTGAAGAGGGGATTGGACATGGCACTTGGTGCCATGGTCTAGTCATGAGGTCTGTGGTGACAGGTTGGGCTCAATGATCTTTGAGGTCTGTTCCAACCTTAGTGATACTGTGATACTGTTAGTTCAAGGTTAACTCCGTCCAGCAGCTGTTGCTCAGAGAGAGACGGAAACAGGCAGGCTGAAAAGCAAGACAGAACTGAGACTCAAACTGAACTAAACTAAAACTTAGAGTTGCATTCTACCAATCTACCAATGAAATTCATTTAGAATATCTTTGTTTTCAATTATTTCACCAAAACATTCAGCCAGAGTGTTCCAGCAACTGTCCCTTTTTTAAAGGCACAGCCTAAAACGGTCACAACCTTCAAGTCAAATTTTTTTTTTTTGTTGTTGGGTTTTTTTGTTTGTTTGATTGTTTTTGTTCTGCTTTGGGTTTTGTGAGAACAAAGTGTTGGTGTTTATCCTCCAAGAACAGAATGGTTGTCCAGTCCGTGCATGTAATGTTCTGTTACTATTAGAATTGGCATTTCTGCAGGGAAAGATAAAAATAATTATGGGTGCTACTTTATTCCAGAGGTGGAGATGAGAAGTGGGAACAGAAAGTTATAAAACACAACAGTCCCAGTCTTCCACAGAGGGTAAATATGGATTACTAGCCTGCACTGCTGCAAGTGCAGTGTGAAGGCAGGAATAAAATCGGAAGCTAGATGTTCATTTTATTTACAGAAATAAAACGCTAAGCACTGTTTTAATAACTGCAAATGACAGAGCCCATATATGTATTGTACATTCAATTTGAGTAGTCTAGACAGACTGTTTTCCAAGGAAAATACATTTTCATCAGTATTTGCTGTATGATTCATCGTGGTGAAGAGGCAAATAACTCTTTTTATGACTGGAAGTTGCTTTAACTTGCAGCCACAAGGAAACAAGTCAATGACCAGATGATAGCGGTGGAAAGTAGCATTTTATAGTAATAGAGGTCTACACCTTATGCTGAGTTGCAGGTTTTATTGCCATCCAGGGATGGCAATATATCACAAAACATTCTGCCGTTGTTTACAAACAGCCAAAGGTGGTCTGTGTAATGGCTTGCAGTCCACAGTTTAGATTTGCAAAGCTCCCAAGCTTACTTAAAAGCTCACAGGTTCATTTGAAAGGTGTCCAGGCTGTCAGAAAACTGTGATTTGCTGCAAGTACTTGTAAGCCTCTGTACGTGCCCCCAGTGTAGAGAGGACACACCAGCTCTACCTTTTATGCGTAATGAATGGATGGCAATACATTAAAGGTAGCAGTTTTGCTGGCCTTGTGTTTATTGTCTGACAAGGGATGTTGCACAGCTTCATCCATGCTTTGATTGGATTTATTTTATATTTCTAAGTAATTTGTGTAAAGGAAGAGGATTTGGCTTACAACTATCTTTTCACTGTCTGCTCCAAGTAAAAAGAATGGGAATCTCTTCTCACTCTTGCAAGCCTCTGCAGCTGAGGTGAAGGTTTTTCAAAGTGACTGGTGAGCAAGTTCACTGGCTCCTGTTCTTGACTAGAGAAATTGTGGTAGGAGTAAGTCTGATTATTCACTAAGAAAGAACTCATGCTTTGTAAGGAAGATGTAAAAATGTGTATGAATCTAAACATTTTGATAGTATGCACCACAACAAAATATGTGGTGTGATAACATAATGGTTGAGTGCAGCAATCTAATTGGGAAAGATTCTTGGGGGGGGAGAGGGGAGAGTAATTGCAGTTAATCTTGTTGATAAGGGCGTACCATCAATAAACTCTTCTGACTTTAGTACTGAAATGGTTTGTGGAAATATTATCACATAATCATATGGAGCAGAAGGAAACAGGTATTGTAGTTTTAAAACATAATGCCTAAAATCTTTGCCCTAATAAATTCGAGGGTTCAAGTTTTAAACTAAACCTCCAGCTGACTCTACCAAAACCGCTGTGAAGTTACATTTCTGAGGGGCATGATACAGTGCCGGACCTGTGAAAGGTTCAAGTGTGTCCTCCAGACCATACAGGCTGTACTGCAGAGCTGCCAAACAGAAAGGGACCTGGGGGTGCTGATTGACAGCTGGCTGAACACAAGACAGCAGTGTGCCCAGGTGGCCAAGAAGGCATCCTAGTCTCCATCAGAAATAGTGTGGCCAGCAGGAGCAGGGAAGTCATTGTGCCCCTGTACTCAGCACTGATTAGGCCACACCTAGAGTCCTGTGTCCAATTCTGGGCCCGTCAGTTTAGGATGGATATTGAGACTCTTGAATGTGTTCAGAGAAGGGCAACGAGGCTGGGGAGAGGCCTCAAGCACAAGCCCTACGAGGAGAGGCTGAGGGAGCTGGGCTTGTTTAGCCTGGAGAAGAGGAGGCTCAGGGGAGACCATATTGCTGTCTACAACTACCTGAAGGGTGGTTGTAGCCAGGAGGGGTTGGTCTCTTCTCCCAGGCAATCAGCACCAGAACAAGAGGACACAGTCTCGAGCTGCACCATTGGAAGTTTAGGCTTGAGGTGAGGGCAAAGTTCTTTACAGAGAGAGTTGTTAGCCATTGGAATGTGCTGCCCAGGGAGGTGGTGGAGTCGCCATCCCTGGAGGTGTTGAAGAGGGGATTGGACGTGGCACTTGGTGCCATGATTTAGCCATGAGGTCTGTGGTGACAGGTTGGACTTGATGATGGGCTGCCCAGGGAGGTGGTGGAGTCACCATCATTGGTGGCGTTCAGGAGGAGACTTGATAGGGTGCTTGGTTGTATGGTTTAGTTGATATAGGTGGGTTGGATAGTAGGTTGGACGCGATGATCTTGAAGGTCTCTTCCAACCTGGTCTGTTCTTGTTCTGTTCTTGTTCTGTTCTTGTTCTGTTCTTGTTCTGTTCTTGTTCTGTTCTTGTTCTGTTCTTGTTCTGTTCTTGTTCTGTTCTTGTTCTGTTCTTGTTCTGTTCTTGTTCTGTTCTTGTTCTGTTCTTGTTCTGTTCTTGTTCTGTTCTTGTTCTGTTCTTGTTCTGTTCTTGTTCTGTTCTTGTTCTGTTCTTGTTCTGTTCTTGTTCTGTTCTTGTTCTGTTCTTGTTCTGTTCTTGTTCTGTTCTTGTTCTGTTCTATTCTAATTCTATTCTATCTTTGAAGTCTCTTCCAACCTTGGTGATTCTGTGATTCTGTAGTTGTTAAAGTTTATGCTGGAGCTCGATTCAGTTAGTGTGTGATCATAAGAGACTGAATGCAACAAATGGAAATGTAATCTTGAAGGTACCAAACTGATGAAGGGCATTTAAGCCATCCTCATGCTGGGCCATGAAGTATCAGCTACTTCACCTTGTGCATGGGTGGCATTGAAGGACTCTGAAAGATCAGTTTACATATAGGCAGACATTTAAGTACCAAAATTCATTAGAAAAAAGTGTTTCCTCTTGTACAATTCACCCTGTTGTTTAAAGAGGTTGTTTTTGTAGAACCTAGAAAGCTCTCAGTAACCCATTGCAGGCTGGTTGTGAAAGCAACATGTAATCTGAGTGTTTGCATTTGCTAAAGAACATCCTGCTTTATAGAAACCATTGCAGTCTCAGCGGGGGAAGAAATTCTCAAGCACTGGGGTCGGTTGATCTGTGTATCAGAAGTTACATCTTAGTACATATAATTTCACTGTGGTTGACCATCAGGTTAAAAATAGTATTGTTGACCACACACAGCAGAATATTTTTTCAAAATTAAGATTCAGCAGTGCCATTAGCTACAGAATTACTGATGAATGTCAGTGCTTAGAGACAGCAGCAGCTAAGGGCTGGACTAATGATGGTAAATAACTCAGTCCTATGGAAGAGACATTGTCCCAGTATAAGGTGGAGCAGAACTGATTTTGTTCAGAGATTTTACTTTTCAGCTCCGTCTCTTCTAAGTGACTGCACTTTCTGAACTTAATGGCCTATATTCACAGGCAGTGTCTGCTTGTAGATGTGATAATGCAAAATGTTTCTAGTTAGTACCAAGGACTGGTGCACAAAGGGGTTCTTGCTTATTCATGTTCCTATGGACACCAAGGTCACTGCTAAAACAGAATAGAATTAACCAGGTTGGAAAAGACCTTTGAGATCATAGAGTCCAACCTATCACCCAGCACTATCTAATAAACTAAACCATGGCACCAAGCACCCCATCCAGTCTCTTCCTTAACACCTCCAGTGATGGTGACTCCACCACCTCCCTGGGCAGCCCATTCCAATGGCCAGTCACTCCTTCTATGAAGAACTTCTTCCTGACATGCAATCTAAACCTCCCCTGGTGCAGCTTGAGACTGTGTCCTCTTGTTCTGGTGCTGGTTGCCTGGGAGAGGAGACCAGCCTCCACCTGGCTACTACCTCCTGTCAGATAGTTGTAGACAGCAATAAGGTCTCCTCTGAGCCTTCTCTTCTCCAGGCTAAGTAACCCCAGCTCCCTCAGTCTCTCCTCACAGGGCTTGTGTTCCAAACCCCTCCCCAGCTTTGTTGCCCTTCTCTGGACATGTTCCAGCAAGTCAACATCTTTCCTAAACTGAAGGGCCCAGAACTGGCCACGGGACTCAAGGTTTGGCCTAACCAGTGCATAGGCACAGTTGGCTTGTTGTCAGGTGATGGTAGGCACAGTCTGATTTGTCACAAGCTCAATGTGCCAAGAATGCTGTTCTGGGGGTCACATCACACAAGGCCCTCCTCAAGGTCAATGACTCAGCACCCTTACTCCTGCTCAATAGGCACTACTAAAACTGCAAGACCTGTCTTAGGTGGCTGCTCAGCCACAAGGCATCCGTCAGCATCGCTCTGGTGCAAAACAGGAAACCTCCCAAACACTGTTTGAGACATAAGTCCCTTTTTAGCTGGTTTCCCAGCCACCTCTGGTGCAACCAAGTGTCCTTCTACATAAGGATGATGAAATTGCTGGAGAGGAGAAAAGCAGTATCCATATCAAATGGGTTACTGAGCATACCTGAGCACACTATGCTGTGGCAGTCAAGACCTGTAGAGGTAGAACAAAAAAAGAGGAACATAGAAATTGAATGCTAAAAGGAGACTTCCACAGTTGGGAAAGCAACACTGCACTTTTATTGCAGCATTTGCATTACTTACACATGCATACCTTGCTATGAATTCACAACTCTAGTTGGACTTTTTGGTGGTTTGTTTCTTAAAGAGTGAATATCAAAGTATAGATGTCCAATGTTCATAGCAAAATTCACTGTCACATGGTAGCTTGGTGCTGAGTTTGTACATTTTATCTGGAATCAGCTTTGGAGTGAAACACTATATATGAGATATTTGCATATTCCAAGCCCACCTGTGGTCTGAGTTGGAAGGGGCCTTTAAAGAGCACCTTGTCCAACTTGCCTGCAACGAGCAGGGATATCTTCCACTTCACCAAGCTGCACAAAACCCCATCCAACCTGACCTTGAACACTTCTAATGATGGGGCATCTACTGCTTCTTTGAGCAACCTATTGCAGTATCTCAGCACCCTCATAAAATGTCTTCTTTGTATCTAAACCTACCCTATTGCAGTTTAAAACTGTTGCCCCTTGTTCTGTCATCACAGGCCCTGGTAAAATGTCTCCCTCCATCATTTTCTTAAGCCCCATTAATATATTGAAGGCCACAATGTTGTTTCTTAAGAATCCTCTCAAGGCTGAACAACCCTAACTCTCTCAGCCTTTCTTCATAGGAAAGATGCTCAAGTCCAGTTTAAGATGGATGTTAGGAGGAAGTTCTTCATAGAAAGAGTGATTGGCCATTGGAATGTGCTGCCCAGGGAGGTGTTGGAGTCACCATCACTGGAGGTGTTAAGGAAGAGACTGGATGGGGTTCTTGGTTGCATGGTTTAGTTGATTAGATAGTGTTGGATGATAGGTTGGACTCTATGATCTCAAAGGTCTCTGCCAACCTGGTCCGTTCCGTTCCATTCCGTTCCGTTCCATTCCATTCTATTCTCCTTCTCTGGATTCACTCTAAGAGGTCAGTATCAGTCTTGTACTGGGAAACCCAGAACTGGATGCAATACTTAAGGTGGGGTCTTACCATATAGGTCCAACATTGTGGTGAAGACCCTCTTGTTCCACTCATTCAAGTGAATCTTACCAGCTCCCAGCAGACCTGGCTTCTTAGACATAGAGCCATGATCATAGAAGCCATAACAGAAGTATTCATGATGGAGAACATGAACCATGTCTGACACAGGTAGTTGATCTGGCATCACACTAAGTACTCTCAAACAAGTTATATGTAATAATTTTTGTCTTTTTTTTTTGGTAGGGAAAAGGAGTTTGGACACTGCAGAAGCAGTGCAGCAGTTGCATTGTAGTTGTGACAGAGCATGTGAACTGATAGGGCAGATTGTGAGCTGGGTTCTGTTGTATGTAATCAGTAGTGGCATAGGTGAGTTGCCTCAAGTGTATGTAGAATCACATCCTCCTTTTGAATTTCTGAGAATCATCACTTGAGATTACCTGTGTGAGGAAATGCAGCATTACCAAGACATCCTCTTTCTCTGCTTAGTTGTGAATGGATACAGTCGCCTTTGTCTCACAGGTTATCTGCTTGCCCATATATTGATTTACCTCCTGTCATGAAAAGAAAACTGTTAACCATTGCTGGTTGAAACGAAGCACTTACAGGTGAAGCTGTTGGGGTTTTCCATGATACAACAGTGATCTTTTTCCTGTATCCTTCCTGCTTGTTCAGGACATCACAATTGAACAAATTAATTGTGTCAGAAGAGAAAATGCAAATATCAATGTCCAGTATACCTAGTCAGGACAGATTCTGTAGTCTATACCTGCAGTGTTGAAGTTTGTTACTGTTTCTTTGAATTCTTGTTAATATATTTTGTGGTTTGTTTTTTTCCCCTCCAGCTCTTCGTTGCAGTCTCCAGTTTCTTGGAAACATTGCAGCAGGAAATGCAGATTCCCAGAACAGCATTTGGAAGTGTGCTTTCCCAGATCTCTTCTTGTAAGAATGGATGCGAGTTTTTCTTCTAATGTAATTTCTGTGGTTGTGTTCAAATCTTTTATATGTTGTAGTTGTGTCTTTGGTGAGAACAGGACAGTGGAGACCCTATCCTATAGATGTAATACAATACAATACAATACAATACGATACACCAGGTTGAAAGAGACCTTCAAGATCATCGCGTCCAACCCATCAACCAATCCAACCCACCTAAACAACTAAACCATGGCACCAAGCACCCCATCAAGTCTCCTCCTGAACACCTCCAATGAAGGTGACTCCACCACCTCCACAGGCAGCCCATTCCAATGGGCAATCACTCTCTCTGTATAGAACTTCTTCCTAACATCCAGTCTAAACCTCCCTGGCGCAGCCTGAGACTGTGTCCTCTTGTTCTGGTGCTGGCTGCCTGGGAGAAGAGACCAACCTCTGCCTGTCTACAACCTCCCTTCAGGTAGTTGTAGAGAGCAAGAAGGTCACCCCTCAGTCGCCTCTTCTCCAGGCCAAGCAACCCCAGCTCCCTCAGCCTTTCCTCATAGGGCTTGTGTTCCAAACCCCTCACCAACTTCGTTGCCCTTCTCTGGACACGTTCCAGCAAGTCAACATCCTTCCTAAACTGGGGGGCCCAGAATTGGACACAGTACTCAAGGTGCGGCCTAACCAGTGCAGTGTACAGGGGCAGAATGACTTCCCTGCTCCTGCTGACCACACTTCCTGGTGCAGGCCAGGATGCCATTGGCCCTCTTGTCTGCCTGGGCACACTGCAGGCTCATGTTCAGCCTCCCATCAACCAGTACCCCCAGGTCCCTCTCTGCCTGGCTGTTCTCCAGCCACTCTGACCCCAGCCTGTAGCACTGCCTGAGGTTGTTGTGGCCAATGTGCAGAACCCGGCACTTGGATGTGTTCAATCTCATGCTGTTGGGTTCTGCCCATCTGTCCAGCCTGTCGAGGTCCCTCTGCAAAACCTCTCTACCCTCCAGCAGATCAACTCCATTTTTTTTCTTTTTTTTTTTCTTTTTTTTTTTTTTTTTTTTTTTTTTTCCCTTTTTTTGTTTTCTTTGTCAGTCAGCTGCAGGGGTTAGGACCTTTAAAACCTGCTTGTTCTAAACTAACTGAAAATTGATTTAATTTAATAGAAACTGGAAGAAAACTTTATTTCAAATTCTGGTCTTGGAACATAAGCTTTATTTCTGAAGTGTTTTCAAGTAGTTGCACTCATTTTGAAGAACATGTCTCTCTCTCTCTCTATTCACTTTGCTGCTGTGCAGACCTGTCAGTGTTTGTGGATTGGATGCAATCTACAAAAGCGACTTAATCTTTGAGACTTCCCAATCGTTTTGTCCCCCTCCTAACCTCACCAGCATATCTTCCTGGAGGTTTGATGCCCACTGTGTAATGAAGTATTGCACAAACAATATCATTGGTGTGATTTCATAGTGAGCTTAATAACAAAGACACATTCTGTTAATTTGATAATCATTCCAGGTGTGGTGTTGGAGTCTTCTTGAGACTGCTAGATGAAGAATCATAGAATCAATAAGGTTGGAAGAGAGCTCAAAAATCATGAAGTCCAACCTGTCACCCAAGACCCCATGACTACTAAACCATGACACCAAGTGCCACGTCCAATCCTCTCTTGAACACCTCCAGGGATGGTGACTCCACCACCTCCCTGGGCAGCCCGTTCCAACAGCTAACAACTCTCTCTGTGAAGAACTTTCCCCTTACCTTGGGCCTAAACTTCTCCTGGCACAGCTTGAGACTGTGTCCTCTAAAAAGTCCTTAAGAAAAAGTCCTAAAAAGTCCTGTAGAAATACATTATGATAATAGAAGCAGGTTGTTATTATGGTTTCACCCAACTTCTAGACCTCCATTTAGCTCCAGTTTAGCATTAGTTTCATAAATTGCCTCTAAGTTTGACATTCATCCAGGAATTGGATGGTTTTCATTGCAAGTGATATCTATCCCCCTTAGTGACAAGCTCATGATTCTCTTGAGAGAAAATAAAGATGAACAATTCAATGAGGTGAATTACCCACTAGTCTGTTTTTCTGGAACCAGTTTTAACTTAATCTCTTAACTCTTTTGTTTTCTCTTGAAGGACATGCCTAACGTACAGTGATGAGAAGGTTATTGCCTATTGTTGTATGGTCCTGTTCACCTGCCTTAATTCAGAGAAAGTGAGAGAATTACTGGACCCTGGGAACTTGACTGTGGCTGTTCATGTGCTGAAAGTCTACAAAGAGCAGTTGGAGTCTGAGTGGTCGTATGTATCTTTAGATTCCTTCCCCCCCGCCTTATTGAGGTGCTTTTTGAAGGTTAATCTCTGTATTCAAATGTCTATATCTGTGACAAGGCTAAGTACTAAATGCCAATCCCATTAGAAGTTCCTAATTCAGTATAAAGACAATTTTCATGATACTTTCACAGGCTGTTTTGATTGCTGCTAGAAGAAGATGATGACATTTTTGTCAAGAATTTAGACAGGAAATTTAAAATCATGGGGTTTTTTTACAGCGATGCAGGTTTCTAGAATGCAAAATAATTTATCCGTGTGTACAGTTGGGGTTTTATGAGATATTTAAAAATAAAGTTAATGCAGAATACTTTTGCAGACTTTGGTTAGTGGGTCATGCAACAAAGACTTGTATGAGTAATGCTTGTAAGTACTACATGAAATGTGAGGAGGTTTTTATTGTTGTTTTTGTTGCTGGTTTGGGTTTTTTTTTTGGTAATAGATCTGTTGTCTAGTGCAACATGCAATCATTTTTATACCAAAAGAACAGGTGTTTTGTTTGTGAATCTTGCACATTGCATACTTCAAACTCACCATATCAGTAGTTTTATTTGCCATGTCTTCTATCATGCAGTTTTTCTGGAATGTGTCCAGAGAAGGGCAACAAAGCTGGGGAGGGGCCTCGAGCACAAGCCCTATGAGGAGAGGCTGAGGGAGCTGGGGTTGTTTAGCCTGGAGAAGGGGAGGCTCAGGGGAGACCTTATTGCCATCTACAACTACCTGAAGGGAGGTTGTATCCAGGTGGGGGTTGGTCTCTTCTCCCAGGCAACCAGCACCAGAACAAGAGGACACAGTCTCAAGCTGCACCAGGGGAGGTTTAGACTGGATGTTAGGAGGAAGTTCTTCATAGAAAGAGTGGCCATTGGAATGGGCTGCCTGGGGAGGTGGAGTCACCATCGCTGGAGGTATTTAGGAAGAGACTAGATGGGGTGCTTGGTGCCATGGTTTAGTTGATTAGATGGTGTTGGATGATAGATTGGAGTTGATGATATCAAAGGTCTCTTCCAACCTGCTTAATTCTATTCTGTTCTATTTCATTGAGCTTTCATCTTTTTAGCTAATGGTCATTCTTGTAAATATTGTTGTCAGTTATGGATTTAAGAAGTGTTCTGCCCTTCATCAGCAAGGGTACATATACAGCTGTTATATGATGCATTCCCAGGAAAAACAAACAAACAAAAGGATAGTTTGTATGGTTTTGTAGCATTCTTTTGAAAGTTATCTTTTAATTCCAAATTTAATGAAGAAAAATTTTCAGGGTTTTCCTAGTTATTTGGAAGGTCTCTAAACAGAGTGAAGATGATTGAATGTCATTTAATGTCATTTAATACCTTGCTATTGTATTGAAAAAATGAACTCAATTTGTTTGTGGTTGAGCTTTTTTCATAACCACATCAATTTGCTTAGGACAGGAGTAGTTTTGCGACAGCAAATGTGAAAGTTTCAGGGTCAGGCAACCAGAGTTCTGTTTCAGAAGTGACAAATGAAGTCTTTAGTTTTGTCATCTCTCAATATAAGCACATGTGAAAGATTGCTTTTCAGGTAATTATCTTGGTTATCCTTCATTTTCATTATGTATTGAAGATACACTGAAATGTATTTTGGCTGAGATATGAAAGCTGGAGGGGGTTGGAAGAGATTGTTGTGATGTTAAATTTTGCATTTTGAAGGTGATAGCAGGAAAAAAGCAGCAGTTGAGGTATCCATTTCCCAGGTCTAGTTTTCTTGCATTGTACTTCAACATTGACTAGTTAAGGCTCAAAGCCCATTATCAGTTTTTCCAACTGAAAGAAAAGTAATGATTTTGAAGTTTAAGCTGCTTAGCATTTTATATAGTTGTCCTGAACCAAATTAGGTGTTGCAGTTTGAAGGGGGGACTTTAGCCTCATCCCTGACTTCAAAGACTGAAAGTAAAATACATTACCATTGGATACAAAAAGAAAAATAACAAGGTGTGTATAATTCATTGGATTGAAAATGGGTGTATAGAGCAGAAGCATAAACAGTTCTTTCTCTCTTTTCTTCTCCTGTGACTGCTGCTTGCAACTTGCCTCTCTCTCTCCCACGGCCTTGCCAGGGTACCTCTGTTTTGACTACTGTGGGAGGTAACAGGGAGGGAGGAGGGGAGGAGGTGAATGGGTCCTCTGGGTCTGTCCATGGAGGTTCTGAGGAGTTTCTGTTTTGTTTATAAATTGTGTGCATACACATATATATATATATAAAAATAAATATTGTGTGTATATATAGAGAGTATATTTTGTACATTTTAATAGCATTTAATATTTCTAGATTGTATTTTGCTTGTAAATACAGCTTCATTTGCTTCCATCCCAAACTGAGCTAAGTCTGGCAATTTTATTTTGGGGAGTAATTCTCTCAAATTAGTTGGGGGATAATTTCAAGCCACTGCATTAGGAAAGGAAACTCCATAGCAAAAACTCCTGGCCAAGCTATCAGCCCACGGCTTGGACAGGTGCACTCTGTGCTGGGTGAGGAGCTGGCTGGAGGGCTGAGCCCAGAGAGTGGTAGTGAATGGTGCCACATCCAGCTAGCAGCCAGTCGCTAGTAGTATCCCCCAGGGATCAGTGTTGGGCCCCATCCTATTCAATATCTTTATTGATGATCTGGATGAGGGCATTGAGTCCACCATTAGTAAGTTTGCAGATGAAACCAAGTTGGGAGCAGGTGTTGGTCTGTTAGAGGGTAGAAGGCCTCTGCAGAGGGACTTTGACAGTCTGGACAGATGGGCAGAGTCCAACATGATGGCATTCAACAAGTCCAAGTCCTGGGTGCTGCACTTTGGCCACAACAACCCTATGCAGTGCTACAGACTGGGGACAGAGTGGCTGGAGAGGAGCCAAACAGAAAGGGACCTAGGGGTAGTGGTTGACAGCCAGGAGGAGACTGAGAGGTGACCTCATGGGGGTACTGATTGACAGCTGGCTGAACATGAGCCAGCAGCGTGCCCAGGTGGCCAAGAAGGTCAATGGCATCCTGGCATCAGAAATAGTGTGGCCAGCAGGAGCAGGGAAGTCCTTCTGCCCCTGTACTCAGCAGTGGTTAGGCCACACCTTGAGTACTGTGTCCAGTTCTGGGCTCCTCAGTTTACGAAGGACATTGAGATACTTGAACATGTCTAGAGAAGGGCAACGAGGCTGGTGAGGGGTCTGGAGCACAAGCCCTATGAGGAGAGGCTGAGGGAGCTGGGGTTGTTTAGCCCGGCGAAGAGGAGGCTCAGGGGAGCCCTTATGGCTGTCTACAACTACCTGAAAGGTCGTCGTAGTGAGGTGGGGATTGGTCTCTTCTCCCAGGCAACCATCACCAGAACAAGAGGACCCAGTCTCAAGCTGTGCCAGGGGAAGTTTAGGCTGGAGGTGAGGAGAAAGTTCTTCACAGAGTAATTTGCCATTGGAATGTGCTGCCCGGGGAGGTGGTGGAGTCACCATCTCTGGAGGTGTTCAAAAAAGGATTGGATGTGACACTTGAAGCCATGATTTATTTGTCATGAGGTGTGAGGTGTTAGGTATTAGGTAATAGGTTGGACTTGATGATCTCCTGAGGTCTTTTCCAACCTGGTTGATTCTATCTATGAAATCTTTTGATAAAGTTGGCACTGTTTTTGAAGTCAGCACAGGTAGCTGCATTCACAGCTGTGGAATCTAAACCGACAGTGCATATCAAGCATTGAACCGGTATTTAAACAATATTACCTCGAAAGAGAAAAAGCTAATTCATTGGTAGGAAGAGGCTGATTTTTTCTGTCTCTTTGCCGATCTAAAGCCATTTTGTGATTCATCTTGTACCTGTGTCCCCTCATTTCTTGGTCCTCACTTCATTTATTCTTCTAGTACTTCCATTTCTTACATCTCCCATCGCAAGAAACACATTTACTGACTGTTTTTTCCTCATGTTCATCCATTTGTATTGTGAGGTAATACTTGTCATGGCTGAGGGTTGTTTAAATGGCAAAATACATTATTTCTTCATGTTAGATTTCCTGTCCTTTAAAAAAAAACAAGTTATTTCTATCCCATGGAATGAAGGAATCTATGTTATTTATATATTGCAGTGCATGTAGTATCTGTGGTCTGCTTGGTGCAGAATGGGAGATAAGAAAGTAACATTTTCACAACCTGTTTTATTTTTACAAAAATAATCTGGTGCAAGAGGTTTATTTTTAATATTTTCGGTGGAAATCTGTCAGTGTGCGCCACTGCTTATGCAACAGTGTGGTGCTTTGAGCCTTAACTGGCATTTAAGAGCTCAAATGGGGGCAAGACTTAGAATCCCTCCCCCTTCCTCCCTCCTCTTTTCCAATAGAGAGGATAAAAAAGGGGAAGGAGCAAATCCACCAAGAAATAATTTTGGAGTTGGTTTCTTTAAAATATCACAGTATCACAGTATCACCAAGGTTGGAAGAGACCTCGAAGATCATTGAGTCCAACCTGTCACCACAGACCTCATGACTAGACCATGGCACCAAGTGCCATGTCCAATCCCCTCTTCAACACCTTCAGGGACGGTGACTCCACCACCTCCCTGGGCACCACCTCCCATTCCAATGGCAAATCACTCTCTCGGTGAAGAACTTTCTCCTCACCTCCAGCCTAAACTTCCCCTGGTGCAGCTTGAGACTGTGTCCTCTTGTTCTGGTGCTGGTTGCTAGAGAGGAGAGGCCAACCCCTTCCTGGCTACAACCACCCTTCAGGTAGTTGTAGAGAGCAATGAGGTTGCCCCTGAGCCTCCTCTTCTCCAGGCTAAACAACCCCAGCTCCCTCAGCCTCTCCTCATAGGGCTTGTGCTCAAGGCCTCTCCCCAGCCTTGTTGCCCTTCTCTGGACACGTTCAAGTGTCTCGATGTCCTTCTTAAACTGAGGGGCCCAGAACTGGACACAGGACTCAAGGTGTGGCCTAACCAAAGCAGAGTACAGGGGCACAATGACCTCCCTGCTCCTGCTGGCCACACCATTCCTAATGCAGGCCAGGATGCCATTGGCCTTCTTGGCCACCTGGGCACACTGCTATATATCAATAATAGGGAGGGTTCACAAGGGTAAGGAACAAGGATGGATGGGGAAAATATGAATCCAAAACTAGTCCTCTGAAGAGGCTTGGATGTAGCAGGGAGAGGACCAGGCCTGACCATGTGGCAGAGAAGCAGGAAGCCAGCAGCAACGCTCTTTCGTCCCTGCAAGGCAGAAGTAAAAAGAGAGCAATGGCTGCACTGTCCTCCTTTGTATAGGCTTGCTGGACAGGGAGGGGAAGTGGAACTGACTAATTCAGTTCCCCAGGGAGAAAATGCCCTCCAGGGAGAGCAAGGCTCTCACAAGCCCTGCCCCCTCCTGCTTTCAGGATGGCCATAACCCACAAACTGATTTAAATGAAGTTTTTTGGGATTGGGGTTTTTTGAAGAGTACTTTTCATTTTTCTTTCTGGTTTGGTTATGATTTTTCTGTCCTTTTTTCCCTTTATTTTTATCCCCTCTTCCAGTTAGCCATAGGTCAGTGTGTTACACTAATGTAAAACTTTTATCTTAGACCATACAGTCATGTCATGAGCCTTCTTGACGTTTTTCTATGTAGTTAGATGCTTGGAAGGGCGTACGTAGTTAGTGGCCTTGTTACAAGTAGAGCAGTCATTGTAAAGCCTGGCAACATAAAATCATAGAATCATAGAATCAGTCAGGGTTGGAAGGGACCACAAGGATCATCTAGTTCCAACCCCCTGCCATGGGCAGGGACACCCTACACTAGATCATGCTGGCCAGAGCCTCATCCAGCCTGGTCTTAAACACCTCCAGGGATGGGGCCTCAACCACCTCCCTGGACAACCCATTCCAGGGCTTCACCACTCACATGGTAAAGAACTTCTTCCTCACATCCAGCCTGAATCTCCCCACCTCCAGCTTCATTCCATTCCCCCTAGTCCTATCACTACCTGAGATCCTGAGAAGTCCCTCCCCAGCCTTCCTGTAGGCCCCCTTCAGATACTGGAAAGCCACAATGAGGTCACCTCGGAGCCTTCTCTTCTCCAGACTGAACAGCCCCAACTCCTTCAGTCTGTCCTCATAGGAGAGGTGCTCCAGCCCTCTGCTCATCCTCGTGGCCCTTCTCTGGACACGCTCCAGCACGTCCACATCTCTCCTGTAATATGGGCTCCAGAACTGGACGCAGTACTCCAGGTGGGGTCTCACCAGAGCTGAGTAGAGGGGGAGAAGCACCTCCCTTGACCTGCTGGTCACACTTCTCCTGATGCAGCCCAGGATCTGATTGGCTTTCCGGGCTGCAAGTGCACATTGAGAGCTCATGTCGAGCTTCTCGTCCACCAGCACCCCCAAGTCTCTCTCCTCAGGGCTGCTCTCCAGCCAGTCACTGCCCAGCCTGTATTTGTGCCTGGGATTGCCTCGACCCAGATGCAGGACCCTGCACTTGGTCTTGTTGAAGCTCATGAGGTTGGCTTGTGCCCACCTCTCCAGCCTGTCCAGGTCCCTCTGGATGGCATCCCTTCCCTCCAGGGTGTCCACTGCACCACACAGCTTGGTGTCATCAGCAAACTTGCTGAGGGTGCACTCGATGCCACTGTCCATGTCACCCACAAAGATGTTGAACAAGACTGGTCCCAGGACTGATCCCTGAGGGACTCCGCTTGTCACTGGCCTCCACTGGGACATGGACCCGTTGACAGCCACTCTTTGGGTGCGGCCATCAAGCCAATTCTTTATCCATCTAGTGGTCCATCCATCAAACCCATGTGTCACCAGCTTGGAGACCAGGAGGTGGTGTGGGACAGTGTCGAAGGCTTTGCTCAAGTCCAGGTAAACGACATCAGTTGCTCGCCCCTCATCTATTAATGCTGTCACCTGAGCTGGTTGCTTTGTTGTGGCTTTTATCAAATCATCTAGATTTTTAATTTTCCTTCTTGTTATCTCGGCAGAATTAGTGAAGTGTACCTTCAATAGGCAACAAGTTGGTCTTAGTTTCGCTTTACAGAGAACAAATTTGGATTCCGGTGTGTTGCTGCTCTTGCTTTGGTGTCCACTTTTGCCATTGCATATTATATACACTGCAGGAAGGACTTTGAGGTGCTAGTTAGTGTGTCCAGTGAAGGGCAGCAAGGCTGGTGAAAGGCCTGGAGCATGTGGCATATGAGAAGTGTCTGAGGGATCTGGGGTTGTTCAGTCTGGAGAAGAGGAGGTTGAGAGGAGACCTCATTGCTCTCTACAGCAAACTGAAGGTAGGCTAGAGCAAGGAGAGGGCAGCCTCTTCTCCTTGGTGACAAGTGACACAGAACTAGATGAAATGGTTTCAAGCTGTGTCAGGGGAGGCTCAGGCTGGATATTAGGAAATAATTATTCACTGAAAAGGTTCTCAAACTGGAATGGTCTGCCCAGGGCAGTGGTGGATCCTGGGGGTATTCAAGCAGCGCGTGGACCTTGTGCTTAGGGCCATGGTTTAGTGTTGACCCTTCAGTGCTGGGCCGAGGGTTGGACTTGGATGATCTTTGAGATTTTTTCCAACCAGATGTATTCTCTGATTCTGTTATCTTCCTGGTTTGAACTAATTCTTGGTTCATTGCTGAAGCACCCTTTTTCCCCTTCTTTCTGATAGGGAATGTATGTGTGAAATGTAGTCCGATGGAAATGCATAAAAAGATTTCTGTCTGTTTTCTTATGAAGTCCAAGCGAAGCTTTGGATGCCTTTCTGGCTGGATTGCAGAGAAAGCACTTTGTCAGTAACTCATTGTAAATTTGGAGCTGTATTCAGCTCTCCCTGGAGTACATGCCACTAAGATTGCTTGAATGGATTTACATAACCTTGGTGTTTGCACCAGAGCCAGTACTCTGCTCTAAAGATTTGCATCCCTTGTGCCACAGCTAAGTGCACAGCAACCATGTTAAAGCAGCTGTTAAGGCTTTGTATGCCTGAGCTGAAGTACAAACTGTATTTGTTCCAGAAGCTTATGCTCACTGCTGAACTTATAAATTGCTGAAATTATCATGTTCTTACTTTTAAAAGTATTACTTAATTCTTACCTACCTTCTTGTCTCTCAGCTGGAGTATCTGGTTTCATATTACACTAACTAGAAAGTAAATGCTACATGTGTTTATTCCTCTTGGCTGGGATTTCTTGCTATCAAATGCTGGGTTTAGATATTGAGAGTCTTTCCTTGAGTTACCAGGTGAGTTTTGCTTGTAAACAAAAATGTTACTCACTGTTTTACTCCCTTTTCTTTTAACTGCCCGCTGAAATTTATGACTTACTGTTCCTCTAGATTAATATCCAGTGAATTCCATGAATAAACAATTATGATGCTGAAGTTATTTTTGCAGTTGCTGCCCTGAACATTTAGGACAGAGAGAGGACATTGGCTGAAATGTAGACCCTCCCACAGTGTCCTCAGTATTCCAGTCATGTAGCACATGTTGGGTTTTCCACTTTTCACCCATCACAGAAGGGCAAGCACTTCTTTAAAATCCTTTTTCGGTGAATTGGTAATTCCTCCTCTGTTCAAGATCTCACACGAGTGTTCATAGTCCAGCTTTCTCTCTTGAGGCTGAAGAAGTCCTAGGGATAGTTCAGGAGGAACCTCTTTCCAAGTGTGACACCTTTAGCTTCTCCCTCCTGTCTCCCAGCAGTTCTGTAGGGAGATTTGATCATGAAATTTGAAATTATACTGAGCATTCCTCAGAGCTCCGTTTTCAGATGCAGCTGTTAGTAGAGGACCTTTTTACGGTTGCTCTTGTGTGTGCCACAAGCTCCTCTCTCATTTACAGGCTGTGGAGGAAGCATCTTGAAAAGGCAGAATATAGCTTTCTGGAATTTTCCTGTCATGTTAGCGTGGGGCATGCTGTGAGCTAAGACACAGCTAATCCATTGAAAAAGGAAGTCAGTTCTATAAGGATTGCCCTGGTCAAATTTTGTATTCAGTCCTTGTATGATCATTCCTGTTTACCCAGACCAGATATAGAGTCATAGAATCATAGAACCAATAAGGTTGGAAGAGACCTCAAAGATCATCAAGTCCAACCTCCTGACCCTTCACATTTCAATCCTTGGTACACCTGGATGTCATATCCAACATGTATCAATGCTGCAGGACCTCTGTCTTCATTTTTACTCGGGATACAGTCATCACCTTCCTTGCATAAAACATTTTAACCTACCAGCCAAGAATCAACTTTGGATAGAAAGTCAGAAATTAGCATGTGGTATCCAGCAGCCTCCATGAACCAACCACAGCCAATTTGGAAGGACAGGAAGAGAACCATAAAGGTTTAAGTACAGATCCCTTTCATTCAGACTTCTGCTGAATTTCTTCCACTAGAAAAGCAGCTTTCTTCTAGACTTCTCACTTGTTTCATTTATCTTGTTGTTACTTGTAAGCATCAAAAATATTTCTGTCTCTGAAATCTGTGAAGCTGCAGAATGTAATTCAGGTGTTTAATAAACATTCCCTTGATTTAAATACTGGTACATCCTCCTCTTTCTCTTCTAGAAGCTTGATCTTCTACATGACTCCCAGATTTTTTCTTAATGTTGCTGCTTTTGCCATCTCTAATACTAGATGCTGAATGGCATTTTAAAACAGTATTAATTAACATATATTAGGCAATGGATTTTTAAACTGCCTCTAAAATTCTAGTCAACACAGCTCCTGAACTTGTTTCAGGCTAGCAATCCTGTAATCTTGAGTACTAGGACCCATTCTGAGGTTGCTGCTTGCTGGTCTGACTTCCAAGAGCAATTATCTGAAGAGGCAGATTGTGTATCTCCAACTGAGGTTCTTCAAAACAATGCCTGACTGGCTGTATGCCCTTTTGTTTTGTAGCTTTTGGCTAAAATGTTAGAACAAGAAGAAACTGGCAGTTTTCAGCACTGAAAGCCATTGAAACTTACCTGTCTTGTCCTGAATGCCTGGATCTGTAGTTGGGCTTGCCGAGTGCCCAGAGCTTGTTGCTCTCACTAAGTTGCAGGCATGTGGTATTTCAGAGTACACTTCAAAGCCTGTGTCTTTGCAAAGACACTGGCTCTGCAGAAGCAAGTTAGTTTCCTTTCCTTTATTTGATTTTTGCTGTACACTAATTAAATGATCCTATCTCCTTAAGGGTTCAGTTTTCCTCTAGAAATCATGTTCTTTCCAACATGCAGCACCAGAACAAGAGGACAGTCTCACACTGCACCAGGGGAAGTTTAGGCTGGAGGTGAGGAGAAAGTTCTTCACAGAGAGAGTTGTTAGGCATTGGAATGTGCTGCCCAGGGAGGTGGTGGAGTCACCGTCCCTGGAGGTGTTCAAGAGGGGATTGGACGTGGCACTTGGTGCCATGGTTTTAGTTGTCATGATGTGTTGGGTGACAGGTTGGACTTGATGATCTTTGAGGTCTTTTCCAACGTTATCGATTCTATGATTCTGTGATATCTTGAACATGTAAGCAAATATGCTTATTTCCCTAAGCTAATTCTCTTTTTCTGGTGCTGCTCTCTTTCAGCAGCTGCTGCCTGCCAAAAGATGCTATCAGGTAGCTGGATGTATTCTTCCTTTAGGAGACAGTGCTGGAGTACACTCTTCAGGAACTAAAAAATATATCCTAGTAACTCTATTTCTAGGCGTTCAAGAGGGGATTGGATGTGGCATTTGGTACATGTCCATGAGGTCATAGTAGTCATGAGGTGTTGGGTGACGGGTTGGACTTGATGATCTTTGAGGTCTTTTCCAACCTTATTGATTCTATGATTCTATATTGTTACTATAATGGTTTGAAAAGACCTGTCCAACAAGCTCTCTTATGGTTCCACAGGAAGAATATAGACAGGCGGGGCTGGTCTCTTCTCCCAGGCAACCAGCACCAGAACAAGAGGACACAGTCTCAGGCTGCGCCAGGGCAGGTTTAGGCTGGATGTTAGGAAGAAGTTCTACACGGAGAGAGTGATTGCCCATTGGAATCGGCTACCCGTGGAGGTGGTGGAGTCACCTTCACTGGAGGTGTTCAGGAGAAGACTTGATGGGGTGCTTGGCTGTATGGTCTAGTTGTTGGGTGGGTTGGATTGTTTGATGGGTTGGACGCGATGATCTTGAAGGTCTCTTCCAACCTGGTGTATTGTATTATTATTATTATTATTATAAAAACTTCTTCACAGAGAGAGTGTTTGGCCATTGCAATGGGCTGCCCGTGGAGGTGGTGGAGTCACTATCATTGGAGGTGTTCAGGAGGAGACTTGATAGGGTGCTTGGTTGCATGGTTTAGTTGATTCGGTGGTGTTGGATGATGGGTTGGATGCAATGATCTCAAAGGTCTCTTCCAACCTGGTCTATTCTATTCTATTCCATTCTATTCTATTCTATTCTTAAGCAGTACCCCTTGTCTCTTGTGTAGTATGCTGAAAGGCTTGCCAAGCACTGCCATTAATTAATTAATTAATTTTCCTCCATAAAAATATTTTTCTTAAAACATGCAGGAAACTATGCCTAAGGCATTGGGAAATTGTGGCACCTTTAAACTAAAGTCATTGCCTCAATGTTTCCCCACACATCCATTCCCTCTCAGGCTTGTATTAATCAACAGCAGAAAAGCATGTCACACAGTTTAGAAGCTACTGTATTTAGAAGAGAAACCAACACAGAATGCCACGAGATCTATTTTAGAACATTGAACCTGCAAACATATGTGTTTTGTAAAATAATTAGGAAAAAGCAGTACAAAATTACATTATAATTTATACTAACCGAGACCGATGTGTGTTCTAAAAGCTGTTTATTTTAGAAATACTTTGGTTATTCCATTAGATGAGAGCATAGCTTGTGTCATCAGTTTTTCCAAGGGTGTGCATTGGGGCAGTGTAGCTACTATGGCAAGAAAAAACAGGTTGTATTTTTGATTCCTGAAGAGCAAGGACAAAAACTCTCCATTTTAAAATAAGAGGCATAATAGGCCTTTTGGCTTTCAGAAAAGCGATATTAAGCGTGTGGTCAGCTGTTTGGCATTGAAAGTAAGATTTTTCTGAACACTTACTTTCTTTTGGAAACCACAGCTCAATGATGACTGTAAAGATTAGGATGTGGGGCTCCCACTCCCCATTTTTTGCCTTTGGTTATTTTGTCGTTGCTTATGGAAAGAAGCGTGGACAGAAATCGGTGTTCTGTGGCAAGGAGTCTTGCCTGTGGGCATGGATTTAAAAGGCAAAGATGAAACTCCTCAGTAGAGTGCTTGTTGCTTAATTGGCATGCATGTGATGGAGAAACCAGAAAATGTAACATTTCCCCCTCCACTACCCTTTCCCCCCCCCTCCCCCTTTTTTTTTTCTCCCTTTTGGGCTGACAAATCTGTCTATTATCTCTGACAGTTTAGGGTGTCCCCCACCCTCTTCTTCTACTCTCCAGAAAATAATTCTTATTTCTAATTCCAGGAAAGTTGGAGTTACATTGCAGGTTCCAAGTTTAGCTGTGGTTTTATGTTGTACTGACAATTGTAAAAGTTTCCTTAATTGTGGAGATCTGACTAGCTTCTACTTTTTGTTTGCAGTAGCAGTGTATTGGCACAGATTTCCTCAAGTCTTCTAAATCCCAACCTCACGTGTTTATTTATGTTGTCACCTCTTGTATATTTTGTGGAGAGGACAAAGTAGGACATTATTCTGTGGCTAATCTTCCATTTTTTTGTTGGTACCTCTTCAAGAAAAAAAACCACAAAAATTCCAAGTTTGCACATAAGTAAAAATAAGTCTCTCTTTATGGCGTTTCAGATGTAGCTATGTAACGAATATGCCCTCAGAAATGAGCGGCAGATATGTCAATGAATATATACATTAAGTTTCTTTCTCTATATATACAAACTCTGCAAGGGGATATTTACAGTCACCCTTCACAGGTATTGACATACGGTTAGTGGAACTACCTTTACAGAATGTTTATGTATGGGCACTTAAATCAAATGATTCACAGAACTTAGAATCGAAACTGATTCGGAAAGCGGCGGGGGAGGGGTTGGTCAGTGACCGGCGACCCTCCACCTGGAGCGATTTGAACGCTACCCCAGCTGAAACTCTATGAAGAGAGGCTTGGCTTACTCACAAGCTGAGAGCTTCGTGAAGTCTTCCCTTAATAATGTTTATAGTCCGCAGAACGTGGCACGGATATGCCCTAATAAGGAGATAGGAAATGGCGCCGACCGCGTGGCTGCGCGGCGTGGCTGCTGCTGCTCCCAGGACACAAAGGTTCCCTACTCGGGGGGGCTGTGGCAGTTCAGCAGCGCTGGTTCACACCGGCTACCAGGTTTTCTCCTGCGGCGATGGATCGTGCAGCGGTTGATCCCACGGGGTACTGTCCACAGCACTGCATGCAGCTGGGTGACGGTGGCAAAGTACCGTGAGGCCTCTTAGAGCGCTGGTTTGAGTCCCGGGCAAGGTGGACCACGGCAGCACTGACACACACACAGGTATAGGCTCAAACATGACTGTGGAGAGGCTCATTTACCAAACAACCCCTATTTACCATTTGCCCCAGTGAATACTGGTCCAATGAGCATCTGTTGCTAACACGAAGATTAACCAAAGAACTGTCATCTACCAAATATGGCATAAGCTTATGCTATAAACAGGGAAACAAGCATATAGCCTGGCCCTTGTGTACCACAGGGGTGAGACCACGCCCAGGTAGGCTGTTTACCTGGACTCAGTGGCACCAGGATCCCCCTGCCACCTCCATAAAGGAGGGGGAACAAAGGAGGGTTAACACACAGAGAAGTACGTTCTAGAAATATTTGGGGCACAATCCCGGCCATAAGCATCATTCACTACAAGCTATCAAAAGGAATGGGAGTGTTTTCTGAATCAGAGAAATATTACAGATAGTCCTGGCCTGTATCAGGAACAGTGTGGCCAGCAGGAGCAGGGAGGTCATTCTCCCCCTGTACCCCACACTGGTTAGGCCACACCTTGAGTGCTGTGTTCAGTTCTGGGCCCCTCAGTTTAGGAAAGATGTTGACTTGCTGGAACGTGTCCAGAGAAGGGCAAAAAAGCTGGGGAGGGGTTTAGAGCACAAGCCCTATGAGGAGAAGCTGAGGGAGCTGGGGTTGCTTAGCCTGGAGAAGAGGAGGCTCAGGGGAGACCTTCTTGCTGTCCACAACTACCTGAAGGGAGGTTGTAGACAGGCAGAGGTTGGTCTGTTGTCCCAGGCAACCAGCACCAGAACTAGAGGACACAGTCTCAAGCTGTGCCAGGGGAGGTTTAGGCTGGATGTTAGGAAGAAGTTCTTCATAGAGAGATTGGCCATTGGAATGTGCTGCCCGGGAGATGGTGGAGTCACCATCACTGGAGGTGTTTAGGAAGAGACTTGTTGGGGTGCTTGGTGCCATGGTGTAGTTGATTAGATGGAGTTGGATGATGGGTTGGACGCAATCATAGAATCATAGAATCAGTCAGGGTTGGAAGGGACCACAAGGATCATCTAGTTCCAACCCCTCTGCCATGGGCAGGGACACCCCACACTAGATCAGGCTGGACAGAGCCTCATCCAGCCTGCTCTTAAATACCTCCAGGGACGGGGCCTCAACCACCTCCCTGGATAACCCATTCCAGGGCTTCACCACTCTCATGGTGAAGAACTTCTTCCTCACATCTAGCCTGAATGTCCCCACCTCCAGCTTCATTCCATTCCCCCTAGTCCTACTACTCCCTGAGATCCTGAGAAGTCCCTCCCCAGCCTTCCTGTAGGCCCCCTTCAGATACTGGAAGGCTACAATGATCTCCAAGGTCTCTTCCAACCTGGTCTGGTCTATGCTATTCTGTGCTATTGTAACTTGGTTTTCTAGACCTGAGAGTTGACTTGAATGACAGTAGCATGACCTGTAAGGAGGATGAATCCTCATTATGGATAATGCCTTTTAAAGATGGAAGGATGGTCACTTTTGTGTTTGATTCTGCTCAGAAGAGGGTTATTGGGATGCGTGGTACTTTGGCTTGAGACTTAAATAGAGAACTGTTCTTCCTTATCATTGCTTTGGGAGAGAAGTGCTGGTGTTTGAGTGGGATGAATTACCTAGTGTCTAGAGGGCTTTGTGTTAGCTCATATTGCATTTGTTCTTGAACAACTTTATGCTTGTAATTGCTATTTTAAAATAGCTTTGATGGGCTGCTTATATTCTTGCACAGGGTCACAAAACCCACCCATAAGCTTCTAAAATATATTCTGGTCCTCATGAATCATACTGATTCTTTAGCATCTAAAAAAGCTGGCAATATGCCTTTGAAACATTACCCATGTGAATGATTTGTTGCATTTGTTCGTTTAACTACAGTAGAAATAGCTATTTTGTACTTCCTATTTCGGACAGGGTGGCGTTATTGTAGGATGATGAAAAATGCTTTTGGTTTTGAGATCAGAAGAGAAGTTTGCTGATCAAATAGAAAATTGCCATGTCTCTCTTCTTTATTCTAAAGCATTTGTGGGAGTTTTCTCCCTCATCTTCTGAGACCGAGGACACTGTTCTCTAAACTTGCTAATGGGATCAAATCAACTTAATGTGGAGCATGACATTGGATGATAAAGTTGATTGCTTACACCCAGCTTTGATTGGAGCAAGCTTAGTGGTCATTTGGAATACACTGAGCACAAATGTAGCTTATACCATTTCATCTTGGCTGCTTCTCAAGTTCAATTTGGTATAATGCAGCCCTTGTGCTATTGTGAGGTCTTTGAACTGAACATCTTCTCCTGTGTTTATCTACCATGTAAGCACTTGATTTTTTATTTTTTTTGTGAGGATTTTAGCCAAACAATTTTTCAAGTCAAGAAAATTGGCGTATTTAACACTGTTCATTTGTCACTGTGTTACGCTTGCATAACAACTTCAATTTTCACCATTTCCTTCACTAAATTACAGTGGTCCTCAGTTTATCCCAGTGGTTCTGCTCTTGCCCCCCAAGAGAAAAAGCCTCCTACCAAAGCTTTTTGTGTGCATCCGAAATGCCATATGCAGTCAGTAACCCAAAACTGAGTATCTTTTATTTTAGAGTTGTGGATGGCCTTACTTTTTCTCTTCTTCTCTCCTGTCCAAAATGAAAAACAGAAGAGCTAAGTACTAAAGATACTTGATTTCCCAGAATCACAGAATCACCAACGTTGGAAGAGATCTCAATGATCATCAAGTTCAACCTGTCACCACAGACCTCAGGACTACACCATGGCACCAAGTGCTACGTCCATTCCCCTCTTGAACACCTCCAGGGATGGTGACTCCACCACCTCCCTGGGCAGCACATTCCAATGGCTAACAACTCTCTCGGTGAAGAACTTTCTCCTCACCTTGAGCCTAAACTTCTTCCCCTGGTGCAGCTTGAGGCTGTGTCCTCTTGTTCTGGTGCTGGTTGCCTGAGAGAAGAGACCAACCCCTTCCTGGCTACAACCACCCTTCAGGTAGTTGTAGAGAGCAAGAAGGTCTCCTCTGAGCCTCCTCTTCTCCAGGCTAAACAACTTCATTTGTTGCATCCTCGCCACCAACACCAAAATTTCTGAGCACAGTAGAAAGAGCAGAGGTGTCTTACTCCCCTACTAATTCTCGTGTCACCTCTTGATGATTCTCTTGTGAAATATGCTAGTGCTCTGTTCTTAATGATACAGTACTGCAGGAAGTGGATAAGGGAAAAGGAAAACATAAAAACAGAAGCAAACATTTCTGAGGTGTTATGTCATGGAATTTAGAAGGTAAGAAGCATCTGTGGCAGTCTGTGCTCCTTCATAAGCAGAAACGTTATTCTGAAATGTTGTAAGCTCCTCCAGCAGTAAAGGTCTAGTCCACACCATGTTAATGGTGCATTTGAGTAAACACAAGAGTGTAGACCCAAGTAACGACTGAAATGCAGGTCACAGAATCAATAAGGTTGGAAAAGACCTCAAAGATCATCAAGTCCAACCTGTCACCCAACACCTCATGGCTACTAAACCCTGGCTTCAAGTGCCAAGTCCAACTATAGCCGAGAGCAGAAACTGATCAGTGTATTGCTCTTTAAAGGAGCAATCAGATGATTATAGGCTCTGTTGGAAGGGCTTCCAGGAAAAAAAAAAAAAAAAAAAGAAATTGTGTAGACACAGTTCAGTAATGCCTGCAAGGAGAATGTGCTACTTTACTTTCACTAAACCCATGAAAAATGCAACATGTTTGCAACGTATGGACAGTAGAATAGAATAGAATAGAATAGAATAGAATAGAATAGAATAGAATAGAATAGAATTAGCCGGGTTGGAAGAGACCTTTGAGATCATCAACTAGAACCTATAATCCAACACTATCTAATCAACTGAACCATGGCACTAAGTGCCATGTCCAATCCCCTTGAACACCTCCAGTGATGGTGACTCCACCACCTCCCTTGGCAGCCCATTCCAATGGCCAGTCTCTCTTTCCATGAAGAATGTCTTCCTGACATCCAGCCTAAACCTGCCATGGTGCAGCTTGAGACTGTGTCCTCTTGTTCTGTTGGTGGTTACCTGGGAGAAGAGACCAACCCCCAGCTGGCTACAACCTCCCTTCAGGTAGTTGTAGACAGCAATAAGGTCTCCCTTGAGCCCCCTCTTCTCCAGGCTAAGCAACCCCAGCTCCCTCTGAAATAGCAGTTGCTAATGTACACCTAGTAGCATTAGTTCTTTCTGTGAAAATTACTGATCATAAGGCAAATAGGCAAGAAGGTTTCCTGAAAGCAATGTTAATCATGAAAATTAAGGTTAAAATTCATAGTTCTAACTGCAGAATTGAAAAATTGCCCTCCAGTTTTTCTCCTGAAATACACTTTTACCATGCATCACTATCAGTTGAAATTTGTACAGGATGAGGCTCTGTGCTATGTGCTGCACACCTAAATTTTTCAGCTCTGGAAAGAAGCTTTTGTGGGGCTAGTCTCTTCTCCCAGGCAACCAGCACCAGAACAAGAGGACACAGTCTCAAGCTGCACCAGGGGAAGTTTGGATGTTAGGAAGAAGTTCTTCGTCGAGAGAGTCATTTGCCATTGGAATGGGCTGCCCAGGGAAGCGGTGGAGTCACCCTCACTGGATGTGTTTGGTTCCATGTTTTAGTTGATTAGATAGTGTTGGGTGATAGGTTGGACTCCATGATCTCGAGGTCTCTTCCAGCCTGGTTAATTCTATTCTATTCTAAATACTTGAAAAAAGTAAAGTTGTCTGCTACTCTGAAGGTTTAGCTGAGCATGGCTTGTACGCTGTGAATTGTGGGTTCAGGAACTGTGGAAGTATTGCCCTAGACTGCCCTGCTGATGGCTTGATTCAGTTATGGCGGAGCCTGCACTGCTCAGTTGGAATACATTCTTTGCTGTTGACTTTGGGGAAGTCTGTAGATTCAAATTTGTGCTGAGAAACTCTTGAATCAGTGCTAAACGGCTTAGAATGCCAATTTTAAGTCAATGATGCCCTACACTTATTTCTCCTTGAATATCTACACAAGTATCAGCCAAAAAAAGCACAGCATGAAGTATCTTTTCTTCTCCTTCCCTCTCTTAAAATTTCTAGTTTACAGTAACTGAACCAGACGCTGGCTAAGTACACAGTTACCATTAGAAAGAGAATAGCTGTTAATCTCTTGGACCTCTTGTTCTTCTGTGTCCCCAACTGTCATTGAGCATTTGTCAAAAAAATACTTAATTGTAGCTGGAAGGCTTCAGTGTGATCATCTTGCTGGATATGTAGTGGATTATGGATACACAAAATAAAAGGCTGCCAGCAAAATGAACAGTGGGCAAGAAATGGAGGCAGTATGGAACTCGATTGTTTTTCATGTGGAAGGAATATTGACATTGATTGGTTTGTCACAGACTCACAGAATGGTCTGGGTTGCTGTCTCAGTCCGGAGAGGGAAAGAGACTCAGTTCATTTGAATATTCCCATGTTGTGAAATGAGAGGCACAAACAAGGCCAAAATAGCAACAGCTAGACTATTGATTACATAAATGAAGTGGAGGGATCAGAAGGGGAGGGAGAGAAAATAGAGAGTGAGAGAGAGAAGAGAGACAGAAGGAAAGGAATTATTTTACCACACCCCTCACCCCCCAAGACAGTTTGAGTCTGTGGAGGAAAGGTGGTGCAGGAGATGTTGGGTATGTAGAGAAAGGGTGCTGAGGCTTTGGGTGTAGAAGAGATGTGGTCCTCTGGGCAGCCTCTTCAGCTCCATGAGTTGCAGCAGGCGGAACTTAGGACATGGAGAGAGGGTTCTGCTTCTTCCAGGCTCCATGGTGATGTCTCTGTCATTTTTCTTTCCGTTTTTCTTTAGAGCAGCATTGTCCCGGGCTTTTCCTTCTCTCATGTTTTCCTTCTCAGCAGCATTGTCCTTCTGTTGTGTTTATCTTCATCCGTGTTTTCCTTCTGTGTTTTCCTTCTTCTGTGTTTTTGGTTCTCCTGAGCCAGTAGTTGCTCAAGTCTTTCATACAGTTTTTGGTCCTTAGTTATGTGTCCAAGTATTGTCCCTCAGGAAATCGGGGGCCAGGTGGTGAATCCACTGTCTCACCATCCTCCCTTTCCAGAGTACCCGATGGGTGATTATCTTGTCTTATGCATATTCCCGAAGGTGGCCTCGGTCCATTGTTGTGAGGCCAGCTGTGGTCCAGTGAGCAGTCGTTATCTTTGCACCTTCCCAGGAGTCGTTCCAGTGGCTCTGTCCAATACACATCAGCTATTGTCTGGGCAAGCAGCAAAGGTGATTTTCTCTTTGTTGAGTCACATCAAGAGAGACAAGCTTTAGTCTCTCACAGTTGAGGGGACCTCCAAATGTCATCCAGTCCAACCCCCAATTGTACAGATTATTTTAGCTGTTCTTTCTCAGTAGCTTCATCAGCTCCAAGAATGCTCTAAGAATTGACCTGTAATTGTTTCGTAGTTAATAGGCTGACACTCTGCTTAAAAGAAATTCATAGTTTAGTATCTGCACACCTGTGCAGCATGTGTAATGCTGCTGGTACTCCTGGGACTGTAATTAGAGAAGAAAAATTCTTTTAAATACTTTGGTTTTTCACATAATGCTGAGTAGGTCTGGTAAATGACTAATATCTGCTATTGCCTGCAGTGAGTGGTGCTTGGTAAAGTGATTGCTGCAAATACTGGCATTAGCACAAGGGTAGATGGACTGTGCCTGGAAGGCCAGGCTGAAGGAAGCATTAAGCAGCTGAGTCTAGTTGAGAGGTGTCCCTGCCCATGGCAGGGAGGTTGGATCTCTAAGGTCCCTGCCAATCCAAGCCATTCTATGATGATGAGTTAGATCTGGCTATCAGCTTAGGCTCTTGTAACGCAAGGAGGGTTTTTTGGTAAGTTGAGAGCAGTTGTTTAGGTGGGTTGGATTGGTTGATAGGTTGGACACAGTGATCTTGAAGGTCTCTTCCAGCCTGGTTTATGGTATTGTATTGTATTGTACTTTGCTGCCTTACATGTGACAAATTTCCATTTGCTTTGATTTCTGGTTATAACTTCTCTGTTAAAAAACACACATCTTTGGGCACATTTTTGATTGCTTGTTGCATTTAAAAAGGGCATTGTGATGAGTAGCATAATAGTTTTCAGCCATGAACTGTGGCTGTTTGCTGAGATGCAGGAACAATTGGCTGAATATTTTTTTATTATTATTATTTGAACTGTGGTGTGCCTTTTGTATTACTGGCAATAGTCTCTAACCCACTTTCTTTCAAGCACTGAAGGAAAGAAAAGTGTGCTGAGTTGATGGGAAGTGGCTGTTGCTGTATTAGGAAAAATGCTGCAGAACAATGTGTAACAGTGACAGTTTCTGCCTAATAACAAATAGGAGCAAAAGCGTGTCACACTGTCATCTACAAGTAAAAATAACCAACACCATTTGAAGTACATGTAGAAGCTGGTTTTGTTGTTGTTGCAGCACCAGTAACACTTGTTGTTTGTTTTGTGTTTGTGTTTTGTTTAGGTTCTTGATTTTCACAGACCATTTGCTGAAATGTCCGGAGCTGGTAAAAACCCTTTATGCCAAACTGAGCAATCAAGAAAGGTAACCCCAAAACCCAATGTGGCTTTTAGTATTTAGCATTCCATATAGAGTATCCTGTTCACATGATTGAAAAACTGTGTGGTTTCATAGTTGGCACAAAATCTCTAAATACATGTTTCTATGTCAGTAATGGTTTTAAATTGGTTGGTTAACATTACAGCTTAGCCACAACTGGCAGTGATTTATGTAGGGTTGCAGAATCCAGGTTGGCGCCATTACTCAGAAAAGAAATACTCTTTTTTTACCAAAAAAAAAAAAAAGGGACAAGATTTCATGTTTGTGTCTTGATTTCATAAGAGCACCACACCCTGCAGTGTTTTAGAGCTGTATTTGAAATGTCCTCCGCTGTTCATACTCCTGTTGTAATTACAGGAAGTTAAAAGGAAGCCTTCACTTAAGCTGGAAGTGTGTCTAATACTGATTAGCAGCACCTGAAAAACATCAATGTGTAGTTATGCAAGATTGCTTCATCTCTCAGTATTTCTGCTAGTGAAAATACAGGGTGCTTCTACAAACCTTCACCTCTAAAGAAACTAGTTAGTTTTCCTTCAGGTGTTTGGGTAAATGTAAGCTAAATTGTTGGGAAATGTTAAGGCCATGTGGATGATCAGAGGGCTGGACAACCTCTTCTATGAGGACAGACTGAAAGAACTGGAGCTGTTCAATCTGGGCAAAAGAAGGCTGTGAGGAGACCTTCTTGTGGCCTTCCAGTATCTGAAGGGGGCCTACAAGAAGGCTGGGGAGGGACTTCTCGGGATATCAGGTAGTGATAGGACTAGGGGGAATGGAATGAAGCTGGAGGTAGGGACATTCAGACTGGATGTGAGGAGGAAGTTCTTCACTGTGAGAGTGGTGAAGCCCTGGGATGGGTTGTCCAGGGAGGTGGTTGAGGCCCCATCCCTGGAGGTGTTTAAGACCAGGCTGGATGAGGCTCTGGTCAGCCTGATCTAGTGTGAGGCGTCCCTGCCCATGGCAGGGGGTTGGAACTAGATGATCCTTGTGGCCCTTTCCGACCCTGACTGATTCTATGATTCTAAATGGCCACTGCTTATTTGCTGTTCTTTGACAGAGAATCTGGGGAGATAAAAACTTATTTTCTTAGAATAATCAACTTTGGGAAATCTTGTACTGTTGTTTCAGAGCTCCTCCAATTGCTTGTAGATCTTGGGATTTTTTTGATGGATTTTGTTCCCCACCTGGCCAGGGAAACTGTAGGTTCCCACTACTATAGTTTATGCAGGTGAGAGACAAAGCAGTAAACAAAGCAGTCTGTTAGTATTTTTCTCTTCTGTGTTTTTTGCTGTGACTGAAACCACAAATGGGGGTACAGTCACTTACCAGATTAGGAAGAAACAAAAGGGATAACAGGCAAATATGATAGTTTGAAAACCACAGATAAAATAGCATTAATGTATAGGCAAGGGTTTGAAAATAGGGATGGGAATGATAAGGAGGGAAAGATTGTTTTCTCTTTATTCAGGCTGACCAAATGGGAATGAGTATGAGCTGTGCGCTTCTTGGAGGTAAGGGCTCCTCAAACAGTTAGCAGGAAAGAGTGTTTTGACTGAATGAGCTAGATACAATTCCTTTGGGGGTTGTCATAAATGGTAGATTGTTTGTATGCTTTTGTAATCCCCTTGAGGACAGCCAGGACTGGATTAGGGTATTCAGTTGTACTTAGAGAGCTCTAGATGTAATCAGTTTCCAGAAAGGTCTTAGCTGGATTTGTTGCATGCACCATACTACAAACACTGATCAGCTCCCTCAACTGCAAGTCTTCTGGTGTAGACATCATATGGATGATCACATTGCAGGATGGCTAGTCACTGCATATTTGCTGAATTTATTATCAATCCCAAGAGTTCTGCAAATCAAGTGAACTCAATTAGAGCATAATCATTGTACAGTTTATTATGAATTTGATACTGCTTAATTTACTGTCAAACATATGGAAGTAAGTGGTGTAGGAAACAGTCCTTTAGCATCTGAGCTATAGAAGAAAACTCGGTGGCATCTTCCTCTGTAATGTTAACATACTTAATATATAGAAATATATAGGGAGAGAAATCAAATTCACATAAAAACATTTTTTTGACTGCCTTTAGTTGGAGAGGAAAAAAAAGAAGTAATGATACAAAACAAAGCATAGGGAATTCATTACAGAATCACACAGAATCACAGAAACATTCAGGTTGGAAAAGACCCTCAGGATCACCAAGTCCAACTGATAAACCTACTCTACAAAGTTCACTCCCAAACCATACCCCAAGCAGCACATCCAAATGACCTTTAAACACATCCAGGGTTGGTGACTCAGCCACCTCCCTGGGCAGTACGTTCCAATGTCTGAGCACTCTTTGCAAAAATTTTTTTCCTAATATCCAGTCTAAACCTGCTCAGTTGCAGCATGAGGCCATTCCCTCTTGTTCTATCACTAATTACCTGTGAGAAAAGACTAGCACCAGCCTCTCCACAGCATCCAGAAAAACAATACTGCTAAGCATCATTCAGAATCAACAAGGTTGGAAAACACCTCAAAGATCATCAAGTCCAACCTGTCACCCAACACCTCATGACTACTAGACCATGGCACCGAGTGCCACATCCAATCCCCTCTTGAACACCTCCAGGGACGGTGACTCCACCACCTCCCTGGGCAGCACATTCCAATGGCTGACAACTGTCTCTGTGAAGAGCATTCTCCTTGCCTCAAGCCTAAACTTCCTCTGGTGCACCTTGAGACTGTGTCCTCTTGTGCTGGTGCTGCTTGCCTGGGAGAAGAGACCAACCCCTTCCTGGCTACAGCCACCTTTCAGGTAGTTGTAGGCAGCACTAAGGTCTCCCCTCAGCCTCCTCTTTTTCAAACTAAACAGCCATCCCCAGCTCCTTCAGTCACTCTTCATCAGATTTATTCTCCAGGCTCTTCCCCAGCTTCCTTGTTCTCCTCTGCACTCACTCCAGCACCTCCACATCTCTCCTGTGTTGAGGTGCCCAAAACTGAACACAATGCTCAAGGTGTGGCCTCACAGAGCTGAGTACAAGGGGACACTCGGCTCCCTACTCCTGCTGGACACAGCATTTCTAATCCAGGCCAGGGTGCCATTGGCTTTCTTGTCCATGTGGGCACACTGCTTGCCCATATTCAATTGCTTGTCAATTAGCAACTGTGTCTTGATTTCATAAGAGCTGTATTTGAAATGTCCTCCACTGTTCATACTCCTGTTGTAAATTACAAGAAGTTAAAAGGAAGCCTTCACTTAAGCTGGAAGTGTGTCTAAGAGTGATTAGCAGAACCTGAAAAACACCAAAGTATAGGTACCCAGGTCCCTTTCTGCCAGACAGCTTTCCAGCCAACAGGCTTCCCCAAGCCTGTAGCATTGCTTGGGGTTCTTGTGACATTTCAAAACGAGACAAGGAGCTTCACCCCAAGAGTCACTGCATTGGGTGTCCATAGGGCTGAGTAAGTCACATAAATGGAGAAAGGACAGATGTGGCATTGAGGTGCCTGTGGAAAGCAGCTTGAGTTCGTGAATCTGTGGTAACTCTCAGTTGCAGTATTCTCTACCATGCACATTAAATACACTCACTTCAAATGTATCTATTGAGGCGGCGTTAACTATGCTGAGAGTTTATGGGTGCATACCTTACGTTGGCAGTTGCCTTGGATAACCAAAGTATATGCAGTTGCATAACCTCAGTTATTTGCACTATTCACACTATTCAAACTATTTCCTATGATTGAAATCCAGTGGCCATTGTGCATGCCTTAGAATCATGGAATGGTCTGGGTTGGAAGGGAGCTCCAAAGGTCATCTAGAGCAAGCCCCTCTGTAGTCAGCAGGGTCATCCTCAACTAGATCAGGTTGTCAAGAGCCTTGTCGAGCCCCACTTTGAAAAAAATCCAGAAAGTAGTTCTTATTGTAGAAGTGGATCTGTCATCTAGCTTTCCAATTAAATTCCTGACTTCTGGACACCTTTCTCTTTCATTTGCAAACAAATGTAAGCACTTTGATGTCGCATGTCTGAGGCTGCAAACAGTCTGAAATAAACACCGTGATAGTATGGTCATTTTTCTAAATTGTATTCTGGCTTTTACATGTATGGTGATGCAACAGTGCCTGATGTTTCTCTGCAAGTGATTGTTGCAGAAACAGATGGATACAGGATTGAGCCAAGAGATTGCATGTTCTTGAATCCTTTCAGATTTGAGATTTCCCTTCACGTGCCTGCAGCTATTTGGCAGAAGCGCTTAGAAAAAGCCTGCTTTGCTTTAATCCAGGTTAGCTTTGAGTGTGGTCAGTGTAAGTTAATGGCTTCATAGCCTTAATTACATTGTAAAATCTTCAAAATGAGTGCTTCTGTGTTGTCCCTTTTGAAGAGGAATCTTGCTTTTAGTTAGCATCAACAAAAATGCAAATGAGTAGCAACTCTGAACTGCTTCAGGTGTTTTTAAGATGCTCAGCTACTTGCATCTTTAGTTTTGATGTTCGTCTGTTTCATGTAAAGTAATTTCATTGAATGATGGAGCCATTGATTAGTGTACCAGCCGGGAAATGGCCACTTGGGTACTGGAAGTGGCACCACTTTTGCCTATGTTTAGCTGCAGGGCTACTGATGTTGATGTTATGATGGTTTTTTGTTCATGGTAATGCTCACAAACACAGAAAAGCCCCAGGTAGTGTTGCATTATAGTCCTTCACAAATGTACCAATTTTCATTCAATAGTGTTGTTTGAAGATGAAAGAATTCTGGCTTGCATCAAGAATAGTGTGGCCAGAAGGAGCAGGGAAGTCATTGTGCCCCTGTACTCAGCGCTAGTTAGGCCACACCTTGAGTTCTGTGTCCAGTTCTGGGCCTCTCAGTTTAAGAAGGACATTGAGACTCTTGAATGTGTCCAGAGAAGGGCAACGAGGCTGGGGAGAGGCCTTGAGCACAAGCCTTATGAGGAGAGGCTGAGGGAGCTGGGGTTGTTTAGCCTGGAGAAGAGGAGGCTCAGGGGAGACCTTCTTGCTCTCTACAACTACCTGAAGGGAGGTTGTAGCCAGGAAGGGGTTGGTCTCTTCTCCCTAGCAACCAGCACCAGAACAAGAGGACACAGTCTCAGGCTGCACCAGGGGAGGTGTAGGCTCAAGGTGAGGAGAAAGTTCTTCACTGTGAGAGACATTCACCATTGGAATGTGCTGCCCAGGGAGGTGGTGGAGTCACCATCCCTGGAGGTGTTCAAGAGGGGATTGGACATGGCACTTGGTGCCATGGTTTAGTCCTGAGGTCTGTGGTGGAAGGTTGGACTTGATGATCTTTGAGGTCTCTTCCAACCTTATTGATTCTGTGATTCTGTGAATTAAAAATTTAGATGAAGGAACTAATTTGTCGTAATAGAACCATTGCTGTCAGTGAAGTCTTTCAAGAAAGAGAAGTCCCAGTTGTAGAGAAGGAACTTTTCAAGTGTCTGGCACTTGGTAAGATGTTATAAACCCAGCATGCTTGATAAAAAATTGTTTGATGATAATAAAATTGATAGAATTTTACACTATCTTTTTTAGATAGGCTTGGCAAGATTTCACTCTATTTTGTAATAATGAGCTTCCAGATTTTAGCTACACCTTAATGCTCTGGTTTCTTTGCAGAGAGTACAGGAGACAGCAGAGTGTTGCTGTTGGATATCTGCAGATACTGGATTAGGTTGCCCAGAGGTTGTGGATGCCTCCTACCTTGGGCTACTTGAGGGCAGGTTGGATGAGCCCTGGAGCAGCCAAGTCTAGTTGGGAGGTGTCCTTGCCCATGGTGAGGAGGTTGGAGTAGAGGATCTCTAAAGTCCCTTCCAGCCTAAGCCATTCTATGATTCTGTGATAGTGGCTGCTCCAAGTTCTTGCCTATTTGGTCGGGCAGAATGGGTCCAAATTTGACTAGGGGGGAAAAAAGGGAAGAAATTGACAAAAAGTCTTCCTATGTGGTGCCTAGAGAAAAGGAAGATGACACCTGCAGCATGAGAATTTCTAAATATAAATGTAGATAGAGCGTACAAAATCATAGCTTTTAGATCTTGAACTGTGTAACAAAAATTCATGAGAAGACATGCTCAAGGTGGTACTAGCAGTTGTGGTATCTGTTGTATTTAGCTATAGGCAAACAAGTAGAAACAGGCTCTGTCATCTAAATGGCTAAACAGTTGTGAGATGGATTAAAAGAAATGAGTAAATTGTGTTGTGTGGGAGAGCTAACCGGAAAATTCAGGTGTCTTGGAAAAGGAGAGAAGCAGTAGAAGGAAGGGACACAAGGGAGCTTGTACTAGAACAAAAAGAGGTGCTCTCAGGAAATTGTTGACTGAATAAAAGGACATGCATGAAATTCAGAGGAAACATCAGCATGTCTTGAATATCTGTGCCTGGAAGAAAACTCAGGAAAACAATTGCGACATGAATGCTTAAAAAGAACAGAAAACCGTAGAAGAAATTGCATACAGGTGGTGGTTTGATGTCACTCTTGGTGATTATGGTTGTCTGAAAGGCACCCAATTGTAGAATCGTAGAACCAACTAGGTTGGAAAAGACCTCAAAGATCATCAAGTCCAACTTGTCACCCAGCACCTCATGACTACTAAACCATGGCACCAGGTGCCACGTCCAATCCCCTCTTAAACACTTCCAGGGATGGTGACTCCACCACCTCCCTGGGCAGCACATTCCAATGGCTAACAACTCTCTCAGTGAAGAACTTTCTCCTCACCTTGAGCCTAAACTTCCCCTGGTGCAGCTTGAGACTGTGTCCTCTTGTTCTGGTGCAGGTTGCCTGGGAGAAGAGACCAACCCCTTCCTGGCTACAACCAAGAGAAAGAGTACTGCATAAGAATTCCCTATTGGCAACAGTTTATTCCACTAATACAGTTTATGGAAGCGTGTAGTGAGACCCTCTAACTTTATAGTATATCACTAACAAACATGTATTACTTGTGTTGCTGGTGCAGCAACAACTGACTAGAATTCTGTTATGCAGGAAATAATATTTTATTGGAACAGTTCTTGTAATCCTAAAGCCTGTGAGCAGCTTCTTGGCTGAACATATGCTTGAAAGGCTCTAAGCTTGGTGAAAACTGGTATGTAAAATCTGTTGTGGGGATGAATGACATGTCTATGCCCTTAACTTGATTTTTGTATAGCCTGCTGAATCTGAAAGCCTTCCTTCAGTGAGGGGTGTTGGGTAACTGGACTGTGGTAGCTTGTAGTTGGGCAGGCATGTGGTCCCCTGTTGTAACCTGCAGAACAAACACACTGCCTGTTCTGTGTCTGTGCTGTGGCACATATGTTAATTGAAGCCTGTGAGAGAGGTTACCCAGTGTTTGACAGCCTTCACTCTGGAATCCACCCTTTCCCAGATGGAAAAGAAAGCACATTTCTGTGCTACCATGTTGAAGAAGCTTTTTGTCCTCATTCAGATAATTGTTTAATTGCAGCTGTATTAATGACAGTGAGGACTGAGTTTAGCAAGAACTGAGTAGCTGTTACATGATTAATAGGGGTGGGCTCTTGGAGGTTAATAAAGCAGTGACCATATTTTCCTACAAGAAAACATTTCTCTTCCCCTTTTGACAACCTGCTTGGTAAATTAAGGAAGAAAGAAAAAGGCATTTAACTATTCCACATGTTTAAATGTCAGTCCTTCCATCTGAATTACAAATATTTTGGTGAAAGAAAAGCCTAAGAACTCTCTTGAATTCATTCACTACATAGCACTTTCAGGGTGAGAGAATTACGGTGGGACTTTGCCTAACTTGTGTGCTCCTCCTCTGTGCTGGAGCTGAGCAGGGAAGCTGTAGGAGGGCCTCATGCTGTTTGTCATTTTGCCCCTTTGCTCTGGTAAGATCTCACCAGACCTCGCCTGGAGTACTGCATCCTGCTCTGTAGCCCTCAGCACAGGAAGAACATGAAACTGATGGAGCAGGTCCAGAGGAGGGCCACAAAGATGGTAAGGTGGAGGGAGCACCTCTTGTATGAGGACAAACTGAGGGAACTGAAGAAGACTCTGGGGAGACCTAGTGGCAGCCTTCCACTACCTGAAGGGGGTCTGAAGAGGGACAGTTTACAAAGGCCTGCAATGATAGGATGAGGGGCAGTAGTTTTAAATCAGAGAAGAGTAGATTTAGACTGGAAGTTAGGAACAAGTTCTTTACAATAAGGGTGGTGGAACACTGGAACAGCCTGCTCAGGGATGTAGTTGAAGCCCTGTCCCTGGAGGTATTCAAAGTCAGGCTTGACAAGGCTCTGAGCAGCCTGATCTGGTGGAGGATGCCCCTGCTTACTACAGATGGGGTTGGACTAGATGACCTTTGGAGGTCCCTTCTAACCCAAACCATTCTATGATTCTGTGTTAGAGTTCTGCTTCCACAAGATACACCCAGCTTGCCCTAACAATGTGATGAGATATCATAAATAAAATGGTGCTAAAGCTGTTAAAATAAAAAAAAAATGACCCAAGTACATTTTACAGAGCAGCTTTGTTACGTAGCCACTTAGTTGCTGGTTTAATACACCCAACGATCTTACCGGATATATGAGTAACTGACTTGGATGTACTGTAGTTCATCTAGTAGCAATTATAAAACAGCTGTGAAGCACTGAGTGTACATTTACCTTTTTTTTTTAAATTTCCCCTCTCTCTTTGCTCAGAATGGGTTTAGGGTTGGGAAGGAGAATTAGTGAAGGGACTGCGTGCACAGCAAGGGCTGTGAAAACCTGATGTTTTCAAACAGAAGCTGTCCAATAGTCTGTTTGTTTTGCTGAATGTAGCAACAGCTTTCAAGGGCTGTTTTGGTGGAAATTTTAGACAGGGAATATGCAGTCACAGTAATGTTCTGTTGGGACATAAGAAATTAGAAACTTAAATAGACTTAAGAAAAACATGGACCTGACTGTCTGGCCATATTGTATTAATTTTGTCCAGAGAACGGCAACAAAGCTGCTGAGGGGTTTGGAGCATAAGCCCTGTGAGGAGAGGCTGAGGGAGCTGGGGTTGTTTAGCCTGGAGAAGAGGAGGCCCAGGGGAAGACCTTCTTGCCATCTACACCTACCTGAAGGGAGGTTGTAGCCAGGTGGGGGTTGGTCTCTTCTCCCAGGCAACCAGCACCAGAACAAGAGGACACAGTCTCAAGCTGCACCAGGGGAAGTTTAGGCTTGAGGTGAGAAGAAAGTTCTTCACAGAGAGAGTTGTTAGCCATTGGAATGTGCTGCCCGGGAGGTGGTGGAGTCACCCTCACTGGAGGTGTTTAGAAAGAGACTGGATGAGGCACGTAGTGCCATGGTTTAGTTGATTAGTTGGTGTTGGGTGATGGGTTGGACTCGATGATCTCGAAGGTCTTTTCCAACCTGGTTAATTCTGTATTCTGTAACTGAATGACAAATGAAATGAATGGTCTGCAGAAATAAGCCAGCAACCATGTCTTGTATTGTATTGTATTGTAACTGATGCGATGGTTTGGCCCACCAGCATTAACACAGCACCGCTCGACTCAGTCGGGGAAGCAAATGGAAGCTATATTTACAAGCAAAACTACACTCTACAAAGGAATGCAATGACTATGTACAAATATATAGTATTTACAATAATATACAGGTATTTACAGGGAGAGAACAGAAAGGAACCCCCCTGAACAGGGGAAAACTGCCCCACTTCCCCCTAACCTTTCTCTCCCCCCTTTCCTCTGTTTAATTGGGAGAAAAGAGATGTTGGAGATCTCTGTTAAGTGCTAATCTCAAGGTTGTTAGATAGTATCTTTTCCCACCAAGCAGCCAGGCAGCCAGGAGAGAAAGAAAGGAAAGGGTTTGTGGATTTGTTTATACTTCTCCACTCTTCTGCTCGAAAATCTGCAGCTGCTCTTAAAGGCAGAACCTGAAACTGTCACAACTGATCAGCAGTGTTCCAAGGCTTCTTCACTTTTAAAAATAAGCTCTGCTAATAGCGTGCTTGTTTTTGTGTTGTTTTTAACAGCTTTACCTACTTAGTCTACAGATAATTCTGTATGGCTTAGTGAATTTGATTAACAAGTGATTTTTCTGATTCTAGAGTTACTTTGTTAGAGCTGATGATGGCGAAAGTAAGCGAGAGGAACCCTGTTACCAGCAAAGACGTGAATGTGCTCGTGAGACATGCGGCCTTCCTTGCAGAGTGTTTCCAGGAGAAATGTGAGGCTGTGCTCAAGTTAACTTCTGCAGCAGATGCAGAAGATGAGGTATGACTGATTAAAAAACAAATTATAGTACTAGGATCTGAAGTGGTCAATCCTCACTGCTACTATTACCCTGGTAGGACTTGTGTACATTCCCAATTTAGACTGGGACAGCAGTGACAGAGTTCACAGGAAAATATGTAAGACAGCAGTCCAAGTTTGCTTCTGATTTGAGGATGACAAAGGATGTGGTACTTTAAGATAGAAATAAATATGCTTGAACATCTCATCTATGAAAAGAGAATAGGAGACCTGGAGCTGTTTAGTCTTGAGAAGAGAAGGCTGAGAGGGGATCTAATAAACATCTGTAAGTATCTGAGGGGTGGTTATCAAGATGAAGGTGATGGTCTCTTTTTGGTGGAGCCCAGTGAGAGAACAAGGAACAATGTGTACCAGCTAGAACCCATAAAAATCATAGAACCATAGAGTCAGTAAGGTTGGAAAAGACCTCAAAGATCATCAAGTCCAACCTGTCACCACAGACCTCATGACTACTAAACCATGGCACCAAGTGCCACGTCCAGTCCCCTCTTGAACACATCCAGGGATGGTGACTCCACCACCTTCCTGGACAGCCCATTCCAACAGCTAACAACTGTCTCAGTGAAGAACTTTCTCCTCACCTCCAGCCTAAACTTCCCCTGGCACAGCTTGAGACTGTGTCCTCTTGTTCTGGTGCTGATTGCCTGGGAGAAGAAACCAACCCCCTCCTGGCTACAACCACCCTTCAGGTAGTTGTAGACAGCAATAAGGTCGCCCCTGAGCCTCCTCTTCTCCAGACTAAACAACCCCAGCTCCCTCAGCCTCTCCTCGTAGGGCTTGTGCTTGAGGCCTCTCCCCAGCCTTGTTGCCCTTCTCTGGTCACGTTCAAGAGTCTCAATGTCCTTCTTAAATTGAGGGGCCCAGAACTGGACACAGGACTCAAGGTGTGGCCTAACCAGTGCTGAGTACGGGGACAGAATGACCTCCCTGCTCCTGCTGGCCATACTATTTCTGATACAGGCAAGGATGCCATTGGCCTTCTTGGCCACTTGGGCACACTGCTGGCTCATGTTCACCCTACTAGCAACCAGTATCTCCAGGTCCCTTTCTGCCTGGCTGCTCTCCAGCCACTCCAACCCCAGCCTGAAGTTCCACCTGACCATGAGGATGCACTTCTGTATGGTGAGGGTGATGGAGCACTGGAGCAGGCTGCCCAGAGAGGTTGTGGAGTCTCCTTCTCTGGAGGCTTTCAAACCCTGCCTGAATGCATTCCTGTGCAGCCTGCCCTAGGTGATCCTGCTTTGGCTCTTGACGATCTTTGGAGGTCCCTTCCAGCCCCTAAGATTCAGTGATTCTATGATTGTTACAAATCTGAAAATTTTCCAAATGCTCTAGTTTTCATATATTTGGATTTGAATGTTCTTACTATGGATTTTGTTCTTACTAAGGACCATGTCTATAATTTATTTGTGTTGTAAATTTTATTTTTTTCAAATATGAGTCAAAACTTGGCAATGTATAGGTGGGAAGCAGCATCTCTTCCTCACCCCCTTAGAATTAGGGTAGAAATGGAGTAAATGTTTTTCTAGCCATGCTGAAGTAAATAAATGTTTAGGGCAGTTTTAAACTTAAATAACTGATTTAGAGAAAAAGGCTTATGAGGAGCAGCTGAGAGAACTGGGATTGTTTAGTCTGGAGAAGGGGAGGCTAAGGAGACACCTCGTTGCTCTCTTTCAGGTAGTTGTAATGAGGTGGGGATAAGTCTCTTCTCCATGGTATGAAGTCATAGAATGAGAGGAAATGGCCTGAAATTGTGCCAGGGGAGGTTTAGATTGGATCTCAGGAAAAATTTCTTTACTGAAAGAGTGGTCAGGCATTGGAACAGGCTGCCCATGGAAGTGGTGGAATCACCATCCCTGGAAGTGTTCAAGAAACATGTGGGCAGGTCACTTTGGGATGTGATCTTTTTTTAACCATTGCGTGACAACAACTTCATAATTAACGTATCATTAAGGTCCCACATACTAGTTCTTTGAAAATGCATTTGGCTACTTCTAGAGCAGGTTTTCCCGATCTCTTTGGGACTTGTAAGATCAAGAGCTGTGGTTGTGTGATTAGCTCTGTGTATGGGAGCTGTCTGAAATGTGTATTGATCCTGCCTGCAAGCAAGGACTCTTCCTGTTACCCAGTGATTGGGGATTCTCTGGTGGGTTTCGCTTGGCTCTGACAAGGCGGCCCCCCTGGGGCCAGATGGTATCCACAGCATCAAGTTGCAGAGCTTGCTGGGTGCCAAGTGGCAGACAGCTCCTGTCTCCTGAGCACCCAGACACTTGCCCCAACTCTAGTCCGCTTGGAAGAAGTCTGTTATTGCTCCAGACTTAATAAACTGTTTCTGTTGAGGATGGCCACAATGAAGTCCCTTTGCAAGCTAAATAGGAAGGCTTTTATGGGTCACAGATGGTTTGTGGGTTGCACTTTGGGAACCTTGGATGCAGAGCCGAGTCCTGGATGGCTTTATTTTATTTCCTCCTTATGAAGTATCCCAAGAGTTGCTGGCTCCTTGCCATACCATATAGTGCAGTAAGGGGGTTTGGGCCATCCAAGGGTAGGGGTCTTTTCAAATAACCTGGTGTTCTATTTTTACTCTTACTTTTGACAAGCTGCTTGAAGCAGCCACCTGGGGAATACAGAAAGCAATTTGTACCATAACTTGCAGTGACCTCATTTGTGCTGTGTTAAGTCATTGTTCTCCCATAAACTTTTAATGTTTTCAGATGATTTAAAAAAAGACAACTACCCAGAAAAGTAAAAGTCTTGAGAAATTGAGTATGCTTTAATCACACATTGAATTAGTTAATCACTGATTCTCACTGATTAATCATACATAGCTTCAGAGGTGTGATTAATGTGATTGACATATGTTACAATACAATACACCAGGTTGAAAGAGACCCTCAAGATCATCACGTCCAACCCATCAACCAATCCAACCACCTAAACAACTAAACCATGGCACCAAGCACCCCATCAAGTCTCGTCCTGAACACCTCCAATGAAGGTGACTACACCACCTCCATGGGCAGCCCATTCCAATGGGCAATCACTCTCTCTGTATAGAACTTCTTCCTAACATCCAGCCTAAACCTGCCCTGGCACAGCCTAAGACTGTGTCCTCTTGTTCTGGTACTGGCTGTCTGGGAGAAGAGACCAACCTCTGCCTGTCTACAACCTCCCTTCAGGTAGTTGTAGAGAGCAAGAAGGTCACCCCTCAGTCTCCTCTTCTCCAGGCTAAGCAACCCCAGCTCCCTCAGCCTTTCCTCATAGGGCTTGTGTTCCAAACCCCTCACCAACTTTGTTGCCCTTCTCTGGACATGTTCCAGCAAGTCAACATCCTTCCTAAACTGAGGGGCCCAGAACTGGACACAGGACTCGAGGTGCAGCCTAACCAGTGCAGTGTACAGGGGCAGAATGACCTCCCTGCCCCTGCTGGCCACACTGTTCCTGATGCAGGCCAGGATGTCATTGGCCTTCTTGGCTGCCTGGGCACATTGCAGGCTCATGTTCACCCTCCCATCAACCAGTACCCCCAGGTCACTCTCTGCCTGGCCACTCTCCAGCCACTCTGACCCCAGCCTGTAGCACTGCCTGGGGTTGTTGTGGCCAATGCGCAGAACGCGGCACTTGGATGTGTTCAATCTCATGCCATTGGACTCTGCCCATCTGTCCAGCCTGTCGAGGTCCCTCTGCAAAGCCTCTCTGTCCTCCAGCAGATCAACTGCTGCCCCCAGCTTGGTTCTTAATATGTTCTTACTATTTCTAAAGATACTTTAACATCTAGCTTCTGTCTTGCTGAGTGACCAGAATGGCATGCTGAAATTTTGTTACCCAGTGTCCATGCAGTCAGTAGCATTTTATTGTTAAAACAAAATAAATAAAAATTAACTGGTAATGGTTTCATTTGGAGAAACTCTCAAAAAACAGCTGCCATAACTAATATGCTACCAAAGTCAAAAAATGCTGGTCTTTAAGTGCTTTTCCATGACAATGTTACCCAGTGCTTGCTGACATTTTTCAAGTTTTTGATATTTTTTAAAATTTTTGTTTAAATAGGCACAAGAATTTTAAATGTATTTTCAAAGCATGGGGAGAAATTTAGAATAGAATAAAATCACCCTGGTTGGAAAAGACCTCAGAGATCATCAAGTCCAACCTGTCACCCAACACCTCATGACTACTAAACCATGGTTTCAAGTGCCATGTCCAATCCTTTTTGAACACCTCCAGTGATGGTGACTCCACCACCTCCCTGGGCAGCACATTCCAATGGCCAGTCTCTCCTTCTATGAAGAACTTCTTCCTAACCTCCAGGCTAAACCTCCCCTGGTGCAGCTTGAGAGACTGTGTCCTCTTCTTCTGTCACAGGTTTTCTGGGAGAAGAGACCAGCCCCCACGTAGCTACAACCTCCCTTCAGGTAGTTGCAGACAGCAATAAGGTCTCCTCTGAGCCTCCTCTTCTCCAGGCTAAGCAACCCCAACTAGAACAAGGACAAGTGTGGAGTCTTGTATCTGGGAAAGAACAACCTCATGGACCCCAGTATAGGTTGGAGACTGACCTGTTGGAGACCAGTGTAGTGGAAAGCAACCTGGACATCCTGGTGGAAAACAGAATGACCATGAGCCAGCAATGTGCCCTTGTGGCCAAGAGGACCAAGGGCATTCTGGGGAGTATGAGAAGGGATGTGGTTAGTAGGTGGAGAGAGGTTCTCCTCTCCCTCTACTCTGGTCAGGCCACACATGAAATAGTGTGCCCAGTTCTGGGCCCCTCAGTTCAAGAGGCACAGGGAACTGCTTGAGAGAGTCCATCACAGAGCCACAAATATGATTAAGGGAGTGGAACATCTCCCTTCTAAGGAAAGGCTGAGGGAGCTGGGTCTCTCTAGCATGGAGAAGAGGAGACTGAGAGGTGACCTCCTGGGGCTACTGGTTGACAGCCTGCTGAACATGAGCCAGCAGTGTGCCCAAGTGGCCAAGAAGAATGGCATCCTGGCCTGTATCAGAAATAGTGTGGCCAGCAGGAGCAGGGAAGTGATTCTGCCCCTGTGCTCAGCACTGGTTAGGCCACACCTTGAGTCCTGTGTCCAGTTCTGGGCCCCCCAGTTTAAGAAGGACATTGAGACTCTTGAACGTGTCCAGAGAAGGGCAACGAGGCTGGGGAGAGGCCTTGAGCACAAGCCCTATGAGGAGCGGCTGAGGGAGCTGGGATTATTTAGCCTGGAGAAGAGGAGGCTCAGGGGAGACCTTCTTGCTCTCTACAACTACCTGAAGGGAGGTTGTAGCCAGGAGGGGATTGGTCTTTTCTCCCAGGCAACCAGCACCAGAACAAGAGGACACAGTCTCAAGTTGCGCCAGGGGAAGTTTAGGCTGGAGGTGAGAAGAAAGTTCTTCACAGAGAGAGTTGTTAGCCATTGGAATGTGCTGCCCAGGGAGGTGGTGGAGTCACCATCCCTGCATGTGTTCAAGAGGGGATTGGATGTGGCACTTGGTGCCATGGTCTAGTAAGTCACGAGGTGTTGGATGGCAGGTTGGAGTTGATGATCTTTGAGGTCTTTTCCAACCTTATTGATTCTATGACTGTATGAAATGTGCGAGGGGCAAGTTTCAGGAGGATGGAGCCAGGCTCTTCTCAGTGATGTCCAAGGATAGGACAACAGGCAATGGGTGCAAGCTGGAGCAGAGGAGGTTTCACATGAACGTAAGGAAAACTTTTCCACTGTGAGGGTGACAGAGCCCTGGAGCAGTCTGCCCAGAGAAGCTGTGGTGTCTCTGTCTCTGGAGACATTCAAAACCCACCTGGATGCATTCCTGTGTGACCTAACATGGGTGATCCTGCTCTGGCGGGGGGCGGGGGTAGATTAGATGATATCTGGAGGTCCTTTCCAACCCCTAACATTCTGTGATTCTGTGATGAGAGGTGTTATCAGAAAGATATCAAACATCACTTTTTGAAGAGATGGTAGGTGGACACATTAAAAAACCCACCAACCACATAACAGTCTTTTTGTATCTCTCCAAGAAGTACAGCTTTCCCCCACTGCCCCAACTGCTTAGTCTGTTATGTTAAAAGACTTACATGACTGGGTATCAGGTAATGACAGGACTAGGGGGAATGGAACAAAACTAGAAATGGGTAGATTCAGATTGAATGTTAGGAAGAAGTTCTTCACCATGAGGGTGGTGAGACACTGGAGGAAGTTGCCCAGGGAGGTGGTAGAAGCCCCATCCCTGGAGGTGTTTGCAGCCAGGCTGGATGTGGCTGTGAGCAACCTGCTGTAGTGTGAGGTGTCCCTGCCCATGGCAGGGGGATTGGAACTAGGTGGTCCTTGAGGTCCCTTCCAATCCTAACAATTCTATGATTCTATGACTCCTTCTAGAAAAGAGAGCAGCTTGGCAGTAAGAGGACATACACTAAGACCATGCCATCTCTTTTTTCCCCCTCCATCCATCTTTGTGTTGCTCCCTCTTTAACTCCCTCTCCCCCCCACTGTTGCTGCTGCTTCTTTTTGTGTGTGTGTGGTTCCTTTGCAAGGATTCTGTGGTTTCAGTTCTTGAAATAAACCCACACCTTTGTTTGCACCTAGCAAAAGGAGGTCTCTGTCCAACTTCAGGGTGCTGGGACGGTAGTATTGGGGGTGCTACTGTGTAACTTGCCCTGCTTGACGCTGGCATTTTATTCTCTCACAAAAACCTGGTGTATGGTGACTTACCACTCTTTGGTGGGGAGATAGAGATCATTTAATGAACACAAAGTCATAGTAGCTGAACAAATGGAGAGCAATTACAAGAACAGTTTTAAAAGAAGTGTCTGTATATGCCTATTGTGTGTATTCATTTGTTTATAATATGTGCTTGCCATGGGAAAAGAGACATTTTGCCTTAGCCTTAAATTCATAAAATTGTTGCATTTTCTTACTAGAAGCAATAAAAAAATGCACCAATTTCTCCTCAATGGTGTAAATACTTTAGGTTTTGCATGAGTGTTGTACTTGACTGAAAAGAATAAATGTTGAGCCCGTGGAGTCTGTCATTAAAAATACAACATCTGTGATATTAAACTCAGCTCTCCCTGATCTTCTCTGTGTCCCTGAAGCCAAGTGCCTTGGTCAGGCTGTGTTTGTACTAGTAAGCTGTCTTAGATGCCAAAACTGCAAAGCCACATTTGAATGCTGCCTTTTTGGAACAGTCCTTCAACTGGCCTGACTCCCAAAATGTTGTCTGGGTGTCCTGTCCACTGTTTAATTTATTATATGTAGACACTGCCATTTTTTTTCCCCCGAGGAACCTCAGGTCTTGTTGCTTCCATCTCAAACCAATGGAAAGCTAATCATATGCTTCTGCAGTGCTTAAACCAATGTTTAAAATAGCTTTCCCATTATAAGCCTGACTTCAGCACCAGTTTGCTTTTGCTACCTTTCAACCATACTTGCAAAATAAAACCCCTGGATTTAAAGTGTGTATTTCATGTCTTTGTAAGGAAGCTATTTTCTGACTCTTTCTTGAAATAGGTTTATTGAAAAGCTTTTCAATTGTTCCCTTATTTACTCTTCAAATTGTGTTCACATCAGGATGGCTGTGAGATTTCAGAGTGTTTTGGGTTTTGAACAGCATCTTGTTGCTGAACTTAAAAAGGAGGTCTCCTGCTTTATTGGCTTTCTGTTGTGCAGGTGGAGGGCAAAATTGAAAAAAAAGATATTGGAAAATTGGGGCAAGGGGAAACACAACTAACCAGACATGGGATTGTTTAGCCTGAAGGGGAGGCTCAGGGGAGACCTTATTGCTGTCTGCAACTACCTGAAGGGAGGTTGTAGCCAGGAGGGGATTGGTCTCTTCTCCCAGGCAACCTGCACCAGAACAAGAGGACACAGTCTCAAGCTGTGCCAGGGGAGGTTTAGGCTGGAGGTGAGGAGAAAGTTCTTCACAGAGAGAGTTGTTAGCCATTGGAATGTGCTGCCTGGGGAGGTGGTGGAGTCACTGTCCCTGGAGGTGTTGCAGAGGGGATTGGACGTGGCACTTGGTGCCATGGTTTAGTAAGTCACGAGGTGTTGGGTGACAGGTTGGACTTGATGGTCTTATTGATTCTATGATTCTATGTTTTAACAGTTTTTTGAAGGTATCAAGTTGCAAATGTAGATAAGAATTTTGGGGTTCTTTTGTGCTCTTAAAATAACCTATTCTTCTTTTCAAATCTGGATGGAACAGTTGCTGTACTGAAGCAGATGGTGGAGTACAAGAAATGGAAGACTGTAGTGTAAAACCCTGGGAAGAAATATCTATAGGACAGTGAGGAAAGGCAGTTAAAAGAGAAAAAGGAGGTGGCGGTATTGAAAATGTAGAAGCCATACTTGGTAGTGTCTGATGCTCCTGAGCTTGCATTGCATAGGAGGATATTAGGGTATACAGAGGTAGCACAGGCCACCCTACCTTATTGGTGTGATTTATAGTTGCCTATTGATGCTTGTTTGCTTTACAATTGTAAAGTGTGTGATCTTTTCTTGTGCAAAGGTAAGCGTGAAGCGTAGGAGCTGTGAAGGGCCTTTGGTTAAGCTGCTATCTTGCAACAATGCACAATGGCTTAAAAATTGTACACACCAGCTTATTGTCTCTGAAACACAGCTGGGATATTCTGACCCTAATGTAGTCAGAGGCTGGTGTTTGGCAAGTTATTGAACAGCTTAGGGCAAGACTTCCATCTGTGCAAAGAAAAAACAAGAAAATAGAATCATAGTATCAGTCAGGGTTGGAAGGGACCACAAGGATCATCTAGTTCCAGCCCCCTGCCATGGACAGGAACACCCTACACTAGATCAGGCTGGCTACAGCCTCATCCAGCCTGCTCTTAAACACCTCCCAGCATGGGGCCTCAACCACCTCCCTAGACGACCCATTCCAGGGCTTCACCGCTCTCATGGTGAAGACCTTCTTCCTCACATCCAGTCTGAACCTCCCCACCTCCAGCTTCATTCCATTCCCCCTAGTCCTATCACTACCTGATATCCTAAGAAGTCCCTCCCCAGCCTTCTTGTAGGCCCCCTTCAGATACTGGACTGCCAGGTCCCAAATACCAATTTGGTATTTTCAAGGATCATTGGAAGGACCAAAGAATGGCTGTAATCATAGTACTTAATTGCTGAATGCTGTTGTTGATTATTTTGATGTTAGAAGGATTATATGGATCAAGATTAGCAACACTAATTGCTAAGTAAATGTCTCTTTGTCCTGGGCCAGACAAGGCAGAAATAGTTACCGTGACCTATGCCTGAGCCATTTCAAACCTATTTGCAGTTTATGTACCACACCTTGTGTGGAATCATCTTGCAGTCCCAGTCTGGTTCTTGAGCAATGTGTGGTGTTCCAAATTATGCCATGTGCTCTTAAGGTACCTCCTGTAAGTGCTACATTGTCATTATAAGCACGCACCAACAGAGTCTGTGAGAAAAAAAGCCACGCAGTTCTTTTGGCTGAATAAATAATATGCAAATAAAATGGTGTGTCTCCTTCCTAACCAAAATGCTGCATCTGTGATCCTGACCCTATTTACCCAAGAATCATGTAAATTCTCGCAGCCAAAGTTCATTTGACCACAGAACTTTGCAGAATTCCTGCGGATAACAAATGGGTGTCTCGCAGGCGGTGTTTGTCTCTTTAAAGTGGGACGCTCCTACTGAATAGACTCAAAAGAAAACATTTATACAGAAATAATTTTCTCAGCTAGTAATTTTCTGCATTTCTGCTTTTGGAAGCTACTGTGTTTTTGTTAAAATTTTATCCCTTATGGCTCTGTTTTGGTTTCCCCATGATTTTTCAGGGCACACAGAACACTGGCTGTAGGAGAGCAATTATTTCAGTGCAATAATTGCAATGTTGCAATGGCAGCGGCGTTGTGGAAAGATGTCCTCGATTTCTAGAGAGTTATTCTTGGTGGTTTAGAGTAGAGTAGAATAGAATAGAATAGAATAGAATAGAATAGAATAGAATAGAATAGAATAGAATAGAATAGAATAGGAGTAGAATAGAATAGAGTAGAATAGAGTAGAGTAGAAAAGAATAGAATACAATAGAATAGAATAGACCAGGTTGGAAAAGACCTTTGAGATCATCGAGTCCAACCCATCATCCAACGCTATCTAATCAACTCAACCATGGCACCAAGCACCCCATCCAGTCTCTTCCTAGACACTTCCAGTGATGGTGACTCCACCACCTCCCCAGGCAGCACATTCCAATGGACAGTCATTCTTTCTGTGAAGAACTTCTTCCTAACATCCAGCCTAAACCTTCCCTGGTGCAGCTTGAGACTGTGTCCTCTTGTTCTGGTGCTGGCCGCCTGGGAGAAGAGACCAACCCCCACGTGGCTACAACCTCCTTCAGGTAGTTGTAGAGGGCAATAAGGTCTCCCCTGAGCCTCTTCTTCTCCAGGCTAAGCAACCCCAGCTCCCTCGGCCTCTCCTCATAGGGCTTGTGCTCCAAGCCCCTCACCAACTTTGTTGCCCTTCTCCGGACACATTCCAGCAAGTCAACATCTTTCCTAAACTGAGGGGCCCAGAACTGGGCACAGTAGTCAAATTTAGATAAGCTGCACAGAACCTTAGGTGCTGAGAGTTCCTGCCCTCTCTCTCTTCATAAGCCTTTTTCAGACATGTCGCTTTCATTTCCAGGAAGCACTGGTTACAATTCGTCTTCTGGATGTTCTTTGTGAAATGACGTCAAACACCGGGCAGCTGGAACGTCTGCAGGCTTTGCCTGGTTTGCTTGAAACAGTCATAGGTGAGTGAAAAGCCACAAGGTTTGTGAACTGCTGGCTTCTTCCAAATCCAAACCATCAAAACATGTTTTTCACGTCTGGAGGTAATGATGATTCTGACCTTTTAGTAAAATAAATAGGAGATAGAGTGAATCTACATCTTCAAATATTTGATTTGTTCCTGGAATTTTTCTGCTTCTCTTCTTGCTCTGCTGGCTCCTCTTGCCCAACAGAGCCTTGAGTCAACTGTCAGCATTGCCATACTTATACAGTAAGAGTTGTGCAAATGACAGCTGCCTACTAGGTTCTTCCACTGGCTAAATGTGTGGAAGAATTTCCTCAAGAAGTAGGAAAAGGGCTTTACCTCCTATACTATACTTCTATACTTTACCTGCTTTTACTTTTCCTTGTTACCTTCTGTTTCCCAAATTGCTGACAACTGAAACTAACTACAGTTTCAATGCTCTTAACTAAATCCACTGATTTTAAAAAAGAAGCTTCTTTCTGCTAAGAAACGACGATGATGGGCTGTACACAAATATGAAGCCAGGATGAACCAGAGAGAGCCTGTATCATCAAAGAGGAAGTATACGAATAGAATAGAATAGAATAGAATAGAATAGAATAGAATAGAATAGAATAGAATAGAATAGACCAGGCTGGAAAAGACCTCTGAGATCATCGAGTCCAACCTATCACCCAACACTATCTAATCAAGTAAACCATGGCACCAAGCACCCTATCAAGTCTCTTCCTGAACACCTCCAGTGATGGTGACTCCAACACCTCCCTAGGCAGCACATTCCAATGGCCAATCATTATTTCTATGAAGAATTTCTTCCTAACCTCCAGCCTAAACCTCCCCTGGTGCAACTTGAGACTGTGTCTTCTTGTTCTGGTGCTGGTTGCCTGGGAGAAGAGATCGACCCCCACCTGGCTACAACCTCCCTTCAGGTAGCTGTAGACAGCAATAAGGTCTCCCCTGAGCCTCTTCTTCTGGACTGTGCCTTCCTAAATGTTATGACTGTCTGAGACTGATGATTATGTCACTGTTTTCTGAAAAAATGGTAAAAGTTTATGGATTCCAAAGAGAAGGATGCAAACTATCACTATTTTGAGGCATACAGAGGTCCTTACTGAAAAAAAACCAAAACAACAAAACACCCCAAAAATGCCCAAACCTCTGTTTTTGATGACAGGTTCATCATTTGATTGCTTGCAGTAAGATGACTTACAGTAAGATGTGCCTCCTACCCACATGCCCTCAGCCAACAGCAATTTATCCTTGTGTGGGTTCTCTTTAAGACTGCTTTTTGGCTACAAGACTCCTTTAATCTTGTATTAGCAACAGGGCCCAACCTATATCACCTTTGCAGGATCTCAGGATGTTAGGGGTTGGAAGGGACCTGTAGAGATTGAGTCTAGCCCCCTGCCAGAGCAGGACCATAAAATCTAGCACAGATTACACTGAAATGCATCCAGATGGGTCTTGAAAGTCTCCAGAGAAGGAGGCTCCACACCCCTCTAGGGAGCTCATTCAGTGCTCTGTGATCCTCACAGTGAAGAACTTCCTCCTCATCCACAGGTGGAACCTCCTGTGCTGTAGTTTGTCCATTTGCCCTTGTCCTATCCCAGGGTGCAACTGAGCAGAGGCTGTCCCGTCCCTCTTGACACCCAGCCCTCAGATATTTATAAACATTTATTAAATCCTGTCAGTCCTCTCTTCTCCAGACTAAGCAGCCCCAGGGCTCTCAGCCTCTCCTCAAAGGGCACATGCTCCATTCCCTTAATCATCCTTGTAGCCCATCAATATTTAATGCTGTAGACCAGAAGAATAAGGATAGATGCAGGCAGAAAGGGACCTGGGGGTACTGGTCGATAGTAAACTGAGCATGAGCCATCAGTGTGCCCAGGTGGCCAAGAAGGCCAGTGGCATCCAGGCCTGTATCAGGAACAGTGTGGCCAGCAGGAGTAGGGAAGTCAGCACTGGTTAGGCCACACCTTGAGCCCTGTGTCCAGTTCTGGGCCCCTCAGTTTAGGAAAGATGTTGACTTGCTGGAACGTGTCCAGAGAAGGGCAACAAAGCTGGGGAGAGGCCTCGAGCACAAGCCCTGTGAGGAGAGTCTGAGGGAGCTGGGGTTGATTAACATGGAGAAGAGGAGGCCCAGGGGAGACCTTATTGCTCTCTACAACTACCTGAAGGAAGGTTGTATCCAGGTGGGGGTTGGTCTCTTCTCCCAGGCAACCAGCACCAGAACAAGAGGACACAGTCTCAAGCTGCACCAGGGGAGGTTTAGGCTGGAGGTTAGGAAGAAATTCTTCATAGAAAGAATGATTGGCCAATGGAATGTGCTGTCCAGGGAGGTGGTGGAGTCACCCTCACTGGAGGTGTTTAGGAAGAGACTAGATGGGGTGCTTGGTGCCATGGTTTAGTTGATTAGGTAGTGTTGGATGATAGGTTGGACTCGATGATCTCAAAGGTCTCTTCCAACCTGGTTAATTCAATTAATTCAATTCAATTCTATTCTATTCTATTCTATTCTATTCTATTCTATTCTATTCTATTCTATTCTATTCTATTCTATTCTATTCAACTTTTTTTCCTGTCTGTTCTCTCTTTGTTGAAATGCTGTTTTCACAGATCTTAGTTTTTCTTCTCCCTGATTTCTCTATGGAGCATTGCAGAAAAGTTCTTAGTTGCTGTAAAGTGGTGTTTACTGTACAGAGGCATCAGTGTTTCTTCATTCACAAGATTATGGCACTGAAGGATTTGAAATGCTATGTCAAGTTGCTGGATGTACCCAAAACCTTTCCTCATACTGCAGAGCTAGGAACGGATTGGAGAAGAGAGAGTAAATTCTGTGACTAACTTGTATTGCTGTGACAAACTGAACAACTGAAGGAAGTTTTCTAAACCCCTTGGTTTTAGCTATATATTTCCAGTACTGGAGTCATCAAAAGCTTACAAAACCTGTGACAAACTGAACAACTGAAGAACTGAAGGAAGTTTTCCTAACCCCTTGGTTTTAGCTATATATTTCCAGTACTGGAGTCATCAAAAGCTTACAAAACCTGTGACAAACTGAACAACTGAAGAACTGAAGGAAATTTTCTAAACCCCTTGGTTTTAGCAATGTATTTCCTGTACTGGAGTCATCAAAAGCTTTCACATAGCAACCAATACCCCGACCTTCAGGCTTCATGTCTGACCAATGTAAGTGTGCAAACCCACCTTCTGACCTTAGGGTAGCCTTTTATGGTTATAGTAACACTTTCAGAGCACGTTTGGTGTATTGCTGGGTGTCTGAAATGATGTTGATTAGCCTCGAACCTAATAATTGCACTTTGTGCAAAGTAGAGACTAATTTTCATGTGTTAATTCATTCAAATATTCTTGTTTTCTGTAGATACCTTGAGATTTACTCATCTTGCTGGTAAACAGGCTGTAAATGTTTTCACTGCCACACATGCTATGACGGGACAAGAAGAAATCTCACATCCAGCAGTGGGGTTTAAATCTCATCTCATTCGTTTGATTGGAAATTTGTGTTACAAAAATAAGGCAAACCAAGACAAGGTAGGCTTATACATTTTATTTGATTTTGTTTTTTACCTGGCAGAACTCTGATGTGAACAGATGTGTATCACTGTATTCATGCAAATATACTGCTGGTGGGGTGGAACTAGTCTTGCAAAGGAGGCTAATTGTTTTGTGTGTGCATCTTCTGGTATGCTAACTTTTTAATAATGATGTAATGTTTTAGCCTGGAGGAGAGGAGGCTCAGAGGAGACCTTATTGCTCTCTACAACTGCCTGAAAGGAGGTTGTAGCCAGGTGGGGGTTGGTCTCTAGTCCCAGGCAACCAGCACCAGAACAAGAGGACACAGTCTCAAGCTGCACCAGAGGAAGTTTAGGATGGATGTTAGGAAGAATTTCTTCACAGAGAGAGTTGTTAGCCATTGGAATATGCTGCCCAGGGAGGTGATGGAGTCACCATCACTGGAGGTGTTTAGGAAGAGACTTGATGGGGTGCTTAGTGCCATGGTTTAATTGATTAGATGGTGTTGGATTATAGGCTGGACTTGATGATCTCAAAGGTCTTTTCCAACCTGGTCTATCCTATCCTATCCTATCCTATCCTATCCTATCCTATCCTATCCTATCCTATCCTATCCTATCCTATCCTGTCCTATCCTATACTATCCTTATGGAACGGGTCATCTTGAGTGCGATCACACAGCACTTACAGGATGGCCAAGGGATCAGGCCCAGCCAGCATGGATTTAGGAAGGGCAGGTCCTGCCTGACCAACCTGATCTCCTTCTATGATCAGGTGACCCGCCTGGTGGATGTGGGGAGGCCTGTGGATGTGGTCTACCTGGACCTCAGCAAGGCCTTTGACACCGTCCCCCACAGCAAACTCCTGGCCAAGCTGTCAGCTCGTGGCTTGGACAGGATCACACTGTGTTGGGTTAGGAGCTGGCTGGAGGGCCGAGCCCAGAGAGTGGTGGTGAATGGTGCCACATCCAGCTGGCGACCAGTCACTAGTGGTGTGCCCCAAGGATCAGTGCTGGGCCCCATGCTCTTCAACATCTTTACTGATGATCTGGATGAAGGTATTGAGTCCATCATCAGTAAATTTGCAGATGCCACCAAGCTGGGGGCAGGAGTTGATCTGCTGGAGGGTAGAGAGGCTTTGCAGAGGGACCTCGACAGGCTGGACAGATGGGCAGAGTCCAATGGCATGAGATTGAACACATCCAAGTGCCGGGTTCTGCACATTGGCCACAACAACCCCAGGCAGTGCTACAGGCTGGGGTCAGAGTGGCTGGAGAGCAGCCAGGCAGAGAAGGACCTGGGGGTACTGGTTGATGGTAGGCTGAACATGAGCCTGCAGTGTGCCCAGGCAGCCAAGAAAGCCAATGGCCTGCATCAGGAACAGTGTGGCCAGCAGGAGCAGGGAGGTCATTGTGCCCCTGTACACTGCACTGGTTAGGCCACACCTTGAGTCCTGTGTCCAGTTCTGGGCCCCAGTTTAGGAAGGATGTTGACTTGCTGGAACGTGTCCAGAGAAGGGCAACAAATCTGGTGAGGGGTTTGGAACACAAGCCCTATGAGGAAAGGCTGAGGGAGCTGGGGTTGCTTAGCCTGGAGAAGAGGAGACTGAGGGGTGACCTTATTGCTCTCTACAACTACCTGAAGGGAAGTTGTAGACAGGCAGGGGTTGGCCTCTTCTCCCAGGCAACCAGCACCAGAACAAGAGGACACAGTCTCAGGCTGCGCCAGGGCAGGTTTAGGCTGGATGTTAGGAAGAAGTTCTATACAGAGAGAGTGATTGCCCATTGGAATCAGCTACCCGTGGAGGTGGTGGAGTCACCTTCATTGGAGGTGTTCAGGAGAAGACTTGATGGGGTGCTTGGCTGCATGGTTTAGTTGTTGGGTGGGTTGGATTGGTTGATGGGTTGGACGCGATGATCTTGAAGGTCTCTTCCAACCTGGTGTATTGTATTGTATTGTATTGTACCTGTGACTCTCCTCTCCTCTCCTATCCTCTCCTAATGTGTACCTGTCTACCTTATGTCCTGTAGTGTGCAAGCTGGTGTTCAGTTCCTTTATTGCTCTCATGTTTGGACTTTCTTTGAAAAGAACATGTCTGAAGATCTCAGCTTCACCTTGAAGGGAAGTGGATTGGAATCATTGCATAAACTTAATTTAAAATATTTGTATTAGTCTCTGAGTCTTTTGTCTTTCCTCTTCTCCCCACCTTGGCACCACTTTTTTTCCCATGTCACTTATAAAATGTAGGTCTGCTTCCATCAAATCACTTTGAACCCTTTATCTTTAGAATTCCTGTGTGGAAAATTAGGTTTGCTTCCATTATAAGGAATAGAGGAAACAGCAGCATGTTTTTAAATATGATACCATTTTTTCTTGGAGTGGGTTTGTTAGACTGGGTTTGTTAGACTAACCTAACTTCAGCAAGAAAAGCAGTCATGAAGGTGGAGTCACCTTCATTGGAGGTGTTCAAGAGGAGACTTGATGGGGTGCTTGGCTGCGTGGTTTAGTTGTTTAGGTGGGTTGGATTGGTTGATGGGTTGGACGCGATGATCTTGAAGGTCTCTTCCAACCTGGTGTATTGTATTGTATTGTATTGTATTCTATTCTATTGTATTCTATTGTATTGTAATGTTGTCATGGTTCATCTGAGTGCTTCCTAAAATCCAAGTAGATTACTGTTCTGATTTGTCCTAAACAACCACTTAGTATATTACAGTAGCGTCAGCTTAGGGAAAGGTTTAGATCTTCCTTGTGAGTTTCTTCTTGTAGAGAAACCATCTGTTGAATTACCATATCTTACTCTTTTGTTAGTCTTTTTTCTTATGGCAACCTTGTCCTGGAAGGAAATGATCTTGAGTAGCCTTTGTTCATGATATTTGTTATTGAATGGGGACAGTTGTTATTGCTTGCCTTTATTAATTTGAATCAAAGTTTTCACCTGCTCTCAAATAAGCAATTTTTTGACAGTTGAGGAAGGAGTAAAGGAGCATTTTTACATCTCTCTTATACTGTCAAAGGAGGCCCATGTCAGCAAGTCAGCATCCTTCTGGGCCCCTCAGTTTAGGAAGGATGTTGACTTGCTGGAACATGTCCAGAGAAGGGCAACAAAGTTGGGGAGGGGTTTGGAACACAAGCCCTATGGAGGACAGACTGAGGGAGCTGGGGTTGCTTAGCCTGGAGAAGAGGAGACTCAGGGGCGCCTTATTGCTGTCTACAACTACCTTAAGGGAGGTTGTAGGCAGGAGGGGTTGGTGTCTTCTCTCAGGCAACCAGCACCAGAACAAGAGGACACAGTCTCAAGCTGCACCAGGGGAGGTTTAGGCTGGATGTTAGGAAGACATTCTATACAGAGAGAGTGATTGCCCATTGCAATGGGCTGCCCGTGGAGGTGGTGGAGTCACTATCATTGGAGGTGTTCAGGAGGAGACTTGATAGGGTGCTTGGTTGCATGGTTTAGTTGATTTGGTGGTGTTGGATGATAAGTTGGACACAATGACCTTGAAGGTCTCTTCCAACCTGGTCTATTCTATTCTATTCTATTCTATTCTATTCTATTCTATTCTATTCTATTCTATTCTATTCTATTCTATTCTATTCTATTCTATTCTAAGTACCAAATATACAGTAACTAGCACTGGTTGCTCTGCAGGAAGCAGTGTATGATGCGGTACTCTGAGTCTAATTCTGTGCCGCCAAGGAGCTATGGAGACAGAGTACTGAAAAATCAATCTCAACTAGCACCTTATTTCCTGAAGATTTTTTCTGTGGTGTTTACTTCTTTGTGCAAAGATTAAATAGATTCTTTGATACTGGTGCCATCCAATCTCGTTTCCACTACTTCAGTGTCTCCCAAGTTACACTTCTTTAGTGGCAGCAGGAATTTACATAGTTTTTCCTACAGGTCTTCTTCTGCAGGGTGGAGAAATGGAGAACCTGAGGAATGCTGCCCTCTTTGTCTGACAAATGCTAACAATCCAGGCCTATAGGTGGGGAATACAGTAATGATCCTCCCTTTCCCTCTTCAGATTACAGTCTGTAATAAAATATTTTAATATTTCTGAAAAATACTATTAATCATCTTAATCACTCTTGCTTAGCTCTGTCTCTGACCTGTTGTGATGTAATATGTGTTTATGGAAGTGAAATACATTTTTGTGGAATGCCTTTTGACAGGGGAGGGGAGGGAGTTGCTTTCATTTTGGAAGGGTTGATTTACTGCTCAGAGTTCATTTTCACTGGGATTTTCAAAGGCCGCTGGAGCAATTAGTCATGCAGGCTTAGTGTTTTTAATGGAAGTTGGGTATTAACTTGCCTTAAACTGCCTGCAAATATTATTGCTCTATGCTGGCTTGAAAATTACTTAGATTCTTGTGTGTGATCTCGTGGAACATTATTTAAGTGCCGTTGAAACCATAGAAATGCCAATAGGATGATATCCTGTCTGTACCTTCAGACGCCTCCTACTAAACCAGTTTGCTCAAGGCTGCACCCAGTCCAGCTTTGAACACTTCCAAGCCTGGAGTCTCCACTACTTCCTTGGGCAGCCTGTTCCAGTGCCTCACCACCCTCATGGTGAAGAGTTTCTTCCTAAGGTCTAATCTAAATCAATCTGTCTTCCATTTTCAAGCTATTCTTGTCCTGTCACTACATGCCTGCATAAAAAGTCTGGACGATACTGGAACAGGGTGCCCAGGGATGTGGTTGAGACCCTGTTTCCAGTGACACTCCAGATCAGACTTGATGTGACCCTGGGCAGCCTGATCTAGTTGGAGATACCCCTTGCTTGCTGCTGGGGGTTTGGACAAGATGAATTTTGAGGGTCCCTTCCAACCTGATGCAGTCTGTAAATCTGTGAGTGTTATCATTGAGCCAATTCCTTGTCTACCAAGTGGGCCACCCCTCAAATCCATGTCTTTCCAAATCAGAGGCTAGGATGTCACGGGCAACAGTGGTAAGTGCTTTGCAGAAGTCCAGGTAGACAGCATCAGTTGCTCTTGTCCATCACCACTGTTACTCTCTCATAGAAGGATACCAGATTCGTCAGGCACAATTTGCCCTTGCTTAAGCCATGCTGGCTGCCACTGATCATCTCCTCATTGTTATTGTGCCTTAGCAAAGTTTCCAGGAAGATCTGCTCCACGTTCTTGCTGGGCACAGAGAATCATAGAATCATAGAATCATAGAATCAGTCAGGGTTGGAAGGGACCACAAGGATCATCTAGTTCCAACCCCCTGCCATGGGCAGGGACACCCTACACTAGAGCTGTGACTGTAGTTTCACTGGTGTACCCAGGTTTCCAAGAAGGCTACCAGCATCCAGGCTTGTGTCCAGCAGGACCAGGGAAGTGTTTATCCCTCTAGTGAGATCCCATCTTGAATACTGTGTTCAGTTTTGGGCTCCTCACTGCAAGAGCTACATTGATGTGCTGGCTGAGGGAACTGTGGGGTTTTTTTTATCCTGCAGAAAAGGAGGAGGCTCAGGGGAAACCTTACCACTCTAAACAACTCCCTGAATGGGATTAGTCTGTTATCCCAAGCACAAGCAACAGGACAAGAGGAAACAGCCTCAAGTTCTGCTGAGGAGGTTGGATGTTAGGAAAAATTTCTTCACAGAAAGAGTTATCAAGCATTGAAACAGGCTGCCCAAGGAAGTTGTTCAGCCACCATCCCTGGAGGTATTTGAAAGGTGTATGTGGTGCTTAGGGACCTAGCAGTATTTGGTTACTGGTTGGACTTTATGATCTTAAAGATCTTAAAGATCTCCAACTAAAATGGTTCTGTGATTCAAAAGGAAGCAAATGCAAAACAGGTCATAGCAATTAATTTGCACCCCTATGTCTTTGTTCATTTACAAGAGCAAGTACTGGAAAGTGAGATGACTAAAATCTGTGCCTCATAGTGACAGTTAGCACTGCTCTACACAACCTTACTACCATTCCCTAAAGCTGCTGTTTATGCAGCACAACTTGTTTAAAATGCTTGATTTAATGTGAGTGTGATCAGTGTTTGAATAAACACTGGAATAGTGTAGCCCTTATTTTACATTGTTTCTCTTCTGTTCTTGTAAAAAGAGGAATTACACAGACTTCAATCACATAACCTCACTGGAGTTAGCAAACAGGGAACTGAAAGGCAGTAGAAGGCTTGACAAGGTTTAATTGCACCCTTTATTCTCTGTTTGCTGTAGTCCACGATTACCCCTGAGATCAAACAAGGGAATCTGAATTGCTGGAGGGTTCTGTCCTGTGCAAGCTGTTACCAAAGGATGCAGCGTTGTCTGGAGCAAGCTGGCTCTGAGACAGGAGTTGCGTTCCTTGCAGTGTGGGAGCAGCCAGCTGGCAGAATGCGGGTGTGCTGAGCTCATGAAGTACTGACATCTTTTCAGAGAGATCCTAAAGGGAAGAATCATCATGTTTCTGAATGCAAAATTAAGGCTGCCTTACTTAGAGCAAAGCACTTGGCTTGGGCTGGTACTGTGATCTTGTTGCATTGGTTTGCCTTTTTTTGACCGACTCCTGTTACTGGAAGGACAGGGAGGTGATTGTTCCCCTATACTGGTGTGAGGCCACACCTTGAATACTGTGTCCTGTTTGGACATCTGTCAGTGCATGAGAGATATCAAGGTCCTGGATCAAGTGCAGAGGAGGGCAGTGAAGCTGGTGAAGGGCCTGGAGAATAAATCTTAATGAAGAGCAACTGAAGGAACTGGGGCTGTTCAGTTTGGAGAAGAGGAGACTAAGGGGAGGACTCATCCCTCTCTACAACTACCTGAAAGGACATTGTAGAGAAGTTGGTGCTGGTCTCTTCTCAAAGGTAATGAGCAATAGAACAAGATGGAATGGCCTCAAGCTGCAACAGGGCAGATTTAGACTGGACAATAGGAAAAATCTTTTCACAGAAAGAGTAGTCAGGCATTGGAATAGGCTGCCCAGAGAGGTGGTTGAGTAACCAACCCTGGATATGTTTAAAGGTCATTTAGATATGGTGCTTGGGGATATGGTTTAGGGGTGAACTTTGTAGAGTGGGGTTAATGGTTTACTTGGTGATCCCAAAGGTCTTTTCCAACCTGAATGGTTCTGTGATAGGTGGTTTGTTGCTACCTTCTTACTTTGTCTAGCAGTACAGTTAGAACTCTGGGACAGTTCAAAACACAGGGAGACAGCTCTGTCCCCTGCAGAATAGTGAATACACACACATATCTTTTTGATACGGGGTGGGGGTGCTGGTGGACAAGAAGCTGGACATGAGCGGACAATGTGTGCTTGCAGCCCAGAAAGCAAATACTGCCCTGGGCTACATGAAAAGATGCATGGCCAGCAGATCAAGTGAGGTGATTCTGCCACTTTGCTCTGGTGAGACCTGACCTGGAGTACTGCATCCAGCTCTGGAGCCCTCAGTATAGGAAAGAAATGGACCTGATGGAGAAGGTCCAGAGGAGGGATGGGAAGATGACTGGGGGCTGGAGCATCTTTCCTATGAGGACAGGCTGAGGGAGCTGGGGTTCTTCAGTACCTGAAGGTGGGCCTACAAGAAGGATGGAGAGAGAGTGTTCACAAAGGCCTGTGGTAATAGGACAAGGGGCAATGGCGTCAAACTAGAGAAGAGTAGATTTAGATTGGATGTTAGGAAGAGGTTCTTTACCATGAGGGGGATGGACACACTGGAACAGGTTGCCCAGGGAGGTTGTTTGGGCCCCACTCCTGGAGATATTTAAGGTGAGGCTCAGCAGGGCTCTAGGCAACCTCATCTAGTTGAGGATGCCCCTGCTGACTGCAGAGGGGTTGGACTAGATGATCTGTGGAGGTCCCTTCCAACCCAGACCATTCAGTGATTCTATGATAGGATATTAATCTCAGAATGTGTGTGCTTCATTGGTAACATTCTGTTGCTTATGTAGGGGGGAAAAACTAAATATGCAGTTGCTTTTGATACTGACACCTGGCACCTTTGTCCCTAAAGGAATTATTCTAATGAGGTGAACCAAGGGAATTTTTTTCACGTAGCTTTTTTTTCATTTGAGATGACAGCAGTGCTTCCTCTGATGCAGAGTTGAGAAAGGAAGTCTCCTAGGAGAAAAGGCGGGGGGGGGGGGAAGCTTCTACAGTTAAAACTAATCGCAATAAAAGTAGCAAGTAAAACACCTGGATACTGTTTAATGTAACTAGGATTTATTTTTATATATGTACATTAAGCCAAATTGGTTTATGGGAGACTAGAACCCTAATTTGAAGACTGTTCTCCCTGCAAGTACAAACAAGATAGATCAAATTTTCTCCATTCAATTCCTTGACCCTAATGTTCTTGCTGTAGTGCTTATCAATTAGAAAATTTCAAACTGAGCACAAATACTGTGGTTTATTTAACAATTGGCTCTTTCTCACCTATGGTTCTCAAGAAGGCTATGATCTTATCTGTTCTTTTTCTTCATGATTAGGTGAACATTCTAAAGCAGTTACATTCTTCCTGGCATGGCAGGATCTGGAGCTACTTGCAATGAAGAGCATCCCATGTTTATTAGCCAGAAGTAACCAGGTTGGAAAAGACCGTTGAGATCATCGAGTCCAACCTATCATCCATCACAATCTAATCAACTAAACCATGGCACCAAGTGCCCCATCCAGTCTCTTCCTAACCACTTCCAGTGATGGTGACTCCACCACCTCCCTGGGCAGCACATTCCAATGGCCAATCACTCTGTCTGTGAAGAATTTCTTCCTAAGATCCAGCCTAAACCTCCCTTGGTGCAGCTTGAGACTGTGTCCTCTTGTTCAGGTGCTGGCTGCCTGGGAGAAGAGACCAACTCCCACCTGGCTACAATCTCCTTTCAGGTAGTTGTAGACAGCAATAAGGTCTCCCCTGAGTTTCCTCTTCTCCAGGCTAAGCAACCCCAGCTCCTTCAGCCTCTCCTCATAGGACTTGTGCTCCAAACCCCTCACCAGCTCTGTTGCCATTCTCTGGACACGTTTCAGCAAGTCAACATCTTTCCTAAACTGAGGGGCCCAGAACTGGACACAGGACTCAAGGTGTGGCCTAACCAGTGCTGAGTACAGGGACACAGTGACTTCCCTGCTCCTGCTGGCCACACTGTTCCTGATACAGGCCAGGATGCCATTGGCTGCCTTGGCCACCAGCATATGCTGTTGAGAGAGGGAGAAAAGAAATAAACCACTGTGATTTCTTCAGTAGTAACCTACATAATTGTGAATATTATGCTTTCCTAATGTTAAATGTAAGCCTGCAATGGAAGAGATTCTTGGTTTAGAATTGAGGCAAAAAGGAGCCTTTTGGATCTCAGTGCTCTGCTGCACTAGGCTAGATAAGGACAAAACATTCAGGGTTGTTGCAGGACTGAGCCCTTTCATTGGGAAATTTTTTTCTATTTGGACTGTAGAAGTCAGTAATAGAGCTTAAAATGGACTTTCTCACAGAAGTGCTTTAAAAGCCTTTAAAGTTCTGCTGTGGAAATGTGACCTCTATCTAGCAAGTTGAGAGATACTCCAAGGAGAAAAATGTCTGTGGTTCAGGAGTACCTTTAAAAGTATCTGTTGCGACATACCAGGTAATGTCTCTAGTCCTGGTCCCTAATGGAGTTTATGTTAGTTTTCGGCTCTGGCGCAATCACGAATCCTTAATGAAGTGCCAAGATTTTCATCAAAGTGCTAGGGACTGTTCAACAAAAAAGAATCATGAGATCTCCTAAGTGATGGGACAATATGAGTAATAAAGGGTTGGTGTGGAGTTTTCGTAGCCCTGAGGTCAGAGATGCTTGGCTAATGCAGCGCAGTTTGTAGAGCGCTGAGTTATTTTTGTAATGCTGTAATTACTTTGTTGTTAGAGAATAATTCAAAACTTTGTTCTGTTGTCCTGCCCCTTCATAGGAAACCAGTTAATGTATCTTCTTGTACTGCACTTATTCCCCCTTTCATTCCATCAGTTTTTTCCAGTTGATAGAGTTGATCCGCTCCTTCCTTGTGACTTGTCCATTTTGACCGATTTCACTTGATGCCTTGGTCATACAATGCATAGAAAGTTTTCTCTTTTGAGGAGCTTAGATCCTCTTAGGTGCAGTTAAAGGTAATTTTAGTAGTGCAGAAATGGATGCTTTTTTCTTTAGGCTTTATTTTAAACAGCTTCCATTTGATAGTTACATTGCATACACCTTGAGCACGAGCCCTACGAGGACAGGCCGAGGGAGCTGGGATTGTTTAGCCTGGAGATGAGGAGGCTCAGGGGAGACCTCATTGCTCTCTACAACTACCTGAAGGGTGGTTGTAGCCAGGAGGGAGCTGGTCTCTTCTCCCAGGCAACCAGCACCAGAACAAGAGGACACAGTCTCAAGCTGCGTCAGGGGAAGTTTAGGCTTGAGGTGAGGAGAAAGTTCTTCACAGAGAGAGTTGTTAGCCTTTGGAATGTGCTGCCTGGGGAGGTGGCGAAGTCACCATCCCTGGAGGTGTTCAAGAGGGGATTGGACGTGGCACTTGGTGCCATGATTTAGTCCTTAGGTCTGTGGTGACAGGTTAGACTTGCTGATCTTTGAGGTCTCTTCCAACCTTGGTGATACTGTGATTCTGTGATTCATGTACGACTGCATATCTGCAATGACTAGGTGAAGGCTGACATACAAACAGTACCATACTTCCCTTCTAGTATGTCTCCTTCATGTGGAGGATTGCCACAATTGCCATCTAACAGATAAAGGAGTATAAAGATCAGTCTGTGTATTATTATTGTGTACATAGAGTCATAGAATTGTTCTGGTTGGCAAAGACCTCTTAAGGTCACCAAGTCCAACCGTTGACCTAATACCACCATGGCCATTAAACCATGCCACAAAGTGCCATGTCCACATGGTTTTTAACATCTCCAGGGATGGTGACTCCACCACTTCTGTGAGTAACCTATTCCAATGCCTGACCTCTTTCAGTAAATAGTTTTTTTCATAATATCCAATCTAAACCTCCCCTCCTGCAACTTGAGGCCATATGCTCTTGTTCTATCACCTGATACTAGGAAGAAGAAACCGAGCTCCACCTCACTGCAATCTCCTTTGAGGTAGTTGTAGACAGCAATGAGGTCTCCCCTCAGCCTCCTCTTCTCCTAGTTCCCTCCGTTGCTTCCTGTAAGACCTGTTCTCTAGACCCGTCTATCAGCTTTTTTTCCCTTCTCTGGACACACTCCAGCCCCTCAATGTCTTTCTTGTAATGAGGGGCCCAAAACTGAAGACAGTATTTGAGGTGTGCCCTCACCAGTGCTGAGTACAGGGACATGATCACTTCCCTTCTCCTGCTGGTCACACTATTCCTGATACTGTTGGCCTTCTTGGCTACCTGATCCCACTGATGGCTAATGGTCAGACAGCTGTCGACCAGAATGCTCAGGTCCTTTTCCTCCAGGCAATTTTCCAGCCACTCTGAGCCCAGCCTGGAGCATTGCATAGGGTTGGTGTGACCCAAGTGCAGCACCCAACACTTGGCTGTGTTAAACCACACACAACTGAGCTCAGACCATCAATCCAGCCTGTCCAGATTTCTTTGCAGAGCCTTCCTGCTCTCAAGCAAATGAACACTCACGCCCAGTTTACTGTCATCTGCAAACTTACTGAGGGTGCACTCCATCCCCTCATCCAGATCATTGACAAAAGCATTAAACAGAACTGTCTGAAATACTGACTCTTGTGGAACACTACTAGTGACCAGCTGCCAGATGGATTTAGCTCCATTCGCCACTATTCTATGGGCAAAGCCATCCACCCAGTTCTTACCCCAGTGAGTTGGCCACCCATCCAAGCCATGAGCAGCCAGTTTCTCCAGGATGATGCTGTGGAAGACAGTGTCAAAGCCTTTACTAATGTCCAGATAAACAACATCCACAGCCTTTCTGTCATCCACTAAGTGGGTCACCTTGTCATAGAAGGAGATCAGGTATGTTAAGCAGGACCTGCCCTTCAGGAACCCATGCTGGCAGGGCATGATCCTCTGGTTGCTCTGCATATGCTGCATAATAGTACTCAAGGTGACCTGCTTCATGACCTTCCCTGGCACTGAGGTCAGACTTACAGGTCTGTAGTTCCCCAGATCCTCTTTCCAGCCCTTCTTGTAGATGAGCATCAGGTTTGTCAATTTCCAGTCAGCTGGGACTTCGCCATTTTGCCAGTACTACTCATAAATGCCATGATCTGGTTGTGAGGTTGTGGTTACAGGTTGGACTCGATGATCTTCAAGGTCTCTTCCAACCTTGTTATTTATTCTATTCTATTCTATTCTATTCTATTCTATTCTATTCTATTCTATTCTATTCTATTCTATTCTATTCTATTCTATTCTATTCTATATGATGGAAAGAGGCTTGGTCAGCAACTCCACCAGCTCCCTTGGATGTATGTCATCCAGCCCTGTACACTGGGTATCCAGCAAACAACTGGTCTTACCACTGAAAACTGAGGTAAAGAATTAATTGAGTACCTCAGCCTTTTTCTCATCTTTGACCACTGTGTTCCCCCTGAATTGAGCAAGGACAGAGGTTCTCCTTAGTCTTCCTTTTGTTGCTAATATTTGTAGAAGCATTTCCTGTTCTCTTTAAAAGCTGAAGCCAAATTATTTTCCAGTTGAGCTTCTAAATTTCTCCCTGCATAGTCTCATGATAATCTTGTAGTCCTCCCAAGTGACCTGCCCCTTCTCCCAACAACTATAGACTCTCCTTTTCTGCCTATAAGCAGCAATCAGATCTCTCTGTTTAACCAAGCCAGCCTTTTTCCTCTTGTCTTTTGGCACATGGGTTCCTGTGCCTTTAAGACTTCCCACTTGAACGGTGTCTAACCTTCCTGGACTCTTTGACCCCTCAGGACTGCCTCCCAAGCAACTCTGCTCACCAGTGTCCAAAACAGGCAGTATGTCCCAGGTGGCAGTTCTACTGACCCTCCTCTCTACTTCTCCAGCAACTTGGTTGTTTCATGATTGCTGTGTCCAGGACACCCCCAAACATTGCATTACCCACAAGTCCTCTGGTCACAAACAGCAGGTCCAGCAAGGTGGCTAGTCAGCTGTGTCACCAGCTGTGTCAGGAACTGTGTCATGTTCTCATGAATCATAGGCTGAACTTTGAGCAGGCCTTGAATATATATAAATGTAAACTACCCTGGCTTCTGCCAGCCTGAAGGTGTCTGTAGGACAATTTTATGCAACATATATTTGCCAAAAGCAAGAACAGGACTTGGGCATTTTGAAGTAAAATGAAGATTGTGGGAGGAGGAATATTCTTGTGAAGTTCATAGTGATTTACATTAAGATGTTTGCTAGCTCTAGAAATGAAATGAATTGCTTTGATTTATGGTGGAGAGGGAAGACAAAAACAATTAAGATGACTAGATGTCTTCTACCATTCAAAATTAAAACAAGCAGGCTCTGCATACATTTCCAAACAGCCAGTACCAATTTACAGGCTTGTTGGCCTCTTCTTGACTCTATTTTTGAACTTGGTTTGGTGTTGAAATGTGTTCCCATTGCAGTGCAGCACAGGACTCCAGGCCTTTTAAAAGGAAAGCTCAGCGCGTCATTGTCAAACAGCCGTTCCCAGACCTTTTCCAAGCTCACTAAGAACCCTTAGAAACTACATCTATAGCACTGATGTTTAATGTGTCTAAGTTGAGCAGCTCCTGTGAAAATACTCATTTTAAGACAGACCGAAGTCTAAAAATAAGATATTGACTTTAAAAGTAAGTATTCTCAGAGGTTCCTGCAACCTCTTTCCTGGTTATTTGGGCTGAGTAGTAGCTACCATACATGTGGCAGACGTGAATTAAACTTGGTGTTCTCCAGAGAGTGTTTTGTACTGTTTCAGGCTTTTTAGACTTGGTGGTTTGCAGAATGGCCTGAAAGGTGTATTGTGTGGCAGTCCTTGCTGCTTGGACTAGTTTCTGTAACTTGTATAATGAGGGAGCTACATCTGTGCCATGGAGAATGCAGGTGGTTCTTGGCAAGTTACCTCCTTTGTAGAACAGTGTTCTCCTGGGCTTTGCAGGCTTTTGCTTTCTTCAAGAATAACCTCAGCATCTGTTGGACAAATGCCCTGGTTTGAAGTGCACTGCAATCAGAAAATAGCTTTGCTTTCTTCAGCATCTCAATTAGACTTGTCTTGTCTTTTCCCAGCTATATCTTTCGAGGTGGGAGATTGTGACTTAGCTTCTAGAAGAAGTAGTCAGGGAGTCATGGTAACTCTTTTTCCTCCAACTGGGATTCAAATGCTTTAGTAAGGCATGGCATGTTAAAGTTTTAGCAGCCTGCAAAATATGCACAGTATCACAGTATTACCATGGTTGGAAGAGACCTCGAAGATCATCGAGTCCAACCTGTAACCACAAACCTCACGACTAGACCATGGCACCAAGTGCCATGTCCAGTCCCCTCTTGAATGCCTCCAGGGACAGCGACTCCACCACCCCCCGGGCAGCACATTCCAATGACAAATTACTCTCTCAGTGAAGAACTTTTCTCACCTCGAGCCTAAACTTCTCCTGTTGCAGCATGAGACTGTGTCCCCTTGTTCTGGTGCTGGTTGCTAGGGAGAAGAGGCCAACCCCTTCCTGGCTACAACCACCCTTCAGGTAGTTGTAGAGAGCAATGAGGTCGCCCCTGAGCCTCCTCTTCTCCAGGCTAAACATCCCAGCTCCCTCAGCCTCTCCTCACAGGGCTTGTGCTCAAGGCCTCTCCCCAGCCTTGTTGCCCTTCTCTGGACATGTTCAAGTGTCTCGATGTCCTTCTTAAATTGAGCAAAATTCTGAGCATTCAGAGATTATTTATTTATTTATTTATTTCCCCTGTCATTCCATTTATCACTCTCAGTTATATGAAGAGCAACCAAAAATGTTGGTTGCTGCTTTACTAGGTGGTGAAGAACTGGGATGCTCAATATGAGGAAAAGTGTTAATAAAATACCCACCTTCTAATATGGCCAATTATATATCTTTTGAAAATGACTCTCAAGGACATACTGCAGTGGTGTGATGTTTTAGCCCACATGCACCAACAATAAAGCACAGCTAACCCAGTCGGAGAAGCGAATAGGAAGCTGTATTTTACAAGCACTAATGAAATCCAAAGACTATATAAAAAATACACAGTATTTACAATATCATACAAGAATTTACAGGAAAGAACACAAACACAGATCCTCCCGAGGATGATCCCACCTCAGGTTCTCCCCAAACCTCTCTCCCCCTCCTTCCCTTTCCCCTAGTAGGTAATTAGGCAAAAAAGGAGAAAGAGAAAAGGATATTAAGGGAAATTAGTTAGCTCAAAGTAGTTGTTAAGAAAGTTAGTTACTCCTTGTTGTGAATGTGCCCTCAGAAACCAGCGGCAGATGTATCAATGAATATATACGTTAAGTTTCTTTCTATATATATAGAAACTCTGCAAGGGGATATTTACAGTCCCCCTTCACAGGTATTGACATTCGGTTAGTGGAACTACCTTTATAGAATGTTTATGTATGGGCACTTAAATCAAATGATTCACAGAACTTAGAATCGAAACTGATTCGGAAAGCGGCGGGGAGGGGTTGGTCAGTGACCGGCGACCCTCCACCTGGAGAGATTTGAACACTACCCCAACTGAAACTCTATGAAGAGAGGCTTGGCTTACTCACAAGCTGAGAACTTTGTGAAGTCTTCCCTTAATAATGTTTATAGTCCGCAGAACGTGGCACGGATATGCCCTAATAAGGAGATAGGAAATGGCGCCGACCGCGTGGCTGCGCGGCGTGGCTGCTGCTGCTCCCAGGACACAAAGGTTCCCTACTCGGGGGGGCTGTGGCAGTTCAGCAGCGCTGGTTCACACCGGCTACCAGGTTTTCTTCTGCGGCGATGGATCACGCAGCGGTTGATCCCACGGGGTACTGTCCACAGCACTGCACGCAGCTGGGTGACGGTGGCAAAGTACCGCGAGGCCTCTTAGAGCACTGGTTTGAGTCCCGGGCAAGGTGGACCACGGCAGCACTGACACACACACAGGTATAGGCTCAAACATGACTGTGGAGAGGCTCATTTACCAAACAACCCCTATTTACCATTTGCCCCAGTGAATACTGGTCCAATGAGCATCTGTTGCTAACACGAAGATTAACCAAAGAACTGTCATCTACCAAATATGGCATAAGCTTATGCTATAAACAGGGAAACAAGCATATAGCCTGGCCCTTGTGTACCACAGGGGTGAGACCACGCCCAGGTAGGCTGTTTACCTGGACTCAGTGGCACCAGGATCCCCCCTGCCACCTCCATAAAGGAGGGGAACAAAGGAGGGTTAACACACAGAGAAGTATACTCTAGAAATATTTGGGGCACAATCCTGGCCATAAGCATCATTCACTACACTCTTATCAGTTTAATTCCAGGGTCAGCTGCATGCTCTCTAGACCATGGTGCCATGGTCTAGTTGTGAGGTCTGTTGGGACGGGTTGGACTTGATGATCCTTGAGGTCTCTTCCAACCTTGGTTATACTGTGATACTGTGATACTCTCTGGCCAAGAAATTAAAAGTCACACAGGCTGAAGCTGGAGTGAGTGAGAGAAAGAACACTGGAGATATTTGCTATGGTACATCTCACATCTGGCCAATGAAATTCATTTAGAATTAATCTTTGTTTTCCTTTTTACACCCAAACATTCAGCTAGAGAATTCTGCAGCTGTCTTTTCTTAAAGGCACAGCCTAACCTGTCACACATACTGTAGCCTGTATTGCAGGAAGGGGTTTATCTATGTTTTGTGCCTTTTTTTTTTTTTTGCCAGTGCTACTGATTGCTGGGAGCAAGACCACCATATGTGGAAGAAGGTCTACCTTTCTGAATACTTTTTCTGTAGCTCTGATATGAGCTGTTAATCCAAATTCTCTCCACCTTCACTGGTGTCAGATACAAGTGACATATATTTTTGCATTGCTATAACAAGGAATTTTACTAGATTTCTGTGTTGTTTTTCATTGTTCTAACCTCAGCGTGAACTTGGAGTTTCCCCATCTTTTCTTAGCTACAGAATCACAGAATCACCAAGGTTGGAAGACACCTCAAAGAACATCAAGTCCAACCTGTCACCACAGACTAAACCATGGCACCAAGTGCCATGTCCAGTCCCCTCTTGAACACATCCAGGGATGGTGACTCCACCACATCCCTGGGCAGCACATTCCAATGGCAAACGACTCTCTCAGTGAAGAACTTTCTCCTCACCTTGAGCCTAAACTTCCCCTGGTGCAGCTTGAGACTGTGTCCCCTTGTTCTGGTGCTGGTTGCCTGGGAGAAGAGACCAATCCCCTCCTGTCTACAACCTCCCTTCAGGTAGTTGTAGAGAGCAATAAAGTGTCCCCTGAGCCTCCTCTTCTCCAGGCTAAGCAATCCCAGCTCCCTCAGCCTCTCCTCATAGGGCTTTTGCTCGAGGCTTCTCCCCAGCCTTATTGCCCTTCTCTGGACTGTCCCACATAGATTTTTTTTTTTGTTTGTTTTGTTTGTTTGTTTTTGTTTTTTTTTTCCTCTACTTTTTCTTTTCTATTGTTTTCTACAAGCTGTGCCAGGCCTCACAATTTGCTGGTGTTATAATGCTGAGAGTATTGAATGTGATCTCTTTTGGATAAATAAAACTTTCACTTGTAAGAGTTTTTTTGCTGTTCTAATTACCCCGTGAGGCACAGGAATCAGTTCTCTGTTCGTATACCGTTAGTTGCAGGAGGGAACACAATAAGGAACAGGTCAGCCGCTGTAGTCAACAAGTGGCTTAGGGGCTGGTGCAGACGAATGAATTTTGGGTTTTTCGATCTTGAAAAACTTTCTACTGCACCAGGTCAGCTGGTAACAGATGGAGTACATCTGTCCCAGAGGAGGGGAAAGGTCACAATACATGAGAATGGCCTGTCCCCCAAAGGTAAAAAGATTCTGGGAAGGGAATTAGCAAGTCTCATTGACAGGGCTTTAAACTAGCTTCGAAGGGGGAGGGTCGGAAACCAGTGCCCTCAGGCAGGAGTCTGGAGGTGATAAGCTAGACCTAGAGGTGAAACCAGCAGCCCAGCTGCAGTGCATGTACACTAATGCACGAAGCATGGGTAACAAACAAGAGGAGCTGGAAGCCTTGTTGCAGCAAGAAAGTTATGATGTAGTTGCCATCACAGAGACGTGGTGGGATGACTCGCATGACTGGAGCACTGCAATTGACGGCTACAGGCTCTTCAGGAGAGACAGGCAAGGAAGAAGGGGTGGAGGGGTGGCCCTGTACATCAGGGAGGCACTGGATGCTGTTGAGATGGAGATCAGGGATGATAGGGTTGAGTGCTTGTGGGTGAGAATTAGAGGGAAGACCAACAGGGCAGACATCCTGGTTGGAGTCTGTTATAGACCACCCAACCAGGAGGAGGATGTTGATGAGGCATTCTATAGGCAGCTTAAGGCTGTCTCAAGATCGCCTGACCTCATTCTCATGGGTGACTTCAACCTGCCTGATATCTGCTGGGATCTCAACACAGCAGAGAGGAGGCAGTCTAGGAGGTTCTTAGAGTGCATGGAGGACAGCTTCTTATCCCAGGTGCTGCGCGAGCCTACCAGGGGTAAGGCTGTGCTTGACCTCCTCTTCACCAACAGGGAAGGGCTGGTGGGTGATGTGGTGGTCGGAGGGTGTTTAGGCACCAGTGACCATGACATAACAGAGTTTTCGGTATGCAGCCAATCCAAGAGGGGGAGCAAGAAGACCTCCACTCTGGACTTCAGGAGGGCAGACTTCAGGCTACTCAAGGAACTAATTCAGAAGGTTCCTTGGGAATCAGCCCTTAAAAACAAAGGGGTCCAGGAGAGCTGGACCTACTTCAAGGAAGAACTATTGAAGGTGCAAGAACAGGCTGTGCCGGTGTGCCGGAAGATGAGCCGCCGGGGCAGACGGCCAGCCTGGATGGGTAATGAACTTTTAATAGAACTTAGGGAAAAAAAGAGGGTGTATCATCTTTGGAAGAAAGGGGAGGCAATCTACGGAATGTTTAAGGATGTTGCTAGGTCTTGTAGGAAGAAAATTAGGGAGGCAAAAGCCCATTTAGAACTTAGACTGGCCTCTGCTGTGAAGCACAACAAAAAGTCCTTCTATAAATACATCAATAGCAAGAGGAAGGGCAAGGACAACCTCCACTCCTTGGTTGACACGGAGGGGAACGTTGTAACAAAGGATGAGGAAAAGGCAGAGGTACTTAACACCTTCTTTGCCTCAGTTTTCACTAGCAGGGCAGAATGTCTTCCAGACAGCTGGCCTGCAGAGCTGGCAGAAAGAGACAGAGAGCTGCATAGTTTCCCGCTGCTCCAAGAGGAAGTTAGAGATCTACTGAGCCGCTTGGACGCCCACAAGGCCATGGGACCGGATGGGATCCATCCTAGGGTGCTGAGGGAGCTGGCGGATGAGCTGTCCAGGCCACTTTCCATCATTTTTCAGCAGTCCTGGCTCACTGGAGAGGTCCCATAAGACTGGAAGCTGGCCAACGTGGTGCCCATCCACAAGAAGGGCCGGTTGGATGAGCCAGGGAATGATAGGCCTGTCAGCCTGACCTCAGTGCCAGGCAAGATTATGGAGCAGGTCATCTTGTGTGTGATCACACAGCACTTACAGGATGGCCAGGGGCTCAGACCTAGCCAGCATGGATTTAGGAGGGGCAGGTCCTGCCTGACCAACCTGATCTCCTTCTATGATCAGGTGACCCGCCTGGTGGATGTGGGGAAGCCTGTGGATGTGGTCTACCTGGACCTCAGCAAGGCCTTTGACACCATCGACCACAGCAAACTCCTGGCCAAGCTGGCAGCCCATGGCTTGGACAGGATCACACTGTGTTGGGTTAGGAACTGGCTGGACGGCCCAGCCCAGAGAGTGGTGGTGAATGGCGCCACATCCAGCTGGCAGCCTGTCACTAGTGGTGTGCCCCAGGGATCATTACTGGGCCCCATGCTCTTCAACATCTTTATTGATGATCTGGATGAGGGCATTGAGTCCATCATCAGTAAATTTGCAGATGACACCAAGCTGGGGGCAGCAGTTGATTTGCTGGAGGGTAGAGAGGCTTTGCAGAGGGACCTCGACAGGCTGGACAGATGGGCAGAGTCCAATGGCATGAGATTTAACACATCCAAGTGCCGGGTTCTGCACGTTGGCCACAGCAACCCCAGGCAGTGCTACAGGCTGGGGTCAGAGTGGCTGGAGAGTGGCCAGGCAGAGAGGGACCTGGGGGTACTTGTTGATGGTAGGCTGAACATGAGCCTTCAGTGTGCCCAGGCAGACAAGAAGGCCAATGGCATCCTGGCCTGCATCAGGAACAGTGTGGCCAGCAGGAGCAGGGAGGTCATTGTGCCCCTGTACACTGCACTGGTTAGGCCACACCTTGAGTACTGTGTCCAGTTCTGGGCCCCTCAGTTTAGGAAGGATGTTGACTTGCTGGAACGTGTCCAGAGAAGGGCAACAAAGTTGGTGAGGGGTTTGGAACACAAGGCCTATGAGGAAAGGCTGAGGGAGCTGGGGTTGCTTAGCCTGGAGAAAAGGAGACTGAGGGGTGAGCTTCTTGCTCTCTACAACTACCTGAAGGGAGGTTGTAGACAGGCAGAGGTTGGCCTCTTCTCCCAGGCAGCCAGCACCAGAACAAGAGGACACAGTCTCAGGCTGCGCCAGGGCAGGTTTAGGCTGGATGTTAGGAAGAAGTTCTACACGGAGAGAGTGATTGGCCATTGGAATCGGCTACCCGTGGAGGTGGTGGAGTCACCTTCACTGGAGGTGTTCAGGAGAAGACTTGATGGGGTGCTTGGCTGTATGGTCTAGTTGTTGGGTGGGTTGGACTGTTTGATGGGTTGGACGCGATGATCTTGGAGGTCTCTTCCAACCTGGTGTATTGTATTGTATTGTATGTTTCCGGTGTAGTTACCAAGTTTTGGTTACTGTGAGATATTAAAGGTTCTCAGCTTGTATGACAGTCCTGAAGTTTATAAACATAGGTACAAGACAAAACCAAAGATTTTTCAGTTTTGTTGGGTGTTGAGATTTGGCCATCAGTAATTGTAGTTTGTTGGTTCAGTTCACATTTTGGAAGCACCAGGGAAATAGCTTCACTGAGGAAATAGTGGAGCATGATGTATGTGACAGACTGCATTTGGTGATGAATTTACTGCAGTGACTCTTAGGTTTAGTGCTACTCTGCCCTACACTCAGCATGAGGAGAACACAAAGAAGGATTTGTATGAAGGCTTAGAACCATCGAATCAATAAGGTTGGAAAAAACCTCAAAGATCATCAAGTCCAACCTGTCACCACAGACCTCATGTCTACTAGACCATGGCACCAAGTGCCACGTCCAATCCCCTCTTGAATGCCTCCAGGGATGGTGACTTCACCACCTCCCTGGGCAGCACATTCCAATGGCTAACAACTCTCTCTGTGAAGAACTTTCTCCTCACCTTGAGTCTAAATTTCCCCTGGCACAGCTTGAGACTATCCCCCCTTGTTCTGATGCTTGTGGCAGGATGTGGTGGAAGATCCTTTGTGAGTGATCAGCAAGCAGGATACTGAATGCATGCCACTGAGTCCTGATACTAAGTTTCCCACCAAAATCAGAGAAGCATCTAGCCAGACAGAAGCCTACAAATGTGCCTACAGAAGTCTGGTGTCCAGTTTCCATTTCATCACAGCAGTGTTCAGTTTCTTAACACCCTCCACTGCTGTGGCAGCCTGTCAGGTTCAGCAGAGACATAATGTCCTGCAGGCTTCAGCCTGGCTTTGCCTTATCGAAAAAGCAGCTGTCAGCCTTCAGTTCTCTTTGCCTGCATGCCTTCAAGCCTGTGAAACTTCTGTTGCCAGTGCAATTTCTGTTGTGAAAATTCCTCTGGAAGCACGTGAAGCCATATCAGAGCACCTGGTCTTCAGACAAAGACTTAGCATTTGGGGTTGGTATTTTTGGTATTTTTTGGTATTTTTTGGGGTTGGTATTTTTTGGTATTTCCCCCTTTCTCCCGTTTCCGTTTGTGTTTATTGGGAGAGAGAAAGTGTAGTGATAGCCATGTGCAGTTTTGAATTTCTGCCATTGGGTGATGCTGTTTGTTCTAAATTGTAGACCTGCGGTGCTCTGCTCCTTCCGGCTCAGCAAGTCAGTGCTTGCATAAAGTTTGACGATGCTGGTGCCCAGAGGGAATCAAAAGGGACCCAAAGTACTTGAATAGTTTCAGTTTTAAAGGCTGAAGAAGAGAGGAGAATGAGGATGCACACGGCCATGTGGGCAAAGGTTCTGCCTGTTCAGCTCTTACTAGCAGGACTCCATTCAGTTATATTTTGTCTCTTGAAACACAGGTCTCTCTGAAGAGCGCTGATAGTATTAAGAGTGCTGCAATAAAATAGAAAAGGGGAGGGGGGGGCATCACTTCTGCATCTTTTTGTTAACTATAGGTTATCTCATCTCCTTGCTATCAACAGCCAATGACTGGGAGGAACCTTTCTAGCTTTTCACACCTTCTATCTATGCAGTGGTAGGACAGGTGAAGAAGAGGAGAATGTCTGGTAATATTTAAAGAGATTTTAGGAAATGACCATAGTTCTCACTTTGAGGACTTCATTAATAGTGAGACACTCCTGTCTGTCCTTTGAGGAGAACAGACAGTAATATTTCCTTAACAGTGTACTGATATCTTTATTTTGGCAATTCACATTACTCCACGCTTTAAAAAATTGATATTTTTAATCAAACCCCTCTGTATTTCCATAAGGAAGTGGCAAAGATAAAAACTGCCTCATTAGTGAGCATTTAGATGTTCAAGACTGCATATCTTCAAGCTCACACATCATAATTGCAACCAATCAGACATGTTCAGATTGTTCTGGCAGAAGTGATTTGCTTGAAGGATTTCAAAGGGGCTTTGAGCAGAGATATAGTTAAGACACTGGAATAGCAGCTGGGTTTTAGTTTAAGTTCCTTGAATTGTAGCAGTGGGAACAGCATTCAAGTACAGTGTCAAGTGATCTCAACTGGAAGTTGGAGCACCAAGAAGATATTGAATTAATCCTCTGCTGTTTAAAATACAGAATGAGCTCAATTTGCGAAAGGCAAGGTGATGGCTCAAGTGTATGTATTAATCTTTAGCTGATTAGATACTGCTAGCAAGATTCCTTCCACCTTCCCTCTAAGCAAAAGGGATACAAAGTACTTGAATAGTTTGAAAGTGAAACTGTTATTTTTAATGCCCCTACAGTAGATCACTCTAGTGGCAGCTGACTGAGGTTCTGGTGCAATGCTTTTTCTTCTCTCACCTTCTAACCCACCATTATTCTCAACCTGCTCCTGCAGGCTTTCCTATAGAAGTGTTGATCTGTCCCTTTGAATATCAGCTTCAAAGAAAACAATGTGGAGTCACCATCATTGGAGGTGTTTAGAAGGAGACTTGATGGGGTGCTTGGTGCCATGGTTTAGTTGATTAGATGGTGTTGGATGATAGGTTGGACACGATGATCTTGAAGGTCTCTTCCAACCTGGTCTGGTCTATTCTATTCTATTCTATTCTATTCTATTCTATTCTATTCTATTCTATTCTATTCTATTCTATTCTATTCCATTCCATTCCATTCCATTCCATTCCATTCCATTCCATTCCATTCCATTCCATTCCATTCATCAAGTCCTATAGAAGTTTTCTATACTCTTTAAAGAATATAATAAACCCCAGTGAGCTGTACATTTTAATTTTTTTAAAGTGTTTATAATTTTGTGATTGCATTTATTTTGGTGTGAATTTGAGGTCTTTTCCAACCTTATTGGTTCTATGATGCTATGAATTCAGCTACTCCAGTGTACCCTACATCTCTGTTTATATAACATCTCATTTTGTTCTTTAATGGACTTGGTAGGAAGAGTCGCTATGAGTGTGTAGGTTTGCTTTAATGGGATTTTAATAGCAGGTTATATGTGTATACTTGGAGTAATGAAACTGTGTCTTGAAACAAGAATTCTTTCTAGTTTTCAGTTAGAACCTCCTGTCTGCACTTAATAGATACAGACCTGTAATAAAATGAATGCTCTGTTGCAGGAAAGGAAATAACAATATACATAAAGCTAAACTGAACATTTAAAATGTTGTAGACAGTTTGCTTCGTGCCTGAGGATATATAAATATATATTGGACTTGATGATCTCTGAGGTCTTTTCCAACCTGGTTGATTCTGATCACAGTATAACCAAGGTTGGAAGAGACCCCAAGGATCATCAAGTCCAACCCGTCCCAACAGACCTCACAACTAGACCATGGCACCAAGTGCCATGTCCAGTCTCCTCTTGAACACCTCCAGGGACGGCGACTCCACCACCTCCCGGGGCAGCCCATTCCAATGATGAATGACTCGCTCAGTGAAGAACTTCCTCCTCACCTCGAGTCTAAACCTCCCCTGGCACAGCTTGAGACTGTGTCCCCTTGTTCTGGTGCTGGTTGCCTGGGAGAAGAGACCAACCCCCTCCTGTCCACAACCACCCTTCAGGTAGTTGTAGAGGGCAATGAGGTCACCCCTGGTCCTTCTCTTCTCCAGGCTAAACAACCCCAGCTCCCTCAGCCTCTCCTCATAGGGCTTGTGCTCAAGGCCTCTCACCAGCCTTGTTGCCCTCCTCTGGACACGTTCAAGTGTCTCGATGTCCTTCTTAAACTGAGGGGCCCAGAACTGGACACAGTACTCAAGGTGTGGCCTAACCAATGCAGAGTACAGGGGCACAATGTCCTCCCTGCTCCTGCTGGCCACACTATTCTTAATACAGGCCAGGATGCCATTGGCCCTCTTGGCCACCTGGGCACACTGCTGGCTCATGTTTAGGCGGGTGTCGATCAGCACCCCCAGGTCCCTCTCTGTTTGGCAGCTCTCCAGCCACTCTGACCCCAGCCTGTAGCTCTGCATGGGGTTGCTGTGGCCAAAGTGCAGCACCCGGCACTTGGACTTGTTGAATGTCATCCCATTGGACTCCGCCCATCTGTCCAGTCGGTCGAGGTCCCTCTGCAGAGCCTTTCTACCCTCTAACTGACTAACATCTATTCCCAACTTGGTGTCATCTGCAAACTTGCTGATGACTGACTCAATTCCCTCATCCATATCATCAATGAAGATGTTAAAGAGGATGGGGCCCAGCACTGATCCCTGGGGGACACCACTGGTGACTGGCCGCCAGCTGGATGTGGCACCATTCACCACCACTCTCTGGGCTCGGCCCTCCAGCCAGTTCCTAACCCAACGCAGAGTGTTACTGTCCAAACCATGAGCTGACAACTTAGCCAGCAGTTTGCTGTGGGGGACGGTGTCAAAGGCCTTGCTGAAGTCCAGGTAGACCACATCCACAGGCCTCCCCATGTCCACCAGACGGGTCACCTGATCATAGAAGGAGATCAGGTTGGAGAGGCAGGACCTGCCCTTCCTAAATCCATGTTGGCTGGACCTGAGCCCTTGGCCATCCTGCAGGTGTGCAGTTATTGCCGCCAGGATAATCTGTTCCATCACTTTCCCTGGCACTGAGGTCAGGCTGACTGGCCTGTAGTTTCCGGGTTCCTCCATCCGTCCCTTCTTGTGGATGGGGACCACATTGGCCAGTTTCCAGTCATCTGGGACCTCTCCAGTGAGCCAGGACTGGAGGAAAATGATGGAGAGCGGCTTGGCCAGCTCATCTGCCAGCTCTGGTTGATTCTAAATGTGCCCTGTTTTCCCCACTAATATTTTCCTGTAAAGTGACCCTATGAAAGGATACAATTTCTTATGGAATTTCAAAGACTACTCAAGCAACACCTATACAAATCTTGAAACTTAGAATTTGGTTCTTCCTGGATATATGAGTTCAGCTGGGAGCTGGGAATTTTTACTTTCATAGTACCTGCCGTTGTTATTACCAGACTTAAGGCATTCAGAGACTCAAATGCTCAAAAAACTTCTTGGGTAGATGTCATTTAGAGGCAAATTAAGAAAGCAGTATGCAGTCTCTTTATGTACAGCTTCATGTATCATCTTGCTCCGTGGCCTGGGCGTTAACAGGCTTTCAGCATGAAATTTAATGCTAGAGCATGCATACCTGAATCACTGTATATCATGCATACTAAGTGTATGGCTTTTATAGACATATAAATCACAACATCAGGATTTTCTAAATGTAAAGTTGATCTTAATCTCAACAAGGTGGCTAAATTTATCTTAATAAGAGAATCTGATCCTGTGCAAAGGTTACACTTGGTGAATCATTAAAGGAAAAGGCATATTCTTAGAATTTCTTCTAAGTGTCTTTCTGTGAGTCTGGATTGCCAGGAGAGACACACAGTCAATTTAACATGAGGACTGGGCCAGGCCCTAATGGGTACAGCAAGTAAAATGTATTAGGGATCATTTCTAGCCTTGAGTGGAAGTGGCAAGGTTCAGCATGGCTCACTTCCACATAGAATTGTAGAATCATAGAATGGTCTGGGTTAAAAGGAACCTCCTAAGGTCATCTAGTCTGGCTCCCTCTCCAGTAAGCAGGGACATCCTCAACTAGATCAGGTTGCCTGGAGCCCTGTCAAGCCTCGCCTTGAATGTTTTCAGGGATGGGGCCTGAATTACCTCCCTGGGTAACCTGTTCCAATGTTTCACTAGCCTCATGGTAAAGAACTTGTTATAATAGTATTCCCCTTCATGGGCTTTTATTCCTTCACCTTAATCTTCCCCCACGAAAACTGGGTCTTAGAACTGCCTTTGCCATACCTCTCCTTGGGAAGAGCCTGTAGCCTACACTATATACTCAACCATTCCTGAATACTGTCAAGAGGGATGCCAGTTGTCATGAGCCCACAGCCCTTCAGGAACCATGCGCAAAGTACAGATGCAAGAGCAATCACAAGCCAGTGCTGAAGCCTGGCATCCTAGCTCTGCATCTCTTACTAATGCCGTTAGAAGCTCTGTTGGCATGAGTTGGAATAATACAATACAATACAATACAATACAATACAATACAGTACAATACACCAGGTTGGAAGAGACCTTCAATATCATCGCATCCAACCTACCAACCAATCCAACCCACCTAAACAACTAAACCATGGCACCAAGCACCCCATCAAGTCTCCTCCTGAACACCTCCAATGATGGTGACTCCACCACCTCTCCAGGCAGTCCATTCCAATGGGCAATCACTCTCTATGTATAGAACTTCTTCCTAACATCCAGCCTAAACCTGCCCTGGCACAGCCTGAGACTGTGTCCTCTTGTTCTGGTACTGGCTGCCTGGGAGAAGAGACCAACCTCCACCTGTCCACAACCTCCCTTCAGGTAGTTGTAGACAGCAATAAGGCGCCCCTGAGTCTCCTCTTCTCCAGGCTAAGCAACCCCAGCTCCCTCAGCCTTTCCTCATAGGGCTTGTGTTCCAAACCCCTCCCCAACTTCGTTGCCTTTCTCTGGACACGCTCCAACAAGTCAACATCCTTCCTAAACTGAGGGGCCCAGAACTGGACACAGGACTCAAGGTGTGGCCTACCAGTGCAGTGTACAGGGGCAGAATGACCTCCCTGCGCCTGCTGGCCACACTGTTCCTGATACAGGCCAGGATGCCATTGTCCCTCTTGGCTGCCTGGGCACACTGCAGGCTCATGTTCAGCCTACCATCAACCAGTACCCCCAGGTCCCTAACTCATGTTTGTTGCAGCCTTCAGACCTCACTACTGTACTGTTCACCTAAGATGAGGTTTATGAATGTTTTTCTTCCTTCCACCTTAAGTTCCACATCTCCTGTAATGAGTCTTGAATTTAATTTGATCACACTATGAGGAATTAGACCTTGGGTCCATTGGCTTGGGCCATGGAAACCCTTACCTCAAGCTGGTTTTTATAGGTAAACCTTTGACAATTCATTGCTAGTTCAGTTGCCAGTCTCTTCAGCTGCAGCATGTGGGTTTGAAGCTGCTCCTGTGTTAACATTTTGTAGTTCCTAACCTTTTCAGTAGTTTGTTTTCCTTGGAGACAGTTTTCAAAACGCAGATATCTCTCAACCTGCAGCAGAGATTTGCTAAGCATGGCATTTATCTGTTTGTCAAAGGGTGTTCTGAGGGGATAGGTATTTGAAGCTGCCAATGGCAATTCAGAATGCAGTTGAGCTGGGTTATGAAGCAAGTGGATGTGACATTTGATAACTGATTTCCTCAGCTGTCGTGGGGATGTAGTGTAAGATGCAGGGGCTTATTCTGCTCTCATATATTGGCATGCTTGTGGATAACTGCATGAAGTGGCCAAGTACTGAAGTATTACAATAGTGAAACCTCGATTATAATTTGGCTTGCATTCTGTAACCTTTTGTCACGTGGCCATCTGGGACTTTCCAAAACTATAAGGAAAAGTTATGAAAACTTTACGCTGCCAGAATCACACTTCTTAATGATTGTCTGTGGGGAAACTCTCTGCAAGCTATTGTTACGGTTGCATTAACAGAAGAGATTGTAAGTATTAAGAATGAAGAGCAGTCATTAGAAGATCAACATTTAGATTGCTTTTTCAGTTAAAAATTAAACACCGTTACTAGCAAAAGCCTGAAACTGCTGAGGGTATTTTTCTGTTTGTACAAAAGCTGTAAAAAATATCTCAAAACAAAGTTAAACTCTTTTTTTCTGGTGCAGTATCACAGAATTGTTGGGGTTGGAAGGGACCTCAAGGATCATCTAGTTCCAACCCCCCTGCCATGGGCAGGGACACCTCACACTACAGCAGGTTGCTCACAGCCGCATCTAGCCTGGCCTTAAAAACCTCCAGGGATGAAGCTTCCACCACCTCTTTGGGCAACCCATTCCAGTGTCTCACCACCCTTATGGTGAAGAACTTCTTCCTGATGTCTGATGTAAATCTCCCCTCTGGAACAGAATAGAATAGGATTAACCAGGTTGAGAAAGACCTTTGAGATCATCAAGTCTACCCTATCACCCAACACCTTCTGATCAGCTAAACCATGGCATTAAGTGCCTCGTCCAGTCTCTTCTAAACACCTCCAGTGATGGTGACTCCACCACCTCCCTGGGCAGCCCATTCCAATGGCCAGTCTCTGTTTCTGCAAAGAACTTCTTCCTAACATACAGCCTAAACCTCCCCTGGTGCAGCTTGAGACTGTGTCCTCTTGTTCAGGTGCTGGTTGCCTGGGAGAAGAGACCAACCCCCTCCTGGCTACAACCACCCTTCAGGTAGTTGTAGACAGCAATAAGGTCTCCCCTGAGCCTTCTCTTCTCCAGCCTAAACTACCCCAGCTCAGATCTATTCCCCCTAGTCCTATTACTACCTGACAGCCTAAAAAGTCCCTTACCAGCTTTCTTGTAGGCCCCCTTCAGATACTGGAAGGCCACAATAAGGTCTCCTCAGAGCCTTCTCTTCTCCAAATTCAACAACTCCAATTCTCTCAGCCTGTCTTCATAGGAGAGGAGCTCCAGCCCTATGATCATCCTCATGGCCTTTCTCTGGACATGTTCCCGCACATCCATATATTTCTTGTAACAGGAGCTCCAGAGGAACATGCTTGATTAGCATGTGTGCATAGAGATTTCCTCTACTTAGTTAAGCTGATAAATAACACTTTTTAATGCAATGACACCAATTTACAAACCTTAGGTCAACATCTTTTTCTCAGAAAAGGCTGGTTTGTCATTTCCCCGTACACTGGTATTTTCAAGTTTTATATTGGCATCCAGTGCTTCTGAGCCACTCCACTGAGACATTAGTCTGCCCAGGTGGCCAAGAAGGCCAATGGCATCCTGTAGTGTGGTCAGCAGGAGCAGTGAAGTCATTGTGCCCCTGTACTCAGCACTGATTAGGCCACACCTTGAGTTCTGTGTCCAGTTCTGGGCCTCTCAGTTTAAGAAGGACATTGAGACTCTTGAATGTGTCCAGAGAAGGGCAACGAGGCTGGGGAGAGGCCTCAAGCACAAGCCTTATGAGGAGAGGCTGAGGGAGCTGGGGTTGTTTAGCCTGGAGAAGAGGAGGCTCAGGGAGACCTTCTTGCTCTCTACAACTACCTGAAGGGTGGTTGTAGTCAGGAAGGGGTTGGCCTCTTCTCCCTAGCAACCAGCACCAGCACAAGAGGACACAGTCTCAAGCTGTGCCAGGGGAAGTTTAGGCTCGAGGTGAGGAGAAAGTTCTTCACAGAGAGAGCTGTTAGCCATTGGAATGTGCTGCCCAGGGAGGTGGTGTAGTCACCATCCCTGGATGTGTTCAAGAGGGGACTGGATGTGGCACTTGGTGCCATGGTTTAGTAGTCATGAGGTGTTGGGTGACAGGTTGGACTTGATGATCTTTGAGGTCTTTTCCAACCTTATTGATTCTGTGATATAATGGGCTGGCCGTTCAAAACACCTCTGTTGATCCATCCCATTACATGTCTGGTTTATGTGAGACTCAGCTCATGAGGCATTTGACTTTTTTAAAGGTCAAATTTCCAAAATAACATTTGTTGAAGTAGTCATTGTTTTTCACAGGGTGCCATGAAGTGAGAAGAATGGGCACATCATGGTTCTGATTCTTACCTTGAATCAAAGCCTCTCTTAATGTATTTGTCCAGGTTCTTTTCCCCTCTGAAAAATGTTCCAGCTTCCCTTGCGTTAATACTCTGAAGTCTTTTAAATACTTCACTGTGAGTCCTCTGTTTTCTTTTAATGTTCAGTTTCAGCCTGTGAGAAATCATTTAGTCTGTCTGGGAGACTGTGTTTTCAAAAGGGTATCTTCAGGCAAAGTTCTTAACCACCAGGATTTTTTTTTCTTCATAAAATGTATGGCTGTAGTTGTCTCAGTGTAAATATTGCTGAAATAGTTTGTGGTGTTATTTCAGTCATAGAACAGTAGAGTGGTTTGGATTGGAAGGGATCTTGAAGATCATATTGTTCCAACCCTCCTACCGTGGGCAGGGACACCTTCTACTAGATCAGATTGCTCCAAGCTCCATCCAGCCTGGCTTTGAACACTTCCAGAGAGGTGGCATCCACCTCTGGGTAACCTGTTCCAGTTCATCTTTCAGTTTCATAGAGTCATTACCCGTTGTCCTATCACTACAGTCCCTCTCAATCTTTCCTGCAGGCTCCCTTTAAGTACTGGAGGGCTGCTCTAAGGCATCCCTGGACCCCTCTCTTTTCCAGGCAGAACAACCCCAATGCTCACCTCCTGTCCCCATAGGGGAGGTGCTTCAGCCCTCAGATCAGCTTCATGGCCCTCCTCTGGACCTGCTCCAACAGAATCACAGAATCACCAAGGTTAGAAGAGACCTCAAAGATCATCGAGTTCAACCTGTCACCACAGACCTCGTGACTAAACCATGGCACCAAGTGCCACGTCCAATCCCCTCTTGAACACCTCACATGTCTTTCTTATGCTGGGGGGCCCTTGTGCTGAACACAGAAGAATAAATTTGATCTGACTTGTAAACAGAACTAAAAGTTACTGTTTGTTTTATAATAATTTGATTTACATTAATTTTATTTTTTACTTTACATTGCTTACTATCAATTTGCTTTACTTTGCAGCAGATGTTTTCTACAAAAGCACAATACCAAGAAGAGGCATAGGAAAGTGAAATATGTGAACCTCAGCACCTGCCAGTCAGTTTTGTTTTGCTACATAATGAGGTGGCTGTTGGTCACTTCTCACAACTCATGATTGATAGAATAAGAGGAAATGGCCTCCACTTATCACAGAATCAGCAAGGTTGGAAGAGACCTCGAAGATCATCAAGTCCAACCTGTCACCCAAGACCTCATAACTACTAAACCATGGCACCAAGTGCCACATCCAGTCCCCTCTTGAACACATCCAGGGATGGTGACTCCACCACCTCCCTGGGCAGCACATTCCAATGGCCAACAGCTCTCTCTCTGAAGAACTTTCTCCTCACCTCGAGCCTAAACTTCCCCTGGTGCAGCTTGAGACTGTGTCCTCTTGTTCAGGTGCTGATTGCCTGAAAGAAGAGACCAACCCCTTCTGGTTACAACCACCCTTCTGGTAGATATAGACAGCAATAAGGTCTCTCTGGGGAGGTTTAGTTTAGACATTAGAAAAACCATTTTTACCAAAAGGGTTATCAAAGACTGGAACAGGTTGTCCGGGGAAGTTGTTGAATCACCATCCTTGAACATATATAAAAGCCATCTAGATATGGTGCTCAAGAATATTGTGTAGTGGTGGCCATGGTAGAGTCAGACTTCATGATCTTAAAGGTCTTTTCCATCCATAGTGGTTCTATGTAAAATGTGGTAGATTTTAATCACTGTTCTTTAAGTAATATAGCCAAAAATGGAGAGCTGGGTGTACAGTTTGAGAATTGTGAAAGAGGCATGGTGTTTGGTTGTGTTTAAAAAGAGGACATAGTCCTCATTGTGAGGTTGGGCTGAACAGTTCAGCCTTCCTTTACCTTCCCTCAGTGTTCCAGAGAAAGTTCTTGGGGTTTATTTGTATCCTCAGTCTCTCAGTCTCTCTTCTTAGGAGAGATGTTCCAGTCCATCAATCACCCTCATAGTTTGAAGGAACCTTAACCTTGCAGGAACCTTCAAACCATAGTTTGAAGGACAATGTTATTGTGAAGAAGATAGGAATCAGTCTTGGCAGAGCAGTGTATGTCTAAAGCTTCTTACCTCCCAACCTGAGATTTGATTTTCACCTGCATTGGCCTCCTTTGATACCACCCCCAGCAAGCCTTGCAGATTGCTCTGCAGTAAATTGAGACCGCATCTGTTAATCCTGCTGGAACGTGTCCAGAGAAGGGCAACAAAGCTGGGGAGGGGTTTGGAGCACAAACCCTATGAGGAGAGGCTGAGGGAGCTGGGATTGCTTAGCCTGGAGAAGAGGAGGCTCAGGGAGACCTTCTTGCTGTCTACAACTACCTGAAGGAAGGTTGTAGCCAGGTGGGGTTTGGTCTCTTCTCCCAGGCAACCAGCACCAGAACAAGAGGACACAGTCTCAAGCTGCACCAGGGGAGGTTTAGGCTGGATGTTAGGAAGAAGTTGTTCATAGAAAGAATGACTGTCCATTGGAATGTGCTGCCCAGGGAGGTGTTGGAGTCACCATCACTGGAAGTGTTTAGGAAGAGACTGGATGGGGTGCTTAGTGCCATGGTTTAGTTGATTAGATAGTGTTGGATGATGGGTTGGACTTGATGATCTCAAAGGTCTTTTCCAACCTGGTTAATTCTATTCTATTCCATTCTATTCTAAAGCAGTTGTTGTAATTGCCAGATCTGGGGCCCTTTCTCTGTCAAAGGACCATAGTTCTGTATGTTTCTTGGAAAACGTAATGTTTCATATAAAACGGAGCGTGAAATCGTCACTGCTCAGTCAGAGGTTTCGTTTACTGTGCTATCTCTGGGGGTGGGGCTTCAGCTACTTCCCAGGGCAACCTGTTCCACTGTTCTGCTACCCTCATGGTAAAGAACTTGTTCCTAACATCCAATCTAAATCTACTCTTCTCTGGTTTGAAACCATTGCCCCTCACCCTGTTGCTGCAGGCCTTTGTAAGCAGGGTATTGAGCCATAGAGTTGAAAGGCTGGCTGCAGACTTCTGAAGACAGGCCTGATTTAAAACACAAGCAGCAAACACCATTAAACTGTCTTCCAGCATTAGAAGTCAGCTGAGGCCTGCAGTCTACACTCTACAGTTTCTACAGAGTTCTAGAAAGGCATTTTACAGTCCTTTCCTGAAACACTTGCTTTATTTTACTGTACTGGAACTCAGAGAAAAAATGTAATTATCATCAAGGGTAGTTTTTATTCTTGATGTGTGCTAAAGTGCACATCCTTTACACATGTACTAGAAAATTAATGGTTTGTTCTTTGACCCTTCACTAAAATCTTGGAAGCTCTGCATGTGGAAACAGAGAGCAGTGAACGCCATTTAGAATGTGTGTGCTGTTTCTAGTTTCAAGCCTACTAGTTTGCTTTTTTGTTTGTTTGTTTGTTTGTTTGTTTGTTGTTTTCTTCCCCCCTTTTTACTCCCACCCTCTGTTGGCTGTGAAGTTTGGGGTGATGTAAATACACTCAATAACTTATTCTTCACAGTTCTTTAAAAAACTTAACCACTACTAAAGTCCCTTCATAACTGCCATAGGAAACTGGGGGATTATGGGAAGCTGCCACCATCTGGGGGTTGCAACACTTTGCTTTTAGGTTTAAGTCTGTCAGTACACTCCAAGCACTGCAATTCAGTGTGGCATGCTGTTGTATTTGGCTGCAGAATTTAGCTATGAAATGCAGCAATCACCAGCACAAATCATTGCACGGTTTGAAATCATCCTGAGGCGTTTCTCACTTGTCACAGTATCGCTAAGGTTGGAAGAGACCTCGAAGATCATCGAGTCCAACCTGTCACCACAGACCCCATGACTAGACCATGGCACCAAGTGCCATGTCCAATCCCCTCTTGAGCACCTCCAGGGACGGTGACTCCACCACCTCCCCGGGCAGCCCATTCCAATGGCGAATCACTCTCTCGATGAAGAACTTTCTCCTCACCTCCAGCCTAAACTTCCCCTGGCGCAGCTTGAGACTGTGTCCCCTTGTTCTGGTGCTGGTTGCTAGAGAGAAGAGGCCAACCCCTTCCTGGCTACAACCACCTTTCAGGTAGTTGTAGAGAGCAATGAAGTCGCCCCTGAGCCTCCTCTTCTCCAGGCTAAACAACCCCAGCTCCCTCACCCTCTCCTCATAGGGCTTGTGCTCAAGGCCTCTCCCCAGCCTTGTTGCCCTTCTGTGGACACGTTCAAGTGTCTCAATGTCCTTCTTAAACTGAGGGGCCCAGAACTGGACGCAGGACTCAAGGTGTGGCCTAACCAAAGCAGAGTACAGGGGCACAATGACCTCCCTGCTCCTGCTGGCCACACTATTCCTAATGCAGGCCAGGATGCCATTGGCCTTCTTGTCCACCTGGGCACACTGCTGGCTCATGTTCAGGCAGCTGTCGATCAGCACCCCCAGGTCCCTCTCTGTTTGGCAGCTCTCCAGCCACTCCGACCCCAGCCTGTAGCTCTGCATGGGGTTGGTGTGGCCAAAGTGCAGCACCCGGCACTTGGACTTGTTGAATGCCATCCCATTGGACTCTGCCCATCTGTCCAGTCGGTCCAGGTCCCTCTGCAGGGCCCTTCAACCATCTAACTGACCAACATCTGCTCCCAACTTGGTGTCATCTGCAAATTTGCTGATGACTGTCTCAATCCCCTCATCCAGATCGTCCATGAAGACATTGAAGAGGATGGGGCCCCACACTGATCCCTGGGGGATGCCACTGGCAACTGGTCTCCAGCTGGAGGTGGCACCATTCACCACCACCATGTTGTTTTCATTCATTCAACTGTTGTGTGTTGCTGCCTTTGCGCTGATGAATTTGTATCACAGAATAACATAAAATTAGGGATGGGAAGGGACCTCAAAAGATCATGGAGTCCAGCCCCACTGCCAGTGCAGGATCACCTAGAGTAGGTCACACAGGCATGCATCCAGGCGGGTTTTGAGTAACTCCAGAGAAGGAGACCCCGTAAGCTCTCTGTTTCTGTGTTCTGTCACCCTCACAGTGAAAAATTGGAACTTCCTATGCTCCCCATTGCACCTGCACCCCTTGCCCCTTGTCCTACTGTTGGGCATCTCTGAGATGAGCCTGGGCCCATCCTCCTGACACTCATCCTTCACATATTTATAAACATTAATGAGGTCACCTGTCAGTCTCCTCCAAGCTAAAGAGACACAGCTCCCTCAGCCTTTCCTCAGAAGGACGATCAGCATCCTTGTGGCTCTGTGCTTGACTCTTTCAAGTAGTTCCCTGTGTTTCTTGAACTGAGGGGTCCAGAACTGGACACAATATTCCAGATATGGCCTCACCAGGCCAGAGCAGAGGGGGTGTGAATATGTCTGATAGGGAATTTTTTTTTAATCCCTTGGTTCAAGGTGAAGTGAAAGGAGAATGCTAAATAATGCTGAGCAAAATAAAAGTCATTATTAGAACCCAGCATATCTAACTGGCATTTATTTCTGCTTGCTGAATTCAGAAGTTTCTAAGGAAGAGTTGTAGTTGTTGATACTGGGAGTGGAAGCAATTTTGGAATACAGCAGTAATGTGGGAGAGTGATGACATGTGGCCTCAGTGAGAGGAGGTGTTTTCATCCAAAGATGATATGAATTTGGATTTTTTTTTCCTTCTTTTTCATTCCCACTCACTCTTAAGTTGTAAGCAGCAGGTGGCTTCCAGAAATATTTCAGCTGAACTGGGTTTCAAGAAGCAACGGGTCCATGTCCCAGTGGAGGCCAGGGACAAGCAGAGTCCCTCAGGGATCAGTCCTGGGACCAGCCTTGTTCAACATCTTTGTGGGTGCCATGGACAGTGGCATTGAGTGCACCCTCAGCAAGTTATCATAGTATCAGTCAGGGTTGGAAGGGACCACAAGGATCATCTAGTTCCAACCCCCCTGCCATAGGTTTGCTGATGACACCAAGCTGTGTGGTGCAGCAGACATGCTGGAGGGAAGGGATGCCATCCAGATGGACCTTGACAGGCTGAAGAGGTGGGCACAAGCCAACCTCATGAGCTTCAACAAGACCAAGTGCAGGGTCCTGCATCTGGGTCAAGGCAATCCCAGGCACAAATCCAGGCTGGGCAGGGACTGGCTGGAGCGCAGCCCTGAGGAGAGAGACTTGGGGGTGCTGGTGGATGAGAAGCTCGACATGAGCTCTCAATGTGCACTTGCAGCCCGGAAAGCCAATCAGATCCTGGGCCACGAGGATGATCAGAGGGCTGGAGCACCTCTCCTATGAGGACAGACTGAAGGAGTTGGGGCTGTTCAGTCTGGAGAAGAGAAGGCTCCAAGCTGACCTCATTGTGGCCTTCCAGTATCTGAAGGGGGCCTACAAGAAGGCTGGGGTGGGACTTCTCAGGCTATCCGGTAGTGATAGGACTAGGGGGAATGGAATGAAGCTGGAGGTGGGGAGATTCAGGCTGGATGTGAGGAAGAAGTTCTTCAGCATGAGAGTGGTGAAGGCCTGGAATGGGTTATCCAGGGAGGTGGATGAGGCCCTGTCCCTGGAGATGTTTAAGAGCAGGCTGGATGAGGCTCTGTCCAGCCTGATCTAACCCCCACCATGGCAGGGGGGTTGGAACTAGATGATCCTTGTGGTCCCTTCCAACCCTGACTGATACTACTATGATACTATCCTTGTGGTCCCTTCCAACCCTGACTGATACTTCGATACTATGATACTAACTCAAATGTTGAGAGAAGGTAGCATCAAGGCAGGTGTGCCAGCTGTTTGGGAAGAATTAATTAAGTGCCAGAACTGGCTTGAGCAATATAGCAGAGAGCTTAATAGAGAACCACAAGATTGTTGTGCTGATTTTCGGGTAGAAGAGTGTGTGTGACTGTGTGCAGAGCGGTGGTGAGGAAATCTTCAACAGAAACATTCTGTGGTGATCTATTTTTACAGAAGTGATTTTCAAAATGGAACTATTTTATGGAATGTCTGGAATTTTATTTCAGAAGAAAAGGTGTTCCAACAGAAGACATCAAACTGAAAAAGAAAATAAACCAATACATGCAACAAAACAATGTGTGCCCCCTGCCAACCACCACCACCCCCAAATAAATCAACCACAATAAAATGAAGTTCCTCATTTTGAGAGATGCTTAAATGTTTTGTTAAGCTTGACATGGAAGACAGAAGTACCATAGACACTAAAACATTTGTCAGAGTGACTTGAAATGTTGTGACAATGGTGAGGGGTTTGGCAGGCATGCCATAGGAGAAGCAGCTGAGGGAGCTGGGGTGGTTTAGTCTGGAGAAGAGAAGGCTAACGGGAGGTCTTATCACTCTCTACAACTACCTGAGAGGAGGTTGGAGTGAGGATGGTGTTGGTCTCTTCTCCCAAGTAAATGCTGATAGGACAAGAGGAAATGGATTTAAATTGTGAGAGAGGAGGTTTAGATTGGATATTAGGACAAACTTCTTTAGTGAGATGGTGCTGAGGGGCTGGAACAGGCTGCCCAGGGAGATGGGTGGAGTCACCATCCCATGGAGCTGTTCAAGAAGCATGTAGATGTGGTGCTCCAGAATGTGGTTTAGTGGTCATGATAGTTGGGTTATGGTGGGACTCTATGATCTCTTTTCCACCCTTAATGATTCTACGATTCTGTGATTAAAGTAGCTGAAATGAAGCATGTGACTTGCCTAAGCCTTATCTCTTTTTTTCAGAGCTTTGAAGTCTTTGGTTTTTCTCTCTGGTCTGAAACAGAATACAAATTCAAAACGTTTGTGATCGTGGATAAGTTGCCTTGGCCCAGCTGTAGTCACATAGTTAATTCTTACATTTAATTACCTTTCACTTTTTCTTCTGATGAAACAAAAACCAGAGAACCTCTTTTACAGCAATGATCTGAAACTGGCAAACTAAGACCATCTGATTACTGGTTTTAGTGGGCTGAGAATAAAATAATGAGTGACTAGAAGTACAGAAACTTACTCTCAGTTGTTGATGTAAATTTGTACAAATCCAACTGATACAACTCTCCTATGGGGAGACGCTGAGGAAGCTGGGATTGTTTAGCCTGGAGAAGAGGAGGCTCAGGGGAGACCTCATTGCTGCCTACAACTATCTGAAAGGTGGCTGTAGCCAGGAGGGGGTTGGTCTCTTCTCCCAAGCAACCAGCACCAGAACAAGAGGACACAGTCTCAAGCTGCACCAGGGGAAGTTTAGGCTTGAGGCAAGGAAAACGCTTTTCACAGAGAGAGTTGTTAGCCATTGGAATGGGCTGCCCAGGGAGGTGTTGGAGTCACCGTCCCTGGAGGTGTTCACGAGGGGATTGGATGTGGCACTTGGTGCCATGATCTAGTAGTCATGAGGTGTTGGGTGACAGGTTGGACTTGCTGATCTTTGAGGTGTTTTCCAACCTTGTTGATTCTGGATGATGCTTAGCAGTATTGTTTTCTCTTAATGCACTTGCCAGGATAGGTAGGTAAAGATCACACTATCAAATGTTGTGTATTTCAAGTGAACTCCATCTTGTGTTGGACCTTACTTTAGCCTTGTTAAGTAGCAGTCCTAAACCTAAAAATAGCTAAGAGCCTTCTCCTCGTAGGAGCTTTTGTTACTGAAAAGTGGCTTCTGTTTCAGGAACTGTAAATAGGTGGATGATAAAAGCTGAATTGTTTAAAAAGCAAATGAACCAATTGTGTTACTCTCTCTTGCGGGAACCCATTCTGAATTCTCAAGTGTTTATATTGTCATCTCAATGGCTGGAAACTCCTCTGTTTTGCTCTTGGAAAGACTGAAGGAAAAAATTACTCATAACTAAGATGGCTTGTTACCCTCTCCTAGTAGCTGGATGCACTAGCTTCTGTTTGTTTTGGCTCAGTTCTGATTGTGTGCTTGGTACCTTCATGTTCTCTCCCCTTCCCTTTCAGTAAGGGCAAAGCCATCATATCCAAACCAATTCTCTTAGGAGACTTTTAGAACATCTCAACAGATTCCCACTTTTAGCTTCTAAGATTTGTTTTGGGTTGGGTTTTTTTTTTTAATCCCAGAAAGAAGCAAGGGTCACCTCTTTTGAGAGAGCTGAAATAGACCTCACATTACTCTGGGAGATAATGCTAAAAGTGGGAGAAAATATTTGATATTAATGTAGCAGTAGCCACAAGTTTTTTTGCCGTGATTTCTCAAGCTCAAACATTCCAATGTTATATATATGCGTACCTAAATGGTGCGGTAGGCGGAAGAGTATACTGGGGACACTACCTTGACTGAAATGTCATAAAGATCTCTCTCTGCTCTCAAAATTGATTCATGCTGGTGCAAGGAGCTCTCAAACTAGCTAAGCAAGTTTACTGTGATGTCCTGGAGAAAGGAGCTTCTATCCACAAGTATTTCGGTAGATCTGCAGGATGTGGTATACTCCAATAATAGACTTGATTGCCGCAAGCCACAGCTGCCTCTATTCTAAGCCAAAGTGCCTGCAGTCTGCAGTAGACCTAGGAATCCACTAGCGTTAAGGGACTAAAGTGTCCTTTTGTTCTGTCAAGGAGAATGTCCTGTGTATCTCCCATCACTTCTGCTGTTTGGAAAAAAGAACAAACAGAAAATCCCAAACCTGAGACTCACAAATGAAAGTAACTGAAATAACCTTCCCTACCAGCACAGCTGCAGAGGAGCCAGTTCGTGAACCTAATGCTGGATTCTGCCCAGATGTTGAGCAGGACTTGGAGGAAAATTGACTTCTGATGGTCAGCCCATTTGGTGGCAGGGCCTAAAGGATGCGCTTCTCATTGTGTAGTCATTTTGTAGTCCTTATGTGGTACATTCAGAAAGAGTAAAACTGAAGCATGACTTCAGCGATGACCAAAGACCGTCATCGAATCCCCAACATGCATTTCATTGGATCACTTTACTTTGGTGTGGTTTATTCTGTCATGGTTTTTCTGTCTGAGAAACTCATGCAGACTTCAAAGAGATTCAAAGGGTCATAGCCAGGCACTTCTACAGAGCAGGGATAAAGTATTCATGGTTAGGATTTGTCAGGTGATTTGTGGACACTTGAAATGTTGAAGGCTGCTCCAGGAGTCTTTGGGAGTCATGTTTTACTGTATTGCAGTGCTTGACCAACCATTACTGGTAAAGATATTTTATGACTGCGCAATGTGAACATCCTTTTTCACTAGAAAATGATGGAAGGTTCCTGTGTTCACTAGCATGCTTTTCCTGTAGGTTAATTATGCAGAATTATTCCACCAATGGGCAAGAAATATATTTTCTAGAACTTTTACCCTTTGTCAGATACTCTGATAAGTTCTTTCTGGCAAATTTCCATCTTTCTAATCAAGAAAATGTTGCATTAGGATAGAGAAATCTGGTCTTGAACTGATGTGTTTCTTCCCACGGTCTTAGCCCTTTTATTTTTGTTGAAGCAAGGTGGAATAATCTTAGGCTTGCACAGTCATTTAGGCTGAAGGGGTCTTCTCAGGAGATCATGGTTTAGTTGATTAGATAGTGTTGGATGATAGGTTTGACTCAATGATCTCAGAGGTCTCTTCCAACCTGGTCTGGTCTATTCTATTCTATTCTATTCTATTCTATTCTATTCTATTCTATTCTATTCTATTCTATTCTATTCTATTCTATTCTATTCTATTCTATTCTATTCTATTCTATTCTATCAGTATTCCAATTGCCTACTTAAAGCTGGATTCTGAGCATGTTGCTCAGTCCTTTTGTAGACAGTTCTTGAAGAGCTCCAAGATGGAGAGCCCACAGTGTCTGTGGCCAATCTGTTTCATATCCTCCCAATAAATTTTTTTCCCCATGTATCCACACACAACCTTCTCAGTGTCATTTGCATGAAAATGTATTTTTCAGTACAGCATTTGAACTGCTGTGAACCCAAGTCAGGATATCAGCTCTGTTTTCTTAGTAGACAGGGCAAGTTAGTTATGGGGGAGGCTCCTATCGCATTCTTCTAAAGTCCTCTCTAAAAACAGTTCCTTTAACCTGTATTCACTTGGCATGGGTTCAGTCCCAAGGAGAATGATTACTGCCCTTGATGTGCTGGCTGTGCTGCTACAGATAGAATCACAGAACGGTCTGGGTTGGAAGGGACCTCCAAAGGTCATCTAGTCCAACCCTCCTCTGCAGTAAGCAGGGGTGTCCTCAACTAGATCAGGTTGCCCACAGCCCTGGTCAAAAGGTTTGTTTTCTGCCACCTTAACACATTCTTTAGGCATCCCAGTTGTATCATTCTTTAACCTTACTTCAGCTTCTCCAGCTGTTATATGCCCTAGAGAGTTTAAATCAAGTTTGTCACAGAAATAGGGGTATCAGAAATACTGTTGCACTCCTACTTTTTGCCTCAGGAAAATCAGCAAGTAGATAAATGAGAAAGCAGTCATCCTGAGAGGAGAAGTCAGATAGTGGCAGCTTAATCGCTGATCTACTACCAGCTAAGGCTGATGTTTGGCAACTGCTCAGCACACCTGTACCTACGGACCATGTGCTGCTGCTTGTGCGGTTTACTGCACTGGAAAGAAAAAAGAGCTAAGTCCATAAAAAATGTGAAATCTGCCAGTTTTATTGTTCCCAGAAATCTTCTTTTCTTTTAAGTTCTATATGGTGAACTAAAATGTAATATTCCAGAGCTAAACATTGTTGGAGGCAGGCTGTTTCTCTGATAGAAAACTGGCAATCTATAATGAATGCCATAACTAGAGCTTTTCTATATAAATGATTCCTCCTTGTTCCTGGGGTTTGACACATTTCTAGAATATATCTTTCTTGCCTCCAGCCACTTTTTAAACTAGAAATCTGTCTTTCTGTTTGTCAGTGTACTTATCAGTACCACCAAAAGGGAAAAGTGAGTGTCAGCATGGATTACTCAAACTATTACCAGGCCACTTCTAATTGTGAGAATGCATTTCCTTTTGCTTATCTGTAGTTAAACCAAACAAAACTTCTAGTAAATAGAAGTATTTCAGGGCTACAACAAACACATTTTTCACTCTGCCTTCCGTCAAAGACTGAAAATCAGTCACATTCTGGGGGAAGAATAATTTGTGTTCAAGCGGTTGTTACCAAAAGGCATGGTTGTTATTTTTGCATAAAAGCACTCTCTTCATGGACTGGAAATTAATGTTTCTAATGCCTAAAATGTTAATAATTCTTTCTTTTTTTCTTTCTTTTTCTGGAGATTATCTGCTATTGTCTGTATAGTTGCCTGGCCTGGAGATTGCAGTTCCATTTTACTAGATGCACAGATTCAGCAGCAAGCGTAGTCATGCTCGGAGAATCTGCATACTTCCCCCTAAGGTTTTCTCCATTGCTATTAGAGGGAAAGATTCCTGAAGCAGTCTACAGTTAATTTGCACTTCCTTTGGGCTCTTCTGTGCTGGTTGATAGAAGGCTGAACATGAGACAGCAGTGTGCCCAGGTGGCCAAGAAGGCCAGTGGCATCCTGGCCTGTATCAGAAATAGTGAGGCCAGCAGGAGCAGGGAATTCATTGTGCCCCTGTACTCAGCACTGGTTAGGCCACACCTTGAGTCCTGTGTCCAGTTCTGGGCCCCTCAGTTTAGCAAAGATGTTGAGTTGCTGGAGTGTGTCCAGAGAAGGGCAACAAAGCTGGTGAGGGGTTTGGAGCACAAGCCCTATGAGGAAAGGCTGAGGGAGCTGGGGTTGCTTAGCCTGAAGAAGAGGAGGCTCAGAGGAGACATTGTTGCTGTCTACAACTACCTAAAAGGAGGTTGTAGCCAGGTGGGGGTTGGGCGGCTAGCACCAGAACAAGAGGACACAATCTCAAGCTGTGCCAGGGGAGGTTTAGGCTGGATGTTAGGAAGAAGTTGTTCATAGAAAGAGTGATTGCCCATTGGAATGGGCTGCTCTGGGAGGTGGTGGAGTCACCATCACTGGAGGTGTTTAGGAAGAGACTGGATGGGGCACTTAGTGCCATGGTTTAGTTGATTAGATAGTGTTGGATGATAAGTTGGACTTGATGATCTCAAAGGTCTTTTCCAACCTGGTTCATTCTATTCTATTCTATTCTATTCTATTCTATTCTATTCTATTCTATTCTATTCTATTCTATTCTATTCTATTCCCAGAAGTAGTTCTATTCAGGCAGATGTCCTTAATTATGCTAGTGACCATATTTATATATTGGTCAATAAATATAAAGTGTGTAAGATAGGATAAAAGCTTTAATTTTGGTCTGAATATTTTCATTGGTTATCAAGAGGAAAAGCACATTTTTTTCTTCAGGTTGTGTCTCAAAGCATCTGAATAAAACAGTCTGCTGTTCCTGGCCAGTCTGGACTGCTCACTTCCATAAGCTCTTGCTTAGCGTTTATGTATCACCTCTGCCTACATGAGGTTACTGTTACTGTCTTGTTTCAGTTATTGAAATAGATTATTAAATTCCAAGTACAGAGAAAGAGATGAAACTTAGAAATCAGATTGTCCCTGGGGAAGGCATTTTCTTGTAAGTGTAATGCAATTAAATTTCTCACTGGCATGATCCCAGTCTTCTATTATGTTTCAAAGGCAATTACAGGAAACAAGTGTGCAAGATGCCTTTTTAAACTGGCAGGGACAGATGCCTGCCTTTGAATGCTGAATGTTTTGTTTTCTGCTTTTTAGATAACAATGTTCGAAACTGACATGATAGCATGAGGGCAAAATTTTTGGTGCTGACTCAGCTGAAGCAGAGCTTCATGTAAATTTAAGTAACCTTTGTAATTGACTTAAACCTGATGGAGATTTGGGCCTACATATAGGTTGCAGCTTCATTTGTTGTTTCTGTGCAAATCAGAATACAGTATCATAGTTCTTCATAATAAAATAACCTTGTGATTTTAGTGTACAGTCCAGTGCGGTTCCATGTCATGGGCTAGCTGTGTTGTCAGTAATGTAAATGGGGAGTAGGTTTAGCAGACTTTTGTAACACAGGCCAGTGTGAAGAATTGCATATACAAAACAGACACTAGAACTGTCCTATTCCTTCATTTCTGTCTATAAATTCTTCCAAAACCTGGATGGATTGCAGCCAGTTTCACACCAGCCACTGTGTGGTGTCTTCCAGAGTTCTTTTCTCACTTTCTTTAAAGTGAGATTTGAGGATTCTGCAATATTGACTCCTTTCCCAAGATCTGCAGAAGACCCCTGCAGAAGATCCACTAGCAAAGGGAAAACTCTGAGAACTTCTGGAAAAATTCACTCACCTCTTTCTATTGGGCTGTATAGTTCCAATAAATCTGTGTAAGGGGGTGATGGTTTCTCAGTATTTACAACATCTGCTGGTGTGGGAGATTACATGCTGATTAGCATGAGAATATTTAAGAGACTCTCAGCACTTTTTAGGGTGTTGGCTAGTGATAGGACTAGGGGGAATGGAGCTAGTGGAGGGGAGATTTAGATTGGATGCTAGGAAGAAGTTCATCACCATGAGGGTGGTGAGACACTGGAATAGGTTGCCCAAAGAGGTGGTGGAATCCCCATCCCTGGAGATTTTTAAAGCCAGGATGGATGTGGCTCTGGGGAACCTGGTCTAGTGGAAAGTGTCCTTCCCCATGGCAGGGGTTTGGGACTAGATGATCTTTGGGGTGCCTTTCAACCCTGACAATTCTGTTATTCTGTGAATAAGTATAGCTTTTGTGGCTCACTGTGAGAAGCACAGCATAGAAAATACCTCAAACACATGCAAAATGAAGGAAGAATGTGAAATTAGTGTCTGCTTGCATGAAATGTCATTAGTGTATTGTTGAGATCAGTTGAATTAATCTTCTGTGTTTTTATTTAGGTTTATGAGTTAGATGGCATTCCCTTGATTCTGGACAACTGCAGCATCGATGACAACAATCCTTGTATCCTTTACAAAAGAATGCTAATTATTGGATGTAACTCTTAAGAAAAGGTATTGAGGTTTGATATATTTATGCTAGCATTGCTTTAAGTCTAACTGACCTCATGAGTTCCTTGGCTGTATTTAAATGATTGATTCAGAAGTGAGCAGACTCATAAATGCACTTCCAGGAACATGATTCTAAGTTGAACTGCGGTTATAATCTGTTTCCTGAAATAATAAATACTACTGGTTTAAGAATGTTGATCCATAGAGCTAACTGTGATAGAAATTTGAGCTATGACCATGTTTGGTCATTTTATCAGATCTTGAAGCTATTGCTTCAGCTGAAATCTAGACTGCAGTAAGTACCCCATGAATTCTATATGCTTAGAAAATCTGACTGGAGAACTTATTTTAAGCACAGAGACAAGGCTAATAAAGCTGTAATGAAAATGCATATAACTGAGTGAATTAATGATACAGTTTACTGAAGTGTTGAGGAGATTTATATTTACATGGCATTGTGCTTCATAGTTGGGAAGGTTTTGTTTGTTTGTTTTCCTGAGGTTTAACAGCTGAGACTTTCCAAGATAGATTGCTGTTAGAAGGGAATAACTTTCTATCAAAGATAAGCAGCTGTTAAGCAGATTTCCCCATCTGTTCATGAACTGCATAATAATCCTGCTGATGTGTTCAGTAGGTAGCTATTATTTTCTTCCATCTTATCATGAGCTCCTTGTATCTGATATGTGCATCTGGAAATCAAATGCCTTTCCTGTCTGGAGCAGTGTTAGCTTGCTTATACTGAACACATGAATAGTGGTTTAATTTGTCAGAAGCAGCTCACTTTTTAACAAGTATCATAAAATATCCCAAAAAAGTTCTGAAAATCTTATGTATTCTCATAATTGTGTGCTGTAGGCTATCATCTACATATATTTCATAGTATCATAGTATCAGTCAGGGTTGGAAGGAACCACAAGGATCATCTAGTTCCAACCCCCCTGCCATGGGCAGGGACACCTCACACTAGATCAGGCTGGCCAGAGCCTCATCCAGCCTGGGCTTAAACACCTCCAGGGACGGGGCCTCAACCACCTCCCTGGACAACCCATTCCAGGGCTTCACCACTCTCATGGGGAAGAACTTCTTCCTCACATCTAGCCTGAATCTCCGCACCTCCAGCTGCATTCCATTCCCCCTAGTCCTATCACTACCTGATAGCCTGATGAAGTCCCTCCCCAGCCTTCTTGTAGGCCCCCTTCAGATACTGGAAGGCCACAATGAGGTCACCTCGGAGCCTTCTCTTCTCCAGACTGAACTTTTAAAGGATGAAATCATGTAGGGACAAATGGTAGCAAAATGTTAACCAGCTGGGTAGAGGAGCAATGGGTTATTCACTTAGTCACTTGATAGGCGAGGTTTCCACATTCGTCACTATTCCTGTAGCTGGAGACCTGACTGTGTCTGTTTTGGCAATGCATGGAGTATTAGGGTTCCACTTCACATAGTCTAATTCTGGTAAGGGACCCTACTGGGTGTACTGAGAAGGGCCAAGAAAGTGAAATTTCTCTAAGCAGAAGAGCAACCCTGACCAAACCTAGTGAAGAGTTTTGATCCCAATTTATTGGTATTTGCTGGAAAGCACAGCTATGCAAAAGCTGTCAGAATTTCTTTCTAGGAGTAATCTTTCACTTCTGCTGTTAGAAAAAGAGGTTAAAATTTGAGGCCTTCAAAGGGTAGAACTGGAATTTACAGTCTTGAATGAAAGGAAAATAAAACACCATGGGAGCCTTTACTGCATTTTGAGCAATGTGGAACTTCTTACACCTTCTGATGCAGGCTGACATTTTATGGCTGTACTATAAACTTACCAGAGGATAAAACTTTGTTTACTTTGCTTTTAAAGACTTAGTAGACGTAATGATACCTCTTAATATGAGTTTCACCACTGATTCATAGCATACAGTATTGAAGTATATGAAAAATTAAGTAGCACTTGGGCACAGGCAGGGCTGTGACAGTTTGCTTCACCAGCTTATGGAGCACAGCTTCTGGCTACTACTGTTTATCATTTTGACCGAAGTGTTCTTGTGCTACCTTGAAGTTAATGTTGCCCTTCTCTCCTGCCTCTAACGTCCCCCTTCTGCTGGGCTTTTGGCACCTTACACAGAGAAGCAAAATGCAGTTTGTAGCTGCCTCTATTTTCATCTGCTTTTCAGCAATTTTGCTACTTCTAGACACCACAAACCAAGCCTTCAGGATAACATTCCTCTGAGGAGAATCACCTGTCTCTCTTCTCTCTCTGTGCTCTCAGTCCTTTGGCACAAATCTATTTTGTAATGCTTGTAAATGAGAGCCATGCTGTTGCTAAGATTTGAAATCCCATTTGCTTAACACTGAAACATCCTAAAATTGCCTGCATTGTAACTTTGTGCTCTGGGGTGAATATATTGTGTGTCTCTTGTCTTTTCAAAGTAAATTAATTAAAAGGAAGTATTTAGGCAGCTCTTGAACTGGGTGTTGAGAACTGAAGTTTGAATATGATCACTCAGTGGTGCTGCAGCTTGCCAAGGTGATGCTTCTTCACCCATAGTTCCTTCAGGGAGTCACATCCAGAAACTTCTGTTTAACACTCTTGTTTCTGGTGCCTGTTTTTTTGGCTTCAAGCTGTGTTATTTGGATTTGTAGTTGGATGGAGCTGACTGGAAGAAGTTTCCCCTATGTTCTTTTTATAGAAGAACTTCTTTGATTTCTTGGTAAAGTCTTTGTAGTTGCACATTTTTGTTTGACCTTTTGTCTGTTTTGGAGGTAGCTAAGCTCTAAGGATTGTTTTCTACTGAAAACAGACTTAATGTGCTCATTTTCTACATTTTATGAACTAAGCTCTGCCTGCAGATTACATGCACAGCATTTTTCCAGATAAAATGTAACTTTCATGGTAAAAATGATAGGGGTTTTGTTTTGTTTTTTTCCTGGAGAGAAAAACAATAATAATTTCCCTAAAGTATGCAATTCATCAGGAGAAGCTGGACTGCCATGCTAGATGTTAAAAGAGCTCTTTATAACCTTCATGAGGAGAAATCCTTTGATAAATCATTTTATTTGTAGCGTAAGGAAGCATAATGAAAGCGGAAATGGATCTCCTCTTATCCTAAAATAAATTTCTTTATAAACCTGTCATTACCTTAAAATTGCATCATTTGAGATCCTGAACAGTCCTGTGGTGTGCACAGAAATATCAGGAGGTTAGTTAGTTACAAGATTACTAGCTGAAGTTCAGCTGACATGTTTCCATTGCTTTAGCCTTTTAGGCTTGAAGCACAAGCTTGAACCTTAGAGCACAAGTCCTATGAGGAGAGGCTGAGGGAGCTGGGGTTGCTTAGCCTGGAAAAGAGGAGGCTCAGGGGAGACCTTACTGCTCTCTTCAACTACTGAAGGGAGGTTGTAGACAGGCAGGGGTTGGTCTCTTCTCCCAGGCAACCAGCACCAGAACAAGAGGACACAGTCTCAAGCTGCACCAGGGGAGGTTTAGGCTGGAGGTGAGGAAGAAATTCTTCACAGAGAGAGTGATTGCCCATTGGAATGTGCTGCCCGGGGAGGTGATGGAGTCACCTTCACTGGAGGTGTTTAGGAGGAGACTGGATGGGGTGCTTGGTGCCATGGTTTAGTTGATTAGATTGTGTTGGGTGATGGATTGGACTTGATGATCTCAAAGGTCTCTTCCAACCTGGTCTGGTCCTATTCTATTCTATTCTATTCTATTCTATTCTATTCTATTCTATTCTATTCTATTCTATTCTATTCTATTCTATTCTACTCTACTCTACTCTACTCTACTCTACTCTACTCTACTCTACTCTACTCTACTCTATTCTATCTTTTAATGCCCAGTTTGGGAGAGCTGTTATCTTGTCTAATTCTATCTCAGACAGACTTGTATCGTTTACATTTATACTAACAAGAAATAGTTTTTCCTTCAGTAATAGTAAAAAAACCCCAAACAAAAAAACTACTCACATTAGTAACAGATATGAAGGTGGTTATGGGCAGTTAAGAACAAATGCACTGTATCTCTTGCAGTTATTTCGTACAACTATAGAATCAACCAGGTTGGAAAAGACCTCAAAGATCATCAAGTCCAACCTGTCACACAAGACCTCATGACTACTGGACCATAGCACCAAGTACCATGTCCAAGCCCCTCTTGAACACCTCCCTGGGCAGCACATTCCAAGGGCTAACAACTCTCTCTGTGACGAACTTTCTCCTCACCTCAAGCCTGAACTTCCCCTGGTGCAGCTTGAGTCTGTGTCCTCTTGTTCTGGTGCTGGTTGCCTGGGAGAAGAGACGACCCCCCTCCTGGCTACTACCACCCTTCAGGTAGTTGTAGACAGCAATAAGGTCTCCCTTGATGATATTGAAGGTCTTTTCCAACCTGGTTAATTCTGTTCTATTCTATTCTATTCTATTCTATTCTATTCTATTCTATTCTATTCTATTCTATTCTATTCTATTAACTAAGTTGTATGCTTCCTAACATTTACAGTTAGGAGTAGCACACAAAGAAGTACCTTTTTCTTTCTTTCTTTCTTTCTTTCTTTCTTTCTTTCTTTCTTTCTTTCTTTCTTTCTTTCTTTCTTTCTTTCTTTCTTTCTTTCTTTCTTTCTTTCCTTCCTTCCTTCCTTCCTTCCTTCCTTCCTTCCTTCCTTCCTTCCTTCCTTCCTTCCTTCCTTCCTTCCTTCCTTCCTTCCTTCCTTCCTTCCTTCCTTCCTTCCTTCCTTCCTTCCTTCCTTCCTTCCTTCCTTCCTTCCTTCCTTCCTTCCTTCCTTCCTTCCTTCCTTCCTTCCTTCCTTCCTTCCTTCCTTCCTTCCTTCCTTCCTTCCTTCCTTCCTTCCTTCCTTCCTTCCTTCCTTCCTTTCCTTCTTTCTTTCTTTCTTTCTTTCTTTCTTTCTTTCTTTCTCTTTCTTTCTTTCTTTCTTTCTTTCTTTCTTTCTTTCTTTCTTTCTTTCTTTCTTTCTTTCTTTCTTTCTTTCTTTCTTTCTTTCTTTCTTTCTTTCTTTCTTTCTTTCTTTCTTTCTTTCTTTCTTTCTTTCTTTCTTTCTTTCTTTCTTTCTTTCTTTCTTTCTTTCTTTCTTTCTTTCTTTCTTTCTTTCTTTCTTTCTTTCTTTCTTTCTTTCTTTCTTTCTTTCTTTCTTTCTTTCTTTCTTTCTTTCTTTCTTTCTTTCTTTCTTTCTTTCTTTCTTTCTTTCTTTCTTTCTTTCTTTCTTTCTTTCCTTCTATCAATTTCACATCTGTTTTTCAAAATATTTATTCATATTTTAGGAAAAAACCCAACCATTACCCAAAGCACTGCAGTGTAATAGCTGTTAATTAGTGGCAAAGCTTGAAAATCAGAAGTGGAATGCAGTTTTGATGATGCAGTGTTCTTACTTCTTTTCAGAATGCTCACCAGTCTTAACCTTTTGAGATTCTTATTGTAGGTCTCTTGCTAAAATGAGCTTGTGAATGTCTGAATTTAATTGGAATGACCTTATGTAAGTGCCCATATTATATTAACCTCTAATCAGGCTTTGTGTTAGCCAGAAATGTAGTCAAAGGGCAGTCACATTTGAAGAATAAATATCCTGCTGGGGAGGGTGAGGTGTGATATATATGAGCAAACACCTTGCTGGTTATGCTTTAGGGAGTAAGAATTTTCAACATTTGTGAAAGAAAAACCTGTAGTTGCTGTCAGTACCCATACATAGCCTCCTTAGTTTGAGTAATAGGTGAAACTGTAGAACATACAGATTTCAGATACTCCTTCCCTGAACTACTTCTGTTATATTCAGTCTGAAAGTTATCAAGAGTGGTAGATTGAAAACACTTTTGACTTCACGGCAGCACCAAGTATAATTGTGGGTCATGAAACTTCTGATTAAAGCTAGAAGAAACCAAGTTGCTATGGTCTACAACAGTGGCAGATTCTTGGTGTGATGCCAGCAAAGGCTTTTGAGGGAGCCAACAGACGTTTGATTTCTGCATTAGAGAGCACAACCTACCCAGGCCACATACTGTAAAAACGCCTCACACCTGTAGAGAAGCCAGTAGAAACCAACCTAGAGTGTGAGTTGACTTTTAGAGTAGAGCATCACACAGTTGACTGTTTTCATGTAAATGTGGCTGCTTCATGTGTGCTGGCAAGAAAATGCATCATGATGTTACATCAACAGTGGTTGCCCTTCTTTTCAAAGCCTGCTTTAGGCACTACCAGTGCCTTTAGTATTTGGAGGTGCCATATTTGACTCTGTATTTTCGTAAGCATGCATAAAATGTTATTTCAGTGGATGTGGTCAGTGCAGAGAGTCTGGAATACTGATGAAAGTCACGACCGCCTCATGCCCAGTCAAATTCTTCCCACTTGTAAGAAATTACCCTTTTCCTTACCCCTGGACCCTTCATTTTGCAAATAAGTTTGAAGTCTACCTGGGCTCTAAATGGAAGCGATAGAGAATTGCATCCAGTTCTGGTGTCTTCATCAGAAGGACACAGAGCTGTTGCAGTGAGTCCAGAGGAGGGCCACAAAAATGATCCAAGGGCTGGAACACCCCCGCTATGAGAATAGATTGAAGGAGCTGGGGCTGTTCAGCCTGGAGAAGGGAAGACTCCAGGGGCACCTTATAGATGCCTTCCAGTACCTGAATGGAACCTACATGAAGGCTGGAGAGGGGCTTTGTGGCCAGAGACAGGACAAGGGGGAATGGTTTGAAGCTGAGGGAGGCATGTTTAGACTGGATCTTAGGAAGAAGTTCTACAGTACCAGGGTGGTGAGACTCTGGAATAGGTTGCCCAGGGAGGTTATGGATGCCTCCTCCCTGAGCAGCCAAGTCTAGTTGAGAGGTGTCCCTGCCCATGGCAGGGAGTTTAGAGTAGATGATCTCTAAGGTCCCTTGCAACCTAAGCAATGCTGTGATTCTGTGAAGTTGCTGCTGCTTCTGCAACCCCTTTCCTTGGACACAGAGCACTACTGGAATCGTATTTTATGTAAGCCAGTACTGATTGTGCCACTATGACTTTAACAAAAAGGGTGGATAGTAACTTTTTAGAGACCCAGCAATGTTTGAGGTTGACAGTGAAAAATGGGGACTTGTCAGCATGGGTAAAGAGGTGAAATTTTTCCCTTGAACCTTTGGCCATAGGCAATACAAAATAGCAGTTCCATAGAAGCCATAGATGGAACTGGGATGAAAAAGCCAGTAAGAAGTCACTCTGTTGTCATACTCCTCTTCAGACTGATTCAACACCTATGTGATGAGAATTTATGGTGGTTTGAACCTTAACTGGGATTTTAGAACTCAGATGGCAGGAGGGGCAAGACTGAGAATCCCTCCCTCACTTCCCCCCCAAAAAAAAAAAAAAAAAACTTGGAAAGAAAGGGGCATAAGGGGAAAAAAATAGAAGGTAAATCTACTGAGAAATAATTTGAAGTTGGTTTGGAAGCAGAGAGGTAAAATTTTCTTTGAGCACTGTGATGGGTTGAGGCAGACCCCCTCCCCACCATGGGCAGAAATAACAACTCAGACAAACGGATTGCAAAAGTGATGGAAAGTTTACATGAGAATCGGTGACTGGGTACAGAGAGCCAGAAGTGCAGTGACAAAAGAAACCCCAAAGCAAACCCAGAAACATCCCATCCCCACCTGAGGGTGCACCCAAGACCCCCAGGGCTCCTTCTTCCCCTGCTCCCACTCCACTGCTAGGCTAGTCTCAGCTGGCCAGATCTGAGACTGCCCATCCCCCTGGCCTTGAGCCTAGCCAGGCCCATGGCCACGAGACATCTCCCCCAGTTACCGGGTGGCGGTGAGGGAAGAAAGTGCCAGGACCCCGCTGAGATTTTATAGTGGCACAGGGAATTATGGTATGAAATACCTAGTTTCCTATGCCCACCCCTCTGGGCTGGACTTTTGGACACAGGAAGTACATTTCGTGTGAACACAGCAGAGGGCACCCTGCCCAAACTGCTACAAGCACACTGCGTTGGGTTAGGAACTGGCTGGAGGGCCGAGCCCAGAGAGTGGTGGTGAATGGAGCCACATCCAGCTGGCAACCAGTCACTAGTGGTGTGCCCCAGGGATCAGTGCTGGGCCCCATGCTCTTTAACATCTTTATTGATGATCTGGATGAGGGCATTGAGTCCATCATCAGTAAATTTGCAGATGCCACCAAGCTGGGGGCAGGAGTTGCTTTGCTCGAGGGTAGAGAGGCTTTGCAGAGGGACCTCAACAGGCTGGACAGATGGGCAGAATCCAACAGCATGAGATTGAACACATCCAAGTGCCGGGTTCTGCACATTGGCCACAACAACCCCAGGCAGTGCTACAGGCTGGGGTCAGAGTGGCTGCAGAGCAGCCAGGCAGAAAGGGACCTGGAGATACTGGTCGATGGTAGGCTGAACATGAGCCTTCAGTGTGCACAGGCAGCCAAGAAGGCCAATGGCATCCTGGCCTGCATCAGGAACAGTGTGGCCAGCAGGAGCAGGGAGGTCATTCTGCCCCTGTACACTGCACTGGTTAGGCCACACCTTGAGTCCTGTGTCCAGTTCTGGGCCCCTCAGTTTAGGAAGGATGTTGACTTGCTGGAATGTGTCCAGAGAAGGGCAACAAATCTGGGGAGGGGTTTGGAGCACAGGCCCTGTGAGGAGAGGCTGAGGGAGCTGGGGTTGCTTAGCCTGGAGAAGAGGAGACTGAGGGGTGACCTTATTGCTCTCTACAACTACCTGAAGGGAGGTTGTAGACAGTTGGGGGCTGGTCTCTTCTCCCAGGCAACCAGCACCAGAATAAGAGGACACACAGGTTCAGACTGGATGTTAGGAATAAATTCTTCACAGAGAGAGTTGTTAGCCATTGGAATGTGCTGCCCAGGGAGGTGGTGGAGTCATCATCATTGGAGGTGTTTAGGAGGAGACTTGATGGAGTGCTTGGTTGCATGGTTTAGTTGATTAGGTGGGTTGGATAATAGGTTGGATGCCGTGATCTTGAAGGTCTCTTCCAACCTGGTTCTATTCTATTCTATTCTATTCTATTCTATTCTATTCTATTCTATTCTATTCTATTCTATTCTATTCTATGCTATGCTATGCTATGCTATGCTATGCTATGCTATTCTGTTCTATTCTGTTCTATGCTATGCTATTCTGTTCTATATGTATATGTAACAGTAACAGGAAGCATTCACAAGGGTAAGGAACAAGGATAGATAGGGAGAATATATATCCAAAACCAACAGTCCATTGTAGATGCATCAGGGAGAAAGACCAGGCCTGACTACGTGGCAGAGAAGCAGGAAGCCAGCAGCGACTCAGTCCTCTCATCCAGGCAAGGCAGAGGCAAAAGAGCAAATGGCTGCAGTGTCTTCCTTTTTATAGGCTTGCTAGACAGGGAGGGGGTGTGGAGCAGAGTAACTCAGTTTCCCGGGGAGAACCCCTCCCTCCAGGGGGGCAAGGCTCTCACAAGCCCTTCCCCCTGCTTTCAGGATGGGCATAACTCATCACAGAATTATTCTTTTAAAAGGTTGTGGAGGACTTTTGGTTTGTAGCATATGCATAAGTCTTTGCTCCCTCTCTGTATCTTGTAGTTCTATTCAGATGAGCTAGTCAGACTAGAAGTTGGTACAAGTTTGGTTATTCATTAAACAAGAGCTGTCTGAGAGGGGCTTATTTCTTCCATCTTACTTGCAGGCCAAATCCTATCCTGTTCCTGCAAGTTGCTGTGGATTCTTTGTGGCTGTATTTTGTTAGATACAAATGGAGCCTAGGGCTGTGTGGCTCACAAGGGATTCCCTCAGTGTTGTAGGACAAGGGGTGGGATTTTTTGCCTGCAGTAGTGAGCCAGTTTCCTAAGTGATTCCCAAGAGTCTTCAACCTTTTTGATATTTCTTAGGGTGACAGGGGAAAAATCACAGCCATTCCCAAACAACCACTTTTGGGTTTAGTTAGGAAGGTCATCTGCCCATTTCTGTCACTGTGTATCAGGATACGTTTATGCTCTTGAAAGAAGCAGTGCAAGGAACAAGCCTTGTGCCTACAGAAGTGTTAATGGATTAAAGGATTCTGGATTCCAGTCTGTGTAGTTTTTTTCTATACGATTGTGAATAAAGTATCATGAGTGGAATGATTACAAAGCTCTGAAAAGGGAGGATCTAGGTGCATGCTCCTGATTGAAAAGGATACAGGAGGTATTGGTGTAACCTAATCTTACTTTAAATCACCCTTGAGATTGGCTTCACATCTGAAGAGTTGGGATAATACCACTTCATAGTGTCATAGTATCACAGTATCAGTCAGGGTTGGAAGGGACCACAAGGATCATCGAGTTCCAACCCCCTGCCGTAGGCAGGGACACCCTACACTAGATCAGGCTGGCCAGAGCCTCATCCAGCCTGCTCTTAAACACTTCCAGGGACAGGGCCTCAACCACCTCCCTGGATAACCCATTCCATGGCTTCACCACTCTCATGGGGAAGAACTTCTTCCTCACATCTAGCCTGAATCTCCCCACCTCCAGCTTCATTCCATTCCCCCTAGTCCTATCACTACCTGAGATCCTGAGAAGTCCCTCCCCAGCCTTCTTGTAGGCCCCCTTCAGATACTGGAAGGCCACAATGAGGTCACCTTGGAGCCTTCTCTTCTCCAGACTCCTTCAATCTGTCCTCACAGGAGAGGTGCTCCAGCCCTCTGATCATCCTTGTGGCCCTTCTCTGGACACCTTCCAGCACGTCCATATCCCTCTTGTAATAGGGGCTCCAGAACTGGAGGCAGTACTCCAGGTGGGGTCTCACCAGAGCTGAGTAGAGGGAGAGAAACACCTCCCTTAACCTGCTGGTCACACTTCTCTTGATGCAGCCCAGGATGTGATTGGCTTTCTGGGCTGCAAGAGCACACTTCCATGTCTTAACCCATTGCTTATCTTTTCTGTATGCTGCAAACTCTTTGGAACAGAATTCTGGTGAAGGTGAAGAACCAAGAGGGAAGGGAAAAAAAAATCTACCACATTCAGTGTGGTATTTGGTAGATCTAAATTCTGAGTCCACTGAATGTTTAATGCAAGACAATGTTTGCTTCAGAATAGAAACAGAAATGGGAAGTTCTGTTGTGAGATGTTCCTACATCTCCCACCTGTAGCAACAATCCATACTGCTCAGCAAGAGCAAATTTTCTTTTAGCAACATTCTCCTAACATGAAAAAGACTAAGATCACAGAAGGGAAGGAAGGAATGCAGTGTGCAGTAGAGAAAAGATCCCTTCCAGAATCAGCCACCAATTAAATTCTGTGTTGTAACATTTAACACAGTTATAATTCCTAATGGTATAGTTCAGGTTGCTGATCCCATAATTTCAGGATGCAATTTATTTAATGCATCTGCAGGGTGATTAAAGTATTGAAATTCAGAGGTCACGGAGGGGAGTATTCATCTTCTTGAGGGTATTTAAAATACTAAAGCAGATTTGCCAAGATGAAGTCTGTTCTTCAGTATCTCACTTCTACCCAGCTCCAGTAAGTGACAGCTACCATCATTAAGAAACATATGTGATGTGCATGGTCCCTCTTGGAGCTGGAGAAAGTTTAACAGAGGTATACAGAATGCAAGAAGGTGCTTTCAAATGTTACATTATAATATATCTAATCCTTTGAGGGGAATAATCTCTATCAGCAGCAACTCATGCATGTAAAAGTGAGGCATTAAAGTTAATAACTTTATTTCTAAACCAAATATTGTCATATTTGTCCTCTGCCCTAATCCTCTTGGTGGGTTTAAATCCATGACAGGCTTGAATTCAAGAAAGATAGTGTATCTGTAGTCACCAGGAGCACAGACACACACAAAAAGAAACAGAGAAAATACATTATTTCACTGCCTTTACAGCTGAAACAGCTTGCTTGATTTTTCTGTGCACTTTCTTTTGAAAAATTCCCCTCTGGGCTGAGACAGAGGACTAGAAATTTGAGACCTGAAGGTTTGTTGGTGGAGGTTTGATGGTGGTGTTGTTAATAAAGCTAGGAGTGGTTCAGAAATATTGTTGAGAATAGAATGCCTTCTACAACCACCTTATCATATTTCAGCCTGTCTTGTTGACATTGTTTCTTGCATGCCTCCAAAGAATATTCAAATGTCCCATGACCAATGCTTTGCATAATATCTTTATTCTAACATTTCTCTGGTTTCACATTTTCAATTACTGTTATTAAAGCAAGCTGCAACTTCAGCTGGCAAATCGAAGAATAGTCTGAGTTGGAAGGGACCTCCAAGGATCATCTAGCCCAACTCTCTCTGCAATCAGCAGAGGTATCTTCAACTAGATCAGGTTGCCCAGAGCCCTGTGAAGCCTCACCTTGAATATCTCCAGGGATGGGGCCTGAACCACCTCTCTGGGCAACCTGTTCCAGTGTTCCACTACCCTCACGATAAAGAACCTGTTCCTAACATCCAATCTAAATCTACTCTTCTCTAGTTCAAAGTCATTGCCCCTCATCCTATCACTATAGGCCTCTCTCCATGCTTCTTGTAGGTCCCTGTTCAGGTACTGGAAGGCCACTGTTAGGTCTTCCCAGAGGCTTCTCTTCTCCAGGCTGAACACCCCCAGCTCCCTCAGCCTGTCTTCGTAGCAGAGGTGCTCCAACCCCCTGATCATTTTCATGGCCCTCATCTCGACCCACTCCATCAGGTTCATGTCTTTCCTGTGCTGAGGGCCCCAGATCTGCATGCTGCCTGTGGAGTTCCTTCCTGGTCCTTGAATTGTTTTCCTCACTTTCTCAGATCTTTGTTGAGACTGTTCTTTCTACTTCTGAAATGGTTTCCAAAATTTAACCTTTCCTTCTCAGTGAGGATATATTTGCAGTACATTCCACTGACCTTGTTGATTTGTTCTGGTTTTCTGGTGTTCAGAGACTTCTTCAAGGAGAAAGAGGTCCCTTGCAGAGGGACCTCGACGGACTGGACAGATGGGCGGAGTCCAATGGGATGGCATTCAACAAGTCCAAGTGCCGGGTGTTGCACTTGGCCACAACAACCCCATGCAGAGCTACAGGCTGGGGTCGGAGTGGCTGGAGAGCTGCCAAAAGAGAGAGGGACCTGGGGGTGCTGATCGACAGCTGCCTGAACATGAGCCAGCAGTGTGCCCAGGTGGACAAGAAGGCCAACGGCATCCTGGCCTGCATTAGGAATAGTGTGGCCAGCAGGAGCAGGGAGGACATTGTGCCCCTGTACTCTGCATTGGTTAGGCCATACCTTGAGTCCTGTGTCCAGCTCTGGGCCCCTCAGTTTAAGAAGAACATTGAGACACTTGAACGTGTCCAGAAAAGGGCAACAAGGCTGGGGAGAGGCCTTGAGCACAAGCCCTATGAGGAGAGGGTGAGGGAGCTGGGGTTGTTTAGCCTGGAGAAGAGGAGGCTCAGGGCGACCTCATTGCTCTCTACAACTACCTGAAAGGTGGTTGTAGCCAGGAAGGGGTTGGCCTCTTCTCTTTATCAACCAGCACCAGAACAAGGGGACACAGTCTCAAGCTGCGCCAGGGGAAGTTTAGGCTGGAGGTGAGGAGAAAGTTCTTCACCGAGAGAGTGATTCGCCATTGGAATGTGCTGCCCGGGGAGGTGGTGGAGTCACCATCACTGGAGGTGTTCAAGAGGGGATTGGACGTGGCACTTGGTGCCATGGTCTAGTCATGGGGTCTGTGATGACAGATTGGACTCGATGATCTTTGAGGTCTCTTCCAACCTTAGTGATACTGTGATACTGTGAGATACAAACATTTCCTGCAGCTGTATCAGATATAATTGTGGCTAATGGCTGTTTTGCAAAACGTGGGTGAAAAACCTTCGTTGGTTATAATTTAGTTGCAACTTTCTAAACATAGATGTATTAAAATGATGTTTGAAACTGCCAAAGGCATCAGCGGCAGGAGTCATGACACATGTTCTTCAGAGACCCTGAATCGTTAAAATATTGAATTACAATGCAAAAAGGCAAACGTTGCTGAATCTGTCTAAACAGACGAATCGCGAGAGATTATAAACAGAAAACCAACTTCTCTCCAAATTGTGAGTCACCTTATCTAGTCATCTGCCTTAGAGTGATAAATTACAATTAGCTTGACCACATCTCGGGTATTAACTAGGTTGGGTTTTTAAGTCTAGTGCCAAAGGTGGCCAAGAAGGCCAATGGCATCCTGGCCTGCATCAGAAATAGTGTGGCCAGCAGGAGCAGGGAAGTGATTCTGCCCCTGTACTTAGCACTGATTAGGCCACACCTTGAGTCCTGTGTCCAGTTCTGGGCCCCTCAATTTAAAAAGGACATTGAGACTCTTGAACGTGTCCAGAGAAGGGCAATGAGGCTGGGGAGAGGCCTTGAGCACAAACCCTGTGAGGAGAGGCTGAGGGAGCTGGGGTTGTTTAGCCTGGAGAAGAGGAGGCTCAGGGGAGACTGTCTACAGTCTACAACTGTCTACAACTACCTGAAGGGTGGTTGTACCCAGGAGGGGGTTGGTCTCTCCTCTGAGGCAACCAGCACCAGAACAAGGGGACACAGTCTCAAGCTGCACCAGGGGAGGTTTAGGCTGGAGGTGAGGACAAAGTTCTTCACAGAGAGAGTTGTTAGCCATTGGAATGTGCTGCCCAGGGAGGTGGTGGAGTCACCATCCCTGGAGGTGTTCAAGAGGGATTGGACATGGCTCTTGGTGCCATGGTCCAGTAGTCATGGGGTCTGTGGTGACAGGTTGGACTTGATAATCTTTGAGGTCTTTTCCAACCTATGGATTCCATGCTTCTGTTCTATGATTCTAAATTCTCGAAGGTTTTATTTGACTTCCATAATTCCCATTTTACAGCATTATTAAAAAGCTCTTTGTTTCCTGATGTCTGCATGGAAATACCCATGAGTACATTTTTCTGTGTCTAGGTGGAGATTTTTCTTTCCATGTCCAAGGAAATTTAAAATGAGTACAATCTGCCTGATATTAATCAACTTGTGAATATAGTTACCATCCTTCCATGCTGTAGTGCTTTACATATCAATGTTTGTGGTAGGTTTTAATAGGAATTGGATACATGAGTTTCCACTTAATGGAATTCTGCCTTTTTTTCCCTGTACCCGAGTAAAGAAGATAAGCTAAGGCATTTTTAACAGTTAGGTTACAGCAATTGAAGCTTTTTAATGTAACAATCTTCTGACTCTCTGGTGCTTCTCATAGATAACTACCACATTTACTTGTCATGAATTCTTAAAATGGGATTAGTGTAATAGAAGGGACTGTAAGAACATAATATTGTAACTGTGGAGCAGTAGGTTGAAATTGATCAAGAGTGTTACTCTTTCTGTTTTTAAAACAAGATGATTTATAGTTACTCATAAATCATGGGTTGCTATTAAAAAATGTAAGTCATAATTTAAAACATTGGCAGCTTAAGTAGCAAAAAATGAGTCTGTCATAGTCATGGTTTTAAGCTAGTATTACAAGCCTGAGTGTAGGAAAAAGTAAAATGAACTAGACATTATGGCTTAATTATTGCTAAAGTTCTGTCAGTTTTGGTATTAGAGACATGCTCATGAAAATAGCCTGACAGAGCTAAACATCTGCTATGGCTTCTGTAGCCCTGGAGTACTTGGCCAAAATTTTGTGTTTAATTTCCTAAGAAGTGTTGACACTGTGCTTTTAAATCTCCCAGAGCATGAAAGGAAGCACATAAAATAGGAATTGAATGTTGTTTATCTAGTCGGCCTTAAAGAGTAAGAGCTATCCTGGTGTATACTACTTTTCAAAGACTTCTTCTGTCATCTCTTGAATGTGTCCAGAGAAGGGCAATGGGGCTGGTGAGAGGCCTTGAGCATAAGCCCTACAAGGAGAGGCTGAGGGAGATGGGGTTGTTTAGCATGGAGAAGTCATCAGGGATTGTCATCATGCCCCTCTACTCAGCACTGGTTAGGCTACATCTTGAATATTGTGTCCAGTTCTGGGCCCTCAGTTTAGGAAAGATGTTGACTTGCTGGAACGTGTCCAGAGAAGGGCAACAAAGCTGGGGAAGGGTTTGGAGCACATGCCATATGAGGAGAGGCTGAGGGAGCTGGGGTTGCTTAGCCTGGACAAGAGGAGGCTCAGGGGAGACCTTCTTGCTCTCTACAACTACCTGAAGGGACGTTGCAGCCAGGTGGGGGTTGGTCTCTTCTCTGAGGCAACCAGCACCAGAACAAGAGGACACAGTCTCAAGCTGCACCTAGGGAGGTTTAGGCTGGCTGTTAGGAAGAAATTCCTCACAGAGAGAGTGATTGACCATTGGAGTGGGCTGCCCAGGGAGGTGTTGGAGTCACCATCGCTGGAAGTGTTTAGGAAGAGACTGGATGGGGTGCTTGGTGCCATGGTTTAGTTGATTAGATGGTGGTGTATGATGGGTTGGACATGATGATCTAGAAGGTCTCTTCCAACCTGGTTCATTCTATTCTATTCTATTCTATTCTATTCTATTCTATTCTATTCTATTCTATTCTATTCTATTCTATTCTATTCTATTCTATTCCTATTCTGTCATCAGTATTCTCTGTGGATGTGTTGGGCAGAATTTAGTCTATATTACAACATTTAAGTGTGTTTAGTGGGCACAGAAAATTAAATGAGTGACCTTTCAGTGAAAGCTCTTCATGAAATGACAGGCCTGTCTGTTGAGGATACAGATGAGATCAGTCCCATTTCATAGAAACCTGTATCCCACAAAGAAATGGAGTCATCATTACAGGTGATGGGTAGGATGTCCGGAGACTGATATAAATACAGGGAGACAGAAAGATGGTGTTTATTTGCCATAGGAAGGGTTAGTGAAGGCTTGTGAACTGAAAACTACTCAATGCATGATTATTTTCCACTGTGGATGTTTCACAATTTCTCTAGGCTGAGAGTTACAGAGAATGTTGCCTCAGTATTGAAACCTCTGGTTACTTTAAACTGCATGCTGTTGTCCACTTTCTCTTGTGAGGTGGTACCATCTGAGATGTTCTCTACCAAAGCAAATTTCTTCTATAGAGTGAGATGCAAGCCTCAAACCATAGTTTGGGTTTTTGGTGATAGGCTTTCTGTCTTTATCCAAATGTTTTGTGGAAGCAAATTTGTACAGGGGGTGCTTGCAGGAAGCATCAGCTGGGAAGACCAGGGTGGGAACTCTGGTCTTCCTGTTCCAGTAAGAAGTAGGGAAGGGCTGGTTGCAGGCATCTTATCTCATGCATTTCCAGTGAAGCTTTGCTGCCACGTAGTGGTGGAGATTGAAGCTTGTTTGAGTATGAATGGTCCAACCCTCCCAGTGAGTTCTTGGACCAGGTCAGGATTACCTGTAGCAGAAATGAACCTCTGCTCTATGATTCAACGGTGTTACAGATCTTATCTTTAAGGGAGATCTTACAGTAAGCATGTGTTATTGACCCCCAAACCAAAATGACATGACCAGTGAGGCAATTCTTGAGTCACTTGAGCAAGAATCATAGAATCAATAAGGTTGGAAAAGACCTCAAAGATCATCAAGTCCAACCTGTCACCCAAGACCTCATAACTACTAAACCATGGCACCAAGTGCCGCATCCAGTCCCCTCTTCAACACATCCAGGGATGGTGACTCCACCACCTCCCTGGGCAGCACATTCCAATGGTGAATGTCTCTCACAGTGAAGAACTTTCTCCTCACCTCCAGCCTAAACTTCCCCTGGTGCAGCTTGAGACTGTGTCCTCTTGTTCTGGTGCTGGTTGCTAGCGAGAAGAGACCAACCCCCACCTGGCTACAACCTCCCTTCAGGTAGACAGCAATAAACGTCTCCCCTGAGCCTCCTCTTCTCCAGACTAAACCAAGCTTCAGGTCAACAAAACCTGGTTCTTATGGGAGACTTTGATCACCCAGACATTTTCTGGAGTAACAGCATAGCAGTTCCCTTGGCATCCATCAAGTTTCTGGAACGCAGAGAGGACTCCTTCCTCATACAAAAGGTAGATGTGTCAACCAGGAATGGGGCACTGCTGGACTTGCTGCTCACCGGCCAAGAAAACCTGCTTTGTAGTGTTTCAGTTAACTGACAACCTCAGCTGCAGTGATCACAATATTGTGGAATGTGAGACACTGTGAGCACACTGAAGGTTACCTCTGAAACAAAAGGTTTAAATTTTAGAAGAGCAAACTTCAGCATGCTCGTGGCTCATTTGGAAGGGATCCCGTGGGAAGCTTCCATGAAGAATAAAGGAGCTAGCGAATGCTAGGAGTTTTTCAAGAACACTATCCTAGACACACAAAACCAGTTCACCCCCTCTAAAGGCAAGGGAAGTAGGTGGAACAAGAGATTCCCCCCTTGGCTTAACCCTTCTGGGTCCACTCAGAATCAAAAGGGAAACGTTCACCTGGAGCACTGCTTTCAGCTTTGGTCTCCACTGTACAAAAGAAGCCGTGGACCAGCTGCAAAGTGTCCAGAGAAGGACCACAAGAATGATCAGAGGAGTGCAAGCCCTGCCATACAAGGAAAGGCTGAGAGAACTGGTTTTGTTCAGCCCTGAGAAGAGAGGGCTCTGGGGAGACCATATTACCATCTACCAGTACATAAAGGGGGGCTACCAAGATGATAGAGACTCCCATTTTTACGAGGAGTCACATGGAAAAGACAAGGGGCAGTGAGTACAAGCAACTCCTGGGAAGGTTCTGATTGGAATCCAGACTGAGCTTGACAGGGTGCTGGGCCATCTCATTTAATCTATACTATCACTTAGAAAGGTTGGACCAGATGATCCTTGGGGTCCCTTCCAACCTGGCATTCTATGATTCTATGAAGCATGGTCAGGAATAAATGCCTCTTTCAGTACCCAATGGAGCCTTTCCACCTTGGAAGCTTCTAGATTAGATGTGTTGTGCCACATCTGCTCTTCAAGAGCCAAGTCAAGCAGGGGAGTGAAGGACTTTCCCAGATGCTACAGCACTAGCTGTTTCTAGCTTTTAAGCTTAGAATGTGGTGACTGCAATCCTAAGTGATGGTAACTGCTATGGAGTAAATAATGCAAGCAACCAGAATATTCTAGACTTTTTGAATTCCAACTTCTAAACAGTTACTTGGAGTTTGTATAGGCTGAATTCCTGAAGTTCTCTGATAGTCTAATGTCAGGTGTAAATAAGAGTCCAAAGCATTAATTCTACAAATTTTAATTAGCTTCTTTTAAGTAGAGAAGATAAAACCTTTTTTGTGATTACTTTTTTTGGTAGTCTTAAGCACAAGTAAAAGCTATGTGCAAAAGGTAAAGGAGCTGTAAGGAGTTGCTGACATCTGTTACAGCTTCTAGGACTTCGTAAAGTGATTAAAAAATCCGCCCTAAATAAACTTCCAGAGCTTTGCAAGCAATTTGGCTGACTGTGAAGGGCCAAAATCCTGACTATCTACTATGTGTGGCCAGTCACAGCACACTGATTCAAACTGTGATTAACAGTTGGCAGTAGTTGTCTAGAGATCTCTTTTAATGGTGAGAAGAATTATCTTTAGGTTGCTGTGAAACAAAAGTGCTTAGACTGAAAGGCTTGAAGGGGAAATGGTTTATGTCTTTTCAGTGTGGTCCAGCCAGGTCTGTAAGTGGAAGCAATTCTTCTAATGTGACGCTCTAATATTTCATTCCTGTCTACAGATATTTTAGTGATGATTGGTTTACTTGTTGAAGACCAGAAAGAAATATAATTAACTAGAATTGTACCTTCACTATTTCTTGTTCCTAGTCCTGTAGGCCTGTTCCTGAAAAGCTCGTGGAGAATTTGGGTGGCTTTAACTGTTGCATAAACAGTCCTTTTGACTGGGGTTGCAAATCATGTAGGTTATCTTTTCTTGATAAGGTTTTGTATCTCTTCCCATATTTGATTAAGAGGTAGTTAATACTTACCTACTGTTGGGGGGGGGGGGGGGGAAATCTCAACCCACCACAATAGTCTAAAATCTAATTTAAAGCAGATAATGGAATTGGGCAAAGAAGATCTTGCTTTTCTCATGAAGCCAAGTGACTCTTAAGGAAGAAAGTTTCCTAAGTAATCCTTTGATTATTGAAAATTAAGTGTAGTGCAGGAAACAGTTTAACTCAAAAAAAACCAACCACCAGTGTCTGCACTGTAAAAGCTAATACTCTACTCCCAGGATATTATATTTGGAAATCCCTCAGTATTGATAACTGTTCAGGGCACTTAGGATAACAGTGCAATTCAATGATTCTGTCATTTCATTCTCCTCGTCACCACACTTCATCCTCTTCAGTATCCTGTATTAGTTAGTGATACTTACTTTTTAAACCTTGCTACTTTCTTGTTTCAAGCAGCATACTTCCAGGATTACTTATGCATTGCTATGCATCTACCTTGTCAAATTCAAATGTCATTAATAATTATGCCTACTGCCTTTCATCTAGAGAATACAAATTGGTTTATAGAAGAATCTATAAGGCTGAAGTGGACTTACTAACAACATTTAGTCCAAAATGGACCTTCTCATAGGAGAATGAAAAACTGGAATGCTCTCCTTGGGAATGGTTTTTAAGTCCTCCTCTTCAGTAATGCATCACAACAGGATATTGGGTAGTGGCTCCTGACACTCTGTGGTTGTATTTTCATACACCATTCCACTTACACAACCAGCACTGTGCTATTGCTAGCTTTGCCTCCAGCAACCTTTTCTGGCAGAATCCATACAAAAAAGAGAGCTGTGAAAAGTTCCCATTGCAGACATTGGCAACATTTCCATGGGAGCCAGTGGCATAAATTTTCATGGTTCATTCCAGATGGTAAAATTTTTCATCCTCTAAGGGCAAGCTGCCAGCACATTTTCTCTACTCTTCTTTTCTCCCTGTATGTCCCACTCCCTGGTGTTGAAAGTTATGACCCAGAAGAGTTTAGGTGATAAATTTTAAACTGCTGTATGAAGGTGTTGCAGAAGTAACAGGGCAAGTTGATTCACTTTTGTTATTGTTTGTGTAAGTCAGACTAAGGTAGGAATCCCATAGTGCACAGTACTGATAGATTTAGGGGGAAAAGGTTGCTCTAAAGGTGTGAATATGTTTGCTTTCGTTCCCTAAACACAAGTAGCTTAGCAATGAAGCTCCTGCAAAATCAGAAGTTCTTTCTTTCTTTCTTTCTTTCTTTCTTTCTTTCTTTCTTTCTTTCTTTCTTTCTTTCTTTCTTTCTTTCTTTCTTTCTTTCTTTCTTTCTTTCTTTCTTTCTTTCTTTCTTTCTTTCTTTCTTTCTTTCTTTCTTTCTTTCTTTTCTCTTTCTTTCTCTTTCTTTCTTTCTTTCTTTCTTTCTTTCTTTCTTTCTTTCTTTCTTTCTTTCTTTCTTTCTTTCTTTCTTTCTTTCTTTCTTTCTTTCTTTCTTTCTTTCTTTCTTTCTTTCTTTCTTTCTTTCTTTCTTTCTTTCTTTCTTTCTTTCTTTCTTTCTTTCTTTCTCTTTCTTTCTTTCTTTCTTTCTTTCTTTCTTTTTCTTTCTTTCTTTCTTTCTTTCTTTCTTTCTTTCTTTCTTTCTTTCTTTCTTTCTTTCTTTCTTTCTTTCTTTCTTTCTTTCTTTCTTTCTTTCTTTCTTTCTTTCTTTCTTTCTTTCTTTCTTTCTTTCTTTCTTTCTTTCTTTCTTTCTTTCTTTCTTTCTTTCTTTCTTTCTTTCTTTCTTTCTTTCCTTTTCTTCCTTCCTTCTTTTCCTTCCTTCCTTCCTTCCTTCCTCCTTCCTTCCTTCCTCCCTTCTTCCTTCCTCCCTTCCTTCCTTCCTCCTTCCTCCCTTCCTCCCTTCCTCCTTCCTCCCTTCCTCCTTCCCTTCCTCCCTTCCTCCCTTCCTCCCTTCCTCCCTTCCTTCCTTCCTTCCTTCCTTCCTTCCTCCTTCCTTCCTTCCTTCCTTCCTTCCTTCCTTCCTTCCTTCCTTCCTTCCTTCCTTCCTTCCTTCCTTCCTTCCTTCCTTCCTTCCTTCCTTCCTTCCTTCCTTCCTTCCTTCCTTCCTTCCTTCCTTCCTTCCTTCCTTCCTCCCTTCCTTCCTTTCCTTCCTTCCTTCCCTTTCCTTCCTTCCTTCCTTCCTTCCTTCCTTCCTTCCTTCCTTCCTTCCTTCCTTCCTTCCTTCCTTCCTTCCTTCCTTCCTTCCTTCCTTCCTTCCTTCCTTCCTTCCTTCCTTCCTTCCTTCCTTCCTTCCTTCCTTCCTTCCTTCCTTCCTTCCTTCCTTCCTTCCTTCCTTCCTTCTTCTTTCCTTCCCTCTTTCCTTTCTTTCCTTTTTTCTATTGCCCTCTGGATGATAACGGAGAGACTGCAGTCTTCACTTTTCTCTAATATTACTCAATTTGCGAGTGCAGTGTGCCCTGCTGGATAACTCTAGACAAGGCTACCCAGTCAGATCTGCTGTGCTTGCTGCACTTTATTTTCTTTTCCGCAGACTCACAACAAACACGCTCATGCTCTTATTTGTAGTCACTATGGAAACTTTAGAAGCTCTCTTTCTAAAGCTGACCATACAATAAAGTGCTTAAAGTGTTCGTAGGATTAGAGGCTCCAGAATATGTTTAATTTTCTCTGTGTGTCTCTGTCTTTGGAGTGGAGCAAGAGGGTAATGTGAATATTAGCTGGAGACTAGCTTTAATCTCTGCTGACACTTAAGTCTGTCTAGGTCTGCACACAGCCATCCAAAGGTCTTAGCCTCTCACAGCATGTGAACAAGGGAAATCATGCATATTCATGGCTGAATTTACAATGGCAAACCTACATAGAGAAAAGAGGGTTTGAATGAGTGAAAATGTTATTGAAACCATTTTGCAGCTTCAGCTACAGTAGTCAATAATGATAAATGCCATAATGATGATAGAGTTCATATGATAATGGGGGTGTCTTAGATATTATGTAAGCATGAATGGATATGATAATAGGAAAACATCGTTTGCTATGGGGTTTAGCGTTGGTTTTGTGTTGAAGGACAGAAAGATGATGGTAACAGGATTATTCCCAAGACTAACACACACACCAAAAAATTTAATTAATAAATAACTAAAATTAGAGACTGCTCTTTTTTTTTTTTTTTCCTGTGTGGCATTTTGCATGATGGAGAACTGTCACTCTTTTGGTGCTTTGTTGGGGTTGTTTTTTTAAGAGGCATTCTTGTAAGCGCTTTATTTTATGCAGAGCTGTACTTTAGGAACACAAGAGAAGTCTGCTCCTCATCCCAGGAGCAGAGCCAGGGAGGGTGGTAGCATATTTCTCACAGTCCGTTGGGAGAATTTTGTGTTCCTGTTTGGCACTCCTGAAATCAGCCCTCAGTATCAGCCTTTGTTTATCTGCGTTGCTTGACTTCTCTACTTCACTATTCTGGACCTTTTTCTCACCACTGGAGCTCATGAGGGAGAGTCTACTCATAAATAATTGTATTTCTTTGGTATTTTATTGTTGTTTTATATGCTCAGATATAATCTTCAGTGCAAATATTCCACTTATGTAACTTGAATGTAATTTGGCACTTGTCTTTTCACTGAACTGTAGCAGTGATGCACTCATGGAAGAGAACACATTGACAGTCTGTGTCATGTTCACCTTTTGAGGATTTGATGTAATATATAATTCTTTTTTTTTTTTTCTTAATTTCTACCATGTGGCATTACCTCAGACCAGGATTATTTTAAATGGAGGTGATGTGCAGCACGTTTCCTGACAGCCTGAAGAGCCCTGTCAGAGAAATGCCCTTGATTGTTACTGCTTTGAGGTTTTTGAACTTTGATTCTGGGCTGCTTGAACATGAAAATAAATATAAACTGCTATTGCAAGGCAGGGGCAATTTCAGTCTTGCTTGCCAGTGCAGGATTGTTGCCTACCATGTGTGTTTCCCGTGATGTTTGCCCAAGCTGCTCTTTCTTTATCCTTCTCTCTCTCTGTGGACAGTTCCTCGTGTGCATCTTACTGCAGTGCCTTCTCAGTTCTCTTTTGGCATATAAGTAGCATTGTGGTTAGGTAGAGTCATAAACTTTTTTTTTGTCTTTTGTGTTCTTATTTTATCACTTCCTCTCTCAAAATGTAAGCTTGTGAGGCAGGACCAGGTCATATAACAGTATCACAGTATCACGGTATCACTAAGGTTGGAAGAGACCTCAAAGATCATCGAGTCCAACCTGTCACCACAGACCCCATGACTAGACCATGGCACCAAGTGCCACATCCAGTCCCCTCTTGAACACCTCCAGGGACGGTGACTCCACCACCTCCCTGGGCAGCACATTCCAATGGCGAATGACTGTCTCGGTGAAGAACTTTCTCCTCACCTCAAGCCTAAACTTCCCCTGGTGCAGCTTGAGACTGTGTCCCCTTGCTCTGGTGCTGGTTGCTAGAGAGAAGAGGCCAACCCCTTCCTGGATACAACCACCTTTCAGGTAGTTGTAGAGAGCAATGAGGTCGCCCCTGAGCCTCCTCTTCTCCAGGCTAAACAACCCCAGCTCCCTCAGCCTCTCCTCATAGGGCTTGTGCTCAAGGCCTCTCCCCAGCCTTGTTGCCCTTCTCTGGACATGTTCAAGTGTCTCAATGTCCTTCTTAAACTGAGGGGCCCAGAACTGGACGCAGGACTCAAGGTGTGGCCTAACCAATGCAGAGTACAGGGGCACAATGACCTCCCTGATCCTGCTGGCCACACCATTCCTAATGCAGGCCAGGATGCCGTTGGCCCTCTTGTCCACCTGGGCACACTGCTGGCTCATGTTCAGGCAGCTGTCGATCAGCACCCCCAGGTCCCTCTCTGTTTGGCAGCTCTCCAGCCACTCCAGCCTGTGGCTCTGCATGGGGTTGCTGTGGCCAAAGTGCAGCACCCGGCACTTGGACTTGTTGAATGCCATCCCATTGTACTCCGCCCATCTGTCCAGTCAGTCGAGGTCCCTCTGCAGGGCCCTTCAACCCTCTAACTGACCAACATCTGCTCCCAACTTGGTGTCATCTGCAAATTTGCTGATGACTGTCTCAATCCCCTCATCCAGATCGTCAATGAAGAAATATATAAAGATATATAAAGATATATATATTTATATATAAATATATAAAATATACCTAAAGATATATAATAAAGCTGCTCCTACTGCATGCTTTTGTTCACCCACATTGCCCTGTGCATCCAGCAACCCAGCATGAGAAACCGCCCCTGCTCAAAGCCTAAGGGGTGGTTGGAGGCGGAAGCAAAGTAGGCACACGAGTCAGTGCAAGGTGCACTGAGATAATGGCAAGAGCATTGGTGTAAGAATGTGTGTGCAGTGATACTGGGTTTTCCAAATGCTGTCATGGTAGACTGTGTAAGAAAGTCCAGTTCCTGTATTTTATTCTTTTGGCTGAAGTTTCCCCTCTTCCACAACTGGAGTTTTGCCCTCCAGCCAGCCTCTGGCAAATGACCATAAGAACAGTATCTTATCTCTGTGCTTAGACACTGTCCAACCCAGAAGACATCAAGGAGATGAGTAAATTATGCATATTCTTATACTGGATGTGAAGCTACATGTAGTAAATAATTGGTGCCCTGCAGGCAAACCACTTTTTGTGTGATTCAGAATGGCTTGCCTCCCATATGGGTAACTTGGGAAAGATTTTATCATAGCATAGCTTTTCAGCTGCAGAGTTGGGACTAACATCTCTGACACATCATAAAATGAACAGTGTAGTTCATTTGGAAGATTTCTGACTGATAATCCTGGGAATTTAAATCCTTTGTCTATAACCCTGACATGTGCCTCAATCCTGGCCTCAAGGGACCACCTTAGAAGGTGAATAAGTTGCAGCTTGTGCCCATTTAAACGCGATCAGGAGCTACCTGCTGGTGATCATAGTAGCTGTTCTGCTGACAACCTTGCAAAAGCATCCAGGCACAAGGAACCAAGTTCAGAAGATGAGTATTTTTGAGTGTCTCCCATGTCATTTGTGCTATTTTAAGTTGTTAACCTGACTAAGATATGTTTCTTTTTCTTTGTTTCTTCAGCTTGTACAGTGAAAATAACTGTTGTCTTCTTCCTTGTACCTGGTTTATAGCTCCTGCCATTCATTTGTGTTTTGTTTTATTGTGTTGGTGTTTAACTCAAGATAAAGCCTAGCAAAGTTGCCTGAAGTTAATGGACATACCTCATTTAAACTGAAATTTCCTCCCATGCAAGTATTTACAGGTTCAGAGTCATTGCCTGTAAAGGTCTGTCTTTTTCTAATTCTTGATTTCTACTCTTTTTCTGGGTTTAAAGGATTTGGGGCAGGGAGGAGGGGAGGGGGAGAGTACAGCAGAAGGAGGGGAATATAGGAATAAGTAAGTGTTGTTTCACCTTTAAATAAGTAAACTCTCCTTAACTTTGTCCAACAGTTGTGAGCCAGTGGGCAGTATATGCTATTCGAAATCTCACTGAACAGAATGAGAGAAACCAAGAGTTCATTGCACGGATGGAGGAGAGGAGGCTGGCAGACAATTCTGCCCTTGAGAGCATGGGTTTAGAGGTAGAGAAACGAGACAACAAGTTAATTCTCAGATCTGCCAGGAAAAAGCCCTCATGAACGAAAAAATGAAGAGCAGTCAAATTATTAAAAGAGGTTTTCCCTTTAAAAACATTTCCCCCTGTTCAGGCCATCAGGATTTCTTCAGGTTTAGTTCCAGCCTGCTGGAAGTGGTACATTCATTCTCAGAAATGCTGCCAAATGATACTTTGGCCTCGCTATTGTAAACAAAGGGACACCTACCCATTTTCTGAATGCCTAAGTAAATTTATCTATGGAAAGAAGATGCTTCTTTTGAGGAGGTTGGAATTCTGTTCCTTTCTTGTTCTGTTAGTGGAAAGGTGCCATGTGTGCCGTGCGGAGTTGTTGTGATTTCCGTTTCTGAGCCTGGAGATAACTATCATTAAAAACTCAACTGAGAAATAACGACTTTGCAGTCTGCCTCCTCTGTCTGAAAGCTTGGTGCTGAGTCAGGGCTAAACAATGCAAGTTATTGGTTTTCAGTCATGGTGCTTAAATAGCTCGACTTACCTAAGGCTCTGTGGAACATAAATATTGGAGATATTTAGTGAATGAAACACAGCGTGCCTTCTATCTATTTAAATTATTAGTAAATTGTCTTTTCTACCTTGTTACCTTTCAGTCGTCATGACAAGTGTATTAAAAGCAAAGCTGAAGCTGTTGTGGCAACAGATGCTACATTCCTTTGCACTGGGGCATGTCTCTGTTTTGGAGACTCGGGTGTTTGTTTGAATTTTATTTGTTCCTTTGGATGGTAAGTCAGCCCACTTTCCTTTTATTTTGCACTTCTCATGGGTTTTCTGAACTCTGGCAGACTGCTGAAGAGGTAGTTTCTCACTGTGATTAATTCTAGCAGTTTCTTTTCACCCCTCTGCCTTTCCAAAACATTGACAAAACTCATTTCCAGTTAATTAATTCAAGAGAGGAAGAAGAATGGAAGGCCCTGCCTCTTCATTTTGCGTACCCTCCTATATTGTTGTTGGACCCTGCCACTGTGGAATGTGGCATGAATGAGATGGGGGGAAAAGGGGGGCAGGGGTGGTGAAGAAAAGGAGGGGGAGCACGGTTAACTCTGTATGTGCCATAGCTTTGCCCTGGTGGCCAAGAAATGTAATCCTTTCATGCATAAGCAAACCAGGCATTTCAGATTAATATTACTATCACTTACTGTATAATTGCTGTCATTTGGGTATCTCCAGTTACGTCTGACAGGTAGGTCCAAGGCAAGTTAGATTGTTCATCACGTCGTCATCTTTTAATCCCATTCTTGAATGGGAAGGCAAGATCGTCCTGGATGTGTGTCAGCTTGTGCTCCTTCTGCTCATTTTTTGGTTTAAAAATGGAAGAACCCCACATGGCACTTTGAACTACAAGACATACATAGTAATGCTTAAAACTGGGGATGAGTTTAGCCTGACTGCAGGATAACCACAAGATTCTGTTGTCTCCTGTGCTGACCAGGTGCAACTGTGGAGTTGACCATGTGGGATTTTAGTCACCATCTGGTTTCAAAGACAAGGATGCAAAACTGCTGTCTTTAAGCTAAGGAGGTAGATGAAGGGGTGGTGGCAATAGGAACAAAGACTGTAACTTCAGTTGGTTTTGTTTGCTTCTTACTTTAAAAACAAATGGGGGAACAAAGTGTTCTTTGTTTTTGTGGAGAATAAATATTAATAGAAACAAAGTGCTTCATTTGCTTTTTAAAACCAAGTTGGCAGGAACATTTCAGTGGATATTAAAAGCTGTTGAGTTTAATTGCTGATTGCACTAAGGTGCCTTTCACTAGCTGGATGGAAAAGGGGAGATGTTCTTTATTTTTCTTGAGGACATGATCTATCAGATTGTGGTTTCTCAGTGATTTCCATAAGCCTTAATTCTTGTGTTTAGGACAGAACTCATTTAGCAGTTTAATTACTGTGTCGCTTAAGATTTACAGCTGGTTTTGGTGGGGGTTTTGTAATCTTTATCTCCGTAGCACAATGCAAAATTAATACTTCCAGCACATAAATGGGGGGGGGGGGGAAAAGGGGGAGAAAAAGCAAAGAATTCTACTTTTAAAATCCATGTATTTTATTTGGAAGGCTACATCACCTTTAAAATGAAAATGAAAATAAACTTTTGCTGAAAAAGGAGCATCAAACATATGACAGCACCTACAAATAACCTGGGTTTCAGTTGAACCATTATAAAACTTCAGATATTTTTATTGTAGCACCAGCTTAGGACACTCAAATGATTGTTGTTTGTTTTAAAGAAATAGCATCATTGCCCTGAGCAGAAAATGAACTTTCTGTGCAAGGAAAGAATGCAAAGAATTTCCTTTTATTTAGGGTACTAAAGAGTTAAAATCCTGTTCACAAAGCAAGCCCAGAAAGAACTTTGGTTGTGGAAAAAGCAGTAGGACTCCCTTTTTCGTTTTTAAGCAGCTGGAAATAGGGTTTGGGTGTTTGTGTTTTGGTTTTTTTTAAACTTAGTGGTTGTATACCCACCAGTGGAATAGGCACAAACCCATAAACATCAGGCAAATAATAACACAAATAAATAAAAGGGGGTTTGTGTCTTTCAGTACATAATGGAGCAATAATTGTGTTTTCTAAATGGGAAATGTAGGGCTTTCACACTGGGGAACATGCTGATTACTGTATTGTGAATGGCTGGCTTTTGATTTTCCTAGATGGATTAATTCTTGGAACACAACAGCTTCCCTGTCCTCCCCCAGTGGAGTCCCAGTCTCCAATAGGCTTGTTTTATATGCTAGGGGATTAATACAGCGCAGCAATCAGTCATAAAAAGCAAGCTTTATTGAGTTTGTAAAGGGGCAGAACAGTCAGATCACGTCTTGTGACCATCTTATTGCTTTCGAGTGCTTTCCAACGAGAGCGAGCAGATCTTTCTTTTTACTTTTTTTTTAACCTTTATTTTTTACCCTTTTTTTTTCACCTTTTTTTTCCACCTTTTTTTTTTTTAACCTTTTTTTTTTTTTACCTTTTTTATTCTTACCTTTTTTTGTCAGGAACAGGGAGTTGTGGGTTTGTCCCTCGTAAGTGGATAGATTTTCGACGAGCTTTCTTGCAAATTGTTGAGAAATAAGCTTCGATGTTTGCAGAGCTCCGAATTTTCACTGCTTCTAAATAGGTTAAGTTTGTTTTGCCTAAAGCACTTGTAAAATACATTGTTACATGCAGCCACCACCACCACCACCAAAACCCCAACCAACCAAACAAAAAACACACACAAAACCCAAATAAAATCCTAGGCAGTTGATGCCATTGTCATAGCCTTTATACAGCAGTTGATTTTGTCTTTTGAGAGTGATCTGAGTGCACAGACTCTGAAAAATTCCCCTTTTTTGCGTGAGAAAAAAGTACTAAAAACCATCAGGCTGTATCCAAAAGTCATGTTAACCTTATTATATATATGTAAAATAAAATAACCTTATATATTTGTACCTACCCTTACCTATATAATTGTTCTGTGCTAACTCATTGTTTGCTGTCTTCTTACAGTGCTCTAAGCAGACTTATTTGTTGTACCAAGTGTTGGCGGGCAAAAAATGCTGAAGCGATGCAGAAGAGCGCTTTGTACTTTGCGTTTTCACTGCCGCCTTAAAATCCCTAAGGCTTTCCTTACGTGTTATCCACCCCGTTGGTGCATTTGAAGGCGGCAGTGTAGGGAACGGAGATGCGCTGGGGTCGGGGCCGTCCCGCGCTGCGGGTGGCCGAGGCGCGGCGGCTGCGCCGGGCGGCGTTGGCTTCCCGCAGGTGCTGTCCAAGGTACTGATGACACCACCCGTGGCTGTGCGGAGGAAGCGCTGCGAGCCGCTAGTGTCTTCCACGGGGAAGCCATGGCCTGTTTCGCGTGCTGCTCTTTCCCCCAGGCCACTCAGAGTTTTATCTGCAATATGATGAGATCTCGGCTGGGTAATAGTGGGTGTGCTGCTTTTAAAGTACTGCATCACAGAATGCTTTGGGTTGGAAGAGACCTTTAATGGTCATCTAGACCTGCAGGGAGCAAGGGACATCTTCAACTAGACCAGGCTGCTGGAGGCAAAGATAGATGGAAGTCTAGAGGATTTAAAATTAACCTTATCCTGTTTTGCTGCATGGCATCTCATCATAAACATTTATAAATGTCTGAGGGCTGGGTGTCGAGAGAGGGGACAGACTCTGCTCAGGTGCAGCCTGTGATGGGACTAGGGGTAATGGATATAAACAACAGCACAGGAGGCTTCACCTCATGAGGAGGAACTTCACTGTGATGGTCACAGAGCACTGGAACAGGATGCCCAGGGAAGTTGTGGAGCCTCCTTCTCTGGAGACTTTCAAGACCCATCCGGAATGCCCCTGCGCAACCTGTGCTAGATTTTAATGGTCCTGCTCTGGCAGGGGGTGTTAGACTTGATCTCCAGAGGTCCTTTCCAACCCCTGTGATCTCAGTTCAGAAGCAATCCTGTGATCTCAGTTCAGAAGCACAGCTAACACCTCAGCAGTGAGGCAGGGACATCACCAGAGCTCCATTAGTAAGAAGCACTGAAATGTGCACTGGCTCTTGTTTAAACTTCAGGCAACTCCCCTAACGTATTTATGCTACACTTAAAAGTTTTCTATCATTTTTTGAGAACCAGCAAACCAAAGTTGGGAGGCACAATCTCACAAAAGGTATTTCTGTTTGAATTTTCACTTTGTCATTCAAGAAGTATTTTAACCTCTCTGTCCACTTGTGGAGCTTTATGTGATGCCTTCAGTTTTGGTTGGGTATTGTGTAATAATTCAAGAGTTCTGAATATCTTTAAAAGAATTTACATTTGTTCATAGTCAATATTTGTTACAAGATGAAGAGTCCAATCTCTGATTTGTGCTCTTCTTTGGGGGGGAGGGGGGTGGGAGGGGAAAGGGTGTGTTCTTAAGAGGTATTCTTATCATGAAGTTTTGAAAATGTGAGCAAAGTAGTCACAAAAGTTATGTTGTCTAAGAAAAACAATCTCAAAAATACATCTGAAGTGTGTGGACTGAAGAGACTGGAGGCTGGCCCATGTGATGCCCATCCACAAGAAGGGCAGGATGGAGGAACCTGCAAACTCCAGGCCTGACAGCCTGACATTAGTGCCAGGAAAGATTGTGGAGCAGATGATCTTGGGGGCAATCACACAGCACTTACAGGATGGCCAAGGGATCAGGCCCAGCCAGAATGGATTTAAGAAGGGCAGGTCCTGCCTGACCAACCTGATCTCCTTCTATGATCAGGTGACTGCCTGGTGGATGTGGGGCAGGCGGTGGATGTGGTCTACCTGGACTTCAGCAAGGCCTTTGACACTGCCCCCCACAGCAAACTGCTGGCCAAGCTGGCAGCACACTGCGTTGGGTTAGGAACTGGCTGGAGGCTGAGCCCAGAGGGTGGTGGTGAATGGTGCCACATCCAGCTGGCGGCCAGTCACTAGTGGTGTGCCCCAGGGATCAGTGCTGGGCCCCATCCTGTTCAATATCTTTACTGATGATCTGGACAAGGGTAGTGAGTCCATCATCAGTAAATTTTCAGATGACATCAAATTGGGAGCAGGTGTGGATCTGTTAGAGGGTAGGAGAGCTCTGCAGAGGGGCCTTGACAGGCTGGACAGATGGGCAGAGTCCAACGGGATGGCATTTAACAAGTCCAAGTGCTGGGTGCTGCAGTTTGGCCACAACAAACCCATACAGTGCTACAGGCTGGGGACAGTGTGGCTGGAGAGCAGCCAGGCAGAGAGAGACCTGGGGGTACTGGTCGATAGCAGTGAACATGAGGCAGCCATGTGCCCTGGTGGCCAAGAGGGCCAAAGGCATCCTGGCCTGCATCAGGAATGGTGTGGCCAGCAGGAGCAGGGAAGACATTCTGCTCCTGTACTCTGCATTGGTTAGGCCACACCTTGAGTCCTGTGTCCAGTTCTGGGCCCTTCAGTTTAGGAAGAACATTGAGACTCTTGAATGTGTCCAGAGAAGGGCAATGAAGCTGGTGAGAGGTCTGGAGCACAAGGCCTATGAGGAAATGGCGCTTGGTGCCATGGATCAGTCATGAGGTCTGTGGTGACAGGTTGGATCTGATGATCTTTGAGGTCTCTTCCAACCTTGGTGATTCTGTGATTCTGTGAAAGACTGAGGGAGCTGGTGTTGTTTAGCCTGGAGGAGGCTGAGGGGAGACTTTATTGCTGTCTACAGCTACCTGCAAGGAGGTTGTAGACAGGTGGGGGTTGGTCTCTTCTCCCAGGCAACCAGCACCAGAACAAGAGGACACAGTCACAAGCTGTGCAAGGGGAAGTTTAGGCTTGATCTTAGAAAGAAGTTCTTCACAGAAAGAGTGATTACCCATTGGAATGTGCTGCCCAGGGAGGTGGTGGAGTCACCATCCCTGGAGGTGTTTAAGAAAAGATTGGATGAGGCACTTAGTGCCATGGTCTAGTTGATTGGATAGGGCTGTGTGATAGGTTGGACTTGATGATCTTGGAGGTCTCTTCCAACCTTGTGATTCTGTGATTCTGTGATTAGCATGTAATGTGGTATTTGACACATTTCTCACAGAACAGATCATTAAACTAGAGGCACGAGGATGATTAGGGTATTTGAGCATCTCCCCTATGAAGAGAGACTGAGAGCCCTGGGGCTGTTCAGTCTTGAAAAGAGAAGGCTGAGAGGGGATCTCAATAATGTCTATAAATATCTGAGGGGTGGGTGTCAAGTGGAGTGGGCCAAGCTCTTTTTGGTGGGGCACAGTAATAAGACAAGGAATAATGGATACAAACATGAACATAGGAGATTTCACCTCAATGTGAGGAGAAGCTTCTTTACAGCGAGGGTGATGGAGCACTGGAACAGGCTGCCCAGAGAGGTTGTGGAGTCTCCTTCTCTGGAGACTTTCAAGACCCACCTGGACGCGTTCCTGTGTGGACTAGCCTAAATGATCCTGCTTTTAGCAGAGGGATGGACTAGGATGATCTTTGGAGGTCCCTTCCAACTGCTAACATTCTGTGATTATGTGAAACTAGTGAATGTGGGATTTTGTAAGATAGACTTCTTATGAGCAGATTGGAGAAAAAATAAGGAAGTAAGCTTTATGACAATGGACCTTCCTGTGGCTCATTACTCATATTAGCTTGACTAGCTAACTGATAAGTGATGAGCTCCTCTGAAAATACTTTGTTATTGGAAATGTCAGGAAGTGATACTGAATTTGGATAGATCAGCTGGGATCGGAGTGGCTGGAGAGCTGCCAAACAGAAAGGCACCTGGGGGTACTGGTTGACAGCTGGCTGAACATGAGCCAGCAGTGTGCCCAGGTGGCCAAGAAGGCCAATGGCATCCTGGCCTGTGTCAGAAATAGTGTGGCCAGCAGGAGCAGGGAAGTCGTTCTGCTCCTGTACTCAGCACTGATTAGGGCACACCTCGAGTCCTGTGTCCAGTTCTGGGCCTCCCAATTTAAGAAGGACATTAGGACTCATGAACGTGTCCAGAGAAGGGCAACAAGGCTGGGGAGAGGCCTTGAGCACAAGCCCTATGAGGAGAGGCTGAGGGAGCTGGGGTTGCTAAACCTGGAAAAGAGGAGGCTCAGGGGAGATCTTATTGCTGTCTACAACTACCTGAAATGAGGTTGTAGCCAGGGGGTTGGTCTCTTCTCCCAGGCAACCTGTGACAGAACAAGAGGACACAAGCTGTGCCAGGGGCTTGAGGTGAGGAGAAAGTTCTTCACTGAGAGAGTTGTTAGCCATTGGAATGTGCTGCCCAGGGAGGTGGTGGAGTCCCCATCCCTGGAGGTGTTCAAGAGGGGATTGGATGTGGCACTTGGTGCCATGGTTTAGTAGTCATGAGGTGCTGGGTGACAGGTTGGACTTGATAGTCTTTGAGGTTTTTTCCACTCTTACTGATTCTATGATTATATGATTCCATGATTAAAGCCTCTATCAGGGCAAAAGTAGCTTATTACTTAGGGGGATTTTAAATGACAAAAGAACCCCAAACCTCCAGAAACTGATGATAAACCATTTAAAAAAATAGTGTTTTCACCACCATAGGATGTAGAGTGGGTGGTGGTTTTGTTCAGTTCTTTACCCTCTTTATTCTACACTGTGCATTGTTTTTCCTTCTGCACATCTTAGACTCTTCCTACTTCTGATTAAATGTGAAGTTCGTTGTGGTGATTTACACGTGCACAGCTTGTGCACCAGCAAATGGGAAAATGCCAGCAGTGGTAATGAAAAGAAACACAACTTCCTTGAGTCACAGAATACATGTGGTTGGAAGGAACCACAAAGGTCATCTGGTCCAACCCTTGGCCCAGCACTGAATGGTCAACATTAACCCATGTCCCTCAATGCCAGGTCTACACACTTCTTAAACACCTCCAGGGATGGTGACTCCACCACTGCCCTGGGCAGACCATTCCAATGTTTGACAACCCTTCAGTCAAGAAATATTTCCTAATATCCAGCCCAAACCTTCCCTGGTGCAGCTTGAAACCATTTTTTCTGGTCCTGTTGCTTGATACCAAGGAGAAGAAGCTGCCCCCTCCTCACTCCAACCTCCCTTCAGGTAGTTGTAGAGAGCTGTGAGGTCTCCCCTCAGCTTTCTCTTTTCCAGACTGAACAACCCCAGCTCCCTCAGATGCTCCTCATAGGCCGTGTGCTCTGGGCCCCTCGCTGCCCTTTTCTGGACATGCTCTAGCACCTCAAAGTCCTTCTTGTAGAGAAGGAGCCAGAACAGAACACTGCTGAGTACAGGGGATCAATCACTTCCCTTTTCCTGCTGGCCACAGTGAATTACATCATATTGCCCTTCAAAAAATATAGAATAGACTAAAATGGAATAGAATAGAATAGGACAGAGCAGAATAGAATTAACCAGGTTGGAAGAGACCTTTGAGATCACCGAGTCCAACCTATCATCCAACACCATCTAATCAACTAAACCATGGCAGAAGGCACCCCATCCAGTCTCCTCCTAAACACCTCCAGTGATGTTGACTCCACTACCTCCCTGGGCAGCCCATTCCAATGGCAAATCACTTTCTGTAAAGAACTTCTTCCTAACATCCAGCCTAAACCTCCCCTGGAGCAGCTTCAGATTGTGTCCTCTTGTTCTGGTGCTGGTTGCCTGGAAGAAGAGACCAACTCCTACCGGGCTACAACCTCCCTTCAGGTAGTTGTAGACAGCAATAAGGTCTCCCCTAAGCCTTCTCTTCAGGCAGGCCCATTATTGCAGTATCACAGTATCACAGTATCGCTAAGGTTGGAAGAGACCTCGAAGATCATCGAGTCCAACCTGTCACCACAGACCCCACGACTAGACCATTGAAGTGCCACGTCCAGTCCCCTCTTGAACACCTCCAGGGATGGTGACTCCACCACCTCCCCGGGCAGCACATTCCAATGGCGAACGACTCTCTCTGTGAAGAACTTTCTCCTCACCTCCAGCCTAAACTTCCCCTGGTGCAGCTTGAGACTGTGTCCCCTTGTTCTGGTGCTGGTTGCTAGGGAGAAGAGGCCAACCCCTTCCTGGCTACAACCACCTTTCAGGTAGTTGTAGAGAGCAATGAGGTGGCCCCTGAGCCTCCTCTTCTCCAGGCTAAACAACCCCAGCTCCCTCAGCCTCTCCTCACAGGGCTTGTGCTCAAGGCCTCTCACCAGCCTTGTTGCCCTTCTCTTGACACGTTCAAGTGTCTCAATGTCCTTCTTAAACTGAGGGGCCCAGAACTGGACACAGGACTCAAGGTATGGCCTAACCAAAGCAGAGTACAGGGGCGCAATGACCTCCTGCTCCTGCTGGCCACATCATTCCTAATGCAGGCCAGGATGCGTTTGGCCTTCTTGTCCACCTGGGCACACTGCTGGCTCATGTTCAGGCAGCTGTCGATCAGCACCCCCAGGTCCCTCTCTGTTTAGCAGCTCTCCAGCCACTCCGACCCCAGCCTGTAGCTCTGCATGGGGTTGTTGTGGCCAAAGTGCAGCACCCGGCACTTGGACTTGTTGAATTCCATCCCTGGGACTCCGCCCATCTGTCCAGTCAGTCGAGGTCCCTCTGCAGATCCCTTCAACCATCTAACTGACCAACATCTGCTCCCAACTTGGTGTCATCTGCAAATTTGCTGATGACTGTCTCAATCCCCTCATCCAGACCATCAATGAAGACATTGAAGAGGATGGGGCCCAGCACTGATCCCTGGGGGACACCACTGGTGACTGGCCTCCAGCTGGAGGTGGCACCATTCACCACCACTCTCTGGGCCCGGCCCTCCAGCCAGTTCCTAACCCAACACAGAGTGTTGCTGTCCAAGCCATGAGCTGACAGCTTAGCCAGCAGTTTGCTGTGGGGGATGGTGTCAAAGGCCTTGCTGAAGTCCAGGTAGACCACATCCACAGGCCTCCCCACATCCACCATGCGGGTCACCTGATCATAGTAGGAGATCAGGTTGGAGAGGCAGGACCTGCCCTTCCTCAATCCATGGTGGTTCATGGTAGGTTCTTCCAGAAGCGTTTGTCTCTGCACAAAACCAAGGTCTCTGCATCAAAGGCTACCTCCCAGCCATACTCAGAATACTGAAGATAAAAGGTTTAAACCCAGCTTTTGTGTGACATATTCCCCTGCCTGTGGTTTTCTTCAGCTTATTTTTGAGATGAGTCTTCTCAAGATGTTTGGAGAAGTCTTGCAAAAAGGTCAGAAAGCCACTTCATAAGGGAATGGTGGATTAAAGTGCATAGATCCTGTCTGGGGGGGTAAAAAGAAGCATCTGTACTGACTAATACCTGTGAAGAGTCTCATCCTTAGTGCCAAGTCTTCTCAGCTAGACCAACAGTCTTGAGTACCTCACTTCTAACACTCACTGAGGGCAAAGTGCATACATAACACTGTTACAAATCACCAAAGGATTTCACTCATAATGTCAATGAAATCACAGCATGTTCTTTGTCATTCTAAACATTGTGTATTGTCCAGGTCTTTGCAGGATGGCTTCCCTCTCTTTTCCCCTCCTTGCAAACCCTTTGTAACAGGAGTTGTTCAATACTGCATTTAGACCTAGGCTCTACTCCCAAGTGTTCTCTGGGCCACATCTAAGTGTTATTTAATAAGCATGTTATTTTAACCACATCTTTTATTATTTTCCAGTCTTTGGTCCCTGCCCATGTCTGTTTAGTGATACCAAGATGTGTCTGAAGAGTGCCCTTCTCAATTCCCTGTATTTTTGATTGTCTTACTATTATTGATTGCATTTTATCTGCCATGAGCCTTCACTCCATGGGTTAAAGTGTATTTTGATATTTAGAACAAGCTTTCATTATGCTTTCCCTCTTTTCCCTCTTCTCCCACCTCCCACAATTTGGAACTTCAAGCTTTCTAGTGAAGCTATTGTGGTGGCCATAAACAGGTGCATGCTTTACAGAGGCTCTCATTCTGTGCTTCCCACTGGCATCCTTGGCCTTCTGAACTCCCCTTTGCTACCTCCTTCCCCCTCAATAATTTTTTATGAATGATAGCTTTTCAACAGCCTGGGAACAGCTTGTTGGGAAAAACACTCTTCATGGGGTGCAATCAAATCCTACACATTTCTTCAAGGGAATTTTATGAAAGGAATGGTACTGTGCTGCAGGTATGACGTATGCATGGGCATCCCCCGCGGTCCCTGCTTGCTCCCCTACCTCCTGCCTCTGTGATTAACTGGGATAAATTTTCTCTCTGGTCAGCTCTCTCACCACAGGTGCTTCTCAATTAAAATCCACTTTGTGTAAAAACTGGAGGCTTGTTTAACTGAGCCCCTGGTGGGAGTTGTCAGATCCCAGGATAGGTCACAAAAAATAGGCTGGTGGCCCTCTGGAGTTGCATTCACAATACCCTCTGCCCGGGTACCAGAGGGCAGCGTCGCTCTGAAAACGAATCTGCAAGTTTGAGAAGCCCTGGGTGGAATCCCTGGGAGTTGTTTTCAGCCTGGGGCTTTTTAAAACCACCTTTTAGCATTTTGTTTTCTTTTGCTACCCTTCTTGCACTCCCACCTCTCTCTCTGCTACTGATTTGGCTATTTAGAAAGCATAATGGCAAAAGGAGTGTTATAATTTCTTTCCAAGAGCAATCTCTCTTTCTTAATATTCTAATGACTTCTTTTTTGGCAAGAAATTAATTGGAACGGCAAAGTGAAATGGGGGTGGTGGTGTTTATGTATTAAAATAACCCCCACCCAAACAACCAAGCTTAAAGTGTCAAAATTGGGGTTTGCCTCTCTTTTTTTTTCCTTGCCCCCTTTCCTCCTTTATTTTCTTTTTTAACAGAAAGGAAAATTTACTTTTGGGTGATCTGCTCTTTCCCCTGCCAACTGAGATGTATATTTTTAGCATTTTGAACACATGTAATGTCCTCAGATATTGCTTACCAAAGCACTTTGAAGTAGCTGTGGAGGGTGGGTGGGATGACTCAGGGGACTGGTAATTGAGTACGGAGCCTTTTCACCTCGTAGTCACTAGTTTGAATCTAACCCAAGTTGCTAGCGACCTAGTGGTTACCCTCAGCTGGCTGTTTAGTGGCCTGTCTGAAGTGAGTTGGTGGTCTCAATCCAGCTTTTTGCTAACAGCTGTCCACATCACAGAAACCACCATCACAGTTAGTATTAATTAGCTTCCTTGTTGGCAGGATTGGTTAAGTGATGCGCAGGACTGAATTTAGCCATCAAGCTGCCTTCTGCTGCTCGAGGTGGTCCCGCTGAAACAGAGCCAGGGCATCCTGCTCTTGGAGTCTTGCAGCAGCAGCAGCAGCTTGGTTTTGACACTATCTGAATTGTGTGCATGTGCATTTTCTTCCTCTGAGGCGACTGCAGCTTTTCCTGTGCTCCTACAATATCAAGCTGTAAGCTATGCCCTCATTTTGGCTTAGTTTTGCTTTGCCCTCTGCACTTCATTGATTTCTGGGTTCAGAGGCATCTCCATGCCTGAGAGTTGGACTTTCCCATGCATTCTTTATCAGTTAGATTAGCCCCCTAACATCTCTTTACAGGTACCACAAGATTCATTGCATTTCAGTCCTTTTGTTTCATCATGGCAATTGCACCGAGGGCAGCTGTCAGTTGCAAGAGGTTCCACACTGCTCCCATCATTTTGAGTCTATCTGAAGTGGTTTTGTATTTCAAGAAGCCAAGAAGGCAAATGGGATCCTGGGGTGCATTAAGAGGAGTGTGTCCAGCAGACTGGGGGAGGTTTTCCTCCCCCTCTACTCTGCCCTGGTGAGCCCTCACCTGGACTATTGCATCCAGTTCTGGGGTCCCCAGTTCAAGAGACACAGGGATCTGCTTAAGAGAGTCCAACAGAAAGCTACCAGGATGATTAAGGGACTGGAGCACTGCCCTGTGAAGAGAGGCTGAGAACCCTGGGGCTGCTTAGTCTGGAGAAGAGAAGGCTGAGAGGGGATTTCATAAATCTGAGGGCTGGGGGTCAAGAGGGAGGGGACAGGCTCTGCTCAGTTGCACCCTGTGATAGGACAAGGGGCAATGGATATAAACTACAGCACAGGAGGTTCCATTTTAACATGAGGAGGAACTTCTTCACTGTGAGGGTCACAAAGCACTGGCACAGGCTGCCCAGAGGGATTGTAGAGTCTCCTTCTCTGGAGACTTTTGAGCCCCATCTGGATGCATTCCTGTGTGACCCGTGCTAGATTCTATGGTCCTGCTCTGTCAGGGGGTTGGACTCGATGATCTTGGTGCCATGGTTTAGTTGATTAGATGGTGTTGGGTGATAGGTTGGACTTGATGATCTCGAAGGTCTTTTCCAACCTGGTTAATCCTATTCTATTCTATCTCTGGAGGTCCCTTCCAACCCCTAACATCCTGTGATCCTATGATCTCCACAAGTTTTGTTCTTTTCTGAAGCTAAGCTCAGACTTGGTCATTTTGAAAGTGTGAGGATAAAATATTTCTGATCTTTCAAAATAACTTGCAGCTGAAAAAAAAATATCTTGTGATAAATATCTTCTGTGAGTTTTACAATCTAACCCTGTCCACATTCAGCCTGTATCTGAGGCTAAAGTAAAGCAGTTCCTCTATCACCCCATGACCCCTTCCCAGCAGAAGAGGAGGACCAGGAAAAGGACAGACCTGTGGGTTGAGATGAAACTGGGTTTAATGAAGGAATAAAACTGCTACCAATGGCAATATGAATATATGAAGTTATACTCAGTCCAGTGAAGGTGCAGCAGTCACAAGAAACAGGAAAGCTATCCTCAAGAGCAGAAAAAAGAAAAGCAGGGTCAGAAGAAGCCCAACTAAGACTGTGAGCAGGAGGCTTCCATCTCCTCAAAAAACTTCCTCCTTTGTACTGAGCATGAGAAAGACATTGAGGTGCTGGAGTGGGTCCAGAGAAGGGGTGAGGAGTCTGGAGTGCAAGTACCCTGAGAAGCAGCTGAGGGAACTGAGGATGCTTAGTCTGGAGAAAAGGAGGATGTGGTGAGAAGGAACCTTCTTGCTCTCTACAACTACCTGAAAGCAGACTGGAGCAAGGTGGGGGTTAGTCTCTTCTCCCTAGTAGCAAGTAATAGGAAAGGAAATGGCCTCAAGTTGCATAAGGGAGGTTCTAATTGGATTTTGAAAGAAACTTCAGCACTGAAGGGGTTCTCAAACACAGGAATAGGAGCCTCAGGGAGGTGGTTGAATCCCCATCCCTGGAGATGTTACAAAGAGGCAGAGAGATGGTGCTGAGGAGCTGTGGCACCAGACTTGGTAGTTAAATGGACTCAAAAGTCTTTTCCAACCTAAAGGATTCTATAATTTATGGTCTATGATACACCTGTGGGCCAGCTCAGGTCAACTGCTCTGGCTGACTTGAAACTGATAGCAGCCTGCAGGCCATAGCTTGCCCATTTGTGATTTTTATTGTTTGTTTATTTGTTTTCCCAAACTTTTAACGTTAACAGTGATTTCTTCAAAAATATGGGCAGCCCAAACACAAAAGCCAAAGTGAAGGTAACCACGGTGACCTTGTAAGTTTTCCTTCCCTAACTGAGGCAAATGACTGAAGTAAAAATCAGAAATAGAAGCAACAGAGATTTTTACACCTTTGATTCTTGGTATTAGTAAAATAGTAAGGAAGGTCCAGGGGCAATGGGCAAGGAATGACAGAACAAGGGGCAGTGGGTGGAAGTAGTGGCATGGAAACATGAGGAAAACTTTTTTCACTCTGAGGGTGATGGAACACTGGAACAGGCTGCCTAGGGGGGTTGTGGAGTCTCCCTCTCTGGAGATACTGAAAACCCCACCTGCACATAGAATCATAGAATCAATAAGGTTGGAAAAGACCTCGAAGATCATCAAGTCCAACCTGTCACCCAACACCTCATGACTACTAAACCATGGCACCAAGTGCCACATCCAATCCCCTCTTGAACACCTCCAGGGGCGAGAACTCCACCACCTCCCTGGGCAGCACATTCCAATACCTAACAACTCTTTCTGTGAAGAACTTTCTCCTCACCTCAAGCCCAAACTTCCCCTGGTGCAGCTTGAGACTCAGCCTCTCCTCACAGGGCTTGTGCTCGAGGCCTCTCCCCAGCCTTGTTACCCTTCTCTGGACACATTCAAGATTCTCAATGTCCTTCTTAAGTTGAGGGGCCCAGAACTGGAAACAGGACTCAAGGTGTGGCCTAATCAGTGCTGAGTACAGGGGCAGAATGACTTCCCTGCTTCTGCCTGCCACACTATTTCTGATGCAGGCCAGGTTGTTGCTGTGTGATCTGGTCTAGGTGATCCTGCTCTGGCAGGGGGGTTGGACTGGATGATCTTTCAAGGTCCCTTCCAGCCCCTAATGTTCTGTGATTCTGTGATGATACTGCATAATAGGAGAGTTACATTATTGCCTGTCAAAGAGGAGGACGTGGTTGTGGCTTTTGGAACCTGTAGTTTTGGGTAGGGGTGGCATCATGCTGCACAATTCCAAGTAAGTAGTTAGACTGATGACCATTTCATACTTTCTAGTCACACACTGGTAGATCACACACTGGTAGATGATTAGATTGGACTTCAGTGGCACTGGATGCATTTTTTGTGTCATTCTGAAATATAGTTTCTTTTTAGCCACTAGAAGGTAGATGGGAGAGCAGGGCTTTAGCTGGGAACAGCAGAACTGGAGGCGGAGTGAAGCCTAACTTAAGGCTTTCTCTTACATTTTGGACATACTCAGGAAATGAACATTTTTGAGCTGATTGGAAGGGTCTACAAGGAGAATCCTTCCCTGGCTGGCAGTCCAGAAAAGGAGACAAAAATGGTAGCTGTTGACAAGTTGGAAAAAGAGAATTAAGCCAAGAAGGTGTTTGAAATGACTTGTGAAACAAATGTACAACTCAGCAGCAGCTGACAGTGGTAAAACATTCCCTATTTAAAGCTCAAGCAGGAAGAGGACTCTGCACAGTGCTGCCCTAAAAGTGTGTCTTCAAATAACTGTTCATAGAAGTACTGCAAGTCTGGAGGAGATGGAATCTTCTAAGTAATAATGGGTTTATAGGGGAGGTCAAGCTCTCCTCTCATGAAGGAAGGAGGTGAAAAGAGCTGAAATGGAAACAATTGGCAAGGTCAGGCTGTCTTGTTGTCACAAGAGTGGCAGGAAGGAGGCCTCCAAACAAACTAAAGCTCTGGGAATGAGGCAAACACCATTTCTTCCAGCTCACATCAAATTCTTTTTCAAGGCATTTCCAAATAAGGTTTAGGAGCTGAGCGCTGTAACCGCAAGATGACAGTGCAATGCTGTTAAAACCCAGACTCCTTTTCCCTTCTACTTCAAATAATCTATGTCCAGCCATGAATCAAAGTGCCTCTGTAACCTGCAATGCTTGACAACAGGCTGACAGAAACATACACAAACCCTACTGAAAAAATAAATGGGGGGAAAAAAGCTTTAACTGGCAGTGCCAGATGAAGAATGATTAGCAAGTTGTACTGTTGAGTTAACATGATTTTTAATCAGGTGCTGCTGGTTGGGAATCTCAAAGGGAAATAAGCTGTGGTGTGTCTCTTATGTGAGCACAAGGCACACAAAAATCACGTGGCAAAACTAATTTTATCCTTTTTTTTTTGCATAATGGTACCAGTAAAAATCATAAAGAGATCAAGGAGTAGTATTTCCTGCTTGACTTAACCTGGGATCAGTAGAGCTGTCTGGAACACAAGCCCTTTGAGGAGAGGCTGAGGGAGCTGGTGTTGCCTGGCCTGGAGAAGAGGAGGCTCAGGGGAGACCTTATTGCTGTCTACAACTACCTGAAAGTAGTGACAGAATGAGAGGACACAATCTCAAGCTGTGCCTGGGGAGGTTTGGTCTGCATGTTAGGAAGAAATTCTTCACAGAAAGAGTGATTGGCCATTGGAATGTGCTGCCCAGGGAGGTGGTGGAGTCACCATCCCTGGAAGTGTTTAAAAAGAGACTGGATGAGGCACTTAGTGCCATGGTTTAGTTGATTCGATTGTGATGGATGATAGGTTGGACTTGATGATCTCAAAGGTCTTTTCTAACCTGGTTAATTCTGTAAGCTGATCTATGCCAGCAAAAGGTCTGCCTTGTCACCCAACCCTCAAAGTCCTCACCTTTAGCTTGCCAACATCACAGCAGACAAGAGCCATGAAATAGTTGTTGGGATGCCTCACTGGAGTTAAAATCAACTCAATATGGTACTGTGGAAATAAAACCAAGAGGAAATTTAGCTTTTAAGATGAGGGCAGTGCTTTCAGGACCAGAGCAGCTTTGAAGTTGCCAGTACTTGAGCCCACTTTGACTATGTATGATCTTTTAAACATTTGGGAAACCTCTCAGTGATGTTTTGATTTCAAAAGTTGTCTGGTGGCTTAAATGTCCATACCCAACAATTAAACCAATCAATTCAGAGGCCAGTCTTTAAAGTTCTGAGTGCATTGGTGCATTATTCATGGATTTGTTGTTTTCCTTTGATATCTTTTCTATGGTGTGATCTATATAGCAGGGAAGAACCCACATCTGTCTGTTTACACCACCCTAGAAATTCCTGTGGCCAACCAAAAAAGTCAACCACAAATAACTTCTGGGCTACCAGCAAACATAGTATCTGGAGTGCCTCCACCCACCTGCCACTGGGCAGATTTGAGAATTTATTTGGAAGTGGGAAAGATCTGTTCAGCGTGGTGGGAGGAATAGCGGGAGAGCTGGGGGAAAGGATCTACTTGAAAAACTAACCTGAAATTAGCCAAAGAAGGATAATCGTTGGGTTTTGGGGTTGGGATTGTTTTTATTTTTGTTAAAGGGTAGTGGTTACACATGGCCCTGAGCTGGGCATCACCTCAGGTCTAAGTGCAGCTCATGGAATCACAGCATTTCGCTCGCAGGGCTTGACGCTGGACTCATTTGTGCTAAGAGCGATCAGGTTCTTCTGTGCTTTGTTTTGAGGAAAGGTGAACTCAGAAAACTCAGGAAAAGACTCCCAAGTTGGATACTGGTTAGGCCACACCTTGAGTACTGTGTCCAGTTCTGGGCCCCTCAGTTTAAGAAGGATATTTGAGACACTTGAACATGTCCAGAGAAGGGCAACGAGGCTGGGGAGAGGCCACAAGGAGAGGCTGAGGGAGCTGGGGATATTCAGCCTGGAGAAGAGGAGGATCAGGGGAGACCTTATTGCTGTCTACAACCACCTGAAGGGAGATTGTAGCCAGGAAGGGGTTCATAGAGAGAGATTGGCCATTGGAATGTGCTGCCCAGGGACGTGGTGGAGTCACCATCTCTGGAGGTGTTTAGGAAGAGACTGGATGGGGTGCTTGGTGCCATTATTTAGTTGATTAGATGGTGTTGGATGATGGGTTGGACTTGATGATCTCGGAAGGTCTCTTCCAACCTGGTTTATTCTATACCATCCTCTTCTAGGCAACCAGCACCAGAACAAGAGGACATCATCTCACCCTGCACCAGGGGAAGTTTAGGCTCGAGGTGAGGTGAAGGTTCTTCACTGAGAGAGAGTCATTAGCCATTGGACTGTGCCTCCCAGGGAGGTGGTGGAGTCACCATCCCTGGAGGTGTTCAAGAGGGGACTGGACGTGGCACTTGGTGCCATGGTTTAGTCATGAGTTCTATGGTGACAGGTTGGACTTGATGATCTTTGAGGTCTCTTCCAACCTTGTGATTCAAAGGATCTGTGATTCTGTGATTCCCTGCCCTAGCCAGTGGGGGCTGTCTGGTCATCCTCTTTTTAACCACAGGGCTTTTTAAATTATCATGGTCTCATTGGAGTTACAATTTCCATTGCTTTGAAAAGCTTCTCAACACATCCAGAGGAGAATTCCTAATCCAGAACTTCATTCACCCCCTTTTTTTTTTGCACATACACAAACCAAAGCAGTTGGGTAGCCTTCTCAAAATCAATGAGAGGGGTTGTGTACTTAGTTGATCCACCAAGCTGAAACTCATTGTATGGCCCTTTGCATCCTTGAGAAGTATGGAAAACGTTCCTATTTACTTTGAGCTGATCCTGCCTTGTTCTACTCAGTTTGCAATGTTCAGAGGGCTCTTAACTCTGTTTTTAGTCTCGCACTAGTATTCAGTCAGGTGTTCCACTTTAACTTGATACCTCATTAAAAAACTAAAGCCACAGTGTGGATCATGCAAAGTTTTTTATTGTTCATAAATAGCTTTTTAGTCAGGTGTTGCATCTGGTTTTGAGCCTTTAGTTGTGCTGGAGTATACCACACTTATATTGCCTTGTGCCTTTGGAAGGTTCTGACTCTTCCAGCTGTTGTGTTCTGTGTCTAGGTGTGGGGAGACTAAAGCTTGTCTCTCCTGGTGTGACTCAACAAAGATAAAATCACTTGCAGCTTGCCTCAGACAATAGCTGATGCGTGTTGGGCAGAGCCACTGGAAGGACTCTTGGAAGGTGCAAAGATAACATTGCTCACTGGACTGCAGCTGGCCTACAACAATGGCCCAAGGGCCCAGCCATCACGCCTTCAGGACAAGATCATTTCCAGCCATCAGATACTCCAGGAAGGAGGATGATGAGACAATGGATTCACCACCTGTTTCCTGATGTGTAATGAGTGTGTGGGTAGGTAGATGGAGAAGGAGGAGGCAGAGGCCTCCCCCACCATCCAGACTCACATGAATACACAGACAGATTTCCTGGGGAACGATACCTGGGCACTTACCTAAAGATGATTTCCCAGAACGATATCCTGGGGAACAACACCTGGACACTTGCCTAAGGACTAAAAAGCTATATAAAAGACTGGAGCAACTACTGGCTTAGAAGAAGAAAATTGAAGAAGAAAATTGGAGAAGTAAAATGCAGAAGAAAGCAGGTGGCACCACAGGCTGGAAACATCACCATGGGGCAACACAACAGATCTTGGACTCTGAAAACCCTCTCCGTGCCCTAAGTTCCGCCTGCTGCAACTCATGGAGCTGAAGAAGCTGCCCAAAGGTCCTCATCTCTTCTACAGCCAAAGCCTCCTCTACAAACCCAACATCTCCTGCAGCACTGTTTCTCTACAGACCCAACATCTCCTGCAGCACCTTTCCTCCACAGACTCAAACTGTCTTGGGGGGGTGAAGGGGGGTGTGGTAATGTAATTCCTTTCCTCTTCTCTCTCTATTTTCTCTCTCTCCCCTTCTGATCCATCCACTTTATTTATGTCCATCCACGTTATTTATGTAATCAATAGCCTAGCTGTTGCTATTTTTGGCCTCATTTGTGCCTCTCATTTCACAACACGGGACTATTCAAAAGAATTGAGTCTCTTTCCCTCTCCAGACTGAGACACTAGGTAACAGTTTTCCCCTTCTAGTTGTGTTCAGTTCTCTGAGAAGCCTTTTGTTTTTTTTCACTTTTGTTTGTTTGTTTGTTTTAAAGTAGGATGCCATAATAATTTTTATGAAGAGACATTTGCATCTGCCAGGATCTTATGGCTAGGTGGTAACAGGGTGTGTTCTTATGTAACCTGCACTAGATTCGGTGGTCCTGCTCTGGCAGCGGGAGTTAGACTCGATGATCTCCACAGGTCCCTTCCAACCCCTAACATCCTGTGATCCACATCCTGGACCCTTTGAAAAGAAAGGAAAACCAAACCAAACCAAACCAAACCAAACCAAACCAAACCAAACCAACCAAACAACAATAACAAAAAACCCCAAACCAAACAAACCCACACAACCCCCTCTCCCCCCCAAAAAAAATTCCCCCCACCCTTTTGTTTTTAATTTCATGTTTGGGTTTTTCTTAGCCTTTCTCTTAAAACAGAAACTTCAAGCAACGATTGTTTCTTTTTTAATCACTAAATCTCTAATGTATTCATGTCATCTGAAAGCCTAACCAGTTCTTGGACTTCTGGTGCCCTTTTGGCTTGTCCTTTCTTCCTCCTCCTGTTTACCCTTCTTGCAGAAGATGGCCACAATTCCCCTCCATTTCGTGCAAATTAGAGGTAGCGCTGGGGTTCCTGGCAAGTTCCCAATACAGGTCTCAGATGACTTAAATCCTTCCCATGGGCGCATCGACACATTATTGAGCAATTACATTCTCTTGTGGCAGTCATCTGTGGAATAAGTGAACTCCTCTATTAGCCACACAATGATATCATGCGCCATAAATGCATGCTTGGCCTACATTGTGTCAACAATCAGTTACATTCTCAAAGGAAGAAATGTGAATATAACTCTGAAACTACACTGACTAAGAAACAGGTAGCTTTCATTACTCTCTTCTACCTTGAAGACAAAGATTACTTTTAATTTAAAAGCCCACCATGGAAGGAGAAGCCATGCACATAATGTTATTACTTAATCAGTGCATATATATATTATTTATTCATAGAATCACAGTATCAGTCAGGGGTTGGGAAGGGACCACAAGGATCATCGAGTTTCAACCCCTGCCATGGGCAGGGACACCCTACACTAGATCAGGCTGGCCAGAGCCTCATCCAGCCTGCTCTTAAACACTTCCAGGACAAGGCCTCAACCACCTCCTGCACAACCCATTCCAGGGCTTGCCTCCCACGGTGAAGAACTCTTTCTCACATCTAGCCTGAATCTCCCCATTTCCAGCTTCATTCCATCTCTAGTCCTATCACTACCTGGAGATCCTAAGAAGTCCTTCCCCAGCCTCATGTAGGCCCCCCCAGATACTGAAGGCCACAATAAGGTCACCCCAGAGCCTTCTTCTCCAGACTGAACAGCCCCAACTCTTTCAATCTGTCCTCACAGGAGAGGTGCTCTGGCCCTCTGATCATCCTTGGCCCTTAGTTCAGGTTGGAGGGTGAAAAGGAGACCAAAAAGAGGAAAATGACTTCCACTTAGATGTTGGGTTTTTTCCCCTAGCTGACCAAATCAAGGCTAGTCATAAAGCTAATTTTCTCATAATGACTTTTGCAAGACTGTGATGTGACATGACCGATGCTTGTGGACCTGCTTGCACGAGCAGAATTTTTACTCAGCGAGATGTCAGAATGTGGTCCCTTGAGAGTTAGATCTCTGATGATGCAGTAGAGTGTACAACTAATGCTGTAATGAGTCTGTACTCAGCCACACAGTTAGGCCACACCTTTGAGTATTGCATCCAGTTCTGGGCCTTTGATTTAAGAAGGACATTAGGATACTTGAACGTGTCCAGAGAAGGGCAACGAGGCTGGGAGAGGCCTCGGGCACAAGCCCTACAAGGAGCGGCTGAGGGAGCTGGGGTTGTTTAGCCTGGAGAAGAGGAGGCTCAGGGTAGACATTATTGCTGTCTACAACTACCTAAAGAGGGGTTTTAGCCAGGTGGGGTTGGTCTCTTCTCCCAGACAACCAGAACAAGAGGACACAGTCTCAAGCTGCACCAGAGGAAGTTTAGGCTCAAGGTGAGGAGAAAGTTCTTCACAGAAGAGCAATTTGCCATTGGAATGTGCTGCCCAGGGAGGTGGTGTCGTCACCATCCCTGGAGGTGTTTCAAAAGGGATTGTATATGGCACTTAAGCCGTGATTTAGTTAGTCATGAGGTGTTAGGTATTAGGTAGTAGGTTGGACTTGATGATCTCTTAGGTCTTTTCCAACCTGCTTGATTCTGTGATTCTTTAATTCTATGATTCCAGTTCACCACCCCACCCCCCCTTCCTTTTAAAACACGTGTGCAAACGCTTTGTGAAGCTTGAAAACCTCCAGGGGCAGAGTATAACTGAAAAGGTGACTTAACTTTCTGGGTTCCTCTAATGGAATTTTCCAGTTTGGGAAAAGACTTCTGGGATCACCAAGTCCAACTGTCAGTCTAACAGCACCATGGCCATTAAACCATGTCCCAAAGTGCCATGCCTTTTTGAACATGTCCTGGGATGGTCATTCCCACTACCTCCCTGGGCAGTCCATTCCAATGCCTGACCTCTCTTTCAGCATAGAAATTTTTCCTAATATCCCATCTAAATCTCCCCTGGTGCATCCTGAGGCCATTTTCTCCTGTCCTAATAGTACACACTACCTATCTTTGATCAGCCTGGTGCTCTGGATACTTTCTTCAGCCTTCGTGCATCTGTGTGTCATTCAGTGATGTAGTTGAGGCTGATTACGCTCAGAGAGGATATTTAAATTTGCTATGAAAGTGCCTCCAGCTACCTGCATAATGGACTGGCTTCCTATATATGTTCAAAATGGGATGAGGCTAGAAAGTGAAAACAGAATCACAGAATGGTAGGGGTTGGAAGGGACCTCTGAGATCATCTAGTCCAACCCCTGCTAACACAGAGGTTCACCTAGGTCAGGTTTCAAAGGAATGTGTCCAGGCAGGTTTTGAAAGTCTCCAGAGAAGGTGACTCCACATCCTTTCTGGGCAGCCTGTTGCAGTGCTCTGTCACTCTCAGTTTTTCTCCTTAAAGTTGAGGTGAAAACCTCCTGTGTTCTAGTTTGTACCCATTGCCCCCTTGTCATATCACTGGCCATCACTGAAAAGAGCCCAGTCCCATCCTCATGATTCCACCCTTTAGGCATTTCACCTGCGTTGATAAGATCCCTCTCAGTCTTTTTCCAGGCTAAAGACCCCAGGTCGCTGAACCTAACTTTGTAAGAGAGAGTAGAATTAACCAGGTTGGAAAAAGACCTTCCAGATCATCAAGTCCAACTCATCATCCAACACTATCTTATCAACTAAGTGCCTCATTCAGTCTTCTTTTAAACACCTCCAGGGGAGGGTGACTCCACCACCTCCATGGGCAGCCCATTCCAATAGCCAATCTCTCTTTCTGTGAAGAATTTCTTCCTAACATCCAGCCTAAACCTCCCCTGGCACAGCTTAAGACTGTGTCTCTTGTTCAGGTGCTGGTTGTCTGGGAGAAGAGACCAGCCCCTCCTGGTTACAGCCTCCCTTCAGGTAGTTGTAGATAGCAATAAGGTCTCCTCTGAGCCTCCTCTTCTCCAGGCTAAGCAATCCCAGCTCCCTCAGCCTCTCCTCATAGGGCTTGTGCTCCAAACCCTCCCCAGGCTTGTTGCCCTTCTCTGGACACGTTCCAGCAAGTCAACATCTTTCCTAAACTGAGGGGCCCAGAACTAGACACAGGACTCAAGGTGTGGCCTAACCAGTGCTGAGTGCAGGGGCACAATAACTTCCCTGCTCCAGTCTCATTATCTTTGTGGCCCTCTGTTGGACTCTCTCCAGTGTTCAGTACACTCAGAAAATATTTTTATAAGGCAGGGAATTAGGTAGGTTTTAAAACTTCATTCTGTCCTCAGATAAATTGAATGGCCACCAGCTTGGTTGGGACCTCTGGAAGGGAGAAGTCCAATGCTCTTTCCTGTTTTGATCACCCTGAAGAAGGAAGCAGGCAGCACTGTTTGTCTTGCGCATTAAGGCCAGTCAGGAGTTGTTTCCCTCTGGCTCTTGTGTTCTGTGTGGGGACAAAGCATAGGTCCTTTTGTGCTTTTCAAGGTTCTACAGTGTTACTCAGGGCTGGGTGAGAGAGTGGCCTTTGCTTTGTCGTCAGAGAATATTTATGACTGTCGAAGCAAGGCTGAGTTCCTGGAGACGGGATAACACGTGGCTTTATGCTGCCAGACAGAGAGTTCCTTTTGGTGGTCACACCAATGTTTTTTCATACTCCCACGGACACCACAACTTTGGATAAGGGAGAAGCTGATGGAACACAGATGAGGGAAAGAAATGGCCTCAGAGAACTTGGACACGTGGGGGTATTTTTACCCTTTGGGGTTTTTTTTTTCTTCCTGAATTTCAATGAGTGACTTATTGGAAACTTCTTTGGGTTTGAAGTGTTTTGTTTTCTTGTTCCACACACACAAAACTGTTTGGGGTTGTTTTGTTTGTCTTTGTTTATAATGCAGCTGAGATAGGTGAGTTGAAGTTTTTAAAATAGAAACCTGATGCCTTTCTGAGCAAATGGGGGAAACAGAGGAGGGCTCCACTGGCTGGAAATGGGGGTCATGTCCAGGACAAGTTGTTGCTGTGAGGGATGTATTGGAGATGGAGGGGAAGATTATGTGGAAGCTGGTATAGAGGGAAGAACAGTTCTGCTTCTCCCCGAGTACAAAATCTACTGATCATCTCTGCGTGCTGGACCCCAAGACTTCCTCCACCACAGCCACACATCTCCTTTGATTTATTACTTTTTTTTTCTCTGTCTTTCTTTTAAGACAAATTCTAGACCAAACTGTTCCAGGGATTACCAATGAAATTAACAGCACGAGGTCTATTTGTCTCTGCTTTATGCTTGTAACGCAGAGCACCATCCAGTTTTCCATGCTGTGCAACTAAATTTATCAGTGGCACAAGTAAGTTATTCTACTTTTGCAACATTATCATACTTGGAATAACTTAACACTTTGAAATTGACATTTCCTCATTGTTTCTATGTCTGTAATCTAAAGAATATGGCAGATGCCATGGTTATGGAGGGCATAACTCAAATATGGGCAAATTATTAATGTGAGACAAGTCTCACTGATGGTAATCCTCTTTTTCTTATCTGCTGTTCACAGCTTCCCTCTTTTTCTATGGGAAGTGATGGGAGTTAGGGGACCACAAATCAGTGGTGGTATGGGAAATGAACACCATCGTTCTGAGGTTCCTGAGTAGCATGCTCCCACTAGTGTGGGTGGGATTCAAATAGAATCATAGAATCAGTAAGGTTGGAAAAGACCTCAAAGATCATCAAGTCCAACCTGTCACCTAAGACCTCAGAGACTACTAAACCATGGCACCAAGTGCCACATCCAATCCCTTTTTGAACACCTCCAGGGATGGTGACTCCACCACCTCCCTGGGCAGCACAATCCAATGGCTAACAACTCTCTCTGTGAAGAACTTTCTCCTCACCTCCAGCCTAATAGACTCGGGGGTTTTAGTCTAAGAGGTATGAGGAGCAAGGTCTGGCACTGCTCTGTGCTGGGAGACAGCCTAGCACAACTGGATTCAACAGCTGGGGTTGGTGGTATCATAGTATCATAGTGTCAGTCAGAGTTGGAAGGGACCACAAGGATCATCTAGTTCCAACCCCTGCCATGGGCAGGACACCTCACACTAGATCAGGCTGACCAGAGCCTCATCCAGCCTGCTCTTAAACACTTCCAGGGATGGGGCCTCAACCACCTCCCTGGATAACCCATTCCAGGCCTTCACCACTCTCATGGTGAAGAACTTCTTCCTCACATCTAGCCTGAATCTCCCCACCTCCAGCTTCATTCCATTCCCCTTAGTCCTATCACTACCTGAATAGGAATTATACCTGAATAGGAATTCAGATATATCCACCTAGCACCTAATTTTGGTTCTGTTGCTAGAAGTAGTTTAGATTTCACATGTTTTGAGAAGTTTAGCAAAGGCGGATACCCTGCAGATTCACTTCAAACATCAGCAGGTGCTGTGAGAGCCAGGAAATTCTGTTGGGCAGGGTGGTCTTACAGTCATTCTCTCAACAGCTTCCTTTTAAACTGATGCAAACAAATGCATATTCCTATATTTTTGCCCTTAGGATAAAAGAACAGTGAACTCAAATCATAGAATCATAGAATAATAGAACCAATAAGGTTGGAAAAGACCTCAAAGATCATCAAGTCCAACCTGTCACCACAGACCTTGTGACTACTAAACCATGGCACCAAGTGCCATGTCCAATCCCTCTTGAACACCTCCAGGGACCACTAACTCCCTGGGTAGCACATTCCAATGGCTAACAACTCTCTCAGTGAAGAACTTTTCTCCTCACCTCCAGCCTAGACTTCCCTGGCACAACTTGAGTCTGTATCCTCTTGTTCTGGTGCTGGTTGTCTGGGAGAAGAGACCAACCTCCACTTGGCTACAACCTCCCTTCAGGTAGTTATAGACAGCAATAAGGTCTCCCTGAGCCTCCCCTTCTCCAGGCTAAACAGTTAAATACAGGTATGTCTGGTTGTGAAAAATGAGGGGGGTTTGCAAGGGAAATAATCACTGTTTCTAAAGGGGTGGTTGATGTTATATTTTGTAGGCACAGTAGACTTCTATATTTGCTTACAGCTCTATACAAATATTTTTCATGTTTCCTTCATTTTTTTTCCCCTCCACATTTTTAGCAGATTTGTGGTAGCTGCATTTGATTTCTTTTCACGCAGGAAGAATCTAAGGTGCTCCATGTGTGAACACAAGGTGCAGTGAGCCATTTAGTGGTGACTAGTGCCCGGACACACTGCCTCCCCATCTCTGTACCTCCAGTCTGGTTGCCAGAGCAAAGCAGCCAGGAGCCAGCCAGCACTGACAGGAAAAACACTGCAGCTGCTAATACGAAGGCTTAGTCCTGGTTCATCAAGCCAGAACTGCTCCTTTAGCAGGAAAGGTTTCCACCATGATTGCTCAGAGTTTATCTGAAGGGAGGTTGTAGCCAGCTGGGGGTTGGTCTCTTCTCCCAGGCAAGCAGCACCAGAACAAGAGGACACAGTCTCAAGCTGTGCCAAGGGAGGCTTAGGCTGGAGGTGAGGAGAAAGTTCTTCCCAGATAGAGTAGTTGGCCATTGGGATGTGCTGCCCAGGGAGGTGGTGGAGTCACCATCCCTGGAGGTGTTCAAAACAGGCTTGGATGTGGCACTTGGAGCCATGGTTTAGTTGTCAGGAGGTGTTGGGTGATAGGTTGGACTTGATGATCTCTGAGGTCTTTTCCAACCTCATTGATTCTGTGATTCTGTGATTCTGTGATTATGTGATTCCTGAATGGTATTACTGGTGTGTCCTTTGCAGCTCTAGAGAAATCACATCAGGGAGGCTTTCAATGACCATGTCTGGTATTTATTTCCCATTGATATGAAATCATAGAATTGTCAGGGTTGGAAGGGACCTCAAGGATCATCTAGTTGCAACCCATCCTGCCATGGGCAAGGACATTTTCCACTTGAAGCGGTTACATTTTTCTGAATCCCTCCCCTGCAGTCTTTCAGTTTCCACGGTCTCAGTTATCCCAAATAAAAGGTTCCCTGGAATTCAAGTTCTGCAGAAATATATTGTCAGAGGTGGCATTTACTGCCTGGTTCCTCCAAGAACACTGGCAGCTCACTTCTGCAGCTGGAGCCGGTTGGATGAAGTTGCTGGGCACCAGGGTGAGTGTGGATCTCCCAGACTAGACAGGAGAGGGATTTCTGAACCACGAGTATCTTCAAGGCACTAATAGACAGGGAAGGCTTAGTTCAGCAGCTATGTTTCCAGATTTCCAGGTTTAGCAAATGAATTGCAAGGCAGATTGTGTTCAGCAGGTTGGGAGCAGGTGAGAGGCCTGTGAGAATGTGTTCATAGGGCTGTCAAGAAATGGGTTGTCACTGCTGTGTGTCTGACAACAGTGATGGAAGGGACTCCTGGATCCCCATCCAGCTTTGGGGAGGAGTTAGGGCTTTTGAGACTAAACATGGGTGCAACTGGAGTACTGCATCCACTTCTGGAGCCCCTGTTACAGGAGGGATGTGCACGTGCTGGAGCGTGTCCAGAGAAGGGGCACGAGGATGATCAGAGGGCTGGAGCTGCTCTCCTGTGAGGACAGACTGAAGGAGTTGGGGCTGTTCAGTCTAGGGAAGAGAAGGCTCCGAGGTGACCTCATTGTAGCCTTCCAGTATCTGAAGGGGGCCTACAGGAAGGCTGGGGAGGGACTTCTCAGGATCTCAGGTAGTGATAGGACTAGGGGGAATGGAATGAAGCTGGAAATGGGGAGATTCAGGCTGGATGTGAGGAAGAAGTTCTTCACCATGAGAGTGGTGAAGCCCTGGAATGGGTTGTCCAGGGAGGTGGTTGCAGCCCCATCCCTGGAGGTGTTTAAGAGCAGGCTGGATGAGGCTCTGGCCAGCCTGATCTAGTGTGAGGTGTCCCTGCCCATGGCAGGGGTTGGAACTAGATGATCCTTGTGGTCCCTTCCAACCCTGACTGATTCTATGATTCTATGATTCTAACCTAATGTCACCTAGAGTTGTCCAATGGTGTTTTCTAATGTCGTCTGGAGCTTTTTAACAACGCATGAAGAGGACAAACATCGTGGTGCCGTGGTTTAGTAGTCATGAGGTCTTGGGTGACAGGTTGGACTCGAGGATCTTGGGGGTCTCTTCCAACCTTGGTCATACTGTGATACTGTGAGATCTTTTTCAGCCTTATTGATTCTATGATTCTATGATCTACAGGTTCAAATTAATAATACAAGTTGGAAGGCAGAATGCTCTTGTGGTTCAGACAGTGGATAGGAATCAGGAGCTCTTGGATCAGTTTTTGACTTTGCCACAGACTTCCTGTGTTACTCTCCATCACTTAATCTTTGCATCCAGCATCTGTGAAGCAGCAAGGCTTGGAACAGTTTGTGTCTCTGCAAGCATGTATCTAATTTAGCTGTTGTTATGAAAGTTAAATATTAAGGAACTGTTACATTATCGTGGGATAAAACCCTGCCACATCTGTTTTCACTGTGAACTTTGTTCTTTTGCTGTTAACATTGTTTCAGGAAGAACAACGTTTTCACTACATAGAAATCAGCTAAGCAGAAATTCAAGATACAGACCATGAGAGCCACGCTTGGAGGTCTGATGTCTGAGGCTATAATAAGAGATAGATGAAATGAAACTGGAGAGATTTCAGAGCTGATTGTTCAATAACATGAAACACAAATCTGGACGGTGAGAAGAAACAGCTTTGGGCTCAGTAAGGATTTGTCCCTCAAGGCTGCCTGAAAAGTTCAGTAGCTTGTGTCTAAAGGTAGACACTTCTCATCCACTCATCGTCAGGCAAGCTGCTCTGAACGCTTTGTTCAAATTTCCATTAATATTCTGTGTCAGAGAAGGGAAATAACTTAGATAAGATCAATTTTCAAACGTGTTCCCTCAGGAAGGATCTGAAGAGCAATCCTGAAAACTACCTCCTGGAATGTAAAAATTCCCATCTTAGGAAAAGTAAAGGAACTGCTACATGAGATGAAAAATGTCACTCACTAGATTTAGAGAGCAAGTGAGTTTGTTTGCCAGGCTTGGCTTGTTTGCAAACTTCGGGTCTGTCTTTTTAAGTTGTGTGGTGAGTTTGCTAGGAGGTGCTTCTAGATGTAGGAAACACTGATAAATGCCAAAGCAATCTACACTGTTCACGTTATGAAACGTGGAAGCTTCCTGTGACAGGTAGCAATTTGTCTGTGTGAGGGAAATGATAGTGAAGACTTTTCAAAAGGTCAGTATGAGTTCAATTCTATTTTTCAGTATTCATTAATCCTGTGGGAAGTGGAAATTGCCTAAGCAGAAGACTGGAGTAGCATATCTGCCCAGCAGAGCTGAAGGGGCGTCTGTAGCACAGTTATATGCTTAAACTGGCTGAAAAGTGGGCACAGTGTGGCCACTGAAATCCAGGAGTTTGACCAAGCCAAGTCTGTCAATGTCTTTGTTCTAACTGGTAAGAAATTTCACAGCATAAAGGTGCCTTCCAGAGGATGTAACCCAGAGAGGCACTTCTCATCTCCCCTCTCAGCCCTAACCTAGGCATGCTGGCTAATAATAATAACAATGACTTATAGCCTTGTACAGAATTCCAAATATTTTACCTGTGTTGTGTCTACATTGTCACAAGCACTGATGCATCACCCCTGAAGCATTTGCACTACCAGTTTAAGTACCCTGTCTCAGCTCTCTCAGCTCGCTCTGAATTAGCTGGCAACCAGCACCAGAATGAGAGGACACAGTCTCAAGATGCACCAGGGGAGGTTTAGGCTTGAGATGAGGAGAAAGTTCTTCACTGAGAGAGTTGTTAGCAATTGGAATGTGCTGCCCAGGGAGGTGGTGAAGTCGCTGTCCCTGGAGGTGTTCAAGAGGGATTGGACATGGCACTTGGTGCCATGGGTTAGTAGTCACGAGGTGCTGGGTGGCAGGTTGGACTTGATGATCTTTGAGGTCTTTTCCAACCTTATTGATTCTATGATTCTATTTATTTATTTGGTGTGAAATGTTCTGTAGACACAGGCATTGCCATTTAAGATGCTCCACTATTTCAGACTGGTTACAAACAATTCCAGAGCAATGTTTTTCAGAGCTTTTACTCTTGAGACCTACAATGTGGGTCTCTTTCCAAAAACTCAGAAAGCATGCCTAGAACTGGAACATGTCCAGAGCAGGGCCACGAGGATGATCAGAGGGCTGGAGCACCTCTCCTATGAGGACAGACTGAGGGAGTTGGGGCTGTTCAGTCTGGAGAAGAGAAGGCTCCAAGGTGACCTCATTGTGGCCTTCCAGTATCTGAAGGGCCTACAAGAAGGCTGGGGAGGGACTGCTCAGGCTATCAGGTAGTGATAGGACTAGGGGGAAATGGAATGAAGCTGGAGGTGGGGAGATTCAGGCTAGATGTGAAGTTCTTCCCCATGAGAGTGGTGAAGCCCTGGAATGGGTTATCCAGGGAGGTGGTTGAAGCCCTGTCCCTGGAAGTGTTTAAGAGCAGGCTGGATGAGGCTCTGGTCAGCCTGATCTAGTGTGAGGTGTCCCTGCCCGTGGCAGGGGGTTGAACTCGATGATCCTCGTGGTCCCTTCCAACCCTGACTGATTCTATGATTCTATGAACTGTTGAATCAGGGAGGTGTTCAATTAGAAAATCATTCGTCTTTAGTGGGAAAGATAAAAGTAATCTGTTTTCCTTAGATGGCCTTTGGAATGTAGGGACTGTTACAAACCTCAAAACCAGGGAGCTCCTTCAGCTTCTGAAATGGCTGTGCATTCTCACAGTTGTGTTCTCGCATGGTTTGGCACTGCTTTAGCAATGCAGAGCCTTGCTCCAAGACATCTTCATATCCCTGCCTTGGCTGCTGGAACAGATGTGTTTGGTGATGTCCTGAACCTACCCCGAATTACTTGTGTGCCTTGCTGCAGTAGTATCCTCCACAACATCTGTTCTCTTTGTTCTGCTAGTAGGGGTGATCTTTTATATCACTGAGGTAAAAATCTAGCAGATCTGGGTGCTGCTTGTATCGTTCTCTGGAATGTGGCCAGAGAAGGGCCAAGAGGATGATCAGTGGGCTGGAGCTCCTCTCCGATGTGGTCAGGCTGAGAGAGTTGGGGCTTGTTCAGTTTGGAGAAGAGAAGGCTCTGAGGAGACCTTCTCATTCGCATCTGAAACAGTGCACTAGGTGATGATTTTCTGGTGGCTGCCTCCCTGATAGAATCATAGAATCAGTCAGAGGTTGGAAGGGACCACGAGGATCATCGAGTTCCAACCCCCCTGCCACGGGCAGGGACACCTCACACTAGATCAGGCTGACCAGGCCTCATCCAGCCTGCTCTTAAACACTTCCAGGGACAGGGCTTCAACCACCTCCCTGGATAACCCATTCAGGGCTTCACCACTCTCATGGGGAAGAACTTCACATCTAGCCTGAATCTCCCCACCTCCAGCTTCATTCCATTTCCCCCTAGTCCTATCACTACCTGATAGCCTGAGCAGTCCCTCCCCAGCCTTCTTGTGGGCCCCCTTCCAGATGCTGGAAGGCCACAATGAGGTCACCTTGGAGCCTTCTCTTCTCCAGACTGAACAGCCCCAACTCCCTCAGTCTGTCCTCATAGGAGAGGTGCTCCAGCCCTCTGATCATCCTCGTGGCCCTGCTCTGGACATGTTCCAGTTCTAGGCATGCTTTTCTGGAGTTTTTGGAAAGAGACCCACATTGTAGGTCTCAAGAGTAAAAGCTCTGAAAAACATTGCTCTGGAATTGTTTGTAACCAGTCTGAAATAGTGGAGCATCTTAAAATGGCAATGCCTGTGTCTACAGAACATTTCACACCAAATAAATAAATAGAATCATAGAATCAATAAGGTTGGAAAAGACCTCAAAGATCATCAAGTCCAACCTGCCACCCAGCACCTCGTGACTACTAACCCATGGCACCAAGTGCCATGTCCAATCCCCCTCTTGAACACCTCCAGGGACAGCGACTTCCCACCACCTCCCTGGGCAGCACATTCCAATTGCTAACAACTCTCTCAGTGAAGAACTTTCTCCCTCATCTCAAGCCTAAACCTCCCCTGGTGCATCTTGAGACTGTGTCCTCTCATTCTGGTGCTGGTTGCCAGCTAATTCAGAGAGCGAGCTGAGAGAGCTGAGACAGGGTACTTAAACTGGTAGTGCAAATGCTTCAGGGGTGATGCATCAGTGCTTGTGACAATGTAGACACAACACAGGTAAAATATTTGGAATTCTGTACAAGGCTATAAGTCATTGTTATTATTATTAGCCAGCATGCCTAGGGTTAGGGCTGAGAGGGGGAGATGAGAAGTGCCTCTCTGGGTTACATCCTCTGGAAGGCACCTTTATGCTGTGAAATTTCTTACCAGTTAGAACAAAGACATTGACAGACTTGGCTTGGTCAAACTCCTGGATTTCAGTGGCCACACTGTGCCCACTTTTCAGCCAGTTTAAGACATAAACTGTGCTACAGACGCCCCCTTCAGCTCTGCTGGGCAGATATGCTACTCCAGTCTTCTGCTTAGGCAATTTCCACTTCCCCACAGGATTAATGAATACTGAAAAATAGAATTGAACTCATACTGACCTTTTTGAAAAGTCTTCACTATCATTTCCCTCACACAGACAAATTGCTACCTGTCACAGGAAGCTTCCACGTTTCATAACGTGAACAGTGTAGATTGCTTTGGCATTTATCAGTGTTTCCTACATCTAGAAGCACCTCCTAGCAAACTCACCACACAACTTAAAAGACAGACCCGAAGTTTGCAAACAAGCCAAGCCTGGCAAACAAACTCACTTGCTCTCTAAATCTAGTGAGTGACATTTTTCATCTCATGTAGCAGTTCCTTTACTTTTCCTAAGATGGGAATTTTTACATTCCAGGAGAAGTTTTCAGGATTGCTCTTCAGATCCTTCCTGAGGGAACACGTTTGAAAATTGATCTTATCTAAGTTATTTCCTTCTCTGACACAGAATATTAATGGAAATTTGAACAAAAGCGTTCAGAGCAGCTTGCCTGACGATGAGTGGATGAGAAGTGTCTACCTTTAGACACAAGCTACTGAACTTTTCAGGCAGCCTTGAGGGACAAATCCTTACTGAGCCCAAAGCTGTTTCTTCTCACCGTCCAGATTTGTGTTTCATGTTATTGAACAATCAGCTCTGAAATCTCTCCAGTTTCATTTCATCTATCTCTTATTATAGCCTCAGACATCAGACCTCCAAGCGTGGCTCTCATGGTCTGTATCTTGAATTTCTGCTTAGCTGATTTCTATGTAGTGAAAACGTTGTTCTTCCTGAAACAATGTTAACAGCAAAAGAACAAAGTTCACAGTGAAAACAGATGTGGCAGGGTTTTATCCACGATAATGTAACAGTTCCTTAATATTTAACTTTCATAACAACAGCTAAATTAGATACATGCTTGCAGAGACACAAACTGTTCCAAGCCTTGCTGCTTCACAGATGCTGGATGCAAAGATTAAGTGATGGAGAGTAACACAGGAAGTCTGTGGCAAAGTCAAAACTGATCCAAGAGCTCCTGATTCCTATCCACTGTCTGAACCACAAGAGCATTCTGCCTTCCAACTTGTATTATTAATTTGAACCTGTAGATCATAGAATCATAGAATCAATAAGGCTGAAAAAGATCTCACAGTATCACAGTATGACCAAGGTTGGAAGAGACCTCTCGAAGATCATCGAGTCCAACCTGTCACCCAAGACCTCATGACTACTAAACCACGGCACCACGATGTTTGTCCTCTTCATGCGTTGTTAAAAAGCTCCAGGCGACATTAGAAAACACCATTGGACAACTCTAGGTGACATTAGGTTAGAATCATAGAATCATAGAATCAGTCAGGGTTGGAAGGGACCACAAGGATCATCTAGTTCCAACCCCCCTGCCATGGGCAGGGACACCTCACACTAGATCAGGCTGGCCAGAGCCTCATCCAGCCTGCTCTTAAACACCTCCAGGGATGGGGCTGCAACCACCTCCCTGGACAACCCATTCCAGGGCTTCACCACTCTCATGGTGAAGAACTTCTTCCTCACATCCAGCCTGAATCTCCCCATTTCCAGCTTCATTCCATTCCCCCTAGTCCTATCACTACCTGAGATCCTGAGAAGTCCCTCCCCAGCCTTCCTGTAGGCCCCCTTCAGATACTGGAAGGCTACAATGAGGTCACCTCGGAGCCTTCTCTTCCCTAGACTGAACAGCCCCAACTCCTTCAGTCTGTCCTCACAGGAGAGCAGCTCCAGCCCTCTGATCATCCTCGTGCCCCTTCTCTGGACACGCTCCAGCACGTGCACATCCCTCCTGTAACAGGGGCTCCAGAAGTGGATGCAGTACTCCAGTTGCACCCATGTTTAGTCTCAAAAGCCCTAACTCCTCCCCAAAGCTGGATGGGGATCCAGGAGTCCCTTCCATCACTGTTGTCAGACACACAGCAGTGACAACCCATTTCTTGACAGCCCTATGAACACATTCTCACAGGCCTCTCACCTGCTCCCAACCTGCTGAACACAATCTGCCTTGCAATTCATTTGCTAAACCTGGAAATCTGGAAACATAGCTGCTGAACTAAGCCTTCCCTGTCTATTAGTGTCTTGAAGATACTCGTGGTTCAGAAATCCCTCTCCTGTCTAGTCTGGGAGATCCACACTCACCCTGGTGCCCAGCAACTTCATCCAACCGGCTCCAGCTGCAGAAGTGAGCTGCCAGTGTTCTTGGAGGAACCAGGCAGTAAATGCCACCTCTGACAATATATTTCTGCAGAACTTGAATTCCAGGGAACCTTTTATTTGGGATAACTGAGACCATGGAAACTGAAAGACTGCAGGGGAGGGATTCAGAAAAATGTAACCGCTTCAAGTGGAAAATGTCCTTGCCCATGGCAGGATGGGTTGCAACTAGATGATCCTTGAGGTCCCTTCCAACCCTGACAATTCTATGATTTCATATCAATGGGAAATAAATACCAGACATGGTCATTGAAAGCCTCCCTGATGTGATTTCTCTAGAGCTGCAAAGGACACACCAGTAATACCATTCAGGAATCACATAATCACAGAATCACAGAATCACAGAATCAATGAGGTTGGAAAAGACCTCAGAGATCATCAAGTCCAACCTATCACCCAACACCTCCTGACAACTAAACCATGGCTCCAAGTGCCACATCCAAGCCTGTTTTGAACACCTCCAGGGATGGTGACTCCACCACCTCCCTGGGCAGCACATCCCAATGGCCAACTACTCTATCTGGGAAGAACTTTCTCCTCACCTCCAGCCTAAGCCTCCCTTGGCACAGCTTGAGACTGTGTCCTCTTGTTCTGGTGCTGCTTGCCTGGGAGAAGAGACCAACCCCAGCTGGCTACAACCTCCCTTCAGATAAACTCTGAGCAATCATGGTGGAAACCTTTCCTGCTAAAGGAGCAGTTCTGGCTTGATGAACCAGGACTAAGCCTTCGTATTAGCAGCTGCAGTGTTTTTCCTGTCAGTGCTGGCTGGCTCCTGGCTGCTTTGCTCTGGCAACCAGACTGGAGGTACAGAGATGGGGAGGCAGTGTGTCCGGGCACTAGTCACCACTAAATGGCTCACTGCACCTTGTGTTCACACATGGAGCACCTTAGATTCTTCCTGCGTGAAAAGAAATCAAATGCAGCTACCACAAATCTGCTAAAAATGTGGAGGGGAAAAAAATGAAGGAAACATGAAAAATATTTGTATAGAGCTGTAAGCAAATATAGAAGTCTACTGTGCCTACAAAATATAACATCAACCACCCCTTTAGAAACAGTGATTATTTCCCTTGCAAACCCCCCTCATTTTTCACAACCAGACATACCTGTATTTAACTGTTTAGCCTGGAGAAGGGGAGGCTCAGGGAGACCTTATTGCTGTCTATAACTACCTGAAGGGAGGTTGTAGCCAAGTGGAGGTTGGTCTCTTCTCCCAGACAACCAGCACCAGAACAAGAGGATACAGACTCAAGTTGTGCCAGGGGAAGTCTAGGCTGGAGGTGAGGAGAAAGTTCTTCACTGAGAGAGTTGTTAGCCATTGGAATGTGCTACCCAGGGAGTTAGTGGTCCCTGGAGGTGTTCAAGAGGGGATTGGACATGGCACTTGGTGCCATGGTTTAGTAGTCACAAGGTCTGTGGTGACAGGTTGGACTTGATGATCTTTGAGGTCTTTTCCAACCTTATTGGTTCTATTATTCTATGATTCTATGATTTGAGTTCACTGTTCTTTTATCCTAAGGGCAAAAATATAGGAATATGCATTTGTTTGCATCAGTTTAAAAGGAAGCTGTTGAGAGAATGACTGTAAGACCACCCTGCCCAACAGAATTTCCTGGCTCTCACAGCACCTGCTGATGTTTGAAGTGAATCTGCAGGGTATCCGCCTTTGCTAAACTTCTCAAAACATGTGAAATCTAAACTACTTCTAGCAACAGAACCAAAATTAGGTGCTAGGTGGATATATCTGAATTCCTATTCAGGTATAATTCCTATTCAGGTAGTGATAGGACTAAGGGGAATGGAATGAAGCTGGAGGTGGGGAGATTCAGGCTAGATGTGAGGAAGAAGTTCTTCACCATGAGAGTGGTGAAGGCCTGGAATGGGTTATCCAGGGAGGTGGTTGAGGCCCCATCCCTGGAAGTGTTTAAGAGCAGGCTGGATGAGGCTCTGGTCAGCCTGATCTAGTGTGAGGTGTCCCTGCCCATGGCAGGGGGGTTGGAACTAGATGATCCTTGTGGTCCCTTCCAACTCTGACTGACACTATGATACTATGATACCACCAACCCCAGCTGTTGAATCCAGTTGTGCTAGGCTGTCTCCCAGCACAGAGCAGTGCCAGACCTTGCTCCTCATACCTCTTAGACTAAAACCCCGGAGTCTATTAGGCTGGAGGTGAGGAGAAAGTTCTTCACAGAGAGAGTTGTTAGCCATTGGATTGTGCTGCCCAGGGAGGTGGTGGAGTCACCATCCCTGGAGGTGTTCAAAAAGGGATTGGATGTGGCACTTGGTGCCATGGTTTAGTAGTCATGAGGTCTTAGGTGACAGGTTGGACTTGATGATCTTTGAGGTCTTTTCCAACCTTACTGATTCTATGATTCTATTTGAATCCCACCCACACTAGTGGGAGCATGCTACTCAGGAACCTCAGAACGATGGTGTTCATTTCCATACCACCACTGATTTGTGGTCCCTAACTCCATCACTTCCCATAGAAAAGAGGAAGCTGTGAACAGCAGATAAGAAAAAGAGGATTACCATCAGTGAGACTTGTCTCACATTAATAATTTGCCCATATTTGAGTTATGCCCTCCATAACCATGGCATCTGCCATATTCTTTAGATTACAGACATAGAAACAATGAGGAAATGTCAATTTCAAAGTGTTAAGTTATTCCAAGTATGATAATGTTGCAAAAAGTAGAATAACTTACTTGTGCCACTGATAAATTTAGTTGCACAGCATGGAAAACTGGATGGTGCTCTGCGTTACAAGCATAAAGCAGAGACAAATAGACCTCGTGCTGTTAATTTCATTGGTAATCCCTGGAACAGTTTGGTCTAGAATTTGTCTTAAAAGAAAGACAGAGAAAAAAAAAGTAATAAATCAAAGGAGATGTGTGGCTGTGGTGGAGGAAGTCTTGGGGTCCAGCACGCAGAGAATGATCAGTAGATTTTGTACTCGGGGAGAAGCAGAACTGTTCTTCCCTCTATACCAGCTTCCACATAATCTTCCCCTCCATCTCCAATACATCCCTCACAGCAACAACTTGTCCTGGACATGACCCCCATTTCCAGCCAGTGGAGCCCTCCTCTGTTTCCCCCATTTGCTCAGAAAGGCATCAGGTTTCTATTTTAAAAACTTCAACTCACCCTATCTCAGCTGCATTATAAACAAAGACAAACAAAACAACCCCAAACAGTTTTGTGTGTGTGGAACAAGAACAAAACACTTCAAACCCAAAGAAGTTTCCAATAAGTCACTCATTGAAATTCAGGAAGAAAAAAAACCCCAAAGGGTAAAAATACCCCCACGTGTCCAAGTTCTCTGAGGCCATTTCTTTCCCTCATCTGTGTTCCATCAGCTTCTCCCTTATCCAAAAGAGTTGTGGTGTCCGTGGGAGTATGAAAAAACATTGGTGTGACCACCAAAAGGAACTCTCTGTCTGGCAGCATAAAGCCACGTGTTATCCCGTCTCCAGGAACTCAGCCTTGCTTCGACAGTCATAAATATTCTCTGACGACAAAGCAAAGGCCACTCTCTCACCCAGCCTGAGTAACACTGTAGAACCTTGAAAAGCACAAAAGGACCTATGCTTTGTCCCCACACAGAACACAAGAGCCAGAGGGAAACAACTCCTGACTGGCCTTAATGCGCAAGACAAACAGTGCTGCCTGCTTCCTTCTTCAGGGTGATCCAAAACAGGAAAGAGCATTGGACTTCTCCCTTCCAGAGGTCCCAACCAAGCTGGTGGCCATTCAATTTATCTGAGGACAGAATGAAGTTTTAAAACCTACCTAATTCCCTGCCTTATAAAAATATTTTCTGAGTGTACTGAACACTACTGGAGAGAGTCCAACAGAGGGCCACAAAGATAATGAGACTGGAGCAGGGAAGTTATTGTGCCCCTGCACTCAGCACTGGTTAGGCCACACCTTGAGTCCTGTGTCTAGTTCTGGGCCCCTCAGTTTAGGAAAGATGTTGACTTGCTGGAACGTGTCCAGAGAAGGGCAACAAGCCTGGGGAGGGGTTTGGAGCACAAGCCCTATGAGGAGAGGCTGAGGGAGCTGGGATTGCTTAGCCTGGAGAAGAGGAGGCTCAGAGGAGACCTTATTGCTATCTACAACTACCTGAAGGGAGGCTGTAACCAGGAGGGGGCTGGTCTCTTCTCCCAGACAACCAGCACCTGAACAAGAGGACACAGTCTTAAGCTGTGCCAGGGGAGGTTTAGGCTGGATGTTAGGAAGAAATTCTTCACAGAAAGAGATTGGCTATTGGAATGGGCTGCCCATGGAGGTGGTGGAGTCACCCTCCCTGGAGGTGTTTAAAAGAAGACTGAATGAGGCACTTAGTTGATAAGATAGTGTTGGATGATAGGTTGGACTTGATGATCTGGAAGGTCTTTTCCAACCTGGTTAATTCTACTCTCTCTCTCTTACAAAGTTAGGTTCAGCGACCTGGGGGTCTTTAGCCTGGAAAAAAAGACTGAGAGGGGATCTTATCAACGCATATAAGTACCTAAAGGGTGGAGATCATGAGGATGGGACTGGGCTCTTTTCAGTGATGGCCAGTGATATGACAAGGGGCAATGGGTACAAACTAGAACACAGGAGGTTTCACCTCAACTTTAAGGAGAAAAACTGAGAGTGACAGAGCACTGCAACAGGCTGCCCAGAAAGGATGTGGAGTCACCTTCTCTGGAGACTTTCAAAACCTGCCTGGACACATTCCTTTGAAACCTGACCTAGGTGAACCTCTGTGTTAGCAGGGGGGTTGGACTAGATGATCTCCAGAGGTCCCTTCCAACCCCTACCATTCTGTGATTCTGTTTTCACTTTCTAGCCTCATCCCATTTTGAACATATATAGGAAGCCAGTCCACATTATGCAGGTAGCTGGAGGCACTTTCATAGCAAATTTAAATATCCTCTCTGTGAGCGTAATCAGCCTCAACTACATCACTGAATGACACACAGATGCACGAAGGCTGAAGAAAGTATCCAGGCACAGGCTGATCAAAGATAGGTAGTGTGTACTATTAGGACAGGAGAAAATGGCCTCAGGATGCACCAGGGGAGATTTAGATGGGATATTAGGAAAAATTTCTATGCTGAAAGAGTGGTCAGGCATTGGAATGGACTGCCCAGGGAGGTAGTGGAATGACCATCCCAGGACATGTTCAAAAAGGCATGGCACTTTGGGACATGGTTTAATGGCCATGGTGCTGTTAGACTGACAGTTGGACTTGGTGATCCCAGAAGTCTTTTCCAACTGAAAAAATTCCATTAGAGGGAACCCAGAAAGTTAAGTCACCTTTTCAGTTATACTCTGCCCCTGGAGGTTTTCAAAGCTTCACAAAGCGTTTGCACACACGTGTTTAAAAGGAAGGGGGGGGTGGGGTGGTGTGTGGAATCATAGAATTAAAGAATCACAGAATCAAGCAGGTTGGAAAAGACCTAAGAGATCATCAAGTCCAACCTACTACCTAATACCTAACACCTCATGACTAACTAAATCACGGCTTAAAGTGCCATATACAATCCTTTTTTGAACACCTCCAGGGATGGTGACGCCACCACCTCCCTGGGCAGCACATTCCAATGGCAAATTACTCTTCTGTGAAGAACTTTCTCCTCACCTTGAGCCTAAACTTCCTCTGGTGCAGCTTGAGACTGTGTCCTCTTGTTCTGGTTGTCTGGGAGAAGAGACCAACCCCCACCTGGCTAAAACCCCTCTTTAGGTAGTTGTAGACAGCAATAATGTCTACCCTGAGCCTCCTCTTCTCCAGGCTAAACAACCCCAGCTCCCTCAGCCGCTCCTTGTAGGGCTTGTGCTCGAGGCCTCTCCCCAGCCTCGTTGCCCTTCTCTGGACACGTTCAAGTATCCTAATGTCCTTCTTAAATCAAGGAGCCCAGAACTGGATGCAATACTCAAGGTGTGGCCTAACTGTGTGGCTGAGTACAGACTCATTACAGCATTAGTTGTACACTCTACTGCATCATCAGAGATCTAACTCTCAAGGGACCACGATTTGACATCTCGCTGAGTAAAAATTCTGCTCGTGCAAGCAGGTCCACAAGCATCGGTCATGTACATCACAGTCTTGCAAAAGTCATTATGAGAAAATTAGCTTTATGACTAGCCTTGATTTGGTCAGCTAGGGAAAAAACCCAACATCTAAGTGGAAGTCATTTTCCTCTTTTTGGTCTCCTTTTCCACCCTCCAACCCCTGAACTAAGGGCCACGAGGATGATCAGAGGGCTGGAGCACCTCTCCTGTGAGGACAGATTGAAAGAGTTGGGGCTGTTCAGTCTGGAGAAGAGAAGGCTCTGGGGTGACCTTATTGTGGCCTTCCAGTATCTGAAGGGGGCCTACATGAGGCTGGGGAAGGACTTCTTAGGATCTCAGGTAGTGATAGGACTAGGGGGAATGGAATGAAGCTGGAAATGGGGAGATTCAGGCTAGATGTGAGAAAGAAGTTCTTCACCGTGAGAGTGGTGAAGCCCTGGAATGGGTTGTGCAGGGAGGTGGTTGAGGCCTTGTCCCTGGAAGTGTTTAAGAGCAGGCTGGATGAGGCTCTGGCCAGCCTGATCTAGTGTAGGGTGTCCCTGCCCATGGCAGGGGTTGGAACTCGATGATCCTTGTGGTCCCTTCCAACCCTGACTGATACTGTGATTCTATGAATAAATAATATATATATGCACTGATTAAGTAATAACATTATGTGCATGGCTTCTCCTTCCATGGTGGGCTTTTAAATTAAAAGTAATCTTTGTCTTCAAGGTAGAAGAGAGTAATGAAAGCTACCTGTTTCTTAGTCAGTGTAGTTTCAGAGTTATATTCACATTTCTTCCTTTGAGAATGTAACTGATTGTTGACACAATGTAGGCCAAGCATGCATTTATGGCGCATGATATCATTGTGTGGCTAATAGAGGGAGTTCACTTATTCCACAGATGACTGCCACAAGAGAATGTAATTGCTCAATAATGTGTCGATGCGCCCATGGGAAGGATTTAAGTCATCTGAGACCTGTATTGGGAACTTGCCAGGAACCCCAGCGCTACCTCTAATTTGCACGAAATGGAGGAATTGTGGCCATCTTCTGCAAGAAGGGTAAACAGGAGGAGGAAGAAAGGACAAGCCAAAAGGGCACCAGAAGTCCAAGAACTGGTTAGGCTTTCAGATGACATGAATACATTAGAGATTTAGTGATTAAAAAAGAAACAATCGTTGCTTGAAGTTTCTGTTTTAAGAGAAAGGCTAAGAAAAAAACCCAAACATGAAATTAAAAACAAAAAGGGTGGGGGAATTTTTTTTGGGGGGGGAGAGGGGGGGTTGTGTGGGTTTGTTTGGTTTGGGGTTTTTTGTTATTGTTGTTTGGTTGGTTTGGTTTGGTTTGGTTTGGTTTGGTTTGGTTTGGTTTGGTTTTCCTTTCTTTTCAAAGGGTCCAGGATGTGGATCACAGGATGTTAGGGGTTGGAAGGGACCTGTGGAGATCATCGAGTCTAACTCCCGCTGCCAGAGCAGGACCACCGAATCTAGTGCAGGTTACATAAGAACACACCCTGTTACCACCTAGCCATAAGATCCTGGCAGATGCAAATGTCTCTTCATAAAAAATTATTATGGCATCCTACTTTAAAACAAACAAACAAACAAAAGTGAAAAAAAAACAAAAGGCTTCTCAGAGAACTGAACACAACTAGAAGGGGAAAACTGTTACCTAGTGTCTCAGTCTGGAGAGGGAAAGAGACTCAATTCTTTTGAATAGTCCCGTGTTGTGAAATGAGAGGCACAAATGAGGCCAAAATAGCAACAGCTAGGCTATTGATTACATAAATAACGTGGATGGACATAAATAAAGTGGATGGATCAGAAGGGGAGAGAGAGAAAATAGAGAGAGAAGAGGAAAGGAATTACATTACCACACCCCTCACCCCCCCAAGACAGTTTGAGTCTGTGGAGGAAAGGTGCTGCAGGAGATGTTGGGTCTGTAGAGAAACAGTGCTGCAGGAGATGTTGGGTTTGTAGAGGAGGCTTTGGCTGTAGAAGAGATGAGGACCTTTGGGCAGCTTCTTCAGCTCCATGAGTTGCAGCAGGCGGAACTTAGGGCACGGAGAGAGGGTTTTCAGAGTCCAAGATCTGTTGTGTTGCCCCATGGTGATGTTTCCAGCCTGTGGTGCCACCTGCTTTCTTCTGCATTTTACTTCTCCAATTTTCTTCTTCAATTTTCTTCTTCTAAGCCAGTAGTTGCTCCAGTCTTTTATATAGCTTTTTAGTCCTTAGGCAAGTGTCCAGGTGTTGTTCCCCAGGATATCGTTCTGGGAAATCATCTTTAGGTAAGTGCCCAGGTATCGTTCCCCAGGAAATCTGTCTGTGTATTCATGTGAGTCTGGATGGTGGGGGGAGGCCTCTGCCTCCTCCTTCTCCATCTACCTACCCACACACTCATTACACATCAGGAAACAGGTGGTGAATCCATTGTCTCATCATCCTCCCTTCCTGGAGTATCTGATGGCTGGAAATGATCTTGTCCTGAAGGCGTGATGGCTGGGCCCTTGGGCCATTGTTGTAGGCCAGCTGCAGTCCAGTGAGCAATGTTATCTTTGCACCTTCCAAGAGTCCTTCCAGTGGCTCTGCCCAACACGCATCAGCTATTGTCTGAGGCAAGCTGCAAGTGATTTTATCTTTGTTGAGTCACACCAGGAGAGACAAGCTTTAGTCTCCCACACCTAGACACAGAACACAACAGCTGGAAGAGTCAGAACCTTCCAAAGGCACAAGGCAATATAAGTGTGGTATACTCCAGCACAACTAAAGGCTCAAAACCAGATGCAACACCTGACTAAAAAGCTATTTATGAACAATAAAAACTTTGCATGATCCACACTGTGGCTTTAGTTTTTTAATGAGGTATCAAGTTAAAGTGGAACACCTGACTGAATACTAGTGCGAGACTAAAAACAGAGTTAAGAGCCCTCTGAACATTGCAAACTGAGTAGAACAAGGCAGGATCAGCTCAAAGTAAATAGGAACGTTTTCCATACTTCTCAAGGATGCAAAGGGCCATACAATGAGTTTCAGCTTGGTGGATCAACTAAGTACACAACCCCTCTCATTGATTTTTGAGAAGGCTACCCAACTGCTTTGGTTTGTGTATGTGCAAAAAAAAAAAAAAGGGGGTGAATGAAGTTCTGGATTAGGAATTCTCCTCTGGATGTGTTGAGAAGCTTTTCAAAGCAATGGAAATTGTAACTCCAATGAGACCATGATAATTTAAAAAGCCCCTGTGGTTAAAAAGAGGATGACCAGACAGCCCCCACTGGCTAGGGCAGGGAATCACAGAATCACAGATCCTTTGAATCACAAGGTTGGAAGAGACCTCAAAGATCATCAAGTCCAACCTGTCACCATAGAACTCATGACTAAACCATGGCACCAAGTGCCACGTCCAGTCCCCTCTTGAACACCTCCAGGGATGGTGACTCCACCACCTCCCTGGGAGGCACAGTCAATGGCTAATGACTCTCTCTCAGTGAAGAACCTTCACCTCACCTCGAGCCTAAACTTCCCCTGGTGCAGGGTGAGATGATGTCCTCTTGTTCTGGTGCTGGTTGCCTAGAAGAGGATGGTATAGAATAAACCAGGTTGGAAGAGACCTTCGAGATCATCAAGTCCAACCCATCATCCAACACCATCTAATCAACTAAATAATGGCACCAAGCACCCCATCCAGTCTCTTCCTAAACACCTCCAGAGATGGTGACTCCACCACGTCCCTGGGCAGCACATTCCAATGGCCAATCTCTCTCTATGAACCCCTTCCTGGCTACAATCTCCCTTCAGGTGGTTGTAGACAGCAATAAGGTCTCCCTGATCCTCCTCTTCTCCAGGCTGAATATCCCCAGCTCCCTCAGCCTCTCCTTGTGGCCTCTCCCCAGCCTCGTTGCCCTTCTCTGGACATGTTCAAGTGTCTCAAATATCCTTCTTAAACTGAGGGGCCCAGAACTGGACACAGTACTCAAGGTGTGGCCTAACCAGTATCCAACTTGGGAGTCTTTTCCTGAGTTTTCTGAGTTCACCTTTCCTCAAAACAAAGCACAGAAGAACCTGATCGCTCTTAGCACAAATGAGTCCAGCGTCAAGCCCTGCGAGCGAAATGCTGTGATTCCATGAGCTGCACTTAGACCTGAGGTGATGCCCAGCTCAGGGCCATGTGTAACCACTACCCTTTAACAAAAATAAAAACAATCCCAACCCCAAAACCCAACGATTATCCTTCTTTGGCTAATTTCAGGTTAGTTTTTCAAGTAGATCCTTTCCCCCAGCTCTCCCGCTATTCCTCCCACCACGCTGAACAGATCTTTCCCACTTCCAAATAAATTCTCGAAATCTGCCCAGTGGCAGGTGGGTGGAGGCACTCCAGATACTATGTTTGCTGGTAGCCCAGAAGTTATTTGTGGTTGACTTTTTTGGTTGGCCACAGGAATTTCTAGGGTGGTGTAAACAGACAGATGTGGGTTCTTCCCTGCTATATAGATCACACCATAGAAAAGATATCAAAGGAAAACAACAAATCCATGAATAATGCACCAATGCACTCAGAACTTTAAAGACTGGCCTCTGAATTGATTGGTTTAATTGTTGGGTATGGACATTTAAGCCACCAGACAACTTTTGAAATCAAAACATCACTGAGAGGTTTCCCAAATGTTTAAAAGATCATACATAGTCAAAGTGGGCTCAAGTACTGGCAACTTCAAAGCTGCTCTGGTCCTGAAAGCACTGCCCTCATCTTAAAAGCTAAATTTCCTCTTGGTTTTATTTCCACAGTACCATATTGAGTTGATTTTAACTCCAGTGAGGCATCCCAACAACTATTTCATGGCTCTTGTCTGCTGTGATGTTGGCAAGCTAAAGGTGAGGACTTTGAGGGTTGGGTGACAAGGCAGACCTTTTGCTGGCATAGATCAGCTTACAGAATTAACCAGGTTAGAAAAGACCTTTGAGATCATCAAGTCCAACCTATCATCCATCACAATCGAATCAACTAAACCATGGCACTAAGTGCCTCATCCAGTCTCTTTTTAAACACTTCCAGGGATGGTGACTCCACCACCTCCCTGGGCAGCACATTCCAATGGCCAATCACTCTTTCTGTGAAGAATTTCTTCCTAACATGCAGACCAAACCTCCCCAGGCACAGCTTGAGATTGTGTCCTCTCATTCTGTCACTACTTTCAGGTAGTTGTAGACAGCAATAAGGTCTCCCTGAGCCTCCTCTTCTCCAGGCCAGGCAACACCAGCTCCCTCAGCCTCTCCTCAAAGGGCTTGTGTTCCAGACAGCTCTACTGATCCCAGGTTAAGTCAAGCAGGAAATACTACTCCTTGATCTCTTTATGATTTTTACTGGTACCATTATGCAAAAAAAAAAGGATAAAATTAGTTTTGCCACGTGATTTTGTGTGCCTTGTGCTCACATAAGAGACACACCACAGCTTATTTCCCTTTGAGATTCCCAACCAGCAGCACCTGATTAAAAATCATGTTAACTCAACAGTACAACTTGCTAATCATTCTTCATCTGGCACTGCCAGTTAAAAAGCTTTCCCCCCCATTTATTTTTTCAGTAGGGTTTGTGTATGTTTCTGTCAGCCTGTTGTCAAGCATTGCAGGTTACAGAGGCACTTTGATTCATGGCTGGACATAGATTATTTGAAGTAGAAGGGAAAAGGAGTCTGGGTTTTAACAGCATTGCACTGTCATCTTGCGGTTACAGCGCTCAGCTCCTAAACCTTATTTGGAAATGCCTTGAAAAAGAATTTGATGTGAGCTGGAAGAAATGGTGTTTGCCTCATTCCCAGAGCTTTAGTTTGTTTGGAGGCCTCCTTCCTGCCACTCTTGTGACAACAAGACAGCCTGACCTTGCCAATTGTTTCCATTTCAGCTCTTTTCACCTCCTTCCTTCATGAGAGGAGAGCTTGACCTCCCCTATAAACCCATTATTACTTAGAAGATTCCATCTCCTCCAGACTTGCAGTACTTCTATGAACAGTTATTTGAAGACACACTTTTAGGGCAGCACTGTGCAGAGTCCTCTTCCTGCTTGAGCTTTAAATAGGGAATGTTTTACCACTGTCAGCTGCTGCTGAGTTGTACATTTGTTTCACAAGTCATTTCAAACACCTTCTTGGCTTAATTCTCTTTTTCCAACTTGTCAACAGCTACCATTTTTGTCTCCTTTTCTGGACTGCCAGCCAGGGAAGGATTCTCCTTGTAGACCCTTCCAATCAGCTCAAAAATGTTCATTTCCTGAGTATGTCCAAAATGTAAGAGAAAGCCTTAAGTTAGGCTTCACTCCGCCTCCAGTTCTGCTGTTCCCAGCTAAAGCCCTGCTCTCCCATCTACCTTCTAGTGGCTAAAAAGAAACTATATTTCAGAATGACACAAAAATGCATCCAGTGCCACTGAAGTCCAATCTAATCATCTACCAGTGTGTGATCTACCAGTGTGTGACTAGAAAGTATGAAATGGTCATCAGTCTAACTACTTACTTGGAATTGTGCAGCATGATGCCACCCCTACCCAAAACTACAGGTTCCAAAAGCCACAACCACGTCCTCCTCTTTGACAGGCAATAATGTAACTCTCCTATTATGCAGTATCATCACAGAATCACAGAACATTAGGGGCTGGAAGGGACCTTGAAGATCATCCAGTCCAACCCCTGCCAGAGCAGGATCACCTAGACCAGATCACACAGCAACAACCTGGCCTGCATCAGAAATAGTGTGGCAGGCAGAAGCAGGAGTCATTCTGCCCCTGTACTCAGCACTGATTAGGCCACACCTTGAGTCCTGTTTCCAGTTCTGGGCCCCTCAACTTAAGAAGGACATTGAGAATCTTGAATGTGTCCAGAGAAGGGTAACAAGGCTGGGGAGAGGCCTCGAGCACAAGCCCTGTGAGAGAGGCTGAGTCTCAAGCTGCACCAGGGGAAGTTTGGGCTTGAGGTGAGGAGAAAGTTCTTCACAGAAAAAGAGTTGTTAGGTATTGGAATGTGCTGCCCAGGGAGGTGGTGGAGTTTCGCCCCTGGAGGTGTTCAAGAGGGGATTGGATGTGGCACTTGGTGCCATGGTTTAGTAGTCATGAGGTGTTGGGTGACAGGTTGGACTTGATGATCTTCGAGGTCTTTTCCAACCTTATTGATTCTATGATTCTATGTGCAGGTGGGGTTTTCAGTATCTCCAGAGAGGGAGACTCCACAACCCCCTAGGCAGCCTGTTCCAGTGTTCCATCACCCTCAGAGTGAAAAAAGTTTTCCCTCATGTTTCCATGCCACTACTTCCACCCACTGCCCCTTGTTCTGTCATTCCTTGCCCATTGCCCCTGGACCTTCCTTACTATTTTACTAATACCAAGAATCAAAGGTGTAAAAATCTCTGTTGCTTCTATTTCTGATTTTTACTTCAGTCATTTGCCTCAGTTAGGGAAGGAAAACTTACAAGGTCACCGTGGTTACCTTCACTTTGGCTTTTGTGTTTGGGCTGCCCATATTTTTGAAGAAATCACTGTTAACGTTAAAAGTTTGGGAAAACAAATAAACAAACAATAAAAATCACAAATGGGCAAGCTATGGCCTGCAGGCTGCTATCAGTTTCAAGTCAGCCAGAACAGTTGACCTGAGCTGGCCCACAGGTGTATCATAGACCATAAATTTATAGAATCCCTTTAGGTTGGAAAAGACTTTTGAGTCCATTTAACTACCAAGTCTGGTGCCACAGCTCCTCAGCACCATCTCTCTGCCTCTTTGTAACATCTCCAGGGATGGGGATTCAACCACCTCCCTGAGGCTCCTATTCCTGTGTTTGAGAACCCCTTCAGTGCTGAAGTTTCTTTCAAAATCCAATTAGAACCTCCCTTATGCAACTTGAGGCCATTTCCTTTCCTATTACTTGCTACTAGGGAGAAGAGACTAACCCCACCTTGCTCCAGTCTGCTTTCAGGTAGTTGTAGAGAGCAAGAAGGTTCCCTTCTCACCACATCCTCCTTTTCTCCAGACTAAGCATCCTCAGTTCCCTCAGCTGCTTCTCAGGGTACTTGCACTCCAGACTCCTCACCCTTCTCTGGACCCACTCCAGCACCTCAATGTCTTTCTCATGCTCAGTACAAAGGGAGGAAGTTTTTTGAGGAGATGGAAGCCTCCTGCTCACAGTCTTAGTTGGGCTTCTTCTGACCCTGCTTTTCTTTTTCTGCTCTTGAGGATAGCTTTCCTGTTTCTTGTGACTGCTGCACCTTCACTGGACTGAGTATAACTTCATATATTCATATTGCCATTGGTAGCAGTTTTATTCCTTCATTAAACCCAGTTTCATCTCAACCCACAGGTCTGTCCTTTTCCTGGTCCTCCTCTTCTGCTGGGAAGGGGTCATGGGGTGATAGAGGAACTGCTTTACTTTAGCCTCAGATACAGGCTGAATGTGGACAGGGTTAGATTGTAAAACTCACAGAAGATATTTATCACAAGATATTTTTTTCAGCTGCAAGTTATTTTGAAAGATCAGAAATATTTTATCCTCACACTTTCAAAATGACCAAGTCTGAGCTTAGCTTCAGAAAAGAACAAAACTTGTGGAGATCATAGGATCACAGGATGTTAGGGGTTGGAAGGGACCTCCAGAGATAGAATAGAATAGGATTAACCAGGTTGGAAAAGACCTTCTAGATCATCAAGTCCAACCTATCACCCAACACCATCTAATCAACTAAACCATGGCACCAAGATCATCGAGTCCAACCCCCTGACAGAGCAGGACCATAGAATCTAGCACGGGTCACACAGGAATGCATCCAGATGGGGCTCAAAAGTCTCCCAGAGAAGGAGACTCTACAATCCCTCTGGGCAGCCTGTGCCAGTGCTTTGTGACCCTCACAGTGAAGAAGTTCCTCCTCATGTTAAAATGGAACCTCCTGTGCTGTAGTTTATATCCATTGCCCCTTGTCCTATCACAGGGTGCAACTGAGCAGAGCCTGTCCCCTCCCTCTTGACCCCCAGCCCTCAGATTTATGAAATCCCCTCTCAGCCTTCTCTTCTCCAGACTAAGCAGCCCCAGGGTTCTCAGCCTCTCTTCACAGGGCAGTGCTCCAGTCCCTTAATCATCCTGGTAGCTTTCTGTTGGACTCTCTTAAGCAGATCCCTGTGTCTCTGGAACTGGGGACCCCAGAACTGGATGCAATAGTCCAGGTGAGGGCTCACCAGGGCAGAGTAGAGAGGGGAGGAAAACCTCCCCCAGTCTGCTGACACACTCCTCTTAATGCACCCCAGGATCCCATTTGCCTTCTTGGCTTCTTGAAATACAAAACCACTTCAGATAGACTCAAAATGATGGGAGCAGTGTGAACCCTCTTGCAACTGACAGCTGCCCTCGGTGCAATTGCCATGATGAAACAAAAGGACTGAAATGCAATGAATCTTGTGGTACCTGTAAAGAGATGTTAGGGGGCTAATCTAACTGATAAAGAATGCATGGGAAAGTCCAACTCTCAGGCATGGAGATGCCTCTGAACCCAGAAATCAATGAAGTGCAGAGGGCAAAGCAAAACTAAGCCAAAATGAGGGGCATAGCATACAGCTTGATATTGTAGGAGCACAGGAAAAGCTGCAGTCGCCTCAGAGAAGAAAATGCACATGCACACAATTCAGATAGTGTCAAACCAAGCTGCTGCTGCTGCTGCAAGACTCCAAGAGCAGGATGCCCTGGCTCTGTTTCAGCGGGACCAATTCCTGAGCAGTGAAGGCAGCTTCTTGATGGCTAAATTAATCCCTGGCATCACTTAACCAATCCCTGCCACTGAGTGTTAATTATTATCAACTGTGATGGTGGTTTCTGTGATGTGGACAGCTGTTAGCAAAAAGCTGGATTGAGACCACCAACTCACTTCAGACAGGCCACTAAACAGCCAGCTGAGGGTAACCACTAGGTCGCTAGCAATCCAAGTTGATCCAAACTTAGTGACTACGAGGTGAAAAGGCTCCGTACTCAATTACCAGTCCCCTGAGTCATCCCACCCACCCTCCACAGCTACTTCAGTGCTTTGCAAGCAATATCTGGAGGACATTACATGTTCAAAAATGCTAAAAATATACATCTCAGTTGGCAGGGGAAAGAGCAGATCACCCAAAAGTAAATTTTCCTTTCTGTTAAAAAAGAAAAATAAAGGAGGAAGGGGGCAAGGAAAAAGAGAGGCAAACCCAATTTTGACACTTTGCTTGGTTGTTGTGGGGTGAAGTTATTTTAATACATAAACACCACTAACTCCCCCATTTCACTTTGGCTGCCCACCATCCCTTACAAAGTTAAAGTCATTAGAATATTAAGAAAGAGAGATTGCTCTTGGAAAGAAATTATAACACTCCTTTTGCCATTATGCTTTCTAAATAGCCAAATCAGTAGCAGAGAGAGAGGTGGGAGTGCAAGAAGGGTAGCAAAAGAAAACAAAATGCTAAAAGGTGGTTTTAAAAAGCCCCAGGCTGAAAACAACTCCCAGGGATTCCACCCAGGGCTTCTCAAACTTGCAGATTCGTTTTCAGAGCGACGCTGCCCTCTGGTACCCGGGCAGAGGGTATTGTGAATGCAACTCCAGAGGGCCACCAGCCTATTTTTTGTGACCTATCCTGGGATCTGACAACTCCCACCAGGGCTCAGTTAAACAAGCCTCCAGTTTTTACACAAAGTGGATTTTAATTGAGAAGCACCTGTGGTGAGAGAGCTGACCAGAGAGAAAATTTATCCCAGTTAATCACAGAGGCAGGAGGTAGGGGAGCAAGCAGGGACCGCGGGGGGATGCCCATGCATACGTCATACCTGCAGCACAGTACCATTCCTTTCATAAAATTCCCTTGAAGAAATGTGTAGGATTTGATTGCACCCCATGAAGAGTGTTTTTCCCAACAAGCTGTTCCCAGGCTGTTGAAAAGCTATCATTCATAAAAAATTATTGAGGGGGAAGGAGGTAGCAAAGGGGAGTTCAGAAGGCCAAGGATGCCAGTGGGAAGCACAGAATGAGAGCCTCTGTAAAGCATGCACCTGTTTATGGCCACCACAATAGCTTCACTAGAAAGCTTGAAGTTCCAAATTGTGGGAGGTGGGAGAAGAGGGAAAAGAGGGAAAGCATAATGAAAGCTTGTTCTAAATATCAAAATACACTTTAACCCATGGAGTGAAGGCTCATGGCAGATAAAATGCAATCAATAATAGTAAGACAATCAAAAATACAGGGAATTGAGAAGGGCACTCTTCAGACACATCTTGGTATCACTAAACAGACATGGGCAGGGACCAAAGACTGGAAAATAATAAAAGATGTGGTTAAAATAACATGCTTATTAAATAACACTTAGATGTGGCCCAGAGAACACTTGGGAGTAGAGCCTAGGTCTAAATGCAGTATTGAACAACTCCTGTTACAAAGGGTTTGCAAGGAGGGGAAAAGAGAGGGAAGCCATCCTGCAAAGACCTGGACAATACACAATGTTTAGAATGACAAAGAACATGCTGTGATTTCATTGACATTATGAGTGAAATCCTTTGGTGATTTGTAACAGTGTTATGTATGCACTTTGCCCTCAGTGAGTGTTAGAAGTGAGGTACTCAAGACTGTTGGTCTAGCTGAGAAGACTTGGCACTAAGGATGAGACTCTTCACAGGTATTAGTCAGTACAGATGCTTCTTTTTACCCCCCAGACAGGATCTATGCACTTTAATCCACCATTCCCTTATGAAGTGGCTTTCTGACCTTTTTGCAAGACTTCTCCAAACATCTTGAGAAGACTCATCTCAAAAATAAGCTGAAGAAAACCACAGGCAGGGGAATATGTCACACAAAAGCTGGGTTTAAACCTTTTATCTTCAGTATTCTGAGTATGGCTGGGAGGTAGCCTTTGATGCAGAGACCTTGGTTTTGTGCAGAGACAAACGCTTCTGGAAGAACCTACCATGAACCACCATGGATTGAGGAAGGGCAGGTCCTGCCTCTCCAACCTGATCTCCTACTATGATCAGGTGACCCGCATGGTGGATGTGGGGAGGCCTGTGGATGTGGTCTACCTGGACTTCAGCAAGGCCTTTGACACCATCCCCCACAGCAAACTGCTGGCTAAGCTGTCAGCTCATGGCTTGGACAGCAACACTCTGTGTTGGGTTAGGAACTGGCTGGAGGGCCGGGCCCAGAGAGTGGTGGTGAATGGTGCCACCTCCAGCTGGAGGCCAGTCACCAGTGGTGTCCCCCAGGGATCAGTGCTGGGCCCCATCCTCTTCAATGTCTTCACTGACCATCTGGATGAGGGGATTGAGACAGTCATCAGCAAATTTGCAGATGACACCAAGCTGGGAGCAGATGTTGGTCAGTTAGATGGTCGAAGGGATCTGCAGAGGGACCTCGACTGATTGGACAGATGGGCGAAGTCCCAGGGATGGAATTCAACAAGTCCAAGTGCCGGGTGCTGCACTTTGGCCACAACAACCCCATGCAGAGCTACAGGCTGGGGTCGGAGTGGCTGGAGAGCTGCTAAACAGAGAGGGACCTGGGGGTGCTGATCGACAGCTGCCTGAACATGAGCCAGCAGTGTGCCCAGGTGGCCAAGAAGGCCAAACGCATCCTGGCCTGCATTAGGAATAGTGTGGCCAGCAGGAGCAGGGAGGTCATTGTGCCCCTGTACTCTGCTTTGGCTAGGCCACACCTTGAGTCCT